>CM066034.1:347881902-349284795 GCA_033557465.1 Ichthyophis bannanicus | reverse complement strand
ATGGATTAGCAACATTGGGTAATAGTCAGTGGGCTTGATGAGTCTCGGCAAACTCTCCGTAACATCTTGGATTTTGGCACCAGGCAGACAGCATACCTCTCTGGACATAAAGTCTGGTCGGCAGATGGACGCCTCAGTACCCCTCAGAAGAGAGTATCCAGCCACCAAGGCAAGCATCTCATCAATGTACTTCTCACTGTCTTGAATGCTGCTCAGCCTCGCCACCTCCTCTCTGAGTTCTTCCACTTGTTTCCTCAGAGCTTCAGCATGCAGGCACCCTGCACATGGAACTGGTCCTTCAACTGGTATTAGGACCTCTGTCTGGACCGAGGCAGAAGCTGTAATGGGGGCAACAGCTTTAGCAATATGATTTTTCCCATCCATTGTTCTGTTCGTGGAGCTTAGGTATCTGTTAAAGCAAAAGAGAGAGATCTACCAAGTTCCAGCCGGTTTCGCAGCTGTCCTTTCAGAGAAAAAGCAGTTAAATCTCTTTAATTATATTCAAAACGTGCTGGTCCAATTCTCTGTGATTTGTTAAAGGGGGAGGTGCCCTATAAAGCAAGACTGCTCACTAGGGGTGGGTGGGAGTCGGGGTGGGTAGGGAGGGAACTAACACCTGATTAGGTGTTAGCAGTTTCTAAACCTGAGGAGGTTACTGGAGTTCAGCAAGCTACTGTGCTCAAGGAAAGTTCCCCTAAAGCACCAAAAGAAAGTAACCTTGCTTTAAAAAATATACAAAAAACCCTTTTAAGAGCTCCCAGTCAGAGAGCTAGCAATGTAATATAATAAAACAAACAAACAAACCCTCAAATCCTTACTGTTTGTTGATCTGTGGAGCCCTGGATAGGAAAGCCTCAACAGGGCAGGACACTGGAGCCTTTTATGCAGGCTTCAACTGCACTCAGGAAACAGGCCCACTAACACCTGATTAGGTGTTAGCAGTTTCTAAACCTGAGGAGGTTACTGGCGTTCAGCAACCTACTGTGCTCAAGGAAAGTTCCCCTAAAGCACCAAAGGATGAACATGCCAGATACATTTGATTGAGTTCTTTGACTGGGTGACCAGAGAGTTAGATGAAGGGCATGCAATAAATGTGATGTACCTAGGTTTCAGCAAAGGTTTTGATACCGTCCCTCATAGTAGGCTTATCAATAAATTGAGCAGCCAGAGGATGAGTCCTAAAGTGATAAACTGGATCAGAAATTGGTTGGCTCACAGATGACAGAGGGTGGTGGTAAATGGAATTCACTCAGAAGAAAGGAAGATGAGTAGTGGAGTGCCTCAGGGATCGGTCCTGGGACCGGTACTTTCAATGTCTTTATGAGTGATATTGTTGAAGGATTGAAAGATAAATTTGCTTTTTTGCAGATAACATGAAGATTTGCAACAGAGTGGACTCCTCAGAGGGAGTGGACAACACAAGGAAAGATCTACACAAAACTAGAATGGTCTAATGCTTGGTAGTTAAGAATTAATGCAAAGAAGTGCAGAGTCATGTACTTGAGATGCAGAAGTCCAAAGGAGTGATATGCAGTAGTGAACGAGAAGCTGATGTGCATGGATCAGGAGAGGGACCTTGGAGTGATAGCATCTAAGGGTCTCAAGGTGGCAAAACAACATGACAGTGCTGTAGCCAAAGACAAAAGGATGCTGGGTTGCATATAGAAAGGAATAACCATCAGAAAGGAGGAGATATTAATGCCCTGTACAAGTCATTGGTGAGTCTTCACTTGGAGTACTGGGTTCAGTTTTGGAGACCATATCTCGCAAAATATATGAAACGACATGACACCCTTCAGAGGAAGGCAACCAAAATAATTTGGAGCCTGAAAGATGTATGAGACGAGACTTCAAGACCTAAACATGTATACCCTAGAGGACAGAAGGGACAGTCGAGGTATGATACAAACATTTAAATACTTAAGGGGCATTGACTTCCGGTGACGTCACGGAGCTAATGGCAGCAGCCTAGCCAAGTTCCGTCCGAATCACAACATTTAGCAAGAATAAGCTAATTCCCGGGTAGCAAGGAAGACAGACCCCTGAGGTAATCATGTCGGCCCGAAAAAAGCTGTCAGGTTTCCAGTCGGCATATGTGAGAAGAGAGGTGGCAGCGGCGAGGAGCTCGGGCGATGCGGATGAGGTTGGAGACATGGAGAGCTCCGAGGAGGAGAAAGAAGAGAGAATGAAACAGCTAGAAGGTGCGGATATGAAAGCATGGTTGCAGGACTTTAAAAGGGAGATACAAGAGGATTTGAAAGCAATGAGAAAGGACCTGAAAGACTTTATGTACGATTCAGCAGGACTTGGGTAGTCTGGGAAAGCTTGTTGAGGAGGTAGAAGAGCACGTGGAAAATCAGGCTGGAGAGTTGCAGGAAATGGCGGTGGAACAGTGCAAACTAAAGGCTCTACAAGAGTAAATGCAAGAGAAAATGGAAGAGATGGAAGATAGAGCGCGGCGGAATAATCTTAGAATCAGAGGGATTCCAGAAACAGATAGCTATAAAGACTGGGTACAAGTGGTGAAACGACTGTGTATGCATATTTTGAGAATGGAGGGGGGAGAAGAAGAACGAATGGCTCCAGTAGGGGTGGAGAGAGCGCACCAGAGTCTGGGCCCGCGGAGAGAGAAACAAGTATGTGACATTATAGTGTGTATGAGCTGTTTTCCAGTAAAAGAAAAGGTTCTGAACGTGGCACAGAAATATGGACGTATTGCATGGGAGAGTTGTGAAGTAGAAATCTTTGATGATCTATCCAGAGGACCGTTGGAGAGGAGGAGAGGTTTGAAGGAAGTGACAGCGTATCTGCGAGGAAAAGGACTGAGGTACCGATGGATGTTTCCTTTTGACCTACTGCTTACCGTGAATGTGACCTCTAGGAAGGTGAAGGTGGCTGAGGAAGCATGGGCAGTGTTGCAAGAGCTGGGCTGTGAAAATCAGCCAAAGACAAAGGAGAGAGCACGGGCGCTGCAAAGTAAGGAGGCCGGAAGCAGGGTGCAAGTCATATCTCAGTGGCAGAGGGTGGCTGAGAAGGGGAAGAGATTAAAGAGACTTTCGCAAGAACAGAAGACAATGCAGACGGAAGTGGATACCTGAATACACCAGGATAAGGATGGTGAGATGGGTGGAGGTCAATAAGAGAGGACCGTATGATCAGCTGGACACTGGACTTATAGGGTCAGCATGGCAGGGGATAACATTGGGGGAGAAGGGAGAGAGATGGGGGGGGGGGAGTTGGGAAATTAGGATAATGTGTTTGTAATGTTGTAAGGGGAGAAATGTTGCAAGAATGAAGGGGTGGATGAAAGAGTGGGGGTTGTTGGGTAAAAGTGGATAACCCTTGAATGATGTATAACGGGAAGGAATTTTAAGGGATTAGTAATAGGGATAGGAGGGGGGAGCCCAAGGGTTTAGCAGGAAGAGGGTGGGGGGGACGGAGAGGAAATAAAAGGAGATTCTTATGGGGGTCGGGGGTCTGGTAATTATGGTGAACAGGTATATGAACGGGTTGGGTAATGGGATAGGACATGACACACACGGAAGGAAAGGAGGGGGAAGGTAGTAGGGGGTTATGGGGATTGGGGGGAGGGGGGAGGGGGTATATTGGAGGGGTAGGAGGGGGGAGGGGGGAACAGGGGGAAGTGGGGAGGGTGGGGGAGGAAGAGAAGACACGGCCAGGAAGGGGGCGGGACGGGGAGGAAGAGGAAAAAAGGGAAATGGTGAGGATTGGATTGGTAAATATTAAGGGGTTGAATTTGCCGAATAAATGAAGGCAGTTGTTTCGAGAGATTCAGAAGAATCAGTGGGAGGTATTGTTATTGCAAGAAACCCATTTGAGGAGGAGGGATGTAGGGAGGTTGAAAAATGGTAGGTTCCCAGATCAATTTTTTTCTTTCAATAAGGAGGGGGCAAAGAGGGGGGGAGTAGCCATTCTAGTGAAGGAGGGAAGTGGAATTCAGGTACGAGAGAGCTTTCGGGATTCAGAAGGGAGGATAGTGGGTATAAAGGGGAAATTTGGGAATGAGGATATCACCATAGTGTTGGTATATGGACCAAATGGAAATCAGGTTGCATTCTGGAGGGGAATGCGAAAATTGTTGGAAAAGGAAACACAAGGGAAGCTACTCATAGGGGGGGGATTTTAAAGTAGTATTACCACCTGGGCTGGATCGGCATCCGAGAAGGCTAGATGGGGGGAGGGGGGGAAATAATAGGAGAGGGTTGAAACAGTTGATGAGGCAGTATAATTTGGTGGATGTATGGAGGGAACTGCATCCCAAGAGGAGAGAATACACATTTTTTTCAGCGCCACATAATAGTTGGAGTAGGATTGATATATGGTCGGATCATGGGGCAGTGATGGTAGAATTAAGGGGAAACAGGCAAGTAGGAACTACATTTTGGAGGTTAAATGAGAGTTTGCTTAAGCGAAAGGATGTAGTTGCGGATATAAAAGGGGCGATAAGGGAATATTTAGCATTTAATGATAACGGGGAGGTAAGAAATGTAATATTATGGGAGGGATTGAAGGTTTATATTCGAGGGAGGTTTATCATGTGGGGGGCGAAATTGAAAAAGGCTCGTTACCATAAAGAGGAGGAGTTGAGTAGAGTGCTTAAAGAAGTAGAGTTGGTGTACTGGAGGACAGGAGCAAAGCGGGACAGGAAAGCGGTAGAGAGGGTGAGGGGGGAGTTGCAAGCCTTGCAGATAGACCAAGTCGCCTTTGAAATGAATCAGGTAAAACAGATGTATTATGAATTTGGCAATAAATCTGGTAGATTGCTTGCTAGAAGGCTGAGGCAGAAGGTTGCATCAATGATATACCAAATTAAGGGGAAAAGCGGGGAGGTGTGTAGGGAAGAAAAAGAAGTTAGAGAGTGATTTGCGCAGTTCTATCAGGAACTGTATAAGAGGGAAGAGGGGATTGGGGTAGAGCAAATTCAAAGATATTTGGATGGGATACAGCTGCCTAAATTAACGGAGGAAGCCCAAGGGATGCTAGAGGAAGGAATTTCGGGGGGAGGAAATGGAACGGGTGGTAAAAGGGATGGTGGGGGGGGGGGGGGTGGTAAGGCGCCGGGTTTAGATGGGTTGCCAGGGATTTTCTACAAAATCTTCCTAGAAGAAATAGGGAAAGTATTGGGAAGGGTATTCAATGGAATATTAGAGGAGGGAGGAGAATTGACACAGGAAATGCTGATGGCAGGAATTACCATTTTACCAAAACCGGGGAAGGACCCTTTGAACTGTAGTTCGTATCGCCCAATTTCACTACTTAATGTAGATGTTAAAATATTAGCGAAGGTTCTTGCAGGAAGGCTGGTGCCGTGGTTACCGGGAGTGATAAAGGAAGATCAGACAGGGTTCATCATGGGGAGACAGGCAGCTGATAATATAAAGAGGGCCTTAGGGGTAGTCTTGGAGGCGGGGCAAGGGAAGGAGGAATTTTTACTAATGTCAATCGATGCCAAGAAGGCATTTGACAGAGTACATTGGGAATTCTTAATGAGGGTAATGAAGAAAATCGGGTGTGGACCAAACTATGAGAAATGGGTGAGGGGATTATATGCGGGGCCTCGGGCCAGAGTTAAAGTTAATGGGAGTTATTCAGGGGATATTGAATTGGAGAGAGAGACCTAGACAGGGGTGCCCAATGTCACCGCTGTTATTTGCAATGGTGGTCGAACTGCTGGCGCAGAGGATAAGGGTGAATGATAGGATCTTGGGATTGGAAAAAAGGGGGGGGGGTTAAACATAAAATGTCATTATATGTGGATGATATCTTATTGTATATAAGCAAGCCTCAGTTGGTGATGCCAGAAATAATGGGTGAGATAGAAAGCTTTGGGGTTGTATCGGGTTTTAGAATGAATCTCGATAAAACGGAGTTGTTAAACGTGTCGGTGCCCAAGAAAGTGGAGGTGCAATTAAAAAGGGGGTATCCAGTGAAATGGGTAAATAGATCGTTGGGCTATTTGGGAGTCCAAATTCCAGCGGGACATGAGGAAGTATATAAGGTTAATTACCCAAGAGTGCTGGGGGAAATTAATAAAGATTTAGATGGGTGGATGTGGTATGAAGTGTCCTGGCTAGGACAGATAGCAGGGGTTAAAATGAACATTTTACCGCACCCATTGTATTTGTTTCAGGCATTGTCGGTGAGAGTGTCGGATGGGGCGATGCGGGCGTTGCAGAGGAAGGTCTTACAATATATTTGGAAAAGGAAACTTCCAAGGATAGCGAGGGAGGTTATGTATGCACCAAAAGAAGAAGGTGGACTGGGGGTACCCAACTTTAGGGATTATTATAGGGCGGCTCAAGTTAGACATGTAATGGACTGGAGGGGTGGTTTAGGGGTTAAACCTGGGGTGGCGCTGGAAAAAACATATGTTAAGAGTGGAAGATTAGAAGTGTGGCTGTGGGCACCAAAGAAAGAACGGAAGGAAATGGGGGTTGGCTCGCCGGCTATGAGACAGATAGTGGTGGTGTGGGACGGAGTGAGAGCACAGGATATAAAGGAAAGGGGAAGTGGGTTCTCCTTGCTGACTCCATGGAGGGGGTGGAAAGCCTTTAAGCCTGGATGTGAAGGGGGACTTTTTGATGGAGGAGCAAAGGATTGGAATGTTTTTATCAATTGGTGGAGGAGGGAGAGGTGCAGGGATTTGAGGAGGTCAAGAGGGAGTATGATCTAGAGGAAAAGGATAGATTTGCATATATGCAGGTGGGTCATTTTCTTAAGGGGTTGATGGGGAAAGAGGGAATGGACAGGGAATTACCTGCAGTGGTATGGGAAAAAGAGTTCGAAGGGGATGATTTCGGAATTATATAAAGGGGTAGGCGATCATTGAATGTGTCATGTTCAGTCAGTTAGAGGAGTTTGTAGAGGAGCAGAATTTATTGTCCCCTTCACAGATGGGGTATCATGTTCATCATAGCATAGAGCATACACAGGGAAGAAAGTAACAGAATTTGCAAAACAAGAGAAACTCTTCAAAGAATTAAATCAACAAACGAGGAACAAAAACTGACAAATGTACAAATACAGTGGGAAATACAGAGTGTTAGTTCAGGAACCCTTTGTCGATCAAGAATGGATACATGAATGGTTAAGGAGAGGTGAACTGAAACCAAAGGATGAGGGGTTCATAGTTGCCGCCCAGGACAGCAACTTACGGACGAGATGGTTTACAGTGAGCATTGAAAAGATTGGCAAAACAGATATATGTTGATTCTGTGGGAAAGAACTGGAAACAGTGATTCACATCATAGCTGGCTGTGCAGTTCTGATGGCAGAAAATGTCTATACAGAAAGGCATGATAAAGTAGCATGCCTCATCCACTGGAAACTCTGTAAACACTACTACATCACTGTGCCTGAAAAGCACTGGATGAAAGGAAAAGAAGAAAATTTCTTTTTGTCGGAGCAGTCCTGCAAAAACAGACGGAGGAAAACTGCCCGCTGAGGTCGCTCCTTTTATTAAATTTTTCAAGTGAAGCAAACTTAAACACTTAGCACTTAACTTATTTCTTTAAAGCAAGAGGAATCCATAAGACCGACGTGGCACGTTTCGGATTGCCAAACTAACAATCCTGCTTCAGGTGAAGGAATTCCAATATTAGCTTAAAACTTCGGTAAAGCGGAAGAAATTATTTCCGGTTTTTTTGAGCTCAGCTCTGATGACGTAGTTAAAAGCAACCAATGAAATGCAGAAAAAGACATCTACGAAAAAAAGGGGATCCCCTAGCATGATTGACAACCAATAGAAGATCAATATATCTAATTCATGAAGTTTAAAGAATGCTATGTCATTCAAGCATACCATTTAAGCCCCCTGGTAAAACCATATGTAGTTGATAGATCCATCGTTGTTCTAACTTCTGCAGTTTCTTAACCTGATCACCATCTCGTGGATCTGCTGGAACATGATTCAAAATGCGCCAGCGTAATTGGTTAAACTCATGTTCCCGCTGAAAACAATGTTCCACCAGTGGGGCTGTAAATGTCCGAGTATGTAATTGAGAAAAATGTTCACTCAAACGTGTCTTTAATGTACGTGTGGTGCGACCAATATAATAAAGAGAACCCTGGCAAACTATTAGATATACCACAAAAGTGGATAAACAATTTGTATGCCATTTAGTAGTGTAGACTCGGCCAGTGTGGGCATCTAACCATAATGTACCCACAAGGGAACCCGCACAAAAACAGCAAGACTCACACTGAAAATGGTCCGGATCATCATGACCTCCATCTGTTTTTGCAGGGCTGCTCTGACAAAAAGAAATTTTCTTCTTTTCCTTTCACTCGGGTTTTCTATGTTGGTTTATATGTATTCCTGAGAGGGTGTATTAGATGGTGAAAAGCACTGGGATAATGAACCTAAAAAAATTACAGAGAGGTTATGATCACCTGGGATACTCCCATTCTGACAGATAAAAAGCTGGATGCGAGGAAGCCTGATATAGTGATAAAGGAGAAAAACACTAGAATGGCATTGATTATAGAAGTGTCAGTTCCAATCGACTACTCTGTGAATCACGTTAAGAGGGAGAAAATCTTCAAGTACCAAGAAATGTAGTCGGAGACCAAGAAAATGTGGCAGAAAGATACTGAGTTATTTCCCATCGTGTTGGGTGCCACAGGTTTAATTAAGAGGAATTTCCAAGCATGCCTTAATAAATTACCCATACACGTAACATCTTACGAACTCTAGAGGGAGGCTGTCTTTGGCACGATGCAAATATCATTCCAAGCATTAGCAGTAAATTTGAGAGACTGACATCATACTCCATATAACCTGGCATAGAAGTGAGGTTCATGACTGTCAAGGTATGTGCAAAACTCACCCATTTGGAGAAATTGCCCTGACAGAAACAGTGTTCTTGGCAACACTAGACTCTGTTAGACTGATCATGGACAATGATTCAGACTGTACGGTTAGTGCTTTAAACTTATCAGTGGCATACAGTACCATTCCTCGTGATTTATTAGCAGCAAGATTGAAGGTAATAAGTGTTCAAGGCACTGCTCTATCTTGGATGCATTCTTTTTCTTTGGATCACACCCAAGTGGGGGTGGAGGAGCTAGGATCCCTCAGTGGTCAGTATTATCCCCACTCCTTTTTAATATTTATATGGCTCCCTTAGGGTAACTAACTATGCAGTCGTGACTTACATGTTATCTATATGTAGATGACATAACACTAACTGTACCAGTAGATGATATCAGAGATTTGGGGAAAGAAGTGTCAATGCTGAATAACAGATTGAATATAACTTCTCATTGGTTAGGCATGTATCATTTAAGATTAAATCCAAATAAGTGTGAGCTGTTGTGGTGTAACAGAAGTGATCATGAGTTGAATGTAAGACTGGAGGTGGATGGGGTGGCCTTGGAATGTCAGGAGGTGGTGCGTGTACAGTTAGATAGTTACAATTGGATCGACAGATTGTGGGTGTGCTAAAAGGCGTATTTGGGGCATTGCACCATCTTAGCAGATTACTCCCTTATTTGGACAGACAGGACTTTCTTGTAGTGATGCATGCTCTGGTAACATCCCATGTTGATTACTACAGTGGAGTGCACTTGGCCTGCCAGACTATCAACTGCAATGGTGCGGCGAGATTGGCTTATGCAAAGGGTACATATGAACTTAGATTGTAAGCCCTCTGGGGACAGAGAACTACCTACTGTACCTGAATGTAACTTGCCTTGAACTACCACTCCAAAGGCATGAGCTAAATACTAATAAATAATTAAATAACATGTGACTCTGTTGCAAAAATTACACTGGTTACCAGCAAGACAAAGACTCAAATTTAAGATATTATGCATGGTATTCAAATATTTACGAATGGGAGTGCCAATGTATTTGGCTCATTTGTTCCATCCTTACAGTTCCACTTGGTCTTTGCGATTGACCTCTCAATGGTGTATTGCAAGTACCCTGTTTTCCACAGATCCGTTTATCTATTACCCAGAAGTGCGGTTTTCGATGTTTTGCAGTGGAACAGTCTTCCAAAGGAGGTGCAGATGGAATTTACGTTTTCTACAGCTTTGGAAAGGGGTAAAGATATGGCTGTTCTGTGAGGCTTTTTTTTTGGGGGGGGGGGGGGGGGTTGAGTTTCAGGAGTACTGGGTTGGTAGGAGGGAGGGGATTGTATTGTCTTTTGCATTGTTATAGATTATATATTGTCTTTGTATTGTATGGATTTTTAAATGTAAGATGCTTTAGGGTCTTCATTGACCATAAGTGGTATATCAAGTGGCAGAAAAAATAAATAAATAAAAGGGTTGCTGTATGTTTTCCCTTCGTGACCACTGAGCTGTCTTCTACACAGAATTCAAGTACTCCTGGGCCTCATGATTCTAGACGCCCAGGACTGGCCTCTCAGGCCATGGTATGCAGATTTTTTTATTTTTTTGGCAGGACTTCCCTCTTGTTGCCTCAGTGGAAGGGTCTTTTTTGTCAGGAGCGCCTAATGATAAATATCCCAATCCCTTCTTGTTTATAGCCTGGTCCTTGAGAAGCATATATTGTTCAAGATGAGATAATCTGGAGCAGTACTAGACACCCTTCTTAAGGCCCATAGAACTTCTATATCCATATTTATGTTAAGGTTTGGAGGGTTTTCGAAAAGTGGTGTTGTTCATGTTCTCTAGATGCCAGGACTTTGTTCTTCTTACAGTCAGGATTTAACCTTGAACTCTCTCAAAGTTGAGATGGTGGCCCTGACAGTGCCATACCCAGCCCTGTGCGAGCGGTGAAGCCACACAGGGCACAAAGAATTAGGGGCGCATTTGGGGCTGCTGGCCTCGGCTGCCCTCACGCTGCCTGCCCTTGCCTTGCCGCCACCACTTTTAGTGTTGCCTTGGCAGTGGCAGTGGTGGTGGCAGCAGCAGCGATATCCAGTTGAAAAAGAAAAAACATGGTTCTTTCCGACTCCGCGCTTGCATGTTGGCCTGAACACTCCCTCCTCTGATGTATGCTCAAGCATGAAGTTGCAAAGACCTGGGTTTGAATGGCTGGTCTAGTCCCTCCCTCCTTTGATGCGAGCATACGTCAAAGGAGGGAGGAATCAGACCTGCATGCAAGTGCGGAGTCGGAAAGACCTGTGGGGTTTTTTTTTTCAATTGGATGTCGCAGCTGCTGTTGCTGCCACCACTAAAGCAACACTAAGGGGTATGTTTACTAAACTGCGATAACGTTACAGACCGCGCGTTATGTAATGTTAACGATCGTTAGGTAACGTTAACGCGCGTTATGTAGCATTAACATTACTTAACGATCGTTAATGTCCCCGGCCGCGGTAAACACCGCAGAGGGTGGAGAGAGGGCGGGGGGAAGGGGTCAATGGGTGGGGAGAGGCTCCCTGCACACTAACGTGCTGAACTGAAGGGCTGAATACTACCGCGAATGAAAACCTGCCGTTAGATGCACATTTGCAGAAGAGAGAAACCATTTCAGTGTCAGCAATGTACAGCATCGACAGGCAGCCCAAGAAACGTGATAGTAGTGCTCCATGTCCAGAACCAGCATAGTGCCCAAGTATGAAAGGCCACTATGGTGATGGTGCAAGTGGGGCATAGGGGGCTGAAGGCAGGACATGTAGCGGGGGCAGCTGAGGCACAGGGTGGACTAGGCGGGCGCCTAGGTGGCACATAGGAACATAGACACCGGAAATCAGCATGACAGCAGCTGACAAAGGCCAAACACAATCCACCTACATCTAGCTGGTCCACCCAAGCTAACAGTTACCAGGGCACTGACCTGACATCTCCACAGCCAACCTTCCCCCAAGCGGAGGGGACAGACTATTGTTAGGCGGTGATGGGGGGGGATGTGAGGATGCTCATGTATGCCCCATGCCCCAGACCCCTCCCTAGGCGACCACCAACCCACACAGTGGATGGCCTGGGACTGCGCACTACCAGCACCGACAGCATATGGGCATGTCAGCATGGCAGGGGGGGGGCGTGCCCTTGCTGGAGGGGCAGTGGCACCTGCCTGCAGTGGACCTATGCCATGCCCTGTACCAGTACGTGGTGTGCAGTGCAACATACAAAGTCTGGCTGAGGAAAAGTACCGGTAGCCCCAGGGACCACCATGCATCTGTGGCAACAGTGTAATGCAGTACACCCAGCCAGTGTATCCAGAAGCAGCGTGTCATAGGTTCAAGCCCCAGCTGTGGTTCCTGCAGAGCATGTCCCTATGTTTTACCCTACAATGCAGATACAACAGCAAAATGTGCAAAGCCCAAAGCAGCAGCGAACAGGGGTATAAACACCCACTCACACAGGCTCCACAATCCAAAGATGCATGGATAGTCAGGCTGTTGGCCCCAGCATTGAGCTGCAGTTATCACCAGGGCACTACTACTACCTTCTGCACAGTTTAGCAGTGTTGACACTGTGATCAGGACCAGTGTGGCAGGCAGAATTGCCAACCACTCCTATCTTTGCACAATGCTGCAATAGGAGCGTGTATGTGTATGTCTATCCATTGTTTTGTGGCTGCCCGCACCTCACCGGGCCCACAATGTCCCGCTGTTACCAGCGTTAGCCTGAATATGTGCATAATGAGGAGCAAGGTGTCATGGGTATGGCCCGGACAGGGCGGATTGGCCAGGATGCATCTTCACAGGGTGAGGGGCAACGGCTGGGATACTGTAGTGCCCGACCACCGCCTGCATGGACAGGGTGGCCACAGCATGACATGCTGGGAGGGCACTCACTCTGACTGAGCAGTGACCATGGAATGTCTAGGTTCCCACATAGCGCTCTACATTGTCTGCCTTCAGTGATACTTTTGTGTTCTCACTGCTGGGGCCCCAATCACTGAGATGCCTGCTTGGTACAGGTAGTTCCTCTGTGAGCATGCACTATGGACTGGCTAGTGGACTGTCTGCAGTTAGACTGTGCATGGTGGGAACACCTATAATGTGCAGTCTGACTGTGCTGTCTGCTGGTGATTGGCAGAGAGTGGTGTGAGGCAGTTGGAGTGTTCCAGACCCAACTCCAACATTGCTGCTGGTCTGCCACTGCGCCAGTCATAGGAATGGCTCTGGCCCACCAACCCTGGAGGGCTGTCTTATACCAGAAGGATGGAGGTTGCTTCACCGGAGCTGGGGCACCTGTCTCTTACCTACAAAAAGGGTGATCTGGGCCCTTTGGGGGATGTAGTGTATACCACTTTGACCTTATAAAGGCACTGCTACATGCACGGCTAGAAACCTCTCTGCCCTGATAACAGGTGCCCATGTCAGCCAGACCCAAACACGGGGTACACACTAATCTGGGTGGTGTCTGGTCCCAGAGGGCCACATGTAACTGCAGGATAAAGATGGACACCAAATTACCTTCAGCTGCACTGCAAGGAACACCTGTCACACACTGTTAGTGATGGAGATGTACAGCAGGGCCTATCTCTAGCACCACATGTACTGCAGACCTAGTGCTGGGCACTCATCCTATCCCTCAGGGAGAACACAGAGCCTGCACAATGGCATGGTCTGTAGCTACTCTGTGCCAGTATCACGCACTGTCAGTTCATCTTTCCAAGCAGAGGTACCGGAGAGGTGCAGACCCCATTTGCTGATCAGCTGTAGACAGCTATTCAGCATGTGCATTGCATCATGGGTACTGGTGGGGTTACCCTATCCTGGCACTCAGAGCAGACAGTTTGTGCAGTGACCCGCAGTCCTTCTGTACCCAGCCATTGCTATGACATACACCACAGAGGCATAGCCTACCAGTTAATACAATGCCATTCTCGCCAGCGTTCATGGGTTCAATTCCTCATTGTTCCATCCTCTCATGCCTGTCCTACTCAAATAGTGTGCATGCCTGTAACAGTCATATTTTTGCAGATTTGTGCTGCCAGCCCATAATACCCTTGCCACAATTGCCAACATTCCCTCGGTCTGTCTATCTGTGTCTGTCAACTGTGTAGAGTCCTGTCTGCCTGTGCAGGCTGTCACCCCATGTCCTGCACTGCTACCCTTTCCTGCATTGTGCCTCTTCTTGCTTGCCTCGCCTGTGCCTGATCTGCATGGCACCACCACTCCTCTGTCCACCCATCATTGTAACTATCCTTCCACCTCTGCCTCCACTGGGGGACAGGTATTCCCATCGTCTGCCACAACTGTCTTTCCAGTACTTTACATTGCCAACACCCTGTGCTGTGGTACAGTTTCCCCCACCATGTTTGTCATCAGTACTGGCAGCCTCATGGGATGCCCTCAGATATGGCAGGTCCAGCGGCTCCCAGCTCTACCTCCTTCACTCATCTGTTCATTGCCTTTCTTGAGTGCTCTATCTAGTGGTAGGGCTACATCTGTCTCTGTGGGTTATGAATGTCATCCTGAAGCACCTTGCAGCCCTTAGGCCATGCTAATCTAGGGTACCATAACCTTGTTAGGTCACCTTAACCTATGGCTCTGTAACCCAGGGTGCCCTCTAAGGTGCCTTGTCCAGGGGTGCCTAATATGGCGCTTAGCCTAAGGAGCCCTAGTGTATAGGGCACCTTACAAAGCGCCTTATGAGGCACCTAACAAGGCACCTCATAAGGCACCTTATAGGGCACCTAACAAGGCACCTTATAGGGCACCTAACAAGGCACCTTATAAGGCACCTCACAAGGCACCTTAACAGGCAACTTACTTATAAGGCACCTTACTAGGCACCTTACAAGGCGCCTTGTAAGGTGCCTTATGAAGCGCCTTGTAACGCGCGTTAGTTTGTAACATGCGTTGGCTGATACGGCTTGCTGTAGCGATGCACCGCCCACGCCTTTATATGGGCATCTGTACCTTTACCGTGGAACCTAACGCAAATGACATTACCGCAGTTTAGTAAACATACCCCTAAAAGCGGTAGCAGCTGGGCAAGGGCCGGCAGTGCGTGGCAGAGCCAGCTGGATATGGGGGTGATGGGGAGATGCATGGGGCAAATGACAAACCTGTGTATGTGGGGGGGGGAGGGGGCACATCAGATGTGCAAGTCACATAGGGCACAATTATGGCTTGGTAGGGCCCTGGGCCCTGGTGTGCTACAGAGATCACATCCAAGGGATGTCATTGGCAGCCCACACCGATGTTGCCCACTTCCTCATGGGAGCGTAACTAATTCGTCCACCGGTATCTCTTTCCTGGAGGGTACCAACTAGCCAGATTTTCTGGATAACCCTAATAAATATGCAAGAGAGAGATCTTCAAACACTTCCTCTAATGTATGCAACCCTATCTCATGGATATTGAATAGGGTTATCTGAAAAGCCTACCCTTGAGGATTGGGATGCCCATGCCTGCTGTAGTGTACCAGTATCTTTTAAAAATGAGGATTGTGGCTCAAATCTCTGACTCATGGCATCTTGGCCTGAGGGATGGAGGGAGAATAAACAGAACTAAACTAATAGGAATACCAAACAAATCTGGTTATGATTACTGGGACATTATCTACACCAACCTTAATACTCCTTGAATCTCTAAATATCTGTAGCTCTAAAATTACTAGTGAACATTAGTGAAGTTCTTAGTACAATTCTAGAGAAAATTCTCTTGGATTTAGAGTATTATGCTCTAACTGCAAGACTACACTTTGATTTCTGTATACATTGAGACCAATAAAGTAACGGCAGATGAGACCAAGACCTCAAAGATGGCAGATGAGACCTATTTACTTTAATCAATTTGCTCCCATTTGCATTGCCATAGATGAGGAGTTCTCAACCCAGTTCTCGGGGCACACCCAGCCAGGATATCCACAATGAATATGCATGAGATATAGTAGATCTGCATTCACTGCCTCCATTGTATGCAGATCTACATTATCCCATGCGTATTTATTCTGAATATCCTAAAAAGCCAACTGGCTGGGTGTACCTGAGGACTGGGTTAAACACTTAAGAACATAAGAACATAAGACATGCCATACTGGGTCAGACCGAGGTCCATCAAGCCCAGTATCCTGTTTCCAACAGTGGCCAATCTAGGTTATACGTACCTAGCAATATCCCCAAAAGACACAGGTTCCACAATGCTTGTACTGGGTCAAGCATTGATATCCTGGGTCCCTTTTTAATAGTGGTTTATGGACCTTTCCTCCAGGAACTTGTCCAAACCTTTTTTAAACCCAGCTATACTAACAGCCCTTACTACATCCTCCGGTAACAGATTCCAGAGTTTGATTACACGTTGAGTGAAAAAATATTTTCTCTTATTTGTCTTAAATAAGACAATAGACTGCTATAGACCCCACTTGACTTGACAATAGACTACTATAGACCCCACTTGATCGCAGTTTTACTTTCTTATCTCCAGGAACAAGCAGGAATGAGTCTTCACATATGGGTACGTCGGTACCGACGGAGCCTGCACGGGAATGCTGCCCAGCTTCCAATCAGAAAGCTTTTGGCAGCATCCCTCGCGCCTGCGCAGTGACTTTCCGCCTTCTCCAGAACCTCTCTTCAGTTTTCGTTTTTCCGCGGAGCCGGCAGGACGTCCTCCTGTCACTCCAGAAACTTTTCTTTTTAATTGCTTTAATTACTTTAGTTTTTTTGTTTTCTTGTGGTCGTGGCTACATTTCCCGCTACCACCGGTACCGCCGGTGGTTTTTTGACTAAATTCTGTAAAACTTTCTTCAGTTTTTTTGCCTTAACTTCTTAGGCCTACTAGGCCTTTTCATTATGGAGCCGCCTTTTCCTAAGAAGTGCATCCGATGTGGAAACACCTGTTTCTTTTTAGACACCAGTGGTTGGTGTCTCAACTGTGTGGGTCCTGACCCTTTTTCCCCTGACTTGTCAGGGGATAATTTTGTGGGAAAACCTTCTGTATTTAGAGTTTCCCTCGATACTGTTTTTTCTTCGGCACTGAGGGTACCTGGTTTCTCTACTTCACAGGATCAGGTAACCCAAAAACAGTCTATTAAGACTAGTCAATGCTTGAGTGGTATGTCCCATGCCCAGCATGGTGACGGCTCCGGCCTTACCCTCAAGAATCCATTGGCATTGCCCCTGTGGGAGTCTTCGGGCTCCAAGCATTAAAGGGGTTTCAGGATGTTCCTGGGGCTCACCCCTCACAGAACATGCCTGAGCCATGCGCGGGGGCGGTATCCGCTTCGAGCGGTACCGAGCCTCCGGCATCGGCACCGGTACCGGTGTCGAGTATTCCACTCTTCACCAGGGATCGTCATCGGGCATCCTCGGTACCTTCGGGTCCGATCGATACGCACCGCATTGACTTCCCTCAATCTCAGCCATGCTCCGGGACAGTACCGGCGTCGATCGGTTCCGATACCCTAGCATCGGCATCGGGATGGATAGGTGCTCATCGGGTATCCTCGGTACCGTCGGTATCGATCGATGTAACCCAGGCTGCCTTAGTGGTATCGGCATCGCCGATACTGCCACCGGCGTCGAAACTGTTGAGACCTGCATCGATAGTCTCGCTCTCTTCAATACCGAGTCTTGAGTCGATATCGAGTCTCGAGGACTGCATACCGACGCGTCCCGGAACCAACTCCTGTCGTTTCCAGATGGGCAGTTTCGATGATCCTGGCCATAACTCCCTCATGATCTCGGTGCCACCACAGCAGTTCCCGATGGCTACTTCATCTGCTAGTCCTTTAGCAGTATCGATGTTGATGCCTGTTCTTGCACCGATGCCTAGTTTGGAACCCATACCTGGCATTGGTGCAGTACCCTGTACGTCCTCTAATGCTCAGGCTCTTTCTTTAGCCTTACCAGGGATGGTTCCCATAGGAGATCAGTCTTTTCAGTCTTTTCTCCTGGATATGGCAACCTTTCTTAATATTTCTATCCCTGGTTGTGATCCTACCCATGGCTCACCGGCACAAATGCAAAATATACAGTTTCCTTTACATCCTGCTTTGCAGGATCTCCTTCTCAGGGTATGGAAATCACCCTTACGACTTCCTCAAGTTTCCACAGACATTGAGGTTCGGTACCGAGTGCCACCCTCTCCAGGGTTCCAAAAGCCTCAACTTTCTCATCGTTCCCTTGTAGTGGAATCGGCACTGAGGAAAGTTAACAGCAAGAAGAAGCATTCTTCTTATCCGCCAGGTCGTTCTTCAAGAACACTCAATGCTTTTGGACATCAGGCCTTCCAAAATTCTATGCTGGCCTCTAGAGTTCTCTCATATATTTTTCACATGAGTCTAACACTCCAGGAAGTCACAGAGAAATTGTCTCTGTTGACCCCTTTTTTACCAGAGCCCAAGGCTACTGATTATTCCTTGCTCATCAATCACAGCCGGAATATATCCTGGTTCCTGTCTCGTGCTTCTATAGACTCTTTTGAGTCCGTTAGCAGATCCTCTGCTATTGCCATTGCAGCATGTCGCAGAGCCTGGCTTGAGGCTTCAGACTTGAGCAAACGGGCACAAACTATACTAGCTCATTCTCCTTGTACAGGGGAAGGTCTTTTCAATAAGGAGGCTTTACGTCAGGTTGCTCAATGCTCCACTGACTCTTCTTCCACTAGAAACCATTATAAGCCGCCTCCTTCTTCAAAGAGTAGGAAATGTCCTACCAAACCTTCTTTCCCTAAGAAAAGAAAGTTTCATTCATCTCCTGCCCACCATTCGGCTGTACCTAACCAAGGGACGCCTCAGCCTAGCCTGAAGTCCTCCAGCTCTGGCCAGTCTCAGCATTCCCAGCAACCATAGGGGCCGGGAATTGTAATCTACAGTTCACTTCTACCCATTAGAAGTTTCTTCACTGTGCTCTTCTTTTTCAGTATACTAACCTGTCGAAAAACTTTTGTTCAGGGACTACAGTCTTCTCCTCTTCTTACTCCCTAGAAGAGCAGTTGCAACTATCCCCTGATAGTTCTGTCCAAACTGAACATTTTTTCCTTCAGTTGACTTACCCTATGGGTACGTCACCCTCCAATTACTTACTCTACCCTCTCAACCGGGTTTTTTTCCCTGACTGAGGGGTACCATACTGAAAAGCTTCTCTAGCAAGCTTGTTCCTCAGACAGGCAGAAGGGATATCTCCTCTCTTTTCTTGTCTGTTTTTCTTTATTGGGCACAGGACAATCTCTCTGCTGTTTCCGTCAGCAACTGTGCCTGCAGGAGTTACAGTAATTGTATTACTGGCACTTTTTCCAAGTTCCAGTCCCTGGTTCAAAATTTTGTCTAGCCTCAGTAGTGATTCCAAGCTATTCGTCATCTATCTTGGATCCTCCTTCTCGTTTAGGCTTTCTCACATTATTCTACCCATCTCCTCTCCTAGGATATGGCAACACACCTGACTTCAGTCAGTTTGTCTCATATCTCTCCTGCACAATGCTCTCTGCAGTCTTCAGAGAAGCTTTCTACTATGAGGGCCTTGCTATAGAGCATTGACCTTGTCACTGAAGTTTTCTCTATTGGTGAGGAAAAACTTTCATCCCTTCTTATACTTATGAAGGTTCTCCACACCCCCTCTGGACTGGGGTGTTAGCACGAGATATCAGTTCTTCTGCGTGAGACTCCAAGGCTTCTGTTTACGCATGCTACCTCTGGGTCCTTCCATAGGTCCCTCTGGTATCTCCCCTGCGTTTCTCCACATCTACTATATCAGTGTTCTGTGGAGCTCCCGCCTTGTTCTTCACATATTCATATATTCATCTGTTCTCAGGTGAACATCACGGTTATCTGGTTAGATTGCTTTTTTGCATCCCTCAATCCTTGAAAATAGATTCTCTCTACATATCTCGAGTGGGTTCACCCTCTTGTAGAGCGCAGAATCTTTTTCTTTTATATTCCCCATATACAATTATGGGGATGGGTGGTAGACATGTATCTTCAACCTATTGTCTACTATGTAGAATCTCCATATATGTCTACCTACCTCTATCATTACCATTGTGGTGCTAATCCATGCCCCACAAATTTACATATATTCAGATATATCATATATATATATATTTGATATATTTTACCACCCATATCCTAATATACATCTGTACATATGTATATATATATATATATCAATATATACATATGTCTCCAGCCACATGTATATATCCCTATATATATATATGTGTTTCATGGAGGGCCTCTTAAGGGTTGGTCTGTCTTACACACTATCACCCTTACTGTCTATACTACATGTTTTACCTCCTAGAGGTTTTAGACAGTCTGTCGCCCTACGTCCCATGCCCTGTTTCGATGCAGAAACTGTTAGGCACCACTAACCATTTTGGTGCTAACATTTGCTAATTTTTCTTAAGTCCATGAAGCATCAAGCTTCAATATGTACCTCTTTATCTTGAGTTCACAACTGTTTTTAGTGGAAACAGGGGTTTTTTTCTAGTCCCCCTCTTCCCGCCAGGACTGGGCTAGTTGTCCAACTCCGTCAGTCTTCTTCCTTTAGTCCTCAATGTTAATGACCTTATGCCTAAAGGAATTTTCAGCTTTCCCATAAAGCTTTCCATTAAAGACCTGACGTCACATCCTACCCAGTTGACACTTGGATCATCTACTACTACCTCCAAGGCTGGACCTTCATCCTCACTATTGAGAGGTCACCTTGAAGATTCCGCCACTGCTTAACCAGTAGACTCCATCATGCTTTCTACTTCCTACAATACAGTAGGTAAGCTGCATATTTTAAGTGTACATTAAATGTCTTTTAATGCTACTCATCATATCTACCAAGGTCTACTGTACTTTGTAAATCCCTCTAGTCCTTGACTATGCTGTTTCTTTCCTCACAGCTCCTTTCTTGTCAACTCCTGCCCTCCATCCCACTTTGGATGCCAGGGATTCCTGGAGACAAAATGCACCCCTGGTCCAGGCTCCTGCATTTTTATGGGATCTCCCCCTGGCATCTCCAGCTAGGGAGTCCCCATATGTGAAGACTCATTCCTGCTTGTTCCTGGAGATAGCACAGTTACTTACCTGTAACAGGTGATCTCTGGGAACAGCAGGAATTAGTCTTCACAACCCTCCCACCTCCCCTAGGAGTTGCATCTCTTTTATCTTCTTCCTTTTCTCTCCTCGCCTTTGTCTCAGCTCTGAAACTCAACTGAAGAGAGGCTCTGGAGAAGGCGGGAAGTCACTGCGCAGGCGCAAGGGATGCTGCCAAAAGCTTTCTGATTGGAAGCTGGGCAGCATTCCCGTGCAGGCTCCGTCGGTACCGACGTACCCATATGTGAAGACTAATTCCTGCTGTTCCCAGAGATCACCTGTTACAGGTAAGTAACTGTGCTTTCTTTGTAACTAAAGGATCACAAGTGCGTGACGGTATTTCCACAGTGACCAGACGAGGAGCACAGACATGCCAGGTCTCACATATTAACTGTGAAACTTCCACTGCAGCAGACAGTCTCCCGAGCCCCTTCTCTCATGCTGAGCTTCAGGCAAAAGATGCATTTATTCAATGAGCAGGCTGTTTATCTTGTACCTAGACAGCCAGCTAGCTGAGTTCCCAGGCGTGGGGGTAACATACAGACCACCAAGAACACCCCTCACTCCTGAAAGTAAAAAACGATGAGAACCTTGCAGATAGGGCAGCCTGTGGTTATTTTGGCCATCTCTTGCAAAGGTAAACATGGAAACAAAAATTACAATAGCATATTGCCTATCCAGTCTTCCCATTCACTCACCTGCTCTGCTCTATAGTCCCTTCCTCTCCCTCAGAGCTTCTTTGTGCTTTCTTGTATTCAGATTATCCTTGTTTCCAGCAGCTTCACTGGGGACTGTTCCTTGCATCCACCATCCTTTCTGTAAATAGATATTTCCTTAGCATAGTGCCTTAGATTACTCCTGAATCTACCCTCTCTCTCTCACCCAACCATCCCCTTTTCCACAGCCTTCTTTCCGCCTAAAGAGGTCCGCCTCCTCTGCATTTATACCTTGGAGATATTTAAATTGTCATATCTATTCTGTTGTGCCCTTCTCCAAGTTATAGTTGTCTAGATCTTTAAGGTTATTTCCATACATGTAGTACAAAGGCCATTTGACCATCTTCATACCCGACATCTGGATTGATTCCATCCAGTTTGTATATTTTTGAAGATGTGTGCAATTCTGGAAATCACAGTACTCCAAATGAAGTATACAAAGATACTTTCACCTCCTTTTATCTGCTAGCCATTCCTCTCCATATCTACCCAATTATTCTTCTGGACTTTGCTGTCACCTTAAGAACATCAGCTAGCTCTGATCACCCACAGATCCTGTTCTTGTTTAGTGCACTGAAGAACTTCCTCTTGAATGTCATAGTGCTCCCGAGGATTTTTGCAACCCAAACACATGGCCCAGCATGTCTTAGCATTAATTTTTAGCTACCAAAATCTAGACTATTTCTTAGACTTCTCTAGATCCCTCATGTTTTCCATACTTTTTAAGGTGTCTACCCTATTGTAGATTTTGGTACTCTTTTGTAGATTTTGGCACTATACACAAAAAGGCAAATCTTGCTTGATAGCCCTTCCATAATATCACTTACAGAAAAGACTCAGACCAAGAACAGATCCCTGCAACACAGCATGGACAGCTTCTCTTTCTCTGGCGTAAACTCTATTTACTACTGTCCTTTGAGACCTCCCACTCAACCAGTTTCCAAACACTCAGTCAAGTCACTCAGTTTGTTTATAAGTTGCCTATGTGGAACCATATCAAAGGCTTTGCTGAAATCCAAGTACATCACATCTAGCGCTCTCTCCCCTTCTCCAACTCTTTGGTCACCCCATCAAAGAATTGATCGGCCTCATCAGGCAAGACCTATCTCTGGTGAAATCACGCTGCCTCAAAAACTGCAGTGATTTCATTAACGTATTTGCCACAGAGGCAGGGTTGGCGCAATGACATGAGATGCCCTAGGCCAGTGATGGCTAACCTTTTTGAGCCCGAGTGCCCAAACTGCCGCACAAAACCAAAGAATTTCCTCAAAGTGCCAGCACGTCATTTGCATAAGTGGTCTTATTTGCATAAATATTTGCATAATGTTACCATACACTAACTTTTAGTAAACATGTCTCTTAATGAGTGTATGGATAAAGAAAGACTAAAAGATTTCTACATTACTATAATCCAGTGCCAACCGCCAGGCACATTAGGAACTACTACAAACGCTGCCCATTTAGAACCCATAGCAAACCCGCCGTATCCTGACAGCATTACCAGGACTCACAAAGCACCATACCCTACCTATCAAAAGGCAACACTGCAAATATTAAACCAATACATTTCAGAGAATACTGGGGAAAGAGAACAAGTGGCAACGTCAAATAGGAATTTCCTCTTGTACCAAACAAAGCACAGATGTTAATGATGCACATTTCCCAGAGCTGACATATTCCAGTTAATAAATTCAAAATAAAGAGATATCTTTCTACCTTTTGTGCATTTTTTTTTCAGTTGCAATTGGTCCAGCCACCTTCTTCTGGTTTCTTCATGTTTTCTGCTAACTCTCCATCGTCTGCTGTCCATTTGTCCTTTCTTCTCTCTTCTAGTTTTTTTTCCATTCTCTCTCTCTCTCTACATCTGCTTTAACATACTAATTTTTCTCCTTTTGCTCTTTCCTCATTCCTATTTCATCCACACAAATTTTACCCCTCCATCCTCAATCCCCAATTACTCTCCCAATACCTGGCCAATTGTAGATTTTTCATCCCTCCTACACAAAATATTTTTCCCCTCTCCATTTTACTCTCCCAGCCCCATCCCATTCTAATCCTCCCCCAACATCAGCTCCCTTCTAGTTCCAGTCTCACCCAGCATCCATTCCCTTCTAGTCCCTGCATCAGCCCATTTCCAGTCCAAGTCCCTTCATCAGCTCATTTTCAATCCTAGCCCCACCATCAGCCCATGTCAAATCATAGCTCCCCTCCACTCAGCCCAATTCCAGTCCAAGCCCCCCCATGAGCCTACTTCCAGTTCTAGCCCCTCCATGAGTCCATTTCAATTCAAGCCCCCACCACAGCCCATTTCCAATCTTAGCTCCCCCCAACAGCCCATTTCCAGTCCTATCCTAGCTGTTCCATCAGCCCATTTTCAGTCCTAGCTCCCTTCCCTCACAGCCCATTTCCATTCCAAGCCCCCTCCCCATCAGCTATTTGCAGTTCAAGCCTCCCCTTCCACTCAGCCCATTTTCAGTCCTAGCAACACCCCAACCCATTACCAGTCCTAGCCCCCCGTCAATCAACTTCCAGTCCTAACCCCCATCACCCCATTTTCAGTTTAAGCCCCCCCCTATAACCCTTTACCAGTCCTAACCCCCCATCAGCCCATTTCCAGTCAGCCCCCCATAGCCAGTCCTAAACCCCCCCCCATCAGCCCACAGCCCATTACCAGTCCTAACCACATCAGCCCACCTCAAGTCCTAACCCCTCCCCCTCAGCCCATTTCCTGTCCTAGCCCCCCCCATAACCCATTATCAGTCCTACACCCCCCATCAGCCCACTACCAGTCTTAACCCCCCCATAGCCCATTACCAGTCCTAACCCCCCCATCAGCCCACTACCAGTCTTAACCCCCCCCCATAGCCCATTACCAGTCCTAACCCCCCCATCACCCCATTTCCAGACAGCCCTCATCAGCTCATAGCCCATTGCCAGCCCTCATCAGCCCACAGCCCATTGCTAGTCTTAACTCCCCCCCATAGCCCACTGCGTCTTAACCCCCCTCCCCAGCCCACTGCCAGTCTTAACCCCCCCTCCCTAGCCCATTGCCAGTCTCAACCCCCCTCCCTCCCTCCCTCCCTCCCTAGCCCATTGCCAGTCTCAACCCCCCTCCCTCCCTAGCCCATTGCCAGTCTCAACCCCCCTCCCCCCCTCCCTAGCCCATTGCCAGTCTTAACCTCCCTCCCTCCCTAGCCCATTGCCAGTCTTAACCTCCCTCCCTCCCTCCCTAGCCCATTGCCAGTCTCAACCCCCTCCCTCCCTCCCTAGCCCATTGCCAGTCTCAACCCCCCTCCCTCCCTAGCCCATTGCCAGTCTCAACCCCCTCCCTCCCTCCCTCCCTAGCCCATTGCCAGTCTCAACCCCCTCCCTCCCTCCCTCCCTAGCCCATTGCCAGTCTCAACCCCCCTCCCTCCCTAGCCCATTGCCAGTCTTAACCTCCCTCCCTCCCTAGCCCATTGCCAGTCTTAACCCCCCTCCCTCCCTCCCTAGCCCATTGCCAGTCTTAACCCCCCCTCTCTCCCTCCCTAGCCCATTGCCAGTCTTAACCCCCCGCCCTCGGCTCATGGCAATAAAAAAAAAAAAAAAGCTGCCCGCTGCCGCCGCGGCGGCATGGAGTGTCCCGCGGGGCTCCCTCTGCCCGGCGGGACTCTCCCGGCGCTGCTCAGCCCCTCTCTGCCGGCTTGCAGAGACGCGAAGGGAGAGAGAGTCTCCCTAGCGTCTCTCTTAAGCCCCCAGGGGCAGATGGGAAATTTCCCATCAGCCCCTGCGGGCTTAACAGAGACGCGAGGGAGACTCTCCCTTCGCGTCTCTGCAAGCCGGCAGAGGGGCTGAGCAGCGCCGGGAGAGTCCCGCCGGGCAGAGGGAGCCCCGCGGGACACTCCATGCCGCCGCGGCGGCAGCGGGCAGCTTTTTTTTTTTTTTTAATGTGCGACCTTCCCGCGTGCCAGCTGCAAGGCCTTCGCGTGCCTCAGCTGGCACGCGTGCCATAGGTTCGCCATCGCTGCCCTAGGCAAACATCCTCCCTTGTGCCTCTCCCCTTTCACAGAGCCCATTGTGGCTACTGCCCCTGCAGCGGCAGCAATGGCTGCAAACAGCCCCGCGTAGGGTTACCAACTGGCCAGTTGTTATATAGTCAGAACGGCTGCCAGCAGAGCTGTAAAATCAGCCATGGAAAAGCCAGTTTTTGCAACGAGGGATATCTCAGAGGTGGCTCTTGCTGCCTATAAAACCGCACCCCCTCCCCCAGCATCTGCTGCTGCCAGCAACTTGCACATCAGGTGTGCGCCCACCTGCCCATACCTACATCCTGCAGCTGCCTGCTCTTGCCTTGCTGGCAGTGCCACTGTGGAGAAAACAGAGGGAAGAAGCAGCAGGGCAAGAGCAGGCAACTGCTGGACGGAGGTATGGGGAGGAGGTGGGGCATGCGCCCGATGGGCAAGTTGAACAGGGCACGATTGTGGCTTGCTTTGCTGCAGTTCTGCGTTTGAATGGCTGATCTAGTCCCTCCCTCCTCTGATGCGAGCATACGTCAGAGAAGAGGGATCTGAGAGACCCACATGTTTATTTTTCAATTGGAGGTCCCGCTGCCGCCACATTAACCCTAAAAGTGACAGTGGGGGAGGCAAGGGCAGGCTGGGTAGGGAACTGGCTAGAGACATGGAGATAAGCCGGGGAGATGCTGGGTGTGCAGCAAAGGACAAAATGGGGGGAAGGCACCAGATGTGCAAGTCAGACAGGGCGCATTTATGGCTTGGTACAGCCCTGCTGCTGCCATCACTGCGGTTATTTTGGATGGTGGGGTAAGGTGCGGGTTAAAGGCATGACATATGGCGGGTTTTTCTCTTTCAAAAAGTTGGTAACCCAAGCCCCGTGGCACTAAACTTACAACTTCAGTGTCATGGGGCTATTTTCTTCTGCCCCCTCTGATGCTCAATGCTGACTTCCTGTTTGCAAACAGTAATCAACATCAGTCAGTCCTAGGGAGTGGAAGCCAAGAGCCCCGCGGCGCCGAAGTTGTAAGGTAGGAGCTGTGGGGCTCTTTGCGATTATTGCCACTGCTGCAGGTTCCAAGAGGGGCGACTGAGGCAGTAATGGGTGCACCTGGAGGGACGATGGTCTAGGCAACTGCCTAGTTCACCTACTGGTAGCACCAGCCCTGCACAGAGGTAAGAGATCTGTAGTTCCCAGCTTCCTCCTTAGTGTGCAAAGGAACCGCACCTCTCTTTCTACAGTCCTCAGGAGCCACTACTGAATCCCAATAAACATTAAAAAGGTTAGACAGTGAAGCTGGAGCTCCAAAAAGGGCATTTTATTGGCCTTTCCTATTTAATAATTAGGTCACAGAGATCTGTGTACTAGAAAATTGTGTGTTGCACTTGAGAACATTTTTTTTTATGAGCATTTTTATTTCAGAGATTTGAAGGGTTGCAAGTGCAATGTTCACAATGACGCACCCACACCAACACAAGTACACGCAATCCCTGATACTCTCCATGTCACACACATATACACGCACATGAACGCATCCTTCGACACATACACACTCACAGGCGTGCTCACGCATGCACCCCTACATTTCCTAAGAGACACGCATATGAACCCCTCACATGCCTGATTCTGCAAATGTGGGAAACGCAAGTGTACACTTTTTCAACTTATATGCTTTGTAATTTATTTTTACTTCTATTCTGCAATCTTGTGATTTTGTATTTGTTATTAGTGTCTTGTACTTTGTTGTTTCTGTTTTAATTATTTCATAATGTTTTTTGGTATCCGCCCAGAACACTTGTGATATGCAAAATAGAAATCTCATTAAATCAATAAATAAGATAGTCAAATACTTCAAAAGTATAAATTAGGCACAAGAAGCAGACCTTCAGAGGAAAGAATGCTTTAGAACAAGAGGTCATGATAAAAGGGGATAGACTCAAATGTAACACTGGAATATATTTCTTCACGGAAGGTGATGGACACATGCAGTGGCCTCCCAATAAATCTGGTGAAAACAAACAGTAAAAGAATTCAAGAAAGCCTGGGATAAGCTTGGGGATCCCTAGTTGGGAAGAAGTCAGGGGAAAGCCAGTGGCCAACTATGGTCTAGGCACTACATTGCAAAAGGAAATAAATCGGGCTGATTACAAAGGCCTCACAGTTTTTAACAGCCATCATATTCTATGTTACAGAAAACTTGTAGACTGCTTGAATTATTTTTTGATGGGAAATGAATTTGGATATAGCCACTGGTGTAAGTTCTGCCCAAGCAGCCCCCACAATGTGGGGGGTGGGGGGAAGGCATACAACAGTGGAAAGGCAGTGTGGCAAACTTAAATGATGATCTTTGCTGCACTGCCTCCACTCTTTAAGTTTGCCTCATGCTCAGCCGCACCATGAGACTTCAGCCCTGCGGGGAACAGCCGCCAGGCATGAGGCCAACTTAGAAGAGCGGAGGCAGCACAGTAAATATCATCAAGTAAGTTTGCAGTCTCTGCTGTTGCATGGGGAGGGGGCTCGTGATGGGGGGTTGGGTGCCATCATGCCAATGGGGGGGGGCTCTTGGCAAAATCTTTCTTGGGGGCCCCTCATTGGAACTTACGCCACTGGATATAGCTCACACCTTTCTCAGAGTTCATGGTGCATTTCATTCAGGTACAGTAGGTATTTGCCTGTCTCTGGAGAGTCTGCAACCTAAATTTATACCCAAGGTAATGAAGGGTTAAGGGACTTACCTAAGGTCACAAGGAGTGTCAGTAGGATTCAAATTTGGCTTCTCTGGCTCTTAGTCCACTGGTCTAACCATTAGACTATTCTTCTACAGAAATTATGAGCTCTAGTTTAAATTAGTTACTAGTAGGGATGTGTGCCAGCAAAAATAGTTTGTTTTTGAATTTGTCCAAATTTTCACAGATTTTCAGGTGCTCATTTCAATTCTTTTCACGTACCCATTTTAATAAAAACACATTTTTAATGTGCTTTAGAACTTTTTAACACACAGGTATCGACTGTATGTGTGTTAAATCATAGGATAATATATGTTAAATCGATTTTTCTTGCACCAAAGTTTTAAGACACGGTAGCAAAATGAATGATCACGAACGAATACACACCCTTAGTTACCATTGGTTGTCACATTCAATGTTTATGGAAAAAGACCAGGATGAATCAGGCCTTAGGCATTTACTAGCAAGAAAGAGTGTAGCCCCAGACTATGCCATGTATATCTTTCACTTTTTTTTCCCCCTTGCAGATTTTGGTGTGGCACACAAGAACCGAGAGGCCAACATTGGTCAATGAAGGGAAGCGAGGATTCACGGACCCAAAAGTGGAGGTGTAACAAGACAGTGTTGTGTGTGAGCAGCCTGCCTGTGGCTTTTTTAAAATTCTATTTTCCATTTTCCTCACTCCAAATATTAGAAGAACATGATACATGTACCAGCTGAAAAATGGAAAGCCAGTGGATCCATCTTTTCCCATTCTGTGTCTGTGGGCAAATCTTAGTAAATCTGCCCATTGTAGGCACTTATCTTATTTTGGAGCCAGGAAATAAATGTTCTAGAAAGATTTACAATTAAAATCAATTGCCAGCCATTGAGCATACTCTGAGTTGTCCCTGAATCTCCGGTATTATATTAAAAATGACTGTCTAAGGCAGGCCCAGTAGCTTAATGGTGGTACTGTGCAATGCCATGTAGTGCTAGCTGGATTCAGGTCCTAGGTCTAGTTTCTGCTCTCTGGGAGGTCAGGGGTTCTTCAAAAGCCCCTGGAGTAGAGGCATACAGAGTCACTGCACAATGATGAAACCTCATTGCAGGATTTAAAGACTATCGGGCTGATGCAGAAAAGCTTAAAGTGGCATTTTTCTGGCACTGTTCCTGCACTAGGCTTGCTCTTCAATGCAGAAAGCAAGCTAGCGCTTGAAAAATAACAAAAAAACCCAACCGCACTAAATTGCAGCGTACTTGCCATGCAAATCTCTGCATAATTAATTGCATCCGATGTAAAAGAAACTGTGCTGAAACTTAGCATTTGTTTTTTAACACTGGATCTTCACGCCAGCTTCGAGCAGAAGTAAAGATCCAGCCGTGAGCAAAAGCATCATCTGAGGTTAAGTTCACCTCAGATGATCCAAGCATCAGGGAAACCTCCTGATGCCATCGGCATACTGTCAGGAGGGCCAGTGCCCCTCCCCCAGACACTGACTCCCCTCCCCCGACAAAAACAAAATATCTGGTGGCCCAGTGGCTCCCGAACCCCTCCACCCCCTCCCAGTACCTTTAAGTATAGGGCAGGAGCATCGCCCACATGCTCCAGCGCCTGTGCCACCATCTTGAAAAATGGTGGCATCAGACTCTGGATGCACCAAGCATCGTCAGATTGCCATATAAGGCAAAAAGATGCCTTATATGTATGGCAGAGTGACCACCCTTGTTGCATCCTGGGACAGCTTGTGCATCCCAGGATGCAACAAGGGGGGGGGGGTCACTCTGTCATATAAGGCTTTTTTTTGCCTTATATGGCAATCTGACCCTGCCTGATGCATCCCAGGATGCACCGCACAGGGCCAGGTGCCGCTGTGTTTCAGGAAGGTGGCACAGGGGTGGGAGCATGTGGGCAAAACTCGCGCCCCATACCTAAATGTACTGGGAGCTAGGTGGAGGGATTCAGGGGCCACTAGGCCACCTGTGATTTTTGTGATCGGGTGGGTGGAGGAATCAAGGCCACCAGGCCATTGGGGATGTTGTTTGTTTGGGAGGATGGAGGGATCAGGACTCTGGGCCACTGGGGATTTTTGTGATTGGGTAAGTGGGGGAATTGGGACCGCTGGGTCACTGGGGATTTTGTTTCTTTTGGGGGGGGGGGTAGGTGTCCAGGAGGGAATCGGCCCCCCTGACAGTGTGTCAATGGCATCAGGCTTTTCCCCAATGCCTAGATCATCTGAGATGAAGTGTCAAACTTTACTTTAGATGACCCTGTTTTTCCGGGACAGCATGCCAAACTTGTGCAGACTTCTGTACGCATGTGTTTGGCTTGCTCTCCCAGTTTAACGCTGACTTTTTGAGCACTGGGTTATTTGCATATTTGTACCCCAGCGCAAACAGTCAGTGTTAGACTCGTGCTATGAAACCCTGCACTAGAACGTTAAACACTGGGCTCTAGCGCAGGGTTCCTGCATCAGCCTGTATGATTGCCAAGTTGTTGTGGAGTCCTGGTCAGTGCAGGGATATCAGGCGCCCTAGGCAAAACTTCCTTCTGGCGCCCCCCCCCCCCCTTACTGCCACCACACACCTATCTAATGGCCACAATGTATCATCAATTTCCCCACAGTTGGCATGCATGAGAAAAGGCTCTTAAGAGCGCATCACATTCCATGAGCTGCAAATTCAGTCTCATGAGATGATCTACAAGATTGATCCCAAACTCCAGAGGAAAACGAGGCACTCTTCTCATGCCAGCTGTGGTGCCAGGAGCTGAGCTGCTGGCTTGCCACTTTCCCAAGAATGTTGGCGCTCTAGGCGACTGCCTAGTTTGCCTGATGGAAGCACTAGTCCTGGCCCCAGTACATCACCTTGTGCTATAATGACTAGGCTAAAGTAGATTGAGTGGAGAAAGAAATCTCTAGGTAGTTGCAAATGAAGGATCATAGAACCAAATTGTAGCCCTGGTTCTGATTGGGCTGGAAGTCCAAAGGAGCAGGAGAGGACTGCAGATCCAGAAAATATATTTTAATAACTCCCAGTTATTTTCAAATGGAGAAATCTGGTCTCTAAATCTTTCTAGAGATCTTCCTCTTTTTCAGAGATGTGGATTTAGCTTAGGGATTTTATAGCTCTGTCCTATTCATTTCAGAGGTCTCTTTTCTGTATCATTGCCTTGTATGTTGTGTAGAAATAATATATATTTTATTGCAAATTATTTTAGAGCTATTGCTTTATGGAGGAAGTGACGTCACACCTCTAGCATGGCTGCCTAGGACTAGAGCTCCAAGGCCCTGTGGGCAAATTTGGTATTTCCTCCACCCTCAAATACATTAAACTTGCTTGAGAAAGAGCTTTCAAGGTGACAAATTGAATGGAGAGTTGGCTGATGTCTATCACACACAACAAGAACGTTGATGGCAAGAGTTTGCATACAGTGCCTGTAAGAGCTAGCCATAAGGACAGGCCAAAATGGTGGCCGGGAGTGGATCTCATATGTCAGGGAAAGAAGCAAAGCAAGAGGTCAAGCCATCGGAGGACGAAGAACTATCCAGTTTGAGGGAAGAGATGAAAACTTGGTTCCGGGAGCTGAAAGAGGACATGGTGTGGTCCAGAAAGCTGTGGCTAACATCATTCAGGATATTAAAGCGGATGTGACAGACTTGGGGCACTGAGTGGAGGAACTAGGAGGATCAGTGGTGGAACACGAGGAGATCCTAGGAGCTATAAAAGCAGTTATTAAAAATCTGGTGGTGCAGAAAGAACAGATGCTGGAAAAGCTGGAAGACATCAAGAACTGGTCCCACTGCAATAACTTAAGAGTCAGGGGGGTCCCTGAGGTAGAAGTACTTTGAGATGTGAAAGCACTGGCAATCCAGGTATGTAAAGCAATCTTGGAGTCTGGTGAGTCCCCCTGGAGTGATGTCGAGGTGCAGCTGGATTGAGTGCATCGGGCCCTGGGGCGACCGAAACCTACTGTGCCAAGAAACATTGTTATATGTGTGCAGAACTGTGAGGTTAAAGAGATGATCACCAAATGTATGCAGGCACTTAAGACTTTCCTTTTGGAAGGCCAGAAAGTTGTGGTGTTTGCAGATCTTTCCCAAATAACACTATAACGCCGAAGAGACTTTAGAGAGATTACTCGATGTTTGCAGAAAGAACTCCTATATCGATGACTATACCTTTTGAGTTGGCGTTCATGAAGGATGGCATCATTAGGACTGTGCAATCAGTGGAAGAAGCTTTGAATGCGCTAAAGAGGCTAGAGTGGATGGACCACTAGTGCCAAGAAGAGAGAAATCCCCAGTGAATGGCCCAAGTGGATGGCACATGGTGGAAAATGGACAATGAGACGCACCCACAAGCATTCAGTGGGAAATAAAGACCAAAGCAGCAGCAAAGCCAGATGAGGGCAACCGATGTAGAGAGCGGTTAAAGACTGGTGTGGCTGGACTCTGTTCAGTCTGATGTTTGGCTTCTAAATGTTTTTTGTTTTTTCCTTTTGAAAGCATTAATAATGGGAGAAGAAGAAGGTGGCAGTGTATCTCTTTGGATGTTTGGATAGAATGGTTGAGAACTATGTGTATGCGAGAACTGATGGGCGAGTGAATGTGACTGAGGGAATGGAGCAGGAGAGGGGACTGAGTGGGACATGTGTGGATGGCTGAGTGGTTGGAGTCAGGTGGGGTAGTGAAGATGTGGATGAAGGGTGGAGGTAATAGAATAAGGTTGGATGGTTGGTCTGGGGGTGGGATATTAATTCCCCGAGGGAATGCTGCAGAAGTTCATGTGGAGGTGGGAACAAGGGAGGAAAGGGTGGGGAGTGAGAATGGCTCTTTGGGAAGGTTGTGGTTAAAATGAGAGGAACTGGATTGGAGAATGGTTATGCACTTGAAGTTGGTTTTGTTAAATGTAAAGGGACTACACACGGGGAAAAAGACAAAGGCTGTTTAGAGATGCAAAGCAATGGAGGGCTGATCTCATCTTACTACAAGAGACACATTTAAAGCAATCTGAAAAGCATTTACTAGGAAATGAACAATTCCCCTATGTCTTTCTTGAAAACAATCAAGCGCAACCAAGGAGGTGGGGAGTGGGGATTCTGATATCGAAAGATTGTAAGATTAACATAAAAGAGGTAATTAGGGATAGCAAGGGTTGGTATCTGATTCTGCAAGGGGAGGTGAATGATATAGCGGTGACCCTGGTGGGTGTTTATGCTCCAAATGTACAGCAGGGGATGTTTTTTGATCAATTGCAGGGTGTTCTGAACGCTCTATCGTTTACCACCAGATTAGTGGTGGGTGGAGATTTCAATCTCTCTTTGAACCTCTGGCTATCTCTAATGGAGTCAGTGAGATAAGTGGCAAGTAGAAGAGAAAAACGGAAGTCCTTTATGGAACACTTTGAATTGGTGGAGATATGGTGGTCTAGAAAGATTTTACTTTCTATTCCCCGGCGCATAAGACATATTCCAGATTGGTATGATACTAGTTGATAAAAGTAGAGTAGGAAAGCTTGTAGGAGTAGATATTGAACTGAGGGGTTAGTCAGATCATTCACCTGTGTGGGTAGTGTTGGGGGATAATAATGGGAAAAGAGATCTTAAATTTTGGAGACTTAATGAATCACTATTGGGGAAGGCTGAAGTCAGTGGTCGAGTTAGGAGAGTTCTGATGGAGTATCTAGAGTTCAAAAAAAGGGGGGGATCCCTGCAGTGAGAGTATATGAGGGTTTAAAAGCCTATATACGGGGATCTTTTATTGCTGAGGCGTCATATTACAAAAGTGAAATGAAAGAAGCAGAGATGCTATGTGGAAAGTGATCTTAATGGGAACAACTACATAAAACATTGCAAACAGGTAAAACATGGAGGGAGATTGAGCGGGTGAGAAAGACCCTCCTCCATGGAAATGCAGGAATGATGTCCTCATATATACTGTAGGTGATGTCACCGACAGAGCCCCATACAGGAACGTTCCCCAGCTTCTATTGCAAGCTTTTGGAAGGCTCCACCGTGCCTACATGCCAGTCTTCCTGCCTGCCATGGTGCCATCTTCTGCAATCTTCATTTTCTGCAAAGCCCCACAGATGTGAATCAGTCATCCACCGGTAAACGTTTCATTTTTTTCTTCTTTTGGAGTATCTTTTTGCTCATATTAACTTTCCTGCCTGCCATTGGTAGCGTCAGGTCCATTGTTTGTGGTTCCTCCTTGGTGCCAGTGTTTTTTTTGGTATTTTTATTTTCTCGCTGTTTTTCCCACGGCTCAGCTGGGCCTCTGGTCGCAATCAAGTCATTTGGTTTTGCCATGGCTATCTTCCCAGTCATGTCCCAGAACCTGGCCAACAGGTTCAAGAAACGCACCAAATGGGCCCGGGCCATTTCGGTCACCGACAAGCACAATTGGTGCCTCCAGTGTCTGGGCCCGATCACCAGCCCACTTCTTGTAATTTGTGCCTACTGATGACAAGGAGAGGTCTGAAGGGCCGAGAAAAGCAAAGAGAACCTCTCTTTGGCCAGAGGTCTGATTCAATGTCTTCGGCGCGGGCATCAATGGCTACCCTTGGTTCCGAAGGTGCATCGACCCATCGAGAGGTTCTCGGACTCATTCAGTGCTCAGGGCCCATAGTGCCCTGGAGCCAGTTGCCACTTGGAATCGAAGCCCTCAACTCCATTGAGATCGAAAGGGGACCCTTCTGGGCACCAGGCGAAGCCCCTTGTGCATCGGAATTAGAGCCCATCCCACCACAATGTCGAATGATGGCTGTGAATGGCCTGCCAATGTGCCCCAGAGAGGAATTGACCTCCATAGTCTAGGAGGGGCACTGACCATCTCCTGATGATGGATGCTATGTTGATACCCCTGCGGGGACATCGGCGACATTGGTTGAAGCTGCTCAGGTCCTAAGGTCTTCTGACACAACAGCCATGGAGGCATGCATTCAGGCGCTCGAGGTTTGCATCACATAAGTGCTAGAGAAACAGCTGGCTGGTCCTTCAGTGCCCAAGGCATTGTCCTCAACCACTGTGCAGTTGATCCTCAAAACGCATGGCCCTGGTGTCGGATCTCTCAATGCCTCAATGTCCAATGCAGAGGCATCAACATTGAGGCATTGGAGAGATCCGACACCAGTTTCCGGCAGGGCCATCTCTCTCTCGAGTGTATTGGGTTTCGATGACCTAATGAAACCCAGACAGCACATCAATCCCGTCGAAGATCCTACCCCCCTCTGATCCGGAGGGAGCTCCGGGCTGAGTCTCAGAGATACTTTGATTTCCTCTTGGAGTCTGATGGCTGGGTTATCAATGTGGAATTGGAAAAACTGTTGGAGGCTAGGTCCCTTGAGCTTCCCTCAGAACCCTCCCCTCTGCATGAACGGCGGAAAACCTCTCCAGAGAACTTGTCCTTCCAGGACTTTGTGAGGAATATGTCCAAGGCCATCCCATTTTACCTGGAGATGGAAGATGAACTCAGGGCAGAGGAGTTGGAGATTCTCCAGTAATCCTTGGCTCCTAAGAAAGTGCTGTCTGTGATGGTGCATCATATCTTATAAAGGCAGCAGATGAAGATGTGGGAGAAGCCCCTCACTGTGCCTTTGGTCAGTAGGAGGTTGGATTCAATGTACTGGATTCAGAAAACCCCCGGGCTTTGAGAAGCTTCAGCTTCCGCACCACTCCTTGGTGGTTGAGTCTGCCCTTAAGAGGATTAGGAGCTCCAAGACTCATTCCTTGATGCCCCCGGGTAGGGAGGCCTGGACATTGGACTCCTTTGGCAGGAGGTGCTTCCAGACCTCTATGCTCATGGCTATAGTTCTCTCCTACCAGCTCTACTTGAACTTGTTCCTGAAGGCCATCATGCATATTCTCGCCGACCTGTGCCTGTTCCTCCTGCTGGAGAAGCTGGAGGTTCATCATATTCTGGTTGGCCATGGCAAAGACTGCTCAAACCTCATGGTCAGAGCAACATATGACACCTTTGAGATGGTCTCTGGAGTGGCGGCTGTGGGTATTGGAGCTCACCACCTTGCCTGGATTCAGTCTTCTGACCTGGAGCAGTCGGTGCAAAATAAGCCTGCAGATGTACTGTGCCGGGGAGAACACCACTTTGGAGAGCAGGTGGAGGAAAAGACTGGCATAGTAGAGAAGCAGCACATCACCCTCACCAGGCTCTTGAGATGCACGTCCGATCCCTGTCATAGAAAGTATTGGGGGGAGGCCAGAAGAAGGCCAACTACCCACATAAGCACAGGTACTTTCCTGTTCCTCAAGCCTCCCAGCAAATGTCCCAGGCTGCTTGCTCGCAACATCTGGAAAAGCCCTAAAAGGCTCAGCCTGCCATGCAGCCCAAGCCAGGGATGGGGTTTTGACTGGTTCCTTCGGAGCATAGCCAATCTACCGGTGACCACAGAAGGGAATCCTCCAGTCGAGGGGTGGCTCACTCTCTTTGCCCACAGGTGGACAGTCATCACTTCGAACATGAGGGTGCTACAAATAGTCCAAAGCGGCTACATGTTGCACTTCACTGAACTTCTGCCTCATTGCCTCCAACGGTATTTCCCCTCAACGCTCTGCATCAAAACCTTCTTTTGGGGGAAATCTCCACCCTCCTGGCTGATCTTGCCATCAAGCCCATACCTCAGGAACAGATTGGATGAGGATTTTACTCCAGGTACTTTCTGGTCCCTAAAAAGACTGGGAAGTTTCAACCCTTCCTAGACATCAGAGACCTAAACACCTTCCTGGTGTGAGAAAAGTTCAAGATGGTCTGTCTAGGGACCCTGCTCCCTTATCTTCAGAAGGATGATTGGCTATGCTCCCTAGAACTAAAGGATGTGTATACCCACATACCTATTCATCCTGCTCACCTGAAATATCTCTGATTTGTCCTAGGAGTATGGCATTTTCAGTACCGAGTGTTACCCTCCAGACTAGCTTCGGCACCCTGAGTCTCAACAAAGTGCCTTGCAGTGGTAGCGGCCTATCTCAGAACTCTAGGGGTTTTTATCTTCCCTTATCTGGTTGACTGGCTCATAAAAAGCACCACTCCGGACAGAGTCCGGCATGCAACATAGCAGACCATACAGGTGCTAGAGCTGTTGAGTTTCATTGTCGATTACCCAAAGTCCCACCTTCAGCCCACCCAATGACTGAAGTTCATAGGAGCTCTTCTTGACATGACTCAGGCAAAGGCCTTTCTCTCGCTGGACTGCCTCCAGAGGTTTATGGCCTTGGTCTGCAATACCCAGCGCAGTCAGCAAACAGTTTTCATTATGTTCTGTCTTTAGTGTTTTATTTTGCACTCTCAAGTACCATTGAGTATATGACCATTTCAACTCATCTGTTGATAAGGTATTGTATCATTTTTTATCACTGCCACTATGTTATTTATATATATATATTTTTTTTTATTTTTTTTTAATATATATATATATATATATATATATATAGATTTAGATTTAATTTTTAGCTCTAGCTTTTATCCTTGCCTGTTGCATGCAGCATGCTCTTTATGTTCGATTATGCTTTTTATTATCTTTCTATTAGATGTTTTTATTTCTAATTTTCTATTGACTTTGATTGTGTTGTTTTTAATTATTTATATGTACAATTTTATATCATTTAATTCTGTACACTCAGAAGTCATCAGTGCTCGTTTATTAATTTATTTATCACATGTTTTTATGTGTTTCTATGTTTACCAGTGGTCACAATCCCCTGAAGAAGGCTGGTGTGGCTGAAACACGTATAGGGCTGACCCCCTCAATAAACTTTGTTTCTTCCAAAGGTTCCTCGTTGCCTGCTTTCTTTTTTGGGTGCTATTTTTCTGCTGGTGGGGTGCTTTTTTGTTCCTACTTGTTACGCCATGTTTACCCCTTGGAAGGACATCCTTAGTTTCAAAGATGAGGAATTACAACAACTACTACCAGATGAACCTTTCTTCAGTCATGAAGATTTTTCCTCTGATAAGGATCGAGCATGGGAGGATTTAGTCCACCTCACACAGAAGAATGTTTGAGAGGAGATGCATGCTGCCTCCTTACTAGACTATTGTCGCGCCAAGGTCATTCCCCGTGGCCTACATGTGATCAAGCCCCAGGCATGAATCGTGACGATTCATACAAGCTTGGAATTCTATTCTTAATAAATGTTCGCTGGACATAATGATTCTTTTAATTCGAACATCGAAGAAAAGAACAGAACATAACATCCAAGAGATTGAAACTAAGATTAATGCCCTCAAGAAGGAGGACCATAGATTTGACAGACTTCTCTCTGACTATAATAAAAATTTAGAGTCATACAAAAAATGATTAAAGATAAGAAACTTTCTAAGTTTAAAAGAGACGAGGATGATTACCGGTTCGGCTATGTCTATCCTTGGACAAGGTATCAGCAGGTCAATTTTCAGAGTAATAAAGGTGACCAAAAAATACGATAATAACTCTATTATTATCAGCACTTAATATAAGTAAACATAGAACTATAGGTGCATCTCCATAAAATAGCACGGGGGAAGTCTCAGACTGATCGGCACAAACCTCAGACACAATGTATCTTACAGTGCCTCAATAGCATCAATAAATTGTCGTCACTTTTCAGAGCTATTTGCTGTTCAGCTACACGATTCAAGATAAGCTCTACTTTTTAACCCTTAATCATATTAACTAACTTACTATATGTATTAGCGACTGGATCTCAGATTTAGACTACTCACTAGATCTACTTAATGGATATAGTGAGAAATGTCTTCCATACATCAATGACCCATTGGAATGTCACTAGTACTGTTCTTATATTTATATTTTTTTAATTTTTCAATGTTTCTTGTTTGTTATGTTAGTTCTTTAATATCTTGTTGTTCACAACTGTGCTTCAATCTTGTAACATACAAGCTGTCTATTGCTGTTAACGGATTGCAAATGCTTAATAATATGAAAAGGCACCAAATGAGATGAAATGATAACTATAGGGCTACTTAGCTTTAGATAGTCCTCTAAATTCTTTAAATCAGACTTCTCAAACTTTCATGTTCTAAAAACACGGATAGAAGTTGTAGCCATAATCAATAGCACCAATGACAGTCCACCGGCCCAAACAGTCTTTTTTTTATAACTTTTTTTGTATATATTGTGATCCCGCCCCTTGCCCGTACCCGCAGGTACGTAGAGGTTAAGGAGTTTAAGTTTCTTCTTCAAACTAATGTCCCACCACTTCCTGGAGCAGTGCTCGTAGGGAAATGTAGTTTATCACCAGTTTAAATGAAGAGTAGTGTGACTCAGAAATGTTTTCAAGCAAAAGGGATTTATTTCCCCTCCCGGGGTTGGACTCCACACGAATAAAGGTAACACAAAATTATCTGCACTTTGGCAGAAAAGGACAAAATAAGAATAGCTTCATTCAGCATAAAACAAACATTTCTTTCCAGCAGGTTAAACTTCACCACACTGCAGCATAAATCATTTCTTTTCCAGCAGGTTAAACTTCACCACACTGTTTCATACAGCTCTGTCTTTTCCACAGCCAGCTTGTATTTTTTCCACAATATGTTTCTAACACAGAGATATTATCTGTTCAGCCAGGGTAATCGTGCAATCCATTTCCTCTGTAGGAAAATTCATACAGGATGGCTCTGTGTCCATAAGTTCCACCTCTGAGGTAGGAATTGTCTGCCCAATTCTTTCTAGAGCCGCGCCTTTTCAGTACACTCAGGATTTAAGTACTGTTTAAAACAGGTACCATAGCCCCAGCCTTCCGGTTCATTAAATTCACAAGGGTTCCTGTAATCCCAGCCCTTGGGCTTACCTGGGAGCCTGGCTGTGGAAGGTTTTCTCCGTGGCGTATGGCTAACGAGCGGTTCCCAACTGAACCTGTGTGAGGCAGATTTCAACTGCCTTCCTGGCTTTTCTTTCTGTTTGTAATCCAGAGGACACTTCAGCTGGCCTGGTCTGCTCCTGCTATGTCTCTCACCCGGAGCCTCTGACCTTCCCTCAGCTGGAAACTCCGTCCACCTTCTGACTGGAAGCTGGCCTTCCTTCCTCAAAGGGGACACTGCTTGTCTCTCTTCCTGTTCACTCTGGCTTCCATTCTCCTTCCTCTCTCTCCTTCTCCCTCTCTCTCTGCCTGCTGGGGCCTCCTTATTTTATTTATTTATTTATTTATTTAACATTTGCTTCTATACCGCGCTATTAAAATCAGCGCGGTGTACATCAAACAAGCATACTGCAATGTATACAATGTATCCTTATGAGTCAGCTTTCCTGGGTAGGGCCTGGCTCCACCCCCTAGCAGGTGTTCAGAATTTCCCCCTGACTCTCTGCTAAGCTGATAGCAGGGGCGTGTTTCCTTCTCTCGGGCCTGGTTTCCCTGACAACTAGTAGCCATGTGTCTTTGTTTACATTGCAGCCCTGCACTTTCTACCTGGTGTTTGGGAGTTTCTACCGGGCTAAAAGGACTTGCTATGTCACAGATCCCCCCACTTAAAATATTACGGGCTGCCGGAACCTGTGACGGACAGCACGTAATCCGGGAAAGAGCATCGGCATTACGGTGCAATCTACCTGCCCGGAGCTGCACCACAAAATCATATGCCTGCAACGCTAAATGCCACCGGGTTAGCCTAGCATTAGTGTTTCTCATTTGATGCAACCATTTTAAGGGCGCATGGTCTGTAATCAAATAAAATTTACGGCCCGTCAGATAAAATCGTAAAGACTCTATCGCCCACTTAATCGCGAGACACTCGCGCTCTACAGTAGAATATTTTTGTTCCGCTCTGGACAATTTCCTACTTAAGTATGTCACCGGATGTTCAATACCTTCAAATATCTGGGACATTACGGCTCCTAATCCTGTTTCGGAAGTGTCCGTTTGTACCAGGAATGGCATGTCAAAGTTAACCCCCCTAAGGACCGGGGCCGTACATAACCTATCTTTCAGCGTTATGAACACCTCCTCCGCCTCTGGTGTCCACTTAAGGTTATTTGGGGCATTCTTCCTAAGCATGTCTGTTAGCGGGGCACTTTCCTCCGCAAATCTGGGAATGAATCGGCGGTAGTATCCTACCAGGCCCAGGAATCCCCGCATTTGTCTTTTGTTCAGAGGGCGTGGAAAGTTCTTCACGCTTTCCACTTTGCTAGCTAAGGGCTCCACCACCCCTCCTCCCACCATGTGGCCTAAGTATTTCACTTTTGTACCAGCAAAGAGACACTTCCCAGGATTTACAGTGAGACCCGCTTTCCTTAGTGCACTCAAAACTGCCTCCACCCTGGGCAAGTGCTGAGCCCATATGGTACTATGGACGACGATGTCATCCATATATGCCCAGGCGTATTCATGGTGGGGCAGCAAGATGTGATCCACCAACCTTTGACAGGTGGCCGCTGCCCTGTGAAGCCCAAAAGGCATACGCCTAAATTGGAATAACCCTATCGGGGTCGTAAAGGCTGTCTTAGGTTTGGAGGCCTGGGTGAGCGGTATTTGCCAGTAACCTTTCGTTAGGTCCAGTGTGGTCAAATACTTAGCCTGGCCTAGTTTGTCTAATAAATCCTCGATTCGAGGCATGGGATAAGCATCGAAATCAGAGATGTTATTTATTTGTCTAAAATCGATACAGAAGCGAAGACTTCCATCTGGTTTGGGCACCAATACGATAGGGCTTGACCAGGGGCTTCTAGATTCTTCGATAATGCCCATTTGGAGCATGTCCCTTACCTGTTCTATCATTTCCTTTTTTCGTGCCTCAGGTAGCCTATAGGGGCGTTGCCTGATTATTTTTCCCGGTTCCGTAATAATTTCATGGGCAACGATTCTGGTTTCCCCTGGCAATGTCGTCAGGACGTCGGAGAATCTATCTAACACCCTTCTAAGTTCCTGTTGCTGTTGCGCCGACAATTCGGCCCCTATACGTGGCCCTGGAGTTTCCCTCCAATCGGCGGGCTGCGGACCAAAATCGTCCTCCTTTTGCACTTCGGTGACAGCCGTCAGCCCTTTTAGGTCTCCCCCTCCGGTGGACCCGAATCCTCTTTCTCCTCTCCCTGTGGGGGCTAATGAGGCTACTTCTACTACCTCAGGGAAACCTACGCGCTCGCATATCATTTGAGCGACCCTGGCACCTGACTTTACCTGGAACTCTTCTTGACTGAAGTTAAACATTAACACCTTTACTTCTCCACGAAAATCGGGATCAATTACCCCAGCCCCTATGTCTATAAAATATTTGGCTGCTAGGCCTGACCTGGGTGCTATCCTCCCATAGCATCCGGGCGGGATTTGGACCTTAATTCCTGTGCTTATTAGGGCCTTCCCTCCCCGGGGTATCACCCTGTCTTCCGCACTAAACAAGTCATATCCCGCGGCAGCTCCGAAGCTCGCTGGGGACCCCTGGCCTGAGCCAAAACCTTGCAGTACTGGAGTAGGAACTTTGGTTTTTCCCCAGTTACATTCTTTTCCTTGGCTGGGTGTTGTGGGCTACTTTTTTCCGGTTTTCCTAATAGAGGGCTGGGGACTTTGGTCGCAATGGCCTCTAGTCTAGGTAAATCCGGGGACTCCCTTTCTACTTTCCCCGAGGGGGCTTCACAGGGGGTGGATATTACACTCTGATCAGTGCTAAGACCTTCCTCGAGCCCTTGTCTAAAGGGAGGCCAATCCCTGCCCAGGACGACGCTCTGTGGAAGGCAGGGGACCACTGCCATCAATAACTTCCCCTCTGTTCCCAGCCCGCTTATTCCTATTTCATATAAGGGGTAGTAGGAAGATGCCCCATGTATACATCTTATCTTAACCCTTCCCACGGCTTGACCTGGTGCTGACTGGGCTTGTATGGCCTCCCAGAGCCGTTGGGAGACCATGCTCTGGTCAGCACCAGAGTCAAGCAGTGCCTGGGCCTCTATACCTTCCACTCGTACTGGGAGTAAAAACCCTGATTGGCCTTTCTTTCCAATACCCTCCATTAATGCCTTGCGTGAATCACAGTCCCTTTGAAAATGCCCTATGCTTCCGCATTTGAAACATTTTCCCCTCATGTTGGAAAAATATACATTTTCATCAGACAATTTACTTGGTATATTCTTACTCTTATCACCAGCCTTTGCTGCACTTGGAACGCTTGATTTTGGGGCTTTGGCAAATTCAGCCTCAAAATATCGCTCCGTCATACCAGCCGCTTCCTCTGCAGTTTTGCAATCTTGTAGCATGAGGAAGGTTTTTATTTCCGCTGGCACAGCCACTAAATATTGTTCTAAAATTAACTCATCCATTATGGACTCAACCGTTCTTTGCTCTGGTTTTACCCATTTCCAGGCCAAGCCTTTCATTCTATAGTAAAGGGCTTTTGGAGTTTCTCCGGGCCTCAACTTGGCCTTCCTAAATTGGCGCCTATAGAATGAAGGGGTCAGCCCAAGCCTATCCCTCACCACATTCTTAATTGCCTCATAGTCAGTTGTTAATGCAGCAGGCATTGATTTATAAGCTGACAAGGCTTCACCGGATAGGGACATGGCAAACCTTAGGGCCCACTGCTCCTTAGGCAGCTTTATGGCCTCTGCCAGACGTTCAAAGGCGTCCACATAATCATCAATATTATCTGTAGGAGCTAATTGTCCCAGCCTAAAGACATCCCCACCAAGCAGTCCTACCCCACGGGTATACTCGGGTAAGTCTCTTGCTGGTCCTTGTTGCTGCTTTACCAACAGTTCCATTAGCTCCTTCATCGGCTTCTGTTGTTCCAGAATGGTAGCCATGGCTTGGTCCTGGACTCTACGAGTCATCTCCAGCTGTTTGTCCCACTGTAGCGACATCCACCTTAGCATCTCCTGTGGATCCATTTTCGCTGCTCAGGTACCGAAAACACACAAGAACAAGACCCAAGTGCGGTCCAAAAAAAAAAAATTCCCCCCCTTTTTTTTTTCTCAACCTCGTGCACTACTGTCGTGCACTACTGCTATGCACTACCTTTCTCCAGCTATCCCTCTACACTTATGCCCAGCTACAAGTACCTGAGCTCAGTGCAGAGTCAAGCACTGAGAAAAGTAGCTCCCTTTGTCTGACCGATAGTCAGTCGAGCACCGGCTCCTCCTGGGTATCAGCTGCTCCTTGCTGCTGGACTTTTATCCCTCCAGGTGTCCTTGAAATCCGAGTAAAATCCTAACTACTACGCCATTGTGATCCCGCCCCTTGCCCGTACCCGCAGGTACGTAGGGGTTAAGGAGTTTAAGTTTCTTCTTCAAACTAATGTCCCACCACTTCCTGGAGCAGTGCTCGTAGGGAAATGTAGTTTATCACCAGTTCAAATGAAGAGTAGTGTGACTCAGAAATGTTTTCAAGCAAAAGGGATTTATTTCCCCTCCCGGGGTTGGACTCCACACGAATAAAGGTAACACAAAATTATCTGCACTTTGGCAGAAAAGGACAAAATAAGAATAGCTTCATTCAGCATAAAACAAACATTTCTTTCCAGCAGGTTAAACTTCACCACACTGCAGCATAAATCATTTCTTTTCCAGCAGGTTAAACTTCACCACACTGTTTCATACAGCTCTGTCTTTTCCACAGCCAGCTTGTATTTTTTACACAATATGTTTCTAACACAGAGATATTATCTGTTCAGCCAGGGTAATCGTGCAATCCATTTCCTCTGTAGGAAAATTCATACAGGATGGCTCTGTGTCCATAAGTTCCACCTCTGAGGTAGGAATTGTCTGCCCAATTCTTTCTAGAGCCGCGCCCTTTTCAGTACACTCAGGATTTAAGTACTGTTTAAAACAGGTACCATAGCCCCAGCCTTCCGGTTCATTAAATTCACAAGGGTTCCTGTAATCCCAGCCCTTGGGCTTACCTGGGAGCCTGGCTGTGGAAGGTTTTCTCCGTGGCGTATGGCTAACGAGCGGTTCCCAACTGAACCTGTGTGAGGCAGATTTCAATTGCCTTCCTGGCTTTTCTTTCTGTTTGTAATCCAGAGGACACTTCAGCTGGCCTGGTCTGCTCCTGCTATGTCTCTCACCCGGAGCCTCTGACCTTCCCTCAGCTGGAGACTCCGTCCACCTTCTGACTGGAAGCTGGCCTTCCTTCCTCAAAGGGGACACTGCTTGTCTCTCTTCCTATTCACTCTGGCTTCCATTCTCCTTCCTCTCTCTCCTTCTCCCTCTCTCTCTGCCTGCTGGGGCCTCCTTATGAGTCAGCTTTCCTGGGTAGGGCCTGGCTCCACCCCCTAGCAGGTGTTCAGAATTTCCCCGTGACTCTCTGCTAAGCTGATAGCAGGGGCGTGTTTCCTTCTCTCGGGCCTGGTTTCCCTGACAACTAGTAGCCATGTGTCTTTGTTTACATTGCAGCCCTGCACTTTCTACCTGGTGTTTGGGAGTTTCTACCGGGCTAGAAGGACTTGCTATGTCACAGTATATAGTGTCTCCAATACACCCACAGTCTGTAGCAAAATATTAAGATAGCAGTTGCACTTAACTTCACTATATATACCCCAACGCCAATTGTCTCGGCGCCATTTGTTGCGTTTCACTCAATAGTGTTGAGTTTCTTCAGGGGGATTTGTTACTAAAAATAGACAAAAAGTCAAGTCAAAGATAAAGCAATCACCATAATACATTTATCCCTCATATTAGTGCATCAGAAAAAGTATCATACTGCATGGACACAGCTAACAGCACCATACCTGATGCTGCCCGCGGCGTTTTTTTGAGCATCTGAATCTTGTAAGATATACTTTTCTACTTCAACAACGCGAGCAGCATCAGGCATGTTGCTGTTAGCTGTGTTCATGCAGTATGATACTTTTTCTGATGCACTAATATGAGGGATAAATGTATTATGGTGATTGCTTTATCTTTGACTTGACTTTTTGTCTATTTTTAGTAACAAATCCCCCTGAAGAAACTCAACACTATTGAGTGAAATGCAACAAATGGCGCCGAGACAACTGGCGTTGGGGTATATATAGTGAAGTTAAGTGCAACTGCTATCTTAATATTTTGCTACAGACTGTGGGTGTATTGGAGACACTATATATATATATATATATATATACAAAAAAAGTTATAAAAAAAAGACTGTTTGGGCCGGTGGACTGTCATTGATGCTACTGAGGCACTGTAAGATACATTGTGTCTGAGTTTTGTTCCGATCAGTCTGAGACGTCCCCGTGCTATTTTATGGAGATGCACCTATAGTTCTATGTTTACTTATATTAAGTGCTGATAATAGAGTAATTATCGTATTTTTTGTATGTCTATCCTTGGAGCAAGAGGAAGGTGTCATTTGAAGATTACCATCGCAGAAATAGGAATCATTACCCAGAAAGGCCAGATCAAGATGAACATCATGACCATCATGATCATCATAATACTTCTGAGGCTGGTCCAGCTAGGAAAAGGATTAGGAGTCAGCAAGATGAGCCCATTGATTCTTCTACTCCAATGTTTCAATCCAATCGCCCCATCTCTCAGGATTTTTCTATGGACAAACTTTGGAAAGGAGGAGGGAAGAAACCCTCCAAACCCAAGTTTCAGGACAGGGATGCTTCCAAATTATGGGACAAGGATCATTATCAGGCACTAGATCATCACAGGTTAGATTATCAATCCCATTTCCCGGGACGGGGCAGGGGACAGGGACGCAGATGGCAAGAGGGGACCCGCCGACCCTCTTACAGAGAGTTACCAGTAATGTTATCAACCTCTCTGACATCTCATTCAGTCCTGTTCAAATAAAAGTTTTGGAAAAAGGCCTTTCCTTTGTCTCTACCGCACAGTATGACCCTTTTAACACTAGATTGGACATTTTCAAATTTGTCCAGAAACTTAAAATTAAGGAGTTTTTTGCCAACATTCAGTCTACCTCTATTGATGCATCCATTATCCATGGCAAATTCTCCTGGTTACCACCTAACAGAGCAAACTCTGCTATCGATATTTTTGAAAAGATGGTCCTTAAAACTGTCAAAGAGTTAGAAGAAAAACCTAGCCGTACATTTTATAATATTACTCACGACTAACGAGAGGCAATCAAACAATTGATAAGAGATTTACGATTAGTTATCAAACCAGCCGACAAGGGAAGGGCGATAGTTGTCATGAACAGGACTGATTACATCTCTGAGATTAAGAGGCAACTACAAGATAAAACATTTTATGTGAGAATAGACAAAGATCCAACTTCTTCTCTAAAACAGAAATAGATTCTCTTATTCATATAGGCGCTGAAGCAGGCTACTTGACAAAGAAAGGAGGTTTCTCACAGTTTCACATCCTGTTGTTCCCACAATACTGTATACGTTCTCCCCAAGATACATAAATCTTTACAAAATCCACCTGGCCGTCCTATTATATCTGCCATTGGGTCTCTTTTTGAACCTGTTTCACAATTCTTAGATGTGATATTACAACCCCTTGTTGCTCAGGCACCTTCACATACAAGAGACTCTTTTCACATTATTCAAATCCTACAAACTTTCATGGGATATCACAATGATCTTCTACTTGTCACTCTTGACATTGTATCTCTATATATGAATATACCCCAGACTGAAACGTTGGTTATGTTGGAAGATGTTTTTTACAGAGAGAAGAAAGATTTAAGTGATTCCCTACCTTCTTCCTTACACAACTGGCAAATTTAGCATTGAGCAACAACTTTTGGTTTGATGGACTGTTTTATCTGTAAATTAAAGGAGTGGCCATGGGCTCCTCTATGGCACCAGACATTGCAAATCTTTATGTTGCTGTCTTTGAAAAGAAATTCTTGACTACACATGCTTTCAAAGATAACATCAGATTGTGGCAGCGTTATATCGATGACGTCCTTCTTATCTGGGATGGCAATCGTGACCTATTAGATAGCTTTTTACGTTGGCTCAATTTGCTTGACCCTCATCTACAGTTTGAGGCCCACATCGGTGAGCATGAGGTTTCCTACCTAGACATTAAATTCATCAAAGGTGAACAAGGTTTCCATACGGATCTGTTTCGCAAAAATACTGATCGCAATCATTATTTGCATTTTCAGAGCTTCCATAATAGCTCCCTTAAAAATAACTTGCCAGTTGGTCAGTTTCTTAGAGCAAAAAGAATTTGTTCTGATTCGGCCAATTTTTAACATAATGCCACCTTACTTTGTGAACGGTTTATAGAAAAGAAATATCCATTAAAATATATAAGGAAGGCTTATGACTGAGCCAGAAACACTTCACGTGACACATTGCTTCTACCCCCGTTAAAAACCTACATTTGATAAGGTTGTCTGTCCTCTTTTATTCTCTTCTAAGTCCAAACAAATTGCAGACATTATACGACAAGAATGGCATATTGTTCAAACACTTCTAACCTTTGCGTCCCAGCAAGTTATGATAGCCCACCGTAGGAATCCCAACCTTTCTAGTCTTCTTGTTCCCTCTGCTCTCCTATTAGCCCGTCGGTAACCCATTACTGTGGGCCATTTTTGCTGCGGGCACTGCTCTGTGTGCGACTGTGCTATTCCGACCAAAAGTTTTTTTGTACACTCCACAACAGCTGTCAGGTTTACACTTACCAGCTTCACTACATGCCAAACTGAAAATGTTGTCTATGCGATTATGTGCCCATGTACAGTAAATTGTTATATATAAGAAAACAAACAGGAGTGTTAAGACAAGAATAATCAAACATCGTAGCTGCATTAAACACCTCACCCCCCCAGAAACCTTTAGTTGACCATTGGATAGCCGCCCGACAAAGTCAATTACTTGAAATATTTGGTTCATCCCCATTGGCGAGGTGGGGATGTTGAACGAACTCTTGAGACTTGAACAAAAAATTATTTTCAGTTCAACACATTACATCCCTCTGGCCTTAATCATGATGTAGATTTTTATGTCTTTTTATAGAGCTTTTTCCTGTCTGCTTCAACTTTAATACATTATATAACATGCTATGGTTTTAGATAATGCTCACTAGCCTACTGAGTCTTTTAAAGCCACCTTGTTTTCAATCTGGTTTTACTCAGAGTGGACAATTTTATGTACCAATATTTAGATAAACTCAATTCCCTCAATTTGTAAGAACTCTCTTCATCAAGTTATTGTAAGTAAAAGATTTTTTACTTGTATTTTTACTTTCTCTGGACGATTTGATCAATTCCTTTTACTCCTCTATGCAAATTCGGCTGATGTGTGTGGTGATTCATGGAATTTAACTGCCGTTTGTGCTGTTTTTTTTTTTCCCCCTGTTTGATTTCCAAGCACATACTTAGGAGGTAAGCACAGTACTGCACGCCCTTTCACTTTTCTCTTTGCCTTTTGAAGTGATCTTTTAGCGAGTATGTCTATGTTTACAGTTCAGTGGTTGTTCTATTTTGGCTTTTACTTGTACAATTTTAAGTTTAATCTTCCGCTGTAAAGAACAGCAGTTTTTGGTTTGGTTTTTGTTGTACATGCGAGTTTAAACTGTCCACGGTTCACCACTGACTACAAAGGTTCTTTTAAAATTCACAATGTTAAGAATTTTTTTTAGTCTTAAGCTTAGACTTTTAAGAGCCTTTATATCAGCAAAGCAGCCATGTGAGCGTACCTGTACTAAAACCAAAGTTTCAGTTGAGCACGGCTACGGGCATTCTTATCCACAGTTAATACGGTCGGAAGGCTCACAGACACTGTCTTATACCCTGCTCATCCCTGATGCGATGCCCCTATCTAAGTATTCTTATGCCTTTAATTTTATAACAAATACAGTATAGCGGACAGCACGGACAATTGATCTGCACACCTCTGATTTTATTTTTTGATGAAGACTGTGCCATACAGTACCTCCTTTGCAATTAGTCTAACCTAACATTGTAATATGCTAAGACAATGGTGCTCTCTTATGGGTAGTTTATCGTTTTGTTTTACAGTGATTACGTGTGCACACTCCAAGTTCCACATATGATTCTTTTTTAAAGCACTGTTCTATCACTATGGCTGATCCTTCTTTTGAGGAACCAACCAGAGTCTGCTCACATAATTAGGTTTTCATGTGTGTCCTATGCTTCCTCTATGATTATCCTAAGCTTTCATTTAATTCTATTTTAACACCCATGTTTTATTGTATTTATTTTTTGCAATAAGTTTGGTGCCTCTTTCATGGCCACTCCACTGCCTTCTTACCAACAGTGATTTATATCACCTTTACAAATCTTGGGTTGTCCTCCTTTTTGCCAATGGATTTACAATTTTAGTTCCCTCTTCCTTTCCAAATTGTTCTGTTCCCTTTCTTCTTATACTGCCTTTCAAGGCTCTTTTTAACAGTTTTCATTATGTTCTGTCTTTAGTGTGTTATTTTGCACTCTCAAGTACCATTGAGTATATGTCCATTTCAACTCATCTGTTGATAAGGTACTGTATCATTGTTTATCACTGCCACTATTATAGATATAGATAGATAAAATTTTGTATCTCTAACTTTTATCCTTTCCTGTTACATGCAGCATGATTTTTTATTATTTTTAATGATAATGTTTTTATTTCAAATTTTCTATTGACTTTTTGATTGTGTTGTGTTTAATTCTTTATATGTACAATTTTATATCATTTAATTCTGTACACTTGGAAGTCATCAGTGCTCGTTTATTAATTTATTTATCACATGTTTTTATGTGTTTGTTTACTAGTGGTCACAGTCCCCTGAAGAAGGCCGGTGTGGCTGAAATGCATGTAGGGCTGACCCCCCTCAATACCCTTTGTTCCTTCCAAGGGTTCCTCGTTGCCTGCTTTCTTTTTTGTGTGCTGTTTTTCTGCAGGTGGGGTGCCTTTTTTTTGTACCCACATATCTATTCATCCTGCTCACCTGAAATATCTCTGATTTGTCCTAGGAGGACAGCATTTTCAGTACAGAGTGTTACCCTCCAGAGTGGCTTAGGCACCTTGAGTCTGAGTGCCTTGCAGTGGTAGCAGCCTATCTCAGAACACTAGGGGTTTTTGTCTTCCCTTATCTTGTTGACTGGCTCATAAAAAGCACCACTCCGGACAGAGTCCGGCATGCAACACAGCAGACCATACAGGTGCTAGAGCTGTTGAGTTTCATTGTCAATTACCCAAAGTCCCACCGTCAGCCCACTCAATGACTAAAGTTCATAGGAGCTCTTCTTGACATGACTCGGGCAAAGGCCCAGTGGAAGCAAGCCACCAGCCACCTCTGAGACCAGATGCCTCTTGTTCAGTTCCTGCACTGGTGGTTGGCTCCTCAGAATCTGCTCAGGGGCCTCCCTTTTCAGAAGATGCCACTACAGAAGATGCTGACTATGGACACATCCAAGCTGGGTTGGGAGGAACATCTGGATGGCTTCCACACTCATGGAGTCTGGTTTTAACAGGAGAGCTTGCATAAGATCAGTTTTTTGGAGCTACGAGCCATTGCAAATGCTCTCAGGGCTTTCCAGGATCACCTGACCAATCAGATTGTTCTGATTTAGACTGACAACAATCAGGTCATGATGTACTATGTCAACAGCAAGGGGGCACGGGGTCATATCTCCTATGCTGTGAGGTGGTCTGGTTGTGGCAGTTCATTATCACTTATAGTATGCAGTTAAGGGACACTTATCTGCCTGGGAAGCAGAATATCCTGGCAGACCAGCTGAGTCACATTTTCCAGCTGCACAAGTGGACTCTTGACAGGGCTGTTGCACCCCAGGTCTTTCGGAATTGGGATACCCCCTCGAAAGAGCTGTTTGCCACTCAGCACAATGCCCAAGTAGATCAGTTCTGCTTCAGGGTTGCCTTGCACAGCAAGCTGGCTCCATATGCTTTTCTCCTGCACTGGGGGGTAGGGTCTGCTATATACATATCCTTCCATATCTCTCATACCGAAGAACCTGCTGAAGCTAGGCAGACAGGATCAGTGATCCTCATCGCACTGTATTGGCCCAGGCAGCTGTATTTTCCCTTTCTGCTTCAACTCTCCCAGTGGGAGCTTCTGCGGTTGGGTTCTGCCCCAGACCTTACCTCACAGGAGGATGGGAGAATACTGTACCCCACCATGAAATCCTTGGCCCTCACTGCGTGGATGTTGAGAGGCTAGTCCTATCAGAGCTGAACTTGCCTGAGGGCATAACGGGTTTTCTATTGGCCTCTAGGAGAGCCTCAACAAGAAGGTCTTATGCTTTTAAATGGAAGAGATTCGGGGAGTGGCTAATTTCCAAGATGGCGACAGTGTGGAATCGAGCCTGATGCCGAAGCGAAAGGGCAAGCCTAAGGCTTCTCCCGCGGAGCCTGTGCCTGCCGCTGTGGGTCCGATGGATAAGTTTGTACGGCTCAACGTGGACCAGATCGGGGAGATTTGAGCGGGCTTGGTTGCACCTTCAGAGGAGCGTATGGTGTCTTCTGCCCTTGAACTGTCTCTCTCCCCTGATGAACGCCTGCCTCCGATTGCTCCAGGTTTGTCGGTGACTCCTCCAGCACGCGGTTCTGTAGCTCTCCTGGTGCAGGATGAGACGAAGGAACAGAAGCGTGGCGTGTTGAAAGGTAGTCCCGGAAGTCAGACGCCTGTGTTTCAGGCTGCTGTCCCTGGAGAATTACCTTCTGTTGAGGCCAGCGGTGTCGCCTACTTGGTGGAAGGCCCTAGTATTGCGAAGGAAGGAGCGGCTCAGCCTGGGGCACTATTTTCCCTTTCCATTACTCATCCTTCTGTGGTGACTCTTGAGACTATTTGGGAAGCGATTAGCCAGCTTTCGCAGGGGTTGAACCAGCAATTGGCTCTTTCTTCTTCTTTTTATTTTTATTTTATATTTATGCATTTTAACAATGAATCAAGCATAACACTTGTACAATAATAGACATTGTAGAAAAAAGATTAATAAGTACATAACATCAAAAAAATTTAAACAATGCTATTAGTAGTCCCCAAAATGAGGGAGAAAAGTCAACAACTATTACAGAGGCCAGGAACATCCCCTGTAAAAGAAATAAAAGTAAAATTTTTTAAAGAAATACCAGAGGGTACACAGGGAACCAAGCAGAATCATTAATGGTGGGGTACTGCTAAAGAGGAGAAGAAGTTACAATGCGAGCACTGATGAAAGAAGACAAGTCCTCGGGCTGAAAAAAGACATACTTATGCAACTGAAAAACAACAACGCATTTACAGGGATAACGAAGGACAAATGTAGCGCCCATGCGAGTAAACGCAAAATTAAGAAAGATTTGCGCCTACGCTGCGTTTCTCTAGAGACATCCGGGAACATTCCTATTTTTTTTCCCAAAAACAAATTATTACGAAATTTAAAATAAAGCCTGGGAAGCCAGTCTCTATCAGATGGTAATGCCAAGGAAACTATCAGTGTAGAAACTACAAGTTCTTCGTCCTTAGGCGTCTGAAGAAGCGCTGATACGTCTAATAAGCTCATCTCTGGAAGACCAACCGCTTTCTCCCCAGTTTTCCGACCAGAAGGTAGAAAATACGCTTTGGTGATAGGAGGAATTAAATCTGGTGTAACCGTCAGAGATTCTTGTAGTTACCTTTTAAAAAGGTCAATTGGAGAAACCAAAGGCACCATAGGAAAATTAAGAAGACGAATATTTGAGGATCTAGCAGCATTCTCCAATACTTCCAACTTCAGCTTCATCACCGTATTATCTTTAAGGAGTCAGTTACATCTGAAAATTGTGAAACAGACTGAATGTTCGTAGTAACTTGTGCTTTAAGCTCAGTGACCTCAGCAGAAAGATTAGAAGATAAAACTTCTAAATTAGAGACCCGAGTCCCTGCCAAAATCAATTGTTGACTCACCATAGTAGCTAGTCCAGAAATGGCCTCCCAAATGCTATCCAGAGATACAACTGAAGGATGCGTCAAGACAAACATCCGTGGCGTTACTGGGTCTGATACTAAAGTCCGAGGGCTGCTTTCTTCTCCTGATCCAGCAGAAGCGCCTTCCGAACTTTGAACAGCCGCCGAGAGATTCAATGCTGCAGATGTAACCAGCTGCTCTCCGGAATCCACTACACCAGAGCCCCGCTCACTCACCGTTCCACCAACTCCAGGAACTGAGGGGGAAATGGCCACACTCATTGGAGAGGGACCCGGCAGCCTCGGCGGTGAAGGCGGAGACTGACCACCGGGGGAGAGAGTCACATCCGGGGCAGAAGAAGCCAAAGAATCCTGAGCCAGCGACTCCAAGCCCCCTCTAATCTCCCCTATTTGCTGCTCGGTAAGCTGGACATATCGGTCCATCGGCCCGGTATTCACAGAAGGAGAGGGTTTTGCAGAGGAAGGCTCAGCGGGGAGAGCCCAGTGCTTGCCCTTTCTCTTAGGCATCCCAGCTCAACAGATCCCTGTCGCCATCTTGGAATTCAGACCACTCCCACCAAGCTAATCAGGCTTTTTCTTCTTCTAATATTTCTATACTCGAGGAGAACGTGACTCTTTTGTCTAACGATATGTTGGGATTAAAAAATAAAATTGAAGTTTCCGATCAGAAATTTTCACAGGTTTCTGACCTGACTTTTTCTCTTATGAAGGATAACGTTGCGTTAAAAATGAAGCTGGAGTCTTTGGAAAATGCAGCTAGGGTATCAAATCTTCGGTTGCTTAATTTGCCCGTGGTTCCTGAAGTAGCGCCTCTGGAATTATTCAAAAAATATCTTCAAGAATCCTTAATGGTGCCCTCGGATTTAATTCCTCCAGTACAGAAAGTGTTCTATTTGCCTTTGGGGAAGAAGGAGGGTAAGACTGTGGTTGGAACTGTTGATATTGATTTTCTCACTGTCTCCACTTTGCTTCAGTCCCCTAAGGAGGATGGACTTATAACTTCCACTCTGTTAGTAACTTTTGCGTTGTCTGCAGACAGAGATTGGCTCTCTTTTTATAAAACAATTTAAGGAGCCAATTTGTTTATGGGTAGAAAAATATCTATTTTCCCAGACGTTTCAAGAGAAACCCAGAAAAGACGCAAGTCTTTTCTTTTGTTAAGACCTGGTGTACTTCAGTTGGGGGCTTCTTTTGTATTGAGATTCCCATGTAAATGTATTGTGTCACCAGTAACCCTCCCCAGAGGCAAAAGCATGGGGGTAGGTCAGCCTGGGCGTGTCCAAACCTAGCAAGAAGGATAGTGCAGTTGGCCCTGCACTGCCTTCTGGGTATTGTAGTCCCTCTTACTAAGCAAGGAATGAGTTGTAGTCGGGTGGAGTTAGGCAAAAGACAGGATTTTATTTCCCCTTCCGGGTGGATTCATTGCAAGAAAAACAAGAACAAAATGACCATACTTCTGGTACAAAAATGAAACGAAACAGGAACAGAAACAGCTTCTATCTTCAGCTCACATAAACAATTAGTTGAACAAAAACGTAACTGCAGCAGTCCTTTTTCTCAAAGGCAAACTCTCTTGCTTTCAGTGCTGTTTCACCAAAACTTTTAAACAGCTATTCTAGCATAGAGACGTGACATGGTCCGCTACAGACAGCGTACAATCCATTTCTTCTTCTGGGGTTTGTTCCATAAGAAATTCTATTGGCATTTCTTCACACTCACCCCCAGCTAAGTATTCTTGTGGATTATTATACGTCCCTCCAAAGAGCAGTCTCTCTTCACTGCCTTGAGACTTCCCTTCCCCCGTTGCTACAGTGCAGGGTGAAAGATTACCACATATACTGGAGTTTGCTATAGGAGAGCCCCACAAACTCTGGCAGTTACAGGGAAAACTTTTACATTCAGTTTCTCTTCTATAAGGTTTATACAGCCTACCTTCCGGCTTTCTCATACAGGAACCTCTCAGCACAGCTGGGTCAATAAGGCTTTCACAGCACGGCTGCGTTCTCTTGCCTTTTACCCTTTGCTTTCTCTCTGACATATAAATGTCCTCTGGCCAGGACGTCTCTGCTTCACTGGACCTGCAGCTTTCAACTTGGACACTTTCCTCTGGTCCCTTTCTCCAACTGGTTCCCCAACCAGTCCTCCGACCAAGGCTTCCCTCAGTCCTGCAGCTGGGTCTCTCATCAACTCTCCTGCCGAGACTCCTCCTGGTTCTGAGTCCTCTCCTTGCTCTCTCTGTTCCTGTTCTTGCTCTCCTTGTTCTTCCTCTTGCTGCTCTCTAACTATCCTCAGATGAGTAATTTTTATGTGCGTGTGTCCTAGGGCTTAACTGCACCCCGCCCTCATCCAGCTGCCTCTCATTACACACTGAGCTCGGGGCTTGTTTGCAGTTTGGGCATGTTCTCTCCCCTCGTGACACTCTTTGTTTACGTTGCTCATGGCAACCCTGGGCCATGTGCTTTTCTATGCTGTCAGTTTCAAACACACTTTCTTCAGCTTCACCCAGATCCATAGCTTCTGGAAGATCCACTACATTACAATTGTTGTTTTCAATTCTCAGAAATGACTTTTTTCAACCTAGAGATTTGTCTTCATTTATTAGTATGCATACCATAAAATCTTCACCTTCCTAAGTGGGTTACTCATCTATTATTAGTATGGTCCTCCCTATGTCACCTTCTATTATGTGATCTTCTTTCCTTTATGCACTGTAGGATACTCCGCTCTCAGTGGTTTGTAGCCACTCCCCAATTTTGGGGACTACTGATGTGTTTGCCAGAATTTTTCTTTTTGAATTTGTTTCTTTGACTAGTTCTGCAAATTTACATCATTTCTGTACAAGCACTACTTTGATTTAATTGTAAATTGCATAAATAGAAAATAAAATGGAAGAGATTCACTTCCTGTTACACAGCACAGGCGCTGGATACCTTTACTTGTTCCATTGATAGACACCTTGAGTACCTCTTATACCTCTCAGTCAGGTCTCAAGTCAAACTGTCAGGGTCCACCTCAGTGCGATTGGGGCCTAACATTGCGGTTTGGAGGGAAAGTCCATATCGACTCACCTTTGGTTTGCTTCATGCAGGGCTTGCTCCTCTCAAGACATTCTTTCAAGCATCCAGGGAGGAGTGACCTAGTGGTTGGGGCAAGGTACTTCAGGCCGGAAGGTCGGGGGTTCAAATCCCACTAGAGGACAGCAACCTTGGGCCGGAAGGACTGGGGTTTCTAGTCCCACAGATGCTCCTTGTGGTCTTGGGCAAGCCACTTAACCCTCTATTGCCCATGTTCCCTGTAAGTATTAGTGTATGTGTCTCATATCCCTGCATGTTAAATGTACCCCCCAATTGTGTTGTGACCGCTTTGATTGAAGGATAAGGCGGTATACAAAACTGTCTAAATAAATAAATAAAATCCAGTGTTGGTTTGGACCTCAATGTAGTTCTGGCACAGCTCATATTGGCTCCTTTTGAGCCACTCGACGCTTGTTCCTTTGAAGTTCTTGACCTGGAAGGTCTTGTTCCTGGTGGCAGTTTCCTTGGCACGCTGTGTTAATGAGCTTCAGGCTTTAGTGGCTTATCAAGATTTTCAGCTTTATATGGCAGAGATGACCTCCCTGAGTGGCACATGAGGTATTGCATCAATGGAGGGAGGACAGGGGGCTGGGATTGTCCAATTGATGGCTTTATTATTATGCTGCCTCCTAACTGAAGAATGTTTGGAATTGGAAGATGGGGACAAAGGAGAAACTCTGGGATCGTTTGGAACAAGCAGAGTTGGGGGAACCCCTCTCAGGGTGCTACTGTAGAGACTGGATCTCAAATAGGTGGGTAAAAAGCTACTTAACCCACTGACACAGTGGTCTTTGTACTGTGGGAGAAGGCACAAGGGCAGGAGGTAGAAAGGACAATGTAGCTACATTTTCCAATTTGTCATAACCTTTTATTTCCTCCAGAGATGATATACCCTCATTTCCAGGGCTGGAGGGAGCTAGGGTTGGAAACGGTGGGACTGCTACTTTTGGAAGGGCAGTAAATTTAAGATGGAACAGTTGCAAGAGCAATTCCACTTGGGTATTGGATTTAGGGTGGAGCCGCTGAAACATTGTGTTGAGTCACTGAAGGGAAGGAACTGTTTGTTTAGAGAGGCCTCCCCCTTAGAGAATCTATATGAGAAACATCAGGGCAGGTCTTACTTGTGGGACTTTACGGGTTTTTGCTCAATGCACGGGGGGGGGGGGGGGGCAATGTAATTTCCAAAAAAGGTGGGAAAGATCTCCAGGGTTGGGGTGTGGAGAAAAACTGATAAGTGTTTCAGCCCAATTACAGGAAATTAGCTACAAAATTCTCTATAGAACGTATTTAACTCTAGACAAGCTAGCTGGCTAGGTGGGGTTGTGGATCAGGTAACGTTTGGAGAGGATGTGGACAGCAAGGGATTTAACTTTGCATACTTGGTGGGCATGCCTGAAAATCCAGGGGTTTTGAGAAGGAGTCTGGTCAGCGTGGGATTGAATTTTTAGCTGTACTTTGAAGCGTAGCTCCATTTGGAGATTGCAAAACTTGGAGAATCCAGATCAGGTTGGAGAAGAAAACTTGAAATTGGGTTGCGCTTGGTATAGTGGCAGTGAGGAGTTGATCGCAAGAAGATGGAGGCAGAGTGATCCAACTGTAATCTCAAAGTGGTGGGCCATGATGCATGACATCTATAGATGGAGTAAGATCACTGAGTCACAAGCAAGAGTAAGCACCAGAGGATGTGATTAATACTGGAGAGAAAGGATTTATGAGTAGCCCAAAGTGCTTTATTGAGCGAGGGAGGGAATGCAAACAAGTAGGTTGTGTTGGATTAGTGGAGTTAGGGATTTGAGAGGGGTCAGTTTGGGAAGGGAGGGGAGGGGAGAGGGAGGGTGTTGAGGGGGGTAGAGGGTAGGTTTCTTCTATTGGGGGAAACACAAAAAAAGGAGTGTCAAACTCACTAATTAGGTTTTGTAAAACTGACTTCAGAATTTAGTGTAACAATCAAGATTATGTAAGACAAAGGTGTGGAAGTTAATATGGTAACTGTAATTGGTGGTGTGGGTCTCTCTGAAGGCCTGATATATGGGTGGCACTGAGCTGTGAGGCTGGTTAAAAAAATGGTTTAAAAGTTTTGTTGTGAACTATGTAATGGCTTTATCAATAACTTTACATTTTAATTTTTTTAAAAACTATTGTGTTATTTCTCATTTGGTTTGTTGCTAAGCAGCAAACCAGGGATGGGTGAAACCACTGAATAAAATTCAAATCAGAAAATGAGTGGATGTCTGGAGAAATCTTGATTGTTCATGGTTCAGCTTAGGTGAATGGGGATTATTTGTGGCTCCATTCAGGTGACTCCAAACATTTCACAGCTCAGTTCAGCTCATGGTTTGTAAGATCTCTGTTGCCCTGTAGCCTGCATCCCTGTGACCTGGTCCAGATGAAAATATGACCAGATTTACGCTTAGGGGAGTATTTAAAAAAAACAAAAAAAACAAAAAAAACCCCCATTTCTGCATATAGGGGCTTGTTTACTAAACTACGCTACTGGGTAGTGCAGGTTCAGCTTGAATCAAGTGTGCCACGGTAAAGTATTGCACACTCAGAGCTGGCCCAACCACTAGGCAAACTAGGTGGTCACCTAGGGTTGCAACTTTTTAGGGGGGCAGCAAAGAGGGACATTCAAAGCTTAAGGTTTGCCTAGGGCACCAACACCTTGAACCAACTCTAGCGCCAGCCGTGCACACACTCAAAATGCAGTTGCATTAGTGTAGAGAATGGACAGTTCTGAGGCAGAGTGTTCATATCACAAGTAGCATGGGGTTTTTTGACATGTTGCACTTGGTGTGGATGCACTTATTACCACCTCTGTAGTTTGTGTAAAATATCTTGAGAAATAATTGGGAATATTCCAACTGTATGTCATCATAATATTTTCTAAGATATACAACAACAAAAAAAGATGCCTGTGCAACTCAAGACGTTAGTAATTTCTGAGAAAAAAAACAAAATATGACCTGGACAGGATTAATGGTACCCTTCACTAATATTTGGTTGCATGACCCTTAGCAGTGATGACAGCTTCCAAATACATCTTGTTAAGTGTCATCGAGTCGGTGTCAGCTCCTGGTGACCCTCTGGATAGTTGGCTGAAGACCAAACAAAGTTTAGGTCAAGTGGCTCATTGTTGATAGAGTGGTATGCATAGCTGCTGTTGTATTGATCCATCTCATTGCTGGCCTTCCTCTTTTACAGTGATCTTCTTCCTTGCCAAGTATTATGTCTTTCTCCAATGATCTCTCTCTTCGCATGTTATGTCCAAAGTATGAAAGCCGAAGTCTTGTCATCTGCGCTTCTAAGGAAAGCTTAGGTTTGATCTCCTCTAGTACTGACTGGTTTGTTCTTTAGGCAATCCATGGTATACACAGTATTCGTAGCCAGCACCATAATTCAAACGCATCAATTTTCATACTGTATCTTTTTCACTGTCCAACTTTCACATCAATATGACGTTATTGAAAATACCGTGTCCTGGACAAGTCGAATCTTGGTATGGAGAGAGACGTCTCTGCTCTTGAGGATCTTGTCTAGGTCCGTCATAGCCATTCTACCAAGAGCAATATGCCGTCGGATTTCTTAACTAATAGTCCTTTCTTTATTGATTGTTGATCCAAGTAAGTTAAAGCTCTCAACTATTTCAATTTCTTCTCAATCAATTTATTGATTTTTGCCAGTTGTCAGGATCTTGCCAGTTGTCAGGATCTTTATCTTCTTAATGTTAAGGTGCAGACCCATTTTAAAACTATATTCCTTGATCTTGAGAAGCAAATGTTTCAAATAGTCTCCACTTTCAGCCAGTAATGTGGTATCATCAGCATAGTGAAGGTTGTAGAAGAGTCTTTTACCAATCTTCACAACTCGGTTGTCTTCATACAGTCCTGCTTCTGATTTTGTTCTGCATATAAATTAAAGAGGTATGGGGAAAGTATTCAGCCTTGTCGTACACCTTTGCTAATTTTAAACCATTCTGTTTCTCCTAGTTCCGTCTGAACTGTTGCTTCTTGATCAATGTAAAGGTGCAAGAGAATGATTGGGTATTCTAGTATACCCATGGTTCTTAATATGGCCCAGAGTTTCTCATGGTTTGCACAGTCAAAAGCCTTGCTGTAGTCAATAAAACACATGGCTATCTTTTTGGTATTCTTTTGTCTTTTCAAGGATCTATCTCACATCCACAATACATGTCTCTCGTTCCTCGCCCTTTCCTGAACCCTGCTTGCACTTCAGGCAGTTCTCATTCCAGGTATGGTTGTAGTCTCTGCTGAATGATCTTGAGTAGAATCTTGCTGGCATGTGGGATCAGAGTGATTGTGCAATAATTTCCAGTCAGTTGGGTCACCTTTCGTCAGTTTTGGTATAAATGTAAATCTTTTCCAGTCAGTTGGCCATGAATTTGTCTTCCAAATTTCCTGGCAGAGCCTTGTAAGTATGGTAACATCTTCATCCAATTGCTGTAATACTTCAATGGGAATGCCATCAATGCCTGGTGCTTTGTTCTTTGATAAGGCTTTCAATGCTGCTTTGACTTCTTTCATCACCAATGGTTCCTGATCATAAGGTACAGGTTGAAATGGCTGTTGGTCCCCTTGATCTTTATGGTATAATAACTCTGTATATTCTTTCCACCTTTTCTTGATCTTCTCAGCATCATTCAACATAGATTCTTGAGCATCTTGTAGCATTCCAATTCGAGGCCTGAATTTTTTCTTGAACTCTCGTAGCTTTAGAAAAGCCGATCTTGTTGTTCCTCTAATAGCTTCTGATTCTATTTCCTTGCATGTGGTGTTGTAGTATTTCTTTATCTTGTCTTGCTGCATGTTGAAAATTTGAGTTCTGCGATTGCCTCTTTCTCCTCTGACTTTAGCTTCTCTGCTTCTGGACAATTTCAGAGTTTCTTCAGTCATCCATTTTGGCAGTTTTTGTTTTCTCATCTTATGTAGAGACTTCTCGCTTTCTTCCAACACAACCTTCTTTGTCATCCTATAACTCTTCTGGAACTCTGTCATTTGTATCGAAAGTAGCAAATTGATTTTTCAGGCAGTCTTTAAATTCCAGTGGTATGGTCTCAAGGTCATATTTTGCTATATGAGTGGCTGCACACCCCCCACACACCATGTCTTTGGCCTCGCTGTGCCCTTGCAGCCACAATCTGGGCCATAGTGGCTGCTAGTGCAGCCTGGACAATGGCTACAGCTTGAGTTTGAATACTAGTAGTTGGTGATCTGTACCACCATCAACTCCAGGTTTTGTCTCGTTGATGTTGAGTCGGTGCTTGTGTTGCTGGAAGAAGGTGTTTGAGATGAATAAATCATTGGTCTATTGAAGCCATCTGTAAGTTTCTCCAACTCTTCAATGCAATTTGTTTCAGCTCATGAATGTTTCCAGGATTCCTTTTAGCAATGGCAGATTTCAGCTCTTTCCAAAGATTCTTGATTGGATTGAGATCAGGACTTATTGCTGCTAGTTTAAAATAGTCCATTTGTTCTCTTTTACCATTCTTTTATATTTTTAGATATGTTTTGGGTCATTGTCCTGCTGGAGGACTCATGACCTTTGACCCAGAACTAACTTTCTGACACTAGGTAGCACATTTTGCTCCAAAATACCTTGGTAGTCCTCTGAATTCATGATTCCTTTAATACGTTCCAGGCCTCCAGTTCCCAAGGCAGCATAACAGCCCAACAACATTATGGAACCTTCACCATGTTTAACTGTAGTAAGGGTGTTTTTTCCTTATCTTCATTTCTTTGCCTATAAATGTATCACTGGCCTGCATTGCCAAAGAGCTCAAGTTTTTTTGTTTCATCTATCTACAGAACGTTTTCCCAGAAGGATTGTGGTTTCTCAAGGTGGCTTTGGGCAAAGATCAAGTGTGCCTTTGAGCATGAAGTCTCTTTGTTTAGTGCACAGTGTATGGTGCAGGTTGAAACCACCACTCCAGATTGCTCAAGGTCAGCCTTAAGCTCTTTGGATGTTGTAAGTGTTGTAAGTGGTGTTTTTCCAACAGTTCGCACTAACCTTCAAAGACGACTTGGATTAATTTTCCTCTTCCCACCACATCCTGGGAGGTTCTTGACAGTTCCATGAGCAGAAAACCTCTTAACATTGCGAACTGTAAACACAGGAATCCCAAGGTCTTTGGAGATGACCTTGTACCCCTTTGAAATTTGATGTTTGGTGATAATGGCTTTTCTGATGCTCTCAGGGAGCTCTCTTGTCTTCACCATTGTGAAAATGGAACAGGGAGTGAATGTGGACATTTTAAACATTAGGGCCATCATTCAATGTTTGACTCAAGTCATGTGAGTACTGACAACTGATCACAGGTGCGTCTAATTTTACTGCAATAGGAATGTGGTTCTTCTGTTCAAACTGATGCCAACTTGTGCAAACAGGAAGTTAGCATTGGGAGTCAGAGGAGCAGAAGCAAACGGCCCTGCAGCGCCAAAGCATTAAGGAAAGCTCAGTAGAGCTGTTTGCGGCCATTGCTGTTGCAGGTCCCAGAGAGGGGTGGCAGCAGTGACAATAGATGCCGGCGGGGGGGTGCGCAAAGGATGAGGTTTGCCTAGGTCACCTCATCTCCTTGTGTCGGCCCTACCACTTCCCCTACATTTATCACACACACTTTGCACCTACTACATGGCATTTTGACACATGCCGCGTAGTAAGTGCAAAACACTTACTGCACTTTGGAAACATACCCCATAGGCACCTATGTCTTTATAAAATACCAGGGGTAAACTCATTCTGTGGCTCCTCACTACCTTTCCTTTTTTGTCTGGGAGCTCTGTTCTTCTGGCATATCTCTTTTCTCTGTACCCTTCCCTGCAACTGCCAGCTCCAGATTTCATTCACTCCACTTTGCTGCTCCATATACCTGGAGCAAACCACCCAGAGAACGTCAGGCTTCATCTCTGGCCTATTCAAATCCAGGCTTAAAACCCTACTCACCTTTTCTCCCTTGCCTTTGGCCCTCCCTCCTCTCACCCCTAACCTTTTTTCCTATACCCTTTGATATCAACCTGCTCTTCCATTTTCTCTCTACAAAGTAATTGTAACTTTCTTTCTACTTTTCCGGCCTTGTGCCTTGATGTTACTGTAATATTTTATTATCATTGTAAACCGCTCTGCTATTTTGAAGGGCGGTCAATCAAATCAAATCAATAAACATACTCTTCAAGGCTGCTATTTAATCCTGATCTCCCTAGTGTCCTGTTCACCACTTATGTGAATTTTTACCATGCCCCTAGATTTACGTTAGTCCCCACTCAGAGCTTACAGTCTAATCAGGACAGACAACACAACTGGTGACTATCTCTTAAATGTATATGTACAGAGCTGTGTGTGCCTTGTAGCGATTATACAAATTATTATTAGTAGTAGTAAATTAGCAAAAATCACAGCTAGACTAAAGCTGAGCACATTTACAGCTGCTTGGGAGCTGGTTTAAAGATACACATGTGCGATTTATGTGATTCACCTGTATTATAAAGAATGTGCTTGCTTTCCAACTCTGCCCACACTCCACTACAGAATACATCTACACATGAGTGGCATAGAAGTGCATGTGTTCTTGTCACTGTACATACTTGTATGCACATCCTATGGGGTAATTTTTTAAAAGCCCTTTTGTGTGTGTGTGTGTGCATGTCTGCCTTCGAGTCAGTGTTGACTCCTGGCGACCCAGCAGCCCCTGGGTTTTCTCGGCAGTGTGGCCAGAAGTAGATTGCCTCGGAAGAAAGGCCTGGCAATGAAAAGTTAAATAACTTGTCCAAGCTTGGGGAGAGGTTCATACTTATGCGCATACTTGTAAATTAATCTGGAAAATTTGTGCATAGTAAAGAGCAGGTAGAGGACAATGCATAAAGTCCCTACGGCAATTTTCAAAATGGAAGTATGCACATGGAGGGTAATTCTATAAGGGGCGGTTGGATTAATGTGCATATCTACATGCGTTAATCACACCTTTTTCTATAAATTTGTGCAGCATTGGCTTTATGGAATAGCAGCATAAGTGCCCGCTAAGGCACATAAGGCTGTGGTCACCTAGAGCCGGTGTAAATGACTGCATCTATCTTTTGCACTTTCAGTCATATTCTATAAAATATGAATGCCACCCATGTACACACCACACTGAAAGTACAGATGATTGACTCAATGCGCATACTTTCAGAATGGCAACTAGCTAGTTTACGTGTGTGAAAGGTGATTTAGGCACATAAACCACTAGAATACAGTGAATTACTTGCATAAAATCCAGCCACTTCATATAGAATTATTCATACTTTTGTTTTGAAAATCTGCTAGCATCTGCACAGGGAAAAGTAAGAACTGTTTACATGTAAATTCTGTTGTAAAATTATCCTCTTAGGGGACATTCTCTCCTGCAAATAGCAGGGTTGGATACTCAGGCTAGACATCCAACCCGCATTCGGCTGCTCACTCCGATTCTGAACCAGTGCTCCTTGCACGTATACAGCGGTTGTACAGGGAGCGCTGTATGTGGGCGGGAGGGGGCAGTGCGGGGGTGGAGCGGGGAAGTAGCCAGCTGCCAGAACAGAGGGCCTATTCAAGACAGGTCCCTGTACGTTCCCTGGCACCAGGCAGCACATCTAGCTGATTCCACCCCGATGGTGGAATAAGTCCTGGGGGCCTCTCCCCTAGAGCGCTGCACACCCCTGCACCCCATGTCTTTGGCCTCACTGTGCCCCTGCAGCCACAATCCAGGCCATAGGGGCTGCTGGTGCAGCCTGGACAATGGCTACCTGGGCTGAAGTATGGCATGGCATTCCGAGCTATCCCATGGGTGGTTATTGCCATGGTGCGAGGATGCCACTACTCCCTCACTCCAGCAGTGGCATCCTGGCCTGGGGATGGGCAGCTCCCCGTACTTCGATCTGATCAGTATACAGGGAGCACCCAAACGTGCATCTCCCTGATTCTGCTGCTGCGAGTATGTCTGGGCCGCATGGCAGCAGAATCAGGTCTATCTTTGGCCTGTCCACGTCTTGAACGGGCAGAGCAGCCAAGCGTACAGGGACTAGAATTGGCCTCCATATGTTCAATGGATTTTTAGCCCTGAACTCTCTGGCTTTAATTTGTTTAAATTTGCATTTGACAAAATTTGGAAAGAATTTTGACCCAAGCTAAAGGTGACTGATCTGAGTAAATATGAGCCAGATACAGTAGTTGCCAAACCAAATCCAGATTTGAACTGGGTCAGCAAAGGTTCAACAATCCTTGGCACAAACCTCAAAGTAAGAAAATGGGCAAAAACTAAAGTCTTTACAGGCTATGACACTTTTATCAGATCCATGTGAGTATTATTGAAGGACGGCGCAGAGTCCAGGTCTGTAGCAAAAGCTTTGGTACCTTGGGCAGGGATTCCATTAGATGAGTGCTTTTCAAACATTCATCCCTTATGACCCCATTTTAACAGAAAATTCATGTGACCCCCAGATGATAAAATCAAAACCTCAGGTCTCCAGCCTCCTTCCCCCTCCCTCCACTCAACCAAAGAAGGCAGCAGCAATAGCAACAGCAACAGCAATCTGCACAGGGTCTCTTGTGTCAGTGTGCAATGTGCACTTACAGACCTCAGTACTAAGCATGGGTTTCCAGTTTAAGAAGCTTGCCCAGGAGGGGGCAAGGGCCTATGAATGGTCACTGGCTCACAGGTCACATGCTGAGTGGTTATCGTCACTACTTGGCATAGGTCACCGTGAAAGTCTGGCTAGAAGGGGAAACAGCCATGTTTCTATGACCCCATCCACTGATGATATGATCCCATTTGGGGTCCCGACCCCAAGTTTGGGAACCACTGCATTAGATGATCCCTCCCTTTAAAACTAAAGAAGCCGATATCTATCTGATTTTTTTTTCAGTGGATATGCAATTAGATATCAATTATCTGGGCACTGCTTTATCCTGATATCTCAGACCTGCTATCTCTGTGACTGAATTAACTGCATAAATTTAATGGATAGGGCCTGAATATTGCCAATACCCGGTTAGCTTTGAGTCATGCCACTACAATGCCTATTTCCTTGTCCACGCTTCACTGGATAAATTTTGGTTCAACATTTAATTCTCTGGCCAAAATTTAGTAGTTTTCGAGGGGGGGAGGGAAGGGGGGCAGAATTGAAACCTAGTAATTTGTCTGGATCTCTCCTGAGGTTATCCAGACAAATCATTTTGAATATCTACCACAAAAATATTATATACAATATTCATTGTGAAAAAAAATCTAGTTCCACAACTGATGTGTTATCCAACTGTGTTCTCCTGGGTGAAAATTGTCCCTGTATAAGGCGGGTAAATACAGGGCCGTACCTACCGAACTAGAATCACACCCTATGTGACTTGCAGATCAGGCGCATGCGCTACCCTCCCCCCCCCTACTTCCATCCAGCCACTGCCTGCTCTCGCCCTGCTGCTGCCACCCTCTGTTTTCTTCATGGTGGCGCCAGCAGCAGGGAAAGAGTAGGCAGAGCTGGACAGAGGTATGGGGAGCACGTGCCCGATCTGCAAGTCGCCGGCACTTTAAGCAGATCTGTTCCTCCCTGCTCTGATGTCGTGTCGGAGGAGGGAGGGACCAGACCTGCTTAAAGTGCTGCAAAAAGGCTTGGGGGTGCATTTTGGCTGTGTGCTATTGCCCTGCCACCACTGAGAAGAATAAGTGGCAGCCTCAGGGCAATAGCAGGCAGCCGAAATGTGCCCCCCAAGCCTTTGTGTCCTGTGTGGCTGCACCGCTCACACAGGGCTAGGTATGGTCCTGGGTCAATATATCTGTCCAGTCAACAAGGGCCATCTTGGGAGCAAAGTTAGTTTGGGAAAGGGAGAATATCCATGCTGATTTGATAACCAAATCTACATGCAGTATAATGCCCCTGTTTTGCAGCCCACAGTAATAGCAGATGGAAGGTCTGCGGATGCTTTAGAATCCATGCACCTTGTAGGCAGCTTTCAAAAGGAACACTCCCTCGTAAATTTCCTTTGAATACTGGTCAAAAGGTCTTTGGGAACACAAATAGCCAATTTTCACTAGTATGGGTAAGTGAAAATGTCCCACAGCATGTCCACTCAGTTTGCAAGATAATACAAGGTTGGTTTAGTAGATGGACATAGTCATCCCTGTTAGATAGTCCCTTCTGAGAACTGCCTGGGGAAAGCACCCCTCTCGTACTGTCCTGGCTATAGCTCTGATTGAAACTTCAGATCTCACTTGGAGGGATCTAGGTTGTCTTGGAACATTCATGTATATCAACTCTGGACAATTATGTTGATCCAGCATAAGGTATCAGAACCTTCAAAGACTCCTGTCTTGCTTTGGAATCGACATGGCTCCTAGAGCTCTGCACCGCAAGTTATCAGAGAACATTGATGTTTCTGCATTCATTTCCTGTAATCAAGACATTTCTTCCACTTGGTGAATGCACATAATGTTCTCTTTTTTTTGATTGAAACTATTTAACAATTTTTGCTCTTATGTTTTTTGCAGGTGTGATAGCTTCCCAGTGATTTCTGTAAAATTACAGTTAAGTTATTTGCATACACATGGACTTGTTCTGAATGATTAGCAATTTCACGAGCAGATTTAACAGATGTGCTGGGTTGGATAATGGCAGAGTGCTGTACAAATGAATAAAAATAATGTAATTTGCATAAGAACAAAAATGTAAAATCATATTTTTATACATACTTTTATCTAGCGGCTTCTTCAGGCTGTCAGCTCAATCAAAACATGCTCTGACTGGGACTCTGCTATAAGGCACTTTCATTTGCAACTACCTAGAGGGGTTTTGGCCAAATTTTTAAGACCCTCAGGCCCAATATTCCTTTGCCCGGATCTTCAAAGAGCTATGTGCCGATGGGCACATAGCTCTCCCCGCCAACCTCCAAACCGGATATTCAATGCTGTGGTGACGGCGTTGAATATCTGACGATTGCTGCCAAAGCTGGAAGCTGCTGTAGCTAACCATGCAGCAGCGATATTGGCTGCTGCCTTGTTAGTGATCAGCACCTTAAAGATAGGCGAGGGTTTTCCTTGCGTATCTTTAAGGCACCAATCCCTAACCGGGCAGCGGCCAATATTGCTGCTGCATGGTTAGTGCCATTCCCTGCCTCAGCTCTGCCGCAGAATTCCCCAACATGCCAAGATGCTAACCGGATAGTATTGGGACGCGTAGGGGACTTAGATGGGGATGGAGGGAGGCGTGGCCTAGTGGTTGGGGCAAGGTACTACAGGCCGGAAGGTTGGTGGTTCAAATCCCACTAGAGGACAGCAACCTTGGGCCGGAAGGACTGGGGTTTCTAGTCCCACAGGTGCTCCTTGTGGTCTTGAGCAAGCCACTTATCCCTCCATTGCCCATGTTCCCTGTAAGTATTAGTGTATGTGTCTCATATCCCCTTGTGTTAAATGTATCCCCCAACCGCTTTGACCCGGTGAAAAGCGGGATATAAATGCAGCTAAATAAATATTCAATGGCGCTAACCATGTAGGTGCCATTGAATATCCCCATCTAAGGAATTTACACGGTTTACTGAGCTGTAAACCATGCAAATGCCTTTTGAATATGGGGCCCCTCCAGCCTAGATTAGACATCATAGTGGAACCCAAGACCCAGAACCTAGTGCAAGTGAATTTTTGAAGCAGTCAGTAGGTGTTGCTGTTACCTGGGACTCTTCCTCCAGAAATGTGAACTCTGTTTCCACAGTGCTCCTTGTCTTGGTTGCCCCAGAGAGCAGAACAGCATAACCACACAATCTTTACTGAGCCCGGCATGGTGTTTTTTTGGCACAACTTTCCTGTGTCAAGGGCAAATATGGAGACTAAAGAAATATACCAGTAAAAGCAGTTTATTGCCCAGTGTTTAACAGAATGGCATTGCTAGGGGTTCACTTCAAATTTGAGAGTAATACTTCCATTTAAATTTTAAATGTGGCTGGACAATTGATGATATAAATACAAACAGTGGAATCCTTAGTGACACTCTCACAGTTAGTTTATTTGATTTGATATGTCGCCTATAGCAAAGCAACTAGGCGGTTTACAAAATAAGCACAAACACTGCATATTAAGCTGCTTTTACTGATATATTTCTTTAGAGTCTCACTATTTGCCCTCGACAGAGGTGAGTATGGAAAATATAGCCCTGTCAGGTTCAAAGATTCTCTGTGGCCATTCTGACTACCCCTGTTTTCCTTTTATTATTGTGGACTATTTTGTAGGGTTCCATAGATTCACTTCCTGTATCAGGCATCTGTTCTATCTCTCACCTCATGGCAGGCACAGTGATGCTGCTGAGGGATTGGGCTTAAGTCTTAAAGACAATGGGCCCGATATTCGAAGGCCTAGGCATGTGCTACACAGGTAAGTGCTGGCCTTACCCATGGAAAACAGCCATAACCGTGTAAACCACATATTCAATAAGACAGCTTGAATTGTTGAGGCCTAGCAACCTGCACAGCTGAAGCCCCAGGCAGAAAAGGGGTGTGTCGTGGTGAAACCCATGTAAAGCGGATTTATGAAACCTGTGTGCACCCACATTGGACATTACTAACCACGTAGCCATAAGCAACAGAGCCTGGTGCATATGACCGCTGATAAGTGAGCCACGAACCCGTGTAGTGGCAGAACAGGGGATAGTAGAGTGAGGGGTGTGTGAGCAGTCCTGCATCCAAACCAGGCAGAGGTAAAATGCTGCCAGATAGTGTTGCTAGTTTCCCATTGATGCTTGGATCTATAGACCGTACCCACATCGCACTGTGGGCACCACAGCTGGAGCAGAGGGCATACTGGAATAGGAATGGGTACACAACAATGAACATGCAAGTCATTGTGGATACCAATATAGCCTTCATAGATGTGTGCCCACTACCCAGGGTCCTGCCATGATGCCTTTGTCCTTGCGCGGTCCGGCCTGTGACGGGCAGCAGCTGGGGGCCAGCTTGGAGATGCATGGCTGCTATGTGGGTGTGCATGTGTATGGGTCCCAGGGCAGTCACCTCAGAAGCTTTCCCGTATCACCCGCAAATGGTGGGCCAGTGCCCTGGCCTGCTGCTGACTCCAGGACTCAGCTATGGGTACTGCAAACAGGCAATGATTAGATGTATATGGTATGTATTGCACCACATGAGCACCACTGCAGGCCGTCCACAGCAGCCCATAGACGATACCCAATGCACATGCTCACAGCTCACATTGCCCCCACAGGTGACCGTGGGTACCCCCTGAGAAACTGGCTGCTGACCCCAGTGCGCTAACCCAGAAGTCGGTAAGAAGAGCGGTACAACAGCATCCACCAGCAGACATGGGCGGTTGTGGAGCGTGCAATTGGGGTGATGAAGAGCCGCGTCCGGTGCCTGGACAGGAGCAGTGGTCAACTCCTCTACAGTCCAGAGCGGGTATGCCAGATATTTCCTGCATACTGCATACCCTACAACCTGGCACAGATGCGTGGAGAGCCGGACCCAGAGCCAGCAGATGTGGAGAAATGGAAGGCTGCAGAGGCAGCAGATGATGGGGCCAAGTTCGGGAGCCAGCAGCAGGCCAGGGCACTGGCCCACATTTGCGGGTGATACGGGAAAGCTTCTGAGGTGACTGCCCTGCAGCAGCACCAGGTTTGTACATACACAAACACCAATTATGTGCCCAGTACCATGTAATGTGCACTGAAGGACTCAATAAAGTGCCCATTACCATCCATTGTGTCAGAGTGTTCTTTATCTCCCCCCTCCCATGTGAACCACCTTCCTCAAGGCTCCCCACTGGCCATGGGTGCTTGCCCACATGCACATTGTGATGCAGTGGAGCGTTGTCAGAGAACGTGCTAGTGGTGTCATCACCCTCCCCAGCAGGGTGGTTTGACAGACATGGCACTGGGCTAGCATGTGGCTGTGCAGCTGCACTGGTGGCCCCAGCACCCACCCCCTGTACCTGCATGAGGCCCACCAAACTGCACAGGGAGCCAGCTATAGATGCCTAGTACACTGCCATCTCCCGCATCAGCGGCAGGTGCCCCTCCATGTGGCACTCCACGCGTGGTCTATGGTCCTGCCACTCCTTGCACTTGGCCACCCTGGCCTGTTCTGCAGATTCTGCCGGATACCCTGCAGCTTGGACAGTATGCCCTTAGTGCCTGCCACATCCTCCTGTTGTAGCTCCTGGTCCAGGTCATCGCTTCCTGCATGTACTAGCTCCTTCAGGATGGTGAACTGTAGCTCGGTAAATGGTGTGTCATCTGCAGCTGGCCCCACAACACTGGCAGTCACACTGACCCACCCTTCCACCTTGGCTGGCAAACACAACAGCCCCTCTGCACTGCCATTGCAGTGGGCTGCTCTGCATCACTGGCTGGTATACCAGCATCAAGGGCCATGCTACACCCTAGCTGGTCACTGGCATTCTCCATAGTGGGCTGTGAGGCTTCCCCCAGTACATTGGTCCTAGGCTGGGAAGGCTGTATACCTGGTGGGTCTGTGGAAGAGCAAAGGTGGCAGAGGTTAGTGACATGGCATACTGTCATGACCTGAGGGGTGGCACCCAGTCTACCACAGTATTGACAGCTGGTGCACGGCCCACACTGTACCCACCCACCCAGCACCTGCGGTCTGACAGACGGACAGGCATAGGCTGGGTGGATGGAGACACGGTGGGGATACAGACATGGCTGTCGCAGCCACACCTGTGCTATGGGGCACCCCTACTCACCTCCGTCTGTGCCTGTGGTGGAGCTGTTGAAGCCTGGAACCCCTGCGATGGCGTCCTCCTCTACATACTGCAGCACCTGCTCCTCCAGTGGGGAGAGGCTGTGCTGCTGTGCAGGCAGTAGCCTGCTTTTGCTAGCCCTCTTCTTCTTTGCCATCTGACGGACCATGTACCACTTTTTCTTGAGGTCCTCCACGTCACAATTGTGGTAGTATACCACATTGACCCTGTTTGTGATATCCCACCATGCTGCCTGCTGGGTGCTGGCATCCTCAGACGCAAAGAGGGAGGTGTTCTGCTGCAGGATGAGCCCCAGGGCCATGGCTGTCTTGGATGGAGTGAAGTCTGCCTTTCTTGTGCACTTTGCCGCTGCTGGTGCCTTGTCAGCCATCATGAAGCAGCAACGCGATAAGGCAGCATTTGCTTACTTGCATAGATCCTCTTATGCATATGTGGGTAGAGCATGCAGTGGGGCCATGCCCCGTCCAAAGGCATATCTTGAATGCACGTAGGCCTCAGGGTGCAGATGCTATGAATATCTACTTGATGGCTCGCCACCATAGGATGCCATACCCACACAGTTCTGAGCGATGGCCTGATAGGCATGCAGGGACACCCAGACCGTGATACCCGGGTAAGATGCATAACGCTATAGGCGGACATCTTGACTGTGGCATGCACCACCCCAGCAGTGTGCCTTTGCAGGCCGGGGGGCATCCTGCATGTGCTGCGCCACTGTGTTGTGCCATCTGCCTGGGTAGGGGCTCTCTGCCATATCCACACTGGATGGCCATTCCAATCTGCCCTTGCATTTCAACTACTGTAGACCCTTTTTCACCATATCCCTGGTCCCCCTACCCTGGACCCCCACACCACCCACAAAGATGTGCTGCCCTGCCCCCACAAACTGGACAATATAGTGCTTACAAACATGAAAACATTTATTGGACAACTGTGTCAACATATTTACATCCTGCCAACAATGGTAAACATTAGTGCACTTTGCAGTCTTTGTGATCCAACCAAGCCCAGGGCCTACGGGACAGGGGATCATCCTATGGTGCAGGGGGTCCCTGCCTGTGCCCTGATGCAGCTGCTGTGAGGACCTCTAAGTGCTGGCTGATTGTCCGCGCTGTAGAACACACCTTCCTGAGGAGGCACACCTCTGCCACCAGGGTGACCAGGGCCCAGTCACTCTATGGATGAGGGGATAGTGGTGCTGTGGGTCTAGGTGTGGCATGGTCAGGGTATGCCTCTGGGTGCTGGGGTGGCTGTGGAGGACTCCAGCTGTGGGGGGTGGACCACAGCACCACTGCAGGTCTCCCCTGGCCTGTGCTGCACCATGTGGCGGGCACATGGGCCCCTTGGTTGGTCAGCTAGTGGGCACATCTGTGGGCTGTGGGGTTCTGCCCGGGGGGGGGGGGTGAAGCTCTGGCTCTGGCCTCCCCACCGGTTGCCTGCTGGTGGTGCCCTGTGCTATGTTGTCGCACCTGGGGTGCTTGGTGGGTGGTTCCTGTGTTCCCCCGCCGCCACCTCTGCCTCCCACCCTGCCCCTGGTCTACCCAGCCCTCCTCCTCTGACCCCTTCTCCCCACCTTGCCCCTAGTCCTCTGATCCCTTCTCCTCTGACAGCCCTCCTCCCACTGTGTCATGGACCTCTCACTGCCCCCCTCCTCCGATGTGGTGTCCTCTGGTGCGGTGTTACTTGTCGCTGATGATGGAAATGTCTCCTCATCATCACAACCACTGGTGGTATTGCTGCTCTACTCACCTGGTGTGGCCCCACCACTCCTGAGTGGCTGATGTCATGGGCTAGCAGTTCCACTGGCAGCCCTGGAGCCAGCTGTGGGGAGAAGAGAGGGAGGGTTACTGGTACACACTGGCATGGCCCTGGGGTGAGACTGGCACACTCCTGGGGAGGCCCACACATGTATCACTCACCCACCTTTGGCCTACAGGGGCCTGCCTCCCACCACATTGCACACTGCGCCCTCCCTTTGCCCACCTTCAGTCTGCTCTGTTCCCCCCCCCCCCCTCACATTCTAGGCTGTGCCCTGCCAGCCTCCCTAGTCACTGGATGCACATGGGTGGCAGCATGGGCAGGTGCATTATGTGCTCCTGTACTGCCCTTATGTGCCATGCCCCAGCCAGGTTTGTGCACACCTGCATGTCATGTGTGCTGGCTGGTGCCCAGGTGGACTGGTGGCACCAGGAGATGGCACAGCTGCCCCAGCACAGTCCCATCATTGCATATTGGGAGTGTCCACCACCAGGTGGTCTGCCTGCACCAGTTTGGCAGCCCTGGCTGCCACCCCCTGCATCTGCTGGGCACCACTGTGTAGCCCACTGACCTTCCTCAGCCGCCAGCTGCTCCCTGATCCTCTGGAGCTGGTTGGATCACCTCCGATGCAGCAGCTTGAAGTGGCATTTCAGGGCCTCCAGTGTCTAGCATACTCCATATTCCCTGTGAGAGAAAGAGGGAGAGACGTATGCTCAGTTGGTCACTACCATTTTGCCTGCTGTGCATACCTGTATCCTGCAATGGTCTGGTGACCTACCCTTCCTAGTGTCAAGGGCACAGCCATGGGTGCCTGGCTGTGGTGGCAGAGCTGCTTGCAGGGACAGACAGGTACCACATGTGTGGTTTTTGCCACCAGCCCCCCCCCCCCACACCTGCAGCAGGGCACAGGGGATAGGAGGTAGAGCAGGTGTTCAGGGCATCTAAGCCAGCTGCCTGTGTTCCCTGCAGTGTCCAGCCCTGCCATGGCACCCCCTGCACCGGGCTTTTCCATTGCTGTGCATGCCCTGTGCCATTGCTACTAACCACCACCAGGGGGTGCAGCGCCCTCACCACGCATCTCCTGATAGCTGGTGCTGGCTGCCCCACTGTGTGCCTAAGTCCCTGTGTAGACATAGTTGTGCCTTTCAGGATGTGTCTGCTTACCATTGTGTTCAGCCCCCCCCCCACCTGTTGTAGCCTCCTTACCTCTGCAGCTGGAGTTGGATCCCCCTCCATAGGGCTGTTGCCAGCCTCAGGTTTGGGTGACGGCCCCCCCCCTGGGGTAGAGGACCCCCTCATGCTGCAGCACAGAGCGGACAAGGCATTTGCTCTCATCAGGATAAAAGTTCATGTTTCTCCTTGCTGCCATGCCGCTGGTGTCTGTCCTCCCAGCCACAGGGGCCTCCTGCAGGGCTTGCATGAGGGTGCTGTCTATGCTCGATTACACCAGATGGGCAGTGCCCAGATACGCCGGTCAGGCGATACATGGGTTGCTGACCATGGTCCACATTGCATCTCTAGCCACTGTTGATGTGGCCACATACATGAGTATCGCCTTTGCCTTTGGCACTGTGCCTAGGTTATGTGCCTTGCGCTTATCCGTCCGGCATTGTGATGCAGGGACTCCAGCGAGGCCAAGGTCTTCTGCATGACGAACAAGGACATTGTCTCCCTGCTATCAATCTTGAAAAAAAGCTGATAATTTGTTGACAAAGGAATGGCTAAGGTCCCCCCTGGGCAATGATAAGATATAATGTTGCACCTGCCAGTAAAAAAGACATCCTTAGGAGGGAGTTGAAATTTGCGCATTAAGGCAAGAAAAGACACCACATTCTCTGAATCCAACAATTTTAAAAGCTGCCTGAGCCTCGCCACCTTCCAGCCATGAAACACCTGGGACATATCCCCCACCGGGAGCTCAGAATTGCCACAAAGCAGCAACAGGCCCAAGCATTCGGGATTCTGCTGAAGCCTCTGGCACAAGGTTCTCCAGGCCCCCTGCAATGAGTGAGTCAGAAGGCTAGTCTGCACCTCCCGAGTGAGCTGAGCTCATGGGGTGTGTAGGACATATTGTGTATGACTTGCCCCGAGAAGTGCGCATTCTAACTGCAGTGGAGTACAGACTGAAGACTAGTACAGCCAATCACACAAATGTTGCAGGAGACGAGCCAAATTATACCCAGCTAAACTCAGCATACTCAAGCATCCCTTGTCCATGCCACTCTGCAGCCATGCAAAGGCAATCCGCAGCCAATGGCCCTTCCACAAGAACCTACTCGCCTATCGCTATCAAAACTGCAAGTCCTTCTGCAAGACTTGCAAGGGCAACACCTGCAAAAGATATAGCCAGCGAGGGAACAATGTCATCTTATAGAGAGCCAACCACCCCATCAGAGATAACATTAACAGTTCCCACCATTGCAAACATTCACGTTCCTGCCGTAATAGGGTCAAAACATTCAAATTGTACAGATTGGATAAGTCTGCCAGAAACCGAACACCCAAGTATTTAAAATGATGACTAATCCACTTTAATGAGAATATTCCCTCCCAACAACTTGGTAGCTGAGGATCCATAGGCAAGACCTCTGATTTCTCCACATTTTAGCTTCAATCTGGAGCAAGCTCCAAAATGATGAAAAATATCTACTGTAGAAGGTGGGGCAGTGGCTCTTCTGGACAGCTAATATACACTAGAATATTGTCCATTTAGACAGCAATTTTAAATGTCTCCCTTCCAACTTCTACCCCCTGCAATATGTAGGTCCGCCTGCACCGACTGCAGCAAGAGATCTAGAAAAAGTAAGAATAGAAGAGGAAATAGGGGGCATCCCTACCTAGTGCCTCTGGCCAAAGAGAATAACTCGGACATTTGCCCATTCACCACCACGGCAGCATGCGGAGATGAGTACAGCAAATGAAAGGGCCCTCAAAGCCCAGCTGACCTAACACCCCAAACAAAAAAATCCCAATTAACCAAATCAAATGCTTTCTTGGCATCAAAACTGACCAGGAGCGAGTCCCACCCTCGTCTGCCATTCGTCTCCACTGATGCCACCACCCACCTTAAGTTCAAGACCGAACGAATGTACGACTGTACGAATCCCACCTGACCCTCCTGTACCAAGAAAGACATGAATCCAGCCAAGCAGGTCACCAAATTTTCAGCTTGTTATCATAGTTCAGGAGCGATAGGGCTTGGGTAACACTATAATACGTGCCAAATTAGTGTCAAAGGGAAAGGTCTGCTTTTGAATAAGATCTGTGAAAAGTTGTTGCTTACTCCCACCCAGACATACACAGCAGCCCATATGTCCAAAGTTGGCCCTGCCACCCCAAACCACTATCCTGTTAAGCATTTATACCCACCCACCTGCACCCATACTACACTCACTCATTCAAAGAGCCATCCACCACACCCAACAATGCGTGTAGCACTCCAGCAGGATTCCGGCCTGCTCAATCCAAATAGTCAATGACCTCGGTGCACCCTCCACCACAGAAAGCCTTAAGTACCAGTTAGTGAGAGCTGGCCCCCACACCTGCACAAGTCACAATCCACCCACCTTCCCTCTACATGATCACACCTTACATGCTGCCATTCTCACTTCTCTGTCCTTCCTAATCAATCACCCCAGACCTTTTACACGTCCCATCACATAGCCATCCAAGGACATCATCATGGTTAATCAACCCTTGCCCAAAGAACCACCCATCACAGACTCTAGAGGGAGTCTGATACCCAGACCCCCTCAAATGGCTGGGGAACATGAACAGGCCGACAACCCCCTACAGCACATAATAGGCACCAAATAAATCATGAAAGCATCCCTAGATAAAGTCCACAACGCACATATAATAACAGTAAACAGAGTAGTCCTTGCTCACTGAAATACAACTGTTAAAGTAGTATAAAGCCCCAGCCCCAGCTCCAGCTTTAGTATAGCCAAAAGCCAGCTTTCAAACCAGGGAGTGCTGCAATGGTCCACATGGCCGGATTCACACCTGCGTAACCATGAAGCCAGGTATAGGCCGCCTTGCTATGCCTTCCAAATGGGTTTCCCTTGGCATGATCCTCTAGGAAGGCAGGGAGCCCAGTTCTAGCCCAAAGGGAAGCTCATTGAGAAGACCGTCCAACTGCAACTACAGAACCACATTGACCACTGTTCCCTCTAAGCTGTGCGCGTATGCGCGCGCACACACCTCGCCGAGCGCACAAAAATTTACAACAGCGCACAAAAATTACGGTTCTGATTCTGATAGAAAACAACACAGATGTCTTAAAATGTAAAAGTTGTGATTGTAATTACTAGAAATTTTCCGCTTCATTTAGTAATCGTCTATTTTCATTTAATTTGATTAAAATCAATGTGTTGTACATACTGTATTCTGACATGTAGTCAAATTTTAAAGTATATAACTCCGAGTGTCATTATGTGGCGCACAAAAATTTAACCTTCCTTCAAAAGCTGCACAGCTGATATTTTATGTGCACACGGTCTACAGAAAATTAGAGGGAACATTGACATTGACAATAACTCCCTCCTGGACCCACAACATGGATGCCGCCCACTACATGGAGTCAAGACCCTGATGAGCACACTCATCAACAACCTAATCAAAGGCAAACAAGACACAACCAAAGGCTTCCTACTGATCTTCAATATCTCAGCAGCGTTCTACATGGTCAACCACAAAACTCTCCTCCAACGCCCGAAATCTCTAGGAATCCAAGAAACAGTATACAGATGGTTCCAATCTTACCTCTAACAGGCAACAACAAATTAGACAAGGAACAAATCCTCCACCCCTTACCAGCAAACACAGGGAGTCCCCCAAGGATCCACCATATCAGCACTCCTCTTCAATCTTTACCTCCAACCACTCTGCAGGATCATCAGAAGACACAACATTGATTTTCATATCTATGCCGATGACATCATGCTGTACAGTCCTATACAGACCAAACAACTATCATACTCAAGGATTCAAGACTGCTTTGCTGACGTCTCTTGCTGGTTGACAGACAATAACCTATCAATCAATTACAAAAAAACGGAAGCCCTATTCATCACGAGGGCCAACACAATCATCCCCAACCCACCATACCATTAAATAACATCCAAATAAACGTCTGCCAAGAACTGAAATACCTAGGTGTCATCATTGACCAGAACCTCACCTTCAAGAAACAAATAGCAGCTACAACCAAAGCAATATACTACAAATCCAGGACTCTGCAATGACTATGACCTATTCTCGACCCCTCAGACTTCTGCTCAGCCCTCCAAGCCCTAATTCTTCCTCATGCTGACTACTGCAACTTAATATATCATGGTCTCCCACAGTCCACCCTCCTCCCACTACAAACTGCCCTCTACACAGCAGCACGCATCATACAAGGAGCATCTAAATACGACAGAATCACACAGATGCTCAAACAGCTCCATTGGTTTCCCCTCCCCTCAAGAATCATATACAAAACCCTACTACTAACATACAAGGTTCTACACTGCACCTCTGTTACCCATCTACAAACCCTTCTTCAGCCCCTTAACCCCAACAGACCATGAAGAATCTCCATAACCCACAAACTCACCATACCATGCTCCAGAACAAAGCACTCACAACAAACATGCTACAAAGCCTTTGAACTATATGCACCCTCACTCTGGAACACACTCCCAAACCATATAAGAAATATCACTGATATCCCTACATTCCACAAACATCTTAAAACCTTCCTGTTCTCAAAACACTTCAACCCAGACTCTGAAAAAAGGACATACTGACCCCCCCCCCCCCCAGGAAATGTGCACACCGAAACAGCTAACCTACTTGTCTACATGTATATAGTTATAAAGTTCCATGTACATTGTTCTTTCACATGGTTTAACTACACTATGTTATATGTAATTTGATTTGATGTAAACCACTTTGACCTGGTGAAAAGGTATATAAGCACTGCTAAATAAATAAACGGGGTCCATTAGCAGCCAAGCACTGTGAGGAGCAGAAGCAGTGTGCTCTCCACCACAGAACACCCAGTCCAGTCGAGTTCACCTGCACCCAACTACAGTCTGATGCCATAATCCACAAAGTAGCATGCTTCCTGCCACTGTTAGTGTAGCTGGGTTTAAAAAAGGTTTGAACAAGTTCCTGGAGGAAAGGTCCATAAACCATTATTAAAAGGGACTCAAGATATAACTGCTTGAACCAATACAAGCATTGAGGAACCTGTGTCTTTTGGGGAAACTGCTAGGTACTTATGACCTAGATTGGCCACTGTTGGAAACAGAATACTGGGCTTGATGGATCTTGGTCTGACTCAGTATGGCTTATCTTATGTTCTTATTGAGGCTCACTGTTGTCCAAGTAAGTGGTAAGGAAGGCAGCCGCCTCGGCAGGAGAATCAAAAAAGTGAGGTTTTCTATTAGCGATGACTTGCAATTTGGCAGGGTAGAGTAGAAAGAATTGCAGCCCCCGCTGCACTAGCTTGCTGCAGACTTCAGAGAAGTCCTTATGCTGCTTCGTCATCACCCTGGCATAATCCTGGAAAACTAATATCTTGCGGCCCTCCTGCTCCAAGCTGCGCTGTTTCTGGGCTGCACAGAGTACTGCCTCTTTGTGTAGATAGCTTTGAAATGGAGCAATCATTTTTCAGGGCTGGTTCTTCCCCTCATTCCAAAGGCCCAAGTGGCGTGCATGCTCTATAAAGAACTTGCCAGGCAGATCTCCAAGTTTAAGCTGCAGTGTGAGCCAAGTCTCCAAGAAGCCGCATAGTTTGTTTTCGGCCACTGGTTCTGTGATCCCCACTATCCGCAAATTTTTCCACCAGCTCCTATTCTCTGGGTCGTCTATTTTGGTGGTCTGTTGTGCTAATTGTTCCTCCAGCTTTTTGAGAGCTGTCACACAGGTCTGGCCTGTGTTTCGAGAATGGAGAGCCACTGCTCAGTGCCCCCCCAAACGTTCTTGAAAGTCAGCCAAAGGATGAGAGAGATATTCCATGTGCTCCAACAGCCCTTGGAACAGACTGTCAAGCACCTTGACATCTGCTGCTGACACTTCCTTCACCATATTGCTACACTGTGTGGCCGCTCGCAGGCTGGTCAGAGCCGCCTCCGCCATCTTGAGATCAGGGGCCTTGGGTCATTCTTGACGATCCTTCCTCATCGCTTCAGAGGTCATGGACTCAGTAAGCCATCATCTACATCATCGGGAGCTATGTAGGTATCAGCAGGAAAGCTTAGAGACAGTTAGACAGAAATTTAGAAGCAAGTTAAAGCAATTTTGAGATGGGGAGCCTCTGAGCCCAGGGCTACACTTCCTCCTAGGTTCACTGCATCACATGACCCCCAAAGAGAATAATTTTAAAACATTGCTTTGGTTCCTATATGTCTCTTTAAAATAGGTGCCTATGTGTCTTTATAAAATGCCAACAAAAAAGTATCTAAAATCATGGTTAAAATGTGGCTCATACCTCACACCAGCTGAGGGGCAGATGTACATGTAAGTGGCTACAGTACTTGCATAGATGTAATTTACAATCTATTCATATACTTCATGATTCCACCTGCACATTCTTCAAACTCTTCCCCCAAACATAGCTGCACCGAGATTGCAAACAAACATGTGCCTACTTGGTATAATGTGAACTTGTACACGGAGGCTAATTTCATAAGAGGCATTTTACACATACATATGTAAAAACATCTTTTATGAAGTTACCCCTAAAATATCTTAAGAACATTCTCTATCAGTTTGCAGGGTGATGCAGAGGAGTTATGTATTTAGTACCACATTATATAAAGCCACATTCAGAAAAGTGAAACGCAATCCACCTATTTGTGGTAGGAAAAATTAGCCAGCGATCACGACATGTTTTGACTCAATAAGTCACTTTCAATCCTTTTGTAAACCAAGCATTATATCATGACAGACTTCCTACATATTCATGCGGCCAAAACGAAATTCTCCATTGTCTGGATCAAATGACGGTGTTGTAACTGTGGTCAGTACATTGCAGCTGGGTGTTTAGTGCAAGCATGGTAATCCTAAGGAGTCTCTGGCTATTGGTAGCTTCCTCACCATATGTCTGACTTTAGTCATCGGGTGTCTGCTGATAACTTACAGCCAGTGCTCCTGATCTGCAGCCGTTCTCTAGCTGCAGGAAGGACTACAAAATCTACCCTTTCCTACAGAATTTGTTGGTTCCTGCAGAATCGCCACACATAGGTGGCCAGTGGCTCACTTACTTGGGGAGGCTGAAGCTGAGGAGTGGGGGGCTGCTCTCTTGTCTGCTCTTCCCCATATACTTTTGTGCCCTTGTAACTTTTATAACTTTTGAATCACTAAGAATGTGCATAAATGTCAATATTTTTGTCATTTACGTGCATAAGTGGCCACATTTGTGTGTAGATGACCTCTTATGAAATACCAACCAGCTTAAAAGTACATGCGTTTGCATGGTGCATACTTCCACTGTGGGCAGGCACATGGGCGGAGTTTGGGTGAAGCGAGCAAATATGTGCATTGGTTATAGAATACGATAATTTTGTATGTACTTGCAAAAAGTGTGGCAATTTATACTAGATCTACTGCTAGAATGAGTGCCTGTGGCTAGATTAAATGCACATTTTCAGCCACTTATGCCCTTCTTTTATAAAGAAAGGTGGGCTTAAAATAGGTGCACTCTGGGTGCCTAAAACTAAAACTAGGCACCCACTTATAAAAATTACAGGCCCGATATTCATCTAGGTTGGCTATGTGCCACTATGGTGCATAGCTGTTTGCACCGACCCTTAACCCCAGATATTCAATGCTGGGGTCATAGGCTGCCCTGGCATTGAATATCCAGGTTTGCCACACAGCCTCCCAGCTAACCAGGCAGTGGCGATATTGTATGCTGCCCGGTTAGCTCCTGTGGCTAAAAGATAGGTGAGGAGAAAGCTTGTCTAGCTTTTAGCCGTAGGTCACTAAACAGGCAGCATGCAATATCGCCACTGTCCGGTTATCGATGGTCACTGCCTCCGCTCCTCCCCTGAACACCCGCAACATGCCCTGATGCCAAGCGGTTAGCATCGGGGCATGTAGGGAAGAAGGATAGGCAGTGACACTAACCATGTTAGTTGAATATCCCGGTTAGATGCATTTTACACGGTTTACAGGGCTGTAAAACGTAAATGCCTTTTGAATATCGGGCCCTATCTTCTTAGTGTCCCCCTCACATACACATAATCTCTTGCTTTTTCCTCTTCCACTCTCTCTCATTTTCTCCTCGTATACCCCTTCTCCATGCAACACTTGCCTGATTCTCTTTTGTATCCTTCTCTCTCACCCCTTCGGGAACCAAAGAAAGAGTTTCCCCACCTCTAGCTGTTTAATGGTCCATATGATAACAACAGAATGAGCAAATCAGAGACAGGAGGTGGTGAATTATCAGCTGCAGTCAGTATAGGAATTCTTCAGTGTTTCTACCTTTTTCGCTGTCCTAGTGCCTGCCCTCACCCTAAAGTTTCAGTGCTTTATGCTCCAGCTTGTGTACCTCTGTATCAGTCTGGGTTTGGGAAGGCTTATCTTCCCAGACCTTCTCATACCGGGCACCTATGTCTCTGCAGGAAAGCAGGGGGCTGTGTCCATGCAAGTCAGGAAGGTTAACAGTTATCTGTCCTGCAGAGTCAATGCATTACAATTCCCTCACCTCACAAAATCCCCTTTCTGGTTCTCTCCCCCACTCCCTGACCTCTACCATGTGATCGTGCAGCAGGAAAGCAGCAGCCTGTCGGGCTGTCTTTCTCTTCAGCCGGGCCGATTACTGCTTTAAACCACATGGCTCACAACAACAGTCTGGACCTAGGTAGCAAAGGAGGATGTGGTCTGACATGTGGCGTGATCAGGGCAGGCAGGAGTAGGAGAGTTGGCATAGAGAAGTTGGGCTGGGGGTTATGTGAAATGGGACTAGGATATGGGGGATGCAGCAGGAGGCTGTGTGAAATGAGGGGCTTTGCGATAGGCTGGGAGGTATGTGAAAGAGGGTCTGGGAGATGGGGTTGTGATGGAGCAGCAGGGTGTGAAAAAGAGACCAAGAGTATGGTTGGGGAAGCTGTCAATAGATGGGATGAGTGGTTTTTGTGATATTGAGATAGGTAGGTAGGTGCGATTGAGTCCCTGGGATGGGGACAGAAAAGGCACTGGGAGTGGATAGAGGAAAGGAGAGAGACAATGAAGGTAGGAAGGGGAAGTGAGAGGGACTAAAGACCCGGATGGGGAGGGGGAGCAGTGCTGAAACCCTTCCCCCTTCTCTTTCTAGATTCCACCCCCACAAGATCCCAGAACCTTCAGTTTCCCCTCTATATCTCTCCAAGATTCCAGAACCTCCCTCCCTCCCCCCCTTCTCCCTCCAACCCCCCTCCTCAACTGTCCTCCTTAATCCCCCTCATCCCTAATCCTCCCTCTATCTCTTTTCTCTTTCCCTGTCTCGCCTTCTGCTCCTCCCGTATCCCAAGTTCTTTCCCCTCCCTTTCTATTCCTGATCCCCTTTCCCTCCCCTTCCCCCTCAACCTCTCCTCCTTCACATGGATACCTGAATTTCCCACCCATTAAAGTCACAAAAGAACAAAATGAAATACTTAGATGCAAAGCAAAGTTGGAAAGAGGTTGCCAACTAGCTCCAGATTCACTCAGCAGTCCTAGATTTACCCCCAGGACCAGTTCAACCACTGGACAAACTAGGCGGTCACCTGAGGGCAGCAGTTTCTGGGTCGCAGCAAAGAGCAGTTACAGTCAAAGCAGAACATGGGTCTTAACAGCCACACATACTCAAAGGCTCATCACTGCTTACTTTTAACTACAGGAAACATGGACAATTTGCAAATAGTCCACTCATCCTTGTAAGTGGGTTTTGGAAGTTTCCCTCATTTATGAACCTATTTTCAAACTAAGTTTAATATTCAGAAGTATGGGGCCTGATATTCGAAAGGTATTTACAGCCTAGTAAACTATGAAAATGCCTTAAATCAGGATATTCAACAGCACTTACACTGTTAGTGCCATTGAATATCCCCTTCTAACCCAGCTACATGCTCCGATGCTTTTCGGTTAGCTTTGGGGTGTGTCGGGGCTGTTCTGGGGTGGAGTCGGAGAATGTTGCTAACTGGGTAGCAGAAATATTGCACAGCTACCCGGTTAGCGATCAGCGGGTAGAAATAGGCATAGAAAAAGCTGGCCTAGTTTTATCCGCAGAAGCTAACTGGGTAGCGGTGCATATTGCCGCTACCCAGTTCGCTTCAGCAGCTCTAGGGCATGTGCGGTGACCCCAGATATTCAATACTATCGCTGCAGCATTGAATATCTGGGGTTAAGGGTTGGTGTAGTGGCACATAGCCTGCTCAATTCAATATTGGGCCCATGATGTCCAAATATGGTGTTCAGATGATTATGACTGAGTGAGTTTAATTCTGAAAATCTTGGGGGCGCAGGTGCTAGAGATCTAAAAGCTAATTGTGAGGAGGCACAAGAATGAAGACTCGCCTAAGGCATCTAATATCCTTGCACCGATTCTGTCTACCCCAAAAGTGATGGGGAAGGGGTGGGGGAAGAAATCCTGATCATTGCTCAACTCTCCTTACTGTTTAACATTTGTTCCACAACAAATGTTGCTATTTGTATTCAGTGCTTTCAGTTTGTGTCTACCTAAGAACATAAGACAAACCATGCTGAATCGGGTCAAGATCTATCAAGTTTCCGACTCTAGCCAGCTCGACTTAAAAGTACCTGGCAGATCCCAAACTGACATTTATTCCCAGGTCTGTTTTGTAGGTGTTCTTGACAGACTGCAAGACATCCCTGAATAGAGTAACTTCTAACATTTTAGTGCATGTATGGGGCACCACCAATGTATGGTAAATTTAATCTGGATGTGTGCACTATATTTCTAAGGTCCAAGAAGCATGGTAGGTAGAGTTTCTAGTTATTTCAAAATCGAAAGTTTGCTACTTTGATCACTGTTGGAAATAGGATGCTGTGTGTGCTAGACCTTGGTCTGACACTCTATGGTACTCCTTGCGCTCTTACAGCCCATTTGAAACTGAGATGAGGCTTTATCCTTTTAATCTAACTATAAAATTCAAAATGGTATAATTCCCAAGCGAGTGAAATGACTTTCTGCACTTCCAAAAAAGCATGGAGCAGCAGTTACTACTTTTAAATGCAGGTATAGGGGTGGGTAACCTCATGGAGCAGCAGTCTCCCCTTCTTAAAAAGAATACAGCAGAACTAGAAAAGGCTGAGAGAACGGTAACAAAATTTTGTATTTATTGAACATCTGTTATACCACTATAGACACAGCAAACTGGCATCAGTGGTTTACAATAAAATTTAAATTCAAAGTGACCTGAACAGGCCATTGTGGGAGATAGGATGCTGGTCTTGATGGACCTTGGTCTGACTCGGCACAGCTTTTTGTATGTTGGGGGGTGGGGGGGGGATGGGATAACTCACACAAATCACCTTAATGGGCAGACTAGATGGTTCATTTCAGTATCTGTCTGCCTTCATCTACTATGTTTCCTATAGGCTGTAAACCGAAATTCAAAACATTCACTACTTTTTCCTCTATCCCCTTTGGAAACTATAGTCATGCAGCAAAAGCAGGCTGGTATGCTGCCTGACCTAGAGATAGGTGCATTTATATTCTGTAAGAATTATGATTTGTGTGCACATTGCCATTGACCTTTGGGCCTAAGCATATATCTCTCGGGAAGGGCTGAGAGAGGCTGTTTTCTGTTGAGCTGAGTCCAATGTTCTTTAGAATCCCTGCTGGATTTACATCATGATCCCAAAGGTGAAACGTGGCCCTGACCTCTACTAGTCACAAAGCAGACCCGATTAGCATAGGTGTGTGTAATCTTTCGCCGCTCTCTACTTTCGGCTATGCTCCGTTTGGTCCTGGGTTCATTTCACAGAGACAGTAGGGTTAGTAGCACAATAAAACAACCAAAACTGGTGTGGCTTGGAAAAAGGTCTTTATATAGAAATAGGCTTATTACATAGGTACAGAACAGAGATATAAGGTTGTTACAGAGCTGCTTCCATGTATATCAATGAGACTGTGTGTGGGTGCATGTGTGCGTGAGAGAGAGGGGGGGGGCAAGAAGTGTGTGTCAGAACCTCATAGTAAGAAGTGTCCCATGAATAGGGAGAGAGAGAGAACAAAAGGGGGGGGGGGGGGTTAAGGAGAAGTGTGTGTGTCCGATGAATAGGAAGAGAGATTTTGTGTTTCTCTGTATTTATAGTGAAATTCTTCAGCACCTCCCTTTGTCATAATTTGGTTTGTTTGAGGTCTGCTATCACTTGATTAGCAAGGAGGGGCTGTTTGTCCTTCAGACTAATCAGGTAAACTATGCTCATTAAGTCTGGAGACTGACATCACCAGAGGGTCAAAGCTGCTTGCAATCCAAGGTCTGGGAAAAGCCATGACACCTATGCTAGGCATAATGTCATGTTGATGTATGCTGACATATCACACACCTTTTTTTTATTTATTATTATTTGTGCCTGGAAATGGTGGAAGCAAACCTGTGGTACCTGTCCCAGCTGCAATTCCATGATAGGAGGCAGCTTGTCTAATACCTCCTGTATTAAATACCTTGCTATGTCCAGCAGGTCCCCTGTCCTGCACAGTACTGTCTCTAGTGTTCTAGAGATAAGTAAGTCCCATTATGAGTCCAAACCTCATGTCTTAGGTAGGGCAGCCACTACTGGGGGGGGGGGGGACCCAATATGCCACCTCAGTGCCCGTCTTAGAGAGAATGAACAGTGCATAAGGGATGCAGGAATTTCTGAGGAGGTTAAAGCCGAAAGGTACCAGGGTGCTATGAGTGAGGGTAGGAAGCAATACTAGACTGCAGCTGACTCTGGTATTCCATGTAGTAGGAAATGCCAAATTAGCAGGCCAAATGAGCCTGGATGTAGAGGTAGATGCTGGAGAAATTAAGTGTAACTACCTTAAAATGTTGAAGGTATTCTGTACGACATGCGCTGCAAGGAGATGTACATTTGTTTCATTTTACAAAACAGGAAAATTATGATAATGCATAGCAATATTTGTACAGCAGTTAAAATAATAGGGTGAATAAAAACATTAAAGACATGATCAGCAGTAGGTGAGTAACCAAATAATTCCCACACAGACATATGAGCATCTTGTAGCAAGTGTTCAACAATTTGTCGAATGTGTCCATTCTCATAAGTGATGGTGTGATTCACTTCAGTGGATGTTGTTTTTTAAGGTGATCAATATAGGCATGGAGTTCTGTAAAGTTGAGCAGTTTATGTAATGTCTCTTCTCCCATGCCAAGTGGTAATGGATGCACAGCATATGAGATAGTCTGGAATGTCAATAGAGTCATTGGTAACCAGCAGTGTGGAATAAGTTGTCCCGTTAATGGTGATGGAGACCAGTGTATGACTGCACCAGGTATTGTTTAATCTTGTGTCCTTTCTAGAGAAGTGGAAACTGGTGACACCCACTGTACTTGAGTGATGTTTGTCGCCCCCACCTGGCCAGGTAGGTAACTGGTACCAGGAGAGGTCGCCTTTTTGTTACCTTTTAAATAAGTTTCCCTAAAAATGGCTGCCAGGAGGGCTGCTGGGAATTGTAGTCTTATCTTAAGGCAAAGGAGTTGTGATCCAGTGGTTAGGCATAAGACAGAGAAAATTTATTTGTTGTAATCAGGGATTCCTTCATACACAGGATACAAGTGGAATAAACCCAAAATATAGGATTTTACTCCTGCGCAACAGCTTCTCAAAAGAAAACAGGTACAACGTTTCTCTTTACAGGAACAAAAATCTCATGAAGCAAAAACAGCTCTTTGAATGTCCCTTGATTATTACTATCAACTTTCAGCTTTATAAGTTGAGCTTAGCACTCAGCTGTTTTTCTTCTGTCGTGACGTCTTCACAAATCAGGTTGCTCTTTAAGCATACACATATTCAACGGCTCTCTAGATTAGCACTCTTCCACATCAGAGGCTTGACATAAAGCACATTGCATTTCAAAGGAATTGTCTTCTACATCTCCTATTTCCATTTCTTCAATGCTATCATTCTCACACACATCCAAGGGCATCTGTAGGGAGAGCTGACTGTTCTCTTTCTTAATTAATTCATCCGTCTGCAGTAACTTCGTTTGATTGCAACAGCCTATCCTTCAGCTGGAACTGTTTTGGCACCTTTCCAAACAGTTCTCCCTGAGCAGTTGGAAGCTTTAAGTCAGCAGCCTTTATCTCTCTCCTGCTGCCTTCGTTCAAAGGTTCACTAATACCTTTATCGGATCCTCCTTCCCTTGCTCTCTCAGCTGTTCTTGGCAATCTCTCGGGAGCTCTCTCTCTTCTGCTTCCACTCTTTCCTTCACACTTTCTTTCACTCTCCCTCTTCCCCCTCTTCTCTTCTGTGCTTCTACAAGTCAGCTTTTTAAACTGTTCTCCTTCCTGTGCCACGCCTTGCTCCCAGCACATGTGATTAGAGTCAGGCTTCCCTCTAACCCTGACGTGCTGCTGTGGGCGGGGCTTAGGGATGACTAAGTTATGAGTCATAGACTCTTGGTTACCCGGGAAACCCTTGATACTTTCAGAATTAAAGGTACAGGTCTCATTTCCCTGTGTATCTCTATGCTCAGCAGTGCTCTCCTCACCACATATTCCCCTTCTTAAGATATTACGGGCTGGGGTTCCCATAAAATCACAGCACGTAATTCTCCTATAAGACTCTATGACTTCATCTCTGGTAGTGCCTCTAGACAACGCGTCTGCGTTTTGGTGAAGTTTCCCTGCTCGATGGACAACCTGAAAGTCAAACGCTTGAAGCGCCATATACCATCGGGTCAATCGGGCGTTGTGATCTTTCATTTGACTCAACCATTTTAATGGGGCATGATCGGTCATGAGCAGGAATTTTCTACCTGCCAGATAGAACTTTAGGGACTCCACTGCCCACTTCACCGCTAGGCACTCTCTTTCGATAGTAGAATAATTCTTCTCAGCAGGCGACAACTTCCGACTGAGAAACATCACCGGATGCTCCAGACCTTCATGCTTCTGGGAGAGCACCGCTCCCAAACCTGTTTCTGAAGCATCAGTCTGTAGGATGAATGGCAGACTGAATTCTACCCCTCTTAATACCGGGGCTGCGCACAGTTCTTCTTTCAGCCGTCCAAACGCCTTATCCGCCTCTTCGGTCCAGCGTAACTGATTAGGCATGTTCTTTCTCAACATATCGGATAATGGCGCACTCTTCTCGGCAAACTGTGCCACAAACCTTCGGTAGTAACCTACCAAACCCAGGAAACTACGGAGTTGTTTCTTATTGGTAGGGCGCGGAAAAGATTGGACACTTTCAATCTTACTTAACAGGGGTTTCACGATACCATGTCCCACCAAGTGTCCCAAGTATTTTACTTCTTGGGCCCCGAACATGCACTTTGCCGGGTTCAAAGTCAAACCAGCTTCCCTCATTGCTTGTAGGACTGCCTTTAAGTGGACCATGTGCTGATCCCATCTGGTGCTATGGATCACAACGTCGTCCATATAGGCCGTAGCATATTTCTGATGCGGCCTGAGTACTATATCAATGAGACGTTGACAGGTGGCTGCCGCTCCATGAAGGCCGAATGGCATCCTTCGGAATTGAAACAACCCCTGTGGCGTACTGAAAGCGGTTTTCGGGCGAGATTCCCTGGTTAGGGGAATCTGCCAGTATCCTTTCGTCATATCTAACGTTGTTAGATATCTGGCCTGGCCCAGCCTGTCAAGAAGCTCCTCTATCCGAGGCATGGGATAAGTATCGAATTTTGAGATAGCATTGACTTTGCGAAAATCAATACAGAATCTGAGTGATCCATCTGGTTTTGGAACCAGCACGATCGGGCTGTTCCAGGGACTCCTAGATTCTTCAATGATACCAAGGTCTAGCATCTCCTTGACCTGGTCCATCACCTCATGCTTCTTGGCTTCGGGCAGCCTATATGGACGTTGCCGAATTATTTCTCCTGCTGGTGTCAGGATCTCGTGAGCAACGAGTTTGTTTTCTCCCGGCAGTGGCGTCAGGACATCTGTAAAGCTCTTAACAAGGCGCTCTAACTCCTGTCTCTGAGACCATGAGAGACCATCCGCTATCCTGAGTTCAGGTTCCTTCCTGCAGTCACTTAGCTGGGGTCCGAGGTCATCCTCCATCCTTTCCTCCAGCAATGCAGTCAACCCATGCTTGTCTGAATACCCCGAGGACCCGAAACCTTGCGTCCCTCGCAGGGTATCGGACACCATGGCCACCTCTTCCAACGGAGGGAAACCCACTCGCTCAGAAATAATTTGTGCAATTCGGTCGCCCACATTCACTTGGAAATCTTCGGATCCAAAGTTAAATAGCAATACTTTAATAGCCCCTCTATAATCCGGGTCCACTACACCCGCACCTACGTCTAGGAAGTGCTTTACAGCCAAGCCCGATCGAGGTGCAATTCTCCCATAGCACCCTACTGGGATCTCCATCTGTAGCGCTGTGTTTACGAGTGCCTTCCCATGCTTTGGGACAAGAACCTCTTCAGCACTGTATAGGTCGAAGCCGGCTGCCTGTGGAGTGGTCTTCCTTGGGGCTCTTGCTTCCGGACTCATCCGACAAAAGCGTAAGACAAAAACAGGTTTCTTAGGAGACTCCTCCTTAGGCAAGTGTGGCTTCCCCTTTCCGGCTTTTCCAAACAAAGGCCTTAATATTGCCATTGTAGCATCTGCCTTTGGTTTCTTTATTTTACCTATAGGAACTGTCACTACAGCTTCATGAGAGGGTAGAACCTCTGCCTTCCCCTCTATGGGCTCTTCCCCTAGGGCCTGTTGGGCTTGGGACTGGGCTCGCGTGGAAACCAAGCCTTTCTTAACACCCAACCCTTGTTGCACACCTCGCTGAAATTGGGGCCAGTCCCTCCCGAGCACTACCTCCTGGGGTAATCTGGGAACAATAGCAACGGGGACCTCCCTCTCTATGCCTAATCCTTTTATGCGGACACAGTAAACTGGATAGGTACACGCCGTTCCGTGAACGCATCGAATGTTTACATTACCCGTAGGTGTCTGAGGTGTTCTTAAACCTGGGGCTGTTAACCTTCTCCATAAGCGTTTGGAAAGCATCGATTGATCCGATCCGGAATCAAGCAGTGCTTTAACTGGTATGCCTTGTACTGTCACATCTAGTAAAAAGCCTTCTCCTTTCTTACTAGGGTCGCTCAACACTAGGGCTGTTTTCATCTTGCAATCACGTATTAAATGTTGCTCACTTCCGCACCGGTAACATGCACGCTTCACTTGCATCCTTCTATTGGTGGGAACACAAACATTCTTCACATTCTTTCTATCATCATCCAACCTAGCTATAGACAATTTAGTACAGGCTACAGACCTATCCTTAGCTAACACTTCAGCTTCTAGGAATCGCTCTGACATTGTTATAGCCTCTTGTGTGTTCTTACATCCTTGTAACATCAGAAAACTTTGCATCCTTTCAGGTACTGCTGCAAAATATTGCTCCAGAACGAGCTCATCAATCAGCGTCTCTACTGATTTATGTTCTGGTTCTAGCCATTTAACTACCAGCATTTTTAATCTATGATAGAGCGCTCGCGGTGTCTCATCCACATGCAATTTGGCATTTCGTAGCTGGCGTCGATAGACTATAGGAGTTAGGCCTAGCCTATCTTTTATAGCCTTCTTGACCTCCAAATAGTCATTGGCCAACTCAGCGGGAACGGTCTGGTAGGCTGCCAACGCCTCACCAGTAAGTGAGACAGCCAACCTTACCGCCCACTGTTCGGGTGGCCACCTGGCTATTTGTGCCACCTTTTCAAAAGCATCCAAGAAAGCGTCTACACTTTCCCCATCTCTTAGTTGTCCAAAACTAAGGGTCTCTTTGGACCCGAGTCCAAAGGTATGGGCTAATCCCAGTGAAAAACCTGTGGTAACCGGATCAGGCTCTGGTGGCTTCTTGCATTCCTTCACCCAGGCCTCCATAAGATCTACCAGCGGTTTCTGTTGGGCCTGCAGTTGACGAGCCGCTTGCTCCTGAAGCTCCAATGACAACTCTTTTTGCCGCTTGAACTCCGCTGCTGCCCATGCAAGGATATCTTGTGTCTCCATCGTCGTCTTCTTTCCTGTAGAATGAGAAAAACACAGACCACCCAAGTGTGGCACCCAACACTAGGTGTGTTCCTCCCTCTATCTGCTGCTACCGCCCCCACCCAGTACTGGTATCCTTAACTTCCCTAGTTAAATACGGTGTACCTGGTACTAGTGGTGCGTCTTGCTCAGCAACAGTGTAGGACCTCGGCAGGTCTTCGGACCCTCCGGCTTGCAGGAACTCTGGACTCTCTGTCTCAGTCGCTTGCAACTTTCTCCGGCGTCCTCCCGTCGAGCTCTGGAATCCGTTGTGCTCGTGTTCTTCTGCGTCGCAGTCGTACTCCAGTCGCAATCCAAAGAACTACGCCACTCTTGTCACCCCCACCTGGCCAGGTAGGTAACTGGTACCAGGAGAGGTCGCCTTTTTGTTACCTTTTAAATAAGTTTCCCTAAAAATGGCTGCCAGGAGGGCTGCTGGGAATTGTAGTCTTATCTTAAGGCAAAGGAGTTGTGATCCAGTGGTTAGGCATAAGACAGAGAAAATTTATTTGTTGTAATCAGGGATTCCTTCATACACAGGATACAAGTGGAATAAACCCAAAATATAGGATTTTACTCCTGCGCAACAGCTTCTCAAAAGAAAACAGGTACAACTTTGCTTGTATTCAAAAATGTAACTTATTCCAAAAACTATACTTCTTAAACGTTTCTCTTTACAGGAACAAAAATCTCATGAAGCAAAAACAGCTCTTTGAATGTCCCTTGATTATTACTATCAACTTTCAGCTTTATAAGTTGAGTTTAGCACTCAGCTGTTTTTCTTCTGTCGTGACGTCTTCACAAATCAGGTTGCTCTTTAAGCATACACATATTCAACGGCTCTCTAGATTAGCACTCTTCCACATCAGAGGCTTGACATAAAGCACATTGCATTTCAAAGGAATTGTCTTCTACATCTCCTATTTCCATTTCTTCAATGCTATCATTCTCACACACATCCAAGGGCATCTGTAGGGAGAGCTGACTGTTCTCTTTCTTAATTAATTCATTCAACTTTTTAAGCAGGGCTTGCTTTTGCACTAGCTCCTCTGCTATGTGAGCCACTTGATACTCAGATAAACCGTCTCTCTTTATCCTGGGGTTTTGCTTACTGCTAGAATCAGCTTTTAACTCTAAAGCTAATTCTCCTAAGCTTTTACTGGTTAAGAAATGAGGAGGACACACTTGCCTGGAGTCAGAGGTGTTTAGAATCTCTCTCTGCCCTGTAAGCCAGTCATGCTGTCTTCCGTCTGCAGTAACTTCGTTTGATTGCAACAGCCTATCCTTCAGCTGGAACTGTTTTGGCACCTTTCCAAACAGTTCTCCCTGAGCAGTTGGAAGCTTTAAGTCAGCAGCCTTTATCTCTCTCCTGCTGCCTTCGTTCAAAGGTTCACCAATACCTTTATCGGATCCTCCTTCCCTTGCTCTCTCAGCTGTTCTTGGCAATCTCTCGGGAGCTCTCTCTCTTCTGCTTCCACTCTTTCCTTCACACTTTCTTTCACTCTCCCTCTTCCCCCTCTTCTCTTCTGTGCTTCTACAAGTCAGCTTTTTAAACTGTTCTTCTTCCTGTGCCACGCCTTGCTCCCAGCACATGTGATTAGAGTCAGGCTTCCCTCTAACCCTGACGTGCTGCTGTGGGCGGGGCTTAGGGATGACTAAGTTATGAGTCATAGACTCTTGGTTACCCGGGAAACCCTTGATACTTTCAGAATTAAAGGTACAGGTCTCATTTCCCTGTGTATCTCTATGCTCAGCAGTGCTCTCCTCACCACATGTTTAATGAGTAGAACACTGGCTTGTCCTGTATGGAACAGAAACTCAGGATGACCAGATCCTTTCCTTCCGGGAAAGGTGGGGGTATTTCTTGATAGCGATATACCCCACCTGTGGAGTTAGCCCAGCCAATCGTGCATATTTGGATGATAGTTCCTGTAATGAGACTTGGGTAGAAGAGAGCAGATACAAGAACAACAGGAAACCGAGACATAATAAAAGCTAACTCTTTTCACTCTACTAGGGAGTATACTAGTGCTCCCCACTTATACTATGCAACAACAGAAATAATGTTTACTACTTATTTACATAACTATTGGACACATGTCGAGTATATAGGACACATCAACTATACAGCAGAAGTAAATAGTTACCATCCTCAAGCGACTTTTGTTCAGAAAGCAGCTGTCCGTGCTGTCTTCAGATGGTATCTGAAAACAAAGACTGATAAAACACATATTACCCATATGGTTTCAACTGGGTGATGTGTTTCCAATACTGCTGGTTGTCGGGCATTAGGATCTGGTATAGGCTTGGGCCTAAGGTATCAGTAACTAAGTACGGTCCCTCCCACTTTGCAGTTCCAAAGGGGAGGTTTGGTCTAGGTCTCAGAATCATCACTTTACTACCAACCTTGAGGGGCCTTAAATCGGAACCTTTTGCATGTACCTCCTGCAAATAATCTCTAGCTTTTTCTGTGTTAGCTAGCACAGAGGTCTGAATTTCTTTTAGATGTTCTTGCAGGGATTTCATCCACTCATTGGTAAGAATTACGGTCTGGTCCTTTGGAAGAAAAGGATGCAGCAGATTTTCCCACCGTGGCATTGGCCTTCCCATTAAGGCTTCATAGGGTGCAAAACCTGTGGATTTACAGACATTAGCTCTGATACGCATAAGGACTAAAGGGAGCACCAGATCCCAATTTTTCCCGGTCAGATTAAGCATAGGGCTGAGGTGGGCCTTAATTGTTTGATTCATTCTTTCTACCTGCCCTGCTGCCTGTGGATGGTACAGAATGTGGAATTGTTGTTCTATGCCTAGAAAATCAAACAATTCCTTGATGAGCTGAGAAACAAATGCAGGACCATTATCAGAATCAATAGTTTTAGGAATGCCCCAGTGTGTAAAAAATTGCATAGTTAGGATTTCTTCAGTGGTTCGAGCAGTTTGATCTGGAACAGGGAATGCTTCTACCCAATGAGAAAAGGAATCAACAACAGTGAGTAAAAATCTATTTTTCCTAGCTGTTAATGGAAGAGGGCCCACATGATCTATTTGCAATCTCTCAAATGGGCCATGAGGAGGTGCTCTCATTAACTGTCCCCTTCTCTTTTTAGGTTGCTTCCCAAATGAAGCACAGATTACACAGGAGGAAACATGATCCTGTATATCATGTTTCATTTCTGGCCACCATACCAACCTATTAAGGATAGTCTGCATTTCTTCTGCTTTAGGGTGTCCCATAGGGCCTATACCATGAACCCAATGCATCCACTCTTTACCTCGAGCTCTGGAGATAGCTATAACCAAGCCTTCCTCTCTCTTTGCACATAGAATGTCTTTCTCTATAGTGAGTGTGAGAGAGGGTGTGTGCTGATGTAGGTTATCTGGGGCGTCCTGCACAAGCTTCCTCAAATTGGAAAGTTCAGGGTCCTTTGTCTGCAGTGCTACGAAGTAATCTGATGGTATTATCTGATCATAATCTGTGGAACGTGTAGCAATAGCAATCGTGTGTCCGCTCATACCAGGGCCATATGAGGCCTACATGGCATGCTTCCTTGGCTAGTGAGTCTGCTAATGTGTTTCCTTTCACTAAAGGGCCTTTCTTCCTATGTGCCTTCACTTTAATTAAATGTACTCTCTGAAACTTCTCACTCAATTCTTGTGCCATAGTTCACAGTGATGAATTTTTCACCATGGACCCATCTGTAGATTTAAATTTATTTGCCAGCCACCAGGGTAACACGGCAATGACACTTTTAAAGACATAATCAGAATCTAAAATGATTTGTTTCTCTGGGTGTGAATCCTGATATTGTTGCATACAAGCCACAAAAGCAGCCAGCTCACAGTACTGTGCTGACGCTGACCCACAGGAATACTGTCTCTGCAGTACCACTTGGTTATTTGGGTCCAATTGTACAATTGCAAAACCTGCTAGTCGCCTGCCTCCTTCACATTGGCTACTACCATCAATATATACTGTAGGAAGAAAAGGTGAAATTTTGTCTAGTCCCTGTTCCCTAAAGATCATGTGATTGGGGGCACTGGGTGAGGACTGACAGTCATGAGGTTGCCCCTCCAGCAAGATTCCAGCCACTTGCACGTTAGGTTCTTTCAACAATTCAAATTTTACATTCTGTGCCTGCAACATGAGTCCACTGGACTATTCTCTCTCTCAGTCCTAATCTTGCTACATGCTAACTTTCCCTCTACAATGAATTTGAGTCGGGTGTGATGGCTGCATATGTATGTGGTTCGAGCACCAATGATGTATGTAAATTTCTGCATAGCAGCATAGTAAGCTAGTACATGTTTTTCACAGTTTCCCATTTTGAGTTCAGGAGAAGTGAGAACTCTGGAATAGAAGGCAATAGGGCGATCTATTCCTCCTAGGTGTTGTGTTAGAGCTGCACCTATACTGTTCTCTCCAACTACAGGGTACAGGAAAAAATGTTGTGTGTGATCTGGGTGTGCAAGAACAGGAGCAAAAGTCAAAATGGGCTTTAATTTAGTTACAGCCTCTGTATGTTCTTCCTCCCAAACATAACCTTTACTTTTTAACAAGGAGTAAAGTGGAACTGCCACTTCAGCATAATTGTGCATGAAGTCACGACAGAAACCAGTGAGCCCTAGAAATGAATGGAGTGATTTCTGATCTGTAGGAAGTGGAAGTTTCCGTATCAGCTCTATCCTCTGAGAATCTACAGATTTACCATCCTGGCCAATTGTAACCCCTAAAAAGGAAACCTGTGATTTGCACAGTTGAGCCTTGGCAGGATTAACTTTAAGACCAGCTTGTAAGAGGACTTTTAAAGCTTCTCTTACATGATTCCAGTGTACAGCTTCATTCTCAGACTGAATCAGAACGTCATCGACATACTGAATTATATTATCTCTGCAAGACAATAGTGATAGGGCTTCCTGCATGTATTTATGGAAGATTGATGGTGAATCTTTATAGCCTTGTGGCAACACAGTCCATGCATATTGTTTATTCAGCCACTGAAAGGCTGTTTTGTACTGGCATTCAAGGGCCAGGGGCAGACTCCAAAACCCATTGGATATGTCTAAAACAGAGAAAACTTTACATTTGGGATTCAGTTTAGAGATCATTTCAGGGTATGAGGCTACCACGGGCACTACAGATTTTGAAACTTGATTCAGGGCACGGAAGTTCATAGTGAGCCTGAAGGAACCCCCTGGTTTAACTATCGGCCAGGCTGGTGAATTGCATGTGGAAGAAATAGGTCTAATCAGACCCCTCTCCTCCAGTATCTTCACAATTTTAGTCACTGGTTCTATAGCCTGATGAGGTACTGGGTATTGTTTCTGTGGTGGAGGATCCAACAGTATTTCTGTGTGCATTTTCCCACAATCTAACTTGTTTTGTGCCCAGACTGGAATATCAGCCACCTCTGAGGGAATTACACGCAGATCATACTGCTGAGCTGCCTTGGTGCACTGAGTTGCTAACTGCATGGGAATGACTTCATGCACTAAAGTTTTAGAAGCACTTGAAGTTCCTGTATACTGCCACAATCTAAGATTAGCCATATCCACCACCAAATTTAACTGGTTGAGAATGTCAATTCCAATTATTTCTTTTGGTGTGTTCACTATAGTGGAGGCAGTGGTTTCCAACATTTCCTTGTTTTGTTCACTGTGCACAGGGATACCCCATTTAACTGGGATGGCCACACATTTGGAAGCTGTGTAATTAATTCCTTGAATTTCATAAATTTCCATATTTTTCTGATCTGCAGTGGGAGAAGCTCTGTTTGTAAAACTAATTCCAGCCCCTGTGTCAATCAAAGCTAGTTTATCCTGACCCCCTATTCTGCTGATAACATTGGGGTGTCCACAAGAGTCCAGTATCAAAGATGTTACAAGCCTTAAACTGTATTCTGGGCCTGTATCTGTTTCATCATCCAAAGGCTCTGGAATCGAGTCCTCTGCTGAGAGAACGGAGGCAGGCTAGACTAGGAAGGCTTGAGACATTTTGATATCTGAACCTAGGAGGTCAGGACACCCCTATGCACTAGCCTTGTGTTTGTCCTGTGCTGCTTGTAAGTCCTGTTTTAATTTATCTATTTCTACCTGCAGTATGTGTTTGTCCTGTTCCCATTTAATTTTCTCCTTTTCTAATCTATCTCTCTGTGCTTTGAGCTCTTGAAAGGGAATGTAACCTGAGGAATTTCTAAAAGTACCTCTGCCTTGTCTCTCCAAGATGTGTGTCCTCCGTATCCTTTGTCTGTGTTTTTTGTGTATTGAGAGGATCCCTCAGCTTGCCACTTCCGTGCTTCTGATACTGTTATGACCTGCGAGGGCTGGGTCTTCCAAACAGACCCAATTCTGAGCATTCAAGTATCAAAAGGGGTTGCATTAGGGTCTTCAGAAGATAACAGAAGGTGTTTTGTAATCTCAGGGGATAGCAATTCTAATAAAAATGTCTTATGCGTACTCTCCCCATAATCTTCTGTATTGGGCCAGGACTCTTGCTCATTAAGAACTGCTTTTAAAATCCAGGCTCTATATGCAAACTGTTCCAGTGTATCATTTGTTGTTGTTGTTGTTGTTGTTAAGTGCCATCAAGTCGGAGTCGACTCATGGCAACCCTCTGGATAGCTATCCTAAATTGTGTTCGGTCTTCAGTCAGGCGGCTCATTGTTGACAGCCTGGTACCTGTAGCTGCTGTTATTGTATCGATCCATCTCATTGCTGGCCTTCCTCTTTTGCGTTGACCTTCTATCTTGCCAAGCATAATGTCTTTCTCTAATGATCTCTCTCTTCGCATGATGTGTCCAAAGTATGAAAGTCGAAGTCTTGTCATCTGAGCTTCTAAAGAAAGCTTAGGTTTGATCTCCTCTAGTACCGACTGGTTTGTTCTTCGGGCAGTCCATGGTATACACAGTATTCGCCGCCAGCACCATAATTCAAAGGCATCAATTTTCTTCCTATCTGTCTTTTTCACTGTCCAGCTTTCACATTCATATGATGGTATTGAAAATACCATGGCCTGAACAAGTCGAATCTTTGTATGGAGAGAGACATCTCTGCTCTTGAGAATCTTATCTAGGTCTTTCATAGCCATTCTGCCAAGAGCAATGCGTCGTCTGATTTCTTGACTGCTTGTTGCTTCTTTATTGATAGTTGATCCAAGTAGGTTAAAGTTGTTCACAATTTCAATTTCTTCTCCTTCAATGATGAAACTGTTGATTATGCCAGTTGTCATGATCTTTGTCTTCTTTACATTAAGGTGCAGGCCCATTTTGAGACTATGTTCTTTGATTGTGAGAAGCAAATGTTTCAGATCATCTTCACTTTCAGCCAGTAATGTGGTATCATCAGCATAGCGAAGGTTGTTGATGAGTCTTCCACCAATCTTCACACCTCTGTTGTCTTCATACAATCCTGCTTCTCTGATGATTTGTTCTGCATATAAATTAAACAGGTATGGGGAAAGTATGCAGCCTTGTCTTACACCTTTGTTTATTTTAAACCATTCTGTTTCTCCTTGTTCCGTTCGAACTGTTGCTTCTTGATCAATGTACAGATTGCGCAAGAGAACGATCAGGTGTTCTGGTATACCCATGCTTCTTAATGTGGCCCAGAGTTTCTCATGGTTTACACAGTCAAAAGCCTTGCTATAGTCGATAAAGCACAAATAGATATCCTTTTGGTATTCTTTAGTCTTTTCAAGGATCCATCTCACATCTGCAATGATGTCTCTCGTTCCTCGCCCTTTCCTGAACCCTGCTTGCACTTCAGGTAGTTCTTGTTCCAGGTATGGTTGTAGTCTCTTTTGAATAATCTTCAGTAGAATCTTGCTGGCATGTGGGATCAGAGCGATTGTGCGATAATTTCCACAGTCAGTTGAATCACCTTTCTTTAGTATTGGTATAAACACAGATCTTTTCCAGTCAATTGGCCATGATGTTGTCTTCCATATTTCTAGGCAGAGCATTGTGCGTACGGTAACAGCTGCATCAGATTGCTGCCATACTTCTATGAGAATGCTATCAATGCCTGGTGCTTTGTTCTTTGATAAGGCTTTCAATGCTGCTTCAACTTCTTCTTTCATCACCAATGGTTCCCGATCATAAGGTACAGGTTGAAACGGCTGTTGGTCCACTTGATCTTTATCATATAAAAACTCTGTATATTCTTTCCACCTTTTCTTGATCTTCTCAGTATCATTCAACATAGAACCTTGAGCATCTTGTAACATTCCAATTCGAGGCTGGAACTTTTTCTTTAACTCTCGTAGGTTTAGGAAAGCCGATCTTGTTCTTCCTCTAATAGTTTCTGCTTCTATTTCCTTGCAAGTGTCATTGTAGTACTTTTCCTTGTCCTGTCTTGCTGCACGTTGGAAATCTCTGTTAAGTTCTGCGACTGTCGTTCTTTCTCCTCTGGCTTTAGCTTCTCTGCGTTTCTGGGCAATTTTCAGAGTTTCTTCCTTCATCCATTTTGGCCGTTTTTGCTTTTTCACCTTTTGTAGAGACTTCTCGCTTTCTTCCAACACAACCTTCTTGATGTCATTCCATAACTCTTCCGGAGCTCTGTCATTTGTATCTAAAGCAGCAAATCGATTTTGCAGGCAGTCTTTAAATTCCAGTGGTATATTCTCAAGGTCATATTTTGCTGCATTCATGAGTGGTTTGCTCTTTTTCAACTTTAGCTTGAGTTTGCATACTAGTAGTTGATGATCTGTACCACAGTCATAAGAACATAAGAACATAAGACATGCCATACTGGGTCAGACCGAGGTCCATCAAGCCCAGTATCCTGTTTCCAACAGTGGCCAATCTAGGTTATACGTACCTAGCAATATCCCCAAAAGACAAAGGTTCCACAATGCTTGTACTGGGTCAAGCATTGATATCCTGGGTCCCTTTTTAATAGTGGTTTATGGACCTTTCCTCCAGGAACTTGTCCAAACCTTTTTTAAACCCAGCTATACTAACAGCCCTTACTACATCCTCCGGTAACAGATTCCAGAGTTTGATTACACGTTGAGTGAAAAAATATTTTCTCTTATTTGTCTTAAATAGTTTACCCTGTAGCTTCATTACATGTCCCCTAGTCTTTCTATACTCTGATAGCGTAAACAATTGATCCACGTTTATCCGTTCCACTCCATTCATTAATTTATAGACCTCTATCATATCTCCCCTCAGCCGTCTCTTCTCCAGGCTAAAGAGCCCTAACCTTCTTAGCCTCTCTTCATAGGAGTAGCCTTCCATCCCCTTCACCAATTTGGTGGCTCTTCTCTGTACTTTTTCTAATAACGCTATGTCCTTTTTAAGATACGGTGATCAGAATTGCACACAATATTCAAGGTGCGGTCGTACCATGGAGCGATACAGAGGCATTATAATATCCTTTGTTTTGTTCTCCATCCCTTTCCTTATGATACCTAGCATTCTATTTGCTTTCTTGGCCGCCGCTGCACACTGGGCGGAGGGTTTTAACATGTTATCCACAATGACTCCTAAATCTTTTTCCTGGGTGGTGGTTTCTAATGTGGAGCCTTGCATCGTGTAACTATAGTGTGGGTTGTTTTTTCCTAGGTGCATAACTTTGCACTTGTCCACATTAAATTTCATCTGCCATTTGGATGCCCAGTCTTCCAATTTATCCAGATCCTCCTGCAGTTTTCCACAATCCTCTTGGGTTTTAACAACTTTAAACAGTTTTGTGTCATCTGCAAATTTGATAATCTCACTAGTTATTCCCTTTTCCAGGTCATTTATGAATATGTCAAAAAGCAGCGGACCCAGTACAGATCCCTGGGGTACTCCACTATTCACCTTTTTCCATTGGGAATATTGGCCATTTAGCCCTACCCTCTGCTTTCTATCTTTTAACCAGTTCCCGATCCACAATAGTACACTGCCTCCTATCCCATGACTTTTTAGCTTCGCCAAAAGTCTCTGATGGGGGACTTTGTCAAAAGTTTCTGAAAGTCCAGATACACTATATCAACCGACTCACCTTTGTCTACCTGTTTATGCACACCTTCAAAAAAACATATCAGATTAGTAAGACAAGATCTTCCTTGTCTAAAGCCATGTTGGCTGTCTCCCATTAGGCCATGACTATCTACATGCTGTGTAATTTTGTTCTTTATGATGGTTTCTACCATTTTCCCTGGTACTGACGTCAGGCTCACCGGTCTGTAATTTCCTGGGTCACCCCTGGAACCCTTTTTAAAAATTGGTGTTACGTTGGCGACCCTCCAATCTTCAGGTATAACAGATGATTTTAATGAAAGTTCACAGATTACCAATAGCAGGTCTGCAATCTCATATTTCAGTTCTTTCAACACTCTGGGATGTATACCATCCGGTCCAGGTGATTTGCTACTATTCAGTTTATCAAATAGTTGTAATATATCGTCCCTGTGTAGCGATATTTCTCTCAATTCCTCTGCAGTATCACCTTGAAATACCACTTCAGTCTTGGGTAACATCCCTACATCTTCCTCAGTAAAGACCGAAGCAAAGAATTCATTCAGTCTCTCTGCTATAGCCTTGTTTCCTCTTACTGCCCCTTTTACCCCTCTATCATCTAATGGTCCAATTGACTCTCTCACAGGCCTTTTGCTATGAATGTACTTGAAAAAGTCTTTATTTCGTGTTTTTGCTTCCGTAGCAAGTTTCTTCTCAAATTCCCGCTTTGCCTGCCTTATCAATGCTTTGCATTTAACTTGCCAGTGCTTGTGCTGTTTCCAGTTTTCATCATTTGGCTCTTTTTTCCATTTCCTGAAGGTTGCTTTTTGGCAGCAACAGCCTCTCTTACCTCACCTTTAAACCATGCTGGCAGTTTTTTGGACTTTCTTCCACTTTTCTTAATGCGTGGAATACAGCTGGTCTGGGCTTCAAGGATAGTATTTTTAAATAACACCCAAGCTTGCTGTAAGTCTTTAACCTTTGGAACCGCTCCTTTTAGTTTTTTCCTAACTATATTCCTCATTCTATCATAGTCTCCCTTTTGAAAGTTAAAAGGTAGTACTGTGGATGCCTTTACTATCTGTCCTCCACTAATTAAATCAAACATGATCATACTATGATCACTATTGCCAAGTGGTCCCAACACCCTTATTTCTTGCACCAGATCTGGCGTTCCACTAAGGACTAGGTCCAGTATGGCTTCCCCTCTGGTCGGTTCATGAACCAGCTGCTCCAAGAAGCAGTCATTTATTCCATCTAGAAACTTTATCTCTTTAGCTTGTCCTGCTGTGACACTGACCCAGTCGATACCGGGGTAATTGAAATCACCCATTATTACTACTCTGTTGTGACTTTTGTTAGCTTCCTTGATTTCTTTGAGCATTTCATCATCCATTTGTTCATTCTGGCCAGGTGGTCGATAGTATACTCCCACTGTCATCACCTTCCCCTTCATAAATGGAATTTTAATCCATAGAGATTCTACAGCAAATTTTGTTCCCTGCAAAACTTTAATCCTTTCTGACTCAATGCCCTCTCTAACATAGAGCGCAACCCCTCCACCAATTTGATCAGCTCTATCATTACGATATAGTTTGTATCCAGGTATCACAGTGTCCCACTGGTTATCCTCCTTCCACCATGTCTCTGAGAGTGCAATCATATCTAACCTCTCATTTAGTGCTATATATTCTAACTCTCCCATCTTATTGTTTAGACTTCTAGCATTGGCATACAAGCATTTTAGAGACTGTATTTTATTCATATTAATCTGGCTATTGGTAGTCAGGGGTAATTTGGAATCTTTATGCTCTGTCTGCTCCTTACTCAAGGGCGTTTGGGCTACTATACTCCCTTTTGGAACCTCACTGCTTTTGGTAGTATCCTTCAAGGATACCTTCGTCCGAACCATGCACTCCTGGGTGACTGTCGGCTTTCCCCTATTTTCTAGTTTAAAAGCTTCTCTATCTCTTTTTTAAAGGTTAATGCCAGCAGTCTGGTCCCATCCTGATTAAGGTGAAGCCCATCCCTTCGGAAGAGCCCCCCCTTTCCCCAGAATGTTCCCCAGTTCCTACAAATCCAAAACCCTCATCCTTGCACCATTGTCTCATCCACGCATTGAGACTCCGGAGCTCTGCCTGTCTTTTGGGTTCTGCACGTGGAACAGGAAGCATTTCGGAGAACGCTATCCTGGAAGTTCTGGATTTCAACTTCCTACCTAAAAACTTAAATTTAGCCTCCAGAACTTCCCTACCACATTTTCCTATGTCATTGGTACCAACATGTACCAAGACAGCAGACTCCTCCCCAGCACTGTCTATGATCCTATCTAGGTGGTGCGTGAGGTCCGCTACCTTCGCACCAGGCAGGCATGTTACCAGGCGATCCTCACGTCCACCAGCCACCCAGCTATCTACATTCCTAATGATTGAATCACCAACTATAACAGCTGTCCTGACCCTCCCCTCATGGGGACATGGCCCTGGAGAAACGTCCTCAGTGCGAGAGGGTTTTACATCACCTGGAGGACAGGTCCTAGTTACAGGATCACTTCCTGCCACACCAGGGTGATGCTCTCCTGTCACGTGACCTCTCTCCTCCATGGCAACAGGGATGCTGCCAGACTGGAGGTGGGACTTCAGGACTATATCCCTGTAGGTCTCGTCCATGTACTTCTCTGTCTTTCTTATGTCTTCCAGGTCTGCTACTCTAGCCTCTAGAGAACGGACTCGTTCCCTGAGAGCAAAGAGTTCTTTGCACTTAGTGCATACGTAAGACCTCTCACCAACTGGGAGAAAATCATACATGTGACACTCAATGCAAAAGACCGGAGAACCCCCATCTCGTTGCTGGACTTCTGTCTGCATCTTAGTTTAAAGCTTGTGTTTAGGTCTTTTAAATTCTGTATATAATAAGGATTGGTGTAGATGCTTATACCAATAAAAGTGTATCTAATACCCCTAATACATCTTGTGTACCTGAAGCTTAAGTAATTAATCTCAGGTCCTCTGTGTATGACTGATTTGGATAACGAGCTGCACCTGAGAACAGCCCCTTTCCTCTAAGATGTGCAAGTACCTATAAAACTACAATTACCCCAGGGGTGGGTGGGTGCCGGGGAGGGAGGGAGGGAGATAAGTCCTATTAAAGAGGGCAGTTACAAGGTACCCTGTCCTGAACCCTCAGCAGGGGGGAGGGGGGTACCACACAAAGCCCAGTTAGTTGAGAGAGGCAAGTTAAGTTATAACTGAGAAGGCTGAACTAGCACACCACTAAGACAAACAATAAATAATTAAATAAATAGTTAGACAAACAATAAAAAATTAATAAACAGCTAGAACTCACAGCAAGGTGTCACAGGAGGCAATATCCACTTGTCTAGCAGAGCACTGTAAAAAGCACTGCTCTTCTCTGATCAGAGAAAAGCAGACTAAAACAGACTATGCACACGTGGAGGAAACAGGAAGAAGGCTACACAATACCTCAGCAGGGGGGGGGAGAGGGAGGATTCACTCAGGCAGGCTAGGACAGGAAAAAAAGTTTAACACAGAGCAGGTTCTGGGGAGAGAGATTTAATTTAAAATGAACAGTTAACCTGGCTACCACACAAAGCCCAGTTAGTTGAGAGAGGCAAGGCAAGTTATAACTGAGAAGGCTGAACTAGCACACCACTAAGACAAACAACAAATAATTAAATAAACAGTTAGACAAACAATAAATAATTAATAAACAGCTAGAACTCACAGCAAGGTGTCACAGGAGGCAATATCCACTTCTCTAGGTTTTGCTCCAGGTTTTGTCTTTGTTGATGTTACAGAGCTTTTCTATCGTTGACTTCCACAGATGTAGTCAATTTGATTTTTATACAATCCATTGGGTGAAGTCCATGTGTACAGTTGCCGCTTGTGTTGCTGGAAGAAGGTGTTTGAGATGAATAGATCATTGGTCTTGCAAACTTCTATCAGTCTTTCTCCAGCTTCATTTCTGTTGCCAAGTCCATATTTTCCAACTACTTTGCCTTCTTCTTTGTTGCCAACTTTTGCGTTCCAGTCACCAATGACTATCAGGATATCCTGTTTGCATGTTCTGTCAATTTCAGCTTGTACTTGTTCATAGAACTCTTCAATTTCATTCTCTTCTGCAGCTGTTGTTCGGGCATATACTTGAATTATAGTTGTGTTGATAGGCAATCCTCTTAGACGAATAGCGATTAAGCGTTCGCTGACTGCATTGTATTTCATTACAGTTCTTGCAAGTTTCTTCTTTATTATAAATGCAACACCATTTCTTCTTTGTCTTTCATTTCCAGCATAGTAGACCATGTGATCATCTGATGCAAAGTGCCCCATGCCAGTCCATTTCAGTTCGCTGACACCCAACAGATCAAGTTGTACACGTTCCATTTCATTCTTGACCACCTCCAACTTTCCTTGGTTCATGCTTCGTATGTTCCATGTTCCAATGTGTAAGACATCTTTACAGCTTCTGACTCTCATTTCATGTGCAGCTACATCAGCAGTCAGACTTCCCGAGGGCTTTGATCCAACCACATCATAAATGCTGGCTTTACTCTGAAAAGTCTTCAGCTCTTCCCCAGTAGCTAGTTGAGTGCCTTCCGACCTGGGGGTCTCATCTTCCAGCACCATAGCACAATTTGTTTTGTTGTAACTATCCATTGGGTTTTCATGGCAAGATACAGAAGTAGATTGCCGGGCCTTTCTTACGCGCAGTTTAAGTTTGGTGTTGTTGCCGTTGTCACAAAAATGTGATCCTCCGCCGTCAACACTGTCCCATTCTGCTGCTGCCCAGATGGGTGGTTTGTCTTGGTCTGGCACCTCAGCTGAGACCTGTCCATATTGGGAGACCCTGCCAGTAGTTAAACTACCGATAGTTTAGCTCTCAGCATCACTGATGCACGCAAGCCCTCACAGCATGACAAGCTGCAAACCAAGTGAGAGTGTATCATTTGGTAGAGGTGAAATAGTTTTAAATACTTGCATTGGGGAACAGTGAAATAGTTTCTCAATACCCCTTTTAACCAACTGGTATGGGTGAGTGAGAGAGCCAAGTTTATAATAGTGTGGCCCCAGAGCCAGATGCATAAGTCTATCAAAGTCTGATTGTTTTCTTCTGTATTTCCCTAGACCCCAGTGAATCAGAATATCAGTGGCCCATTTGCACCATTCATTAACATTAAAAGGCATAGGGCCAGCTTTCTCAACTATCCTTTCAATGTCCTTATCTTTTAATGAGTCCTGCAGCATCACTTTAACTGGTGCTCTGAGTTGGTACTGGGTGCCGGGTCTGAGTCATGTGAATTATCCTCCTGACACAGGTCCTGGTTATTGCTCTGTTCTGGCTGAGATAAACTATTAGGATTTTCTTCCTCTATGCTGTCTGATTCGTCTTTATTTTTTCCATTCCTACGCCCAGCTACACATACTTCTGCATTTTTTGTTTATAGGGTGTGTCATAGGCAGGGGGGCTGAGGGTGAAATGGTGGTTGGCCAGGGCTTATATTTCTTTTGTCTTTCAGAGGCCAATTCATCCTTAACGTGCCTCAATTCAAGTTTAAGTGCTTCTAATTGCTCACGAACAGTTATAAAGGAATTTGTGGCTTGTATCACCTGAGCCCTTTGCATGGAAATGCAAATTTGTGCCTCCTCCAGGTCTTTGGTTAATTGTGTACACTGAGTAGTCAGTTCAGTATTGTCCTGTTTCATGCTAATGAGCCCCCTGCACATGCCTTGGATAAAAAGGCATTTTATTTTATTTGTTTTCTTTTTGAATTCTTGATAATGGTTTAACAGTGTAAATAACAGTGATAATGATAATGGTTTAACAGTGTAAATTAACAGTGTAAATAAGATGTAGATAGTTTCCCCAGTTACTCCCAAGTTGATCTCCCCGTTCATTGTAAATACAACTCAGAGTGCCTGCGTTGTATAGTTGATGTTGAATGTAAACCACGCTGATCTAAAATAGCGCGGTATAGAAGAAATGTAAAATAAATAAAATAAATAAATAAACATTTGTCTTTGAATATTACACCATGATGCCTCAGGGAATTCCCCTTCAAAGGGACCACCTTTTCTCTTACAGTATGTCAGTACTAGTTCTTTCAGTTCTTTAAAATCAAAGGCTTCCATATTTGAGACTGCAGAAAGACTGTAGTTGGTACAGGGGCCTAGCTTATTATGTTTTTATTTGGTTTTATGCGACTATCTCAAATGTGCAACCTTGGAAGGAGGAATGCTCACTTTTATGAAGAAGTAAGACTTAGAATTATAGTTGGAATGGCATAAATTTTATGGGTGTTCAGTAAAGAGTACTGGCATAAAGACCACACCTTAAAATTATACCTGAATAAAAAGTGCTTACCACCTTTTAACAAGGTGGAAGTTTAGGGTGAAATTATAATAAGAAGGTTGTTAGGAGATTAACAGAATTGTCAGATACTGTATCAGTTGCAGCAAACTTTAAGCCTGCCCTCACCAAGATACATACTGGCAGGAGACTGAGAAATAAAAGGCAAAGGGACAAGAGGTAAATTAGTGTTACCAGGAAAGATGTATATTGTATTCAATGAGGGAATGTTTACCTGTGTAACTCTGTCTTTTCTTATCAGCTCAAATACTAGAGAAAATCTGTGCCTTGTAACAAACCGTAACAAGCCTCTACATACAAATAAGAAAATTGCAAGCCACTCTATGTAATGTCCCTAGGTGTAGGTAATATTAAAATCCAGGATTCTTACAGAGCCCTTTGACAATGAAAATCTCACCTTGTCTAACTCCACAAAACAAAGTTATCACTGGAATATTTCACTAAATCCAGCCTGTAACCAAAATTGTCAATTGTAATTGGTCACAAGGGCTTTTGATTTTCCTGTCGCACCCTGTCTGAAATCTACTTTAATGTATTAGACAAAATTATTACTTACCCAATTGGAGATCTGCTGCTAAATCTGAGACGAGCCCCCATAAAATGTAATCTTTCGCCACTCTCTACTTTCGGTTATGCTCCGTTTGGTCCTGGGTTCATTTCACAGAGACAGTAGGGTTAGTAGCACAATAAGACAACCAAAACTGGTGTGGCTTGGAAAAAGGCCTTTATATAGAAATAGGCTTATTACATAGGTACAGAACAGAGATATAAGGTTGTTACAGAGCTGCTTCCATGTATATCAGTGAGACAGTGTGTGGGTGCATGTGTGCGTGAGAGAGAGAGAGGGGAGGGGCAAGAAGTGTGTGTCAGAGCCTCATAGTAAGAAGTGTCCCATGAAAAGGGAGAGAGAGAGAGAGAGAGAGAGAACACAAAAGGGGGGGGGGTTAAGGAGAAGTGTGTGTGTCCGATGAATAGGAAGAGAGATATTTTGTGCTTCTCTGTATTTATAGTGAAATTTTTCAGCACCTCCCTTTGTCATAATTTGGTTTGTGTGAGATCTGCTATCACTTGATTAGCAAGGGGGGCTGTTTGACCTTCAGACTAATCAAGTAAACTATGCTCATTAAGTATGGAGACTGACATCACCAGGGGGTCAGAGCTAATCTCATCAGGTAAACTACGCTCATTAAGTCTGGAGACTGACATCACCAGAGGGTCAAAGCTGCTTGCAATCCAAGGTCTGGGAAAAGCCATGACACCTATGCTAGGCATAATGTCATGCTGATGTATGCTGACAGTGTGCAGATATGGTATCTCAATAGTTCTGTTAAGGTTTATGATGTCTTTTCTATGTCCTAGGGATGATGCAGCTACCTCTTCCAGGTACCGTCATTGCTGATTATGCTTTGTGGTCTGTGAAGAGAAAGAGACATCTAGTCAGTCAGTACATGCAAGGATTGCCAGCATTCTCTGTCAACCCCTCACTCATTTAAATAGAAGCATCAGGCCCCCTGAGCCACAATGACATTTGCCCCTGCTATTCCAGCAATTCGTAAAAAGGCTTTAATCAGGATTCCTCTAGTCCACAGCAGCATCTGATGCTAAGGACACAGCCAAGCTAAAATCCTGGTAAACATAAGAGCTTCCTCATGAAAACACTCTTTCTAAAAGCTGGGCCTCGTAGAGGCAGAGAAGTATTTGTCAGTTTTGTAAGAAAGACTGGTCAAGAAGACACCTAAAGACTTTGACCATTCTTCGGCAGCCTACTAAGATGACCTGAAATCTTCTTGTTCACCCTTAAATAATACCGAGCACTTGTAGAGGGATGCATCATAAGCACATCTCGTGAGCACCTAACATCGTGGTGTTCTCTTTTTTCTTGTGGCAGGTGCAGATAAAGAAAGCTTCTCCAGTCCTGTGCTTGCTTGTTTTTTGCAGAGCCTACCATTCCTCTGAAACTCAAACACATAGTAGAAAGAAAATGGCTGATGCTGATGCTTCCTCAGTCAACTCATTATTGTACGAGAACTGGTTAGCAGATACCCAAACTGCTGTTGAACATTTAACCACCTGCTGTTTCCTGCCGCATTTGTGGAGACCAATACCTAACAGAGACCAGATGCATGTGACGGCTCCCTCTACTCCTATGCTTGTATATAGAAGCAACACAGGTGCAGTTTGCCCAAAAATTCCAAACAATAACACCCAGCTGGCTTCCAAATTACTTACAAATGATATAATTAGAACGGAAAGGAAACACGGCAAAGGATAATCTGCAATAAAGACAATAAAAAGAAACAGACCTTTTTCAGCTTCGCTATACATGGATTTTGAATAATTTTTCCCACAGGAGAATAAAAGATCGAGAGAACGAACCTGTAATTTTATTTTAGCTATGACTTTGAATAATGCAAGTTAGTCCCCACTTCTCCACTCTCACAAAAAGGAAAATCCCTATTCAACTCAGATTAAAATAGCAAGCCAAGACAGCGCAGGCGAAACAAATTCTGGCAAATATACCATTAAGTAAGAGGAAAGGAAAATTCACAAAATGAATCTGGCTCATGTCGGTGTAGACTGAAAATCATTATTATCCTCTGAAAGCTAATCTGTGACATCTTCCCCATCCCAGTCCAGGTATCACCATCCAAAAAATACCTTTGGCGTGTGACTTGCTGCGCAGATTGGCAGTGGATCAAAACAGCGAGTGAAACAACAAAGGAACTTCATTCAAAAAAGCTTATACAATTAAATCATCTTCTTAAATCGTACACAAGAAATTAAATTCACAGGAAGGGAAAACTTGAGTGTGAGAAGCATGGTATGTTTCACCACTTCATCAGTATACTTCTGTTACAGGGAAAATCAAAGTGGTATCCCAAAGACATTCAAAAGTGCAAAGTCTTAAAAATGCCCATGGACTGTTTTTTGCTTATGTTATTCAATCTTCATAGGGCTGCGCCTATTAATGTTCTGTGCAACACATCAAAATAGATGATCAGATGTGGCTTACATTTCACCAGATGGCAGCATCAGGAGACAAATTACAAAACAATGTCCTTTATAGTTTCTATGACACACGAGAACCTGCTTTCACTTTTAGAGGGCATCACATTTAGAGGGCATCACAATCCATGGAAAAACATTCAATATATGCTAATATCTATCATAGCTCTTGATTGGATAAAGAGAGTTCTAATTCTTCAACCATATTTTAATTGGTGGATTTCCAACTTCAAAACAATCAGTTGCTTATTTATAGACAACCAATGACATTTGTAATCAAAACAACAAAAGATTCTTAAGGTATCATTCATAAAACAGTACACCATTCTTTGGAGATATTTAAAACATCTGGAATCTGTGTGCAGACCAAAGTTCCAATGCTACTCCAGCCAGCTAAAATACAATTTAAAACCTCCATCTCTGATGGCAAATTATCTTGGTCAATGACAAAACATTTCAAATCCACAAAACAATGGTGTGTTTATTCAACTGTTTTTATGTTCAAACAATCGACTCTTCAAAGGCCATTTGGTTTTTCTCGCATACGGCAAGAAACATGGACACATAATGATGTGTATTGCAAAAGATGTTGAACAAATAGAAAATTGACATATCTTTTAGCATTTATTGTTACAGAGCGCATGAACTCTTATTTGTAATATCATTGTACACACACAGCAGTGTCCACATCTGAAATGTCCCAGTACTGGGGAACCATCACGTGTTCTTAAAGATTCCTGAAGTGGTGGTAAAGCTGATGAAACAATCCTGTCTTTAATATTGTGATTTAGGGGCATGTTTACTAAAATGCAGTAATGTACCATGCGTTAAGTCCTGAAACTTAGTGCAGGTGTGGCGCTGGACACTTGCTAACATACAGAGGCATGTAACTAGCACATGTTCTACGCCACTTTCGCACTAAGCAGTTTGCCATAATTAAGGTGGGTGCACACAATGCCACCCATTGAGATAGCAGTAAGTGCAATGTTGCTGTTTTAGCGTGCATTAAAGACATCAAGTGCACTCTCCACCCCAACTCGTGCTAAGTGGTTAGCAAAGATTTTTAGCACAGCTTCATTTTTGGTGCAGAGTAATGGTTACTGCAGCACGCTTAGCGATTGGTAAACCCTGCGCAAACAATTTGCTTGCTTTAGTAAACGTACCTTAGTGTATAAGCAAGTCGAATCCCCGCATGAAAGCAGGGATGTAAAGACAAAACTGACCAATAGGTTTTACTAATTTTGCTTAAACAATTAAAAAAATGCAAAAAACATAAATTATCAGTCGATACTTTTGATAGATGAAATAATTTCTTAGGTAACAAAAATTCATGATCAGTAAATAACGTTTTTTTTATAGGCTATAAGGCACATTTTAGAAAGGTGACATTCAAGTAGAAATGTCTGCAATTCGATGTCAATTTTCAAGAAGAAGATGGGTACGTACAAGTCTGTTCTAAAATTGATTTATCTCCTCCCTTGTACTAGACATGTGTGTTACATCACACCAGGAACAGCTCACATGGGGATGGGAATCCACGTGCGGTGGAAGATGCTATTTTATAAATTTGCTCGTGTGAAAAGTTGTCAAAGGAACTTGGCAAATTGCACATGTATGTGCTGGTATTTCAGAAAGCATACATGTAAATATCAACATACATTCATGTATCATGGCCATCTTACAAACTTGTATGTCCAACCGCTCTTGACCATAATGAAATGTTTACTGAAATAACATGTGGAGGGGAAAGGAAACATCGGGGGATTAAGGGATATGTCCCCCTTCTTCCCTCCTGTAAATGTTGGCCAAAACGAGCACTTTCTAAAAACCTAAATGTGCTGAGGGGCAAATGTGGATAATTTCTGACACCCACATTCAACTCTTATATGAAAGGAGAGAGACACATGTATCTTGCTGCTCTGTCCAAACCATGCCCCTGTGTAATTCGACACGATCAGGGCAGACACGTGTAATATCAGAGCTTTCTAAAAAGGCTGCTTGGCCATGGATGGGATTTGCATGTGTGAATGGGCTTCTAAAATAATTCTCTATGCAAATGGATAAGTCTGGAAATTTCCTATTGACAAATCTAGTTGCCGTCATCTGAACCTGGATTTCAAAATCTCGTAGTTCAGAGCAAAGACATCTGCATCTAAGAAATTAAGAAAATGGTAAATCATTTTGCAAAGGATGAATATTAGTGTAGGAGGTCATTTTAGAACAATTTGCATGGCATCCACACATGTAAATAGTGGCATTTATTTATGCATTTAAAAATATTTATAGCCTGCTCATCCAGTGTCCTCAGCAGATTACAATTTAACATACATTAATTTAAATATATATATAGACCAAGCACATATAAAATAAGTTCTATTATAGACATGACCAAACTAATCCCTGGCAAAAGCCTGCTTAAATAGCATTGCTTTAAGTTGCTTCCTAAAGTCAAGCATGTCTGTCAGTTCACACAATGTGTCAGGCAACTTGTCCATTAATTAGGGCCTGTACCAGGAGAGAGCAGAATTTTGTGTTCTCGCTAGCCTGGTCCTTTGCAAGGAAGAATCCTTCAACCAGTTTTGACTTTGGGAAAGCAGCGCACGTATTGGCTGGTAAAATAGAAGAACAGTGAGCAACATTGGGTGCCCCAAGTGCAGCTGCTTAAAAGTTGTCTATAATGCTCTGCACATGTAAATAGGAAAATTGTAAAATCGTTTTTTATACATCTGCTCTATTTACATATATAGTGCAGTAAGGTGCAAAGATATTAAGGGGATATTAGCCTTTTTACAATAGGTAAAAAATATATTTATATATATATTGCTTTCTCCATCATCATTTATACCTGCTCCGAGACAAATGTGTCAGCTACCTGCTTGTTTGGATCTGGGGTCTCCACCAGTAAGTAAGGTGGTAATTGTGCTTACCTGAAAAAAATTGTTTAAAGATATTTCATTCAGCCTCTTAATTGCCTGCTCTTGTATGAGTGGTCTCAGGAAATCCAGACTTATCTTTGTACTGTAAGTGCCAATCACGTACATGTTGCTAGATCGTAGTTACCAGTGCTTTCACATGTAGATCCTCACGTGATGTCACGCTTTGAAAGTGTTTTATTGTGAAATCAATGTTCCCGCTCTATGTGCCAGCAAATACATATGTACTTGAAAGTATCCTTATACATTTTCACAGAAGGTGTGAAATACATGGGGAACTGTGAACATCCCCATTTGAATCTCCCAATTCCTACCTAGATAGCCTATGCAAAGCTGGGCTTATAGGAGGTAACTTTATAAGGAGCGGCCTTGTTTTAGGCACTGAGAACACGCGTAAATAGCAGTATTTTTGCCATTTACATGCATAAGGGGCCTCTTATAAAATACAGACTAGATAACAGTATGCATGTTAAGTCTGAGGGTGTATACTTTCATTGTGGGTGTGCACAGGAGCAGAGGTCAGGTCAGACATGGGTGGAGTCTGCAGCTACGTGCATCGATTATGAAGTTCCTCGATTTATGCATTTACATGTAGAAGGTACATGCTAACAGTTACACCAGCCCTCGAGATGGTATAAGTCGTAGTGCCTACATGTAGGCGCATTCTTTCATGCCTACGTGAGTATTTTATATAGATGAGTAGGTTTGTAAATGGCTTTATAAAATACGCACGTGAAAATGTGCAGTAACTAGGCATGAATATACAATTACCTTCATAATGTAATGTATATAATGTAGGTTTGCAAAATAAAGAGGTTGCGAAACTAGCATTCATAGTTTTTCTCACAAACACATCCAAAAAATGAGGATGCCTTTATTTAACAGGTTTAATTAATTAACTAATTAACTAAATACTGAAGTTCCCTTTATGAAACAGGCATCACACATGTGGATTCCTGCCTCACAAGGTAGGCATCCAGTTATGAAACTCATACAGATAGAAGCTGCCTTATTGGGTGCCATGGTGGTTACCTACTACTACTATTACTACTGAGCATTTGTATAATGCTACAAGACGTACGCAGCGCTGCACAGATACATGTAAAAGATGGTCCCTGCTCATCAGAGCTTTCAATCTAATCAAGACATACAACACAGTAGCTGTAGACGTGGGATACATCTAGGAGGAATGGTAAGGAAACACAAAGGAGATCAGGTGAGTCAAGATCCGAAAGCGGCAGCGAAGAGGTGAGTTTTCAGCCTGAATTTGAAAAGGATCAGAGAAGGTACCTGACGTATAGACTCAGGTAGTTTGTTCCAGGCATAAGTAGCAGCAAGGTGAAAGAAGTGAAGTCTGGAGTTAGCAGTAGAAGAGAAAGGCACAGATAGAAGTGATTTGCCAGAAATGCGGAGTTCCTGAGGAGAGGTGTAGGGAGAGTTAAGAGAGGAAAGGTAGGAAGGAGCTGCAGAGTGAATGCACTTATAGGTCAGCAGGAGAAGTTTGAACTGGATGTGGAAATGGATAGGGAGCCAATGAAGTGACTTGAGAAGAGGGGTAATATGAGCATGACGAGACTGGCGGAAGATTAGCTGCGCAGCAGAGTGTTGAAGGGGAGACAGATGATTCAGAGGGAGACCAGCAATTTTTCTATACCGCTTTTCTTGTATTCAAAGCGGTTTACATTGAACATTAAACAGTAACAATGAACATTACATAGAACAAGGTTGTTAAACTTGGAGAGAAGGGGTTAACATATTTACATGATTTCTTGTTACAAGGTGTGGGGGTGTTATTAGATGGTAGGGATTGAGCCAGGTTGTAAATACTGGTTTTGTAGGTGGGATAAGAGTTTATTGTAGTGGCTATGTTTCATATCTTGGTTCTGCTTCTGGTCCGTAGTACTCCGAAAAGAGGTGTGTCTAAGGTTTTACGAAAGTCACATAAATTGTTGGTAGTTCTGATTCTTCTGGGAGTGCATTCCAGATGGATGATGCATATATTGAGAAGGCTCTGTGGCAGGTTGACTGTTTTGCTTTAGTTTTATTCATAGGTATTATTAGTAGGTTTTTATTGTTTTTCCTTAGTAGTGTGTTCAGAAAGGAATGGGTGAATTTTGTTGATGTTACAGAGAAAGAAATGGCAGGTTTTAGCTATTAGTTGGATGTGTGTGGAGAAGGAGAGAGAGCAGTCAGATGACCCCAAGGTTGCAAACTGAGGCGACAGGAAAAAGTAGAGAGTTATCCACAGAGACTGAGAAAGGAGGAAGGGGAGAGGAGGGTTTAGAGGGAAAAATAAGACGCTCAGTTTTGGCCCTGTTCAATTTCAAGCAGTGGTAAGATATCCAAGTAGCAAAATCGGAAAGGCAAGCAGAGATCCTGGCCTGATTATCTGATATTTATTTATTTTATTTATTTATTTATTTACATTTTCTTATATGCCGTGCTATTCTGCATCAGTGCAGTTTACATTGAACAAACTGAAATTACATTGAACATGGTGTTATAACTTGGAGATAACTATTTTACAGGGAACATTATTTGTAAATAAAACACATTTATTTGTAAATAAAACACCTTATCAGAAATTTAAAAAATATATATTTAAGGCAACGTATACTACTAGATGTGGTATTGGACAAATATCTAAAACTCTTAATTACTTCTAACAGTGCTTCCCAAACGTATTCAATAGGACCCCATTTTGTTGTTGTTGTTGTTGTTGTGTGCCATTGAGTTGGTGTCGACTCATGGTGACCCTCTGGATAGTTGTCCTAAACTGTATTCGGTCTTCAGTCAGGCGGCTCATTGTTGACAGAGTGGCACCCATAGCTGCTGTTATTGTATTGATCCTTCTCATTGCTGGCCTTCCTCTTTTGTGTTGACCTTCTACCTTGCCAAGCATGATGTCTTTCTCTAATGATCTCCCTCTTTGCATGATGTATCCAAAGTATGAAAGTTGAAGTCTTATCTTCTGAGCTTTTAAAGAAAACTTAGGTTTGATCTCCTCTAGTACTGACTGCTTTTTTTTCTTTGGGCAGTCCAAGTATACACAGTATTCGTCACCAGCACCATAATTCAAAGTCATCAATTTTCTTTCTACCTTTTTCACTGTCCAACTTTCGCATCCATATGATATTATTGAAAATACCATTGCTTGAATGAGTTGAATCTTTGTACAGAGAGAGACATCTCTGCTCTTGAAAATCTTGCCTTGCTCCTTCATAGCCACTCTGCCAAGAGCAATGCATCATCGGATTTTTTGACTGCTTGTTGTTTCGTTATTGATAGTGCGGCGCTCACACCCCTACCAGGCGGTTGCCTAGTAGGGACGGGAGACCATCTTGTATTCCTTTTCCAAAGGGTTGTAGTTGTGTAGTCAGAAATGAACCAAGTGGATGTTTCAAAGCGCACAGGAATTTTTATTAGCTTCCTTTAGGTAAGATGGTAACAATCTTCAAAGCAACTTTATACTCAAGACAAAGAAACAAAGGATAATCTTCTCCAATTAAAGCAAATATCAAAACAGTGTTTCCGTGGAATTATTTACAATGGCTTTCCTTTTCTTTCCCTTTAAGATGCTTCTTACTTCAGCAATAATAAAGGCACATGTATTTACAACTTACAATCAAAGCCAGTAGGGCTGCTAGCTCCTTCTTTGCTGTTTTGAGTTAAACAGTTCTCTGCTGTCTAGCCCTGCCTTGGTTGCACTAGCCACTTCTTTAGGAAAGAACCTTAGTGCTTCAATATAAAACTTATTCTCTCCTTTACTTCAGGCTTTCAGCTATAACAAAGTTGTAACAGCTTTCTTAATTTCTTTCTGCTATTTGGCTTCCATTAATTAGCATCAATACAAACAGCACAGTCCATCTCAGAACAAGAAGAACCCATATCAGTTCCTCTACCATCTACCTCCATACTTTCATCTGAGCTGCATGTTGGTAAAGCTTGGAAACGTTCAGGTACTTTTTCCTTTAAGTCATTTAAAAGCTCAAATAGCCTATTCCACTGCACTGCCCCTCCTTCTCGTGGCAGAACTTCAACAGGCTTCTCCTGTTCAATTTTTCTTGAAATCCCCTTCTTTCTAATCTGGGTTTTCCCAGGTACAAATCCCTCTTCAGAATCAGAGCAAGAGATGTAAGCCTTAGGCTTCACTGCTTTCTTTCTCCTACCTTGGAGTTTTATTGCAGGACTTCCATATCTGGGGCTTCTGTTGGCTGTAGCTATCTCTGCCTCAGAGCCAGTCAGGGAATCAGGGTAAGATTTCCTCTCCACTTCCTGGGGCTTCTTCTGTCTGAAGACACACCCTTCACCCGAGGAGTCTAGGCTCTCTTGCCTTAGCTTTTCCAATACCAGCCTTCTCTCTCTCTCTCTCTTGCCAGTATACTTGGTCCTCTCCCTGGAACCTTCGCTGTAGCTCTCTTGGCTGCAGTCCTGGCTGCTCTTGCTCTCCTTGCACTTGTCCTTGTTCCTGTTTCTCCTTCCGTCTATCTCTCTGTTTGTTTGCTCAAACTTAAATGTGGAGCAGGGCACCTCCCCTTCTGACTCCACCCCCATGTACCTCCTACTCTTACTTAGGGTTGCCATGGAGTCTGGGTGTGGCTTTAGCCTAGCTCTACCCTCGTGGTTTCTCTCACTGCTTTTACTATGGTGTATGTGTTCTGGTGCACCCATCCCCCGCAAAGAAGAAAAAGTTATTTTTCCCTTTATTTCTTCATGCTGGACTGCACTCTCCTTACCACAATAGTTGATCCAAGTAAGATAAAGTTGTCCACTATTTCAATTTCTTCTCCATCAACGATGAACTAATTGATTTTGCCAGTTGTCAGAATCTTTGTCTTCTTTACATTAAGGTGCAGGCCCATTTTAAGACTATGTTCCTTGATCTTGAGAAGCAAATGTTTTTAGATTGTCTTCACTTTGAGCCAGTAAAGTGGTATCATTAGCATAGTGAAGGTTGTTGAGTCTTCTACCAATCTTCACACCTTGGTTGTCTTCATACAGTCCTGCTTCTCTGATGATGATTTGTTCTGCATATAAATTAAACTGCTAGGGGGAAAGCATGCAGCCTTGTCGTACACCTTTGCTGATTTTAAATCATTCTGTTTCTCCTTGTTCCATTTGAACTGCTGCTTCTTGATCAATGTAAAGGTTGTGCAAGAGAACTATCAGATGTTCTGGTATACCCATGCTTCTTAATGTGGCCAGAATTTCTCATGGTTTACACAAGATGAGAGTTGATGTGTAAACCATGAAGACCCCATTTTAAACACTTAAAATTTCACATGACCCATGATGATGATGAAAAGGAAACAGAAGACCTCCATTTTCTCCTCCCCCACTTTTCCAAAGCATGCAGTGGCAGTGACGGCAACAGTAAAAGCAGTCAGCACAAGTCTTAAGGTTTAGTCGTGATTTGGACGTCTGAAGACGTTCACGTGACCATCAAAATCACAGACAAATTGCTGTAGCCATTCCACATATGATGTTCATAGGGAAGTCCAAGTAGGCATGGGAGTGTGGCATAGGCATATCTGGGGAGGAACAATGGACTTACATGTCCCCATTCGATCTCAGAAACATCAGAGACATTTGCAGGCCCGTCCATGTTTATACTTGCTTCAGACATAAATAAGCATCAGGAAAGTGTTTTTGTTTTCACCTTAAAATATTCAGAGAGTGAGTGAAGGTGGAAAATTAAGTGACTAGCCTTAGATCACAATGGCCCACGTTGGGATTTAAACCCTGGCCACTCTGTTCACCATTATCCTATTAGACATCTTGGTTTTGAAATGCTATCCTGGGGACATCTATATAGATGTTTGATATGTGTATATTGGGCACATCCATGTTTTTGAACTTGTGCCAGAACTTGCACATGCCTGATTTTTTTTTTCCAAACATTCTGGCTTTTATGTTCCACATTGCACTTGGATGTCTCATTGTGAAGTATGCTTCAAAGATTCAGTGTGTGCTCACAGATCCCAAAATTCTGTCTGTGTGTCTCCTTGTGGACTTGGGCAAGTCACTTAACTCTCCATTGTCTCAGATACAAACGTAGATTGTAAGCCCTCTAGGGACAGGGAAATACCTACTATACCTGTTTGCAGCTCATCTTGAACTACAATGGGAAAGGCATGAGATAAATACTAAATAAGGGTTTCCAGTCAAAGATGAAGCCCACTTGGAAGGAGAACATTCACTGATTCACAAGACCCATGCTGACTGCTACTACTGGACATCAGCGATAGTGGAGGTCCTCAGGGAGAGGAAGCAGCCATATTTCTGTGACCCCATCTACTGATGATGGGACACCCTTTGGGAATTTGACACATAGTCTGGGAATCACTGTTCTAATGCTCGATCTTGTGGAATATTTGTACATAGAATAATAACTTACATCATAAGCAATAAATGAATAACTCCCATAAATCATTTTCCAATAGTTGCATGAAATGTGTGGAATCATATACTGTATAGAGGAAGGAATATAATAAACACAAGGTCCTGATATTAAAAAATAATTCTGCTAGTTATACAGATAAATGCTGCCACACAAATCCGCATGAAGCGGTATTTCCCTGGATACCAAATGAACAGAGCAAGGGTTGGCAGAAAAGTTGTACCCAGAGTAGCAAAATTCTACAGCTTTGCGTATCATCTCTAAGCATGGAAGACAGAAGGGTGTTCCAAACCATGCAACTATGCAACATGGGCAACTCCGAGGAAATGAACTGGGAACAAACAGGTATGCACAAGGACACAACGGGATCACATGGATCTGGTAAAAGGACATACGTGATGTGTGGGGGCATGGGCCTGAGTCCTACACGGGTAGCGCAACATGGGCAATACCCATGTAGCAACCCTGCACAATGCCCAGGTAATGACCTGGCCAGTGCAGGAGACCCCTCACACAGCAATATCATGGAAGCCAGGTGAATAGAGAACTTTAGCCTGGCAGAGGCTCTGGCCAGGAAGGTATTCTGCTACAAAGAGGTGCTCTATTCCCATGGGAACCACAGGGCAAATCTGTGTCTCTCAACAGCCATCTGGTGGGGCATTCAGCTCCAACTACACAGGTGAGGAGCCAGTGGGATATGCAGGGCCTGGGATGAAACTGGGGGGATGGGAAGTCAGCAGGCCACAGGGAACACACAGCCACAGGCCTAGCAGTGGGGGAGTGCAAACCAGTGAGGATGGGTCATGGCACATGCAGTCCCCAGGGCCCCGTCTCCGGGTCCTGCACCTGCCAGCAATTGCAGTGCCCATGGGGAGCCCTGCCAAGCCAGGATGTCTAAAAGGCTGTGACTGCAGGAAGCACATCTGAGGATGCAGGAGCTCCCCCTGGCAAAGATCCATGTAGCAGATCATAGGCAATATGGACATCCACAGGGAGTGGAAACAGTCCCAGTGGCTGGGGCATGTTTTGGGTGAGTGTGTTGCAGGCCTGTGAGACCTGTGCAGTGCCATGCAGCAGGCACCATGCAGATTTGATCTCTCCTGCAACTGCACACCTCCATAGGCCAGCCCCCAAGGTGAGCAGGGCCAGGAGTGAAAGCACAATAGGGAGGGTGTGGAACATGCGTTAAGAGCACATGCTCAGTACAGGATGGCCAGAGTGAAAGGGATGAGAGACAGCCGACTGTGGGCAATATCTGGGCTGGAATGTCACAGACTGCAATGTGAGACTGGAAGTGCCTAGAATGCATGTGACTGGGGAGTCAGTTCCCAGTGGTGATGGGAGAGGTCTGTGGGTATGCATGTGGCAATGGACAATGGGGCCAGGGTGACCTTCTATGGGGGGACAGGAGGATAACAAGTAATGCTAATCCCTCTCCCACAGTGAATATGGTGTACTGCGAACCTTGGAGGCATTGAAGTGTCACTTCAGAACCATGCGCCGACAGAGGCCAGAATACATCCAGCATCTTAGGAAGGAGACTGCAGCAGCAACAGGTAGGTGGGGGTGGTGCACGATGAGGTACAGCAATGGGGGAATGTACATACGCCACCTGTAGGTTGACATAGTCAACCACCAGTACGTACGTGAGCTGGACAAACAAAGCCAAGGCTCAAATGGGCAACACCAAACACGTGCAGTATAGGGTCGCAACCAGGGGCAGAACACCCCCAGTCACTATGCCCCTGATGATGCACTACAAGCATCCACCACCACCAAATTGCAGTAACCCAGAATGGGATGCAGCAGCATGACAGCAGGGGGCCATACAGTTACGTCCTAGCAGGGCTACCCATGGTGCACCTCACAGGACCCACATAGTGGAACAGAACACTGCAGATACATGAAGCAGAGTGACTGGCCAATAGACGCCATGATGTATCTGAAGCATGGATGCGCAATGACAGCACTAAACCCTCACAAGGTGCACCAGCAGAGCTGCAGCAGGGGGCAGGTACCAACCCAGCCACAAACAGCAGGGAACAGGCAAACCATAGCTGAAGCCCCGCATACCGTGAATGCCAAACGCGCACAAGAGAGCAACACCCGTGGAACCCCCCACCCACAGATAGGTGGACAGAGGACCGTGCCTCACAACCCCAATGCTACCACTCTGCCCCTGCCCATGGACAGACCCACAACCAGATGGCACAGGCCACAGGTGTCCAGTACGCAGGTCATATGCTACCCACCGTGCTGGCACCATGTGCATGAGAATACCTCCCAAGAAGTATAAGGGCACCCCCCAGTACATGTTGCACCCTGTAAGCAGACATGGCACAGACCACACCACCCAGTCACTGGATACCCACATGGCACAGAGCTAGGTGAGCAACCAGGGCTGGCCATTTCTAGGCCAATGTGACAGATAGCATTCCAGGCACAGCTGGGTGACTCACACCAACCACCATGCAAGGTACAGGACCGCAACACAGACTCAGACAGGGAATGGCAGATGCAGACATGACCAAGAAAGCAGCCATTGGGTAACAGAGACACAGACCTGCTCATCCCAGATACCATGCCAGAGTAAACAGGCAGCAGGCATGCTCCAAACGCAGAGGGGCTGCATGCAGGTGTGCGTGCGAGTGGCTCTATCTGAGCCCCCATGTGTCTGCCAGGAGGGATGCCTGTAGGCAGCCAGGAACACAAACCTTATGCTCTGCCATCCATCTCCCCACAGCCGGTGAAGCCAAACCAGTACACCCCACACTTGGCAGCACCCCACCTGCCCCAGGACCAGCCTGCAGGCTGCCACGGCCTGCCACCAGCAGCACCATCAGAGTAACAGCAGCAGAGAAGTGCATACTCCTAGCAGGCGGATGGAGCCATACCACCACAGCAGTGGAGGTGGCGGTGGAGAGCAGCACGAAGGACAGCAGCACCACAATGGAGGGGGAGGGGGAGGTGGTTGCAGGGGGGGTGAAGGTGGATATGGCAGTTGGGGGTACAGACAGGATGGAGGTGGAGCTGGAGGGGGAGGACTAGCAGGGTGTAGGTGATGGGGGTGGTGCAGGCAGGTGGCTGGGGGAGGGGCAGGGGCAGATGTGGGCAGGGAGGCAGAGTGCATGGTGGGGAGACAGGGAGGCCAGAGAGGGACAAGGGACGGATGCGGACAGGGAAGCTGAGTGTGTGGTGGGGGGGGGGCAGGGGGATGTGGATAGGGAGGCAGTGTGTGAGGTGGGGGGAACAGGCAGGCTGGAGAAGGGCAGGGTGCAGGCAGGATGGCAGGGCACAGCTGGGGTGAGGGCAACAGGAGAAGCGGGTGGAGGTGGAAGTGGCAGGGGAGGAAGAGGTGGAGGAGGGGAGGAGGAAGTTGCAGAGGGTGGAGGAGGACTGGGAAGAGGGAGAGGAAGAGGAGGAGGACTGGGGAAGGGGTACAGTGAGGAGAAGGAGGCAGAGGGGGAGGAGTGTGAGGTGACAGGCAGATGGGGGGCTGGTCCCCCTGCAGGCAGCAGGGTGGGTGCAATGATGCCCAAGGAGGAGCCGTGTGATAAAATGGGGGGCCCCCACAGTGCTGACCACCCATGTACTGGGGATGGGCACACTTCAGCCTGCAGATGCCAAGCAAGGATATTGGAGTTGCTATGAGAGGCAGTATGGATGCAACAGGCCCTGGAATGCACCTGTGGCTTGAAGATGCAAAAGCTGCACCAGCTGCCTCAGGGCAGGGCCCTCCCACAGGCCTATATGCACGTCTCAGATTCACTGACTGGTGCAGGAGGTGCGGCTCCTTGTGGAGGTAATGAAGGACATGGCCGCTGTGATAGGATAGGGCCTCAGGCTGTTGCAGTGGCCATGCTGAGCCACAGGGAGGGCACCCTAAGTCCATGACAGCAGGTCACCATGGGGCCTGGGCAGCCAGCATGATGTGGTAGACGTTGTGGCAGATCGGCCCAGACCTGGGCACATGGGGCTGAGGCCTGTTGCCCAGCCACATCCAAGGTAGTCCCTGCTCTGAGAGACATGTTGGACTGCCCTTGTGGGATGTTTTAAATGTCCCCAACATGTTGTGTGTTACTATCATGTGCGGTCACTGCTTACTGTACATTGCTGGACCATTGTTCAAATAAAGTTGATGTTTGCACCTCCCTTTGTCATCATTGCTGCCAGCACCATAGGTGTCCATCACGGTGTGGATCACTCAGCCATGCACGTCACGTGCGGCTATCTGTGGACGAGCTAGGTCCATGGGCAGTTCACATGTGGGCTGTGGCATGCACAGGGCAAGGTGGTGCCCCGGGTGTGGGGCCCCAGGGCTGGGGGCATGGGCAGGGCAGGGGTGGGCAAGGCATGGGTGCGTAAGGATGCAGCAGACCATGACAGAGGCCAGGCTGGGATATCTGGGGTGCTACCTGCAGGCAATGGATGGCTAGAGGTGGGGGCTGTATATGGTGGCTAGGGAGGTTGGCACTGGTATGGCTGAGATAACAGAGATGTAATGTCCATGAATCTCCACTGTGAATGGCATGGGGGTACATCTGGGCCTACAACACCAGGTGGCAAGTCACAGCCAGGGGAGTCCGGCAGGGGAATATGGAGACCGCATGCCGTCTGGCATGCCACAGACCTGGGATGGCAGTCCCCCCATGCACACCCTGGCAATACACCCACACATGTAACATATGCCAGCTGGGGGCTATCTGGCTCACTGCAGGTGCCATGTCTCACCATAGCTGTGGTCTGGAGGGACATGGCCGTGGTGCACAGTGAACATGGCATGAGCACCACTGATCCATGTGGTGTCACAGCCCTAGGACTGGCAATTGCCCATGCGGCCAGGCATTGATGCCAGGTGTGGCTTGGAAAGTCCACAGTTGCCTGGCCACCCATGCGGGGCATCTCAGGTAGCCCCAGCCCCCGCCCTGGCAATGCCCTGTATAACTCTGTGCATGGCCAGGCCTAGGGCATCTGAGGCACCAGGCAGGTGCCTCAGCCATGCAGTCCCCAGCCCACCCCACGCTGCCCCCTGTATATAGTAGAGTGGCTGTGGTAGTCCACATACCAGTGTAAACAGCACCCCAATATACATGCTATACAGTTATGTCGGGGTGCTATCTGGTCATGGTGGTCTATGCTACCCATATTCGACATACACAGTTATGGCACGAGCGAGGCAGCATGCATACACTGTCCCATATTCCATCTCCCCAGTTATGGCAGCTGCACGCATAGTGCAGTACATATTCGTCTTCCATGGTTATGGTGCAGTTGGCGCATTATAATCATTTTGCATCTCCACGGTTTGCTGAATCTATCTGTTTACCATTACCAATATCTGTGCATGTTCTGCTGCTGGCTAATGACACAGTCGGCAGCCAGCATTGTCTGCCATATTTGGACAGGAGGATGTCACCCCTCTGCTATATCACCTCCATTGGCTACCACTTGATTTCCGGATATCCTTCAAAGTTCTCACCCTAACTCATAAAGCCATCTATCACTCAACACCTGCTTACCTTTCGGATTTACTGACTTATCATACCCCCTCACGCAGTCTTCGATCCATACACATCAACCGCCTTCATCTTCCAGCACCCTCCAAAGCTCATCTGCAATCCACCAGGAAATCGGCCTTTTATTATTTAGCACCCTCTCTCTGGAACTCTCTCCCCACCAACCTCCGTACAGAAGAATCCTATTCCAAATTCCGCTCCCTTCTGAAAACTCACCTTTTCTCTCTAGCTTTTCCCCCCTAAATCTCTCTTTCTCTGTTTTTCTGGCTGCAATCTGGATATCTATTTTGCCCTCTTTTCTCTCCCCTCTATCATATCTTGTAATTTTTATCTTTTTAACTATTGTTTTTATATTGTAATTTTTTATCCCTCTAACTTTTGATTTTATATTGTAAACCGCCTCGATGTTATGGGAGGCGGTATATTAAATGTACAATAAACAATAAACAATATTTCTTGCGGTTGAGTTTTACTCAGTTTGGTCTTGTAGGTTTCTGTGGGATAAGGCTTGGTTAGGATGTCATATCCATGCATTTTGAAAATGGTACGTGGATAGTGTCCCATCTAATTTCCCTTAGCCTGATGCCATGGCAAAGGCAGTGAAGAGGACACGCAAGGCGAACTTCTCACCCTCAGAGACCACCAAGGCCCTGGGCCTCATTATGTGCCACCTTCTTCACCTCAGAGGATGCAAGTACCCAGCAGCATGGCTGGCAGGACAGCCCGCAGCGTTAAAGTGGTCCATCACCACAATTATGATGTGGAGGACCTAAAGAAGAAGTGGTGGTTGGTCAGGCAGGCTACCAAGGAGAAGAGTGCCAGGAACAGTAGGCTGACACCTGATCACCAGCAACCCCTGAGCACCCTGGAGGATGCGGTATCTCAGGCATCGCCGACTATGATAGCAGTACTGCAGCGACATAAGGTGGTGAGTAGCTCATGCATGCCAGCTGCTACCTGGCAGGGGTCCTACATGGGCTGTGTGCGTGACCATTGGCCAGGCACAGTGGCACATCAGGCCATTCCCCCATGGCCCCACACCTGCTGTGCTTCTGTGTCCATGTCTGTGAAGGTGTGAGGGATTGCTTGCCTCACATCAGTGTGTGCCCTCCATGCCCTGGGCACTGGCACTAGGGGCAGGGTGTGGGGGCAGTGTTATGTTACCTCACCCACATATATTGTGGCCCTTGAGGTGTACCAGTGTGGTGACATGCAGCAACCATGCACACAGGGATGGGGGGACACTGGGATGGGTGTGCACATATGGTCATGGGTCTTGCTTGTCCTGTGTGTCTTTGGTGCCACTGCATGCAAACTGAACATAAGAACATAAGATATGCCATACTGGGTCAGACCAAGGTCCATCAAGCCCAGTATTTTGTTTCCAATAGTGGCCAATCTAGGTCATATGTAGCTAGCAGTATCCCCAAGGGACACAGGTTCCACAATGCTTGTATTGGTTCAAGCATTGATATCCTGGGTCCCTTCTTAATAATGGTTTATGGACCTTTCCTCCAGGAACTTGTCCAAACCTTTTTTTAAACCCAGCTACATTAACAGCCTTTACTACATCCTCCGGTAACAAATTCCAGAGTTTGATTACACGTTGAGTGAAAAAATATTTACTTTTATTAGTCTTAAATAGTTTACCCTGTAGCTTCATTGCATGTCCCCTAATCTTTCTATATTCTGATAAGGTAAACAATTGATCTACGTTTACCCGTTCCACTCCGTTCATTAATTTATAGACTTCTATCATATCTCCCCTCAGCCGTCTCTTCTCCAGGTTAAAGAGCCCTAACCTTTTTAGCCTTTCTTCATAGGAGTATTCTTCCATCCCCTTTACCATTTTGGTGGCTCTTCTCTGAACCTTTTCTAAAACCGCTATATCCTTTTTAAGATACGGCGACCAGAATTGCACACAATATTCAAGGTGCGATCTCACCATGGAACGATATAGAGGCATTATAATATCTTTTGTTTTATTTTCCATTTCTTTTCTTATCATACCTAACATTCTATTTGCTCTCTTGGCCGCTGCTGCACACTGGGCCGAGGGTTTTAACATGGTATCCACAATGACACTAAATCTTTTTCCTGGGTGGTAGTTCCTAATGTGGAACCTTGCATCATGTAACCATAGTTTGGGATGTTCTTCCCTAGGTGCATAACCTTGCACTTGTCCACATTAAATTTCATCTGCCATTTTGATGCCCAGTCTTCCAATTTATCAAGATCCTCTTGCAATTTTCCACAATCCTCTTGGGTTTTAACAACTTTAAATAGTTTTGTGTCATCTGCAAATTTGATAACCTCACTCGTTATTCCACTTTCCAGGTCATTTATGAATATGTCAAAAAGCAGCGGACCCAGCACAGATCCCTGGGGTACACCACTGTTCACCTTTCTCCATTGGGAAAATTGGCCATTTAGCCCTACCCTCTGCTTTCTATCTTTTAACCAGTTCTTGATCCACAATAGTACACTGCCTCCTATCCCATGACTCTTTAGTTTTGCCAAAAGTCTCTCATGAGGGACCTTGTCAAAGGCTTTCTGAAAGTCCAGATACACAATATCAACCGACTCACCTTTGTCCACCTGATTATTCACTCCTTCAAAAAAACATAACAGATTAGTAAGACAAGATCTTCCTTGTCTAAAGCCATGTTGGCTGTCTCCCATTAGGTCATGACTATCTACATGCTGAGTAATTTTATTCTTTATGATGGTTTCTACCATTTTTCTCGGTACTGACGTCAGGCTCACCGGTCTGTAGTTTCCCAGATCACCTCTGGAACCCTTTTTAAAAATTGGTGTTACATTGGCGATCCTCCAATCTTCAGGTATTAGAGATGATTTTAATGATAGTTCACATATTACTAATAGCAGGTCTGCAATCTCATATTTCAGTTCTTTCAACACTCTTGTATGTATGCCATCCGGCCAAGGTGATTTGCTACTCTTCAGTTTATCTAATATTTGTAATACATCTTCCCGATGTATTGATATTTCTTTCAATTCTTCCGCACCTTTAAATACCACTTCAGTCATGGGTAACATCCCTACATCTTCCTCAGTAAAGACCGAAGCAAAGAATTCATTCAGTCTCTCCGCTATCGCCTTGTCGCCTCTTAGTGCTCCTTTAACCCCTTTATCATCTAATGGACCAACTGACTCTCTCACAGGTTTTTTGCTACGAATGTACTTAAAAAGGTCTTTACTTCGCATTTTTGCTTCCGCAGTAAGCTTCTTCTCAAATTTTCCCTTTGCCTGCCTTATCAATGCCTTGCATTTGACTTGCCAGTGCTTGTGCTGTTTCCAGGTTTCGTCGTTTGGCTCTTTTTTCCATTTCCTGAAAGATGCTTTTTTGGCAACAACAGCCTCTCTGACCTCACCTTTAAACCATGCTGGCAGTTTTTTGGACTTCCTTCCACTTTTCTTAAAGCGTGGAATACAGCTGGTCTGGGCTTCCAAGATAGTATTTTTCAACAACAGCCAAGCCTGATGTACGTCTTTAACCTTTGCAACTGCTCCTTTTAGTTTTTTCTTAACTGTTTTCCTCATTTTATCATAGTCTCTGTTTCGAAAGTTAAAAGGTAGTACTGTGGATTTCCTTACTATCCCTCCTCCACTAATTAAATCAAAGGCAATCATGCTATGATCACTATTGCCAAGTGGCCCCAACAACCTTATCTCTTGCACTAGATCTGGTGTTCCACTAAGGACTAGGTCTAATATGGCTTCCCCTCTGGTCAGTTCATGAACCAGCTGCTCCAAGAAGCAGTCATTTATTTCATCTAGGAACTTTATCTCCCTAGCATGTCCTGACGTGACACTGACCCAGTCGATACCGGGGTAGTTGAAATCACCCATTATTATTACTGCGCTGTAACTTTTGTTAGCTTCCTTGATTTCTTTAAACATTTCATGATCCATTTGGTCATTCTAGCCAGGCGGTCGATAGTACACCCCCACTGCCATCGCCTTCCCCCTTTTACATGGAATTTCAATCCATATAGATTCTACAGCAGATTTTGTTTCCTGCAAAACTTTAATCCTTTGACTCAATGCCCTCTCTAACATAGAGAGCAACCCCTCCACCAATTTGATCAGCTCTATCATTACGATATAGTTTGTACCCAGGTATCACAGTGTCCCACTGGTTGTCCTCCTTCCACCATGTCTCTGATATTCCAATCATATCTAACCTTTCATTTAGTGCTATATATTCTAACTCTCCCATCTTATTTTTTAGACTTCTAGCATTTGCATACAAGCATTTTAGAGAATTTATTTTATTCATATTCATTTGGCTATTGTTAGACATGGGTAATTTGGGATCTTTAAGCTCTGTCTGCTCCATACTTGAGGGCATTTGGGCTAGTTTACTCTTTTGTGGAACCTCTCTGCTTTTGGTAGTATCCTTCAAAGATACATTCTTCCGAACCATCTGCTCTTGGGCGACTGTCAGCTTTCCCCTAATATCTAGTTTAAAAGCTGCTCTATCTCCTTTTTAAAGGTTAATGCCAGCAGCCTGGTTCCATCCCGGTTAAGGTGAAGCCCATCCCTTTGGAAGAGCCCCTCCTTTCCCCAGAATGTTCCCCAGTTCCTAACAAATCCAAAACCCTCATCTCTGCACCATTGTCTCATCCACGCATTGAGACTCCGGAGCTCTGCCTGCCTTTTGGGTCCTGCGCGTGGAACAGGAAGAATTTCGGAGAACGCTACCCTGGACGTTCTGGATTTCAACTTCCTACCTAAAAGCCTAAATTTAGCCTCCAGAACCTCCCTACCACATTTTCCTATATCATTGGTACCAACATGTACCAAGACAGCAGACTCCTCCCCAGCACTATCTAAGACCTTATCTAGGTGGCGCGTGAGGTCCGCTACCTTCGCACCAGGCAGGCATGTTACCAGGCGATCCTCACGTCCACCAGCCACCCAGCTATCTACATGCCTAATGATCGAATCACCAACTATAACGGCTGTCCTAACCCTTCCCTCATGGTTGTTGTGTCACTGTATCTGTGTTGGCAGTGCACTGGGACTGTGCCTGGGACTCACTTCTGGTGGCAGGGACTGAGTTGTGTGTCAGTATAGGACAGTGGATGCACCTGTGGCACTCCCTCTGTGGCTGTTGGTCATGCGCTGTGGGACCACTATGCCCCCAGTGATAGTAGCAGGAGCCTTGCCTGTGTCACTCTTACTCTCCCACAGACTAGCTGGTGGCCAGACTGTCAGAGGCCATCGATGCCATTGTCAGTGAGGCACCATCTCCCACTGCCACCACAGGCACACAGTAGGGGGAATACAGCGGACAGGAGTCCAGCATGGATGACACCACAGCTCAGCAGACCCCAGACAGCTCTGCTTTGGAGTTTCCTGTCCCTGAGGAGTTGGCAAACAGTGGGCCAGATGAGGTCAATCTGGAGCTTTTGAAGGAGAGGAAGCAGATCCTGCGGTGCATGGAGGCAATACGGGAGGAGCTGTATGACTTGCAACAGGATCTCCAGTCACCAATGAGCACCTGCAGGAGCTGAATAGCACAGAGCTCTAATACCAGGAGGCGCAGATGTGGCTTATGCAGGAGATGGCAGCATACATGGCGGCTATCGCTGGTGCATGTCAGCAGCTGGTGGCATCTCAGCAGGGATCGGGTGTTGGGCAAGGGCCTGAGCTGGACATGCCTCCTAGTGGGACTGCATCTGCATAGACTGGCTACCATTCAGGGGATTATGCTGCGAGCATACTGTCAGACACAGCCCCTCTACGACGCAATCCTCATGTCGCTAAACACCCTGGGCTAGAGCATGAGCAGGATGGTGGTGGTAATGGGAAATGGGTACCATGGTGAGCATCTGCTGTGTGCAATAAAGGTTAACCTCCTACACTAGAATGTCTTGCATATCAGTCTGTTCCTGATGGCAATGGCCAGGGATAGCTGTCCTTGGCTTCCGCTTTGACCCCTGCCATCATCTGCCTCTGTGGCATTGGTTTCACCTGCCACCAGTTCCTCAGGGATGGGTATGCCCTGCTGCTCTGCTATGTTGTGCAAGATGCAGCAGGCAGTGAAGATATGGCACACCCTCTCTGGCTGCTCTCCACCACTGTGGTCTATGCATCTGGATCAGCTTTTCAACACTCCTATGGCCCTTTCTACCAGAGCCAGGGTCCTCTGTTGCAATTCATTATACTACTTCTCCTGTGGTGTCTGTGGTTGCACACTGGTGTCAATAGTCACATCCAAAGTGGGTATCCGCGATCACCTGTGGGGCCCAGGGGACAGGCATGTATCAGCTTTGCTATTGTGCATGGCCTGTCAGGGCTGGCAGGGACATTGCTTATCATGGGTTCTATGGAGCACCAGCACCCAGATGCTTTGAGAACATCTCCCCACCAGCATTGCCTGGCAAACCAGACTTTACAGACACACATGCATTAATCTTTGTGGGTTGCACCACAGGGTCGCATACACTGCTTACATCATATCACATCACCTTCCAATTCTGTCCACTTACCGAGCAACCAGTCATCTCCAAGGCTTCCCCTGTGTGCAGCTTGTCCCAGTCTGCACTATCCCAATAAGTATGCGTCGTGGCAGGCGCCGGGGAATCAGGTGCATACATCTGCATTTACCACCACCTACATGTTCATGGATGTGTAATTATGACGGTTCCAGTACACCCTCTGCTTATGTTGTGGTACCCTCAGTGCCACATGGATGCCATCAATGACACCAATGTCTGAGGGGAAACCACCCAGGTCATAGAAGTCCTGCATCATCTCCTGTTCCTCCTGTGGTGTTCTGGGAAAGTCAATGAGGTGTCCCGGCCTTCAAAGGAAGGCACTACTGAATGCATCAATGCTGTGGCATGCCACAGATTACGTGATGCCAGTTGTTGCTTCGATGACATGCTGGAAGCTGCCTGTGGCTAGGAAGCCAAGGGCTGTGGTGACTCTTACCGCTACCGACAGTGCCTGGCTTCAGCTGGTAGCTGACTCCAGATCATGGCTCAGGATGCCGCACAGTTCCATGATGGTGGCACTGTCCAAGCAGTACTATTGGTACACTTTGTCCTCTGTCAGCTGGAGGTAGCTTGTCCTAGGCCTGAACATCCTGGGGGTGCGATACTGGCATCAGTGGCACTAGGTTGCTGCCTGCTGCTGTTGCAGCACATTTTGTTGCCTCCTCTGCTGTGCTTTGACCCAGCAGCAGCATCTCCGTCTTTGGACTAACATGTGGTATCCCCACATTGCACGGGTCTCTCCTAGTACATAGATCTGACTCTTACATGGATTCTCTGCTGTCATTCCTGATGTCCTAGGCATCCGAAACCCTCGACTAGACTTGCACAGTTTATGGGGGGTTTTGTGCCGCCTCCCAATGCCATGGAATATTGCCGTTGACCAGGTACATCGTGTCCATACGCCTGGCACACCCCGGCATGCCCTTGCAGATATCCGGTTAGTGTTACATGTGTTCACACCATTTTCGATGTTAACCAGGCTGGTAAAGATTCGCATTGCATGGTTATGGCGCTGATACACGGGTAAGTCGCCATTCTTGGTGCCCTAGCGACACCTATGGCTTCCAATATTGGGCCTGTTGTGTTCAATTATCTATTTGAATAAAGACATTGTTAAGCCTAATGTAAAATGATAATTGAATAAAGTTGTTTATGCCATGGGACATCTTTTGCTCTTTAAGTTTGGGATTTTGCTTTTGATGCACTAACATTATACCATGACATGTTGCATTCTGCACTTCCTAAGCATCTGAAGAAATACCAAATGTTTGCCTGACAAGAGTGGTCAACTGTCCTGCATTAAAATACGTCACCTTTCATTCTAATTTAGACTTGCAAAAATGTCAGCCAGTCCAATATATTTCAAGCAGGGCTTGGATTAAATCTTAGGGCATTGTGTTGCCTTTACACAATGGAAGAACTTTTTGCCCGATATCGCAAGGCATTTACATGGTTTACAGAGCTGTAAACCATGTAAATACCCCAAGCAGGATATTCGGTGGCAATAACATGGTTAATGCCGCTGAATAACCCTGAGTAATGCCACTATACACCCCGATACTAACAGCTTAGCATCGGGGCATGTTGGGGGCATTCCAGGGGCGGTACCCAGGGATAACTGGTCAGCAGCAATATTCAGCCACTGCCCGCTTATCCCTCAGTGGTGAAAGATAGGCGCTGCAAAAGTTGTCCTAACTTTTGCCACTGAAGATAACCAGGCAGCATCTGAATATCGCCACTGCCCGGTTAGCTTCCGCACCATTGGCAACTCTGCGGCAAACCCAGATATTCAATGCTGGTGGCCAGATATGGTCCCAGCATTGAATATCTGGGTTAACTCTTCAGTGGCGACGGCTAGGTACTGTAATCATGCTAGCCACCGCTGCTGAATATTGGGCTGTTCACTTCTGGTGCAGTTTCTTGGGCCACAAAGACAGAAGAAACAGAAAGTGCAAATTCCACAAGTAGATTCAGTCAGCATGAAGGGAGCATAGACAGACCACCAACTTATGTATGGCACAGTCAGAGCACTTTAATGCAAGCATATCACTTAGGGGCATGTCTACTAAACCACGTGGTCTATTAGCTGCCATAACCATGCAGTATGGAAAAAAACCCATGATATTTGCAGGGGGCATTCCCGGGTTAGCCCCTGCAGATACTGGGGCATGTCTGGATTTTTGGTAAAGATCCCATGGTACCTGCCTCAGCAGGTTTCACTGGTCCCTGTTGTAAATCCAAGGGCAGGGCTGGTAGTGATTGAGTGTTCAGAGCTGACAATAGCTCTGTACCCAGATTGCTATCATGTCCCCCCCCCCCCCCCCACAGCCATGAACCAGTTTCCTCCCCCTTTCAACAATATTTAGATACTGTGGTGTTGCAATCTGCTGCACCAGCAATATAAAAATAAAGTGCTGGCCCCCCTGCAGCACCAATTCCCCCAGGGCAGCTCCCAATCCCCATCGAATACTGCCCAGGGGAGATCAGTACACCCCCTCCCCAACCAAAACACCACCCCAGCTAGCCAGTCAGGCAAAGCCCCCTTCCATCCCATCTTCCGATCCTCTAGTCCAGGCATGTCCAACAGGTAGATCGCGATCTACCTGTAGATCGTGGAGGGGTCAGAGGTAGATCGCCAGCCCCACTTGGTTCCATCTCTCCAGCAGCTCGCCCCATCACTAGGAGAGAGCTCATGCCGGCAGGTTGTCTGCCAAGGGCTTGCCGCCGCTGCTGATCCTTTGCCTGTCTTTTTTCCCTGCCTGTGGGAATCTTGCCTGTGGGTGTATTGGGGGCACTTGTTGTTTTCGTGCCAATAGTTTGTGGGTACCCTAGGGGGCCGCCGCCCCCGCCCGTGACAAGACGCCACAGGCCCGGCATCATACCTGGTCTCCTGCCTCTCAGAATCACCCATTCTTGCCCCTGCCCCAACACCCCTTAGAAGTGTGTTATATACTGGGCGATATCCATTCGCCCAGGTTTTACCTGAATATACTTACTGTATTAGTTGTGTCATGTGCTGGTCATTGGTCGCTTTATACTTCGCTTTCATTAAACATTTTCGGGCAGACACAACAAAGTGTCAAGAATTTGGTGATTTTGGCGGGTTTTCCAATTTTGTTCTAACTTGCCTATGCCTTGCCTTCGAATTGATTCAAACCACTGTGACTTTTGCTTGCCTCTGCAATTTTATTTTGCCTAGCCTTTGCGTTGATTCTACACTGCAATTTTATTTTGCTTTGCCTTTGCGTTGATTCTACACTGTGTGCAGAATTTATTAAATCGTGTGTGGTGGTATTTGAACTTGTTTGGCGGTATTTGATTTTATCTGGTTTGCTGGACAGGTGTTTGAGTTTTTTTGATGATTGTTTGGTGGTATTTGATGCTGCCAGTGTAATGAATTCTTATTTTTACTTTTAGAACTGCATGTGTGGTTTTGGCATCTCCAATCCTTGTATTGCACATCATCCAGAGGTCTTCAGTTCCTGTTGATCTTTAATACTTTGGGACAGTGACAGTTTCGGACCAGATTCAGCCGGTGTTTATACTAACTTAACAGATATGGCCTTCTTAGATCCAGCCACCCCAGTATAACGAAGATGAGTATTCCAAAGAAGAGCAAAACCTACCACTTTCATGATGAATGGGAAATGGACTACTTCTTCATCATGGTGAAAGACAAGTGTTGTTGTCTAATTTGTAACGCCCCAGTATCCTTGCCCAAAAAAGGGTAATCTGGATCGTCATTATAAGGCTCTGCATAGCAATAAGTTTGATGCTGATTTTCCACTCAAAAGTGAAACTCGTAAACTGAAGCTCATAGAACTTAAATTGAAATTGGCTACTCAGCAACAGTTGATGGCGAAACCAAGGTCACATTCGGTCAATGCAACCATAGCATCCTTCAAGGTCAGCAACCTGATCGCAAAGAAATGCAAACCTTTCACTGAAGGGGAATTTGTAAAAGATTGTTTTCTTGAAGCAGATAACAATCTTTTTGAAGGATTTAAAAATAAGAAAGAGATCATAGCTGCTATTCAAGATGTACAATTGTCAAGAAACACTGTCATGCGGCAAATAGAAAAGATGTGTGGAGACACAACTGAACAATTGTTGGAGGATGTTTCAAATTGTGTTGCTTTCTCACTCCAACTGGATGAATCTACAGACATAAGAGACATAGCCCAGTTACTAGTCTTTATCCAGATGGTTTCTGAAGACTTCAGTGTTAAAGGAGAACTACTTTGAATGATTTCTTTAAAAGGGAGAATTACTGGTCAGGAAATATTCTTTTGTGACAAAGTTCTTTCCATTCTTTTGTGACAAAGTGTAATCTTCCATTGCATAGGCTTGTTTCCATCACTACTGATGGAGCAAGAGCAATGACAGGTCAGGTTAACGGTTTCATAGCCCTCTGTAGACAGCATGACAACTTCCCAGATTTCCTCTCTTACCACTGCATCATTCACCAGTAAGTTTGGCAAACAAGAGACTCAATATAAAGACTGTCATGGACATCACTTTCAAAATTGTAAATTCAGTTCCTGGAAGATCACTTCAAAGATGGCTTTTCAATCTTACTCTTGATGAAGGGGCAGCGGAAATCATTTTACACACAGATGTAAGGTGGCTAAGTAGGCACAAATTTCTGCAAAGATTTCGTGATTTGCTGAATGAACTGAGAAGTTTTATGAAAGAGAGGAGAGATGACCAAGCAGAGTTGGAAGATGAGGAGTGGTTATGTGATCTGGTATTTCTCGCTGACTTTATAGGCGAACTAAGTGATATGAACCTTGAACTACAAGGTAAAAACAAATGCATTGGCGAGATGATGAGTACAGTTTCATCCTACAAGAGCAAATTTGAGCTAATGATGACTGACCTTGCAAACAACACTTTTGATCATTTTCCTAATACGCAGGACCATCTGGGACAATATCCAAATTTCCTTTTTCAGAACGAGAAGTATGTGACAGAAATCTGTTCTGTTATCCAGGAATTTGAAAATAGATTCTGTGACTTCCAAAAAATTGGAACAGTTGTGGAGTACTTGTCATACCCATTTAAAGTAGATGTGGACATTAAAGAAACTGCAGCTGCTATCAGTAAAAATTACTCATTGAACAAGCCATCTCTTGAAAACGAAATATTAACCCTTAAAAATGACATTTTTCTCAAGACCCGTGCTGAGCAAGAATTGTTTTGGAAGCTAGTGCCTAGAGACAAATTTCCCAACTTGAGAAGATGCAGTGAAGCTGTACACGCCTGTTTCAGTTCAACTTATTTGTGTGAATCTGCGTTTTTCCATCTGAAAATGACAGAGTACACAACGTTCCAACATGACAGATGAACATCTCCAGGATTCCCTGAGACTGACCCTCAAACAATATTCACCCAACTTCAAAAAGCTGGTGGATGAAATGCAGGCTCAGACGTCTCACTAATGAGCAAGAGTGAAATATTAAAGATTGTGCGAGATCAGCCTGGATTAATACGCGACCTAAATTTAACACAAATTACTCAATAAAAGTTAGAAAGTTATTAATACAGTTAAAGAAAGTTATTACTCAATAAAACTTTAAGAAAAAATGTACTTTCCATTTCCCCTCGCAGTTCTTACTGGATCTTTCCAAGTAAATGACAGAAGGTTCATTAAAAATGAGGGGGGGGGGGAAATCCTCCATCTTTATTGGGTTAAAATTTAATTTGAAACTTAATTTTCATGGTGGTAGATCACCCGCACTTTTGGCCGTTAAAAGTAGATCACAACCTGTTAGAAATTGGACATGCCTGCTCTAGTCGAAGCGGGGGCTGTGGCCCCCTCTCTCCCCCTCTTACCTCCCTATTACAAAACAATCTCCTGGCTACGCAACTGCCAAAGGGAAGCCATGGCCCCCCCCCCCCCAATCATTTTCAGTTTCTTCTTTCCACATTCTCTCACTGTCTGCCTTAGGATTTTATTTCTCCAATCCACTTTTCTTTCACCTCCACATTCATTTTTTCCATTTTAAGTCACTACTTTCAGGCATTCCTCCAGCTCTCTATCTTTCTCTCTCTCTCTCTCCTCTGACAGTTCTCCATCAATAATTTTCTCTGATCCTCCACCTTAGCCAGTCCCTCATTAGTCTTTCTCTCCCCTCCTTAACCAATTCCCCATCAGCCCCTCTATCCTCCCTTAGCCATCCATACATCAGTCCCTTATCTCATTCCCATCAGCCTGCATAGGCATTGCTGCTCCCACCCCCAAGACCAAGCTACTTTCTTCTTGTGCAACTACTGCTGGCCCATCTCCACGGCCAGCTCTTTCCACCACCATGTCTCTTCCAACCAGCCCTGACCCCACCCTATTCCCTCATTACCTCACTGATATGACTTTCTTTAGTTTTCCTGGGGCAAAAGGAGAAAGACTTCAGTGGGAACAATGGGAAGTCCAAGTTTTTTGATTCAATTGAGTGTTCATGAAGTCTGAGTTAAATTTGCCTACGGACTCTATGAGGTGAATATGCAGTGGTGTGACTTCTGTATAACTCTAAAACTAGAGATATATGCACCGATGCAATATTGGGAAATGCAGATGATCAAGTTCAGTAATAATTAAGTATTTCTCCACATTCCTGGGGATCAAGATGGCGAAAGGAAGGAGCACTGCTGTGTATCGCCTGAGCACGAGCTCCTGAGACATGGAGTTTCTGTTGCCGGTGTTATGGGGCACAAAAAACGTAAGCAGCTGGACCTACCCTCAGGTCCTGTGGAGAGGAGTACCCCTGGTCAAAGGACACTGGTGGCTTGCAGTGCTGGAGCAGCATCTTCAATGGGGCCAGCAGAGGATCTGTCATCTTTGGGCGCTTCGGGTGTGCAGCTCTCGCCGGAATTGCAAACCCGCCCCCCCCCCCCCCCGCGACCTGGAAGTGAATGTCTAGATGGAGTTGTGCTCAGATCCGACTTGCCGACGAGCATGCCGTTGAAGGGGCTCTCCTCTGGCAAGGTCAGCATCTCTGGCATTTGGGGCACAAGGAAGTAGCTCTGGTGTGGTGATGGCCATGGCAGAGAGTGCAGCTTTGGTGCACGCTGGAGTTTTAACATCTTCCGGAGTTAAGTCCTTGGTAAAACCTGTGGTGGTAAGTTTGGATGTGCTGTGGGAAGTAATTGCAGTGGTGAACTCTTCTCTTAGCTCCTTTACGGTTTCATTGAGTGGTGATTTGAATGGTGTTAATTAAGACTGTATATACTGAGATTTCCTCAGTGCAGGAGTAGCAAGCAGGGAAGATCCTCCTTATGGAACAGGAGCTGGGCCATCTCCGTGGATTAGTGGAGGCCCAGATTAAGGACAAGTTGGTGACTCAGAGGAAGATAGAATATTTGGAAAATCAAGCTCGGCGGTGTAACATCAGATTTTTGAATTTTCCAAGATCTCCTGTTTTATCAGCAGAGGAGATGTTGAGGAAATACTTTGCTGAGGTGCTGAAACTTCCTCAGGAACATTTTCCACCTGTAACTCAGACCCAATATCTGTCTATGGGGGTTGGGGTCCCTGATAATGTTCCTGGCTCTGTTTCCTTAGGGGGTGGGGAACTAACTACATTCTTGGAGAACTCTTTGCTTGTTACCCTGGCCTTGGAGTCAGATAAAGCTTTAATTTTCCGCTCTTACTTTAGAAACTTCAATCAGTCTTTTCTGGGCTCTCAGGTTAGGTTATTTCCTGATTTGTCTCAGTTAGAGGCAAAAGGTTTATGGGCCTTCGGTCCAGGGTTTTGGCCCTTGGGGATTCCTTTCAGTTAAAATTTCCGGTTAGATAAGATTTATGTGTCCTTTGAGCCCAGACAACTGTTGGAGTTTCTAAGTGCTAGAGAAGAAGTAGGTGTACTGGCTGATGTTCCTTCTCATATGACTGAAGTGTAAGTCTTTTCCTGTCTTTTTGTTTTTGCTTTTTTGAAAGAGGAGGTTGGAATTTTGTTCCGGCCCCTATTTTACTTTATTCTTATATAACCCTTTGTTATTTCCTTTATTGTGGACTAAATAAGATTTGGATGTGTATTTTCTGTATATTTCTCTTTCCTTGGTATTTTGATTGTATCCATATCTTTGCATTCATGGAATTTTTCTTTGGATGTGCAAATTTGACATTGATAAATAAGAAAAATATATAAATAAATAATTAAGTAAATAAAGATATGTATTTTCAGAGATGAAAAAACATGTAAGTGCTGCTTTGTAAATAAGTGAATGCTTATCCAATTAAGATTATATTTGCAATTTACCCATTGGTGCTTAAATGTATAACTTATGGAGCCAATTCAGAGCATGGGATATTTAAAACCACAATGTTTAAATATCCTCTCGATATTTAGTGGTAGTAAATGGAGTGTGGCGATTTTCAGCCACTATCTGATATCTTGCCAGCCTGAGCTATCCAGTTAAATTATCCAGATAGTGGCTGAAAATCAACACTACCTGGATAACGGTGGCAGTTACCCAGATAGTGGATAGTACTACCCTTGTTCCTCCCCTGGACTGCCCTGCACTCTCCGGGTAGTGCTAGGACAGTCTGCCAAGATATTCAGTGTCACTATTTGGACACTGAATATCTGCCTGAGTGCTTTTGAATAGTATGTTTAATGGCTGAATTTTACCACTGAACGTATATTTTCCAACCTTCGCTCCAAAACCATGCCCCTTTTTACAATGTATAACTTATCCATCCTAAGTTCTATGTGTCACAAATTCTTTGGAAGATCAGCAGGCATGGGCGGGGGGGGGGGTTCCCCTTGCTTCAGAAGTGAGAAATTGCTGGAGACTGGAAACCGGAAATAACAGACTGTTTGTTCTATGTACTATTCTAAATTTGTCCTACTATGCTAGTGTTTGACTTTGGTTTAATCAGTAAACTTCTCTGGTTTGGAACAAATACTTGAAATGTGGACTATTTCTGAGAGAAGTGTATGGGAGTGATTGATCCTTTAAGCCTAAGGTTTCCCAGTTATTGCTGGGCCCCATCTCAATGGCCTCTTTCCAGACCCTGTAATCCATGATTTTGCTGCAGCCTCTGAAGGTGAACTCCTTAATGTCTAAATGGAGTGTTCCCTCCTAAAAGAGGGTTTACACTCCTTTAATTCAGATTTGTAACTGAGAGGGACTTTGTGATTCTCCAGGACCAAGCAGGAAGTCAGTCCTCACTTATGGGTGACGTCGGCGCCGACGGAGCCCTCGCGGAGCAATTTTCCCCAGCTTTCAAAGAAAGCCTTTGGGAATTGCAGCGCGCATGCGCGGTCGTCTTCCCGCCCGAGGGTGCCATCTTAGCCAGTCTTCTTTTTTCCGCGGAGCCCTACAGACGTCCCCGTCTTGTCCCCGCGAAAAAGTCGATTTTCTTCATTATTTTATTCTTTTTCCTTTCGGTTCGACGCCGATCGTTTTCCCGCCCGGACTCGCGACGCCGGTCTCGAGTCCGCTTACTTTTTTCGGTTTTTCTGACTTAGTCAGCTTTCGTTTTCGGTTTCCCTGGCAGCCCGGTCCTTTGACCTCGCAGGGGCCCTTTTTCCACCGATGGCTGCCAGTGGGTTTAAGCGGTGTGGTCGGTGTGACCGAAATATGTCACTAACCGACACACACGACTTTTGCCTCCGCTGCCTGGGCCCGGATCATGAGGAACTGATCTGTGGGCCCTGCAGCAAACTGTCCTCAAAGGCGTTGAGGAGTCGGCGGCATCAGCGTGAGAGAATCTTCGCTGACCCCAGCCGTACCCGGACCTCGTCGGAGGCCTCCGCGTCGAAAGGCTCCAGCTCGGACCGTCGACGGAGCTCCTCCGACCGGGGTTCTCCCTCCGGGGACCATCGTCGGAAGGAAAAACCCGCGAGGGCGGCGTCGGTGGACGCTCCTGGCTCCGCGAGGGCCAGGTCGCATAGCCCCGACAGCCGCCCCGGGTCCTTGGAGAAGGAACACATCCCGAAGCGACCTCGCCTGGAGTCGGAGATGCCTGCCCGGGTAAGTCCTGTGGTCCTTCTGGACTCGCCTCCGCGACAGCCGATGTCGTGCCCGACGCCGTCGGGGCCCGAGTCGGGGGCTGCTGGGTCACCTGAGCTCGGACTCAGGTTGACGGCCTTGGAGAGCAGACTGTCTGCCTTCATGGACCAGCAGCGGGCACTGCTCGCTGGCCTCGCTGGCGCCGCTGCCCCGACCGCTGGGACGTCGACGTCCAAGTCGACCCCGGAGACCGAGCCGATCCTCGAGTCAATGAGAACTCGAGTCGATCCTCGGTCGAGGTCACCCTCGGCCTCCCGTTCGGGACCGAGGTCGCCGACGCCGACTCCCTCGACGTCGGGACGGCTGGCGCCGCACCCTGCCCGGGCCGACCCCACCGAGTCCTCGTCGGAGTCGGTCTGGGAGTCTGAGGAGGAAGAGTCACCTGATTCTTTCCGGACTCGGTGTGTCCCATCGGACTCACCGGGGTCCGAGCCTCGGAAGCAGTCCCCCCCGGAGGATGCCCGGTTCTCGGACTTCGTTAGGGATATGGCCAAGGCCTTGGCCTTCCCTGCGGATCCCGAGGAGGAGCCTCGAGCCGAAGAGCTCGACGCCCTCCAGTATGACTCTCCCGCGAGGGAGCACTTTACTGTGCCGGTTCCTCCTATGCTGGAACGACTACTCTTCCGCATGTGGGAGAGTCCGGCCTCCTCGCCGGTCCTGAGCAAGCGGGTCGATTCTATCTATCGGGTCCGCAAGAGCCCTGGCTTTCAGAAGGCACAGCTGCCACACCATTCCATGGTAGTGGAATCGGCCATGCATCGTCTTAAGAGCCAGAAGATGCACTCCTCGGTGCCTCCTGGAAGGGAGGCCCGTAACCTGGATGGCCTTGGCAAGAAGTGCTTCCAGGGCTCTATGCTCGCATGTCGTGTCCAGACTTACCAGCTCTACATGGGCATGTATCTCCGGGATCTGGCTAAAGAGCTAGCCGGATTCTCCGCTGGTCTCTCCGAGGAGCCCTTGCGGAGGTTCCTAGCCTTGTCCACGGGCATTCGGGAATGCTCAAAGTTCATGTCCCGAGCAGCCTATGATGGCTTTGAGGCCTCGGCTAGAGTGGCCGCAGCCGGCATCGGTGCCCGCCGACAGGCTTGGCTTCAGTCGTCGGACCTTGAGCCCTGGGTACAGGACAAGTTGGTCGATGTCCCCTGCCGAGGCGAAAACCTCTTTGGCAAGCCCATGGCGGAAAAGGCTGCACAAATTGAGACTGAGACTCTCACCAGGACCAGGCTTTCTAGGAAGACCTCCGCCCCTTCCCAGAAAAAGAAGGGCTCGGGAAAAAAGTCCTTTTACCCGAGGAAGGCGGCTGCCTACAAACAGTACCCCCATTATCAGGCCCCTGCAGCTCCCCAACAGGGCCAGCAGGCCAAGGGACGGGGTAACGGGTCCCGTAGGCAGCAAGCCCCCAAGCCTGCACCACCAGCCCCTGCTCAGCAGGGTGGGGGTTTTTGACTCGCTCAGCATAGCCTCTCCCCCCCCGCTGGTTCCTCCCAGCACCGGAGGCCGGCTGGTTCACTTCGGCCACAGGTGGTCCAGCATCACCGCAGATGCCTGGGTACTTCAGGTCGTGCGAGAAGGCTACCTTCTCCACTTCCATCAGGTCCCTCCCTCCTATTTTCCGGGAGAACCTTCGCGCCCCCCTCTGCACAGGGAGTTGCTCCTTCAGGAGTTAGCAGGTCTTCTGCAGGAACAGGCGGTGGAACCGGTGCCCCACCACCTGAGAGGTCAAGGCTTTTATTCAAGGTATTTTCTGATACCAAAGAGAACAGGGGGCCTCAGACCCATCCTGGACTTGCGCAACCTCAACAAGTTCCTTGTGCGGGAGAAGTTCAAAATGCTTACCCTTGGAATCCTTCTGCCCTACCTCCAGCAGGGAGATTGGCTATGCTCCTTGGATCTAAAGGATGCCTACACGCACATCCTCATCCACCCAAGCCACCGCCAATACCTAAGGTTTGTGGTGGCAGGAAATCATTACCAGTACAGAGTACTGCCCTTTGGCCTATCCTCCGCACCGCGAGTCTTCACAAAATGTCTCGCGGTCGTGGCGGCCCGTCTCCGGCTTCACGGCCTCTATGTCTTTCCGTACCTCAACGACTGGCTCATCAGAGCAGCGTCCGCTCAGGAGGTCGCCAACGCCACGCGCCGCACGGTGACTCTGCTGCAGCACTTGGGCTTTGTCATAAACTTCGCAAAGTCCACTTTGCTCCCCTCACAGGATCTCGAGTTCATTGGCGCAAGGCTGCACACTCCTCGGGCACGAGCGTACCTACCGCTCGACAGGGCTCAACGGCTCATGGACCTAGCCGACCGCTTTCGCAGCCAGCCCCTGGTCTCCGCCAGGCGCTTCCTGAGACTGCTCGGCCATATGGCTTCCACCGTCCATGTGACCCCCAATGCCCGCCTGAACATGCGGTCTGCTCAATGGTGTCTCCGCCAGCAGTGGCGACAAGCCACAGGCGGCCTGGCAGACCTAGTGCGCGTCTCCGAGCCGCTGCTCTCGTCTCTCCGGTGGTGGCTCCGGCAGCCGAACCTGATATTCGGAATGCCTTTCCAGTCACCTCAGCCGACCCGGGTGCTGACCACCGATGCATCCCTCCTGGGCTGGGGAGCACATTGCCAAGAGGCACGTACTCAGGGCCTCTGGACCACGTGGGAGTCTGCTCAGCAGATCAACTTCCTGGAGCTCAGGGCGATCCACCTAGCTCTCAAGGCCTTCTCCCACCTGACTTCCCAACAGTCCGTCCTTGTCCAGACGGACAATCAAGTTGCCATGTTCTACGTGAACAAGCAGGGGGGCACGGGCTCCTTCCTCCTCTGCCGGGAGGCACAGAAGCTCTGCTCTTGGGCCGTCAGTCACGGCATTCTCCTCAAGGCAGTTTATCTCCCGGGCCAAGAAAATTGCCTTGCAGACAAACTCAGCAGGGTCCTCCAGCCGCACGAGTGGCGTCTGGATCCCTTGGTAGTTCAGAAGCTCTTCCTCAAGTGGGGTCTCCCCACGGTGGATCTCTTTGCCAGTCCTCACAACCGGCAGCTTCCTCGCTTCTGCTCTCGTCAGCCACACCCCCTTCGGGTTGCGGCGGACGCCTTTCTGATCTCGTGGTCGGGGAGCCTTCTGTACGCTTTCCCTCCCATCCCGCTGGTCTCTCGGACTCTTTTCAAGGTTCTCCGAGACAAAGCCTTCATGATCCTGGTGGCCCCTCGCTGGCCCAGGCAGCCGTGGTTTCCGCTCCTGCTGCAACTGGCGGTGGAGGATCCAATCCCTCTGGGGGTACAACCGGATCTCCTCACTCAGGATCAGGGGTCCCTTCTGCACCCCAACCTCAGGTCTCTCAACCTCATGGCCTGGCTGCTGAGAGGGTAGTCCTTGCTCCCCTTCTCCTGCCGGCGGAGGTGGAGGAGGTCGTCTTAGCTTCGCGACGGCCTTCTACCCGCAAATGCTACGCCCTTAAATGGCGTCGCTTTGCAGTCTGGTGTACCCAACAGTCTCAGGATCCCTTCTCCTGCCCGGTGTCGGTGATCTTGCAGTACTTGCTGCACCTCTCTAATCTGGGACTTAAGTCCAACTCCATCAAAGTTCACCTCAGTGCTCTTTCAGCACATCATGTGCCAGTGGACGGCAGACCTCTCTCCAATGACCCTCTCGTAGCGAGGTTTCTCCGAGGTCTCCTTCTACTTAAACCACCTCTGCGCCCGCCAGCGCCTGACTGGGACCTGAATGTGGTTTTGCAGCGGATCACCTGTCCGCCTTTTGAACCTATGGCTACCTGTTCTCTCCGTTTTCTGTCTTGGAAAACACTGTTCTTGATAGCCCTCACTTCCGCTAGGCGCGTAAGTGAATTGCAGGCCCTCGTGTCTGATCCCCCTTACACTAGGTTCTACAAGAATAGGGTAGTCCTACAGACTCACCCAAAATTTCTGCCTAAAGTGGTCTCCCCTTTTCACATCAATCAGGAGGTGGTACTTCCAACCTTCTTTCCCAGACCACACTCCAGCCGAGCTGAAACGGTCCTCCATACCCTGGACTGTAGAAGGGCATTGAACTTCTACCTTGACCGTACGCGGGAGCACCGTAAAGCTGCTCAGCTTTTTGTGTCTTTTGACCCCAATAAATTGGGGCTCCCGGTCTCCAAGCGTACTCTGTCCATCTGGGTTGCGGACTGTATCTCTTGGGCTTATGGGGCAGCCGGACTCTCCTTAGAAAGTCGAGTCACGGCTCATTGCGTTCGGGCAAAGGCCACGTCAGTGGCTTTCCTCCGCTCTGTTCCGCTGGCAGACATCTGCCGGGCCGCTACTTGGTCTTCGAGCCAGACTTTTGCGGTCCATTACTGTCTCGAGAGGGAGTCCCGTAGGGACAGTGCTTTCGGACAGGCAGTCCTCCGTAATCTCTTTGAGGTCTGAGCAACTCCTACCCTCCATCCCGGATGTGGGCTACCGGTGGGTGATAATTCAGCGAAGATTCTATCCTTCTGTGCTGCTGAGCTAGAGGGAGCTCATTTTTGTGCTTAGGGTCTCCGGTAGCCTTGAGCTTGGGAGTCCCATAAGTGAGGACTGACTTCCTGCTTGGTCCTGGAGAAAGCGTAGTTACTCACCTGTAACAGGTGTTCTCCAGGAGCAGCAGGAATCAGTCCTCACTACCCTCCCTCCTCCCCTTGGAGTTGCAATCGTCTGCTTATGTTCTTTTTTTGCAAATTTTTATGCTGTCTTTTTTAGCTATGTCATCTGACTGGCTAAGATGGCACCCTCGGGCGGGAAGACGACCGCGCATGCGCGCTGCAATTCCCAAAGGCTTTCTTTGAAAGCTGGGGAAAATTGCTCCGCGAGGGCTCCGTCGGCGCCGACGTCACCCATAAGTGAGGACTGATTCCTGCTGCTCCTGGAGAACACCTGTTACAGGTGAGTAACTACGCTTTTTCTGATGGAAAGGTGAACTATCACAGTAATAAAAGATTCATTCTAGTGCTAATAAGGATGATGCTGATACATTCTCAGAGGCAAACAAGAGGATAATCAGCCTTAAGAGGATAATTTTATAAGGAGCTGTAGAAAGTTATGTGCCATCTATGCATGTAAATCACAATATTTTACTGACTTATGTGTATAAATGGCTGTGTACTTTAGGTAGTTGCCATTCTATAAGCATGCATGTAGGGCTGATAGACAGTACTTTCACTTTGTGTGTGCACAGGGGCGGCACATGGGTAGAGACCAGAAGTATACACATGTAGAGCCCAATATTCAACACGATTTACACAGTTAGCAGACCTTCTAACCGCGCTAATTGCGGTAATTGGAAATTCAACGTCACTAACATGGCTAGCATCGGAAAGTTCCAGGGGCAACACCCAGGGATAACCAGCAACAGCAATATTCAGCCGCTGCTCGGTTATCCCTCAGTGGCGAAAGATAGGAACATTAAAGGCTGTCCTAACTTTCACCACCAAAGCTAACCAGGCAGCTTCCGTGCTATCTGGTGATGCAGTTGTTCAATGCCAGTGACCAGATAAGGCCCCGGCGTTGAATATCCTGGTCTAGAGTTCTGCAGCGATGGCTAGCTGCTTTAAAAGGGTTTGCCACCGCCACTGAATCTTGGGCATCTAATTTATAAAGTACTACAATTTATATGCGTTCTTGACAAATCTAGGTGTGGGCATTAGATCACGCCTATATCTATCTTGCATTTTCAAACACTTACAACTCTATTTTATAAGGTATGCATGTACTTTATAAAATATGCGTGAACTATGCAGTGTTCAAGGGTGGTGGCCACTAATTGGGTCTGAGTACAATTTAATAATTAGGATTCAAATGTTGAATTTTGTCTTGTGTGGGAAAATGTAGTGCTGAATGTGAAAATAAAACTGTATAGGGTGACATATATAGGGTTGAACTAGTTGAGCTGTCAAACCTAGGAACTGGGAGCAGTACCTATATGATAGGCCAATAAAAGAGGCATATTGCACTGGAAATCATCATGTGTCATCCTACTGCATGGAGACAGTTCTTTTCAAAACAAGTGGGGAAAGCATGTAGAGCATAGCTTGGGGAAATCTTTCCAACTTCTCTGTGCTTGTGTGTACGCTTGTATGTATAGTGTTGCATACTTACATGTGTGTGCATGAATGCTTGAAGGCATCTGTCTTTGCATGCATGGACATGTTAGTATATGAGTCTGTGTTTGTGTATTTCTGTGTGTCTATGATCAGAAGAGTAAATGAGTGAGAGGACTGTTTGACAGGTGCAATTCCATAATTGCTATGTCACTGTGAATCAGTGTTCGTATGCTGCAACAGTTGTAACAGCTTTTCCTATAGAAATGAAGACATATTTTTTGAGGGTTGGTGACAGCAGTACAAGGATATGAGGTGCTCTAGACGAACCTCATTCCTGGCACCCCTCTGCTTCCACCCCCACTCCCATTGCTGTTATTGCTGCCCCTCTCCAGGACCAGCGGTGGTGGCAATGGCTTTAAACAGCACCACGACACTTATCTAAACCTTCAACACTGTGGTGCTATTTCTGCTTCCACTCCTCCGATGCAGGCTTCACTTCCCTCTTGCATGCTATGTCTCCTTCCCTGCTCCCTCTTACACCCTTTCCCTCTTACATCACTCCTTCTCCTTCTCTCCCCCACTTCCTATCACCTTCTTTGGAATAAGGGTCAGCTACTTCAACATTTCTTGCAAAATGCCTCATCTTCTTGTGCTGGCAGGGGTTAGGTCTCTGTTGGCACACAGCTTATACGTTCACTGCCAACATGGTGTGCCTCCTCTTCTTGTGGGGCTCATATCTTTGCCATGGCTGCAGGAGGCCTCCTTTACTTGTACTGGGAGAGGTTGGGTCCCCACCAGCACACCGCTCACATCTTGGCAGCTGTTGTGGGAGGCCTTCTCATATTCTACCAGCTGGGATTGGGTCCCTGCAAGAACACTGAAGACTTCTTAACCTCCAGATGTTTTCACTTTTTTGTGCCACATGGGTTAGGGTCCCCATGGTACCAATTTTCTTGCCACTGCCTCTTCTCATCTTTGGGTGAGGGGAGTCTTATCTACCTACCACCCGGCTGTTTTCTGCTCTTGACTCCTTCTCTCCTTCTGCCTTTATCTTTGTGCATAGGTTTGTAACATGTTCATACAGATGAGCAGACAGACAGGTGGATAGACCTTCCCGAACACGCGTTGAATATGAAATGTTTGAAAAAATAACTTTTATTGCAAGAATCATTCTTATTTTGGATGGTTACTTGCACGATTTAATTTCTCAGTCCTTTGGCTCCAAAGCTGGATGATCTTCTGTCATCCACTAGTCAGTTCTATTTAGAGATGCCATATGGTATGTCAAAAACTGAGTTCTACATTTCCTAAAGTGTCTTATTCAGTTAGGGTGCAAGCTCATTTTCAAATGGAACAATGCCATGAGGTTTGTTAACAATTTGGGTTGGTAGAGAAGCATGAATCCATTGTACCAATGCACTTTACACCTGCTTTGAAGCAATTGTAAAATAGGTTATGAAAGTATGTGCACGAATTTCATTTGCCCTCCACTAATATCACCATCCACCCAATTGGTAAAGGTATATAGAAAAATAGAAATATGATGGCAGAAAAAGACCACATGGCCCATCTAGTCTGCCCTTCCATATCAACTATAATAGTCCCCTTTTTTTCTTATAGAGATCCTCTGGGTTTGTCCCATGCTTTTTTTTATTCAGATACTGTCCTCATCTCTACTACCTCCACTGGGAGACTATTCCATGCATCTACCACTCTTTCTATAAAGAAATATTTCCGTATATTACTCCTGAGTCTATCCACTTTCACCCTTATCCTATGTCCCCTCATAGCAGAGCTTGCCTTCAATTGAAAGAGACTCTCCTGTGCATTTATGCCATGGAGGTATTTAAACATCTCTATCATATCTCTCCTATCCCATCTTTCCTCTAAAGTATACATAGTAAGATCTTGAAGTCTGTCCGCATATGTTTCATAATGAAGACCACTGACCATTTTAGTAGGCACCCTCTGCACCGACTCCAACCTGTTTATATCTTTTTGAAGGTGCAGTCTCCAGAATTGCACACAATACTCCAAATGAGGTCACACTGGAGACTTTTATACTGAGGCATTATCACCTCCTTTTTTCTGCTGGACATTCGTCTCCCTATACACCCAAGAATCCTTCTAGCTTTCACAGTCGCCTTTTCTACCTGTTTAGCTACTTTAAGATCGTCAGACACAATTACGCCCTGGTCCCACTCTTCTTTCGTGGACAGAAGTATCTCACCCAATACACTGTACTGCTCCTTTGGATTTTTGCAGTCCAAGCGCATGACCCTGCATTTTTTAACATTAAATTTCATCTGCCAAATTCTAGACCATTCTTCAAGCTTAGCTAGATCCCTCTTCATGTTATCTACTCCTTCCTGGGTATCTACTGTATTGCAAATTTTGGAATCATCTGCAAATAAGCAAACCTTATCCGACAGCTCTTCCGCAATATCAGTAACAAAGATGTTAAAAAGAATCAGACCAAGGACAGAACTCTATGGCACACGACTGGTAACATCCTTCTTCTCTGAGTGAGCTCTGTTTACCTGTTCCCTTTGTCACCTCCCTCTCAACCAATTTCTAACCCAATCAGTAACTTTAGGGTCCATCCCTAGGGTGCTCAGTTTGTTTATAAGTTGCTTGTGTGGAACAGTGTCAAAGACTATACTGAAATCTAAGTACACCACATCTAGGGCTATCCCTCAGTCCAACTTCCTGGTCACCCAGTCAATCAGATTTGTCTGACAAGACCAGCCTCTGATGAATCCATGCTGCCTCAGATCCTCCAAGCCATTGGACTCCAGAAAACTCACTATTATTTTTTAGTAGCCTTTCCAATAATTTATTAACCACCAAGGTTAGACTAATCGGCTTGTAGTTCTCAATGTCATCCTTACGTCCACTTTGGTGGAAAGGGACTACATATGCCTTTCTCCAGTTCTCTGGCACTTCCGATTCCAAAGAGGCATTGAAAAGGTCAGATAGTGGAGCCATTAGAATGTCCCCAAGTTCCCTCAGTATTCTAGGGTGTATCTCATCTGGACCCATCACTTTGTCTACTTTTAGTTTAGCTAGTTCTTCACAAACACAGTCTTCTGAAAATCGTTCGAGATCCCCATCACTTCTGTTCCTATTAGTGGGTGTTTTCTGAGGCCCTGCTCCTGGCCCTTCATCTGTGAACACAGAACAGAAATATTTGTTAAGCAATTCCGCTTTACCCTCATCAGTTTCTGCATATTCCTCCCCTTCACCCTTGATTCTGACAATACCACTTTTGCCCTTCCTCCTCTCACTAACATATCTGAAAAATGTCTTATCCCCGCATTTTATTGCATTGGCTGTTTCTTCTTCTTTTTGTACTTTTGCTTTCCTGACTACTTTGCTAGCTTCTCTTTTTCCAAATATAGAGGCCTGTCTTCTTCTCTCTGTGATCTCTTGTATTTCCTGAAGGCCTCCCTCTTTTTCTTCACCTTTTCAGCTACTTGTTTTGAGAACCATAGGGACTTCCTTTTCCTTTTACATTTATTTACCTTTCTAACCAAAAGGTTTGTTGCTCTTAAAATATCCCCTTTCCATTTTGCCCACTGTTTTTCTACATCCCCCAGCTGTTCCCATTTTGCTAATGATTCTTTGAGGTATTTTCCCATCTTGGCAAAGTTAGTTTTCTTAAAGTCTAAGACTCTTGCTTTTGAATTGATTTTATCAGCCCTAGTCCTAATACTGAACCACTATGTGGTGATCACCGCATGTGAGAAAATCTCCCACTATGACATCTCTAACACTTTCCCCATTGGTGAGAACCAAGTCCAGTATAGTCCCTTCACATGTGGGTTCTGTTACCAGTTGCCTGAATAGTTCTCCCTGTAGAGATTCCAGGATCTCCTTACTTCTAGATGACTCCTTAGTCGGGATGTGCCAATCAACATCCAGCATATTGAAATCACCTTCTCCTTTCATGGCAATACTGTGTATGGCTTCTATTAAATCTTTGTCCACTTCTACTCCCTGTGAGGGAGATCTGTATATAACTCCAATGCAAATGGATTTCCCTTTCCCTCTTTCTAGTTTAACCCACAGTGCCTCCTCTCTTCCTTTTAAGCTCTCCTATTCTATAGTTGTAATATTATTTTTTACATATAGTGCCACTCCACCTCCCCTTCTTTCTACCCTGTCCTTCCTGACTAAGGTATAGCCTGGTATAATTACATCCCAGTCATGGTTGTCCGTGAACCATGTCTCTGTAACTGCCACTAAATCCAAGTCAGCTTCTTCCATTAAAGCCTCAATCTCTGAGATCTTCTTTCCCATGCTACAGGCATTTATATACACCGTTTTCCAGATATTGCCCCTTTTACTCATTTATTTATTTATTGAACGGTTTTATATACTGCTTTTCAGTGTAATCAAAGCAGTTTACATAGAACAAAATTAGAACAGGTACATTATAACTTGACTTAGGTAACTTTGTATTTACATATGTAACAGTATATTACTAGGAAAAATATCTAATATATTTACAGGTGGGTGACTATATAAAGTCAGTTTGTAAAGGTAACATATAGCATTTTAGAGATGGCCCACAATTTAATGCCTCTTACTGATATAGCATGCATATATTTACAGGTGGTGCGGTATTTACAGATTGCTGCATTGTGTTTGCTTATATGGCTATGTGAGTTTGACCATGGAAGGAGGTGTTTACCTTGGTGTATTGGCTGGCAGATATAGCAAATATTGAGTTTAAATGACTAGTCTTGATGTAATGTGTAACATATTTACTGGCGGATGAATATTTTCAGTTCAGCATAGTGTATCTATTTATTTATATTACCCAGTGTGTTTGTTTGTGATAGTACAACAAATCAAAATCCCGTATCTAGTATCTGGTGGGTATAACCATTGGAATTGGTAAGGGTGTCTTGATGGATCTGTTGAACTGTGGGTCTGGAGTAAATGTCAGATTCTATGTAGGAAATAGCTGTTTGATTTGTTCCGATGTGCCAAAGTGCTATGTAAAGAGGTATGTTTTTAGATCTTTTCTGAAAGTTGTTAGGTCATTGGTGGCTCTCAGCCTATCTGGCAGGGAATTCCACAATATAGGGGCAGAGAAGCTAAATGCTCTGTTAGTTGTTACCTTTTGTGAGTTTTCTAAAGGAATTGGGAACGAGTAGGATGTTTTGGCTCCAGCACTTGCTCCTTGGTCTGCATTTTAAGGAGCTGTTTATATTTGATCCTGCTTTGTATTGGTAACCAGTGTAGTTTGAATAAAAGTGGGATAATGTGCTCTGATGCACTTGCTTTGATTTCTACAGAGGTATTTAATGGTTCACTTACCTGGGGGCTTTTACCACTTAGCTGCGGCTTTCACCCATCCCCAACGAATGCAGGTTAGTGCCACTGAATATCCTGGTGAGCGGCATTTATGTGGTTTGCAGATTCTAAAATACCTTAATCTATGTGTGTACATGTATAGCATATGTGTGGACATATATATCTGCTAGCGAACAGATATAAGCGATCATGCTTACATTCAAGATGCATTCTCTACCAACATGCGCTTGTATGTTATAAAAGTAAGCAGACAGCTACTTGTCTATAAAATAATGCACATCCGTGGCACCTGCTATAAATTAGCTTCACACTGAATAAAAGTATGAACTGTGTCATCTCCAGCATGTATACCCTAGGGCAAATTTATAAGCACCTACAGTATTTCTGTGCATAAAACAGTTTTATATGCAAACAAGTGGGGAAAGCATATGGAGCATAGCTCATGAAATTCTATCCAACCCTACTATATATGCATGTGGGTATATATCTGTCTATGTCACCTATGGTTTTTGGATGTTGGGGTATATGTGCATATGCGGATGTGTGCCCTATATGCGTGTGTTGCTTGTGAGTTTGTGAATATTAGTATATGTGTGTAGGTTGTAGCTATGTGTTTGTGTTGCCCTTTGTGTGACAGTAGCAGGCTATACGTGATTAATGCTAGCTTTTATTTTATTTGTAGAAATATTTTTTGGAATAGCAGGGAAATTGTTAGATGTTGTTTTTTTGGTGGTGGGGAAGTTTGCAGATTAGTGATTCAATTGCGGAGTGGTTTCTGTGACGGAGCAGTTTATGGAGTATTGGAGCAGTTGCTGAGGTTATATTTTTGAGGGAGTGTTATTGGCATGGAAGAATTTTTTCAGGGTGCTAACAGTTTGCAGGGTTGTGGGGTGTTGGGGCAGTTGTAGGGGTGTAATTTTTTGGGGTGGGGGATTTTGAGGGGTGGTGATTTTTTTGTGGGCATCATCTATATAATGCTTCTAGCTATACACAGCACTGTAAACATACACATAAAAAAACTGTCCCTGCTCCAGAAAACTTACAATCTGCTAAAGACAGACAAACAAAACAACAGGGGACTAAAGAATAAGGGTCTGGTTTTAAAAGCAGCCTTGAAGAGATGAGTTTTTAGTCTAGATTTGAACTGAACCAGAGATGGAGCATGACATACTGACTCAGGCAGTCTTGTCCAGACATACAGTGCAGCAAGGTAGAAAGATTGGATTCTGGAGTTGGCAGTGGCAGAGAAGGTCATAGATAAAAGTGACTTGCTTGATGAACGGAGCTGCTGGGGAGGGGTGTACGGAGAGAAGAGAGGAAAAGTAGTGAGGACCCACAGAGCAAAGGCATTTATAGGTAAGAAGCAAAAGTTTGAACTGTATGTGGAAATGGATAGGGAGTCAATAAAGCGACTTGAGAAGAGGGGTTATGTGAGCACAACGGCCCTGGCAGAAGATTACCTGTGTAGCTAAATTATGAACAGATTGAAGGGGAGATAGATGATTCAATGGGAGACCATTGAGAAGCAAGTTGATATATTCTAGACGGGAGGTGATGAGAGAGTAGATAAGGATCTCGGTAGTGTGTTCTGAGAGGAAGGGACGAATTTGCTGATACTATATAGAGAAAGAAACAAGAGATTTTAGCTATCTGTTGGATATGTGCAGAGAAAGAGAAAAAAGAATGAAAGATGACCCCAGGGATGAGAGCCGAGGAGACAGGGAGGATAACAGTATTATCCACAGAAATAGAGAAGGGAGGAAGAGGGGATACAGTTTTAGAGGAAAAGAAATTTGTAGAGTAGGTGCATTTGCAGGGTGTATTTTCAGTTGAAGGTGTTTTTTGGGGGTGGGTGCAGTTTGCGGGGGATGGTTTTTGTGGATGAGGCAGTGAACAGGTGTTAGGGAAGTTGAAAGGGGATAGTTTTGGGTGTAGATGCATTTTACAGGGTTATGAGGCTCTAGGGCTGGCAACCTTTTGAAAGAGAAAAGTCTGCCAGTGCCCCCCCTCCCCATGCCCTGCCCTTGCCCCACCGCTGCCCCCCAAAGAGGGCAATGTGCAAGCTGAACAAGCCAGATTGCTATACATTCTTAAACAGAAATTCCATACTAACAGAATACTCAGCATTGGTCGTACTCACACACACAATACAGATAGGTCTTCATTAATAAATGAGTACAAAACGAAAGAGACATATATAGACAAAATTAAACTAAAACCTCAGAAAGCCAGACGCTGCATGTACTGCAACACAAGAGAAATATAAATGCATTTCCCCCCTGTAATTGTACAAAATAAAATACAGCAAATGTCAGGATTGGCACTGGGAGGGATGCAACCTGGCAATTGCCCTGGTCCCACAAGTCAGAGAGGTCCTCAAATCAGCTTGCTAGTGGGCTTTAGACAGTGTAATGTGTGCCTTTGACTCAATGTCCACTCCTGGCAACCCATCAGCTTCTGGGTTTTCTTGGCAGCATGATCAGAAGTAGATTGCCAGGTCTTCCTTCTGAGAAGAGTTAAGTGGATTGTGGGGGCAGTGCCCAGGAGTAGCCAGAAGCACTGCGGGCTTTAAACGGGAGCATCCACAGTGATCGCGGCTCTCCCCAATGCCTGCCTTGACCCCATATACTGCCTGAGCCCAGCCTCGCGGTCCCACTCAGCCACAATCATGTGGCTTCACTTTTCTTTTTAAATTCTGCCGCCGCTGCCCAAGGCTGTAGTCAGGCCCACCACGGCCGCTGACAGCCCCGATCGCAGCCTGAAGTTGTCCTGCTGCATGCTTACAGCCAACCCTGGCAGCTGCGGCTCCTGTGTCTTACAGAGCCGTGACTGTCATAGTGATAAAGTAAAATAAAACCAAAACTAGTATGGAGCCTCCGGCCTCTGCTATGGTACCTCTGCTGCTGTGTCCCACTCCCTCTAGTGCAACTTCCTTTTGGGGGGCGGAACGCAGCAGTAGCGTTTCCATAGCAGAGGATGCAAGGCTTCAGATTGGTTTTGGTTATATTTTAAATTATTATCGCAGCCAAGGCTCTGTAAGATGCAGGAGCCGCAGCTGGATCGCAGGAGAGGATGAGGCTGTGGGGGCACAAGGAGAGATTGATAAAATGCCGCTTTTTTGTTCTGGTCACGGGATCGAGGGTGGCCAGAGCAAAAAAACTGGCTTTTCAGTGGCTGGTTTTAGCTCTCTGCTGGCAGCCAGCCTGGCCATATAAAAACCAGCCAGGCTAGCTGAATACCAGCTGGTTGGCAACCCTAAATTGCTTCTGTAGTTAATAGGTACACATGACATAGAAACATAGAAACATGATGACAGAAAAAGACCACATGGCCTATCTAGTCTGTCCTTCCATATCAACAACTACAACAGTCCACTTTTTACCTTTAGAGATCCTCTGTGTTGGTCCCATGCTTTTTTGAATTCAGTTACTGTCCTCATCTCTACCACCTCCACTGGGAGACTATTCCATGGATCCACTACTCTTTCCGTAAAGAAATATTTCCGCATATCACTGCTGAATCTATCTCTCTTCAACCTCATCCCATGTCCCCTCGTAGCAGAACTTGCTTTCAATTGAAAGAGGCTCTCTCCCTGAACATTTATGCCACGGAGGTATTTAAACATCTCAATCATATCACCTCTATCCCGCCTTTCCTCTAAGGTGTACATATTAAGATCCTTAAGTCTGTCCTCATATGCTTTATAATGAAGCCCACTAATCATTTTAGTAGCCACCCTCGGCACCGACTCCATCCTGTTCACATCCTTTTGAAGGTGCGGTCTCCAGAATTGCACACTATACTCCAAATGAGGTCGCACCAAAGACTTATACAGAGGCATTATGACCTCCTTTTTTCTGCTAGCCATTCCTCTCCGTATGCACCCAAGCATCCTTCTAGCTTTTGCCGTCGCCTTTTCTACCTGTTTAGCTACTTTAAGATCATCAGACACAACCACGCCTAGGTCCCGCTCTTCTTTAGTGGACAAAAGTACTTCACCTCCTATACTGTATTGCTCCCTTGGATTGCTGCAGCCCAAATGCATGATCTTACATTTTTTAACATTAAATCCCAGCTGCCAAATTCTAGACTATTCTTCAAGCTTAGCTAGATCCCTCCTCATGTTATCTACACCTTCTTGGGTGTCTACTCTACTCTATTGCAGATTTTGGTATCATCTGCAAAGAGGCAAACCTTACCCGACAACCCTTCCGCTATATCACTAACAAAGATGTTAAAAAGAATCGGACCAAGGACAGATCCCTGGGGCACACCACTGGTAACATCCTTCTCCTCAGAGTGAGCTCCATTTACTTGTACTCTTTGTCGCATCCCACCCAACCAATTTCTAACCCAAGCAGTAACTTTAGGGTCCATCCCCAGGGTTCTCAGTTTGTTTATAAGTCGACTGTGAGGAACAGTGTCAAAGGCTTTACTGAAATCTAAATACACCACATCTAGAGCTCTCCCTCGGTCCAACTCCCTGGTCACCCAGTCAAAGAAATAAATCAGATTTGTCTGACAAGACCTGCCTCTGGTGAATCCATGCTGCCTCGGATCCTGTAATCCGCTGGACTCCAGAAACCTCACTATTTTCTCTTTCAGCAGCGTTTCCAATAATTTACTCACCACCGAAGTTAAACTAACCGGCCTGTAGTTTTCAACCACATCCTTACTTCCGCTTTTGTGTAAAGGCACCATATGAGCCTCTCTCCAGTCCTTTGGCACCACTCCCGACTCCAACGAGGCATTGAAAAGGTCAGTCAGTGGAGTTGCTAGAATGTCCCCAAGTTCCCTCAGTATTCTAGGGTGTATCCCATCCGGTCCCATCGCTTTGTCTACTTTAAGTTGAGCTAGTTTCTCACGAACACAGTCTTCTGAAAATTGTTCAAGATGTCCCTCGCTTCTGTTCCTATTTGTGGGTGTTTTCTGAGGTCCTGCTGCTAGTTCTTCATCTGTGAACACAGAACAAAAATATTTGTTAAGCAATTCCGCTTTATCCTTATCAGCTTCTACATATTGCCCCCCTGCACTCTTGAGTCTGACAATACCACTTTTGCCCTTCCTCTTCTCACTAATATATCTGAAAAATGTCTTATCCCCCCATTTTATTGCATTGGCTATTTCCTCCTGCTTCTGAATCTTTGCCTTCTTGACTACTTTGCTAGCTTCTCTAAGTTTTTCCAAATACAGATGCCTGTCTTCCTTTCTCTGTGATCTCTTGTATTTCATGAAGACCTCCCGCTTTTTCTTCACTTTTTCAGCTACTTCCTTCGAAAACCATAGTGGTCTCCTTTTCCTTTTGCCTTTATTTACCATTTTAACAAAAAGGTTGGTTGCCCTTAAAATACCCCCTTTCAGTTTTGCCCACTGTTTTTCTACATCCCCCAGCTGTTCCCATCCCACTAACGACTCCCTGAGGTATTGGCCCATCTTCGCAAAGTTAGTCTTCCTAAAATCTAAGATCCTCACCTTGGAATGGATTCTAACAACCCTAGTCCTAATACTGAACCACACCATCTGGTGATCACTGGATGCAAAATGATCTCCCACTACAACATCAGAAACACTTTCACCATTGGTAAGCACCATTGGTAAGCACCAAGTCCATCTTTCACGTGTGGGGTCTGTTACCAATTGCCTGAATAGTTCTCCCTGTAGAGAATCCAGGATCTCCTTACTTCTAGATGATACTGCAGCAGGAATGTGCCAATCAACATCTGGCATATTGAAATCTCCTATCAGTAGCACTTCCCCTTTCCTAGCAATGCTGCGTATGTCTTCAATTAACTCTCTGTCCACCTCTTCCTCTTGTGAGGGAGGTCTGTATATCACACCAATGCAAATAGATTTCTCTTTCCCTCTTTCTAGTTTAACCCACAATGCCTCCTCTCTCCCTTTTAAGCTCTGTAATTCCAAAGCTTTAATAGTAGTTTTTACATATAGTGCCACTCCTCATCCCCTTCTTCCTACCCTGTTCTTTCTGAATAAAATATAGCCAAGTATAGTTACATCCCAATCATGGTTTTCTGTGAACCATGTTTCTGTAACTGCCACTAAATCCAAGTCAGCCACTCCCACCAAAGCTTCAACATCAGGGATCTTATTTCCCATGCTACGGGCATTTATACACACTGCTTTCCATATGTTACCCCTGTTACCCATTTCCATAAAGGTATTTAATGTATCACCTACCTGGGGGCTTTCACTTACCTGGGGCCTTTCTTCACCCATCCCCAACGAATCTAGTTTAAAGCCCTCTTCATTAGATTAGCCAGTCTACTACCGAAGATGCGTTGACCTTTCTTGGATAGATGGATGCCATCTCTGCTCTGCAACCCTTGGAACAGCATCCCATGGTCTAGGAAACCAAAACGCTCTCGATGACACCATCCACGCAGCCATGCATTCATCTCCAGGATGCGGACCTCTCTGCCTTGGCCTTTACCCTCAATAGGGAGGATTGAAGAGAACACCACCTGTGCACCTAACTGCTTCACCCTCTGTCCCAGAGCCATGAAGTCACTTTTGATATGTTCCGAGGTATACCTGGCAGTATCATTTGTTCTAACATGGATTAGCAACATTGGGTAATAGTCAGTGGGCTTGATGAGTCTCGGCAAACTCTCCGTAACATCTTGGATTTTGGCACCAGGCAGACAGCATACCTCTCTGGACATCAAGTCTGGTCGGCAGATGGACGTCTCAGTACCCCTCCGAAGAGAGTCTCCAACCACCACCACCCTTCGTTTCCTTCTGGTCACTGATTCTGCAACTTTGGGGTACTTGAACTCTGGTTCTTCCCTTTCCAGGGATGCTTTCACCTCCTCCACTTCCAGGGCTGCATAATGGTTCTTCAATTCAAGGCCTGGAGAAGTTGGATTGGTGATTTTGCAGGCCCTGGTGACTTGTGTCCAACCATCGACATTCTGTTGGCACCCATCTTCTCCTGTGCTGGAGAGCTTGGTTGCTGCAAGAAGCATCTCATCAATGTACTTCTCACTGTCTTGAATGCTCCTCAGCCTCGCCACCTCTTCTCTGAGTTCCTCCACTTGTTTCCTCAGAGCTTCAGCATGCAGGCACCCTGCACATGGAACTGGTCCTTCAACTGGCATTAGGACCTCTGTCTGGACCGAGGCAGAAGCTGTAACGGGGGCAACAGCTTTAGCAATACGATTTTTCCCAGTCATTGTTCTGTTCGTGGAGCTTAGGTATCTGTTAAAGCAAAAGAGAGAGATCTACCAAGTACCAGCCGGTTTCCCAGCTGTCCTTTCAGAGAAAAAGCAGTTAAATCTCTTTAATTATATTCAAAATCTGCTGGTCCAATTCTCTGTGATTTGTTAAAGGGGGACCCATTCCTTCCAGTCTCCAGAGCTAGCAAGTTACCCAGTTCCAGGATTGAGATTCTTTGCCATTTCTGGTTTTAAATTTCCATTGCAATGAAATTTGGCATTTTTAGTCCTTGAATTTATCTATTGGATCCAGTGCAACAAGTCCCATAATGCATCATAATGTGATTGTCAGACATCCAGGACTAGCTTAAAATCTTGCTCCTGGACCTGACTAACTTGGCAACTCTGAGTCTCCTTGAGACCTTCATTCCTCAGTCCAAGGTACAACCTTTAACCTAGTTGGTCAATTGGAGTTTCTTCTAGTCTTTTGGGGAATAAAGGGCTGGCCCAACCATCAGAGAAACTAGGTGGATGTCTAGGATGGCAGTTCTGGGGGCGGCAAAGGACAGGGCATTCAGAGCTAAACATTAGATTCTGACAGTCGGGGGGGGGGCATAAGGCTTAAGGTTTGCCTAGGGCGCCAACACATTGAAACCACTCTGGGGGTGGCCCTGGGTTAATCCCCTGCACTTCTCCTTTTATTGTAAAAACATCAATTTTGGGGACTGGAGGCAAAGCTCCACTGTCTCTTCTCCTGCTCCATTCCCTTGAAATTCCATCGTCCTTTCACCACTTTCAACATCCACACTCATTCTCTCAATATTCACTTAATTATTTCAACATCCAGTTCTTCTGTTCAGCATTCAACTTTCATCATTCACCTCTGCTAGTTTCAGTATCCATCCATTCAGCCAATTCCACAATCCACCTTGTCAGCAATAGTCAGGCTGGAACTAATCTTCCAGGTAGACTCAGCCTTCTGCATGTTGAGCCAGAACAGGGCTTCTCTTCATTGCAACTATTGTAGTAAGTGCTTTCATTTTAGTAATATTGTAATAAACAGTTGGAAAATAAGAGGCTGGTTCTTTTCCTTGGATATTGAAGTGGTTTAATTACCTGTAGAACATTGTACTTGAAACACAATGTGTAAAGAAGATAAGGACCTGGCAGGCCATGAGGCATATAGTGCTCAAGAGCCCGCCAATAAATTGCTCTTATTTTTGTTGAGTCAGCTCTGGGGGAGTTAAGGCACCAGGAGCCGTGTCAGGGGGAAGAGGTAGGGAGGGAGAGAGGTTGAACAATTCGAGGGGAAGAGAATGGGAGAGTTTGATAACAGGGGGGAGGAGGAAGGAAGGGGTGATCCTAGCCACCTAGAGGTAGGAGAGGGGAGGAAAAAGAGGGATGCTGGACTGCAGAGGGGGTAAGGTCTTGAGCCACCCCGGGAGGAGGGAAATTGGGCCTTTAGCCACCTCAGGGGGGAAGGGAGAAGAGCTGAAGGCTTGCATAAGGCATGAGATACACTTGTGTCGGCCCTAATTGTGTTTCAGTATATGTATGCTACAGAAGCTAGAAATCCTTCTCCCCTAGGAATGATTGGGACATTTTTTTGTGTGTGGGGGGCGGGGGGCTATTTCTATGGAATGCTGGTCAAATTTGACTCATTTTCAAATTCTATGGGGTATGTTTACTAAAGGTTAATGTTCATTAAGTAAAATTAGCACGCATTAAATGTTGCAATGACCCATAGAAATGGATGGGCAGCCGCAGTATTTAAAGCACATTAACCTTTAGTAAACATGCTCTTATATGTCCTTTTACCACTTTATCCCACAGCCAAGTTTCATTCCATTCTGTTAAATTTTTGGAGAATTATTTTGCCCCCAGACAGACATTCTCGATCCCTTTTGTGTAATTCTTTCCATAGCAGAGAGTCTGAATGAATTCTTTGCTTTGGTCTTTACTGAGGAAGATGTAGGCATGTTACCCATGACTGAAGTGGTATTTAAAGGTGATACTGCGGAAGAACTGAAAGAAATATTGATACACTGGGAAGATGTATTACAACTATTTAAACTGAAGAGTAGCAAATCACCTGGACTGGATGGTATAAACCCAAGGGTGTTAAAAGAAATTAAATATGAGATTGCAGACCTGCTATTAGTAATCTGTGAACTATCATTAAAATCATCTGTAATATCTGAAGATTGGAGGAGGGCCAATATAATGTCAATTTTTAAAAAGGGTTCCAGGGGTGATCCCAGAAACAACAGACCGGTGAGCCTGACGTCAGTACCGGGAAAAATGGTAGAAACCATCATAAAGAACAAAACTACTCAAAATGTAGATAGTCATGGCTTAATGGGAGATAATAGCTTTAGACAAGGAAGATCTTGTCTTACTAATCTGTTATGTTTTTTTGAAGATGTGAATATAGAGGTAGAAAAGGTGAGTCGGTTGATATAGTGTATCTGGACTTTCAGAAAGCCTTTGACAAGGTCCCTTATCAGAGACTTTTGGCAAAACTAAAAAGCCATGGGATAGGAGGCAGTGTACTATTGTGGATCAGGAACTGGTTAAAAGATAGAAAGCAGAGAGTAGGGCTAAATGGCCAATTTTCCCAATGGAGAAAGGTGAATAGTGGAGTACCCCATGGATCTGTGCTGGGTCCACTGCTTTTTGACATATTCATAAATTACCTGGAAAAGGGAATAACGAGTGAGGTTATCAAATTTGCAGATGACATAAAACTATTTAAAGTTTTAAAACCCAAGAGGATTGTGGAAAATTGCAAGAGGATCTTGATAAATTGGAAGACTGGGCATCCAAATGGCAGATGCAATTTAATGTGGACAAGTGCAAAGTTATGCACCTAGGGAAGAACAACCCAAACTATGGTTCCACAATGCAAGGTTCCACATTAGGAACCACCAGCCAGGAAAAAGATTTAGGCATCAATGTGGATAACATGTTAACCCTCTGCCCGGTGTGCAGCTGCGGCCAAGAGAGCAAATAGAATGCTAGGTATCATAAGGAAAGGAATGGAAAATAAAACAAATGCTATTATAATGCCTCTGTATCATTGATTATTGTGTGCAATTCTGGTCGCCATATCTTAAAAGGGATATAGCGTTATTAGAAAAGGTACAGAGAAGAGCCACAAAATGGTAAAGGGGATGAAAGGATACTCCTATGAAGAGAGGCTAGAAAGGTTAGGGCTCTTCAACCTGGAAAAGAGACAGCTGAAGGGAGATATGAAAGAGGTCTATAAATTAATGAACGGAGTGGAACAGGTAAACACAGATCAATTGTTTACACCATCAGAATATAGAAAGACTAGGGGACATGCAATAAATCTACAGGGACTAATAAGAGAAAATATTTTTTCACTCAATGTGTAATCAAACTTTGGAATTTGTTACTGGAGGATGTAGTAAAAGCTGTTAGTGTAGCTTGGTTTAAAAACGGTTTGGACAAGTTCCTGGAGGAAAAGTCCATAAACCATTATTAAAAGGGACCCAGGATATCACTACTTGACACAATACAAGCATTGAGGAACTTTAGTCTTTTGAGGGAAACTGCTAGTTATTTATGACCTAGATTGGCCACCGTTGGAAACAGGATACTGGGCTTGATGGATCTTGGTCTGACCCAGTTTGGCATATCTTGTTCTTATTAACTTCAGTTGGGTTGAAAGTATAAAATGGCTTAGAAATTACCCCATGTAGAGGACAATTTTCCAACTGTGTTTGGGACAGGTTCCATTGGCACTTTAGAGCTGCAGATAGGAAGCAAAACGTGAAATTTTCTGGACACTTGTGCATGTTTTTAGAACAGTAAGAAAACTACTATAAAAGTATACATGTTGAACTGAAAATGCAACTGATGTTGCTACTTTTCCTCCCCACAATCTAAGCACCTTTCCCCCAGTTACACCTTCTGTGATGTATGAAAAGGTAAACATACTATGGAAGAACAGACTGACCTTTGTGCACATGAGGGTTGGGCACTTTTCCAGCTTTAAACTCTTATATATGATTTTGAAAATTTACCCTCTCTATTATGCATTTTGAAAGCTGCAGTAACCATACAACAGTGTACTAGAGATTAAGGACACAATAGCACATTGAAGGTAATGCCTTTGCTTAATGGAAATTGAAGATGTGTTTTGGCAATGAATAATGTGTTGCATAGTATAGGAATACAGTACAAATATAAGCAAATCTAAACTTGAATCAATTTGACTATGATAAATGAATAGCATGAGAGCCACAGATAAATTAATCCTGTATAATAGTGGAACGAGCGAGACCTTTTCTCCCCTTGCAGCATTCATAAAGGTGACTTTTAAAAGCACCCTGAAATAGCAATGCTAATTTTAACACTCTTTGGAAGTCACTGCATATGGAAGGAGAAAAAAATGCAGAACAGCATGGAATGCCACTTCAGAAAGCTTTCGGTATTAACAGTGACATACCAAGGGCAGGATGGTGGGTGCGGCCTCTCCTGGCAGGAACCGGGGGGGAGGGGGGCATGACATTCAAATTACAGTGGTGGAGCAATGATGGATATTTAAACTAAACTCTGTGAGCCCTAGTGGTTTGAATCTGGAGAATGATTGGCCACGTCTGTTCTAAGAGTAACCAATGAGGTGAGGGCTTTCCTTTTTCTGTGGAAAATTCCCTCCTGTGATTGGTGGTTCCTCAGAAGTGATGTCATTTTGTCAGCCGTTTCAAACTGTTGGTGGGTATTTAACACAGTGAATGTTTGATCAGTGGTTTGCCCTCTTTGGCATCTTGGTCTAATGCTAGTTTGAGTTTGCATGTGCCACAGCACCTGAAGCAAAGCTGTGAGCTGGAAACGTGCGTGTAATGCAGGGACATTTTGGATGGCAACTTTGTGACACTTGGACTTGCTATCTGAGTAGAAACCTCAGATAAGTTTGCATCTTTGGTTGGTTTGGTGGATTTTACAGATTAAAAAATACAAATAAAATTTTTTAAGGAACTTTAAACAAATAAAATGGATGTTCAGATCATTCGGGATTGAAGTTGTTCCCCTCCTGACGGTACAGCCAACAAAAGTTTTGTAACACATTTACCTGCTACTATTGATTGTGAGGTTACTCTTTGGACTTGATTGATTTGTGACTAACCTCCATAGGGATTTCAGTATTGTTAAAAATTAACGGGGACATATTCAAAGCATTTTAGTTGGTTAGCAGATTTACAGTCAACTTGATATTCAGCAGCACTAACCGGATAGCTTAACAAGTTAAAGTTAGGATAGTTGTCCTAACTTTAACTGGCTAGCATGACCCAGTTTGCATTTGGATATTGCCGTAACCGGATAGCATCGTTGATGTCCAGCAAGCACAGATATTCAGCAGAGGAAACCAGATATTTATTTATTTAACATTTTTATACTGTGTTTTCCATGTGATCAAACGTGGTATAAAAATGATATGTTCTGTTGCTGAATATTTAGGTTTTATTAAAGGGGCAGCAGCTAAGAACTTTAACTAGCCTATCTGCTGTCACTGAATATGGACCCCTAAGTCTAAAAACAAACATGCATTAAGATGAAATGACAGTACCTGAATTCAAGAAAGTATGGGACGAACACGGAAGATCTCCAAAGGAAAAGGAACAAAAGAGACTATAGCAGTTCTTATGGAAGGGCAGACTAGATAGGCCATATGGTCTTTTTTTGCCGTCATGTTTCTATATTTCTGAAATCCAACAAATCAGTCAGTACATGAAGCTTGGGTGGTAAACTCATTTCCAAAGATTTGGACCCTCAAATGAAAAAGGACAAGTACACGTTCTGGCAAGACATTGTAGTCTTAATGATGGAATTTATTTAAAAAAATGTTGTTCTTGTGAACGAACAGTGTGGGCAGCATGGTGAAATGCCAATGGGTATTTCAAACAAAGAGAAACAGACATCAGGTCTTTAAAGAGTAGCCAGATAAACTTTGACTTGGTGCCTGGTTTGATCTCACAAGATTTTGGATTGATCTTACACTTCGCCTGCCATTCCACTGGAAGCCAGGACAAAGAAAATAACACTGGACAAATATGTTCACAAAGCCTAGTACCAGTTTAAAGGGGAGAGAGGGCAGCCACATTCTGAGTGAACTGTAAAGCCCAACTATTTTATAAGAATATAATATTCAGGTTTAACAATGGTGAAAACTCAAGTGTGCCATCGAGTGAACATTTTTGAGTCGTGGTATTCCATCTGTAAGGTTACTAGATTTAACCGGGCAAGGCAGACCCGTCGCTCCACCCCTTATTCCCCCCCACCACCACCTCCCCCCACCTTTCTCAACCTTCCTCTTAATCCATACAACAAAGACAACTACACTTCATTTGGACTCAAATTCCAACAATAACCAAACAATTCAACAAATTACATACCCCAACTTCACCTCCCCCCCCCCCTTGCAGAGCAGCAATCACCAGCCATGTTATTAGCAAGGTGACGCTGCGTCTGCCTCCGCCGGGTACAAGCCCCGACAAAACTCCGCACCCTCCCTCATCCGGCTTTGCCATATTATTAGCAAAAGCCCGAGGGATTATCCGGGTCGGGGGTACCCCACCCCCGCCCTCAAGTTTGCATCCGTCTCCGGACCCCGTAAACCTCCAGGATCCCACCACCGGCTCGGGTTACCTTAGACCCGAGCCGCCCCCCCAAAAGGTAAGCTGCGACCAGCGCTCGTCCCACATAAGATATCCTCCAAGGCCTCCTGCCAATCGTTAAGGAGTAAATCATTCCCAACTGGGGAAAGATGTATGCCATCGGACCTAAACAGACCCGAACAGTCAACATCCACCCAAGGATGCAAAATTTGATAGCCCCCGTGCTCCATAACCCATCTTCCGATTTGGCGATTAATTTTGGTCACACCCCTGGACCACCGCCACTGAACTCTGCAAGCAGGCCTTGGAATGATATCAGACCAAACCAGTATTACATCATCAAACATTGCCAACACTGCTGCCAAGTCCTTGCATTCCGCACGAATTAACTGCCAACAAGTCCACGACATCAAGTCATTGCCCCCAAGGTGAATCAGCAACATGTCCGGCTGTCCTCTCACTCGCTTATGGTGCCGCAGCAAAGGCAAGAGCTGAATCCATCGCAGCCCGTGCTCGCCCAGCCATACGATGGCCACCACGGAAGCATCTAATCCTAGATTCAGGCCAACAGGCCGTGTTGCTGCTCGCCGACCGGCCCAGTGCACGAACGAATGGCCAATCCCCAACAGCGACACAATCCTGGGACTAACTCTGAAACAGAAAGAAAGAACTGTTAATAACCCCCCACCTCCACTATAAATGCACATAACTTTGGAACGCTTGTGATTTCCATCTACCAATCCTCCTAATCTCTTGCACCGACAAACCTTCAGATGCAGCACTAGTAGCCGCACCTATCCGGAAGGAGTGCGGAGCGAACTGCCCCGAATCAAAACCCAGCCGTCGCAGAGACAAACGCAGAACCGCTGTGAACTGGAAACGCGTAAGCACCCGTAAATCCGCGTGTATGAAAAGACTGCCCGCACCAGCAGGCCGAACCGCCAAATACTCCCACAGCAACGTAACTGGGCACGTAGCAGCCCCCGCCACCTTACGCAAAACTACAGAGACTCCTCTCCCTCTCTGATCTGTTTTGGACCGCGCCAACTGAATACGGACCCCGCCATCTACCATAGTCACTTGATGGACCTGCAAGCCTAAACCTCGCGAAGGGCACCCCGATTCCACCACTAGCTCACCGACTCGAAAAGCCCCAAAAAAGGCCACGGAAAATACTGCCTGAAAAAGCAAGCCTTCATAATTGGACGAAACCACCAACAGAAGAGCTTGACACAATCTACCAAGCAAGTCATGTGTAATAGGACGCCACCTATCAGCAGGCAAAGGGGCAGCCCGCTCCCAACCTTGCAAAAGCCGACGCGTAAGGAAACCCCCTCTCCCAGCCCCCCCCATCCGACCGCCTTCATAAAGAATGCGAACCCCGCCAAGTTCCGCCGCACCGTGGACCGCGCAACCCCCGCCATCTTGGATGCCACAACATACTGACCAAGGAGCCAATCCGCCGCTGGACCATGACTCCATCCATGCTGCGACAGGAAAGCCACCACACTGCTGCAGCCCCTCTGGTACGCATCCCACATCGCAGCCGACACAGACTTCTGGAGTAGTGCTGTCATTTCCCCAGGCCAATCTGCCATAATTGTTCGGGGACCTCCGCCCCATCTTCCTCCGCCTCCGGAGCCAGGGACCGAAACAGCTCCCACTTAAAACGGGAAAGAGCATCGGCAATGGTGTTAGTACTCCCAGGAATATGCCGAGCTTTAATCACCACATTTAATTGCAGGCAAGCAAAGACCACCTGCCTCATTAGATCAGCTACCAGCTTGCACCTAGGGGCATAACTATTAACCACACTAACCACAGCCTCGTTGTCACACCACCATACCAACTGCCGGTGCCATAACCGATCCGGCCACAAGGCCAGCACCACCAGTATGGGGAACAGCTCCAAAAAGGTTATATTCTTCGTAATGCCCGACTCCCGCCAAGACTGAGGCCATTCGGCCGCACACCAAGAACCCCCGAAATACACCCCCAAACCCGCCCCCCAGCCGCATCTGTGTAAAGCTCCAGATCATCGCTAGATACCTCCCGCTCCCGTAAGACGGTGACACCATTGAACCCAACCAAAAATTCGTCCCAAACCCTAAGGTCGGCACGCATACTCGGCGAGATCCGGACCCGATGATGAGGTCTACGAACCCCAGCAGTAGCCGATGCCAATTGCCACAGAAAAACTCTGCCCATGGGTATCACCCGACAAGCAAAATTTAGGGAACCTAAGAGCGCCTGCAGCTCTCATAATGTTAACTTCGAGGCTATTACCGACTTGGCTACTAAGGCCCGGAGCTTCGTGACTTTATCTACAGGCAACCTTGCAGTCATTAACTCAGAATCAAGCTCGACCCCCAAAAATGTAATACATGTCGCCGGACCTTCAGTCTTCCCAGCTGCAAGCGGTACACCCCACTCCTCGGACAACCGCCTAAACCCCTCCAACAGATCCCAGCACCCTCCGGAATTAGCCGCCCCCACAAAAAAGAAATCATCCAAATAATGAACTACGTGACCACTGCCCATCCGTTCAACAAGAGCCCAATGCATAAAAGTACTAAACCGCTCGAAGTAAGCGCAGGATATAGCACATCCCATAGGTAGGCTCTTGTCGAAATAAAACTGCCCTTCGAAGCTGAAACCCAACAAATGAAAAGCCGCCGGATGCACCGGCAACAGACGGAAGGCCGATTCAATATCCGCCTTCGCCATCAAGCAGCCCCCACCACAGACCCGGACCAAATTCATCGCATCATCAAAGGATGCATAGCGCACCGCACACAACTCTTTAGGAATGAGATCATTAACAGAAGAGCCCAAAGGGAATGAAAGATTATGGATCAAACGATACTTCCCCGGTTCCTTTTTTGGGATGATCCCCAAGGGGGATACCACAAAATCCACTAACGGCCGCTCCACAAATGGGCCAGCAATACGCCCTAACCCAATCTCCACGGCCAACTTATCCCTTACCAAAGACTTAAACTTCCCGACGGAAGGGGAGTTTCTAGCCACCCCGGAGATGACCTTACCATGAACCGGAATAGGAAAACCGCACTGAAACCCCTCTGCTAACAACAAACTGTCCTTTTTCTTGGGATAGTACCGCAACCAAGGTAGCAGGGCGTGAATCTTGATGGGAGTGCGAGCCAAACTCAGCAGACTCCTATTGCTTTGCGGGGGGCATACTGGCTCCCGCGACACCTCTTTTAACACATTTGAGGGCGGAATGGCCACCGCCACAGGAAGAGCAAACGTGCCGGAATTTACAGTCCAGAAAGGGGCAAGATGACTTGTTGAATCGCCAACAAACATCGCCAAGACCCCCTCCCCCCGTCGCCCTCTGCACTGACGGGGGCATGCCGACTCGAAAGGGCTTCCCTGCCCCACCGGTACCTGAAGGTACACCTTTTAACCCACTCCCACCGCCCGACGCTGGTCACACAGCCATTTGCGTCAACCATAGATTAATATCTTGCGCGCCCCAAGATAGCGAGCGGTTCTCTTCCATTTTATCGCGAAATTTCTTGTCATAATTAAGCCACGCCCACCCTTCATGCGTGACTGATGCCTCTAAAATGGAATCCGTGTAGGCGAGCCGCATCCTGGATTGCTCTGGATGCACTTGCCCCCACATGCTGGCCAACCGTAAGAAGGAACGCGTCCAATTAATCACATTCCGAGCCACACACCACACCCTACCTGCCTTCGCTTCCTCCTTCCTCTTTCGTCTACTGTCCCCCGACCGCTTCCGGCCTTCCAACAGCCTAAATATGTCAATATATCTCCGTTTTTGAATTTTTCGACGCAAATGCCGTGGCACGCCTTCCCACAATTCCGAGAAAACCGCTAACGTAGGCGCCGCCCCACCACCTCCTGGCTTACCCGCCGCCATCCCCGGCCCTCGGCCCTTACCACCACTCTCCGACGTCGAATCCGACGAAGAATCGAAGGACGAAGAGGACGAGGACTCAGAGCTCCTATGTCTACGACAGGAATGCTTCCGTTTGCGGCCCCTACTCTTACGCCCCTTATCCACCGCCCCTGCAGCAACCTTGGCATCTGTACACTGTACCACCCCCAACTCACCTGATGCACTCTCCGTGACCGCTGTAGACACACCACTCTCCCGACGCTCCGCATCAACCCGATCCACGGCTGCATCCAACGCTGCTATCACCTCGGACGCACTTCCAGTCACCTGACGTCCCGGCACACTCACGCTCGCACCATCGCCAGGACGGGACGTACTCGACCAAGGACTCCCAGCATATGGCCACACCGGTGGCCCCTGTGGAGAGAAGACAGAAAAAGGCAAAGAGACACCTGCCATCGCCCACTGTGGCTGCCAAGCCCCAAGCCACTCAGCACGCAAAGAGCCCTGACCCCCACCTTGCCAGTGCTCCCAAGCTGCGGGTGAGCCACCCCTCAAATCTCCTGGCCATCCTGCCATTCCCCATCTATCTCTGTCCCCACAAGCCCCCGCCCCACCACCCACAGAAGCCGACCCCTCCCTTACTGAATCAGCCGGCCCCTGCCCGGCCCTGGATCCCGATGCACCCCTGGACACACATCCCCCCCTACTACCCCGACTACCACCTTGCGCCCTACCCACTACGCCTGGTTCAAGCAACTGCGGAACCTCGGTTGACAACTCGGTATCCTGAACCACCTCATGTGTCAGCACGCGGGCCCCCCTTCCGCGGTTGCCCCTAGAGGACCCCCTCGCTGCCCGCGCCTTCCCACGCTCACCCCTGTCGGAACGCCCTTAGCCCTACCTCGCCCCATCGTGCTTCTTGCTGTGGCACCCAGCCGCCGACGGCCTCGCCCATTACAGCCCCTGCCCACCTGCCCTGCACCTGCTCCTGCTCCCAGACCAGACTGCCCATCCCTGCAAGGAGCCCCGTCCTCCCTATTTCTCCTGGGCGGCCCTGTAGCTATCCTGGAGCCCTTAACCATGCTCTTATGAAGCAGTCTAAAACTAGAGAAAAAAAATTCTCCTGCGCAGTTTTTTTTTTTTTTTAGGCCGGTCTTAGGATGGGCTGCACAGGCGAAAGCAATACCATTTTACGGTATTGTATGTTTTATGAAAACTGTGCCCTCCACACTAGCTGAGTGGTACCAGTGCCGCACGTGGCCAAAAAGACCGTTAGAAGTGCAGCCGGCAGAAAGGGCCACCAGAATAACCTTTGAAACCGCCGCCCCCCCTCCAACCAGAGACTAATTCTACCACCCCTTACCCTAAAACGGCAGAGCAGTAGCCCAGATCCTGTGCCATCGAAGAAAGACCTCCGTTATTAGCACATCAGCCACAGCACCTCTGCCAACGGGCTAAGCGCCGTACTCAAAGACACCCGGACCTCGTCCCCCGCTCCCACAACCAAAGAGTGAAAGCCCCCCCAATCCGAAAACACTAAACGCCCCCGATCCAATACTGGCCCGACTTAACTGGAAACGTCGACAAAAGCGTCCGGCGTCTCCGGTATCCAAACCGAAAAGGTCGGAGCCACGCCGCGTCCACACAGAGGACGCAATCACGTCGACCCCCCGCATCCTATTGGCCCCGCGCTACCCGACCAACCGCGGGAGCCAATAGTCCCGCGGCACCCTTAAGCCCCGCCCCTTCCAGCCCTCACTCATGCCATAAGGCAAAGAGCTCCTAAGCCACCCGCCCGGTTAATGCCGGCCGCGAGGACGCGGCCCTGCGGCCTCGCGATTCTGCAGGCAAATCTTGGACACTTATCGTAAGTGTGGGCGTGGGAGGAAGAAAGGGACACATTATTTCCAGGTTTCAACAAGGCATGGAAGAGGGAAGAGGAGTTATTACCCTGCCCTTCCCTAGCATCCATCCCATCAAAGCAACAATATCACTTCTCTGTTTCGACATTTTTATTGAATGTTATGAAAACATTAAAGAAATAATACAAAACGAGAAAGAAATAAAAAGAACAAAGTGCAACACACAAACCAGTGCATGAATATACAAAAGGAATAATACCATTATTAATATCATTAGCTAAAGTAAAACAGTTATACAATTAACATTAATAATGGATCTTAATACTATGTAGAGACACAATTATGAAAAATAAGAGTATACAGTAATGATTAAATGAGGAGAAAGAAAATACATAGAATAATACGTTTTGTATGCAAGTTAGTCATAATATAGTCATGATATAATTGCAAGGGCGTTAACAGGCTAGTCATTATAATAGGAGAGAAGAGACAGGTTCCCACAGTTTCTTAACCTTGTTAGTCTTGTTAGTCTTTTCAGATGCTTTAATTTCAAATTTTTGAATTTGTCCTAGGGTATGCCACCAAAAGGTAATATTCAAATTAGACAAATCTTTTCAACTGTGAAGAATCATTTGAATTGACAGAGAAATTAAAATATCATAAAGTTTTCAGGAACTGGCATTGTCAATTGGTAAAGATGGAGAAGAGGATTTCAGAATAACATAGCTTGTAGTTAAGGGTTTATCAAAGTGAAACAACTTTTGAATGTACTTCCAAACTTTTTGCCAAAAATGAATCACTTTACATATGAAGAAGAGTATCACAGTGCTAACATTTATTGGTGGCTAATAAACCAACTTTACATTTCTTGGTGGGGGTCCAAAGACTATGATGAAAAATAAAATATAATGACTGAAGTAAACTAGCCGATAATGTGGGATGATTAGCATGTAGCCAAAAGCGATGCCAGTCTATAGTAACATCTTCAGGTAAATAAAGATTATTCGCCCAAATCTTTTAAAGAGCAGAAGACATGGAAGTAGGTTTAGTTGGTACTTTATAAAAGGATGAGGCAATATGACCTTAGCTGAAAAAGTTATCTAAGAGAACATAGAGATTTGGTATGGGAACTAGTGTATCAAGTTTAATAGAACTTTTTTTAAGAACATGTAATTGAAGCCAAGCAAAAATCAGTCAGGTTGTAATTTGTATCGAGACATTAAGGTATGAAAGGAGACAAGATTCAAACCATGAAGCAGGTGTTTAAGGCACCATATACCTAATGACTGCCATTTCGACCAGGATAAGATGTTGTGATCTATTTTAAATTTGGGGTTATGCCATAAGGAAATTTCATGGGAATGCCAAATAGAGATATCAAGCCTATTATCTAATTGAAGAAGAGCAAATTGTGTATCTAACATAACTTTGTTATTTAAAGTAGTGTTATGTAAATCAATAGACAAAATATACTTTAGGGGGATAGGTAATATTAGATCTAGTTCAACATCATACCACAATGGCAGCAGTTCCTCAGGTGGCTCAGAGAAATCAGAACGAACCAAGCGAGTAAGATTTCACTGGTCAACATTGAAATCATTACTGATTTTAAAAGGCCCTAATCTGTAGTATCTTGGTGAGCTGAACACGAATATAACATTTAAAAAAAATTATTGGCTCTCGTTTTGAAGATATTGCATGTAGTTCATTTTTGACGTTTCACTGTGTAAATTTATCCAGTAGGACATCAACAACATCCCAAATAAGCCTTGAATGATGTAATATTGCATCACATTGCATAATACCAGCATGCACACATCATCCAGAGTTGATTGCATCATTTTCTGATGCAATGCAATACTACTGCCAGACGGCTGCTGAAGCCATCTGACGCCAGCAGTGTACTATACGCAGTCGGAAAGGAAAGTAATCTGGTATTCTGTTCCGATATTGAAAGCCTCATGAATGCCTTAAAAATCACTCATGACCCACAAGACTGGAGACTATTTCTAGACTTTTCGAAACTGAGTCTGAAGGCTGTGCTTTTGAACAATGGAAACAGTCTTCCATCTATTCCAGTAGCGCATGCCGTACACATGAAAGAGACATACGATAACTTAAAGCATCTACTGACTTCGATTAACTATAACAAGTACAGCTGGCACCTCTGTGGTGACTTGAAGGTAGTTGCCCTTTTAATGGGACTGCAGCAGGGATATATAAAATACATGTGTTCCTTCACCAGAATGGAAGGATAACCCTATGAAGAAAGGCGTAAAAGGTTAGGGCTCTTCAACTTGGAAAAGAGAAGGCTGAGGGGAGATGATAGAAGTCTATAAATTAATGAATGTAGTGGAATGGGTTAAAGTAGATCTGTTGTTTATGCCATCAAAAAATAGAGGGCTTGTAATGAAGCTACAATGTAACCCATTTAAGACTAATAAGAGAAAATATTTTTTCACTCAACGCGTAATCAAACTCTGGAATTCGTTACCGGAGGATGTAGTAAAAGCTGTTAGTGTAGCTGGGTTTAAAAAAGGTTTGGACAGGTTCCTGGAGGAAAGGTCCATAAACCATTATTAAAGAGGACCCGGGAAATATCCACTGCTTACCCCAGGATGAGCATTGTAGAAGCTGTGGACTTTGGGTACCTGCCAGGTACTTGTGACCTGGATTGGCCACTGTTGGAAACAGGATACTGGGCTTGATGGAACTTGGTCTGGCCCAGTATGGCATTTCTTATGTTCTTATCATATAGGTTAACAGCCATAACAATGCAATGGAATGTGTGCCTTCACATCAGTGCTGATTCCACACATCTCCCTTTTTTCTTGGAGCTTATGCACAACTTTCTATTGTAAACGTTCTTCAGATCAAGTTGCTGAGGTGGCTTTGAGGAGAGTGAAGGACGGGGAAGTTACTGTTTTCTGTCTTCTATGAAAAAGGGAGGAGATAGCAAGGAGCTGAAAAATAACCTTTAATCTCTTCTATCCTTGTCAGGCCTGAGGAATCTGGAGGTGTGGATCAGCAACCTGGGAAAGAACTTCTGGAACTAACTGAAGGGTAGCATCAACCAGAGATCAATCATTTAAGGTCATGCATACCATTCCTGCTGAAACCCCCCACAGAAGGAGACCTGAGGAATAACTCCAGCAGCTGAACTTTCCTGGCCTTTATTTTATACCTTATCAATCTATAATAATATACCTAAAGCAATCATTGAACTGGAGGATCTTATCTGTAGCTTGCTTAAAGATTACAATTGTCATTGAAGTTACCTTCAGCACTGAGAGTCACCAAAGTGCTCTGTGCTGATATTGCTTGGAGGCCTTACAGATATTTTTGCCCCTGCCTGAAAGAGAAGTGTCTACAGTATGTAGCCCTAAAGAGCTTGAGGGACTAAATAAATGTGCCCTAGCATTGCAACGAGATGCACTCCTAAACTACAGTAGAAAACCAGAGTCCCTCCTGTTTGTTGACAATATTTATTCATTTATGCAATTTGATGTAGTACACAAAGGGGTATGTTTACTAAATTGCGGTAATGCCATTCGCGTTAGGATCCGCGGTAGAGGCAGAAATACCCAAATAAGGACATGGGCGGTACATCGTTACCGATAACGCACGTTACGAGGCGCCATAAATTAACGAGCGTTACATGATAGGGAGCCATCGCACGTTACCGCGCGTTAATCTTAAGAAGGCGCGCAGAGATGCAAACACAGAAACAGAGCTGTAGCACAATGGTTATTACACTGACTGATGGTACAGGGGTCATGGGTTTGAATCCCCAGTGTGCCTAATGAATAAGGCTAGCTGAGGCATTATGTTTAAGTATTGGGTTGTGAGGAATTTTAGTTTTACTTTAATTAGTGCTGCCAGCAAACACACCCTCACAGTGGCGTAACCTAAGGTGCCGCATAAGGCACCCTAGAAGGCACTCCATAGGGCACATTATAAAGTGCGCTGTCTGCCAAGGCACCCTATAATGTCCCCTATAGGACACCTTATAAGGCACCTTATAAGGCGCTTTATAGGGCACCTTATAAGGCACTTTATAGGGCACCGTATAAGGCACCTTATAAGGCGCTTCATAGGGCACCTTATAAGGCGCTTCATAGGGCGCCGTATAAGGCGCTTTATAGGGCGCCTTATGAGGCACCCTAAGGTGACAGTACTCTGAGGGTGTTTCTGCTGGCAGCACTAATGTACATTAAAAATAGACAATGCCTCAGACAGCCCTATCAATGAACCCCACTGTGGGTTTTGAACCCATGACCTCTGGCTCCACAGGCAGTGAAGTAACCAGTGGGCTACAGCTGTAACAAATGCATGGCTGGCTACAAGAGGACTGCACGGCACCACACAAACATTCTGCTGTGGTTACCAGGATAGGGTCAACCCACCCGTACCCAGGATGCACAGCACATGCAAATCAGCAGTCTACAGATGATCACAAGATGGGGTATGCACCCCATAGCACCTCAGCCTGGTATGGAGTGCCGACGGTGTGTGTTAGTGGCACAGAGTAGCTACAGACCATCACGGTGTGCGGGTCCTGTGCTCACCCTGAGGGTGAGGTGGGGTGCCCAGCACCATTTTCGCAGCACCTGGCTTTGCTGAGATAGGCTATGCTGCAGGTCCCCATCAGTGTCAATGTGTGATAGGTAGTCCTTGCAAACACCCCTAGGATATGCCTGTGTCCATCTGTATTTCACATCTAGCCCTTGTGGACTATGATGCGCCCAGAAAAGTGCATACCCTGTGTGGGTGCCATGGTCACATGATTTAAGTGAAGGGGGTGTTTGGACCCACAGGCGGATTATGTACCACCACCCAACCCACCCTCTGTGGCTCAGGGTGGGGGACAGGATCTCCCACCAACAGATCCACATTCTACCCCCCTGCAATGGTGATAGTAGAGGGGACCATCAACCCCAGTCCTGCTGGGGAATAGACACCCTACAGGGCAGTCAATGCAGATCTGTACACATCCATAAATAAGGCAATGGCAGACAGACAGTAGGCCTGGAAATGCACAGCTGCCCCCCACCACCACCTGACATTCTCCAGCAGCAAGCACAGTGAGTCACCAGCTGCTGCACCCTGCAAGGTGTTCCAGCCACACACATACGAACTGCAGACAGTCTGCTAGCTAGACTATAGTGCATGTTCCTGGAGGAGATGTGTGCACCCAAACCTGGGATGTGAACACACCCACCAAGCAGATAAGTCAATGATTGGGCCCCAGAAAACAGAACCCATATATATTACTTAAGAGAAACACTGTATAGCACTATGAGGGAACCCAGCCATGCCATGGTCACTGCACAGTCAGGGTGAGAGTGACCTCCCAGCAGGACATGCTGTGACCAACCTGTCCATGCAGGTAGTGGCCGGGCACTACAATGTCCCAGCCATTGCCCTATACCCTGTGCAGATGCATCCAGGCCAGGCCACCCTGTCCAGGCTATACCCACAGTACTGTGCTCCTCATTATGCACATTGGCAGGCTAACACTGGCACAAGTGCAAGCAGTGTGGGCTGAGGAAGGTGTTAGCAGCCACCACACACTGGATAGACAGACACACACTCCCACACCTATGCCAGCATTGTGCAACTATAGAGGCTTTTGGCAGCCCTGGCCACCGCACCAGTCCTGGGCACAGTGCAGGCATGGCTATGGTATGCAGTACTGTTGGGGTCACTCCGCAGGGTGATGGACACTGTCAGATACCAGACCTGACACACACTCCCCAGACACCAGAGAGGTTGGTATTTATTTTTATTTATTTATTTATTTACATTCTCTTATATACCGCGCTATTCTACATCAGTGCGGTTTACATTGAACAAACTGAAATTACATTGAACAGGGCATTATAACTTGGAGATAACTATTTTACAGGGAACATGGGCTATGGAGGGTTAAGTGGCTTGATACAGCTGCAGTGGCTATGATACAGCTCACTGAGCAGATTGTGCTAAACTTAGGAATTGCTATGTGCCAGTAATCATAGCAACCTTTTGATATCTGTGTACCGTATTCCCGGGTTTAGGGCGGCATTGCTAAGGTATGCAAGTGCTAGTATTGGGAGATGTACGCAGGCCCCAACATCCTACCTGTCCAGGAGGCTGTGGATAATGGGGCCTGTGGGTGAGGGTGTTTCTGCCCCTGTTGGCCGCTGCTCTAGGGCAGGGGTTCCCAACTCCGGTCCTGGTGGGCCAAACACTGTTCGGGTTTTCATGCTGTCCCTAATGAATATGCATGAGATACATCTGCATACCATGGGGGCGGTGCATAGAAATGCAGCACAGCCACATTTATTAGAGGAAGCATGGAACCTGAATGGTGTTTGGACCTCCAGGACTGCATTTGAGAGACTCTGCTCTAGGTAATGTGCATGTTTATGGTGTCTGTGCTCTGTAGGGTAAAATGTAGGTGTTTTGGGCATGTCTACGTCATCTGCACTAAAGGTTCTGTCTGTATTAGCATGTTTTAGTAGTCTGTAAAACATGGGGGCTGGGTTGGCAGGAACCACAGCTGGGACTTGAACCTGTGACCTTCTGCTCCTGAGCACACTGGCTGTGCGTACTGCTTCACACTGTTGCCACAGGGACAGTTCATTCCCTGGAGATACCATGACTGTTTGTCAGATGGAGCCTGTCTTTTGCAGTGCACGGCACCCACTTAAACGGGGCTAGGCCATGGTCTGCTGTGGCCAGATGCCACTGCCCCCTCCGCCACCAGCACCCCTCCGCCACCAGCACCCCTCCGCCACCATGCTGCCATGCCCTTCTGCTGGTGGTGCTGGTGGTGCGCAGTCTCAGGCCATCCAGTGTGTGGGTAGGCAGCTGCCTATGGTGCGGGTTCTGGGGTAGGGGTGCCTGCATTTACGTCCACGCTTCCCCCCAGCACCGCCTGCCACTGTTCTGTGCCCTTGGGAGTAGCTTCTGGGTACTATCCCCTGTGACACTGTGGGAAACACAGTCGTGCCCATGTTGGGCCTTCATCATTTGCTGTCTGGCTGCTCTGCTGTTTCAGCATTCGTATGGGCCACCTAGGCATCACCCTAATCCGCACTGTGGCCCAGCTGCATCACAGCATGTACCGCCTGCGGCCCTCTGTATCCCCTTTTCCGGCATCTGTCCAGTTGCCCGTTCTGACATGCCCACCCTGCTGTTGTGGGACATGTGCACGCCGTAGGACACCTGTCCAATAACAAGGGAAAGCCCTGATCAGCGCTATTTCACTGTGGGATCATTCACCTTGTCGGGGGACAGAGCATAGACCCTTCCACGCTTAATATCTTTTTTGGGAGCTTTCTCGGTAGTGTTTTTTGCTGTTTCCCAATATTATCACTATTGGCCAGCTTGGTTAGGTTTTTTTCCAGTTTGTTGAGGTCATTTTTAATGTTTATGTGCCCTTTTGTTCTGTGCACATGTATCACACATCACTTTTTTTAGGTTTCCCTGCCTTTGCTGTACATTGCTGACACTTAAATGGTTTCTCTCCCCTGCAAATGTGCATCTAACGGCAGGTTTTCAATCGTGTTAGGATTCAGCCTCTCCCTGCCCACACTCCGCCCATTGACCCCTTCTCTCCGCCCTCTCTCCACCTTCTGCGGTGTTTTACCGCTCCGCGGAACGTCTACGATCGTTAAGTAACGATAACGCGCGTTAACGTTACTTAACGATCGTTAATGTTACATAACGCGTGTTATGTAATGTTACCACAGTTTAGTAAACATACCCCAAAGTCTTAAGCAATGTCTAGGCAGTGTAAAATATAAAGCACAAATATTTCTTGCTGCACTGTCTGTGCTGTCCAGTTTCAATCAGTGACTGTAGAGGCAGCAAAGGGGGAGAGAGCGTGGAAAGGGATCCTGGGGTAAGGAAGGGGGGAGCAAGAAGGAATTCTGGACAGGATGAGAAGAAGAGCAGGGAGAGATGGGAGTGGGGGGTGGAGAGGAAAGGGGAAGGAGAAGGGGAAAGGATAGCAAGAAGAAATGGAGAGAAGTGCAGTCATGATCTTTTGCCAGGTTGCACACCTGGAATCTTTTTTCAATTTGTTTCATTTTATTTCATTTAACAATTATAATCTGCCTATCATAACCTCTAAGTAGTTTACAACTATAGCTGGAGTGGAAGGTGGAGGCTGCTATTGCAGCTGGATCTGATCTGGCACTTTTAAACTATGCTGTGCACCAGGGCCAGTCCCAGAGTTGGTTAAAGGTATTGGCACCCAGGCAAACCTTAAGCCTTATGCCCCTCTGGCTGTTAGAATCTATTGTTTAGCTTTGAATGCCCTGCTTCTATCGCCCCCCCAGAAGCATAACTACATAGCAAATGATGGCAGATAAAGACCAGCATGGTCATCTAGTCTGCTCCATAAGGTGGCTAGAGTTGAAGAATTACACCTGTCGCTCTGTGCAAGTTACACTCCCTCTGTGCCTTTGCTTAAGGTTGTACCTGCTGCTCCAGGCAGGTTACTCCTCTCTATTTATGAAGTTATTTATGTTTGCTTTGATTCCATCCTCTTGCTATGCAGTGATCTTCCCCATCTATCTCATGCTTTTTTGGATTCTGTCACTGTTTTTGTTATAGAAAACCCAGTTGGCTTTTTTTTTCTCAAAATCAGAGGCAGATCTCAAACCTGCACCTTTGGACTCAGACAGGTATCTTGGCAATTGAGCCATTGCAGCTCTCTCCTATCCCTAGAGGCTTTCAATGTAAGTTTGTATCACAAGGAGCAGCAGTGAGATTAGCACCCTGGCTTTTCTGGTTCGCAGTCCATTGCTCTAATCATTAGACTACTCCAGTCCTAGGCAGCCACCTTATTTGCTTAATGGTTAAGTCAGCCCTGCTGTGCACTGCTCTGTTTAAGAGCCCTAATCCAATGTCTGAGTCAGGTCTTCTTCTCCACAGGTTGACAGAGACTGGAAATACAGCCCCCAATCAGGAAGGGATCATGATCACTGCCTAAGAGTGACACTTAGGGGTTAATTTTATAAGGAGCCATGTAAAAATACGTGCCATTTACACATGTAAATCACCTTTCCATATCGTTCTGCTAGACCAGTCCAGACAAGCGAGTTGTGTTCCCCTACAAGCAGATTGGTGGAAACAAAGAACCAATGAAAAGCCCAGGTTTTAATGACATCACTCCCATGCCTTTATCCACCTCAGCCACCAGAGGTCTCTTCAGTATTTCTTTGTCTCCAGCAGATGGTGGATGGATTTTCTCCTCTATAAAGAAAACTCTGAAGATTGAGAGGAAAAGATTGATTAAATGCTCGTTAATGACCACCTTGAGGGTGACTCTCTCAATTGAGTGTAATATGGAAAGCTCCACTAGAGTGAGGTCTTTTCAGTAGTCATAGCAGGGAAAATTGGTCCAGTTTCACACGTTTATCATGATAAGAGCCTGATGAGCAGCCAGAAACTGGAAAGATTTGGAAGTATCTGGAAGAGTGCAGCAGCCTCACACAACCTCAATGTCCCCTCCCTCCTCCTCTGTTCCCCCCTGCTCTTTCCTGAAGACTGCAGAAGGCTCTCAGAGGGATCTGCCTGCCAAATACCTTAAACACAGTGCTGCAAAGCCAGTGTATCTTTATGTTTATTCTTCATTTGATATACCACTCAGGCATCAGAGTGGTCTACAATAATAAAACAAATGGCTGTTGGGAAAATTGAAAAGGAATGCCAGAATTCTGACAGGACAGTGGAGAGAAACGGACAGTGAAGAGAAGGGTGGGGTGGACAGTAGAGATAAGAGAGTTACATTAGGTCATGGAGGGAGGGACTAAAGGTATCCTAAGAGTTGGGGAGAGGGAGGTCAAAAGCGAGGTGGAATAAGTGTATTTTTAACATTGCTTTAAACTTGGAAAATGAAGATTCAGAGCGCAAGGAGGGAGGCAGAGACTTCCACAGTGCGGGGCTCAGATAAAAGAATGCAGTTTCGAGATTGTTCCAGGTGTGCATGGGAGACTGAGAGAAGCACAAGATGGTTAACATGAAGTGATTGGAAGGGATGGAACCGGAGAAGGTTGGAAAGATACTGTGGAGTACCAGTGTACATAGTTTTGTGAACCAGGATAATAATTTTGTACTTTACATGGTATTTGAGGGGACATCAGTGAAGGTGAATAAGAAGAGGGGTAATGTGGTCGCGCCGGGAAGAGTGTGTGAGTATACATGCAGCGGTGTTCTGAAGAAGCCGAAGGCGATGAAGCTGATATCAAGGAAGAACCGCGAGTGTGACATTACAGTAGTCAAGCCGAGAAGTGACCAGTGAGAGAAGGGTCATGAGAGATGGTACAGTGAGGAATGGATGAACGGCACGAACTGGCAAAGGAAGAAAGAGCACAGAACCAAAGAGGACAAGTGGTCATGAAACGAGAGAGAAGAATCAAGTAAGACTCCAAGATACCAAAGGGACTGGACAAGAGGAATGGGAGTGCAAACAATCTGAGGAGTGAGTGCAGGGCACGGTGTGTGAAAAGTGAACCAAATAGCAATGCATTTTGAGGTGTTAAGATGAAGTCATTTTGTGGACAATCATGTGGAAATATCTGATAAAAATGCATTCATGAGGGCTAGATCGGAAGACTGAAAGTTGGTATGGTGAGTAAAATAATGTCAGCGTAAAAATAGGAGGAGATGCCAGATTGTTGGATAAGCAGTGCAAGGGGTGCCGAGAAAATATTGAAAAGAAGAGGTGCTAACACAGAACCCTGGGGGACCCCGCAAGTGAGAGGAACAGTAGGAGAGGTGGACGATCCACAGGATACAGAGAAAGAGAGGAGAGACAAAAATGACTGGAACCAGTGAAGAACAGTAGCATGAAGCCCATAGTCGTGAAGGCAAGAAAGTAAGAGAGAGTGATCAACCAGGTCAAAAGCCAGTGAAACAGCAAGAGAAATATCACCTCTGTCATGTGAAATGTGGATTTTGTTAAGCAGTAAGAGGAGGATAGTTTTCTGTGCTGTGACCGGATCTGAAGCCTGACTAGTGGGGGTGAAGAGCGTGGGTTGAGTCTAAATGGGAGGCTAACTGGGAAAACACAACTTTAGAAAGAAAAGGCAATTTGGAAACAGGACGCCAGTTGGCATGGATGGCAGGGTCTAGAGTAGGCTTTTTCAGTATAAGGTGGACAATGGCATGCTTCCATAGGGAGGGGAACGTGCCGGATGAGAGGCTAGAGTTGAAGATGGTTAATGCAAAAGGGAAAAGTGCAAGAGATGACTCAGTGAGCCAGTGAAACGATATAGGGTTGGAAGGGCAAGTGGTCTTGTGGGAAGAGGCAATAACTTTAGAGAGCTCAGGTGCGGAGATCGTTTGTAATGCAGATCAGGTATGGGAAAGAGTGGTGAGAGAAGTAGGGGGGGGGGGAGAAGGAGAAGATGGTAATGAAACAGTTGAGAGGGCACAGCGTAATGCAATAATCTTTTCAGAGAAGAAATGGGCCAGATGGTCAGAAGCAAGGATCAAGGGAGAAGTGGTTGTGGCAGAAGGGTTATGAGAGGAGGAAAGAGAACAGAATTTAGAGTAAAGCTGGCTAGCAGAGTTAGCCGCAGTAGAGATCTGAGCCGAATAGTCGGATTTCCTAGCAGCGTGTAATTGTTGTTTGTAGTGCCGGTGTCGATGGCAGAAACACAGCAGGGTATCCATGGAGGGACGGCTATGCTAAAGACTTTCAGCCCTGCGAAGATGGGTGCGGAGTAGAGATAAACCAGGGTTGAACTAAGGATGACGTTGAGGATGTCGTCCACTAGGGACAGGGCGAAGGGGTACCAACTGGTCTAGGTGGTTGTGAAGAAGTGTGTGCTAGGTCTGGACCTAATCATCAGGGGGAAGAGTAGTGAAATCTGAAGGAAACAATGAATCAGCTGGAAGAAACTGCAGGAGAGTGGTAGAGACGAGTCAACACCTCATCTGTGAACACTCAGGGGTAGAAATGGGTCCAGACACAGATGAGGGAAGAGTGATGGAGAAAAGTACATGATGATGATCGGTCCATGGTAAGGCTAAAGTGGCGTTATTAGTAGGAGCAATAGGGGACGCAGAAGGAGTGAGAAGAGGTCCAGGGTATGGCCGGCCATATGAGTAGGGAAATGAATGTGCAGAGTGAGAGTAAGATCAGAGAGATGCGCGAAAGAGGCCCTATCCTTAGGCCTGGAGGTGGAGTCGCTATGGATATTGAAGTACCCAAGGATGATTAGATGAGGGTAGGCCAAGGAGGCCTCAGAGATAATCAGCAGGAGGGAATCCGTAATTATGTATGTGTATATAGTCATACTGTGTAATTTGTAAATCACATGTAAAACCTTGATACTAATTTGTATATAGTTCACCTGTTCACCATGTTTTAAACTCCCTGTTTAATGTAAGTCCAATGTTAGACTGTTCTGCATTGCACAATTTTTGTTGCCTGTGAACCGCGCTGATGATAAATAGCGCGGTATAGAAAAACAATAAATAAAAATAAATAAAAATCCCAAAGATCAGGGTCAATGGATGGTGGTGCATAGAATAGGAGGAAGTGAATGGGAGGAGTGGAGGCTAAGCGGTGTAGCATAGCCTCTGGGTAGTGAAGTGCTGCTGAGGAGACCTCCTGGAAAGGGAGGGAAGAAAAGGAGGACAGCCAGGCCTTCACTGTTCCAGCCAGAATGAGAGACTGCCAAGGCAGAGATGCCGGGAGGCAGACAATGGCTCAGGAGGGGATCTTCCCCATTACGTAGCCATGTTTCAGAAAGGAATAATAGATCAATGGAATTCTGGAGAAGTGTATCCTGGATAAGCAGTGTTTTAGAAAGCAAGGAACAACAGTTAAGTAATGCCATACTCACACTTATGGTGAGCAGAGTAGAAGCTGTGCATGATTGACCCCAGAAGGTATTTGAGGGTCGACAAGAAATAAGGTTTGAAGAGGTCCTGGTTAAGTGACCGAGGGGCTGAGTGGAAAGGATTTGGGGCTGACATTCCCAGTGAAGAGAGTTTACTGACATGGAAAGCAGGTGGGAGATACAGACAGCCCACAAATCAACAGCAAGGATGACAGCAGTAACGCAAGCAAACTTACCAGTGCAACAGTGAGAACGGGGAGGTAGGCATATGCAATTTTTGGCAGGTAAACAGGTGTGAGTTCTCTGGTTCCCACAACAGCCCTTGACCCTGGACTCGCCCCAAGGAGCTCACCCAAGGAGCACGTCCTGCTCCTTGGGTGCGCTCCTTTGGCGGTATCAAGGGAATAGAGCTGAGCTCGGCATGGATCCTCTGCCTTGGGATCTCAGAGAGTGAGTACCAAGGCTTGACCTCGTCAATGTCCTTATTGGGGGCTCCCGATTCTGTCTGTGTGGGATGCAATTTGAGGTAGACCGCTAGCGACTGTTGGTGAGGTGTGAGGCTTTCCCAACGTTTTCTGCACACGCTCGTAGCATTTTCTCGTATTGTGCGCCTGGAGGTTGAGCAGTCTGTATGCATGTTCTTCCCAAGCGGCTCCAATGCGCATTCCTACCCTAGCACCTGTAATGCGTATTGCAGTAAAATGGAAATTACACTAACCTGGTAATTGTAGTTCCTGTAGGATCCAGTTTAGTCCTCCACAATCGGGTAATGCCCCTCCTACTGCAGCCTGGAGACTGGACCAATCAAATCTTCTGTAGTACATATCCAGCAGGAGCTCCCAGAAGCCCCCCAGTGTACTAGTAACAAAGCAAACTTAACGAAGCAACACATCAGATTATTATTAGGCTATCATTAAACTATGTACTTCCCCCCCTGGAATAACCAACTCCCTCCCCAAACGAGGAAGTCAGGACACTGCACGGCGCCGTCATCGACGCCTTTAAATTTACACCGAGCTTCCCCCAGAAACTAAGGAGCTGACTGAACTCCAAAATAAAGGGAAGAGCCATAGCGATAAGCACGACTGTCGACAGAGTCCGAACGGGACGAAAACCATCCTACAGGCACCCGCTCGGGACAGCGCGCCGCAAAATCATACAGATAGTCGGGAGGGAAGGAGGACTAAACTGGATCCTACAGGAACTACAATTACCAGGTTAGTGTAATTTCCATTTCCTGTGCGGATATCCAGTTTAGTCCTCCACAATCGGGATGTAACAGAGCAGTTAAGACCGGGCGGGACCTTGCAGGCCGGCGCGCAAAACCGCCGAACCAAAACAAGAATCCCGAGCCGCTGACACATCCAAGCGATAGTGCCTGCTGAAAGCATGCAGAGACGACCAGGCGGCCGCCCTACAAATCTCTGCTGGTGGAACCAGGCTATGCTCCGCCCAAGAGGCCGCCTGAGCCCGAGTAGAATGAGCCCGGAGCCCCTCCGGGACCGGCCGCCGCTGCAACAGATACGCGGACGCGATCGCTTCCTTGAGCCATCGAGCAATGGAGGCCTTAGCCGCCGCCTCCCCTTTTTTTGTACCCCCAAAGAGCACAAAAAGCCGATCAGTCTTTCGAAGGACTCGGTAGACTGCAAATACCGCCGCAGCGCGCGGCCCACATCAAGCCGGAGAAGACTCTTGTCCACCGACTCGACCGAGCTCGCCGAAAGCACTGGCAGAAATACCGCCTGATTTAAGTGAAAGGGAGACACCACCTTTGGCAGAAAGGAAGGAACCGGACGGAGCACAATCCGCTCCGTAGAGAAAGACAAGAAAGGCTCTCGGCAGGACAGGGCCTGCAGATCCGAAATACACCGTCTTCAATGTGAGATCCTTCAAGGACGCCCTCCGCAAGGGCTCAAATGGTTCCCGAACCATAGCCCGCAGAACTAAATTCAAATCCCACGAAGGAATCACCGCCCTGCGGGAAGGCCGTAAATGGAAAACGGCGGTCAAGAAACGCCGCACATCCGCATGAGCACCAAGAAGGCGGCCCAAGACCTTGCCTCTATAACACGAAATCGCCGCCAGCTGGACCTTCAGGGAACTGGCCGCGAGACCTTTCTCGAACCCATCCTGAAGGAAGCTTAACACGACGGGCACAGAGACCGTCGCCGCCCGGACTCCCCGCCGGGAGCACCAGTCCTCAAAAATCCTCCAAATCCGAACATAAGTGAGAGAAGTGGAGGACTTTCTCGCCCGCAGTAAGGAGGAAATCACCGCGGGCGAATAACCCTTCTTTTTCAGCCGAGCCCTCTCAATGGCCAAACCGTAAGCGAGAATCGAGCCACCTGGGGCATCCGCAAGGGGCCCTGAAGGAGAAGGTCCGGCAACGCCGGGAGGTGCCACGGCACGCCGTCTTGAAGCCGGACGAGGTCGGCATACCAGGGCCTCCGGGGCCAATCCGGAGCCACCAGCAGCACTCGGCCCTGATGGCACTCGATGCGCTGGACGACCCGGCCGATCAGCGCCCAAGGAGGGAAGACATACAGTAGCCCGGACGTCGGCCACGGCTGAATGAGAGCGTCGAGTCCTTCGGACATTCGCTCCCGCCGTCTGCTGAAGAAGCGACTCGTCTTGGCCGATTGGTAGGTCGCCATGAGATCCATGATGGGCGGACCCCACCGCCGAACTATTTGCGCATACACCTGTGGATTTAACTCCCACTCTCCGGGGTCCACCCGCACTCTGCTGAGGAAGTCGGCCTGGACATTGTCTGCGCCCGCTATGTGCGCCGCCGAGATCGCCGGCAGGCGAGTCTGCACCCAGCTGAATAAGGCCGTCGCCTCTGTCTCCAGGGCCACACTCCCTGTGCCCCCTTGGCGATTGATGTACGCCACCGTGGTCGCATTGTCCGACCAGACGCGGACCGCCCGACCCCGGACCAGAGGCCCCAGGGCCAACAGGGCTAGCCTGACCGCCCGAAGCTCGAGACGGTTGCTCGACCACGCAGCTTCCCGAGAGGACCACACCCCCTGCGTGAAGCGGGCCTCGCAGTGAGCTCCCCAGCCGGCTAGGCTCGCATCCGTAGTGAGAGGAACCCACAGAGGAGGCTCCAAGGTAATCCCCCGCATCAGGTTCTCGGAGGAAAGCCACCATCGAAGCGACCGCCGCACTGCCTTCGGACAGGGCAGCCTCTTGTGCAAGGAATCGCACTGGTTGGACCAGCGGCGAAGGAGCGCCCTCTGGAGCGGGCGCATGTGGAACCGTGCCCATGGCACCACCTCCAAGGTCGCCGCCATCGTTCCGAGAAGCCGTAGGTACCACCACGCCGACGGAGCGGGCATCCCCCGAAAGAGTCGGACAAGAGCCCGCAACGCCCGGACGCGGCGCTCGGGGAGACACACCAGTCCCCGAGCGGTGTCGAAGCGCACTCCCAGATACTCCAGGTCCTGCGAGGAACGCAGACAACTCTTTCTTTCGTTCACCACCCAGCCGAGAGATCGCAGCAGAGCCACTACCCTGCCCGTGACTCGCAGGCACTCCCGACTGGATTTTGCCCATATCAACCAGTCGTCGAGATATGGATGGCCCGAAATGCCCTCCTTGCGCAAGGCCGCCGCAACGACCACCATCAGCTTTGTGAACGTGCGCGGAGCCGTAGCCAAGCCGAACGGCATGGCCCTGAACTGGAAGTGGCCCCAAGGAAACGCAAAGCGGAGAAACCGCTGATAAGATGGATGTATCGGGATGTGCAAATAGGCCTCGGTGAGATCGAGGGACGTCAAAAACTCTCCCTGTCGCACCGCTACAATGACTGACCGCAAGGTTTCCATACGGAAATGCGGCACCCGGAGCGCGCGATTCACGCCTTTGAGGTCCAAAATCGGACGCAGGGAATCGCCCTTTTTGGGAACCACAAAATAGATGGAGTATCGCCCGGCGCCTCTATCCAAAGGAGGAACCGGGATCACCGCTCCCAGCGCTAACAACCGATCCAGGGTCACGCGGAAGTCCCGCGTTTTTTTGCGCTCCCCTGCTGGGAGACAGAACAAATGAATCTGGAAGTGGGAACGCAAATTCCAGAGCGTAACCCTCTCCTATAATTTGTAGCACCCAGCGATCCGACGTGATTTGGGCCCAAGAGGAAAGAAAGTCGCGCAAGAGACCCCCAATAATCGGGCCTCCCTCCAGAGCCTGCCTCGCGTCATTGTGGCTTGCGCCCAAAAGAAGAGCCCGAGGAAGAGGCGGCTCCGAAGAAGCCTCTGCCGGCTCCCCGAAGGTACGAAACCCTTGATTACGGGCTCCAAACCTGCCCCGCTGCGAAGTCCACAGGCGGGAGGAACGAAACCTGCGCTGATCCCGAAAGGACCCCCTCGCCGAGGGGGAGGACTTGTTGGACCTTGGCCTATCCTCCGGGAGCCGGCCCCCCTTGGACTCACCGAGATCCTTTACCAACTTCTCGAGAGCCTCCCCAAATAACAATCTGCCCTTGAAGGGCAGCTTACTGAGGCGGGACTTGGAAGAACCGTCCGCCGCCCAGTTGCGCAACCAGAGGGACCGTCGCGCCGCAACCGCGGATGCCATACTGTTAGCCAACGCGCGGATTAAATCATAAAACAGATCCGCCAGATAGGCCGAGCCGGACTCCAGCCGGGAAACCTCCAACAGGCCCTGCTGGTCTAGCCCGGGGCTCGAGCGCAAATGCTGCGACCATCGCAGACACGACCGAGCCACCCAAGCCCCACAGATAGAGGCCTGCAATGACACGGCATCAGTATCGAAGGTTTGCTTGAGCAAATTATCAATCTTCTTGTCCTGACCGTCCTTGAGGGCAGCCGCCCCCTCAACCGGGATGGTGGTTTACTTGGTCACTGCGGAAACCGCAGCGTCCACCCGGGGGGACTTGAACAAGTCCCTGTCCTTGTCGGCAAGGGGATAAAGCCGATTCATGGTCCGAATCCCCTTCAAGCCGGATTCCGGGTGCTCCCACTCCGCCTGGATCATATGATCCACCACGCGGTGAACGGGAAAAACCACCTGGGAATCCCTGACTGTCTGAATTAGAGGATCCTCAAGACCCTCCTCCTCCATGGGCCGCACCGCCGAAAGGTTAAGCGCCTGCAGGGACTCCGTGACCAGAGGAACCAGCTCGTCCCTACGGAACACGCGAATGATCCGAGCCTGGTCCTCCGGCTCAAGGATCTCCCCATCCTCCAACTCCTCCGCTTCAGTCTCAGGATTGCCCTCTGCCTCGGAATCCAGGAGACCTAGGGCGTCCTGCTCCTGTTCCCCCAACCGAAGTCGCTTGCCCCCGGGTTGCGAGGTGCATTGAGCCGCCCCCGAGGACCCTGGGGGGTTAGAGGGGGGCCAAACTGCCGGCAACTGACTGGACCTGCTCAAGCGAAACGCCTGATGCATGAGGAGCACAAAATCCGGGGAGAAATCCATAGACGGTGCAGCTATAGCCGCCTGCTGGAGCGCAGCCACCGACCCGCTGGCCGGTGGAACCGACCCAGACTGAGGGAGGCTCGGGGAAAGAACACTGTCCCCTGAATTAGAAGCATCCCCAGGGGTAGGCTGATCCGGGAGACTCACAGATTGCTCTAACTCTGCAGGCACTGCAGCACAGCACCTGCAGATGGCCAGAGTCAGTCCCTGCTGCTCTGCGGGACCCACAAATCACGCACTGGGGCTGGGAAGCCATCCCAAGGCCACCTCTGCCCAGCGGGATAGAATACAACAGTCACAGGGAAGCCCACACCACAGGGGCAATCCTATGCAAATCAGCCCCGATTTGAAATTAAAACGTTTTTTTTTATTTTTTACAAGAAACAAAATATGCCCCATACTCCCTGGGGTGCCCTGAGCAAAATCGCCAGCAAGAGGAACCCCAAAAACGCCAGGGGAACCTGTGCACAAGTGCTCAAAAGTGCCTCTAAAAGCACACTTTTAAAATCCAAAATGGCCGCCGGACTTTTTCACCCGCGGTAAAAAAACGGCGCGAAAATACAAAAGCCACCAAATAATATGGAAAAGAACTAAAACGACCCTCTAATACAGGGCAAACGACCAAATTTAAGAAAAATTGCCAAATGGGCTCAGGAGAGCCTACAGAAATGCTGGCAGCTCTAACAGAGCACTGCACACAAGAAGAAATGAAATGAAAATCTCCTACCAGCTCAGGAACCACCAGGATTCAGCCAACATCTCCCAGTGCCAGCCACTACTGTATCAGGTATGGCTTTACCCCGTACTGTCCAGGGGGAGCTCACCCAGGGCTGTGAAAATTGGCTAGGCAGGAACACAGGAGCCAACAGGTCTGACTTCCCCCTAGTCTCCTGTGGCAGTGCTCCAGAGAGACAGGCTTCTTCTTTTGTTCTCCTTTTAAAGATACAGCTAGCTATCAAAGAAATAGCAAGGAAATGCCCCAAAACAAACCCTAAAACAACTAACTAACAAGTGTTGCTCCTGCAATAGTCACTCAGTGTGCCCAGGAGGACACACTTTTACGTCTTCAAGCTGCTAGAGACTGGACACACTGGGGGGCTTCTGGGAGCTCCTGCTGGATATGTACTACAGAAGATTTGATTGGTCCAGTCTCCAGGCTGCAGTAGGAGGGGCATTACCCGATTGTGGAGGACTAAACTGGATATCCGCACAGGAAAGTGCAGTTAATGTTTGCCACAGAAATGCACAGGTAACACGTGCCTTTAGGACGCTGCAACCTTGGAGCGTGCTGTTGTGATACTTGCCTTAACTCTCTTATGTCTTCTTCCAGGAATCGTTGTTTAGCCTGTGGCAAGTGTGGTACCTCATCTCCGGGTTCTGGACTCTGCGCTTCTAGCATGACACTTTCTGAGTTGTCCCTGGAGGGATTGCCCCCTTCTCTACACCGGAGGATGCGATTAGTCTGGCCTTGCCTGCCTAAGGGCAGGAGGTGGGGGATGAAGCTGTGGGTAAAGATAACCAGCCAGCTGGAGGTTCTAACGACCATGCTGTGCACTGCTCCACAACCTATAGGGAATCGATGGCATCTATGTCCCCTGGTGCAGGGGGGCTCATTTCCATGGGGAGAGCTTCTGTGGTCTAGATTCTACTCCCTGGAATTCTTTTCCTTTTTACAACAGGCCTGGTCATTCTGGCATGGAAATTCAGACCCTGCGGCTACTGTGTCCCCCTGAGCGCAGTCTCGTGAGAAGCAGGCTGAGAGTGGAAGCCCTGTTTGACTGCCTATGGCTATGAGTTCCCAGCAAAGGGTGCCCCCTGGAGATGGGGATTAGCTGGGATCTGTCTAAGATTTGGACTGTGGCATAGATTCATGTGATTGATGTGGATGAAGAAGTAGTCTCGTCTTTAGAGGATTGTGAGGAGGCTGATGAAATCTGCCTGTTCCGGAAGGAAGAAGTACCTTGAGCTTTGTGGATGCTTCAGGCATGAAGCAGGAACCAAAAATGTATCTTCTCCTGCAAAAGGTGTGGAAATCCACTACTGTCTTCCCATTCCTGGAGGTACTCAAGAGCCTGTTCTGGTCAGAGTGAGATTCCCCTGCTTCCCCATCTAAGGGGCTAAGGGTGTATAAGAAGATGCACACTCTCCCAGAGAAGGAGTGCATTATGTGGTTTGATATTTCCAAAGTGGATGCGCAGGTCACTGTGGCTACCAGTTGGACCACCATTCCTGTGGAAGGTGAATTGCCCTAAAAAGATATTCTGGACTGAAAGGTGGATTCATGCTGAAGAACCAGTTCGCTACAGTACATTCTTCAGTTGTGGTATGTGCAGGCCTGACATCTCGAGCCCTGTGCCAGTGGATTCACTCTCTTATGCTGGATTATTCTATCCGTCTTTTGGAGCCTGCTTCCTTTCTGATGCCATGTATGGCCTGGTACGTCTAGCAGGAACCAAAGAAGAGATACGAAGACTGGCAGTGAATCAATGAAGGCTTTTATTGGTGACGCCTACGCATTTCGGCCGATGGCCTTCCTCAGGGGGTAATATAAAAGAGGGCAAACCTCAAAAAGAACAATATAAATATAATCAATAAATAATGAATGATCATAATATTAAAAAAGCGTGTACATAAAAACAAGCAAATCTACAAACATTTAAAACAATAATCATAAATGGCAAATGTAAGAGACAGTCATATATCAATTATTGTCATAAATAACTAATGGTAAAAAAGCTATAAATCACAGAAAACAATATCACATTGTAATATATAGAGAGTATAATAAATCATATTACATGATAAAATCTATGACTAATAAAAAGTGTAATAAGTCAAACAAATCAAAATGAAGAAATCCATTTAGAAAGAGATGAGGAGGATACACTAAAAAATGTACATTTATAAATGGTACTCTGGTCAATTAAAACATAAATATAAGATAAGGCATAGCTAATCTACATCAAACAAAAGTATGCTTAAGTAAAAAAAAAACATAGAGGAGTGGAATCTACATAAATTAGTTAAATTTAAATTTAAACAATAGAACAATAAATAAATCAATAAGATAGTGTAAAAGAATAAATTGATAAGAAAGTATAAATTATATAAATACCTTCTAAAAGAATAAATTATATAAATACCTTCTAAACTGTGCTTTCACATAAAAAACAATATAGACCATTGAAATATAAATAAATAAAACATAAAAACGTTGCATGTTTATTGCATGACTGTAGATCCTATACTAAAAAATGTTGTTGTTGTTGTTAAGTGCCGTCGAGTCGGAGTCGACTCATGGCGACCCTCTGGATAGCTATCCTAAATTGTGTTCGGTCTTCAGTCAGGCGGCTCATTGTTGACAGACTGGTACCCGTAGCTGCTGTTATTGTAGCGATCCATCTCATTGCTGGCCTTCCTCTTTTGCGTTGACCTTCTATCTTGCCAAGCATGATGTCTTTCTCTAATGATCTCTCTCTTCGCATGATGTGTCCGAAGTATGAAAGTCGAAGTCTTGTCATCTGAGCTTCTAAAGAAAGCTTAGGTTTGATCTCCTCTAGTACCGACTGGTTTGTTCTTCGGGCAGTCCATGGTATACACTAAAAAACTAAGGGTACAAAAATTTTTTTCTTTTTGTATAAAACTAATCTTGAGTATCAAAAAGATGGGAATAAAGGAGGAGCTTTTAATCACTACAAAGATATCTCTGAAGCACTGACATTATACACTAAACCACTGAAAGACAACCTAGAAGTAAAAACGATTGCAAAATGAACCAGCTGAATAGTAAACTTGATATGGAAGGGCTCTGGCACAGAACGTCTATCCCAAAATGCACTAGAGCTCGTGCACGCTACAAAACCTCTAGCGTTGCAAATATTTAGATATACGAGACAGTATTAACCTCAATGAGTGCCACTTCTAAGTAAAAGACTTTATCGGGTTCCAGATGTTATCACAATTATAAAGAAGTGCTACAGTTTATATATCAACGGCAAAAATATGAATTCTATTGTGAACACATCACAAATGTTGTAAAGGCCAGTGCCTGAATTCTACAAGAGAATGTTTTCTCCGGATCAATGCCGCATCAAAACAAAGTTTGAAGGACTGGAAAGGGGGGCTGTTACTTCTGGAGAGAAATCTGAAATTGTGAGTATATACTTCTGGGAATTTTTCTGAAAGGAATTTTTTTTCTTTTAAAGCTAATTAATCTGTGAACCCACTATTTTTTTTGTTAAATCAGTCAGGGCCTAGTAGCAACAGTTTAAGATTCAATTTAAAAAACACAGAAGAGAACTTTCTGGTTACCTTTCATACCCAGTAGACAGCTGTAGTTTAAATTTCATAGTCACTCAGGGCCTAGCATCAGCAAAGTACTTTTAGTTTCAAATTAAAACACAGAAGAGAGCTTTCTGGTTAAATCTAGAATCCAGCAGAGAGCTTGTAGTTTAAATTTCATAATAGGTTAGAGCCTAGTAGCAGCAAAGAGCTATAATTTAAATCAAATCAGAATATAGTTTTCCTCAGCAGCACAGGACAAGGTACTGTGTAGCAGCCCTTTTTTAATAAGTGTTATATCCCTCCCTCCCCACACCCACCCTCCCCTGGGAAAATCACAGCTTTATAGGTACTTGCACAACTTAAAAGACAGGAGGTGCTCTCAGGTGAAGCTCATTACCCAAATCAGTCATACACCAAGGACCTGAGATTAATTAAGCTTCAGGTGAACAAGGTATATTAAACTTCTTAGGTACAGTTTTAGTGGTATAAATATCCATTGCACCCTTTAGTACATATAGAACTTAAAGATCTAAACACAAACTTAAAACTAAGATGCAGACAGCAGTCCAGCAGCGGGATGTGGGCTTTCCAGTCTTTTGCATTGAGTGTCACATGTATGATTTTCTCCCAGCTGGTGAGAGGTCTTACGTGTGCACTAGGTGCAAGGAGCTCTCTGCTCTCAGGGAACGAGTCCGTTCTCTAGAGGCTAGAGTAGCAGACTTGGAAAACATAAGACAGACAGAGAGGTACATAGACGAGACCTACAGGGATATAGTCCTGAAGTCCCACCTCCAGTCTGGCAGCATCCCTGTTGCCATGGAGGAGAGAGGTCACGTGACAGGAGAGCATCACCCTGGTGTGGCAGGAAGTGATCCTGTAACTAGGACCTGTCCTCCAGGTGATGTAAACCCCTCTCGCACCGAGGAGGTTTCTCCAGGGCCAAGTGCCCATGCGGGAAGGGTTAGGACAGCAGTTATAGTTGGTGATTCGATCATTAGGCATGTAGATAGCTGGGTGGCTGGTGGACGTGAGGATCGCCTGGTAACATGCCTGCCTGGTGCGAAGGTAGCGGACCTCACACGCCACCTAGATAAGGTCTTAGATAGTGCTGGGGAGGAGTCTGCTGTCTTGGTACATGTTGGTACCAATGACATAGGAAAATGTGGTAGGGAGGTTCTGGAAGCTCAATTTAGGCTTTTAGGTAGGAAGTTGAAATCCAGAACTTCCAGGGTAGCGTTCTCCGAAATGCTTCCCGTTCCACGCGCAGGACCCAATAGGCAGGCAGAGCTCCGGAGTCTCAATGCGTGGATGAGACAATGGTGCAGAGATGAGGGGTTCGGATTTGTTAGGAACTGGGGAACATTCTGGGGAAAGGAGGGGCTCTTCCGAAGGGATGGGCTTCACCTTAACCGGGATGGAACCAGGCTGCTGGCATTAACCTTTAAAAAGGAGATAGAGCAGCTTTTAAACTAGATAATAGGGGAAAGCCGACAGTCGCCCAAGAGCGCATGGTTCGGAGGAATGTATCCTTGAAGGATACTACAAAAAGCAGAGAGGTTCCAAAAAAGAGTAAAGTAGCCCAAATGCCCTCGAGTATGGAGCAGACAGAACTTAAAGATCCCAAATTACCCATGTCTACCAATAGCCAAATTAATATGAATAAAATACAGTCTCTAAAATGCTTGTATGCAAATGCTAGAAGTCTACAAAACAAGATGGGAGAGTTAGAATATATAGCACTAAACGAGAGGTTAGATATGATTGGAATATCAGAGACATGGTGGAAGGAGGACAACCAGTGGGACACTGTGATACCTGGGTACAAACTATATCGAAATGATAGAGCTGATCAAATTGGTGGAGGGGTTGCGCTCTATGTTAGAGAGGGCATTGAGTCAGAAAGGATTAAAGTTTTGCAAGAAACAAAATTTGCTGTAGAATCTCTATGGATTGAAATTCCATGTAAAAAGGGGAAGGCGATGGCAGTGGGGGTGTACTATCGTCCGCCTGGCCAGAATGAACAAATGGATGATGAAATGCTCAAAGAAATCAAGGAAGCTAGCAAATGTTACAGTGCAGTAATAATAATGGGTGATTTCAATTACCCCGGCATCGACTGGGTCAGTGTCACAACAGGACATGCTAGGGAGATAAAGTTCCTAGATGAAATAAATGACTGCTTCTTGGAGCAGCTGGTTCATGAACCGACCAGAGGGGAAGCAATATTAGACCTAGTCCTTAGTGGAACACCAGATGTAGTGCAAGAGATAAGGGTGTTGGGGCCACTTGGCAATAGTGATCATAGCATGATCGCCTTTGATTTAATTAGTGGAGGAGGGATAGTAAGGAAATCCACAGTACTACCCTTTAACTTTCGAAAGGGAGACTATGATAGAATGAGGAAAACAGTTAAGAAAAAACTAAAAGGAGCAGTTGCAAAGGTTAAAGACGTACATCAAGCTTGGGTGTTGTTGAAAAATACTATCTTGGAAGCCCAGACCAGCTGTATTCCACGCTTTAAGAAAAGTGGAAGGAAGTCCAAAAAATTGCCAGCATGGTTTAAAGCTGAGGTCAGAGAGGCTGTTGTTGCCAAAAAAGCATCTTTCAAGAAATGGAAAAAAGAGCCAAATGATGAAACCTGGAAACAGCACAAGCACTGGCAAGTCAAATGCAAGGCATTGATAAGGCAGGCAAAGAGAGAATTTGAGAAGAAGCTTGCTGCGGAAGCAAAAACGCGAAATAAAGACCTTTTCAAGTACATTCGTAGCAAAAAACCCGTGAGAGAGTCAGTTGGTCCATTAGATGATAAAGGGGTTAAAGGAGCACTAAGAGGCGACAAGGCGATAGCGGAGAGACTGAATGAATTCTTTGCTTCGGTCTTTACTGAGGAAGATGTAGGGATGTTACCCACGACTGAAGTGATATTTAAAGGTGTGGAAGAATTGAAGGAAATATCGATACATCGGGAAGATGTCTTACAACTATTAGATAAACTGAAGAGTAGCAAATCACCTGGGCCGGATGGTATACATCCAAGGGTGTTGAAAGAACTGAAATTTGAGATTGCAGACCTGCTATCAGTAATCTGTGAACTATCATTAAAATCATCTCTAATACCTGAGGATTGGAGGATCGCCAATGTAACACCAATTTTTAAAAAGGGTTCGAGGGGTGATCCGGGAAACTACAGACCGGTGAGCCTGACATCAGTACCGGGAAAAATGGTAGAAACCATCATAAAGAATAAAATTACTCAGCATATAGATAGTCATGACCTAATGGGAGACAGCCAACATGGCTTTAGACAAGGAAGATCTTGTCTTACTAATCTGTTATGTTTTTTTGAAGGAGTGAATAAACAGGTGGACAAAGGTGAGTCGGTTGATATTGTGTATCTGGACTTTCAGAAAGCCTTTGACAAGGTCCCTCATGAGAGACTTTTGGCAAAACTAAAGAGTCATGGGATAGGAGGCAGTGTACTACTGTGGATCAGGAACTGGTTAAAAGATAGAAAGCAGAGGGTAGGGCTAAATGGCCAATTTTCCCAATGGAGAAAGGTGAATAGTGGTGTACCCCAGGGATCTGTGCTGGGTCCGCTGCTTTTTGACATATTCATAAATGACCTGGAAAGTGGAATAACGAGTGAGGTTATCAAATTTGCTGATGACACAAAACTATTTAAAGTTGTTAAAACCCAGGAGGATTGTGGAAAATTGCAAGAGGATCTTGATAAATTGGAAGACTGGGCATCAAAATGGCAGATGAAATTTAATGTGGAGAAGTGCAAGGTTATGCACCTAGGGAAGAACAACCCAAACTATGGTTACACGATGCAAGGTTCCACATTAGGAACCACCACCCAAGAAAAAGATTTAGGCGTCCTTGTGGATACCATGTTAAAACCCTCGGCCCAGTGTGCAGCGGCGGCCAAGAGAGCAAATAGAATGCTAGGTATGATAAGGAAAGGAATGGAAAATAAAACAAAAGATATTATAATGCCTCTATATCGTTCCATGGTGAGACTGCACCTTGAATATTGTGTGCAATTCTGGTCACCATATCTTAAAAAGGATATAGCAATTTTAGAAAAGGTTCAGAGAAGAGCCACCAAAATGGTAAAGGGGATGGAAGGCTACTCCTATGAAGAAAGGCTAAAAAGGTTGGGGCTCTTTAACCTGGAAAAGAGACGGCTGAGGGGAGATATGATAGAAGTCTATAAATTAATGAACGGAGTGGAACGGGTAAACGTAGATCGATTGTTTACCTTATCAGAATATAGAAAGACTAGGGGACATGCAATGAAGCTACAGGGTAAACTATTTAAGACTAATAAAAGAAAATATTTTTTCACTCAACGTGTAATCAAACTCTGGAATTTGTTACCGGAGGATGTAGTAAAGGCTGTTAGTGTAGCTGGGTTTAAAAAAGGTTTGGACAAGTTCCTGGAGGAAAGGTCCATAAACCATTATTAAGAAGGGACCCAGGATATCAATGCTTGAACCAATACAAGCATTGTGGAACCTGTGTCCCTTGGGGAAACTGCTAGGTACGTATGACCTAGATTGGCCACTGTTGGAAACAGAATACTGGGCTTGATGGACCTTGGTCTGACCCAGTATGGCATATCTTATGTTCTTATGTTATGTAAAGTTGAATGTTAGATTTCAAATGCTATGTTGACAAGAATATGACACGAATGTTACATCAAAAACCATAATTTGGCTTATGTTAATATAAATTTCGCCAAAGATTATAGCCGCAAAAAGGAGGGACGTTGTAAAAGTGATATTTATTAAGGTAATGAAACCTCCTTTAGCATACATCTATAAATGCATACAACATGATGATTATACTAAAAACGCCAAAATCAATTGAGGCATATTTGTGTAAGAATGATAATATTTAAGATTATAAGAAAGGGGATCTAAAAGAGCCCTAAAAATAAAAGAGAAACAGAAGAAATAAAACTCACCGCTCTCATATTCTTAATAAATAAAATATTCTTGTCAACATAGCATTTGAAATCTAAAATTCAACTTTTCATATTTTTGCCCTTGATATATAAACTGTAGCACTTCTTTATAATTGTGATAACATCTGGAACCCGATAAAGTCTTTTACTTAGAAGTGGCACTCATTGAGGTTAATACTGTCTCGTATATCTAAATATTTGCAACGCTAGAGGTTTTGTAGCATGCACAAGCTCTAGTGCATTTTGGGATAGACGTTCTGTGCCAGATCCCTTCCATATCAAGTTTACTTTTCAGCTGGTTCATTTTGCAATCGTTTTTACTTCTAGGTTTTCTTTCAATGGTTTAGTGTATAATGTCAGCGCTTCAGAGATATCTTTGTAGTGATTAAAAGCTCCTCCTTTATTCCCATCTTTTTGATACTCAAGATTAGTTTTATACAAAAAGAAAAAATTTTTTGTACCCTTACTTTTTAGTATAGGATCTACAGTCATGCAATAAACATGCAACGTTTTTATGTTTTATTTATTTATATTTCAGTGGTCTATATTGTTTTTTATGTGAAAGCACAGTTTAGAAGGTATTTATATAATTTATTCTTTTATACTTTCTTATCAATTTCTCATCTCATCTCTTTCTATATGGATTTCTTTGTTTTGATTTGTTTGACTTATTACACTTTTTATTAGTCATAGATTTTATCATGTAATATGATTTATTATACTCTATATATTACAATGTGATATTGTTTTCTGTGATTTATAGCTTTTTTACCATTAGTTATTTATGACAATAATTGATATATGACTGTCTCTTACGTTTGCCATTTATGATTATTGTTTTAAATGTTTGTAGATTTGCTTGTTTTTATGTACACGCTTATTTAATATTATGATCGTTCATTATTTATTGATTATATTTATATTGTTCTTTTTGAGGTTTGCCCTCTTTTATATTACCAATAAAAGCCTTCACCAATAAAAGCCTTCATTGATTCACTGCCAGTCTTCGTATCTGTTCTTTGGTTCCTGCTATCTTCTACAGATACACAGTTGTTTTTTGTTTCGTCACTGGTACGTCTAGCAGCCAGGAATTGTGCCCTATCGATAATGTCATGGCATTGGCTTGGCTCTGACATGGGGCAGTGGACATCTTCCAAAGCCCAGTTGCCCATCTGGCCTTAGAGGGATGCTTCTCTTTGGTCCGATTTGGAGAGGTTGGTGAAGGACCTGAGTGAGACTACATCTTATTGCCTTCAGGAGGACAGGTCCAAGGGGCCTGTGAGGCGGGCAGGAGCCTCTTTTCCATCAGTCTCTGCCTGCTCCTCGCGGGCGTGCTGGTTGAACCCCCGAGGGTCTCGGGACTCCCATTGCTGCCAGCTTCGAAAGCCTTTCTTCCCCTCTACTTATGGATTTCGGGCTCTTTCTCAATACTTTCATGGAGCACTTGGGCCTAGGGACCCGGTCCTATCCAGAGGAGGACCCTCCCAGTCTGCGCAATGACAGTTTGGGGGCCCGTTCCCTAGTTCCTGCGGTTTGGGACAGACTTAGCCTCTTCCTTCAGGAATGGGCTCAAGTTACCATGGATCGCTGGGTGCTAGTCCCCATTCAGTACGGCTATGTCCTGGAATACAAGAGCCTATCCTGGCCTCTGTGCAGATCCCCTTCACCAAGCTGCCTCTTCTGAAGTCAGTGGTTCCCATTCCCCCGGACGATCAAGGCAAGGGCAAGTATTCCATCTGTTTTATGGTGCCAACATGGAGGGAACATTCCAGCCCATTCTGGACCTCAAGTATGTCAATGATCACTTGCATGTCTGTGCTTCTGGATAGAAACTTTGTGATCCATGATTCAAGTGGTGCTCTGAGGGGAGTTTCTGGCATCTCTGGATTTGGCTGAGGCTTATTTTCATATCCTGATCCGGGGGATCAGCAAAGTATCTGTGTTTTGCCATGCTTGCCTCACCTTCAATACGCCACCATCCCATTCAGACTCTCCACTGCCCCAAGGACGTTCTCCAAGGTCATGGTGGTGGTGGCTGCAGCACTATAGCGCCAAGTAGTTTGTGTGCACCCATCCAAGTCCATTCTCTTTCAGAGGCATCTCGGGTAGCTTCCCAAGTGGTGTCCTTTCTGATAAGCTTCAGCTGGATGATCATATGGAGGAAAGAACAAGTTGTTGCATTCCCAGTCCCTGGAGTTCCTGGGAGCATGTTTTGATACTCGAGTTTGCAGTGACTTCCTGCCCAAATAAAGTCAAAAACTGTTGGATTGCCTATCACTGCTCTATTCACAGCAGGCTTCCAGAGTCCAGGATTATCTTCAACTCTTTGGATTGATAGCTGCAACAATCAAGATGGTGCCCGTGGGTGCATGTTCTTTTGCAGCCGCTCCAACGGTCCTTGCTGACTTGGTAGTCCCTGAGTTCTTAGTGGTTTGAGCTCAGGCTTCCACTCCCAAATATTGGTGATGGTCAGCCTGTGGGGCGGTAGCAACCCAGTCTTTTGAGGAAGGACATATCGCTAGAGATTGCTCATAAACCCTTCTGTTGACAGATATCGGTCTCTTGGCTGGGGAGCCCATTGCCAAGGCTGAACGGCCCAGGGATGTTGGAAACACAGGGAAGTGGTGTGGTCCATCAACTGCCTTGAGGCGAGGGCCATTAGGTTGGCTCTTCTCTGTTTCCAGCCCTCAGTCAAGAGCCGGGCAATTTGAGTGTTCTCAGATAACGCCACAGTGGTGGCTTATGTCAACTTGAAAGGCAGCATGAGGAGTAGCGGGGTAGTCCTGAAGATGGTTTTCCTGTTTGCCTGAGCATCAAAGAACCTCCTAGTTTGTCGGCTTGTCATATTTCTGGGGTGGCTACTGTGGAAACAGATTTTCTCAGCTGGCACTCTTGTACCAGGAGAGTAGGAGTTGAGTCAGGAGGTGTTTCCGTTGTTTTGGTGCTGCTGGGAGCTGCTGACACCCCAAGAGGGATCTGATGGTGACCCGCTCCATTGCCAAAATGTGCTGTTTCTTCAGTCGCTGCATGGAGATGGGGTCCAAGGGCATCTGTGCCCTGGCTCAACCTTTGACCAAGTCAACACCTGCTGTATGTGTTTCCTCTGTGGCCCCTGGTGGGGCGTGTGATTCGGTATATAGAGTGCCGCTCAAGAAGGATTATTCTGCTGGCCCAAGATTGACCAATGAGAGCGTGATTCGGAGATCTGATGTGGCTCCTGCAAGCTCTACCTTTTTGTTTGCCTCCATCTCCAGGCCTATTATGTTAGGGGCTGTTTGTCCTGGAGGACCCTGCTCCTTTCTGGTTTACGGCTTGGCTCTTGTAAGGAGACAATTAATGCATATGGACTACTCTCCGATGGTGGTTTTCCACTCTGCTCAGAGCCCGGAGGAGGTCTACCAACCTGGCATGTGCAGGTCTGGTGCCCTGAGTGGTGGTGCAGTGCACGGCAACTGGCTCTTGAGGTAGCCAAAGTGCCGTCTCTGTTGGCCTATTCTACAGAACAGTCTGGAGAAGGGCCTTTTCTCTTATTTCCCTGAAGGTCCGGGCAGCTTTGGTCTGTTTCAGAGGTCCGTTAGCTGGTAAGTCTCTATCTTTACACCTGGATGTTTCGCGCCTTTGTCAGGGGGTTCAGCATCTGCATCCTCCTCGCTGGTCAGTGATCCTTTCCTGGGATCTGTGTCTGGTGCTCAAGGCCCTGATGTCGGAACCCTTTGAACCACTGAAGCATGCTACTCTGAAAGATTTGACACTCAAGATGGTCTTCTTGATTGCAATTTGTTCTGTAAAGAGGATTTCCGAGTTGCAGGCTCTGTCTTGCCGAGATCCTTATTTGTCTTTTTCAAAGCAGGCCATTTCCATTCGTCCTGTGCCTTCCTTCCTCCCTAAGGTGATTTCTCCATTTCATGTGAACCAGGTGGTCTGCCTGTCCTTCTTCTCTAAGGAGCAGTGTCGGGGAAAGGATAAGGATCTTCACCTTGTGGATGTCTGGAGATGTTTCTCTGGTACTTGGAGGTTACAAATTATTTTCATAAGTCCAGCCATCTTTTTGTGCTATTGGCTGGCCCGCGCAAGGATGATGCGGCGGCTAAGTCAACTGAGGTGCTGGATTAAGGAAACCATTGCCTCAGCATATCTGTTGTGGAACCGGCCAGTTTCGGAGGGTTTGTGTGCCCATTCTACCTCAGCGCAAGTATCATCATGGGTGTAGCAGAGCTCAGTAGTCCCTGCAGACATTTGCCAGGTGGCAGAGTGGGCATCGCTTTCTACTTTTGTCAAGCAGTACCACTTGGATATCCACACGTGGGCAGACACAACCTTTGCCTCAAGGATTTATGAGCTGCTGTGTCTTCTTTCCGCCCAGTGGAGTCATAGTTTTAGTACATCCCACATGTCTGGACTGGTCTAGCAGGACAATATGGAAGGTGACATTTTACTTACCAGTTAATGTCCTTTCCTTGCTAGGCCAGTCCAGGGCCCACTCTCTGGTACTTTGTTTGCTTTGTTCTTCTGCTGCAGTACCCTTGGGTCCGCTATGGCTTTGCAGGTTCATCTTCTTCTGACAGCTTTCTGTTTATGCTTTCTTGTGCATAGTTCTCTACTGTGAATACTCATTGTTGCCCACAGTTGAGTTTGTGTGAGGCTTGCCATGTTTCTCCCATATGCTTTGGGATGAATACTGAAGAGACCTCTGGTGGTTGAGGTAGATAGAGGCATGAGAGTGATGTCATTGAAACCTGGGCTTTTCATTGGTTCTTTGTCTCCACCAATCTGCTGGTAGGGGAACACAACCCATTTGTCTGGACTGGTCTAGCAAGACGCAAGTGAAAGAATTTCTTTGCCTGCGCTACTCCTGACCACGTAGCAAAATTCAACCTCAGTTCTTTGACTTAAATTCTCTAAATTCATATAAGGCAGTACAAATGAAAAGGAATGAACACAGCAAATTATTATCAATAACAGTATTACTTAAGCTTAAGTGAGGAATTCACAGGTATGCAGATTCCCATGATTCCTACTGAAGCCAGGCAATAGCACTTCATTTATTAAGAAAAATATTGCTACATGGTACAATTTTGTTTCTTGACTAGTGGGATCCACTTTGAGGCCTCCCAGGAATACACCAGCATCTCACCTGTTGGGTACCAAAAATGAACCAGGGAGCTAACAATCAGCATCCCTCACCTCCCATGCCATCAGAATGCTTGGCTTCTCTCCAGACAGCCCATGCAGCCTAAGAAGACAGGGCGGGTCCTGGACTGGACTGGAGGGACCCAAGGAAAGAAAATTAGCAGGTAAGGTCTAATTTCACCTTTCTTATCATCCTTCCAGTCCAGTCCAGACACATGAGACATACCAAAGCAGTCCTCTAGAAACCGGGTGAAATGAGAGAAGAGCAACAGGATAAAATACCAGCAACAGGATAAAATAAAAATAAACGTAACCATCTAATTTCCCAACAAATAAGGGTTTCCTACACGGAGCGGTGGGTTCACTCCTAAACAAAGACATGGGGAGGGGTGGCCTGTACAGAGCGGCAGGTGCACCTACCCTTGCCATTTTACTGAGCAGACTAGATGGATCATACTGGTCTTTATCTGCCATCATTTACTATGTTGCTATGTATAATAAAGAAGTGCCTAACTCTGCACGCACAATCCTTGCAATGCCACAAAAAACATGCAGAACAGTAGGGTACTCACGCCAACCACCTTCTTTTTCCGTTTGCCCATGCCACAGCGTACTCCGCTCCGATGCTCCTCAGTGCTCCAAAGGGGCTCAAAGGGGAAGGTGGTTGGCATGAGTACAATGAATCCATCTAAAACTGTGAAAGCAGTAGGTCCTATGGACAGACATGTGGTACTGACTGCCAGTGAATGTGTAAATGTATCGTTGCCTCTATCAAACAGCGTTTCCTCTTCCGTTAGCTCCCCAAAAATTGAGGGGGGTGATATTCCTTCCCCGCTAACCAATGAGGGGCTTATGGGTGTGTCAACCTCTTCACCTATTCTGGCGGAGAGATCTTCCCCCGTTTTTTCTTTGGAAGTGGTGCCTTCTCCTGCAGTGAGCCCTCGGGCAGGGGATGTTCCCCTTCCCCGAGTAATTCAAGCCAGAGGGGTCCCTAAACTTTTGGCTGATTCTTTGGGCCCTGTTGCTCAGGCCTCTCAGCAGGATGTTTCCTTAAAAGATATATGGAGTTTGTTAACAGGTATGGATGCTTCTTTATCTTTGTTAATGCCTCAGTTTACTGTGTTTACTCAAGAGACTGTTGATAAGCTTGCTCACCATGATATTTGTTTGAATTCTGTGGATTCTCGTTGTTTAAAGCTAGAGACTCAGGTTTCCACTGTACAGGGTGCACTCACCTCCTCTATAAAGGATAGTTTGGTGCTGCATCGTCAGTGTGAACAATTTGAAAATACTACTAGAGCTAAGAATCTTAGATGTCTCAATTTTCCAAAAACACATTATTTATCTCCTGATATTCTTTTTCGTAAATATTTAAAGGAAATATTGGGATATCAAGATTCTGCTACTCTTATTTTCAATAATCTTTACTATCTTCCTAGCTCTAAGAAGGATATCGGTGGGGAGGGTGAGGTTGACCCCCTTATATCAATGGACACCTTAAATATTTCTGACTTTATTGAATCTTCGTTAGATGTAATTTCTGTTAGAGCGACTCTATTAGTCTCTTTTCATTCTGAGATTGTAAAAAATGAGATATTGAAATTGTTTTTTTCTAAAAAGAATGAATTATTTTGTGGGCAGAAAATAAATATCTTTCCTGAAGTATCCAAGCAAACTCAGGTCCAGCGGAAGGGTTTTTTAGCCCTTAAACCTCGGGTTCTTGCAAGTGGTGCAACCTTTTTTTTGAAACTTCCCTGTAAATGCTTGATTACGTTAGGGAAGGCTTCTTATGTGTTTGATGAGCCCCTTCAATTAGAGGAGTTTTTGAAATCCTGTTGATGGTATGGATATATGGGTCCTATATTTGGTTAGTTAGATAAAATTGGGGTTTAGATTGGGTAGTATCTTGTTTTGCTAGTAATTTTGTTGTTTTTTATTTTATTTTACCTTGTATTCTGGGTTCATTCTCCCATGATGTGGGTTTGTACTTTTTTTAATGTGATGTGTTCTCTTTATTTCTGATTTATTGTTTTTCTTGTTTCTATATTACTTTGTAATATTGATTGAAAAGTTGCAAATAAAAAAAAAAGAACAGTAGGGTAGAGTCCTCTAGTCTGTTAGAGCAACAGATAGCAATGCCACTAGAGTCCTGGCGGAAGCTAACCTGATCTGCCCTAAAGGTTTGCGGACCTCCGTGTATCAATGCCTGTGTATCAACGCCAGGTGAGACCGCAAGACCCTTGCAGTCCAAAAACAAACGAAAAAGCAACTGGGACATCATCCATTCCCTGAAAAGTAAACAAAAGGCATTCAAACCGCATAACACCAGAAAGTGGAAGTGTGCAACCAGCAAGTACAAACCTAGAACCCTGCCAAGACTGCCCAGAGGATCAACCTAATTTTCCTCTAATGCCAAAGTCCCCAAGACAGTATAGGAGACGAAGACGATCATCTTGAAAAAACTTCAACAAGATGGTAAAACAGGCTACCCAAGGAAACCGTTGTCCGAAAACAAACTAGTGGGAGTGCTTAGCAAAAAACAAACTGCCATTGCTCCTTATCCCAACAGGAACCCGGTGAAAGGTAGAGAACCAAACCCAGCAACATCACTGACTGAACGAGTGGCTGGAATGAGGACACTGAGAGGCACCTTTCATTGCCAAAGTGATGAGGGAAGCCTACCAAAAAACACCATCGGTGCGTAACCGGTGATTGATGTAGCCTGTTTCTTCCCTTCTTTTTCCAACAGAGAGGTTGAAAAGCACACAAAGCAATGACCTTTAGGCCCAAGGGCAGGTGGCTGGAAAACCAAAACCAAACCAAACAGCAGAATTTAGAGCACGACTCTTTTAGATTCTCTCGCCCAAAGATGCCGACGATGATATGCCCTAAAAACTGCAAAAACAAAAGAGCCATACTCCATGAGGAATAAAGCAGAGCAAACTGCATACTGCCTGAAACGAGAAAGAAACATGGTCTCAGAAAGAACTGAAGCTCATGAAAACCGCTGACCAACCACTGGACTGAGACATGAGACCCAGCAAACAACAGGCAGAGAGGCAGTCACTGGCAAAACCCCTCAACAAAAAGGGGACCACAAAACACTTTGACTCTACTACAGACTGCACCCCCCAGGACCAACTGGCCTTGAGACTATGAGAACACGTATCCTCAAATCCTTCCAGGGAAGACTGTACCCCCAAGATGGGCTTTCCGCAGGAATACCAGGCCCTATTGTGACAAACACCTTAAACAGAAAAAAAGAGTTAAGTGTCCCAAGGCTCCTTCCTGCCTTTTGCAGCTGAGCATCCCTCAACAGTCTCCAATGCTGTTGACTAAGAAAAAGATCCTAGAAGCACACACATACAGCCAGATCAGCTACACACATCCATACAATGGACCTCACTTCCATGGAACAGACCTCTAGAACTCCCAACAATAACAGTTGCCAACTCCAGCGCTTATTGCCAACTCCAGTGCTGCCTCTTGGTGGAGGCATGCAGAAAGAACACCATAAACTCCTTCAGCTCAAGATAACCACCCTAAAAGGGGCAGCAACTCGTAGGCAACTAAAGGCAGCAATTGAGTGCTAATTCAGAGGTGTTCAAAAAACGTCCGCCACAGTCCATATATCCACTAAGGACACTGGAGCTGTGACTTACTACCATGGACTGAATCCCTTCCAGAGCTGCCATGGACTGACTCCCTTCTACAGCCTCCAATGGCTGAGAACTAATAAGAACAAAATTGGGCCGAGACTCAAGAGCCGAAGCTCTAGTCCAGGAATAAATCCAGCTCCACTGCTCCCTCCTTCTTGAAGCCTCCAGACTCCACAAGGGCTGTGCAGCCCCATGCTCTTCCAGAAGACTGGAAGGTGCCCACCAAGTGCTTCGGCTCTTGAGTTTCAGCTCAATTTTGTTCTTATTAGTTCTCAGCCATTGGAGGCTGTAGAAGGGAGTCAATCCATGGCAGCTCTGGAAGGGATTCAGTCCATGGTAGTAAGTCACAGCTCCAGTGTCCTTAGTGGATATATTGACTGTGGCGGAAGTTTTTTGAACACCTCTGAATTAGCACTCAATTGCTGCCTTTAGTTGCCTAGGAGTTGCCACCCCTTTTAGGGTGGTTATCTTGATCAAATTTTAGGCTCACTGGTCCCTCTTCCTCTAGTACAGTTAGAGCAAATATGTTAGGGTACATCCTTCCCCATCATGTCTATGTTTGTATTTGTTCATCCGTCCATCCCTTTCCCCCGTCCTAGATCCCATATCATTCCCCTTAACAGAGAAAGTGATCCCCCCAGCATAGCAACATCATCCACTTTTCTTTGTCCATGTTATAATTTTTATTAGACCTTTTAACCAACTCCTCTCCTGTTCTTCTGTGTTTCCTTGTTATTTTCAGGCGCAGAGGGTCATTAGTTCCCTGGACCTTCCATTGTTCATCTGAAGGACCGGACCGGACCAGACCTTTAATTCGTATATAATGAGTCCAACCTTTTTCCGCATTTCTTTCAGCAGTCTCAGTACTCAGTAAGACCTGGACTCCTTCCAGGATTTTATCAAGACCCACTGTCCTAGTTTGAGACCGTGAACTGCAAACTCCAATGGGGGTGTTTGTGCCAAACGTCCTTTATTCCTGAGAACAGATAAAGAAGAGGACAGCCCAAGTATATATTCTTTAAGAAATTTATCTTTGGTTTCAAACTGAGGAGGTTCCTTTAATTGTCCCTTATACATAGTAACATAGTAAATGATGGCAGATAAAGACCAGTATGGTCCATCTAGTCTGCCCAGTATTCAGTTTATTTTGATTTTATATATAGGGTAAATATAGGATTTATATATAGGGTAATCTGAATAACATTTCGTAGGGGGACAATCCTAAATCTTTCCGAGGGGCTGTTCAGATTCTTAACAATGCTAAGGGCAAACACTTAGTCCAAGGTAATTTTTGTTTTTGAACATCACTTTGGCTAGCCACTTCTTTACAGTTTCATTCATGCGTTCCACTCTCCCTGAGAAGGGTGGATGCCCTGGAGTATGGAAATCCCAGGATACTCCCAGAATTTCCATTATGTTTTGCAATACCTTATCTGTGAAGTGACTTCCCTAGTCCGAGTCAATGTGACCTATCATTCCATATCTTGGAATGATTTGTTCCAAGATTATTTTTGCTACTCCTATTGCCATGGCAGCTGCCATGGGATATGCTTCCACCCATCCCATCAAATGGTCCCCTATTACTAAAAGGTACTTCACCCACCCAACCAGGGGCAACTCAGTGAAATCAACCTGTATACTTCAGAAAGGAAGAAGACAGGGTCTCTGCCTCCCTGTGGTTGTTTCCTAAGGACTTTTTTGTTTATTTTCTTACAGGTTATACACCTCTCACACACCATACACCCCAATGACTCTCTTATTTATTTATTTATTTAACAGGTTTTATATACCGCTTTATCATTTCAAGCGAAGCAGTTTACATTGAAACTTAAACGTGGTAATGTACATTAAAACAGGGACATTGATAACTTGGATTTTTCTGAGGCAATGGAGGGTTAAGTGACATGCCCAAGGCCACAAGGAGTGCTAGTGGGAACTGAACCCTGGTCTCTGGGTTCCCGTTCCAGTGTTCTTAACCATTAGGCTATTCCTCCACTCTTGCTGTAGAATGGCCATAATTTCTCTCATTATTTGTTTGTTTATCATCTGCCTGCCATCAAGTAGAACCCATTCCCCCCTTTCAGTTTCTACTGCCCCTATATCTTTGAGTTTTCATTTTTCCCTTTCAGTAAATAAGAACATAAGAATATATGATATGCCATACTGGGTCAGACCAAGGTCCATCAAGCCCAGTATCCTGTTTTCAACAGTGACCAATCTAGGTCATAAGTACCTAGCAGTCTTCCCAAAAGACACAGGTTCCTCAGTGCTTGTATTGGGTCAAGTAGTGATATCCTGGGTCCCTTTTAATAATGGTTTATGGACTTTCCTTCAGGAACTTGTCCAAATCTTTTTTTTTAAGCCCAGCTACACTAACAGCTTTTACTACATTCACCAGTAACAAATTCCAGAGTTTGATTACACATTAAGGGGTCTGTTTACTAAAGGCCGGTGTTGTGCGGTCCGCGGTACCGAGCGGGTGCCGTATAAGGAGTGGGCGTTCCGTCGTGAAGAACAGAAGCTGTGATTGACAGATGCGCTAAGGTGCGCGGCGCCCGTGTGGTTAGTGCCCTGTGACATTACGGCGTTTGATCTGTGCACATAGATCACACTGCTCACGGTTTTTGGGCTTCCACTATTGTGCTGCACATTGCTGACGGAAACGGTTTCTTTTCCCTGCACAGCACCTCTAACGCGAGTGTTTCACTGGCGGTAAATTTCTTTGCAGATTCGGGCACGCTCCTGTGCGGCGAGTCTCTCCCCTCCCACATTCCGCCCACTGACCCCGTCTCTCCGCCCCTAGGGGGCCTTCCTCCGCCCTCATTTCGCCTTGGCACGCCTCTTTCGCACATTACCGCCCCGCAAACGTGCGCGTTTTCGGCGCACGTGTGCGGGGCCCGTTAATGTGACCCGCACGTGTACGGGGCGTTTAAGAGCACTTAAATGCATCATTTTAGGGCGCTCAGGTGCGCCCCGCACAGGTGCGCCGTTTAGTAAACATGCCCCTAAGTGAAAAAAACATTTTTCTCTTATTAGTCTTAAATAGGTTACTCTGTAGCTTCATTGCATGTCCCCTAGTCTTTTTATATTCTGATGATGTAAACAATAGGTCTACGTTTACCCGTTCCATTCCATTCATTCATTTATACACTTCTATCATATCTCCCCTCAGCCGTCTCTTTTCCAGGTTGAAGAGCCCTAACCTTTTTAGAATCTCTTTATAGGAGTATCCTTCTATCCCCTTTACCATTTTGTTGGCTCTTCTCTGTACCTTTTCTAATAATGCTATATCCTTTTTAAGATACGGGGAATTGCTGCCTGACTCCCTATTTCTGGGGTTAAATTGTATATAGGGGTTAAGTCTTCCCCTAAGGCAGCTCCCTTAGCAGTCTCATCTGCTAATCTATTTTTCTCTGGCTTCAACAGAATTAACTGCTTAATGACCATTTTCATGCACCACTGCTATTCCTTTTTGGCAGTAGCAAACATGTGCTAAATTAATCTTTTCACTGTTTCCATATAAGTTAACGATTTGACATAACCACCCTTTGTCTGTGCCAAATTTCAGCCAGAAGACTTCAGCTAACTTTATGCTTTCTTTTGTCAATGTAACTCAGCAATTCTTAAAACACTTCTTTGCCGTATCCTTATTCTTAGTGTGTTCAGTAATCTAATAATACCAACATCCTCCCTAATTGACTGTCTGGAGGAATGTCCCCAGGGTCTTTATTCCTAACCCCATCCTTACTTGAGTTTTCTTTAGAATTCCTAATCCCATTGAGACTTGTTTCACCAATGTGCTTTTCACTTCGTTTCTCTCTGGCCACACTCCTCACGGATGTGTCGGAACCGCGGATTGAGACTCCGCACTCGCTTCATGTCTAGGACACATCTCATACACACAACAATCTGTCTCGATACCCAACCACCAATGCAATACTTTAAGGTCTTGTTTCTTACCTTGGTCCGTGCACAGAATTACTTGGTTGACGCGTTTGTCCCTGTTTAATACCTGGTCTGCTTCATTGAGTCTGTAATGATTTTTCCTTCATGGTCTCGGGATTCTGCTCTCAGCCCCCTATCTCTGATACACGAGGCCGTTGAACTCAACAGGATGCGTCTCCCCATCCTCAGCGGCAGTGGTCTCCTCCAGCGATGACACAATCCCGGACGAGCCCCTAATCTGTAAGAAACATAACTTTTTACACAATAACAGACTCCTCAGTGAGGCAGAGTTAGTTTAATTACTTTCTTGCAAGGAAGGGTGAAATGCTTGACTGAGCATTCACACATCCTCTGTTTCACGGTTCTTTTATAGTACATAAGAACATAAGAACATATGATATGCCATACTGGGTCAGACCAAGGTCCATCAAGCCCAGTATCCTGATGCTAAATAGTGCGGTATATAAGAGATTGTAATAAATAAATAATAAATAAATATGTACCTAGCAGTTTCCCCAAAAGACACAGGTTCCACAATGCTTGTACTGGGTCAAGCATTGATATCCTGGGTCCCTTCTTAATAATGGTTTATGGACCTTTCCTCCAGGATCTTGTCCAAACCTTTTTTAAACCTAGCTACACCAACAGCCTTTACTACATCCTCCTGTAACAACAAATTCCAGAGTTTGATTACATGTTGAGAGAAAAAATATTTTATAAGTCTTAAATAGTTTATTTAACCTGTAGCTTCATTGCATGTCCTCTAGTCTTTCTATATTCTCATAACGTAAACAATCGATCTACGTTTACCCATTCCACTCAGTTCATTAATTTATAGACTTCCATCATATCTCCCCTCAGCCGTCTCTTTTCCAGATTAAAGAGCCCTAACCTTTTTAGCCTTTCTTCATAGGAGTAGCCTTCCATCCCCTTTACCATTTTGGTGGCTCTTCTCTGAACCTTTTCTAATATTGCTATATCCTTTTTAAGATACGGCGACCAGAATTGCATACAATATTCAAGGTGCGGTCTCACCATGGAACGATATAGAGGCATTATAATATCTTTTGTTTTATTTTTCATTCCTTTCCTTATGATACCTAGCAATCTATTTGCTCTCTTGGCCGCCACTGCACACTGGGCTGAGGGTTTTAACATGGTATCCACAATGACGCCTAAATCTTTTTCCTGGGTGGTGGTTCCTAATGTGGAACCTTGCATCGTGTAACCATAGTTTGGGTTGTTCTTCCCTAGGTGCATAACTTTGCACTTGTCCACATTAAATTTCATCTGCCATTTTGATGCCCAGTCTTCCAATTTATCAAGATCCTCTTGCAATTTTCTACAATCCTCTTGGGTTTTAACAACTTTAAATAGTTTTGTGTCATCTGCAAATTTGATAACCTCACTCGTTATTCCACTTTCCAGGTCGTTTATGAATATGTCAAAAAGCAGCAGACCCAGCACAGATCCCTGGGGTACACCACTATTCACCTTTCTCCATTGGGAAAATTGGCCATTTACCCTACCCTCTGCTTTCTATCTTTTAAACAGTTCCTGGTCCACAGTAGTACACTGCCTCCTATCCCATGACTCTTTAGTTTTGCCAAAGGTCTCTGATCACCCCTGGAACCCTTTTTAAAAATTGGTGTTACATTCACCATCCTCCAATCTTCAGGTATTACAGATGATTTTAATGATAGTTCACAGATTACTAATAGCAGGTCTGCAATCTCATATTTCAGTTCCTTCAACACCCTTGGATGTATACCATTCAGCCCAGGTGATTTGCTACTCTTCAGTTTATCTAATAGTTGTAATAGATCTTCCCGATGTATCGATATTTCCTTCAATTCTTCCGCACCTTTAAATACCACTTCAGTCATGGGTAACATCCCTACATCTTCCTCAGTAAAGACCGAAGCAAAGAATTCATTCAGTCTTTCCGCTATCGCCTTGTCGCCTCTTAGTGCCCCTTTAACCTCTCTATCATCTAAAGAAACCAACTGACTCTCTCACAAGTTTTTTGCTACGAATGTACTTGAAAAAGTCTTTATTTCACGTTTTTGCTTCTGCAGCAAGCTTCTTCTCAAATTCTCCCTTTGCCTGCCTTATCAATGCCTTGCATTTGACTTGCCAGTGCTTGTGCTGTTTCCAGGTTTCGTCGTTTGGCTCTTTTTTCCATTTCCTGAAAGATGCTTTTTTGGCAACAACAGCCTCTCTGACCTCACCTTTAAACCATGCTGGCAGTTTTTTGGACTTCCTTCCACTTTTCTTAAAGAGTGGAATACAGCTGGCCTGGGCTTCCAAGATAGTATTTTTCAACAACACCCAAGCTTGATGTAAGTTGTTTTTTTTTTTAATAATTATATTTATTAGAATTTTACAATTCTGACAATACAATATCAGAAAACAAGAAACACAATAAATACATAACCAAAATCAGCATATAGGTAATCCAAAAGCAAGATACATCAGCCCACATCACGGGGATAAAAAGAAAAAGAAACAGAATTACAAGAAATCTAAGTCAGGTACAACAATCAAGAGGCCCTGACTAACATCATTAAACTAGCCTACATATACCCTCCAGATTCAGATTACTCATCTCGAGAAGAAGAAGAAGAGGAAACCTTCAATGCCTGTTTTTCCTTTTCTAAGAGCCATCTATCTAAATCAGTGAAAGACAAAAAAAACAAATTTATTCTGATCCATAGTAATTATACATTTGCAAGGGTAGCGAAGGAAAAAGGTAGCCCCAACAGCGACAATTCGAGCTTTATAAGCAAGAAAAGACTTCCTGCGAAGTTGCGTCGACCGTGACACGTCAGGAAAAATGGAAATCTTTTCTCCACAAAAAAGAAAATCTTTCTTCCGAAAATAAGCCTTAAGAATTGATATTTTCTCTTCCTCAGAAGACAAAGTGATTAATAAAGTAGCTCTAGTAGAGATATTATCCTGTGTGTCTTCCAAAAAGCAGTTAGATCAAACGCAACAGGCTCATCAGGTACAACCGGATCGTCGCTATTGGGACACACCATTACCTTAGATGGTAAATAATAACACTTAAGCAATATTAAAGTATCTGCATTAGATACCTGCAGTATATCTTTCAAATATTTCCTAAAAAGAATAGATGGAGAAAGTAAAGAAATACAGGGAAAATTTAACAGCCGTAGATTTTTAGATCTATGCATATTTTCAAGATTTTCCAACTTCTGAGAGAAAACCAAACTATCCTTAACACTATCTGATTGCCATGATGATAATGCTTTAACCTGGGTATCTAATTGTACAAAGCTAGAAGATAAGTTCTTAACTTGCAAGTCCACTGATTGGAACTTACAGTTAACATCCTTAGTGAAATGGCAAAGAGAAGGAACCGTCTCCAATAAAACACTCTCAGTTCTTTTAACTACTCGCCAAATATCCACTAAAGAAACTGAAGTCCCAGAGGGACTGTCAGCCGCAGTAACCGGCTCCTTCCAGTTGACAACTTTCGGTAACACACCGATTTCCAGAGGCTCCAAGGAGGAAAGAGACACGTCAGAAAGTTCCAAGAAACCCGGAGGTAAAGGTGGAGTACGCTCCACCGAACTGAGGCTAGCGCCTTCTACAGAGGGGACAGTAACGATGGTACCTGGTTTTGCGGGAGCCGGCGTCGACACAATATGCCTGTCCATGGGGCCCGTTGTCGTCTCAGCAGCAGTTGTTTTTTTCTTCCTTTTGCCCCCAGGCATAAGGGCAATACAGCAAACTCACTCCAAAGTTGCTCCTAAGGGGCTCCCAAGGGGCGTGTCCTGCCCCTTTCGATACGCCCCTTAGGAAACGCCCACTACAGACGCCGACGGCAGACGCCGAAGGAGCGCAGCTCAGCTTTATTCAGGGACACCAAGGAGGTGGCTGCAAGGGGTCTTCCGATGACGTAAGTGGAGCTGCCCCGAAGAAGCCGGCAAGCCGCGGAGACCAGATGGATTCACCCCCTCCACTCAGAAGCAACAGCGGTAATCTCTCCCGATATCCAGGGGCCGCTGGGATCTTTAAATAGGGGCCTTCCGATGACGTAAGTGGAGCTGCCCCGAAGAAGCCGGCAAGCCGCGGAGACCAGATGGATTCACCCCCTCCACTCAGAAGCAACAGCGGTAATCTCTCCCGATATCCAGGGGCCGCTGGGATCTTTAAATAGGGGCCTTCCGATGACATAAGTGGAGCTGCCCCGAAGAAGCCGGCAAGCCGCGGAGACCAGATGGATTCACCCCCTCCACTCAGAAGCAACAGCGGTAATCTCTCCCGATATCCAGGGGCCGCTGGGATCTTTAAATAGGGGCCTTCCGATGACGTAAGTGGAGTTGCCCCGAAGAAGCCGGCAAGCCGCGGAGACCAGATGGATTCACACCCTCCACTCAGAAGCAACAGCGGTAATCTCTCCCTTGATGTAAGTTTTTAACCTTTGCAACTGCTCCTTTTAGCTTTTTCTTAACTATTTTCCTCATTATAGTCTCCCTTTCGAAAGTTAAAAGGTAGTACTGTGGATTTCCTTACTATCCTTCCTCCACTAATTAAATCAAAGGTGATCATGCTATGATCACTATTGCCAAGTGGCCCCAACACCCTTATCTCTTGCACTAGATCTGGTGTTCTACTAAGGACTAGGTCTAATATGGCTTCCCCTCTGGTCGGTTCATGAACAAGCTACTCCAAGAAGCAGTCTTTTATTTCATATAGAAACTTTATCTCCCTAGCATGTCCTGACATGACACTGACCCAGTCGATACCGGGGTAATTGAAATCACCCATTATTATTACTGCGCTGTAACTTTTGTTAGCTTCCTTGATTTCTTTGAGCATTTCATCATCCATTTGTTCATTCTGGTCAGGCGGTCTATAGTACACCCCCACTGCCATTGCCTTCCCCTTTTTACATGGAATTTCAATCCATAGAGATTCTACAGCAAATTTTGTTTCCTGCAAAACTTTAATCCCTTCTGACTCAATACCCTCTCTAACATAGAGCGCAACCCCTCCACCAATTTGATCGGCTCTATCATTACGATATAGTTTGTACCCAGGTATCACAGCGTCCCACTGGTTGTCCCACAATGTCTCTGATATTCCAATCATATCTAACCTCTTATTTAGTGCTATATATTCTAACTCTCCCATCTTATTTTTTAGACTCCTAGCATTTGCATACAAGCATTTTAGAGACTTTATTTTATTCATATTAATTTGGCTATTGGTAGACATGGGTAATTTGGGATCTTTAAGCTCTGTCTGATCCATACTTGAGGACATTTGGGCTACTTTATTCTTTTTTGGAACCTCTCTGCTTTTGGTAGTATCCTTCAAGGATACATTCTTCCAAACCATCCACTCTTGGGTGACTGTCGGCTTTCCCCTATTATCTAGTTTAAAAGCTGCTCTATCTCCTTTTTAAAGGTTAATGCCAGCAGCCTGGTTCCATCCCGGTTAAGGTGAAGCTCATCCCTTCGGAAGAGCCCCTCCTTTCCTCAGAATGTTCCCCAGTTCCTAACAAATCCAAAACCCTCATCTCTGCCCCATTGTCTCATCCACGCATTGAGACTCCGGAGCTCTGCCTGCCTTTTGGGTCCTGCGCGTGGAACGGGAAGCATTTCAGAGAACGCTACCCTGGATTTCAACTTCCTATCTAAAAGCCTAAATTTAGCCTCCAGAACTTCCCTAGCACATTTTCCTATGTCATTGGTACCGACATGTACCAAGACAGCAGACTCCTCCCCAGCACTATCTAAGACCTTATCTAGGTGGCGCGTGAGGTCCGCTACCTTCGCACCAGGCAGGCATGTTACCAGGCGATCCTCACGTCCACCAGCCACCCAGCTATCTACATGCCTAATGATCGAATCACCAACTATAACGGCTGTCCTAACCCTTCCCTCATGGGCACATGGCCCTGGAGAAACTTCCTCGGTGCGAGAGGGGTTTACATCACTTGGAGGATAGGTCCTAGCTACAGGATCACTTCCTGCCACACCAGGGTGATGCTTTCCTGTCACGTGACCTCTCTCCTCCATGGCAACAGGGATGCTGCCAGACCGGAGGTGGGACTTCAGGACTATATCCCTGTAGGTCTCATCTATGTACCTCTCTGTCTTTCTTATGTTTTCCAAGTCTGCTACTCTAGCCTCGAGAGAATGGACTCGTTCCCTGAGAGCAAAGAGCTTCTTGCACCTAGTGCACTTAAGACCTCTCACCAACTGGGAGAAAATCATACATATGACACTCAATGCAAAAGACTGGAAAGCGCCCATCTTGCTGCTGGACTGTTGTCTGCATCTTAGTTTTAAGTTTGTGTTTACATCTTTAAGTTCTTTACTTACTAAGGGTTGCTATGGATATTTATACTAATAAAACTGTACCGAATACGTTTAATATACCTTGTTCACCTGAAGCTTAATTAATCTCAGGTCCTTAGTGTATGACTGGTTTGGGTAACGAGCTTCACCTGAGAGCACATCCTGTCTTTTATGATGTGTAAGTACCGATAAAGCTACGATTATCCCAGGGGTGGGTGGGTGTTGGGGGGGAGGGAGGGAGGGAAATAACACTTATTAAAAGAGGGCTGCTACACCGTACCCTGTCTTGTGCTGCTGAGGTAAGCTATATTCTGATTTGATTTAAATTATAGCTCTTTGCTGCTGCTAGGCTCTTACTTATTATGAAATTTAAACTACAAGCTCTCTGTACACTATGTCCTCACATTTTTCCAGCATGTCCATAATTCATTGGTTAATACTTATACACCTGTATCAGGCTATGTGTTATTATCCACGTAGACTTTCTTCCCAGAATGCAGACATACAGTAAAGGAAGTCAGAAAATCATTACATACTATTCCAGCATGTCAATAATTCATTGGTTAATACTTGTTTCACTCCACTTCTTTGTACTTCCACACCTGTGACAAGCTATGTGTTATTAGCCATGTAGACTTTCCCTTCTCAGGATGCAGACATACAGCAAGGTGAGTCAGCTTTGTACCTCTGCACCCGTGACAGGCTACGTATTACTAGCCACGTAGACATTCCCTTCCCAGGACGCAAGGGAATCAGATAGTCATTACCTACAAAATTATATTACAGAATGGTGAATGAATGGAATACAAGCATTATATTACATTGTAAAAATAACAACATATCACATTTGTTTATATCATTGCGTTTGATTTAATAAATGGAGGAAGGACAGTAAGGAAATCCACAGTACTACCTTTTAACTTTCAAAAGGGAGACAATAATAAAATGAGGAAAATAGTTAAGATAAAAACTAAAAGGTTGCAAAGGTTAAAGTTGCAAAGGTTAAAGATTTACATCAAGTTTGGGTGGTGTTTAAAAATACTATCGTGGAAGCCCAGACCAGATGCATCCTACACTTTAAGAAAAGTGGAAGGAAGTCCAAAAAACTGCCAGCATGGTTTAAAGGTGAGATCAGAGAGGCTGTTGTTGCCAAAAAAGCATCTTTCAGGAAATGGAAAAAGGAGCCAAATGATGAAAACTGGAAATAAAATAAGCACTGGCAAATTAGATGCAAGGCAATGATAAGGCAGGCAAAGACAGAATTGAGATGAAGCTTGCTGAGGAAGCAAAACACATAGTAAAGCTTTTTTCAAGTACATTCGAAACAAAAAACCTGTGACAGAGTCAGTTGGACCATTAGATGACAGAGGGGTAAAAGGGGAACTAAGAGGGATAAGGCCATAGCGGGGAGGCTGAATGAATTCTTTGCTTTGGTCTTTACTGAGGAAGATATAGGGATGTTACCCATAACTGAAATGGTATTTAAAGGTGATGCCACAGAAGAATTGAAAGAAATATTGATAAACCGGGAAGATGTATTACAACTATTTGATATACTGAAGAGTAGTAAATCACCTAGACCAGATGGTATACATCCAAGGGTGTTAAAACAACTGAAATATGAGATTGCAGACCTAATATTAGTAATCTGTGAATTATCATTAACATTATCTGTAATACCTGAAGATTGGAGGATGGCCAATATAACGCCAATTTTTAAGAAGGGTTCCAGGGGTGATCTGGGAAACTACAGAGCGGTGAGCCTGATGTCAGTACTGGTAAAATGGTAGAAACCATTATAAAGAACAAAATTACAGAACATGTAGATAGTCATGGCTTCATGGGAGACAGCCAACATGGCTTTAGCCAAGGAAGGACTAGTCTTACTAGTCTGTTATGATTTTTTGAGGGTGTGAATAAACAGCTAGACAAAGGTGAGTTGGTTGATATAGTGTATATGGACTTTCAGAAAGCCTTTGACAAGGTCTCTCATGAGAGACTTTTGGCAAAATTAAAAAGTCATGGGATAGGAAGCAGTGCACTATTGTGGATCAGGAACTGGTTAAAAGATAGAAAGCAGAGGGTAGGACTAATTGGCCAATTTTCCCAGTGGAGAAAGGTAAATAGTGGAGTACCCCAGGGATCTGTACTGGTCCGCTGCTTTTTAACATATTCATAAATGACCTAGAAATGGGAATAATGAGTGATATAATCAAATTTGCAGATGACACAAAATTATTCAAAATTGTTAAAACCCATGAGAATTGCAGATGAAATTTAATGTGGACAAATGCAAACTTATGCACCTAGGAAAGAATAACCCAAACTATGGTTACATGATGCAAGATTTCATATTAGGAACCACCACCCAGGAGAAAGATTTAAGCGTCATTGTGTATAACATGTTGAAACCCTCTGCCTAGTGTGCAGCGGTGGCCAAGAAAGCAAATAGAATGCTAGGTATCATAATGAAAGGAATGGAGAATAAAACAAAGGATTTTATAATGCCTCTGTATCGTTCCATGGTACTACTGCGCCTTGAATATTATGTGCAATTCTGGTTGCTGTATCTTAAAAAGGATATAGTGTTATTATAAAAGGTACAAAAAAGAGCCACCAAAATGGTAAAGGGGATGGAAGGATACCCCTATGAAGAGAGGCTAAAAAGGTTAGGGCTCTTCAACCTGGAAAAGAGACAGCTGAGGGGATATGATAGAGGTCTATAAATTAATGAATAGAGTTGGACAGGTAAATGTAGATCGACTGTTTACACCATCAAAATATAGAAAGACTAGGGGGATATGCAATGAAGCTATAGGGTAACCTATTTAAGACTAATAAGAGAAAATATTTTTTCGCTCAACATTTAATCAAACTCTGGAATTTGTTACTGGAGGATGTAGTAACAGCTGTTAGAGTAGCTAGATTTTAAAAAGTCTGGAGAAGTTCCTAGAGGAAAGGTCCATAAACCATTATTAAAGGGGACCCGGGGTATCCACTGTTTGCCCCAACACAAGCATTGTGGAACCTATGTCTTTTGGGGAAACTGCTAGATACTTGTGACCTAGATTGGCCTCTTTTGGAAACAGGATACTGGGCTTGATAGACCTTGGTCTGACCCAGTATGGTATTTCTTATGTTCTTATACTGCAATGTGGAGGTAAGCTCTTCCCATGCTGCCGACATCTTACATCGGCATCCACAGGCTCCATAAATCCAGCCAGCACAAAGCCGCGGCAGACTCATATTCTGCAGCATACACACGCACACATGCACAAAGGAATAGCTCACCAATGCCTCCAATTCTTGCTCACCATACCAATCCAGCTCAAACCTCAACCAAAGCACCAGAGACATTGCTGCAACATGGAGGTAATCTCCTCCCATGCTGCCGACGTCTTACATTGGCATCCACAGGCTACATAAATCCAGCCAGCACAAAGGCATGCCCGCACCTAAGGGCCTCATCAAAGGATCCTTTGGCATGGCCCTTAGGCAGGGCCCACAGCAGGGAATACTCGGACACACAAAACCACCAACAATCCTTGCCATGCTCGGCACCGAAAGATTGCTGTCGAACTCCAGCTGTGTCTCATCTCACCAAGAGATTGTCACTCCGATAGACACCCTACCGAAACAGTCAACCATCAAAAACCTGCACTGACCATCAATGAGGGTTACTGCCTACGAAGACTCTTTCAACCACAGCACAGGAACGATCCTGATAATCAGCACCGCCCCCCCCCCCCCCCCGTGACAAGACTCCAAAAATAGATCTCCGCACCAGACTCATAAGGACTCACAAGAAAAACATACCACGCAAATACTCAAAACCATGCTTCCACTATATGCAACCCTATACGCCCTATTCACACTCACCCTATTAGCTAACACCTATCACACACACACACACTCCCCCACCTATCATTTATACCATATGCTCAACAACTCACAAATACCCTCCATCATCTTTATAAGCAATGAAACCCGCAATACCTCATAAACATACTTCTCTGAACCTCACACACTAAACCTGCTACAATTTTCATGACCTTCACCCTTAACACGCCAATGTCCACTCATAAACATCCCCTCAGTGAGAAACAAAATCCTCATCATCAGAGACCTCCTCACAAGCTACCAACTAGACATACTATGCATAACTGAATCATGACTCACAGATACAGACACTGTCCTCATGAACAAGCTCCTATCCCAGGGATATAGCCTCTTCCACTGCCCACGATCCCAAAGCAGAGGAGGAGGTGTGCTAATTTTGGCTAAATCACAGGTTGACTTCCGATACCTCTCTACTGAAAGCACAGAAGAAACCGACACCCTCTCCATTACAAACAACTCACAATCTGCCTCATCTACAGAACGACAGAAAGTGATGGTAAATGGAGCTCACTCGGATTAAAGGAGGGTGATTAGTGGGGTGCCCCAGGGTTCGATCCTGGGCTCGGCACTGCTCAATGTATTTGTGAATGATATTGCTGAAGGACTGCATGGAAAAGTCTGTCCTTTTGCAAATGACACGAAAATTTGCAACAGAGTGGACTCGCCTGAGGGAGTGGATAACATGAGGAAAGATCTACAAAAGCTGGAAGAATGGTCTAATGCTTGGCAGTTATGATTTAATGTGAAGAAGTGCAGTGTCATGCACTTGGGAAGCAGAAATCCAGGGGAAATGTACGCGATAGGGGGTGAGAGGTTGGTGTGCACGGACCAGAAGAAGGACCTTGGTGTGATTATTTCTGTGGATCTCAAGGTGGCAAAACAGTGCGACAAGGCGGTGGCAAAAGCCAGGATGATGTTGGGTTGCATACAGAGAGGAATTACCAGCAGAAAGGAAGAGGTACTAATGCTACTGTATAAGTCACTGGTGAGGCCTCACTTGGAATACTGTGTTCAGTTTTGGAGACCATATCTTGCAAAGGATATAAAAAGACTGGAAACTTTTCAGAGGAAGGCGACCAAAATGATTTGGAGCCTGCGTCAGAAGCCTTATGAGAAGAGTCTTAAAGACCTAAATATGTACACTCTGGAGGAGAGGAGGGACAGGGGAGATATGATTCAGACCTTTAAATACTTAAAGAGAAATAATGAACAAACAAACCTCTTCCAAAGACGGGGAAGTTATAAAATTAGAGGGCATAACATAAAGCTGCACGGGGGTAAATTGAAAGGCAATGTCAGGAAATACTTTTTCACTGAAAGGGTGGTGGATGCTTGGAATGCCCTCCCGATGGAAGTGGTGGGGGCAAATACAGTGACAGAATTCAAAATGGCATGGGACAGACACAGTGGATCCCTTTACAGCAACAGGATAAAATCAAAATAAACTTATCTATCTAATTTCTCAATATACAGGGGTGTCCTACACGGAACGGTGGGTTCACCCCTAAAACAAAGACATGGGGAGGGGTGGCCTGCACAGAGCGGCAGGTGCACCTACTCTTGCCATCTTACTGGGCAGACTAGATGGACCATACTGTCCATCTGCCATCATTTACTATATTACTATGTAACTCCCACCACATCAGCTACTGAACTATCCAACATACTAAAAAAAGGACTCGATGTCTCCAATTCGAACAAAAATATCCTCATCCTAGGCAACTTCAGCCTTCCCTTAATCCAGCCCAAACATGCCGCCTCATTCCTCGAAGCCTTGTAGTCCATGGACCTACTTCAAATTATCCAGTCCCCCACACAAGAGAGAGGGAACACACTGGACCTAATCTTCTTCAACAACCATACAACACTTGTAGGTAACATGCACACATCACAAGCTCTCCCTGTACCTTGGTCGGACCACAGGCTAATTACATTCCCCTTATCCCTCAACGCCCCATCAAACCACCCCACCCACCAACATTCAAAAAGACAATTTCCTCAGTGTCATTCTCCCTCAGCTACAAATTGACTCAAGTGACCCCAACGTACTTGCATCCAACTGAAACTGTATCATCATAGAACCACAACAACCACCCCATCATAGACAATCAACAAACAACTGAAAACCCCATGGTAAACCCCCAATCTCCGAAAACTCAAAACCCAGCTATGAAAACTTGAGGGGAAAATGTCGAAAATCCACACTCAATACTGACTGAGCCCTCTACTTGGAGATTCTCAACAACTACCGATCTGCAACCGACAATGTCAAATGCAGCTACCATACCAAGCTAATCAACGGATCACTCAGTCGACCCAGAGAATTCTTTGACCTCATCAAACAACTCACAAAACCCCCCACAACCACCACCACCTCAGATATTAATAGCAGCCTTCAGCAACTAGCCAACCATTACAAACAACTCCATCCCCATCCCAATCTCCCCCCCCCACTCCTACCCCCCACTCAAGCACCCACCTCTAACACATGGTCTACCTTCTACCCAAACAATAGGGAGAACACAGAATCTATCATCTCATCACTCAACACAACCACCTCCTCTCTCGATCCATGCCCAGTAGGCTGGATCAAAGCAGCTAAACAGGATCTCAACCTGATACTCATCAGAATCACCCAATCAGACCTACAATTATCCTCCATATGCCCCACCCTAAAGAAACCTGACCTCAACCCATCAGACACCGCCTCCTATAGACCTATTGCCAACCTCCCTTTCACGCCAAAAAATGATCACCCCAATTCGTGAACTAAATAAAACAGCAAATTCAAAAGTTCACTACCAAAAACAATCCCCCTATATTTCAAAAACTTTTTTTGTCGGAGCCAGCTGTAGGAGAGTTGGTACGAACACACAACCCACACCAAGCAGCTAGCTACATTTTATTCATAACAGGTTCTTCACCTAATAAAATTTCAACATGTTAACACTTATCTTTTGCTAGCGACATCCGTTGTTAGAACTCCACCAAAGAAATATGTTGCTCACAGAATATCATCTCTGCACGACATGCACGTTTCGGATACCAAACCCTGTATCAAGTGCTCACCAACATTTAGAGGAATGGCAACAATGGTGAAAAAACGCCGTCTTCTGCGGCTAAGGTAGAGGAAATTTCAATAGGCTGAATGGAAGCGTTTTAAAGTGAGAACCCTCCAATAGAAAAGGGAACACCCACAACATAGGGAATCCCAAATCTAATTGATGCAGCAAACCTCACAGAGTCCAAATCATTTGATACGTCAAAAAACAGTCAACCAATCGATCTCACGATTTAGGCCAGCTGGTTCCACTGAATTCAGAGTAAATATCCATTTTTGCTCAAGCCACTGAAGATGTTTTTCACAATCCCCCCCACGGGGATTAAAAGGTATATGATCAATAATAGTCCATCGGAGATCCTCAAAAACATGTTGAAAAGCTAAGCAGTGCGCAACTATCGGAGCAGTATCCACCCGTTGCCACAAACGTGAAGCATGCTCAGCCAGCCGCTTTTTAACCGGACGAATAGTTCTGCCCACATAAAGCAAGTTGCAGGGACAGCAGAGAAAATAAACCACATGTGTGGTGGTACAAGAAGTATCCCACCGACGGTTATACACATGTGAGGTGCTCGGATGAATCCATTGAATCCCCGACAGTGTTGTAGCACAATATGCACACGAATTACATGGACCATGACCCACCTCCGCTGGGCGATACACAACACGATCCGATGCCAAAGTTGTCTTCATTAAACCATCCCCCAACGATAAGCCCCTTGAAAAAGCTATACGCAGGGGTTGTTGAAAACATTCATGCAGCCGAAGGATAGGCCAATGAGCATGTAAAATCCTCAAAACACTAGAACTGCAATCCGTATAAGGTAACACTCCAGTGATAGATGACTCCGATGAAGACTTCTCATTATTGTATTGCGGATCAAGCAGCCAGTCCCGATGGACATGAAGGGCCCGGCGGTATGCCTGTTGAATAACCAGCTGTGGATAACCCCTTATAGAAAGCCGGGAACACAGTTCTAAAGCATGTCGTCGGTATTCTTCCATCGTCCCACACACTCTACGCAATTGTAAAAATTGCCCAAAAGGCAAACCCCGACGTAAGGGGCCAGGATGGCAACTCTGAAAATACCTCCCTTTCACAGCAAAGATTGAGTAAGCCATCCAACAACTCCAGGACCACAATGACAAGAACAACCTCCTCGACCCCCAACAGCATGGTTTCCACCCACTCCATGGAGTAGAAACACTCATGATCTCACTCATGAACACCCTAATAAGGTGGATTCAAGACACAAAACAAGGGTACATATTGATCTTCCTGGACATCTCCTCAGTGTTTGACACTGTCAGCCACAATATCCTCCTCTAGCATCTATGATCCACCGGAATCCAAAGTACGATACTACAATGGTTTGAATCCTACCTGACTAGCAGACACCAACAAATAAAAATAGGAACCACCATATTTGCCCCTTAATACCAAACACAAGGCATACCATAAGGATCCATCTAATCCGCTCTCCTCTTCAACATCTACCTTCAACCACTCTGCTCTATCATCAAATCCCACAATATTAACTTCTACATCTATACTGACAAACATCATGCTCTTTGGACCATTCAACACAAAGCAACCTATAAACCCACACCTCCTACAATGCTTTGCTAAAATCTCTCAATGGCTTACGAACAACAACCTTGCTATCAACTACAAAAAGACAGGAACCCTATTCATAATGAAATTTCACACCCCCAACCCACCTCACTTAAACAACACCCAAGTAAAAGTTCATCCCCCAATAAACTATCTTGGCATCACCCTAGATCAAACTCTCTCCCTCAAACCACAAGTAGACAAAACCACCAGAGCAATCTATTACAGAGCCAGAACCTTACAACACTTGCGACCCCCTCCTTGAACCACAAGATTTCCACTCAGACCTCCAGGCCATGATACTCTCTCACCTCAACTATTGTAACTCCATCTACCAAGGCCTACCACAATCCACCCTTTTCACACTACATACAGCCCTCCACACAACAGCATGCATTACACAAAGAGCTTCAAAATATGCCCATATCACACCCATCCTAAAACAGCTTCACTGTCTACCACTGAACAACCGCATCAAATACAAGACTCTCCTCCTGACACACAAAGCTATTCACTCCCATTCCACCTCCCACCTTCATTCCTTACTCCAAGAATTTCAGCCCAGCAGAGCTACAAGACAATCTGCGAACAACATGCTTGTTATCCCTCATGAGAGAACAAAGAGCATTAAACAAGCCTGCACAAGATCCTTCGAACTGTACATACCATCCATATGGAACACCCTCCCGAACTAATCAGATGCACTGATCACCACCTCTCCTTCAGCAAATGCCTAAAGATGCACCCCTTTAGTGAACACTTTGGTCCCTCCGCCTAACCCCCCCCCCCAAACGGACAGCAAGATTCCAATTTCCACATTTCCAATTTCCACATCCCTTACCTAAATACTCAAGTTTATGTTCCATGTAAATAAGTTCATTGTTTCCATTAATATAAGTTAATTTGTGTTTGATGCAACTACTGTAACCTGTGTTCTATGTACACCGCTTTGACTCAGAGAAAAGCAGTATATAAGCCCAGCTAAATAAATAAACTATTACAGTGCAGACGATATGCAGATGATGAAAGTGGGGAAAAACACTGAAAACACAGGAAGTGACAAAAAGGTGGGAAAAATGAGAAACAGGAGCAACCCATAAATTACAGCCAATACCCAGAGCACTTCATCAAAAAACAAGATGAAAAGACTCCAAACACAGAAATGCCCACTGTGTCCCTTTTTTTTTAAACAGAATCTCTAGTGACACTACAGCCCGCCAAAAAAAATGATGACTAACCACCAAAAAAATACAACCCTAACAAACCTGAGCAAAACCAGAGCATGAGGAAAACACTGTGAGAAAAAACAAGGACTTTCTGGTAGCCCCACAGGAGGGAAATTCCCTGGGATCCACACACAATTATAAGCATGCCACCGAGCGCTTTCTCGCATGAGTGGCCTCAGCTGCCAACGACGACACTAAGCAAAATTGAGATGACAAATTTGGCAAAAGCTTAACACACTTCTCCTTAAGGAAACAAAAGGGATAAAGATCACAGTTCACCCCGCAATTCAGAGACCATAGAGACCACGTTATAAAATTACCAACAAGAAGCCTCAGGTGGGAGAGAATATCCAAAGTGGCTGACACCGATGGTAAACAGAAATGGAACCCTACACTGTGGACTAAGGTGGCGGTCTTCCAATCCTTCCGATATCGCCGCCCATAGTGACCCCAAAAAAAACAGAGGTCCGTAAGCGTTTAATAGTATTAGTAAGCCCCACGGCTGTATTAGACTGCCGAAGAGATTAGGGTTGAGCACCTGCAGCTTCAGGATAGCACTCGAGCTCCGTAATACTTTACCAAAATGGGCTGTCACAGAATCAACTGTTCCATCTGTGCCTCACACTGGGAGTAACTAAAAGAGAGCACTTACCTCAGCAGTCCTTGTGCTCTCCCAGAGACCACTGCTGGCATCCAGCTCAGCGGTTCATCAAGGCAGCTCAATTTCAAATCATCATTTTTTTTTTTAGTACCAAGTACCAGATTAAAAGATCCCACGGAGCCAGTGCCTATCCCATAGGGAAGGGAGGAAGGCATGAGATTCTTCTCAGAGCTGCTAGCATGCCCAGCCCCCCCCCCTCCCCTTAAGGCATTGCCATAGCACAGGGGAGGCCTCCACCAGAAATAAACTTCCACAAATACCAAAGTGTAGGTGGGAGAGGGCCTGGAACCACCGTATTTAGCACCCCAGGGCATCGTAGGTGGTGTTCACCAACCTACGCCCCTTGGCCCAATCAGAACCTTCACTTTAGTCCTTTCATCCAATTCAGACTACACGGAATAGCAAACCACCATCTGCTGGAGAATGAGAAATACTGTTGAGAGCTGAACTGCACCAGACCTTTATATTGTGATTTTATTTATTTATTTATTTATTTATTTTATAACTTTTATATACCGCGCTATTTGTTATCAGTGCGGTTGCATAATCCATGCATCTCGACCACTGGAGGGACAATGAGGAAAGTGCATTAACTGGTAATTAAAATATTACCATTTTCAAGGATTTATGCAAGTGAATGGGCACCTACATGCATAGTTTAACCAGTCAATATTCTTTAGGTGTGTACATAAGACTGATCACACATACTTTCACTGCAGGCATACATATGGGCAGATCTTGGGCAGAGCACATATTTACATGCATAAGTTATAAGTTACTACTTATACTGTGCAGTATGTGTCTAGCTTTAACACACGTTTTTGGATACTTACATCCCTATTTTATAAAGAAATGTAGGCACCTGTTGTTCTTTATAAAATAAGCACGTTCTGTGTGCTTAAAACTAGGTGCTTGGTTATAAAATTACTCTTAGTGGCTGGATTCAGGGCCATAACTGCAGGGTGCTAGAAGTAGTCCTGGTGCACTGCCCTTAACCCAGGATCACCTTAATGACTAGAATAGGTATATTTATTTATTTAACATCTTTTCTATACCGCACTTTTTACAGTTAACAGCAGGTTTGTACAGTACAGGCGGCTCCCATACTGGACTTACAAGAAACAGGGTGTGGCAACTTGGACTAACTGGGGTAACTATGTACAAGATGTTCTGTAGCTTGGCTATTCATATAGGTAGTTAGAATACAGGCTAGGCAGTAGGGCCAATGGCAGTACAGTAGCGAACGTGCTGCTTAGCTACTATTTACAGGTTAAGTGACTATATACATGTGCCTGACCGGGAGTCGGTGCTACTGTGCCAGACGGGCTGTGCATTGTAGGTGTTTTGGGGCGGTTGCTTTGGTGATTGAGGGTAGATGGCTGTTGTCCGTCCTCATTATGGGAGTAGTGCTGGAGGAAGAGGTGGTGTTTCAGCACCTTTCTGAACTGGGTAAGGTCCGTAATGGCCCGGAGTCCAGGCGGGAGGGCATTCCAACAGGTGGGTGCATAGTACACGAAGGCTCTGTTTCTTGTTGCTTGGGAACACGTCATGATCTTGCTAGGGATACTTAGTAAGTTGGCTGCGACTGACATTCTAGCTCTGTTTGGGGGAGTGGGGCGAATGAGGTCTGTGATGGAGGAGGAAGTGATGTTGTTGATGGCTTTGAAGGTCAACAGCAGGGTTTTGAAGGTGAGTCTGCAGTGTACTGGCAGCCAGTGGAGATGCTTCAGGATTGGGGATATGTGGTCCCTCCTGGCGGCTCCATGTAATATTCTGGCAGCTGTGTTCATTGCCAGCTGAAGTGGGTTCAGTGTGGTTTTAGGTAGGCCCTGTAGGATGGCATTGGCATAGTCAAAGTGGGGGACGACCAGTGCCTGGAAGACTGTCCTGAAGTCGTCTGGTTTATTGTGGGGGCAGAAGAGAGATAAAATGAGGGAAAGATTTCCAGGCAGCTATGGCACCAAATCTCAGTTCTGGTTCTGACTGCCTTCCAAGTACAAAGGAGTATGAGGAAACTGATAGGTCCAAAAATAATTATTTGCTGTCATTTACTATGTAACAAAGAAAATTAGTATGGGGGGGGGGGGGGAGTGTTTGTTGGAGTGGAGGATCAGGGAGGAGTAAAGCCAAAGTAAGAAGCAATCTAACTAGGGGGAGACAGCATGGAGGGATCCCAGGGTGGGAGTGGAGGGAGATAGCAGGTATTCAAGGGGGAAGGGATGGAGTGAACCCTGACCTAAAGGGAGCGTGGAGGGAAGGGACAGAGAGCGAGAAGGATGAGTGAGGGGAGGAAGGGATCCTGAAGAGGGCGAAAGGCCGGGAGGATGAAAAAGGTGGTGATTTTGGCCAGGCCACCCAATCTGGAACCTGATTTTGAAGTTGCCTCTTTTGCTCTATAGCAGCTGGAGGCCACTGCTGACCTGTCTTGGAACCTTGTCTTTTTTTAATTGGTACTGCAGATGAGAGCGGGGAGGGATCTAGGACGAAGGGGTAGGGTGAGTAGCGATCGGGGAGGAGCTGAGGCAACAGGAGGGCGCACCTCTGCCTATAAATTAGCGACGGCGAGCGGCTCTTACTTTCCGCATCCAATGCGCTTCCTTTTCTCTTCCGGGGAGGATCAGTTACCCCCTACAGCGTGGTCCCTATGGAAACGGGCATAGACGCTGAAGGGCGCCGTCCCCGGACATAAATTGGATGGTCATCAGCGCACTTGCAAATGCTTTAAAGATAGAAGTGATAAGAAAAATCTATAGGGAGGAGAGCAGGTAATGGCTTTTAAAATGTCTCTGTGTACTGCACTCATGCGCCCCCGCCTCAATGTAATTCCAATCGCCTGGCGGGCGGGAAATGTCCCCCGCCCACAACGGAGGGAAGGAGCGATTCTTGCTTTTCCCCTGCCCATAAACGGGCCGGGGGGGTCTGTCTCTTGTCCCCTTACTGGGCAACTATCTGTTCCGGCCATCTCCACTAATGGGGTGTGCTGCCCTGCCTTCAGAAGGGGGTAAATCTTGGTTATTTTGGGCGATTACTTTTCCAGAAAGTAGCTCTTCAGAGATTAATCTCCCAAGTTTTTTGTTGGGGAGAGGAGGCATTTTTCTTTCTTTTTTTTTCTTTTAATTCAAAAGCAAACCGCAAAGTCAGTAAAGAATATTTGTTTACCCTAGGAGGCTGGCCATTTTATTTTATTTTATTTAGTTTGCAGTTCAAATAGTGATACTAATTATGGGATCTGGGAGATTTAAAAATTTCTCATCTCTTGATTTTTGTTTAATCTGATGAGAAAGTGAAATGACAGAATTTTTTATAGTAGTGTACTAGCCATGTTAGTCAGCTATAAAGACAAATAAAAAGAGAAACAAAAAGGAGATACCTTTTTATTGGATTAATTTAATACATTTGTAGACTAGCTTTCAAAGGTTAAAAAAAACAGATGTTATATGCAAGATGAACAGGCACGTATTGTTTCGCCGGTTCATACCATTGTTCTTTGTAAACCGCACCTGATCCCTGGGAAAGTGCAGTATATAAGTGTCTGTTAAAATAAATAAATAAATAAATAAAACCACTTTCCTCAGGTTAGGACAGTACGAGCAACAGATGTAAACCTTATTCTCCTTTTTGTTTATCTTTTTATTGAACTAAAAGTATATAGAAATAAATTATAATTTCAAGGAACTTAATCTCTACTTTAGAGCTGGTGAGGTGCTTCCGACTAGCATGATTTTGTGGGTGACATGAGCTACTAATGTTATACAAGTGGTTCTTGAACTTGGGTGTCATGACACATTAATGGGTCACCAAAGGTTTGACAGAAAGGAAATGTTTGCTTTCCACAATACTTGTTTGTTTATTTATTTTATTTATTTAACATTTTTTCTATACCGCGCTCTTCAATATCGGTGTGGTTCACAAATAACAAATTCTGCAAAGATAAAGGGAACAGCCTTGCACATACAGTGAACAGAATCTTATAACTTGGAGCTGTAACTAGTGAACTATTTACATAACCAACCACTCAATCTGTGGTAGGGTAACTATTTATTTACAGGTTATACGTTATGCTCAAGCAGGATAGTAGGGTTGGGTCTCAACATATGGTAAAGTCAACATTGTGGATTGACAGCCGATGATTAAGGTGCAAATTAATGATTCAGATGTTTGGCTCATTTAAGTCAGCTATAGGTGAGTTGGGTACAGCCTGAGTGAGTTGAGATGTGGGACATGGTTGTGTTGTGTTTGGCTGTGCGAAGTGTAAAGTAAACAAGTGATGTTTAAGGGCTTTCCTAAATTGTATTAGGTCTTTGATTGATCTGATGTGTGGGGGGAGGTTATTCCAGCATCTTGGGGCATAGAAAGCGAAAGTTCTGTTCCTGGTTGTTTGTGTACATCTTGTAGATTCCTTAGGGATAATTAACGTATTGGCGGCTACAGCCCTTCTTGACCTGTTGTTGGGGGTGGATTTAAGGAGAGCCGTGAGGGACGAGGGGGAAATCAAGTTGATTGCTTTGAAGGCTAGGAGTCGTGCCTTGTATGTGAGCCTGCAGTTTATAGGTAGCCAGTGGAGGTCCTTGAGGATGGGGGTGATGTGGGTCCTTCTAGATAGGCCACAGAGTATTCGGGCTGCCGCGTTCATCGCAAGTTGCAGTGGATTAAGCGTGCTCTTGGGGAGGCCATGCAGGATGATGTTCGTATAATCGAAGTGAGGTGTTACCAGTGCCTGGAATATTGTCCTGAAATCATCGGGAGCTAGCAAGGGTCTTAGGAGCCTTAGAGTTTTGATTTTATTGTATATTGCCCTGGTCGTGTTCTTAATGTGTTCTTGAAATCGAGTTGTTGGTCAAGCGTAATATCCAAGTAGCGTATTGTAGACTTGCATGGAAGCTCTGCATCTCTAACCTTTAATGTGGTGGGGGGGGGGGGGAACTTTGTTCCTTGTGATAAATAGGACTTCAATCTTCTTGAAGTTAATGCATAGGTTCTGAGCTTGGAGCCAGTCAGTGATTGCATTGAAGCAGTCGATTAATGGGGTCAGGTCGGGATGCATGATTTTGAGTGGTGCAAACAGGAAGACGACATCTGCGTATATCAGGCTGTGGACGTTGAAAGAGTGGATGATTTCGCATATAGGTTGCATGTAGATGTTAGAGTAATGTTGACAAGGAGGAGCCTTGGGGTACGCCTTGGTGTTTGAATAGATCAGATGTTGTGGCCCCCATCTGTACTTGTTGCCATCGGTCGGCAAGATAGGACTTACACCATTCCCAAGCCATGCCCTGGATTCCCTTCTCCTTGAGTCTGGTAAGGAGTTGTGTGGTTGACAGAGTCAAATGCCGCAGCAATATCAAGGAAGATAAGTGCGAAACCGTTTTCAGTTTTATCTATTCCTCTGTTTAGGGAGTTTGTTAGTGCGGTGAGAAGTGTCTCCATGGGATTCTCGAAATCCATGCTGGCAGGGATCAAGGGGGGCTGATATGTTGATGTGTTGCTGGATCTGTCTCTGGACTACCTTCTCAATTATTTTGGCTAGAAGGGGAATACTCAAAATCGGGCGATACGACTCAACTCTAGTCGGGTCCAGGCGGTTGTTTTTCAGAAGTGGACGTATGGATGTCTCTTTAAGGACTGCCGGTAATATTCCTGTTGAGAATGAAAGTTTTATGATGTTGGCAAATGCTGGGTTAAGTTCAAGGCGCATCGCTCTAATCCAGTAAGCCGGACATGGGTCATTTGGTGCTGTGGTGGTGTTGATGGTGGCAATATATCTGTTGGCTAAGAAACATGTAGAATGGGGAGTAGGTACTGGATAGCTCCTTTGCCACCCTACCTGGCTGCTTTCTCCCTACTACCTATGATCATACCAGCCAAAGCCAGAAATGCTAGGGATGTTCTGGAGGACAGCAGACCCTCACTACATCTTGTACCAATATGTGCCATCATTGCAATCACTGCTGTTGGCCTTAGATGGAAATGTTGCATACTGCTCTTTTCCCTGTAGCTGCATCATCATCACTGCCACCAGCCTAGCCTAAAATTATTGGGTCTTACTCTCTCCCTCTGTAGCAGCAATTGCCACAACTGTTGGTTGCAGAGAAGAAGGAAATAACTCACAGCACTCCCCTTATACACACACAAAGAGCATGGGTGGGCTGGGGATGCCAAGTTAAAAAAAAAAAAAAAAAAACCCACAAAAAAGTGAGGAAAAACAGTCTTCTCAATTTTCCTTAGAAGTTTAAATACTATTTCAGTTTTTTTTTGTCGGACTGTATGATACCCTGTACCGGGGTCACCACAGCAGATTCCCAGACATCGGTAAATAACAGTCCCTTTTATTCAAACCAGCAGTAAAACCATAACAAAAGGTTCATTTATACTTAACTGCCACGGCAAGAATCATCAAGGTGAGAGACTCCCTTTTGGCCAGTTTCTCAGGCTTCGACGGATTTGCTCTTCCCTTGCTGATTTCAAAATCCATGCTCATGAATTGAGCCTCCGTTTACGTGATCGTGGCTACCCTTCAAAAATTATTCGGGTTGCTTATAAACGGGCCTTTTGTAACCATCGTGAATGGCTTCTAGCGAATTTGGTGGAGGGGATTACCCCCGAGGTTGGGGGAAGGATTTCTGGATCCCAGAGGTTAGTGGATCGCCCTGAGGGAGGTCTTCTGGGACAGGGTCTAGGGATCTCTCTAAATTTATAGGAGTATTGCCCTTTAATCATCGCATCCATGCTGTACGATCTATTTTGAAGAAACATTGGAATATGCTATCTATTCATTCTTGTTTTCAGAAAGACCTGTGTGTGGCCTTCACCAGGGGATGGAATTTGCGAGATGCTTTGGTGCATACCACCCTGTGAGTTTGTCCCTCTGGGGATCAGACTGGACATTCTGCTTGTGGACATTGTGCCTATTGTTTGGGCTCTTTGCAAGGATCCCTTTGGATTGACCCTCGGACACAGCGGCAATGGTCCTTCCCTCATGCCATGTCCTGTGATTCCTCCTATATGGTCTATTTGGTCTGCTGCCCATGTGGTTTGGCTTATATAGGGCGGACGATTCGCCCTTTAAGAGTTCGGCTGTTGGAACATGCCTCTCGGGTTCGTACCCGTACGATTTCAGCTCCACTTGTTCAGCATATGATCTCTTGTGGCCATAATTTTGAGGACCTGCGGTGGAGGGCCATCGATCAAATTCCACAGAATTCGGCCAGGGGAGATCACGTTCGGAAGCTATAATTTGTGGAACAACGTTGGATATTCCGTCTTCATACAGTGACCCCACATGGTTTGAATTTAGAGTTGGATTGGCTTAGTCTATTATGAGACTTTATATTTTACATCTCTCTCCCTGGATTGGGTGGCTGTATGGGATGACGTCAGATGCCATGTTTAAAAAGGTCTGCCTTTTGAAGTTTTCTCTTCCTTTTCATATTGACGGCTATTTGATTGGTGATGACAATGTTGGCCTGAAGCAGGGCGGATTAAAATGTGAGCCCGAAACACAGGACTGTGTCGTGTCTCTCACCTTGATGATTCTTGCCGTGGCAGTTAAGTATAAATGAACCTTTTGTTATGGTTTTACTGCTGGTTTGAATAAAAGGGACTGTTATTTACCGATGTCTGGGAGTCTGCTGTGGTGACCCCGGTACAGGGTATCATACAGTCCAACAAAAAAAACTGAAATAGTATTTAAACTTCTAAGGAAAATTGAGAAGACTGTGTTTTTCCTCACTTTTTTGTGGGTTTGTTATTTGGAGCTGGGTGAGGTTTGGCTCCTGGGCTTGGTGATTTTGCCTTTTTGTGTTTGAAGTTAAAAAAAAAAAAAAAAAAAAAAAAAAAAAAAAGGCATATTCCATATCCTTCTGCTAGACCAGTCCAGACAAGAGGGTTGTGTTCCCCTACCAGCAGATTGGTGGAGACTAAGAACCAATGAAAAGCCCAGATTTCAATGACATCACTCCCATGCCTCTATTTGCCTCAGCCATCAGAGGTTCCTTCAGTATGTCTTTGTCTCCAGCAGATGGTGGATGGATTTTCTCTCTGAAGGAAATATGTGGATTGAGAGGAAAAGATTTATTAAAAGCTCATGAACGACAACCTTGAGAAACAAAGGTGACTGTCTCACTTGAACACAACATAGGAGGCACCAATAGATTGCGGTCTTTTCGGTAGCCATAGGAGGAGGGAAAATTGGTTCAGCTTCAAGCTCTTACCCTGGAAAAGAGCCTGTTGAGCAGCCATAAAATTAGAAGGATCTGGAAAAATGGAAGAATTCAGCAGTCTCACACAACCTCAACGCCTCCTCCCTCCTCCTCTGTTCCATCTGCTCTCCTGAAGATTGCAGAAGATTTTCCGAGGGATCTATCTGCCAGCCACCTTAAATGCAGGGCTGCGCAGCTTGCCAGTAACACAGTTTCAGGTGAGTAGAGCTGAACCCGGTATGCATCCTCTACCTGGGACTCTCAGGGGGTGAGTACCAAGGCTTGACCTTGTCATTGTCCTTGTTAGGAGCTTCCAATTATATCTTCCTGGGACGCAATTCGGGGTGGACTGCTGGTGACCTTTGGCATGGTGTTGGAATTTTCCGCCATTTTCTGCATGTGTTAGCAAGTGGCTCCAATGCGTGCTTCTTCCCTAGTGCCTGTAACACACATCGCATAAAAGCGCAGTTAGCACGTGCCTTCGGGCAGCCGCAGCCTTAGCGCGCGCTGTTGTGATACTTGCCTATCTCTCTATCTTCTTCCAGGAAACATTGTTTGACCTATGGTAAGCGAGGTGCCTCATCCCTGGATTCTGGACTCTTCTCTTCTTGCATGGCAGCTACTGAGTCATCACTAGAGGGCCTGCCTTCCCCCTCCCAGTCGGGGGATACAGTTAGTCCGACCTTGCTTGTCTCAGGGCAGGAAGTGATGGATGGTACTATGGGTAAGGATATTCAGCCGACCAGAGGATCAACGATTGTGCTGTGAGCTGCCCATCACCCTCTAGAGGGTCTCTGGCAACTGTGCCCTGTGATGTTGAGGAGTCCTGTCCGAGAGGAGAGCTTCTGGACTCCAGATTGTCTTTCCCGGAATACTTTCCCTTTTGCAGCAGGCCTGGTCCTTTTGGCTTGGAAATTTAGACTCTGCAGCCTCTGAGTGCCCCTGGGTACAGTCTCATGTGGGACAGGCTGAGAGTGGAAGCTCTGGTCGATTATCTTTGGCTAAGCATCCCTGGCGAGAGGTGCCTCCCTAGAGGCATCGGGAGCAGCTGGGAGCTATCTGCGATTTTGACTGACTGATTCAGATGGCCCAGTACTGGGCTCTGATGTGGATGAAGATGTACTCTCGCCTTCAGTAGATTGTTCAGAGGCTGGAGTGATCCGTCTATTCTGGAAGGAGGAGCCGGTGGAGTTGATTGCCATGGTCTCATCTGCCTTGAATGTGGCAGATGCTTCCGGCATGGAGCAGGAGCAAAAGGTACACTTGCTCATTCAAGGAGTGCGAATATTCATTACTGTCTTCCCATTCCCAGATGCGATCAAGGATATGATCCAGTCAGTGGTACTCTTCCGATTCCGTGCTTAAAGGGTTAGGGATATGTAAGAAGATCTCTGCTGTCCCGGAAGAGGAGTGCATTGAGTGGTTTGGCATTCCGAAGGTGGATGCATAGGTTACGGCAGTTACCAGACAGACCACCATTCCTGTAGAAGGCGGATTGGCCTTAATGGATTTTCTGGATGCACGGTGGATTTGTTGCTGAAGAGCCAGTTCACTGTGGCAAATGCTGTTCCGCAGCTGGCAGTATGTACCAGCCTGACGTCTCGAGCCCTGCTGTAGTAGTTTCGGTCTCTTCCGCCAGATGATACTACCCCTCTTTTGGAGTCAGCTACAGCCTTCCTTCTGATGCCATGTATGACCTGGTACTCTTGATGGCCAGAGATGATGCCCTGATGGTGGTGTCACGGCATTGGATTTGGCTTATGCACTGGGTGCTGGACACATCTTCCAAAGCCCAGTTGACCAAACTGGCTTTTAAAGGGAAGCTTCTGTTCAGAGCCGATTTGGAGAAGCTGGTGAAGGATCTGGGCGAGACAAAATCTTACTGCCTTCCGGAGGAGAGGTCCCTGGGGCCTGTGAAGGTGGCTGGTGCCCCTTTCTCATCAGCCTTCACCTGTTCACCAAGGGTGCGGTGGCTGGATTCCTGGGGGTCTCGGGACTCTCTGTTACCAAGCTAGAAAACCTTTCTTCCCCTCTGCTTCTGGGCTTCAAGCTCATTCTCAGTCATTTTGTGGAGTGTGTGGACCCAGGGACTCTGCCCTCTCCTGAGGGTGACCCTTCTGAGCTGTACAATGAAGGTTTGGGGACCCATCCCCAGGTTTCTTCAGTTGGAGGCAGGCTTCACCTTTTCTTCTGGAATGGGCCTGGATTACCAAGTATCGCTGGGTGCTAGACACGATTCAGTTTGGCTATGTCCTGGAGTGCAAAGAGCCAATTTTGGATGCCTTTGTTATCTCCCCGTCTGCAAGCAAAATGTGCTGCTGTGTGGGCCACCTTGGACAAGTTGTTGTACTTAAAGGCAGTGGTACCCATCCTGCTGGACGAGTGGGGCAAGGGCAGATACTCCATCTATTTTGTGGTGCCCAAAAAGGACAGTTCATTCCAGCCCATTCTGAACCTCAAGGAGGTCAATGAGCACTCTGAGTGTTCTGCACTTCTGTATGGAAACATTGCGCTCTGTGATTCAAGCAATGTGCAAGAGAAATTTTTGACTTCTTTGGATATGGCTGAGGCGTATTTTCATATCCCAATCTGGACAGAGCAGAAGTATCTGTTTTTTTTTCCATGCTTGACTCTCACTTCCAGTTTACTGCCCTCCCTCCGGACTATCTACTACTCCGAGAATGTTCTCCAAGGTCATGGGGGTGGCAGCTGCGGCACCAAAGGATCTGCGTTCATCTATATCTGGATGGCGGGCCCATCTGGGCTCCATTTCGGGTGGCATCCCGAGTAGTGTCCTTTTTGAAAAGCCTCGGTTGGGTGATCAGTCAATGAAAGAGCCAGTTGTTGCCTTCCCAGTCCCTGGAGTTTCTGGGAACATGTTTTGACATTTGAATGGACATTTTTCCTGCCAGAGGAGACGGTCAAAGGTTTGTTGGATTGCCTGGCACTGTTTTGTGCACAGCAGAGTCTGTGATTATCTTCAACTTGCTCGGATTGATGGCAGCGACCATAGAGATGGTGCCATGGGTACATGCTCACATGCAACTGCTCCAGCGGTCCTTGCTGGCCTGGTGGTCCCTGAATTCTCAGGAGTTCAAGTGCAGGCTCCCGCTCCCGTTAATGGTGAGGTCCAGCCTGAAGTGGTGGCAGCAGCCTGCTCATCTAAGGAAGAGCATGCCACTAGACGATTTCTCCTGGATCCTCCTGACAATGGATGCCAGTCTCTCTGGCTGGGGAGCCCATTGCCAAGACCATACGGTCCAGGGCCATTGGAACCACAGGGAAGCAGTGTGGTCCTTCAACCGCCTCGAGGCAGGACCATTTAGGTTGGCTCTTCTGCATTTCCGGCCCCTGGTCAATGGTCAGCAGGCAGTTAAAGTGTTTTCAGCCAATGCTACGGTGGTAGCATGTCAGTTGGCAAGGCAGCATAAGGAGTACCTCTGGAGATGGTTCTACTGTTTGCATGGGTGGAGAATAATCTCCTAGCCTTGTCGGCTCAGCACATTGCCAGGATGGACAGTGTGGAAGTAGACTTCCTTGGCCGGCACTCTCTAGATCCTGGAGAGTGGGAGTGGAGTCAGGAGGTGTTTCAGTTGATTCTGTGCCATTGGGTTGCCCCGAAATGGATCTGATCGAGACACACCAGTGTCAAAGCTTGCCATGTCCTCAGTTGCCGCACAGAGATGGAGTTCGAGGGCATTCACATCCTGACCCAGCCTTGCCAAGTCAACACCTGCTGTATGTGTTCCTCCATGGCCCCTGGTGGGGCATATGCTTCGGCATATAGAATGCCATCTGGGCAGGATTTTCTGGTGCACTGGATTGGCCGAGGAGAATGTGGTTTGGAGATAGAGATGTGGCTCCTGCAGGCATCTCCTCTTTGGTTGCCTCCATCTTGGGGCCTATTATGGCAGGGACCAATCATCCTGGAGGACCCGGTTCCCTTATCACTTACGGCTTGGCTCTTGAAAGGAGACTGCTGCTCTCCTGCGGTGGCCTCTAGTCTGCTAGGAGCCCAGAGGAGGTCTACCAAGCTGGCATATGTGTGCATCTGGCACCTCCTTTGAGCGATGGTTCAGTGCTTGTCAGTTATCTCCTGAGGTGGCCAAGGGGCCATCTCTCTTGGCCTTTCTACAGGATGGTCTGGAGAAGGGCATTCCCTCGGCTCCCTGAAAGTTCAGGTATCCTGTTTCTGAGGTCCGTGGGCTGGTAAGTCTCTAGTCTTGCACTCGGACATCTCACACTCCCTCCAAAGGGTTTGGCATCTGCGTCCTCCCCTTCAATCTGTGATTCCTTCCTGGGATCTGCATCTTTTGCTCAGGGCCCTGATGGTGGCACTCTTTGAGCCATTGAAGTGCGCTACCTTAAAGGATTTGATGCTGAAGATGATCTTGGTTACGATTTGTTTCCGCAAGGCAGACTTCAGAGCTGCAGGTTCTTTCTTGCCAAATCCTTCTGTTTTTTTTTCTAAGGAGGCTGTTTCCTTTCGCCTGTGCCTTCTTGCCTAAGGTGATTTCTCCCCTTCATGTGAATCAGGTGGTCAGCCTGCCCTCCTGCTCTAAGGAGCAGTGCCGGGGGTAAAGATAAGGATCTTTGTATTGTCGATGTCCAGAGGATGCTTCTCTGGTACCTGGAGGTTACAAATTCTTTTTGTAAGTTCGACCGTCTTTTTTTTTTTTTTTTATGCTCTTTGCTGGCCCACACAAGGGTGGTATAGTGGCCAAGTCTGCTTTAGGGTGTTGGATTAAGAAGGCCATTGCCTCAGCATATCTGTTGCAGAACCATCCAGTTGGGGAGGGTTTGCGCACCCATTCTACTAGATCTTGATTCACCTGATCTCCTTGTGTTTCCCTTGTGTTGTCTGTCTTGACTAGATTGTAAGCTCTAATGAGCAGGGACTGTCTTTTAATGTCTGTGCAGCACTTCATACATCTTGTAGCGCTATACAAATGCTCAGTAATAGTAGTAGCACGAGCGTCCTTGTGGGTGGAGCAGAACTCTGTAGCCCCTGCAGACATTTGTCAGGCAGCAACATGGACATCACTTTCCACTTTTGTCAAGCCTTACCGCTTGGATGTCCACACGTGGATGGACACGGCCTTTGGCTCAGTGATTTTGTGAGCTGCTGTATTTCTTTCCGGTCTAGGATAGTTGTAGCTCTGGTACATCTCACTTGTCTGGACTGGTCTAGCAGGATGATATGGAAGCTGACGTTTTACTTACCAGTTAATGTCCTTTCCTTGAGTCTTGCTAGACCAGTCCAAGGCCTGCCCCTGAACCTGTATTTGCTTGGTTCTTATGCTCTGCTGTGATTTTTATACAGGGCTCTGCAGATTTGTATTCTACTGAAAGCTTTGTGTTTATGCTTTCCTGAACATAGATCTCTACTGTTGATTTACTCAGTTGCCCATGATTGAGGTTGTGAAGGCTTGCCATGTTTCTCCCATATGTTTTGGGATGAATACTGAATGGACTTCTGGTGGCTACAAATACTGAAGGGACCTCTGGTGGCTGAGGTGAATAGAGGCATGAGAGTGATGTCATTGAAACCTGGGTTTTTCATTGGGTGGAGATAGAACCAATCTGCTGGTAGGGGAACACAACCCACTTGTCTGGACTGATCTAGCAGGACTCAAGGAAAGGACATTAACTGGTAAGTAAAATGTCACCTTTAGCAATTCATAAACCACTAAATTAGGTCATAGCTATAAATTGTATACAATAAAAATACATGTGCAAGCACATTTTAGAAATGATGTCCAGGTACAATTTGGGACATCAGGTCAAAAAATATGTAATAATGCTGACCATGTGCAAGTTTCGGCCCAATTTTTAGAAACGTGCAATGGATGGTGGTGGCCATGGCCCTTTGACGTCCCTGCAACAATAATTCAAGATGGGGACATATATCCCATGCTACATACACATCCCTGCCTGTTATTTTGTAAGAGGAGGCATGCATTGGTGCACCAGCCACAAAATAAGTGTCCTAATCTCCCTTCATTTTTCTTTACGATTGTGAAAAGTATTGGGGATATCAGTTTGCCTTCGTCTCTCTACTTCCTCCTGGTGTTTCGGTGGCAGAATGAGATCTTTTTGATGCCCATTCTTCCCCTGGAGTAGAAAGAGACATAGATGTTGCTGCTGGTGGGATGAGGTTTGCTGGCTGTTCCTTTTTGTCCCTCTAGTTCAGTCCCGCATCGCTGGGTAGTGTACCTCTTCCTGCAGCATGGAGTCTGGGCATGTCAGAAGTCTGATACATCTACTGGTGGCACCTCCCACCAGCTTCCAGTGTGTTCAGTCTCCATGCAGCAGGAGGTTGTGAGCCTAGGGCTTGGGCTGAACTTGAGGAACACATAGGGAGAATGACTTTGTAGATTTTAAAATTTAGATTTGGGGATATTTTATTTTGGGGGTACGCTATACCTTTAATTTATTTTCATTGAGGTGTTTAAAAAAAAAAAAAAAGACAGAGCCAGTCAGGGCAGGGAAGGGGGCAGTGGAGGGAATTCCTGCTCCACCTTCCCTTCATTTTTCTCTTCATTTAAGGCCCTGTGGCACTCACTGCCTTGTTGGGACGGTGGGGAGATGTTTGTGCTGCTCTGCTCTGCCTCCCGATCGAGTCTGCAGCATCTGTGTGAGCTGTCAGACGTCGGCTGCAGTTTCTCTGCCTTGGGGGCTTGCCGGCATGGTGAAGGAAGAGCTACTGGCAGGAATCCAGGTGTTTGGTTTCATTTTTGTCCGGATCATGGGGGAACGTAGCAGAGGGCTAGTGAGGGTCCGGGGGGTTTTCTTCCGGCTGAGGCCTTCCCCTTCGTCTGGAGCTGGCTGCCCGATTTTCAAGCGCCATTTTTTTAGCGCTTCCGTTTTTTCCTGTGGTTTTTGCAGGCAGTGTGTTTTTTTGTGTGCAGAGGCTCTCTGAGGGTTCGGGACATTGGAGGTTAGCAAAAAGATTATTTTGGTTCTTGCTCCAAGCCTCTTTATTGCCTGTAGTTAGGCATTTGAGGATTTAAAGTTAAAAAAACAAAAAAAACAAAACAGGGATTGGAGTAAGGTTTAAGTAGTTAGTGTAGTTTGAGTGGTAGATGCGAACGGTGGCTGCAGGTTCATAGCTAGTAGTGGAGAAGCTTCGGATATAGTGGCGATGATTGTAGAGGCTAATGCCTGCGCGATCGCAGTGCCTGGTGTGTGGAACCCGTAGAGGGACAATTTCGGTCGACTGCGTGTGTCGTGGCTGTGCAACTGAAGCGGTGCAGATGGAGCAGGAGTTGCAAGACCACAGTAAGGAAGAACCTCTCTCAAACCCCAGGAACCTGGAGGGGAGGGAGGTGAGGAGGTTGGGCGAGAGGCTCCTCTCTCGCCGCAAGCGTCTACATTGTCTCAGCCAGGTACGAGCATTCCTCTGGGGACGCCGGCCGCAGCTATGGAGGATTTTTCTCCGGATTTTGTCTTGCTGTTACATCAGGCTTTTTGCCTTCATAAGCAAGGGCCTGTGCCAGATGTCTCAGGGTTGAGTCCCAGGGTAGTTAGGACAGTGGCACAGACAACTGCAGCTTCACAGGTGAGGCCAGTCAAACAGCCACAAGTGGTGGAAGACCAGACCCTTCCTTCGGAGTGTGTGGACAACGATTTATTTATTTAACATTTCTTATATACCGCCTTTCATGATATCAAGGCGATTTACATTGAACAAACTGAAATTACATTGAACAGGGCATTTTAACTTGGAGCTAACTATTTTACAGGGAACATGGGCTATGGAGGGTTAAGTGGCTTGCCCAAGACCACAAGGAGCACCTGTGGGACTAGAAACCCCAGTCCTTCCGGCCCAAGGTTGCTGTCCTCTACTGGGATTTGAACCCCTGACCTTCCGTCCTGAAGTAGCTTGCCCCAACCACTAGGCCACTCCTCCAACGATGAGTTGGAGAGGGAGTTGGAAGGTCTGGTGGAGGATCTAGAGGAAGGTGAGATCCAAGAGCCTGAGGATCAGTCCCAGATTATTCGGGTATTTAGGAGAGAGGAGCTCACGACTCTGATCTCGGAGTCGCTACAGGCCCTTAACTTTTCCGTGACCGCGTCGGTAGAAGAAGACAGTGTGGAAGATCCACTCATTCAGGTGGTGAGGAAATCCCAGGCGGTGTTCCCGGTCCATAAGGTGGTTAAGCAGATGATTCAGGATGAGTGGGACATGCCAGAGACAGCTCTCAGAGGCAGGAGGTCCATGGCTCAACTCTATCCGTTATCTGACCAGGAACGAGAGATGTTTTGCTCTCCTAGGATAGATGCGGCGGTTTCGGCAGTTATGAAGAAAACTACCATTCCGGTGGAAGGTAGCGTGACCTTAAAGGATGGGCAGGACAGAAAGGTAGACTCGATGGTGAGGTAGGCCTTTGAGACGAATACTCTTGCGCAACAAGCCTCCATTTGTGGGGCATGGGTAGCGAGGGCTTGTCTTCGTTGGTCTCAGTGTTCACAGGTGGCAGAGATGTTGCAGGACCAGTTGCAGGACTTGTCCAGATTGGAGTCTGGGGCAGCCTATTTAGTGGATGTGCATTATGACCTGATCTGGACTTTAGCGACTAGTATGTTTTCGTTGGTTGTGGCGCGAAGATCTATTTGGCTGCGGAATTGGGCAGCCAATAGTTCCTCCAAGTCGAGGCTTAGTAAGCTTCCTTTTAAAGGGAAGCTACTTTTTGGTGAAGATCTGGACAAGCTGGTTAAAGACTTGGGAGAGTCCAAAGGCGGTCGGTTGCCTGAGGACAAGCTGAAGACGGGGAGGCCTGGAGCGATGTTGAGGGGCCAGGCTCGCGATTTTTGCCGTTTTTGGGCTTCCCGTTTGGGATTGTTTCAAAGAAGGCAGTGTCCCTTTCGTGGCCAAGGTTTTAGAGGTTTCCGAGGAGCGGGCAGAGGGTTCGCGAGCCCTCCGCCGGCCAGTTTCAAGAAGTCACAGTGAAACGAGGTGGACTTAGGCGGGGCTGCAGCCCGTAGGAGGTCGGCTGTGGGAATTTTTGCCTGCCTGGGTTCAGATAACATCCAATCAATGGATATTGGAGGTCATTTGAGAAGGCTACTCTCTTGAGTTTGCTCGACTGGTTTGAGACTCTTTTGTTCTTTCTCCTTGCAGGGGGCGGAACAAGGAGTCTGTGATTCTGACAACTTTGTCGCGTCTGACAGCTCTGGACCGTGGTTCCAGTCCCTCAGGATCAATGCAGGTCTGGTCGGTACTCGATTTATTTCGTGGTCCCAAAGAAGGATGGGGCCTTTCGTCCGATTCTGGATCTCAAGGGCATCAACCGTTGTCTGCGGATAACCCATTTCCATATGGAAACCCTAAGATCAGTAATGGCGGCAGTTCGTCAAGGGGAGTTCTTGACTTCGCTTGATCTCACCGAGGCTTATTTGCACATCCCGATTCGAGCCGATCATCAAAGATTCTTGTGGTTTGCGGTTCCGTGGGGTCATTTTCAGTTCCAAGCACTACAGTTTGGGTTGGCGACGGCTCCGTGAACGTTTACCAAAGCAATGGTGGTGGTAGCGGCTTTTCTGCGCAGGGAAGGTCTGCTCGTTCATCCTTACCTAGATGACTGGTTGATTCTGGGCAAAGTCCCGAGCAGAGAGTGAAAAAGCAACGGCCAGAGTGGTGCAGTTCTTGCAGAGCCTTGGTAGTCAATGCCTCCAAGAGTCGGTTGATGCCGTCGCAGATGTTAGAATATCTGGGAGTTCAGTTCGATACAAGGATCGGAGCAGTTTTCCTTCCGGAGGCTCAAGTTCTAGGGATGCAGTCTTTAGTGCTAGGTTTCTTGAAGCAGTGGGCGCCGACGGCCTGGCATTATCTTCAGGTGCTAGGTACCATGGCGACTGCCCTCGAAGTGGTTCCTTGGGCTCGGGCACACATGCGGCCTTTGCAGAGGTCTCTGCTTCGTCGGTCACACCAGGAGGATTAGTTGAACAAGCGCTTGCCCTGCCAGGGGCAGGTTCGAGCATCTCTCAGATGGTGGCTGCGGCGAGAGAAACTGACGGCAGGAATGCCGTTGGAGCAGTCGCAATGGATCCCGGTGATGACAGATTCCAGCCTGGCGGGCTTGGAGGGCCCATTGCGAGGGACTCTACGCACAAGGCTTATGGAGCGTGGAGGAAGCTCAGTGGTCCATCAGTCATCTGGAGTTACGGTTGGTGGCTCTGACTCTAAAAGCATTCGAGTTGGTTTTGTTAGGGCGAGCGATGCGAGTGCTGTCTGGTAACGCTTCCGTGGTGGCGTATCTCAACTGGCAAGGCGGAACGGGCAGTGTGGCGCTGGAGAAGGAAGCAGAAGCTCTATTCGGTTGGGTGGAGCCTCGGCTTCTGGTGCTGTCGGCGGCGCACATAGCGGGAACAGACAATGTGATGGTGTATTACCTCAGTCGGGTTTGCGTGGACCCCGGGGAATGGGAGCTGAATCCGGAGGTATTCAGGTAGTTGGTGCTCAGGTGGGGGATTCCAATGATGGATCTCATGGCAACTTGTCAGACGGCCAAGGCCAGCCGTTTCTTCAGCAGGAGAAGAGAAAGGATGTCCGAAGGGACCGATGCCTTGATTCAACAGTGACCATCACAGGGCCTTCTGTATGTATTTTTTTCCTGGGCGCTCATAGGCCGGGTGATTCAGTGCATAGAGAAACATCTTGGAGCCGTGATTTTAATAGCGCCGGATTGGCCGCGTCATCCGTGATACGCGGACCTGGTGAGGCTTCTCGACAGTCAGCCGTGACAATTGCCGATTCTGGAGGATCTACTTCTGCAGGGTCCTCTTCGGATGCTGTAGGTGGCTTGGTTCTCGCTTACGGCTTGGCCATTGAAAGGGCTAGGTTGAGGAAAAAGTTATTCGTCAGCGGTGGTTGCTACCTTGCTGTCAGCTAGAAAGCGTTCAGTATCCTTGGCCTATGTTCGCATTTGGCGTATCTTTGAAGGCTGGTTTGAAACTAGGCAGTTACGTCCGTCCTTAGTCTCAGTTCTGGAGGTGTTGAGTTTTCTTCAGGATGGCTTTGATAAGGGTTTGGCGGCCAGTTCTTTGAGAGTGCAGATGGCTGCTATAGCTTGTTGTGGCAAGGTGCAAGGCCGTGCCATAGGAACTCGCCCAGATGTCTTGCGCTTTGAGAGCGGTATCACGTTTGCAGCCTCCTCGTGGCATGTTGATTCCTCTGTGGGATCTCAATTTGGTGTTAGGGGTGTTAACAAGAAGGCCTTTTGAACCCCTCGGTTAAGCCTCGGTTAAGGATCTGACTTTGGAAACGGTGTTTCTGGTGGCTATCTGTTCAGCACGGCGGGTTTCAGAGTTGCAGTCTTTATCTTGTAGGGAACCTTTCCTGATGTTCTAAGAAAAGGTGGTATTACGTCCAGTGCCGTCATTTCTGCCGAAGGTAGTGTCACTGTTTCATTTGAATCAGTCAGTAGCCTTACCTGTGTTGAAGTCAACAGGGGAGAGGAACTGAGTGGAATTTACGATTGCAGGACATAAAGAGTGTTCCGTCATTACTTGCAGGTTTCGGAGTTTTTTCATAAGTCGGAGCGCTTGTTTGTTCTCTTTGGGGGCCCGCGTAAAGGTGAAGCAGCCTCCAAGGCTTCCATTGCTAGGTGGATTAAGGAAGTGATAGCATCAGCTTATCTTTTGCAAGGCCGTCAGGTGCCTTTAGAATTGAGAGCTCATTCAACAAGGGCTCAGGCGACATCATGGGTGGAACACAGCAGGGTTCCGGCAGTTGAAATCTGTAAGGTGGCTACGTGGTCCTCCTTGCACACCTTTTAGTAAGCATTACCGTCTTGATGTGCAAGCGGCAGGGGATGCCTGTTTCGGGTCATCAGTTTTGCGGTCTGGTTTATCAGGTCCCTCCCATTAGTGTACTGCTCTGTTACATACCAGCGGTGCGGGACTGAACTGGAGGGACGAAAAGGAAAGAGAAATTAGACTTACCTGCTAATTGTTCTTCCTTGAGGAACTCCAGTTCAGTCCGATTCCCACCCAAGTTGGTGATTCAGTCAATGGTCTTGTGACATTGGAATAGCCGGCCACACAAAAGTCTAACGGTAAGTGTTTATTACTTGTCCTGTGGGGTAATTGACTGGTTGGCTGTTCTGCTCTATGCTACCTTCTTTTGCCTTCTTTCTTATATTTCATATCTTTAATGCTCTTTCTTTGGAGGGGGTGGAGCAGTTATCCTCTTCTCTCAAGGAGTTTATTGGAGAGGCAGTGAAGCCGTGAGTTTAGAGTTCATATCAGTTATGACTACTTATGTATTGCTCCTTAAAGTTTTCTTTGTCAATAGGTCACTGGAAGCTGGTGGGAGGTGCCACTGGTAGATGTATCAGATTTCTGACATGCCCAGTCTCCATGCTGCAGGAAGAGGTACACTCCCCAGCGGTGCGGGTCTGAACTGGAGTTCCTCAAGGAACAACAATTAGCAGGCAAGTCTAATTTCTCTTTTCTAAAATTGGGGGCACATGTGTATCTTTTATGGAACGCCCTAGACATGCCTCCAGCATGTAGCCATGTGACATGGACATGCTTCCCCTGGAGAAATCTATATTCATGGCTTTTTTTAAATGGCTCCAGGGATGTCTTTATGATGATCACTTCTCAATACCCATTTTCAGTCATCCAAATCATGAATAGCACTTCTAAAAAGACCACCTAAGAACATAAGATATGCCATACTGGGTCAGACCAAGGTCCATCAAGCCCAATATCCTGTTTCCAACAGTGGCCAATCTAGGCCACAAGTACCTAGCAGTTTCCCCAAAAGACACAGGTTCCACAATGCTTGTATTGGGGCAGCAGTGGATTTCCGGGGTCCCCTTTAATAATGGTTTATGGACCTTTCCTCCAGGAATTTGTCCAAACCTTTTTTTAAACCCAGCTACACTAACAGCTTTTACTACATCTTCCGGTAACGCATTCCAGAGTTTGATTACGCATTGAGTGAGAAAATATTAGTCTTAAAATAGGTTACACTGTAGCTTCATTGCATATCCCTAGTCTTTCTATTTTTTGATGGCGTAAACAATTGATCTACGTTTCCCTCGTCCACTCCATTAATTTATAGATCTCTATCATATCTCCCCTCAGCCGTCTTTTCCATGTTGAAGAGCCCTAACCTCAGAGCCCTAACCTCAAAGGGGTATCTTTCCATCCCCTTTACCATTTTGGTGGTTCTTCTCTGTACCTTTAATAATGCTATATTTTTAAAATACTGCGACCAGAACTACACACAATATTCAAGGTGCGGTCTCGCCATGGAATGATACAGAGGCATTATAATATCCTTTGTTTTATCTTTATTCCTTTCCTTATGATTCCTAGCATTCTATTTGCTTTCTTGGCCGCCACTTCACACTCGGCAGAAGGTTTCAACATATTATCCATGATGACGCCTAATCTTTTTCCAGGGTGTTGGTTCCTAATGTGGAGCCTTGCATCGTGTAACCATAGTTTGGGTTGCTCTTTCCTAGGTGCATAACGTTGCACTTGTCCACATTAAATTTAGTCTGCCATTTGGATGCCCAGTCTTCCAGCTTATCAAGGTCCTCTTACAATTTTTCACAATCCTCAAGGGTTTTAACAGCTTTGAATAATTTTGTGTCCTCTGCAAATTTGATTATCTCACTCGTTATTCCCATTTCCAGGTCATTTACGAATATGCTAAAAAAGCAGTGGACCCAGCACAGGCCCCTGGGGTACTCCACTATTCACTTTTCTCCATTGGGAAAATTGACCATTTAGCCCTACCTGCTGCTTTTTATCTTTTAACCAGTTCCTAATCCACAATGGTGTCCCACTGGTTTTCCTCCTTTCACTATGTCTCTGATACCAATCATAACTAACCTCTCATTTAGTACTATATATTCTAACTTTCCCATCTTATTAGATTTCTAGCATTTGCGTACAAGCATTTTAGACGCTGCATTTTACTCCTATTATTCTGGTTATTGGTAGGCAAGGGTAATTTGGAATCTTTAAGTTCTGTCTGCTCAGTACTTAAGGATATTTGTGTTAGCTTTGTCTTTATTGGAACCTCTCTGTCGATATGCCCTAACTTCAATCTTTTGCTAGTATTCGTCAAGGATACATTGTTCCAAACCATGCATTCTTGGGCAACTGTCGGCTTTCCCCAAAAGCTGCTCTATCTCCTTTTTAAAGTTTTTTTAATGCCAGCAGCCTGGTTCCATCCTGGTTAAGGTGAAGTCCATCCCTTCAGAAAACCCCCTCCTTTCCCCAGAATGTTGCCCAGTTCCTAAGAAACCCCAAATCCTCTTTTTGCACCGTCGTTTCATCAATGCATTGAGACTCTGGAGTTCTGCCTGCCTTTTGGGTCTTGCACGTGGAATGGGAAGCATTTCGGAGAATGCTACCTTGGAAGTTCTGGATTTCAAGCTTCCTACCTAAAAGCCTAAATTTGGTCTCCAGAACTTCCCTACCACACTTTCCTATGTCATTGTTACCAACATGAACCAAGACAGCAGACTCCTCCCCAGCACAGTCTAAAACCTTGTCTAGGTCTGCTACCTTCGCACCAGTCAGGCATGTTACCAGGCGATCCTCGTGTTCACCAGCCACCCAGCTTTTATATGTCTAATGATCGAATCACCAACTATAATGGCTGTCCTAACCCTTCCCTTGTGGGTACATGGCCCTGGAGAAACCTCCTCAGTGCAAGAGGGTTTTACATCACCTGGAGGACAGGTGCTAGCTACAGGATCACTTTCTGCCACACTAGGGTGATGCTCTCCTGTCACTTGACCTCCCTCCACGGCAACAGGGATGCTGCCAGACTGGAGGTGGGACTTCAGTACTACATCCCTCTAGGTCTCGTCTGTGTACTGTCATGAGGCTGGAGCCATGGAAGATGCAGCCTTGGGAAAAAACCCTGTTTTGCATAGAGCTGAGAATGTGCAGAGAGTGCAGTTGCATCGCAGCACAGCCAGAGAGGGCAAGAGTAATCCCACAGAGGCTGAAGCAACGTGCTCAGACACTGATTGTATTAGTGGCAATCAGTTGCACCTGAGGCCACGCCCGGGACGTTCAAACCAAAACTCCCTTTATAAGGAGAAACAGAGCAGCAAGACAGAGAAGAGGGAGGAGAAGGAAAGGAAGGTGGAGAACCTGCAGGACGTGCAGGACAAGAGGAACGTGGAACAGGAGAGATTCCACACAGAGCCAGCCCAGAGGGACAGAATCCAGAGGAAGTTTACTCAGACAGAGTCCAGAGGGGCAGAGCACAGAGGGACGGAGTCCAGGGAAAAGCTGCCAGAAGAAAGTTTGTCTGGTAGGAGTGACTCTCCCAGCCCAAGTAACCTTGTTGGATCAGGATTACAAGGAACAAGGAAGAGAGGTTCCTTTTATAAAGATACCTTTTCAGAAAACCACAGTTGATTGGGAATCCTTACCAGGTTTTCCTGAATTCCCTGAAAGCAAAGCACTGCACAGAGAAGCCTATCTCCCAAGAGAAGTACGTCAGAATGAGAGCTCTAGGTGTGGCAATTCCAGGAAGCCAAGGTATGCTGAATCTTTAATTCTAAAGGAAAGCCTTGCTAATAGAAACCCTGTTAAAGCAGCTATTCCCTATAAGGGGAGGGGAAGCAAAGCAGAGCTTTTTAAGACAATACGTCACAGCTTAACAGGAAAGTTTTACTGGAAGCAAGATAGACCCTGTAAGTTTGTAACAGGGAGTGAAAACTGCTATTCAAAGGAAGAAGCCAGTGACGCAGAGTCTATGGAAATTGAATGTGAGAATATTATTCCCATGCCTCAGGAGGAATCCATGGACTGTAATTTCTGTTCTGCAAATAGTATTGAATCCTTGTCAGAATTATAGATAGAAAAGAACTGTGCAACAGATGGTGAACCTTTATAACCGTTTGTTTGCTGAATTGTTTAAATTGCTTTGAACTAAAAGAAAATCAAACGCTAAAATTCCGATATCATATAAACTCCCTGTGTTAGAAAAATATTTGTTTGTCGGAGAATATCAGCCCAGTGCTACGTATTCAGACAAAGCACCACTGTGACATCTCCTTTTTATTAATAGTTAAAAAATTACTTAGCTTCAGTAATCAATGTGGTCGATATTGCCAAAAAGACTGCAGAAGACAGCGACGTAGCGCTCGTTTCGGGTTCAATATATTTGTTATAAACCCTGCTTCAGGTCCGTCCTTGAGCAACAGTTGGCAATGATATGTGAGCTAACCAGTGGAAGTGTGATTAGCTTTTTCAGCCTTCGGTGTCTGACGTCAAGATCACATGGGGAACTAAACTCCAATGGAATCACACCCAACAAAGAAAGGGAACACCCACCTTCAGGGAATCCCTTTGTGAGTGCGAATCCTAAATTAAAGTGTGCCAGTCAATTTGTTGATTTAAACCCCCAGGGGTAACGGAACCCAACTTATAAATCCAACGTTGTTCTTGATATTGTAATCTTTGTTCACGATCACCACCACGAGGATCATGCGGTATGAAATCCAATACTCGCCAGCGTAAAGAATCAAACGTATGGCCTTGAGAAAGACAATGGTCAACCATAGGGGCCGAAAGTGTTTGTGTTGTTAATCTTGACGCATGCTGCGAAAGTCGAAGTCGGATGGCCCGTGTAGTTCGACCCACGTAGTATAATGAACAGGGACACATTATCAAATATACCACAAATTGGGATAAACAATCAGTGTGCCATTTAGTGGAGTAGATACGAGCTGTATGGAGATCTACCCAATCAGGCCCCACTATGGACAATGCACAGTAGATACAAGAACCACATGTGAAATGACCATTATCCATATGACCAGTTTCCGGACGATCCTGAGGAGGAGTTGTCTTCATGAGGAAATCCCGAAGATTAGTACCCCTTGAATAAGCAATCTGTAGATCTTTTTCGCAAAAACATGAGTGTGTACCTAATATGGGCCAGAAACGTCGAAGGAGCTTAGTAACCTTATGAATGCCCCTAACATAAGGGAGAACCCCTGTTATCTTTGATTCTTGATCAGGAGCCAAAGCACACGACCGTGGACCCAGCCACTCAATGTGTGTGTAACGCGCTCTTTTATAAGCCCGATTAATAACCCAATTAGGGTATCCTCTCTGAAAAAGACGCGATGACAGGTCTGCTGCATGTTTCTTAAATTCAATTAAAGAGGAACAATTACATTTCAACCGCAGAAACTGCCCAAAGGGTAACCCCTGTTTCAGAGCCTTCGGGTGGAAACTATTATAATGGAGTAGGGTGTTACGTTGCACTGGCTTTCGGTAGAGGGTCGTCTGAAAACCCTCAGTCGTTAATGAGATGGTAATATCCAAAAAATCCATTTGTTGAGAAGATACATGTGCCGAAAATTGTATCCTAGACAGATGAATATTTAATCGGCTAATGAAAGCATCCAATTCAGCATGGGAACCGGTCCATAAGAAAAAAACATCGTCTAAAAACCGCTTCCAAAACAGAACGAACTTAAAAGCGGGGTCAGTATAGACGTATGATATTTCGAAGGCCGCCATATATAAGGTGGCAATAGAAGGGGCCACCGTGGCCCCCATGGCAATCCCATGGATCTGTTTGTAGAATTGTTGCTGATGTAAAAAGAAATTATTTTGTAAAACCAATTCAAGTAACTCCAGCAAAAATGACTTAGGGATTCTAGCTGGAAGATTCAAAGGATATTCACGCAAACAATTTAGTGCTTCATTTTGATCGATATTAGTGTACAGTGCTTGTACATCCAGAGACACCAAGAATTTATAAGATGCAATATCAGAACAGGCACATAATTGTTTTAAAAAGTCTCCAGTATCCCTAATAAATGATCGAACACCTGTCGCCGCTGGTTGTAGAAATAGGTTGCAAAATTTTGAAAGGGGCTCTAGCACCGAATCCCTGCAGGATACAATCGGGCGGCCAGGGGGGTCCGTAAGGGATTTATGCACCTTAGGGACCAAGTAAAAGACCAGAGTCTTCGGATGTTGTTTTTCCAAAAAAGCCATCTCTTGTCGAGTAATCCAGTTGTTAAAAAATGCAACGGAGACCACTGAATGAACCTGCTGTTGGATCTCTTGAGTTGGATCCCGAGGTAAAATGACATAGTTGCGTTGGTCTGCCAAATGGATCTCAATATTCTGTTGATATTGTTCCGGGGAGAGAACCACAGTAGCACCCCCTTTATCAGCTCTCCGTATCACCAAATTTGATTCACGTAGTTGTTTCAAAGCCTGAAACTGATCAGGAGTTAGATTAGAATATCCCCGAGCATTATGGGATTCCAATTCCATCAAGTGTTGAAACACTAAATCTTGGTAGGTGGTAATCGCAGCATCAGGGGAACCAGGGGGAAGCCATCTAGAAGGGTTCCGGATCATCGACGAATCTATACCCTCCGGGACCGCATCCATATGTTTAATAACCCGCAATTTCCGAAAAAATTTGTGAAGAGCGACCCGTATATTAAACCCATCATACCAGGGTGTAGGAACATAAGACAGACCCATATCAAGAACTTGTAGTTGAACTGGAGATAGAATCTGACCAGATATATTTATAACTGACGATTTTTCATACGGGACCGGGTGTCCGGTCCCTCCCAAAAATCCTGTTGATATTGTCTTCGAGTACGACGTCCTCGATACGAAGAGCCCCGTCCTCTATCTGAGACCATAGATTGTGGAGCAGTACTAGCCCCCTGCCCGGAGTCACTAAATTCAGTATCAGTGGAGTCCCCCGAATCAGGATAGAAGGTGATCAGGATCGTCCGGAAACTGGTCATATGGATAATGGTCATTTCACATGTGGTTCTTGTATCTACTGTGCATTGTCCATAGTGGGGCCTGATTGGGTAGATCTCCATACAGCTCGTATCTACTCCACTAAATGGCACACTGATTGTTTATCCCAATTTGTGGTATATTTGATAATGTGTCCCTGTTCATTATACTACGTGGGTCGAACTACACGGGCCATCCGACTTCGACTTTCGGAGCATGCGTCAAGATTAAGAACACAAACACTTTCGGCCCCTATGGTTGACCATTGTCTTTCTCAAGGCCATTCGTTTGATTCTTTACGCTGGCGCGTATTGGATTTCATACCGCATGATCCTTGTGGTGGTGATCGTGAACAAAGATTACAATATCAAGAACAACGTTGGATTTATAAGTTGGGTTCCGTTACCCCTGGGGGTTTAAATCAACAAATTGACTGGCACACTTTAATTTAGGATTCGCACTCACAAAGGGATTCCCTGAAGGTGGGTGTTCCCTTTCTTTGTTGGGTGTGATTCCGTTGGAGTTTAGTTCCCCATGTGATCTTGACGTCAGACGCCGACGGCTGAAAAAGCTAATCACACTTCCACTGGTTAGCTCACATATCATTGCCAGCTGTTGCTCAAGGACGGACCTGAAGCAGGGTTTATAACAAATATATTGAACCCGAAACGAGCACTACGTCGCAGTCTTCTGCAGTCTTTTTGGCAATATCGACCACATTGATTAATGAAGCTAAGTAATTTTTTAACTATTATTAATAAAAAGGAGATGTCAGTGGTGCTTTGTCTGAATACGTAGCACTGGGCTGATATTCTCCGACAAAAAAATATTTTTCTAACAGGGAGTTTATATGATATCGGAATTTTAGCGTTTGATTTTCTGGTGATTCCGATAGGGTTCTGTTCTTTGTTACTTTGAACTAAAAGAAGCCTCAGCTAGGACTTGCATTCAACTGTGAAGCCTATAACAGTTATCTGCTTGAATATTGGTGGAACCCCTTTTGATAAAGAAAGGACTATCTTTATTTTCTACTTGTCTTAGTGAATCATTGCTTTACAGGGGAAATAAAGCCTTGTTACCCTACACTCTTGGCTTGGATCATTTGTGCTCTCAAGGAGCTAGAACTACAAGGACCAAAGTGCACTAGGCCCTTAAAGTCACATCGCTCCTTAAAAATAAATGCGCCGGATGCCCTTATAGCCACTGGCCACTGGGGGCACCTGGCGACTGTACCTCTGTCTTCCTTATGTCCTCCAAGTCTGGCACTCTAGCCTCTCTAGCCTGAGAGCAAAGAGCTAAGTGAATCATAAAGTGCATCATAAAATGCACCTAAGTGCTTCATAAAAGTTGAACAGTAACAGAAAATCATGAAATCTATTCACATACATACATTTAAAAACAAATGACCCTAGAGCCTCATAAAACTGATTTTAATGTTCAGCTGCACTGGGGAAGGGGGGAGGCACTGTGAGGGGGTCAACTGACTTGGAGGAGGGGAGTCTTCCTTGATCATGCATTCCATGGAGTTTGCGTGGACTCCGCCCCTCCCATAATCTAAACGTAATTATGTACATGTAATGACGTACAAGACAACGTACAATAAGGATAGGTAGTATGGCTGTAGGTAAGGGGTCCGTACAGCCCACGGAACACTGGGGGGGGGGGACAAACACCACTCGCTTCCTCCTTTTCGCAACCTGGGCGCGGTTGCCCGGCCAGGAACTGCGCTACTCAGGAGTCCGCTCTCGCTCGGTCTGTATTTCAAGACCTCTCAATCACACAAGCAATCATATTTCAACAAGAAATCATTTTTCAAGTGCCCAGGTTTTCTGACTAACTGACTATTCCAAACAAGAAGGGTCGATGGCTTCGGCTTCCGCTTTCTCTTACGCGGAGCTTACTAGGATCGCCCTTATGGGAGGTGATCAGGCTCCCTTGTCTCGCACACACTCATGCGAGATTTTCCCAGTTAGTCTATACCAAATATACCAAATCAGTCCTGCGCATGCAAGACGTTGTCCCAGGCTGTACTCTCTCTATCAAATCACAGAAATGTCTACTCACCAGATCCGGTTCCCGATACCACACCAGTTCCTGGGTTGGATCCTGGACTCCCCCCGGGTCGGAGGTGGTGGCCAGCTGGACCCGATGGCCTGCCGAGGCAGGCAGAACCCTCTCCGGCACAAAGGGGCCGGCGGCACCTGAGGTCTCCCCCGTGGTCGGACAGACACGGTTCCAACCGGGCCAAACCTCAAGGCGAATTTCGTGGATTATTCACTTGAATACCATTTACTACTCGCACTTCCTGGCCAATGCACCAAGAATATGCTGCAGCAAAGTGCAATCAATTTATAAATCCAGGAGTCAATTGACAGGGTCCAAGCCAGTTTATTGTGCACAGGCCCAGTCAGTCAAAGCTTCAAAAGGAACTGAGTGTTTTTACAGAGACATAACCATTTATACCTCTTTTTCAGTTTGATACATGAGAACTTTCTATTGGTTCTAGCTCGATACATGCAAACTTCTCATTGGTTCCAACGCTCCCTGCACCTGTCCAATCAGAAATCCCTCCGGGGCCTAGCAGCCAGCCCCCTCCCTTAGGATTGTTCTAACAATGGTGCAGTTCTTGATTTTGATACTTCTCTACTGCAAGGTTATCCCTAGCTTCAGGAATGCATGTATTGAAACATTTCTTTCTTTTGCACAGAAGAGAATAATGAAAGACTTATGAATTAATGTAAAACTTCTTATTAAGCAGTTTAAAACAGTTTTCTCATTTTTCACAGATTTTTGGTTCTTTTCTAGCTATAATGGGAGTTGGATCCAGGCCTAACTTACAGGCCTTTCATAGTAGCAGGCCATGCTAAGCCGTAGCCTGCCACACAACTGTGGGGGGTAAATTTGCATAATACATAAATATGTATACATATCTGAAATATAATTAGTTTTCTCATACTGTATAAATATGTAAACAAAATTTAAAATGAAACCCCAAGAAATCAAACTGTACCTGCATTACAGCACCAGAAATTCCTTTCTCCCTATGCTGTGCAAATTATAAAGATACCTTTTGGAACATACTAGCTAACGGACAGATGTTGGCAATGGCTGGGATTTATTTTTGGATATTCAGTGGTACTATCTGCATAATATCCGGGAAGAACAACATTTTATCTGGACGGCGACGATATTAGTCTGCTATTCAGGCAACTTTAGGGCAGCAAAAAAAAGCTGAGGACCATAAAAGTGAGGTCAGTGGAAATCTGAAGCAGGGCCATTAGGGGCCTTCTCTGAAAATGCAGCCAGTCTGCTGTTGCTCAGAATAGCTGTGTGGGACATGCCTATGATAACACTGGTGGTTTGAGGTGAAAATCTAGAAAATTTGAGCAGTGGGGACTAGAGGCCCAAAGACTGCGACACAGAAAATGGTTTGGATGGCTGATCTTGCTTCTTGCTAATAGTGCTCCAGCATGGGTTAGATTCCAAGGATTGCTCTATTTGAGCTATCTGCATGGAGAGAGCCTGTGAACTGTAGTCAAAGACGATCCACGCTCCTAAAGTGAGACATAATGTGGGTAAGAAACGATTCAGCTGGTCCCAAATCCTTCATGTTTTGGCCTGGCAGTTTTCTCCTAATCTTCAGTCCTCCTGGTTAATCAGAAGTAGCCCCATATTGCATGAGGGTTTCCTCTTTGTCTCTCCGGGCCAGTCTGGGCACATGAGGGTTGTCAACCTTCTCCAGCAGCTGAGGACTGAACGCTGAAACTTTTTTTTTTTCCCCTGAACTAGCATCTGGCTCCCCCTAGTCAATGTTCCCTCTAATTTTCTGTAGGCAGTGTGCGCATAAAATATCAGCTCTGTGCAGCTTTTCAAGGAAGGTTAAATTTTTGTGCGCCACATAACGACAATCGGAGTTATATACTTTAAAATTTGACTACACGTCAGAATACAGTATGTACACCACATTGATTTTAATCAAATTAAATGAAAATAGACGATTACTAAATGAAGTGGGAAATTTCTAGTAATTACAATCATAACTTTTAAATTTTAAGACGTCTGTGTTTTCTATCAGAATTAGAGCCGTAATTTGTGTGCGCTCTGTTGTAAAGTATGTGTGCGCTCTCGGCGAGGTGTGTGCGCGCGCACACGCGCACAGCTTAGAGGGAACAGTGCCCCTAGTGGCTAACCTCAGTCTTTCAGTCCTCAGCAGTTGGAAGGGACGTTGAACTATCTGGCTCCGGCGAAGGGAGGGAAATATCCACTAATTTCTTGCATTTTTCTTTTCTCTCTTTTTTGGGTTGGTTTGCTTCTGCTTTTAAAATCTCTGAAAAGCCCTAGCAGGGTTTTTCTGGCAAGTCGCGCTACTGGCCTTTCTCTGGGGAGGCAAATCTGTGGGAGCGCTAAGTTTGAGGCAGAGCCTGCCTCAATCTGTGGTGCTGATTGCGGGGTGTAAGTAATCGGCGGTGCGGGGAGCCCCCGGAAGCCATCTGATCCCCTCCGGCACAAAGCAGACCTCTCCCGCTAGCAGCAGGAGCGTGGGTCTAGAGCAGCACATTCAGCGCCAGGCTGGGAGTCCGGCGAGCAGGTTAGTCACCCGTTTTTCGCTGTTCCCGGGTTGGTCGGGTTAAGTGCGGGGTAGGCTTGTCGGCACCTCGTGGCCTTAGCGGGGCGATTGTTAATAGCGGGGTACATTAGCGTTGTTCGTTCTTCGGTGGTTAGTTTTTCTTTGCCGTTCGTCGATCGGTCCTCTTGCCGGCATGGATAGCAGACCCGATGCGGGTGATTCTGTCAGGGAGCTTCAGGACCCTTCAGAAAGGGCGGGAAAGGCGGCCATTTCGGCGAAGGCAGTGGTTTTGGAGGCAAATCAGGCAAAGCCAGCAAAGAAGAAGTCGAAGTCTAAGAAGCGTGCAAATGTGGAGGAAGCTCCTTCACTTTCCTTGGCAGCAGCTCAGAGCAGTTTGCATTCTGTGTTTTCTGCAGATTTTATTTTGGAGCTGCATCGGGCTTACTGTTTGAAACAGCAGCAGTCTCAGGAGGCAGAGCCTGTCTCTCTATCTTCTCAAAGCCAGGATAAAGAGCTTTCTTCCTGGGACCCGGGGGAAGGTCCTTCCCAGGCGGTCCACGGGGGTCAAGGGAATTCCGATAGCATCGGGTTTTCCTGCCCAGCACCTCCGGCCATGGAGGAAGGTGAGATTTTGGCTGGTTCCGATCTGGATCAGTGGCTGGCTGATTTAGAGGATGGTGAGTTGGGAGCTTCGGAGGATCCTAGTCTTTTTAGGGTGTTTCGGAAAGAGGAATTGGCTGCGCTTATTGCCCAGACCTTAACAGCCTTGAATATTACTCTGCCAACGGTTCAGGACCAGCAGTTGGAGGATCCTCTGCTCCAAGGTTTTAAGACTGATCAAAGGTGTTTTCCTGTACACAGGGTGATGAAGCAAATGGTGGAGTCAGAATGGGAATGTCCGGAGGCCACTCTGCGAGGGGCCAGGGCTATCGGTCGGTTGTATCCCTTGCCGCAAGAGGAGCCGAACTTGCTGAAAATACCTAAGGTCGATGCCCTTGTCTCAGCGGTAACTAAGAAAACCACTATTCCGGTGGAGGGTGGAGCGGCCCTCAAAGATTTACAGGATAGGCGGCTGTAAACTCTGCTAAAGCAGACTTTTGAAACTTGCGCCTTGGTGCTCAGAGCGTCTATCTGTGGGGCATATGTTTCCAGAGCATCCATTCGGTGGATCCAAGGCGCAGCCCATGCCAATGCAGAGGCCGAAGAGGGCGCGAAACTGGAGTCAGCCGCGGCTTATTTAGCCGACACTTTGTATGATCTTGTGAGGATTTCAGCGAAGTCAATGGCTTCGGTCATCGCAGCCTGCAGGTTTTTATGGCTCTGAAATTGGGCGGCGGACGCCTCATCCGAAGCATGGCTTAGTAAGCTGCCGTACAAGGGCGCACTGCTTTTTGGAGCGGCCTTAGAGAAGATTGTGAAAGATCTTGGGGATTCCAAGGGCGGTCAGCTTCCAGAAGATCGACCAAGGGGCCAGAGGCCTAGCGGTGGACTCAGAGCCCCATCGCGAGACTCTCGTAAGTTTCGAGGTTTGCGTTTTGCTCCTTATCAGCAAGGGCGTTTTGCGGCTCGGACAGTCCTTTCGGGGAGCTAGGGGCCTCGGTAGGGGTTATTTCACAGCCCAGCCGAACTCTAGCAAAAAGCCGCAATGAAGGGACGTTGGTCCAGACGGAAATTCCGGTAGGTGGGTGGCTACAGCAATTTCTTTCCATCTGGGCCACAACCACAGACCGCTGGGTCCTGGAAATAGTCCGGGACGGGTATGCACTCGAATTTGCCCAGTCGTTGGCGGAGGCCTTCGTGGTGTCTCCATGTGGTTCACAGGAAAAAGCAAAGGCGGTGGCGGAGACGCTTCAGCGCTTGGTGCGTCTTCGAGCAGTGGTGCCAGTTCTTTCCGACCAGTGCAGCTTAGGTCGGTACTCAATTTATTTCGTGGTTCCCAAGAAGGAAGGATCTTTCCGTCCTATCCTGGATCTCAAACACGTGAACCGTTGCCTGCGCATTCTACACTTCCGCATGGAGACTCTACAATCCGTCATTGGTTCGGTGCAGCCGTCGGAGGTTCTGACGTCCATAGATCTCAGAGGCCTATCTTCATATTCCTGTGCAGGCAGAGCATCAAAGGTTTTTACGTTTTTGCGGTGCCCATGGGTCATTTTCAGTTCCAGGCATTGCCGTTTGGACTGGCTACGGCGCCTCGGACGTTCACAAAAGTGATGGTGGTGGTAGCTGCGGCGTTAAGATGGGAAGGCCTGCTGGTGCATCTGTATCTAGACGACTGGCTGATTCGAGCTTCATCGGTGGCGGAGTCTCTAGTGGCAACAGCGAAAATGGTCTCGCTCTTGGAAAGCCTCGGCTGGGTGTTAAACCAAGCCAAAAGTCAGTTGGAGCTGGTGCAGCGGCTGTTGTATCTCGGGGCACTGTTCGACACGAGCGTCGGAGCAGTGTTTTTACCGGAAGCCCAAATACAAAAGATTTTGCGGCAGATAAACGCGTTTTTGCGGCTGAAAGCCCCGTCAGCGTGGCGTTATTTACAGCTGCTCTGATCCATGGTGGCAACTTTGGAGCTTGTTCCATGGGCTCGAGCACACATGCGGCCTTTACAGCAGGCCTTACTGACAAGGTGGTCTCCACAGCTGCATCCATTGGAGCGAAAGTTGCCTCGGACGCAAGAAATGAGTGATAGTCTTCGTTGGTGGTTGGATCCGGTTCATCTTCAAGCAGGCATGCCTTTGCTACAGCCAGACTGGCTGCTTCTCATGACGGATGCCAGCCTTGCAGGTTGGGGGGCTCATTGTCTGTCAATCCCAGTTCACGCAGGGCGGTTGGTCTCTTGGAGCTCAAGACTGTGCGTCTGGCTCTGCTAGAGTTTGCCTCTCTGGTCGAGGGGAAGGCAGTGCGCGTTTTCTCAGACAACGCGGTAACAGTGTCATACATCAATCGCCAAGGAGGGACGGGCAGTGCGTCACTCTTGGAGGAGAGCCTGAGGTTGATGGACTGGGCGGAGGCACACTTGGTGGCCCTTTCGGCGGTGCATGTAGCAGGCCGCGACAATGTGCAAGCCTCAGTCGGCAGGTCGTAGATCCAGGGGAATGGGAATCGAATGCAGAGGTGTTTCACGACCTGACCCTTCGTTGGGGACAACCTGTGATGGACCTTATGGCCACGTACAACAATGCCAAGGCGGTGATGTTTTTCAGCAGACGCAGAGATTACATGTCCGAGGGCCTGGACGGTCTAGCACAACCGTGGCTGGCAGGAGTGCTGCTGTATGTGTTCCCGCCATGGCCCCTGATAGTCATTCGCAAGGTGAAAACTCACAACGGTCCACTGATACTCATAGCCCCAGATTGGCCCAGGAGGTCGTGGTACGCAGATCTAGTAAGGCTCCTTATAGCCGAGCCTTGGCGGTTTCCAGCCCAATCAGACCTGTTGCAGCAAGGGCCACTCTTCATGCCCGACGTGGATCGCTTCTCGCTTACGGCTTGGCTCTTGAAAGGGACAAGTTAAGGAGTAGAGGATATACGGCTGCGGTGGTCTCCACTCTATTACGGGCCAGGAGGCATTCTACTTCTGTGGCGTATCTTTGAGCGCTGGTGCGCACAGAGGAGCTTACTTCCTGCCAAAGCTCTAATTCCGGAGATTCTGTCTTTCCTCCAGGAGGGTCTGGATAAGGGTTTAGCACTCGCTACTCTCAAGGTGCATTTGGCAGTGCTGGCATGTTTTCGGGGTAAGGTGAAAGGCGTTCTCCTCTCTAGTCATCCGGATGTGGTACGTTTCTTAAGAGCGGTAAGGAACATGCGTCCTCCGGTACGGTCAGTAGTGCCGGCCTGGGATCTCAACTTGGTCCTCGAGGCTTTGGCAAAGCCTCCTTTTAAACCTCTTAAAGAGGTTTCGCTCAGAGTACTCTCCTGGAAGACCGTTTTCTTGGTGGCCTTATGTTCCGCAAGACGAGTTTCGGATCTTCAGGCGCTCTCATGCCGCAAACCTTTTCTTCAGTTCTCTCCGGAGAAGGTGACTTTGCGACCAGTCCCCTCTTTTCTCCCCAAAGTGGTTTCCAGTTTTCATATGAATCAATCTATCTCTCTGCCGACCTTTCAGGTCCGTGAAGGAAAGCCCATTGAGGCGGTACTCCGTAAGTTAGATTTAGGCAGAGTGCTCAAGAGATATTTGCGACATACAGTGTCGTTCTGCAAGACTGACAGACTGTTCGTTCTATTTGGAGGTCCTCGAAAGGGGGAAGCAGCCTCCAAGGCATCCATCGCTTGATGGGTGAAACAGGCCGTAGTCGCGGCGTATCGGGCGAGTGGTAAGTCGCTCCCAGAAGGGTTCCGGGCGCATTCCACTCGGGGCCAGGCAACCTCCTGGGTGGAGTTTGCTTTGATTCCGCCTGTGGCTATTTGTCGAGTGGCTACTTGGTCTTCGCTGCACACTTTTTCCAGGCACTATAGATTGGATGTTCAGGCCCGCAGGGATGCTAATGTGGGGACTTCGGCCGTTATTGCGGGTCTAGCGGGCCCCTTCCTGGGATAGATACTGCTTTGGTACTACCCTCATGTGCCCGGACTGGCCCAGAGAGACGAAGAGGAAGAAGAAATTAGGCCTTACCTGCTAATTGTCTTTCCTTGAGTTCTCTCCGGGCCAGTCCGGGACCCACCCGGAAATTGTCGTGATGTCTCAGTTCAATTCGTTTACCGGAGTTCCTGGATAGATTTGTCTCCACTTTTAACTGTGGGGCGGTCTGAGCGGAAAAGGACAAGGAACTTTAACAGTGGTTTCCGCTCAAGGAGTTTGGTTGGCAGGTTTCCGGGGGCTTCCGCGTTTAAAAAAAACCCAAAACAAAACAAAACAAAAAAAACCCCAATAATATAGTGCAGTAATGCCTCTTTGGCGTAACAGTTCTTGCGGGTTGACGCAGGCTCGGTTTCCTCGCGGTATTTTATTTTCTCTGCCTTTTGTGGTTGTCCACGGCTTGTTAACGGTTAGACTGAGGTTAGCCACTAGGGGGAGCCAGATGCTAGTTCAGGGGAAAAAAGTTTCAGCATTCAGTCCTCAGTTGCTGGAGAAGGTTGACAACCCTCATGTGCCCGGACTGGCCCGGAGAGAACTCAAGTAAAGACAATTAGCAGGTATGGCCTAACTTCTTCTTTTTTGTTACAGCAAAAATTAGGAAAAGTCTATGCACAATATATTAAAATTGTGCATACTTTTTAATGCAGAATTCCCATGCCCTGGGCTTGAAAACCCAGTCCCCCCCCCCCCAACTTATTTTTCCTATGGCTCAACTATTCTCAGCAATGTCATTCTCCAGGTTACGCCCTGCCCAGCTCCAATCCTCCAACTTAGCTTGTACTCCTTCCTATATCACTTGATACACATTTACACCTGGGGGAATGCTGCGCAATAATTTGAAAATTCTGAGCAATAATTTTAAAAATCTGCATGCTTTTATTAGTAAATTATTGTGCAGAATTCCCCCATCATAAAGCTTCTAGACCTGGAATTTCCCCTCTTTTTCCTCCTTAACTCTCTTGCTCCAATCAGTTTTTTTGTACCAAACCCAACTTTGTCCCCCCTGTTTTCATGCCCCCAGCCACACCACCAACTCACCACTAACCCATCTCCAGCCCTAGCAACCCCCTCCCCCTGACTCAGCTGCAGCCTCATGGCTCATCACAAACCCATCTTCTGCCCCCAGCTAGCACCCCCCCCCCCCCGACTCACCAGTAGCTCTTCTCTTTTGCCCGATTGAAGCAAAATAGCTGCAGGAGTATTTCCTTTTGAAAAGTATTGGAAGCGTCAAGCTAGCACAGTCTCAGGAGCTAACAGAGGCTGTATTTCTGCTAACAGTGAGGCAGGATCGGGCACTCTTAAAGCTTGGGTACCCAATACTGCCTCACTGTCTAGCTTGCTGTTGCTTGTGTAGAATTCTGCACAGCTGGGGAATTCTGCAAAAATTCTGTATGGCACAGTTGCACAGAATTCCCCCAGGAGTAATTTGATCTCCCTTCCTCCCCCCACTGACAAGTTCAACTCCATCTCTCTCTGTCCCCCACTCTAGTATTGACAACAGCTTTCACTCTGCCCTCATTCTTCTGTCTGATCCACTGTTCTATCTATAACCAACCTCCACCCAGACCACGAATTCTCTCTGCCTTCCCATGTTCTGTCTCCTCCCTCTGCTCCCTTTTGAGTCCGCTCTTCCTTTCTCCTACTCCCGCATCCACCTCAAATTTCATTGTGTCCCCCCCCCTCCCCACCCGCACATAGGACTATATTGCTATCTGTCTTGGGTCGATCATATAGCAAGCGGAGGGGTACAGTGGCTGCCCATCAAGGTGTGTCGTCCTCTGCTGCTGAGAGAATCAGACTGCTGATTTGAATCAAAGGACACCACAGAGCTGCACAACTCAAATCAACAGTCACTCTGGGTGGCAGAGAGGAACATATAGCTTGATGTACAGCTGATCTCTTCCTCCGTTCTCTTGCCACGTGATTGGCACCACATGAAAGATCTGATCAGCCTGGGGTAGGGAGCATGGAAGCATGTGAGTCACCACAGATGTTGCCTGTGAGAAATTTTGCAGAAGAGAATTTTGTGCAAACTTTCTGCATTGTGCAGAATTCCTTTAGGAGTAACAGACACAAAGCAGGCTCATAAAAATGGCCCTTAGTCCTCTCAAGAATGCTAAGGTTTATATTGCAAAAAAGAAAATGCATCTTTCTGATTAGGAACTGTACGTTGAAACATGAGTACTAGCTAGAAGGTTTCAATGAAATGGAGAAAAAAAAAAGGAACAAGTGACACTTTTTTTTCACCTGGCAGTTTCTTCCTGCTTTTTTGAACCTTTAGATCATTTGGAACAGGGCTGTGAACTGGCACTATAATACTATGTTTGCTACTACTAGGGGATTTTCCCCCGTGTTTTAAATCCAAGTTATCAACGTCCCTGTTTAATATATATTACAAAGTTTAAGTTACAATGTAAACTACTTTGAGTGAAATGATAAAGTGGTAGAAAAACCTGTTAAATATCTCCTTCTCACTAACGTTTTAGTTTGGTCATTACAGTGATAGCTCTTGGGTGGGGACCATGTACCAGGGCTCGCTCTTATACATCTCAATTTTATTATTTTTTAATGGACCTTAAATCCAATCATTAGGTGACTAAATTCTCCCCTCGGAACCTGTGCACGCTGCCTTAGCAGCATACCCAGTCTTGGCTAACACAAAGAGCATAAGACGTCAGCTGTGAATCAAGCACATGTTCCTCTTCATCTCTCCAGGCCAGTCCAGGCACCGTAGGGTTGTCAGCCCCCGCCAGCAGCTGAGGAAAGAATGTCAGTCTTGCTGACACCTTATCCAGCTCCCCCTGGTGCCAGAGACTGTCTTTCAGTCCTCAGCAGCTGGATAGGACTGTTTTTTGTTTTCTCTAGGCTCTTTGTAAAAAAAGAAAAACAAAGACATAGAACAGCTAGATTAGGGGTAACATTTTGGGAAAGGAGGTCTGGTTTGCCCTAGCAGGGCAGTAAGGGCAGAGAGGTACTTGCTGAGGTACACGATATGGTGAGAGAAGGCAGCAGAGGCAGAGCCTGCCTCGACACCGGTAGAGCCACCGTTCTTTTACTGCCTGCAGGAGAAGTGCCTGAGAGCCCCAGAAGCACTCTCCTTGTCCTCCTCTATAGCTGTCTGCTATCTGCTAGCGGTGGGAGCCAGTAGATCAGCTGATCGACGGTTTGAGAAAGGTAGGCTTTCGGTGATCACGACAGTTTTTAGTGTAGTGGCGCTTGTGCTGTTGGGAGTGGGCTGCAGGAGCGTCGGGTGGTCAGATCGCTGTACTTGGGCTTCGGTTCATGTGCATGCTGCCGATCGCTGCAGCATGTGCTCAGTGCAGGGGCATCCGCGGGTTATCGGGGCCGGGGCTCTGCCGTTCCTGTATTCGCCATGGCAGTAATCTGGAGAGGCTGTTTGCCATGGAGGAAGACTCGGCACTAGGGGAACATGCCGTTAGGCCTCAGGAGAAGGTGGGAACGGTGGCCATTTTGAAAAAGACTGCTGTTTCTCCCGCGGAGACAGAAGTCGGGTAAGAAGAAAGCAAAGTCAAAAAAGCCTCCTTTGGCTGCAGTTCTGATACAAGCTCATGATTTGGGGTTGCAGGAAGGTTTACAACCCTTATTCTTTGTGGACTTTATTCTCTCCATACATAAAGCTTATTGCTTGAGGAGGGAACAAGAGCAGGTTAAGAGTGATTCCACGTTAGTGGTAAATGCTCAAAAGGCAGCCATTAGTGGGGGAGAGGAGCCGGGAGAAGAGCCCTCTTGGAAAAGACTGGAGTTGGAGGCCAGCCTGGACATGTGGGGGCAGCAGGCTCCGGGGTCTAGGTTGGCGGAGGACCAGGACCTATTGTCGGATTTGGGGTTGGATCTGTGGGGCCTGGATTTGGAAGAAGGAGAGCTGGTACCCGATCCAAATTTTTGTTCAGGGTTTTTCACAGGGAGGAGCTGGGAGCTCTCATTGCTCATTCCCTATCGGCTTTGAACATAGTGCTTCCGGTGGTCCAAGAAGAACAGCTGGAAGATCCACTGCTCCAGGGTTTCAAAGCAGAGTAGAAGTGCTTTCCTGTCCATAGGCTAATTAAACAGATGGTCGAGTCCGAATGGGAGTGCCTGGAGGCTTCCTTGAGAGGTAGCAGGTCCATCGGTCGGTTGTACCCGGTACCACAGGTGGATAAGGAGTTGCGCATGCCAAAGGTGGATGCTTTGGTTTCAGCCATAACGAAGAAGACTACAATTCCGGTGGAGGGGGGTGCGTCCCTTAAAGATCTCTAGGATCGGAAGCTAGAGTCTCTTCTCAAACAGGCATTTGATACGAGTGCCCTTTCGCTGCAGGCATCGATTTGTGGGGCGTATGTCTCTAGAGCCTCCATTCTTTGGCTGCAAGGGGACACTCCACCTGAGGGAGAAGAGGGGTCTTCCTTGAAGGGAGCAAGATTGGAATCAGCGGCGGCCTGTTTAGCAGATGCCTTTTTATGATCTAGTGAGAATCTCGGCAAAGACTATGGCATCGGTGATTGCCGCTCGGCGGTTTCTCTGACTGAGGAATTGGCCGGTGGACGCATCTTCTAAGGCTCGTCTTAGTAAACTCCCCTATAAGGGCAAGCTGCTCTTTGGGGAAGCCTTGGAAAAGATTGTTAAGGATTTGGGCGATTCAAAGGGAGGTCGGCTTCCGGAGGATCGACCAAAGGGCCCGAGGCTAGGTGGACTACAGAGAGGTCAAGGGAGAGATTTCTGCAGGTTTCGGCCGGCACAGTATGCTCCTTATCAGAGGGGGCGTTTTATGGCCAGAGGGCAGCCCTTTCGGGGAGCTAGAGGTTTTGGCAGGGGTTATCTCTCACCCCAGCAAAACCCAGTCCAAAAAGCCACAATGAAGTTGAGAGTCCAGGCGGAAAGTTTGGTCGGGGGACGTTTGCAGGAGTTCTTTTCTGCTTGGGCCACAATAACAAATCAGTGGGTGCTAGAGATCATCCGCAATGGGTATGCGCTGGAGTTCGATCGGCCACTTGCGGAAGCCTTTGTGGTCTCGCCATGCAAAGCTCAAGCAAAGCAGGAAGCGGTGCACAACACGCTTCGGCGGCTGCTGTGTCTTTAAGCGGTGGTTCCGGTTCCTCGAGACCAGTACGGCTTAGGTCGATACTCGATTTATTTCGTGGCTCCCAAAAAAGAAGGGTCTTTTCGACCCATCCTTGATCTCAAGCACATTAACCGCTGCCTGAGGGTACCACATTTCTGCATGGAGACGTTGAGATCTGTAATTTTAGCGGTAAAGCCAGGCGAGGTGCTTTCATCCATAGATCTGACAGAGGCTTACTTGTACATTCCTATCAGGCCGGATCATCACAGGTTTTTGCGTTTCGCCGTTCCTATGGGGCACTTTCAGTTCAGAGCCCTGCCCTTTGGTCTGGCTACGGGGCCACACACGTTTACAAAGGTTATGGTGGTGGTCACGGCGGCGTTAAGACGAGAGGGCATTCGAGTACATCCTTATCTGGACGACTGGTTGATTCGAGCGGATTCCAAAACAGAGGCAGTCGCCACAACCGGGCGAGTAGTGGAATTCCTGGAACACCTTGGTTGGGTGGTAAACCTGGCCAAGAGTCGGCTAGAGCCCGTGCAGAGTTTGGTGTATCTGGGGGCTTTGTTTGACATGGTTGCGGGAAAGGTTTTTCTGCCCGAGGACAGGGTGCAAAAGATCCTGGGGCAGGTGCAGCGTTTCTTGCATCTAAGGGCTCTGTCGGCGTGGTGATATATGCAATTGCTGAGGTCCATGTTGGCGGCCTTGGATCTGGTTCCGTGGGCCAGGGCCCACATGCGACCGCTCCAGAGAGCACTACTGTCTCGGTGGTCACCGCAGGAGCATCAGTTGTCACAGAAGCTAGTGTGTCCGGAGGAAGTATGCCTCAGTCTGCACTGGTGACAGGATCCAGGTCATCTTCAGGTGGCATGCCCTTAGAACAGCAGTAATGGGTGTTAGTCATCAGAGATGCCAGTCTCTCGGGCTGGGGGGCTTATTGTCTGCCACAGGTGGCGCAGGGGAGATGGACCACGGAGGAGTGCGTGTGGTTGATGAATTGGCTGGAGATGAGAGCAGTGCGCCTGGCGCTATCAGATTTCAAAGGCCTGGTGCAAGGCAAGGCAGTTTTTTCTTTCTCTGACAATGCAGTGATGGTGTCTTTTATATCAATTGACAGGGGGGCACGGACAGTGATTCCTTGCTGGAGGAGAGTCAGTGTTTGCTGCAGTGGGCGGAAGTTCATCTAGTAGCGTTATCGGCGGCGCATATGGCAGGAAAGGACAATGTACAGGCCGATTATCTCAGTCGGAATGTCTTAGATCCAGGAGAGTGGGAACTGAATGTGGCGGTTTTCCACGACATCACCAGGAGGTGGGGACTGCCAATCATGGATCTGATGGCCACTCTCACCAATACCAAGGCAGCAAGGTTCTTCAGCAGACGCAGAGCTCACATGTCGGAAGGGCTCGATGGTGCAGCCATGGCCGACAGTCTGCTCTCTGTTTTTCTGCCATGGCCAATGATAGGTTGGGTCATGCGGAGGATAGGACTGCATGGGGGCCACGTGATTCTCATTGCACCGGATTGGCCGAGGAGACCTTGGTATGTGGACCTTATGTGGCTAATAGTAGCTCCGCCATGGCCTCTCCCCAATCAAATCAATTTGTTGAGTCAGGGACCGATCTTGATGCCGCAGGTGGATTGGTTCTCGCTTATGGCCTAGCTCTTGAAAGGGAATGGTTACATCGCTGTGGATACGCATCGGTGGTAGTAGCAACTATGTTGAAATCCAAGAAGCGTTCTACGTCCTTGTCTTATATTCGGGTTTGGCGCATTTTTGAGAATTGGTGTGAAGATAAGCGCGTTAAGCCTTTCTTTTTGGGGCTGCCGGATATTTTGCTATTTCTTCAAGGAGGGCTGGATAAAGGTCTAGTGCTTAGTTCTCTCAGAGCCCAGCTAGCAGCCCTGGCTTGTTATAGAGGCCGAGTGCAGGGTAGCACGTTAACAGCACATCCTGATGTACTGCAGTTCTTTCGTGCAGTGCGGCATGTTAGGCCGCTGGTTAGGACAGTAGTTCCCCCCTTGGGACTTGAATTTGGTGCTGGAAGCACTGACGGAGCCACTGTTTGAGCCTGCGGCGGCGGTGCCTTTGAAGAACTTGGCTTGGAAGACTGCCGTTCTGGTGGCATTGTGCTCAGCGAGAAGGATTTCGGATCTTCAAGCGCTCTCCTGTAGGGAGCCCTTCATTCAATTTTTGGCAGAGAAGGTGGTGTCGCGACCGGTACCGTCTTTTCTTCCGAAGGTAGTTTCTAGTTTTCATTTGAATCAGGCAATTTTGCTTCCGACCTTCTCAAATGGGGGAATGGATGGGAAGGATTGTTCACTTCGGAGGCTGGATCTTGGAAGGGTGCCTTTACTCAATATCTTTTATCTCTTACGCTCTCCATCTTCTGGCCCTAACTGAGACCTGACTCCTTCCTGATGACACTGCTTCTGTTGCTGCCTTTTGTCACAGCAGCTATCAATTCTCCCACATGCCTCATCCCACTGGCCATGGTGGTAGTGTTGGGTTTCTACTCTCTCATTCCTGCCATTTTCAACCTCTCCCTCTACCTCAGTCCCACTCCTTTCCATCCTTTGAAGTCCACTCCATCTGTCTTTTTAATCATTTACCTCTCTGTATAGCTGCTATCTATCGTCGTCCCCCCCCCCCCCTGACAAGTCCACCTTTACCATTCTCACTGATTTTGACTCATGGCTTTCCATGTTTCTGGATTCATATTCCTCTGCCATTATTCATGGTGATTATAATATTCATGTTAACGCTTCTGACCCCTACGTTTTAAAGCTCCTTTCCCTTACCTCCTCATTCAACCTCCAACTTTGTTCTGCTGCCCCCATTCTTCAGCATGGTCACTGCCTTGACCTTGTTTTCTTCTGTTATTGTTTACCCTCTAATTTCTGTACCTCATTTCTTCCCTTATCTAGCCATCACCTGCTAAGCTTCATTTTCACTCCCTGCCTCAGTCTCACCCAGTCTCCTCTTACCTCTTTTTAGAAATCTTCATGCTATCGATCCATCAGCTTTTTCCGTTATTGTCTCATCACCTCTTTCCTCCACCAAGTCTTCTAACTCTGTTGATAAGGCTGTAGTTTCATGTAATACTGCATTCTCCTCTGCACTGATTGCTCTTGCTCCACCCTTGCCATATCCTGTGAGGTGGACTGTACCTCAGCCCTGGCTGTCTTTGACCATACGTTATCTATGCAGCTGAGTGCACTTGACTCAAATTCTGCACCCTTGCTGACTTCTTCAAATTCATGCTTTCCTCCTTCCATTCAGCCATAGCACTTTCAAGCAAAACTACTATGTCTATCTGACTTGCCTCTGACCCCCGCCATCTCTTTACAACTCTAAACTTTCTCCTTAAAGTACCTCCGCTTCAAACCTCTTTTCCTTTCTGCCCAAACTCTGGCAGACTATTTCCATGACAAAGTCCACACGACTACATTCCAGTTCCTCACTAGAACAACCTCATCCCCTCTTCCTCCCCTTCAATACCAGCTCTTTTCCTCAACCTCTGCTACCCTTTCTTTCTTTTCTAAGATCTCTGAAGAGGAAACCACTCCACCTTCTTTCCTCCTCTAAACTCACTACCTGCTCCTCTGTTCCTGTCCCCAGTTGTCTCCTTAACTCCATCTCCTCCACTGTCACCCCTTCCATTTCTCATATTCTCAACCGTTTGCTCTTTACTGCAACTGTCCCAACAGCCTTCAAGCATGCCATAGTCACACCTCTCCTCAAACTTTCACTTGACCCTACTTGACCCATCTCCCCCCTCTTCATTTTCAAACTTCTTGAACATGTGGTTCTCCACCATTGCCTTGATTTTCTCTCCTCTCAGGTCCTTCTGGATCCACTGCAATCTGGCTTTTGTCCTTTTTACATTCTACTGAAATGGCTCTTGCCAAGTTTCCAGTGACCTGTTCTGGCTAAATCGAAGGGCCTTTACTCAGTCCTCATTCTTCTTGACCTCTGCTGCTTATGATACTGTTGACAACCACCTCCTTCTTGAAACCTTGTCCTCCCTTGGTTTTAAGGGCTTAGTGCTATCCTGGTTCTCTTCTCTCCCATCATTCCTTCAGTGTTTGTTCTAGTGGATCCTCCTCTGCTTCTATCCCACTCTCGGTGTACCCCAAGAGTCTGTTCTGGGCCCACTCCTTTTCTCTCTCTATACCCAGTTCCTTGGTGCACTCATGTCCTCCCACGGCTTTCAGTATGATTTTTATGCTGGTGACTCTCAGATCTATCTTTCTATACCTGATATCTCTCCGACATTTCAGGCCCGCATCTCTGCCTGCCTATCTGACATTGCTGCCTGTATGTCTCACCACTGTTTGAAATTGAACATGGCCAAAACCAGAGCTGCTTATTTTTCCTCCTAAACCTACCTTCCCCCTTCCTTCCTTCCTTTCTCTATCTCTGTGGATAACTCTTCTACTCAGTTTCCTCAGCCGCAGCCTTGGGTCGTCTCTGACTCCTCCCTCTCCACACACATCCAATATATAGCTAAAACCTGTTTTTCTTTATAACATCAACAAACTTCACCCCTTCTTTTCTGAACATAGTACTAAAACGCTTTTTAATTGTCTCCTCCTTGCTGTTCTCCCTCTGAATCATCTTTCTCCTTCAATCTGTTCAAAACTCGGCTGCGCAGCTAAGCTTCCTCGAACCTCTATGTTCATATCACCCCTCTTCTCAGGTCACTTCATATTTCCGTATCCAGTTCAAACTTCTCCTTCTGACCTATAAATGCATTCATTCTACTACTCCTCACTACTTTTTCTCTATCATCTCTCCCTACACCCCTCCTCGTGAATTCTGCCCTTAGGTGAATTGCTTCTCTCTATGCACTTTTCTTTCACTGCCAACTCCAAACTTCGATCCTTTCACCATGCTGCTCCTTATGTTTGGAACAAACTTCCAGTGTCTGTGTCAGGCTTCATCTCTGCCCCTTTTCAAATCCATGCTAAAAGCTTACCTCTTTGAGGCTGCTTTTGGATCCTGCTCTGCTTAATCTCCTGTGTTTTTCCTTATCTTTCCCTGGTTGTATCCTTGTTTTCAGCTTTTGTATCTGTCTTTACTAGATTGTAGGCTCTGATGAGCAGGGACCATCTTTTTACATGTTTCTGTACAACAGTGCGTACGTACACCTTGTAGCGCTATGTAAATGATCAATAGTAGTAGCAGTAAATTAAGCCCTAAAACCTAAAATAATGGCTGTAATACACCTTTTTTTATGGGGGGGGGGGGGGCATCCACTGTGATCTAGGTTTGGCGTGAAGTGGAACAGGTAAACTTGAACTGATTGTTTACTTAACAAATATAAGGACTAGGGAACACATCATGAAGTTACAAAGTAATACATCTAAAGCAGAAGAAAATATTTTTTTTCTCTCAACATATAATTGTCTGGAACTCATTGCTGGCAGATGTGATAAAAGCAGGTAGTGTAGTTGGGTTTAAAAAAGGTTTGGAGAAATTCCCGAGGGAAAAATCGATAATTAAGAATGTCTGAGAATCACTGCTTATCCCTGGGGATGAGTAGCAGGAAACTGGCTACTTTTGGGAAATGTCAGGTACTTCTGACTTGGATTGGCTACTGTTAGAAAAAGGATACCGGGCTTGATAGACATTTGGTCTGACCCAGAATGGCAGTTCTTATGTTCTTAACCCATTCAAAATTCATCTGCATAGTTTATCTTCCGCCAGAGTCTCTATGCCCACATAACCTCCTCTTCTAAGGTCACTTCATTGGCACCCTATCTGTTTTAGCATCCAATTCAAACTTCTTCTCGTGACTTACAAGTACATTCACTATGTAGCGCTTTATTACCCCTCTTCTCTCATCTTCCCCTCACTCGTCCTCGCGGACTCCACTGATCAGTAAATCGCTTCTCTCCGTGCCCTTCTCTTCCACTGCCAACTCCAGACTCCCATTCATTCCAACTTACTCCACATAAGGTGGAATAGACTACTTGAGTCAGTATGCCGCGCTCCATCCTTGGTCCTATTCAGATCCAGGCTAAAAACCCACCTCTTTGAGGTTGACGTTGGAGCCCAACTCTTTCATTCTCTTGTTTACCACCCATATTTATCACCATTTCCCCTTAGTTTTACCCTGTTTGTTGTGTTTTGTGTTTGTCCTGAGTAGAATGTAAGTTCTATTGGGCAGGGACTCTCTCTGTTGTGTATATGTATAGCGCTGTGTACACTTTGCCGTTCTATAGAAATGTTTAGTAGTAGTAGTAATACTGTCACGTGGGCAGAAGTGCTGCAAAAGGCTGTAGTTGCAGCAGAAGTACTGCAACTGCCCCGGAGCCTGCAGAGGTTGAAGAAATTTCAAGGGGAAGCAGGATCGATTTGAGGAAGAATGGTGTGGTGGGGGAATAGAGGGTAGGGGTGAGTGCAAGGGGGGGAGGGAGAAAGAGAGAGTCTGGGATGGGAAATGGGGGTTAGGGGAGGGACAGCAGGGGAGGACTGGCGTACTGGAGGGGAGGGAAGAGTGCAAGCGGTGGGAGGGTGAAATGCCCCACCTCTGTACCACATGCACGCCTGCCCACCTCCCTCACCCTCCTCACCTCTGCACCACATGCCTGCCCGCCCACTCATCCACCCCACCTCTGCATTACACGTCCGCCTCGCCTTGCCCCACCTCACCTCACCTCCACACGACATATACACAGGTGTAGCTTAAAGGATGAGTGGGGCCTGATTTATTAGTTTTCCCATTTCCTAAGGGAAAAGCTTATCTTAGTAAATCAGGCCCTAAAACCTAAAAAGCAATCACAATATATCTTTTTAGTAGGCAGGGGCATGCACTGTGACCTAGGTCCCGGTGGCTGGGCCCTAGATTTTTAGGCTGGCTCCTAGATTCCAAGAAAATTTGTCAAGGCCTGGCATAATGGTGCAAAATTCCTCCAGGAGTATTAATTCTTTTTTCTAACTCAATGGGTTGGAAACAATTATATAAGAAGTCAAAACATTTTCTGTCGACAAACAGGATTGAGTCAGGCACACAAGTGGGTGATGTTATCAAATGGTGCTGGGAGGGGACTGCTACCTCATAGCACAGAACTTTATTGTATGAGCGGCCTTTTCCACATGTAGTGGCTCCTCAGTTTTTGTTTTATTTTCACCAGAGATGAGCATGGGGATGCAGGCATGCTTGAAGGAGAAGTCCTCGATGGAGCCTTGTTTGCCAGATCTTTCAGCTGGGAGAACCCTTGTTGCCTCTCTGAGCATGTGTGCCTGCTTTCTGTCTGCTTGTTTCCCGAAATCAGGTTTTTTTTCCTGACCATGCCGAGTCTGCATGGGTCTCTCTCTTTTTTCACACTTCAGCCTGCAAAATCCTTCTCCGTCGTTCCATGGGACTCCCTGATCAGCCCCCTGCCGGCCACGATGACCAAAAGTAAAACTAACCAAAAATCCCAAAAATAACTTAAACAGAAGAGCAGCTATCCTCACACTGCACAAGGGCCTGTGCCACGGGATCGGGACTCAGCTGCCAACAATGAACTATGCAGAAAACAAAACAAAAAACCCCATCAAACCTGCTAAATGGAAAGTCAATCTGAATGCAGATAACTCTGCACTTGGTGACAGTATCTGGGATAAGCTTCGCTCGGTGATTTTGCTCTCCTCTGTGGGGCATCCCACCCTGTCAACCCCCATACTATAATCCTAGAAAACAAGAACATAATGATAACCCTAATATATAGAGCCCCATCCTCTGATCCTGATGACCTCTCTCATATAACTGAGCTGGCCACAAGATACTCTAACAAGGCGAAACAACCAATAATACTAGGAGACTTCAATTTGAACTCCCTAGCCTCTACACAAGCCACATCATTCCTCAACACCTTAAACTCCATGGACTTCACACAATTCATCGATACTCAAACACATGACAACGGAAACACCCTTGACCTAGTGTTCGTCCCTTCCAACCTCTATTATCACATCAACTACAATGTATCCCCAGTACTCTGGTCTGACCATCATTTGATCACTTTCAATTTACCTATCAACCCGACCCAGCCAAGACACAGCTGCTCCAATAACTCATGACGCTTCAAAGAATTCAATAAAGACACCCTCCTAAAGCAACTCTTTCCAACCCTAGACAACAATTCTACCGACCTCCCAGCACTTATATTGAACTGGAATAACAGCATCTCTTCAGCAGCCCTTGCATCACCCAAGAACACAACCCATAGAAACAACAAAGCTCTCTGGTACTCCTCTGAAATAAGACAAACAAAACTCACATTACAAAGACTGGGACGTAAATGGAGAAGAACTAAAGATCAGACAGACAAGAGTACAGAGCAAAACAACAAGAATACAACAAATTGATTCTGGACCACAAAAGACACCACCATACAAACATCATAATGAAGTCACTCAACCGTCCTAGAGAGCTCTTCGCAATAGTCAGACATAACCAGAACACTTCATAACAATAACACAGGCTTACTATTCCCTGAGACATATGTATCTCATCTACAAAACAAGCTCAGTTGCCCACATACCACAATGAACCTGCCTCCCCCTCCAGTATCACCATCACAAAAACAGAATACCTCAAAGAAATTGACATCATTCTACTCAATCTTCGAAGAATACTGCACCAACTTACTGAAAGTTCTTAATACAACATCACCTCTTGACCTCTGCCCCACCACCTGGATAAAAGCCATGTCACAAGAACTAGCACCAATGCTACGCAGAATATTAAACCTTTCCCTCACACAAGGAATTATGCCACCACAGCTCAAAACCTCTTCAATAAGGCCACTCATAAAGAGCACAGCCTATGACCCAAACTCACCATCTTCATACCACCCAATGTAGACATGGACAGATAAAGGGATACCAGAATCCCCAATATGTAATTAAAGATGGATGAATTTCTTGATATAAAATGTGTTTAGAAGTTTGACTTCTCACCTACTTCCTTTTAAATAGAATAGGATGTCATGATCATGAGTACTGTGTAACTGTCTTTAAAATAGATGGAACAGTGTTAACGCAAGCAAAAAGAACATAGGCTATGAACTGTGCAACCATAGTTTATTGTACAGTCACTGCTGACAAAACATAATTTTTGCAACTTTTGCAATTATAAATTTCATCTAATATACTGTAATCAGATCTTACTCTGTAAAAAAAACTTTGGCGACACCTTGTGTTATTTCATGGTTTATAATAAATGACTGTTACTTCCTCTTTTTCTCTAATAAAAAGGAGCTTTTTAGGAGGAGGACTTTGAATTCAATAAGCGTGGAATTATGCATGTTCATAACCCATTTGTTGTCTTCCCTCTGAGCTCAAAGACAGTAACACTTGTGTGTGTGATTGTGTTCTGTATTACTCTCTGCCTGTCTCTCACTGCTTGATGGACCAGAGACCTAAAGAGCCGTGGTATTGTGGTCAGATCATGGAGTTTTCTTCACCCAATATCAAGCATACCTCTCCTTTCAAAGATAATTGAAAAAACGTACGCCAGCTCCAAGACCACGTTGACTCAAACTTTCCCCTTGACTCACAACAGCACAGATTCTGAGAATCTCATGGAGTTGAAACTCTATTCACATCACTGATGAACACAGTCCTTAAAGGGATCAAAAATACCAAACATGGCTTCTTACTACTTTTCATTGACATGTCTGCTGCATTTGACTCAATAATACCCTCCTCACTCCTGGACAGACTGGCAGAGATTGGAATAAGTGACACCCCACTGACTTGGTTCCGTCCCTATTTAACTGAAAGAACAGCAGAGGTGAAGATAACGAACAGCAAATCAAGGCCTACCTCAAGGCTCAGCCTTATCTGCTTTATTCTTCAACATATACACATTCAACCAAGTCTGCAAGATCATACAAAAACACAACATGCACTATCTATACGCAGATGATGTTATGATATACTCCTCAATTGACACCTGTGATAAGGAAGCTTATCATAGCTCAGGGAGTAATGACAAAAGAGGAGAATTTACTCTGATCAAGGGACCTGTGCTGGCAGGTTATAGAACTAAGACAGCTTGTTTCCCTAAAAGACTACATGATCCAGAATGCACTTGTATGCAGAAAGTCCCTAGGGGAGCTAGAGTGGAAAAGCATGTGTCTAATCGGAGAAAGCATTATGTCATCCCTAATCAAACAGCCCCTAGAAGAATGCTTAATCCACAACACCTGAAGAATGCAAGGGTGGAGTTGCAATCTAAGCCCTTTAAAGCTAGAGAAGAATCTTCAGGAAGACAGAAGAAGGATTCAGAAGGAGAATGAGAACAGAAGGAAGAACAACCAGAACCTGAAGGAACAAGGACAAGGAAGCAGACGGTCCAAGACAGGAGCTCAGAGAGGTACCTATGCCTGGAGAGATACCTGGGGGAAAGGATCAGAGGACTGGAGAAAGCCAGAGGTCTGTAGATCCACAGCCAGGGACCCTCAAGCAACGCCTAGGAAGAGGACTGTTGCAGCTAAGGAAGAAAGGAGCCCAAATACCTCTTGGAGGACGTCTGGAGAAAAGATCCTGAGTTCCAGAGATACCAACTGGAGGACAGGACACAGAAGCTCTATTGCATACTGGCCAGAATACCAGAAGAAGCAGCCTGACGCTTGCCTGGATTCGGGTAGGAACTGTGAACGTTTTTCTAGCTTTGAGCAGTGCAAACAGCAGGGAAACAGTTTCTCTCCGTGTAGAGGTCAGTTCCTAAAGCCCTCTGAGTCAGACGGAGAAACAGAATCTATGCAATTTCAAGAGCAAGGTTCAATATTTGATACAGAAGATAATTATATGGACTGTTCTTTGAGTAGGTTGTTATTTTAGGAAAATCCTAAATATCAGAGCAAACATCAAAAGGAAACATTCTAAATATTAGCTTCCCATAAAGTTTTGTTGAATGAAAAAGCTTTTGGGAAGGTTTTGTACGTGTGCTGAAATCAAGCTACTGATTGCAGTTAATTGTCACCTGCTGGTGGAGGAGAGCCCAGCACAAGCCGCGCACACGTAGGATTAAAAAGTTATTTTCTGTATGGAGAAAGTGAGCTATGTTTTAGTATAAAGAAGTTTTCCTCTTTGATTTGTTTTTCCCCAGCACTGCTAAGGAGTTTATTAGCAGTGGCTGAAAGAAGCCTCTGTTCTATAAAGGACTTTGATTCTTATTTGCATAAGATATTTCAGTTGCCTTATTTTGTGTTGAATAAAACCCTGGAGAGGTTATCTGGAAGGTGTTACCAAGCATATCTGTGTGTGGGATAATCACCCCATAAATAAACTCTAATTTTGTCTACACTCGACCAACTACAAGAGTTTTCATTATTCTAAAAAGGCAAGCTTTGTGTGAATGGACTTCAATAACCACAATCCTTTGCAAGACAGTTAATTTGCATACTTGCCAAGATGGTGGTACCTTCATAACAAGCACCCCCTTTTACACACCACGATCCCAGACTTTTCATCCATCTTCGCATACATGATAGAAGCAACCGAATGGCTAGCACAGCAAAATTTAACAATCAACTACAAGAAATCTGAAGCCCTCGTGATCACAAGAGACGCTTCATTCAGCCCCACCAAATAATATACTAATTGGAAGCTGTCCAATCCCAATCAAGAATGAGGTAAAATACCTGGGAATACACCTGGACCAGAGATTCTATTTCCAAGCTCATATCAACAAAACCACCTCCAAGGTCTTACTACAAAATTAAGATTCTACAGAACCTACGACCCATATTGGAACAGAACCACTTCAGAACTGTTTGCCAGACAATAATCACCCCGCAGCTAGACTACAGCAATATGATATTCCATGGCCTACCAAAAAGCACAACTTGCTCTCTGCAACTGGCACAAAATACAGCTGCCAGATTGATTACATGATCAAAGAAACACGAGCACATCACCCCCCACCTTAAAAGATCTTCACTGGCTACACATCAGATCCAGAATTGAATATAAGGCCATAATGATCACATACAAGATATTAATCAGAAGAGTACTAAACAGAACCTTTACAAGTACCAAACACACGCTCAAGGAGGAAGTTCCACCAAAATGCCTATCAATAGCCTCCATACTACCCAACTCAAAGAGTGCTTCACAGAGCATTTGAATATTATAGACCACCACTATGGATCTAACTCCCACACAACTTAAGAGATATATTACAAACATCGCCGACTTCAGAAAATATCTAAAAGCATACCTCCAACAATGAGACACACGACAGGATTGAATTCCCTACACAACTGTCCCCCCCTCAACAAAATGTTCAAGCTTGTATCTATATATTGTACATAGTTATAGAGTTGTAAACTGTTAAATGTAAATAATTCTATTACCGTTCCTTGTAAGAATGTTTTGTTTTCTGTAAACCGCTTTGATAAAATGAAAAGTGTTATTTAAAAAAAATGTTAAATAAAATTAAATGGCTGAGCAATCCTCTTCTCTTTCCCCTTCGGCCAAGCATAGGCATGATTGAGCTTTCAGAGGGCAGCCACCACACTGGAGCTCGCCCCCCCCCCCCCTCACCCTGGTTATGGCTACAGGGTTGGGGGTCCCCCTCGGTTACATGTGCTAAGTGGTACCACCCCTCTCCCACCAGAGTTTACACCCAACCCCTCTGCTTCCTCCTCTGACATGCAGGGGGAAGCACCAGCATTGGGCCAGAAATCGAAGGACAAGCACAATCTCCACTTGCCCTCGGAGGTGCCTGGTAAACTCCCCCTCGAAATGCAAGCCCCCTCCACCGATGCTTGACAGTCCTCCTCCTCTGGAGGCTCCTTCCAGCTCTCAGTCCTCCCTCCTTTCACTCCTAGAGAGGTGTTCTGCAAATGGACCCCCCCAAATCCCATCCAAATGTGCCTGTTGACCCCTGGATTCCCGCTTCACAAGAGATCCCAGAATCCCTTCCCCTCATAGACTGGTGGCCCCCACTGCCACTGAATGAGGACATCTGCTCGCTATGCGCTTACCCATGGGAGCCCTGCGAGTCCTACATGGGGGATCCCCCCCACCTCCCATGACCAGGACTTCTAGGAAGAACTGCAGAATGACCTTTCCAACCCTAAGTTCCCTCCAAAAGATCTCTCGTGCACTCGCCTCAGTGACTCAACTCCCACAAACAAGCGTGACTTTCAGTCCATCATAAAAGCTTGCAGTGCCCCCAAGGAGGTCCCTGCACTCCCGGTCCCTCAGATCCTCCAGGATCTTCAATCCTTCATTTGGAAGACACCATTGTCGGGCAGCATCACATCTTATTGTATTTAGCTGTATTTATCCCGCTTTTCACCGGGTCAAAGCGGTCAATTGGGGGATACATTTAACACGAGGGGATATGAGACACATACGCTAATACTTACAGGGAACATGGGCAATGAAGGGTTAAGTGGCTTGCCCAAGACCACAAGGAGTGCCTATAGGACTAGAAGTCCCAGTCCCTCCGGCCTGAGATTGCTGTCCCCAGGTGGGACTTGAACCCCCGGCCCTCCGGCCTGAAGTACCTTGTCTTAACCACTAGACCACTCCTCCCTTCGTATTGAGTTAAAGTATACGGTCCTACCAGTGCCTGGGTTCCAGCATCCTCAGCTGCCACACCAATCAGTAGTCTCAGAGGCCATCCTGAAAAAGTCCAAAAGCTCCAAACCGCTGTCTCAAACACCACCTGGAAAAGAGCAGTAGATCCTGGATGACACTGAGCACAAAGCTTACCAGAACTATACTCTTGCCAGGCACATCCTAGCCCACCAACTCCACGTGCTGCACTATCATCATGATCTTCTTCAGCTGGACGAACCCACCTCTGAGGACCCAGACAGCTGGCCATAGATTTACACAAATCCCTCTGTCACGTCATCCGCGCCACCTATGGTATGTGCAGTTCCATCGCATTCGCAGCCATGGCTATCTTAGCCAGAAGGACCACCTTGTTATGGGTTTCTGGGCTTAGGGAAGATCTCCATGACTGCCTAGGACGACAGTCTCTTCAGATCCAAAGTCCAGGAGGCAGTCTTGGAGGTGAAGGACACACTGCCATTGACTCCTCCACCTTCTGAGAACTAATGGCCTTGCTGGTGGAAATGCCCTCATCCACCCATCACACTTCCTTGCCATCTTACTGGCACCCATACCACTGTCAGTACTTCCCGTTGTTGGTTCCAGTCCTAGCCACAGCAGCCTCTGCCATGCACCTAAAGTCAAACGTACCCTCAACATAATTGTCAGTGTGAGAGGAAGACCCAGCCACTTCTCAAACCGCCCTGCCCAAACCTGCCCCCAGTTCTTGACTACCTGCCAAGGTATGGCACTTCGTCACCACGGACTGCTGGATCCTCTTCATCATTCAGTCGGGCTACAAACTCCATTTCTCTGCATCCCCCGACCTCCTCTGGAAGACAGCCACCTCCCGAGCCATCATGTGCCCTAACTGGTGCAGGAGATAACCCAGCTCCTCCTCAACGAGGCCATAAAGCTTGTCTCACTCTTCATAAGGAATCAGAGCTTCTACTCAAGATTCTTCCTGATCCCCCAAAAAGTCAGGAGGCCTTTGCTTGATACTATTCTCTGCCTAGCTCTGTTGGCTTCGGCATATTGCCTGGGATGGTCAGTGTAGAAGCGGTCTTCCTCAGTTGTCACTCTCTTGATCCCATAGAGTGGGAGTTGGGTCAGGAGGTGTTTCAGATGATTCTCTGCCGTTGTGGTTGCCCCATGATAGAACTGATGGTAGCCCTTTGAGCCTTTGAAGCATGCTACACTGAAGGATTTGACACTCAAAACTGCTTTCTTGGTCACAATTTGTTCAGCAAAGCAGAGTTCCAAGCAGCAGACTTTGTCTTGCTGGGATCCTTATCTGTCTTGTTCAGAGGAGGCCGTTTCCATTCAGCCTGTGCCTTCCTTTTTACCCAAGATGATTCTCCCTTTCATGTGAACCAGGTGGTTTGCGTTCCCTCTTTCTCTAAAAAACAGTGTCTGAGGATTGATAAGGAACTTCACCTTCTGGATGTCCGGAGGGTGCTTCTCTAGTACTTGAAGATTACAAATTCCATTCATAAATCAGATCATCTTTTTGCGCTGTTTGCTGGCTTGCACAAGGGTGATGCAGCAGTCAAGTCTATATTGGAGTGCTGGATCAAGGAGGCTATTGCCTCGATGTATCGACTGTAGATTTGGCTGGTTCCGGAGGGTTTATACACTTCTTCTACTTGAGCACGAGTCCTCATGGGCATAGTGTAGCTCAGTAGCTCCTTCAGATATGTCAGGCGGCATTATGGGCATCACTTCCCACTTTTGTCAAGCATTACCACTTGGATGTTAATGTCTGGGCAGACATGGCCTTTGGCTGCAAGGTTTTGTGAGCTGCTGTTTCTTCTTCCCACCCAGTGGAGGCGTAACTTTGGTATGTCCCACTTGTCTGGATTGGTCTAGCAGAGCAGAGATGGCGTCCATCTGTTCAAGAAAGTTCGACGCATCTTCAGTAGTAGACTGGCTAATCTACTGAAGAGGGCTTTAAGCTAGATTCATTGGGGATGGGTGGTGAAAGCCTCCAGGTAAGTGAAAGCCCCCAGGTAAGTGAAACATTAAATTCCTTTATGGAAATGGGTAAAAGGGGTAACATATGGAAAGCAGTGTGTATAACCACCCGTAGCATCAGAAATAAGATCCCTGATGTTGAAGCTTTGGTGGGAGTGGCTGACTTGGATTTAGTGACAGTTACAGAAACATGGTTCACAGAAAACCATGACTGGGATGTAACTATTCTAGGCTATACTTTATTTAGAAAGAATAGGGTAGGAAGAAGGGGAGGAGGAGTGGCACTATATGTAAAAAAATATTAAAGCTTTGGACTTACAGAGCTTAAAAGGGAGAGAGGAGGCACTATGGGTTAAACTAGAAAGAGGGAAAGAGAAATCTATTTGCATTGGCGTGATATACAGACCTCCCTCACAAAAGGAAGAGATGGACAGAGTTAATTGAAGACATATGCAACATTGCTAGGAAAGGGGAAGTGCCACTAAAGAAGAGCAGGACCTAGGTGTGGTTGTCTGATGATCTTATAGTAACTAAACAAGTAGAAAAGGTGACAGTAAAATCTGGAAGGATGCTTGGGTGCCTACAGAGAAGGAATGGTTAGCAGAAAAAAGAAGGTGATAGTGCCTCTGTATAAGTCTTTGGTGCGACCTCATTTGGGGTATTGTGTGCAATTCTGGAGACCGCACCTTCAAAAGAAACATAGAAACAGAGAAATATGACAGGCCATGTGGTCTTTTTCTATCTAGTCTGTATATAAACAGGATGGAGTCAGTACAGAGGGTGGCTACTAAAATGGTTAGTGGTCTTCATTATAAAGCATATGAGGACAGACGTAAGGATCTTAATATGTACACCTTAGAGGAAAGGCGGGATAGAGGTGATATGATTGAGACGTTTAAATTCCTCCATGGCATAAATGCACAGGGGGAGAGCCTCTTTAGATTGAAAGCAAGTTTTGCTACTAGGGGACATGGGATGAGGGTGAAAGGGGATAGATTCAGGAGTGATATGCGGAAATATTTCTTAACGGAAAGAGTGGTGGATCTGTGGAATAGTCTCCCAGTGGAGGTGGTAGAGATGAGGATGCTATCTGAATTCAAAAAAGCATGGAGAAACAGAGGATCTCTAAAGGAAAAAAAGGGACTGTTGTAGTTGTTGATATGGAAGGACAGACTAGATAGGCCATGTGGTCTTTTTCTGTTGTCATTCCTCTGTTTCTAATATGGAAGGTGACATTTTACTTACCGGATAATGCCCTTTCCTTATCGTTCCTCCAGTTTAGTCCTCTACCTCTGGGTTGTGCACCTCTTCCTGCAGCTAGGAGACTGGGCATGTCAAAGTCGTGACATCACTGGATATAGCCTGCTGGTATCTCCCATCAGCCTCCAGTGTGTCCAGTCTCCTTGCAGCAGGAGGACATAGTGAGCCTAGCTTCTGGGCTCACTTGGGGGAACAGATAAGGAGCATTTAGTGTGACAAATTCTATTCAGATTTTACTTTTGATTTTTACCTTTAATTTACTTTTAATTTTACTTTTAATTCAGTTACCTTTTGGTTAATTGGCAATCAGGGATTAGTTCCCTTTAGTTAGGAGCAAATTTCCTTATTTACAGTAATTTTAAATTTGAGCCTGACTTTAAATTAGTAGCAGCTCTCGCCTTTCCTCCTTCTCAGTTCTTTTCACTTGCTACAGGCATTTGCTGGTGCGGATCTCTCTCCCTTGACTGTATGGGAGAGAGCTCCAGGACCCGTACAGCCACACTGAAGCTGTGTGAGACAGAGCCTCTCCGTTGCTGCGGGATTTTAATTTTACTCTGTGGAACCGGCTGAGCGATCCTCGCCGCGGCTGCCTGGTGCAACAGCGCGGCTTGAGGATCGGAGGAATTCAAGGTGGTAGGAGCAGGCTGTGTGGCTTTCTGCCCTGCAGGTAAGGCCTTCAGGCTCTGTTGGTCGGCTGAGGCCTCATTTTTGCAGCTGCTGTTCTTGGCGCCAAAATTCATTGGCGAAGGGGCGGCCATTTCCTCTCTAGGTATTTGGACCGCATGGCGAGAGTTGCCGGGAGCTGCCTGTGTGAGGAAAACAGGCAGAATAGCTAGATTTTTGGGCCTAGTGTTTTTCTTTTGTTTGTAGGGGTTTTTTTTGAGGCTCAGGGGGTTCCTCAGCCTTAAGGGGGCTGTTGTCAGTCCTCTTTATTTTTAAGTTTATTCTTAGTTTTATAGGACAGCAGTTTTGGCATTGATCCCTGATACCACATGTTCTTTCCCTCCTAATCATGTCTCTGAGGAGCATCTGTTAAGTCCCAGGATATTAGGCAAATTGCCAGCTTTTAGGTTCAAGGGCAGAGCCCTAACTTGTAGTTGGAAGCAGGGACAGCCTGGAAGTGTGCTTTTATGTATTCTATAGTGAAAGTTGCCCAAAATTCACAGGGACAGGTTTAGGAAACCTTAGGATATAAAAAAAAATAGACTGACAGTTAAACTGTCAACCAAGAAGTGCCTGTGCTACGGTCTATGGCCACCAGAGGGCAGCTGGTACACTCAATAGTGCCTTTCTATGACTGTGTGTAGGCAGCCATTATCTGCAAGTCAGGAAAGAAATCACCACAGAACAGCTGTAATGTAATGTAATGTTCTCAAAATCAGCATTATATGACCGAGATTTAAAGCTCTTAACTTCTGTATCGTTGGTCGGGCTCTTGTGCCCTAAAGGCCGCCGAATGGCAGCGCTACTCATGAATCACATATATTATTCAGTGCCCCCATCCCTGGGGGGGAGGGGGGGTGGTAAAATACAAAATCATATTACTCATCAGGTTCACACAGGCAGCAACCTCTAAGACCTCCATTTGCAAGGTGGCTGGTGTATTCCACTGCTATTTTTCTGACTGCAGGAAGGCCGGGGAGGTGCCTGTGTTTCATAGCAACACTTAGCATGCCCTTCCCAGGAAATTCTCATCTATTACTAGAGCAGGGTTTCATTTAATTTCATTTCTCTGGTTGTGGTTAATGCACAGCGTTAGGGGCTGTGTTCGAAAGCTTGGGTCCCACGGACTTCGGTGGGATTTCAAAAAGAAAAAAACTCGCTTTAGTGAGAGATAGCCTCCTTCATTTTTAGCTAACACTGTTGATTTTACTTTTGATTTTTACCTTTTGTGTCCTGAATCCCAAGGACTGGACACTGTTTGCTTCCAGGGGTTCTACTTTCTATTTTGCTCTTCAGCTCCCTAGCAGACGCAGCAGGCTGGTAGGGGGTATGCAACGCCTCCTGCAATGCAGAATTCCCCAGGATAAGGTGGAAAGGACAACTGGGTGCAGCGGGGGCTGGTAGCTTCTTGCAAAGCTATAGGAGCAGTTCGGGTAATTTTAGCTGATCTGCTTTGATTTCATTGGAGTTGGCGGATACTTGGTTTTTGGAGTCCTATACTTTAAAAAAAAAAAGAAAAAGAAAAAGGGGCATAGCTATGTTGATTTGCAAGAATCTCCTTCCGCTATCCATAGAAGGTCCTATAAAGCGTTAAAGTCGGTTTATATGGCAGGGTAATATTTTGGCTTAGCTGCTGTGATACAGCCCTATGATCCGCTGTAAACATAATCAAGTTAAAAGGAATTATGGTGATAACTCTCTTGGACAGGTGTAACAGGTGCTGCTTGGGTGAGCGCCATGGCCAGTTCACAGATGTGGAATGCTCTGCCATAAGCATTATGTCATGAGGGGGGTTTTTATAGTTTGTGTGGTTTCTCAATGGAAAATTGTTACTGTTTAGTTTGGCTTTGCCCAAATTATAAGATTTTACGGTAGATTTGTACTGTCTTAATTTTGGCTATATGTGGTTTAATTTTACATATGGAAAAGGCAGCTCAGCGGAGAGACGTTGCAAAATAGAACTCTGGCCTTTGAAGCTAGCTATGCTCCCATTCCATTTATCAGAGGTTCTCCAGTACGGAGAGTCTCTGCTAGTGTTCAGCGACTGCCTTAATGGGGGCCAGAAGCACGCAGCCAGGCTAGTTCTCTAGCAGCAATGGCAGCAGCTCAGATTCTAGTAGGCATACATCATATGTGGGCTTACAAGATGGCTTCCGCGCTGATCAGCATTAGCCAAGGTGACTGCCAGTTTAGACTGTGAATGTGGAGTCAGCCTGGAGGAGGGGCCTTGCGTTCTCTGGACAATGCCCTGCATACACTGAATCACTTCAGTTCGATCAGCTACTGGCAGGACACAAGGCACTCTCGCATGCTTTTTTGCTTCAGTGGTCTAAAAGTGGAGTCTTTACCAGGTGGTATAATGGGAACTGGTCTGCAGTTTCTCTGCTCTTCATTGCTGACTCAATTGCCACTGCGGAATGAGAGCTGTATTTCATATCACCAGGTGCTAGTTGAACTTAAAATATAAAGTCCATCTTTGTGCAGTCAGACGGAATGGGGCGTTACTCTAGCAGGAAGGCCGTGGATTAGTATGCCTGTGTTTGGGAGTTCTTTCTACTTCATATTGTTGGCACGGAAAGAGCATCTCAACATATGCTGAAGGAATTTGTGGTTAAGAGGTGTCTTTGTAAAAAAAAAAAAAAGTATTCAGCTGTCCTGAATTCGCCTGTTCTTGATTGACATTTTGAGGCTAAGCAGGGGCAGGCCTGGGTACTACGTGGGTGGGTGCACACCTTGCACTACCAGGGGGTGTGGACTCACTGTATGGAAGAGAGTCCTAGCAATCTTCTTTATCGCAAGATAGGAAAGTAGATGGTTCACTGAAGCGATCGTTGGGGGCAATGCTCTGGCCTTACAAGCTCCCATTTGTGGAGCCTGGGGAGGCGAGAGCATGCTTCAGGTGGTCGCAGTGTTTACGGCAGTCTACTCGCCTGGAACAGGAAAGGATCAGGGAGTTGAATTGACTAGAGTCTGATTTGCTTTATGGGGCAAATGTGCATTATGGCTTAATTCAAGCGCTAGCTAATATTGGCTTCCTTGGGGTTCACCCGGAGGTCTCTCTGGTGGAGGAATGGGGCAGCTGATGGTTTGTCCAAGTCGGGGGTCAGTAAGCTCCCAATTAAGTCTTTGTCTTGTCCTTTCCCTGTGGGTTCTCATAGGGCAACTAGTTGGCGAATCGAGGCTTTCGGAGAAAGGTACTCTTGGTAGCGCCCGGTTGGACGAGACGGCCATACTAGGCTTTTCTCATTCTCCTACTCAACAGGCTTTTCCTAGAAGTTGTCGGTAGCGGACGTTCTGCTGTGGCTAGGTCCGCGACGAATGTCTCAGGTGGATCGGTGCCCGCCTATGGTTTGGCCTTTGAATGGGCGGGGCTGAAGAAGAAGGGTTATTCTGCGGCAGTCTTCGCCACCTTGTTGAGAGCAAGGAGGCAGGCTGCTTCTGCTACATAGGTCCGTGCTTAGCGCCTTTTGGAATGCTGCTGTTCACGGCGGCAAGTCCGGGCGACAAAGGTGTCTGTATCCTTGGTCTGAGTTCTCTGCAGGACAGTGTCTGAAGGAACTAGCGGCCAGTTCCTTAGAGGATCCAGTGGGCGACTGTTTCCGGCTGTAGAGGTTCTGTGAAGGGAATAGCGCTAGGTGTTCGGATCGATGTGTAGCGTTTCCTTAAGTTGGGATCCAACTGCGCACCTCAAGGAGAGTTCGGGTGCCGCCGGGGGATCCCGATTGGGCCTTAGAGACGTTAGCTAAAGAGCCCTTTGATTCTTTACCACAGGCATCGGTAAAGGATTTGCTGTTATAGACAGTGGCTTTGATAGCTCGTTTGGCGCGACGAGTTTCGGAGTTTTAGGCGTTGTCATGTCATGAGCCGTTTTCACCCTTTCTGGATGGAGGGTGGTGTTTGCGAGCAGTCCTGTCGTCCTTCCAAAAGGTGGTATCTGATTTTTCTCCTGAGCCTATTGGTTTCTCTTCCAGTTCTCGGTTTTTCTGGAAGGGGAGGTTTTTTATTCGTAGCTTACGCCGATAGGAAACATTAAATGCAGGGTGCGGCATTCGTTTCTTTGTTTGTGTGCTGGTTGGAGGTCCCCACAAAGGGGAAGCAGCAGCGAAGGCGGCCATTTCGCACTGGGTTAAGGCGGTGGTTGCCTCAGCTTTCTGGTGGTGATGTTGTATGATTCCGGGGGGCTTTCTGACTCTTGCTACCAGGGCACAAGCAGCTTCATGGGTGAATCACTGTCATTCCACCAGGGGGGATTGGTAGAGCAGCTTCCAGGTCGTCTCCATTTCCTCAGTAACCACTACTGCCTAAATGTTTTGGCAGTAAAGGATGCCTGTTCTGGGTCGACGGTGTGGTGAGTTGGCTGGATAGGTCCCTCCCAATGATTACTGCTCTGTTACATCCCAGAGGTAGAGGACTAAACTGGAGGAACGATAAGGAAATAGAAATTGCACTTACCTAGTAATTGTCATTCCTTGAGTGACAACAGTTTAGTCCTCATTCCCACCCAGGGGTGTGATTTCTTCAGAGTCTATTTTCAGGCGGAGTGGAGCATCAATCTCAAGGAGTAGACAGATCCTTTCAGTTTCTAGATCGCAGTGAGTATCCCTCTGTTCTTTCTTCCTTTTCTCTTATTTAAACGAGGTGATGGTATAGGAAACGTGTTTGCATAGGGGGGACATGAATGTAAAGTTAAAAAAAAAAGAAAAAAAAAAGAGAAAAGAAAATATAAGACGGATACGGTTAAAAAGGCTCCTCCGGTTGAGGAATAGGGAGTTATTTAAAGTTATGGTATAGTTAGTTATTTGTTGTTCCTTTGAGTTTGCCTTGTCAGTAGTACACTGGAGGCTGATGGGAGATACCAGCAGGCTATATCCAGTGATGTCACGACTTTGACATGCCCAGTCTCCTAGCTGCAGGAAGAGGTGCACAACCCAGAGGTAGAGGACTAAACTGTCATCACTCAAGGAACGACAATTACCAGGTAAGTGTAATTTCTATTTCCTTGAGTTCTGTGAGACCAATCCCTGGAACTATTTTTGGTGTGTTATGTCGTGGCGGTACCTTTGGTCCGCTATGATGCTTGGCTCTGCAGATCCATATCCTACTGACAGTCTTCTGTTCAATCTCTCTATACAGTTTCTTTGCTGTTTGCTTAATCCTTGTTGCCCTTGTTGAGGTTGTGTGAGGTTTGCCATGTTTTCCATATGCTTTGGGATGAATACGGAGTTGTCTTATAATTGCTCAGGTTGATAGAGGTATGGGAGTGATGTCATTGAAACCTGGGCATTTCATTGGTTCTTTGTCTCCATCAATTTGCTGGTAGGAGAACACAAACCACTTGTTTGGACTGGTCTAGCAGGACTCAAAGAAAGGACATTTTTTTGATAAGTAAAATGTCACCTTTTACTGGATGGTTGAAGCTAAAGTTGGCTAGGCATTTTCTTTTATACACAGAAAACCCTTAGGACAACTTTTAGCATCTCTTCTGGTTATTTCAAAGGCGATGGCAGTGCCTATGAGGGTAACTGTAAGGTGCGGATAGGTTTCTGTATGCGTTTTAAGTGCATAAATCATGTAAACGTAGTAATTTACGTGCACAAATGACCACTTGCATGTGGCGTAGAGTCGGTCACTATTTAGAAAGTACGCACCATGGTCAGGTGTGCACAGGGGCAAAGATTAGGCTGAGCAAAAATGTATGCTTCCTTATCGTCCCTCCAGTCTAGTCCCGAACCTTTGGGGGTAGTCAACCTCCTCCAGCAGCTTGGAGACTGAAAACGTCACTCTTGTGATGTCACTGGTATATAAGCTCCGGTTCCGCCAGAGGACGGGTGAGCCTGGAGGTTCGGGTGAGCCTGGAGGTTCAGGCTCACTAGAGGAGCAATTAGGACAGTTAGAGTAATTGGTTGTCATATTGAATTGAATTGGGAAAAAAAAAGCGGGATTTTAAATTGATTAGGTTATTGAGAGGGTCGGAGTGCTTAGTGCTGAGGCTTCATCCCTATCCCTTGTTCCTTCCCCCCCCCCCCCCCCCCGCCGTGTCAGCCCTCCAGTGCCTTGAGGATAGCTGCCGAGAAGAGGCGAGGCTCGGGACCAAGGAACGGCAGTAAGTGTGAGGAGCAGGTGTTCTCCGGCAGTAGCGTAAGCAGAGGGTATGCCTGCACACGCTCGTAAGCCGGAGCCGTGGCACAGCAGCAGTGCTCCGGAAGAGTTCTTCTGCCAGCCTGTCTCTCTCTGGGTGAGTTCCCCTGCTGCGGTAGGACCCAGGGAGCAGCAAAACGATCATGCACTTACAGGGGCCTTTTTGAAGGGGAGGATGAGGAGGAGAAGCGCAGAGTCGGAGAGCAGGTCAGTGTGCTGAATCCAGCGTGCTGAAACGCGTCAGCCGCAGCACGCCCAGCCGCGTGGGAAAACACAACGGCTGTTGACTGGGTGGTCCTTTGCACAGCGGTAGCCGGGCTGGGAAGCCTCGTTTTTGGTTGGGGGGGTGTCCTTACCATCAGTTTAGCAGTATTGAAGGACCCCATTAGTAATTAAAAAAAAAAATAAATAAAATTTTGTGAGTGTGGATAGTAGCTGGGGGGCTAGTCTCTCTGGGGATTTGGAGGCTCCCCTTTCCTAGTTGAACGGAGAATCGACGTCAGAAAGGGGGACAGTGACTGACTTCATCTATTCTCGGGGGATGCCGTCCAGGCCTCGCTGCTTGCTCTGTGGTGCAAAACGGGGTGCAGTTTCAGAGGCAGGCATGTGTAGGGCCTGCGCACGAAGCTGCGGAGAAAGAACTGCTTCCAGAAGGGGGGAGGCCGTCCATGCAGGAACACCGGTAGCAGATCCGGAACCGGTTTCCACCATACTCCCATCTCGGGACCCAATGCCCAGCACGTCTTCGGCTCCAGATCTTTCTGGGTCACAACAGTCCTTTCCAGGAGGGCTGGCGGCAGTTTTTTTGCCAGATTTTGTGGCTTTATATATAGCACTGTGGGACACTGATACCTGGGTACAAACTATATCGTAATGATAGAGCTGATCAAATTGGTGGAGGGGTTGCTCTCTATGTTAGAGAGGGCATTGAGTCAGAAAGGATTAAAGTTTTGCAGGAAACAAAATCTGCTGTAGAATCTATATGGATTGAAATTCCATGTAAAAGGGGGAAGGCAATGGCAGTGGGGGTGTGTACTATCGAGCGCCTGGCTAGAATGACCAAATGGATGATGAAATGCTCAAAGAAATCAAGGAAGCTAACAAAAGTTACAGCACAGTAATAATAATGGGTGATTTCAACTACCCCGGTATCGACTGGGTCAGTGTCACGTCAGGACATGCTAGGGAGATAAAGTTCCTAGATGAAATAAATGACTGCTTCTTGGAGCAGCTGGTTCATGAACCGAACAGAGGGGAAGCCATATTAGACCTAATCCTTAGTGGAACACCAGATCTAGTGCAAGAGATAAGGTTGTTGGGGCCACTTGGCAATAGTGATCATAGCATGATCACCTTTGATTTAATTAGTGGAGGAGGGATAGTAAGGAAATCCACAGTACTACCTTTTAACTTTCGAAAGGAAGACTATGATAAAATGAGGAAAACAGTCAAGAAAAAACTAAAAGGAGCAGTTGCAAAGGTTAAAGATGTACATCAGGCTTGGCTGTTGTTGAAAAATACTATCTTGGAAGCCCAGACCAGCTGTATTCCACGCTTTAAGAAAAGTGGAAAGAAGTCCAAAAAACTGCCAGTATGGTTTAAAGTTGAGGTCAGAGAGGCTGTTGCCAAAAAAGCATCTTTCAGGAAATGGAAAAAAGAGCCAAACGACGAAACCTGGAAACAGCACAAGCACTGGCAAGTCAAATGCAAGGCATTGATAAGGCAGGCAAAGGGAGAATTTGAGAAGAAGCTTGCTGCAGAAGCAAAAACGCGAAGTAAAGACCTTTTCAAGTACATTCGTAGCAAAAAAACCTGTGAGAGTCAGTTGGTCCATTAGATGATAAAGGGGTTAAAGGAGCACTAAGAGGCGACAAGGCGATAGCGGAGAGACTGAACAAATTCTTTGCTTCAGTCTTTACTGAGGAAGATGTAGGGATGTTACCCATGACTGAAGTGGTATTTAAAGGTGCAGAAGAATTGAAGGAAATATCGATACATCGAGAAGATGTATTACAACTATTAGATAAGCTGAAGAGTAGCAAATCACCTGGGCCGGATGGTATACATCCAAGGGTATTGAAAGAACTGAAATATGAGATTGCAGACCTGCTATTAGTAATCTGTGAACTATCATTAAAATCATCTCTAATACCTGAAGATTGGAGGATCGCCAATGTAACACCAATTTTTAAAAAGGGTTCCAGGGGTGATCCGGGAAACTACAGACCGGTGAGCCTGACGTCAATACCGGGAAAAATGATAGAAACCATCATAAAGAATAAAATTACTCAGCATGTAGATAGTCATGAACTAATGAGAGACAGCCAACATGGCTTTAGACAAGGAAGATCTTGTCTTACTAATCTGTTATGTTTTTTTGAAGGAGTGAATAATCAGGTGGACAAAGGTGAGTCGGTTGATATTGTGCATCTGGACTTTCAGAAAGCCTTTGACAAGGTCCCTCAGAGACTTTTGGCAAAACTAAAGAGTCGTGGGATAGGAGGCAGTGTACTATTGTGGATCAGGAACTGGTTAAAAGATAGAAAGCAGAGGGTAGGGCTAAATGGCCAATTTTCCCAATGGAGAAAGGTGAATAGTGGTGTACCCCAGGGATCTGTGCTGGGTCCGCTGCTTTTTGACATATTCATAAATGACCTGGAAAGTGGAATAACGAGTGAGGTTATCAAATTTGCAGATGACACAAAACTATTTAAAGTTGTTAAAACACAAGAGGATTGTGGAAAATTGCAAGAGGATCTTGATAAATTGGAAGACTGGGCATCAAAATGGCAGATGAAATTTAATGTGGACAAGTGCAAGGTTATGCACCTAGGGAAGAACAACCCAAACTATGGTTACATGATGCAAGGTTCCACATTAGGAACCACCACCCAGGAAAAAGATTTAGGCGTCATTGTGGATACCATGTTAAAACCCTCGGCCCAGTGTGCAGCGGCGGCCAAGAGAGCAAATAGAATGCTAGGTATGATAAGGAAAGGAATGGAAAATAAAACAAAGGATATTATAATGCCTCTATATCGTTCCATGGTGAGACCGCACCTTGAATATTGTGTGCAATTCTGGTCGCCGTATCTTAAAAAGGATATAGAGTTATTAGAAAAGGTTCAGAGAAGAGCCACCAAAATGGTAAAGGGGATGGAAGGATACTCCTATGAAGAAAGGCTAAAAAGGTTAGGGCTCTTTAACCTGGAAAAGAGACGGCTGAGGGGAGATATGATAGAAGTCTATAAATTAATGAGCGGAGTGGAACGGGTAAACGTAGATCGATTGTTTACCTTATCAGAATATAAGGGGACATGCAATGAAGCTACAGGGTAAACTATTTAAGACTAATAAAAGAAAATATTTTTTCACTCAACGTGTAATCAAACTCTGGAATTTGTTACCGGAGGATGTAGTAAAGGCTGTTAGTGTAGCTGGGTTTAAAAAAGGTTTGGACAAGTTCCTGGAGGAAAGGTCCATAAGCCATTATTAAGAAGGGACCCAGGATATCAATGCTTGAACCAATACAAGCATTGTGGAACCTGTGTCCCTTGGGGAAACTGCTAGGTACATATGACCTAGATTGGCCACTGTTGGAAACAGAATACTGGGCTTGATGGACCTTGGTCTGACCCAGTATGGCATATCTTATGTTCTTATGTTCTTTGATACAGCATGCCTTCGGCGCACCTCAGGGGACGCAGGCCCCAGGGGTTCCTGTTCCCGACTTGGGGTTGAAGCGGCCAGGGACTGCTTTGGTCACAGTGGTCACAGGTCTAGTGGCAAAGAAGTTCAGAAACGAGAAGGACCGATCGGAGTACTTGGTGATATCGGAATCGGAAGAGCCGGATCTGGATCTGGAGTTGGATGAGGAGTTGGAGGAAGGCGAGATTACGGAGCAAGAGGATCAAGCAAGAGTGGTATGTGTTTTTAGGAGAGAGGAGTTGCCTGCGCTCATTTTGGAGTCTCTGAAAGAGCTGAATATGCCCTCTGGGGGTCCGTCAGAAGATACTACTCTGGAAGACCCATTATTGCATGCATTTAGGAAGACGCAGAAAGCGTTCCCAGTTCATAGGATAATTCGGGAAATGATTCTGCAAGAATGGGATTTGCCCGAATCGGCAATGAAAGGAGCTCGAGTCATGGCACGCCTCTACCCATTAGTAGACCAGGATAGAGAACTGTTTAAATCTCCCAGAGTGGATGCTGCGGTCTCTGCAGTTACCAAGACTACCATCCCCGTGGAGGGCAGTGCGGCCCTCAAGGACGCCCGGGACCGTAGGCTGGACTCCTTATTGAAACAGGTTTTTGATGTAAATGCGCTCTCGTTGAAAGCCTCTATTTGTGGAGCTTGGGTGGCGAGAGCCTGTCTGTGCTGGGTGTAGCACATTCAAGGAGAACAAGTGGAAGAGGTGACGGCAGAGGCGGCTAGGTTGGAATCTGGAGCTGCCTATTTGGCAGATCTTCATTATGACCTTATCAGAGGTCTTTCGAAGAGTATGGCATCGGCTGTGGCAGTGAGAAGATACCTTTTGGCTGCGTAATTGGGCAGCAGACGGATCTGCCAAGTCGAGATTAAGGAAACTCCCCTTTCATGGAAAGCTACTCTTTGGGGAGGAGTTAGATAAGTTGGTTAAGGACTTGGAAGAGTCCAAAGGTGGTATACTACCAGAAGACAAGCAGAAGCAGGGGCGAGCAGTGCCCATGCCTAAAAGCCAGCAGAAGGAGTTTAGGCGCTTCCGCTCTCCACAGTTTGGAGCGAATCAAAGGGGACGTTTTTCCTATAGAAACCAGGGCTTTCGAGGGTTTCGTGGAGCAGGTAGGGGATTTGGAGCGGCCTCCTCCTCTACCTCGAACCTTAAAAGGTCACAATGATGCCAGGGGGGCCCAGGTGGAACGGGTTTCCGTAGGAGGTCGGTTGCGGGAGTTTTACCCGGCCTGGGTCCAGATCACTTCAGATCAGTGGGTGTTGGAGGTGATGGTTATGCCTTGGAGTTTCAAAGGCCAGTGCATGATTCTTTCGTACAGTCCCCGTGCAAAGCTGTTCTCAAGTACCTGGTGGTGCGGAACACTGTGCAAAGGCTGTTATCTCTCAGGGCCATTGTGCTGGTCTTTCCCGACCAATGCGGCGTAGGTCGATACTCCATATATTTTGTGGTTCCAAAAAAGGAAGGAACGTTTCGGCCAATTTTGGATCTCGAGAGTGAATCGGTGTCTCCGGGTTTCCCACTTTCGGATGGAGACTCTAAGATCAGTCATAGTAGCAGTAAGACGAGAGGAATTACTTCCTTGGATTTCACAGAAGCATATCTCCACATTCCTATTCGACAGGAGCATCAAAGGTTTCTCAGATTCGCGGTACCAATGGGTCATTTTCAATTTCAAGCATTTCCCTTTGGGCTGGCAACAGCGCCGCAGACTTTCACCAAGGTCATGGTGGTGGTGGCAGCGGCGTTGAGGAAAGAAGGAGTGTTGGTTCACCCTTATCTAGACGATTGGTTGATAAGAGCGAAGTCCAGAGTGGAAAGCGAGGTGGCCACAGCCAAGGTGGTAGCATTCCTACAGAGTCTCGGCTGGGTGATCAACATCTCCAAAAGCACGTTGCGCCCGTCGCAGCATCTGGACTATCTGGGAGTGAGTTTCGATACAAAGTTGGGAAAGGTCTTTCTGCCCCAGCAGCGAGCATTGGGACTGAGACAGTTGGTTCGCAAATTCCTCCGAATGCCGTCTCGCACAGCATGGGAGTATTTGCAGCTGCTAGGGACCATGGCAGCGACACTCGACCTAGTTCCATGGGCAAGAGCCCACATGAGGCCGTTGCAAAGGGCCTTGTTGCAGAGGTGGTCGCACCAGAGCGATCAGTTGACGCAACGGTTGCCCTGTCTTCCAGAGACACACAAGGCTCTACAATGGTGGTTGCGTCCAGGAAGTCTCGAAAAAGGAAGGCCCTTGGAGGCGCCGGAGTGGATATCGAGCAAGACAGATGCCAGTCTAGCGGGCTGGGGGACGCACTGCCAGGGGCGTTTTGTGCAGGGTCTCTGGACTGAGGAGGAAAGCGCTTGGGCCATCAACCGGTTGGAGTTGAGAGCAGTTGCGCTGGCTCTTCAAGAGTTTCAACCTTATCTCCAGGGGACGGCGGTTCAAGTTTTGTCCGACAACGCGACCGCGGTAGCATGTGCCAATCGCCAAGGGGGCACCAGCAGTGTAGCTCTAGAGGAAGAGGCAGACAGTCTGCTCGGTTAGGCCGAGGAGAATCTCTTAACCTTGTCGGTGGCGCATGTGGCAGGAGTGGACAATGTGGAAGCCGATTTTTTTGAGTCGGGTGAGGGTAGATCCAGGAGAGTGGGTGCTTCATCCAGACATGTTCGCAAGACTAGTGCACCACTGGGGTACTCCAGTGATGGATCTCATGGCGACCTTTCGCTCAGCACAGGTCGAACGCTTCTTCAGCAGATGAAGGGAGAGAATGTCGGAAGGTCTGGATGTTCTCATTCAGCCCTGGCCGGAAGGTCATCTCCTGTACGTGTTTCCTCCTTGGGTGTTGATAGGTCGAGTGTTACAGCGCATAGTGACACAAAGGACAGGTAATTTTGGCCGCGCTGGATTGGCCGAGGAGGCCTTGGTATGCCGATCTTAAAAGACTAATTGACAGACCGTGGCAGTTTCCCTCTCGGAGTGATCTTCTTTCTCAGGGTCCTCTATTCATGCCCCAAGTGGATCGTTTCTCGCGTACAGCTTGGCTATTGAGAGGGCGAGGAATGAGGTCAAAGGGCTATTCGCCGGGAGTTATTTCTACTTTGCTAAGAGCCCGTCGCAGGCCTACCTCGTTGGTATATATACGAGTGTGGTGAGTGTTTGAGGCGTGGTGTGTGGACAGTCAGTGGTGGTAATGGCGTCACTACCGCAGGTTCTTTCCTTTTTACAAGAATGGTTTCAGAAAGGCTTAGCTGTGTCTTCCTTAAGAGTACAGCTAGCAGCACTGTCCTGTTATAGGGGGAAAATTCAAGGAGTGGCGCTCGGATGTCATCCAGATGTTAAGCGTTTCTTGCGGGCCATGGCCTTAATGAGACCGCCTCGTAGACACGTGGTGCCTACATGGGATCTGTCACTGGTTTTGGAGGCATTGGTGCGAGAGCCCTTTGAGCCGCTGTTGAGATCCTCTCTGAAAGACCTTACCCTGAAGGTAGTATTCTTGGTAGCCATGTCGTCCGCAAGGAGAGTTTCAGAATTGCAGGCGCTGTCTTGTAAGAGTGCCTTCCTTTCCTTTTTTGAGTCGAAAGTAGTTCTACGGCCGATACCGTCCTTCTTGCCTAAGGTGGTTTCGGCTTTTCATATGAATCAGGTGGTGTCTTTGCCGGTGTTTGAAGGGAGCAGTGCTGACCCTTCGACAGGGAAGTTGAAGTGTTTGGATGTGCGGCGAGCGCTGAAGAGGTATCTGCGCAGAACGTCCAGTTTCCGTAGGTCGGACAAGCTATTTATTCTCTTTGCTGGAGCGAAGAAAGGCCAGGCGGCGTCTAAAGCTTCCATTGCCTGCTGGGTGAAGGAAGCCATTGCGTCAGCGTATATTTTGAAAGGTAAGCCAGTACTGGAAGGACTTAGGGCTCATTCGACTAGGGCACAGGTGGCGTCTTGGGCGGAGAACAGTTTGGTGCTGCTGGTGGAGAGTTGCAAGATGGCGACTTGGTCTTCGCTGCATTCCTTTGTTAAGCATTACTGTCTGGACATTCAGGTGGAAAGGGATAACTGTTTTGCATCAGCGGTGCTTCAGGCTGGTCTACACGGTCCCGCCCATTGAGTGGTTCACTGCTCTGTTACATCCCCAAAGGTTAGGGACTAGACTGGAGGGACAATAAGGAAGATGAAATTAGACTTACCTGCTAATTGTTGTTCCTGAAGGAACTCCAGTCTAGTCCCGTGACCCGCCCAAGGAGTTTCAGTAGATTAACGTTTGAAGCAGAGCAATATGACAGGTAAGCAGGGGGGTGTAGAGACGTGGCAGCCTGCTGGGTAGCCGCGAGGTAGGTACGGGATGCACTTAGGGTTCACAGGTTCCACTAAAGGGTAGAGTGGGCTGAAGCACTCCTATAGCATTTCATGGTAATGTACATAGTTTCGGGAGTGAGATGCAGTTCAGTTAGTTCGTATAGGTTGGTTAATAGTATTTCCTACTTAATTGTTGCTCCGGTGAGTCTGCTTTGTCAATAGGTAACTGGTAGGAGAAGGCGGAACCGGAACTTATATACCAGTGACATCACAAGAGTGACATTTTCAGTCTCCAAGCTGTTGGAGGAGGTTGACTACCCCCAAACGTTCGGGACTAGACTGGAGTTCCTTCAGGAACAACAATTAGCAGGTAAGTCTAATTTCATCATGTACTTTACAGAATGTGATCCAATGCATGCAAGATGAGGAGTAGCCTAATGGTTGGAACACTGACTTGGGAACCAGGAGACCAGGGTTCAGTTCCCACTAGCATTCCTTGTGGCCTTGGGCAAGTCACTTAACCCTCCACTGCCTCAAAAATCCTAAGTTATCAGTGTCACTGTTCATTGTACATTACCAAGTTTAAGTTACATTGTAAACTGCATTGACTGACATGATAAAGCGGTATAAACAAACTGTTAAATGCACCTGCTCTAGAGCTGGTGTAAGTGATCATGGCTTAATTTGTGTGTGCTATGGCAACTTATGCCGAAGCTGTATAACATCATATCTGTGCAGATTCGATTTTATAGAATAGCCGCCATTAACACGTTTAATACTTGCATATATCTAGGTGCTGCTTACAGAATTATCTCCTATGTGTGGAACTGTCACTTTAGCTTGTCCCCTAAATCAGTATTTCCCAAACCTTTTTTTATTCATCATTATACCTTTTTAACGCCTAGAAATTTCTATGACCCCCAGATGATGATGAAATCAAAATTAGCAGGCCACCATTTATGTCCTCTCAGTCAGTTCTCCCTTCCCCTACTTATCAAAAGCATGAAAGCAGCTACAGGAGTGGTGGCAACAGTAGCTAGTCTGCACAGGGCCTTATGTGTCGGTATCCAGTCATAGACCCTCATTCTGCCTGGGCTTCTGATTTAATAGACAGACCACACAAGAAGAGGGAGCTGGGCCTATATGCCTCTTGCTGACTGCCACTACTGGGTATGGGTCACAGTGGAGGTCCAGAAGAAGTAGTGACTCGGTGACCCCATCTGCTGATGATGTGACCCCATTTTGGGTCCCAACCCATAGTTTAGAACTAATGTTCTAAATGCTTCTGTCCAGAGACCCCACTGGGAATACAGGACCAGTGCTGATATTCAGATTCAGGAATACATGTGATTGCTGGGGAAAGAGGAGAAAGAAGGTGTGAGTTTAGAGGGGATAAAATCTGCCCACACCCCTCAACCCATGCCAATTTAGGTGGAATAATGAAAGCTTGCATGCACTTCTCACTTCACTAAGCCATGCCAGTGATTAAGAGGAGAGTCACCATCAACCATTTTTCCCAGGACACCATTTACCCTTGAGGCCAGCCCTGTGCTTAGCATCAGCATATGAAACAGTTTTATGGAAAAATGACCATTAACTTTGTGTCTGTCCTGACTTTCAGGTTACATTCAGAGTAACTGGAAATATGCAGCAATTTTTCCTTAGGGTCATGTTTATAAGCTGTGTTAAGCTTTTGTAGCTAATGCGGCATGTAGGTGCAAACAGTGCTGTTAGATAGTGCATGGCTGCTGCAGCTATCAGGGACATACAGAGCCATTCCCCAGCAGATAATGTGAAAAAGCAGAAAATGCAGCATAGCAGCATTGCGGTTGTAGCTACCAGCACCCATTAAGGTGGCATTTGGAGGAGTGGCCTAGTGGTTGGGGCAAGGTACTTCAGGCCAGAAGGTCGGGGGTTCAAATCCCACTAGAGGATAGCAACCTTGGGCCGGAAGGACTGGGGTTTCTAGTCCCACAGGTGCTCTTTGTGGTCTTGGGCAAGCCACTTAACCCTCCATAGCCCATGTTCCCTGTAAAATAGTTATCTCCAAGTTATAATGCCCTGTTCAATGTAATTTCAGTTTGTTCAATTTAAACTGCCTTGATATCATGAAAGGCGGTACATAAGAAATGTAAAATAAAAAAAATAAATTTGCTGCATCTGCAGTGTCTGCAAAACATGCTGTTACTGCATGCTGTCAATGCTCGTGGTAACCGCATGTTACAAAAATGTTCATTCTCCACCCACATCCTACTCACTTGCACGACTAATATGCAGTCTGCAGATCGTGCAGGAAATCCCTGAACTATGTGCATTTGGTCCCTGTTATGTTACCACGGTGATAGCTATTACCACGATAGTAGTAAAGATTTTGTATAGTTTTTTTTTTTTCTAAACTGAAGTATCTGCAAAATATTTTTTTTGTCTTGCCTATTTCCATGTTATATATTCTTGTTGTGACTCTTATCCAGTCGTACTGATGGTAACAGTGAGTTCACTGCTGAGATGTTCAAGTGTATTCAGAATCTCAGTGAGCCTGGATTGTGCTTGCTTCCTCTAATTGTTCATTTGACATTTTTTAAAGGAAAATCTGAAAAGTCTGAAGTGGATCCCAAAGCTGGCTTTTCTTATCAAGCCAGTCCAGAATGCCTGGTTGTACCCACGAGCTTAGCAGATGGAGGGAGACAAACTATAGAGTTGTGAGCTCTGGCCTGTGTTGACCAATGTGCAGCCACATATTTCCCAGTATTCTCTGTCTCAGCAGATATTGACAACATCTCATGCACCAGGACAGATCTGATGTGAGGGCTTCTGGGCCCTTTTGGAGAATTGATCTTCAGTTGAGCATAGTGGTTGGAGGGCATTCGGGCTCTGATTCCAGTGATCAATTGCGGGGTGTTCCCTGAAGGAGTCCCTCACCTTAGCCAGCAGGTGCAAGGAACCTTTTGCTTCCTTTTTCTGTTGAATAATTTTCTATTTTTTTTAGTTAATTTTTTGTTCCAATGTGTTTTTCTCCTTGTTTTTACTTCTGTTTCTTCCTCCATCTGTCAGTTCCTCTCCTCTTCACTTTCAGCTAGGTGAATACAATTTAAAAAAAATGAGATTGCCATTCTGTGTGACAGGCTGTTTCTGTCCTTGCCGCTGAAGCCTGGATGCAGCCTCTACACACGCCTGCTGCCGAGACTGCTCCCCTTCTACCACCACAGAGTAAACACTGCGGTTTAGAAGGCATCCCGGGCTAGTGGTACTGATGTGAAACCAACTAGGATCCGCAACAGAACAAGCACTGTGTCCCCCACAAGAGTTCTTGCCAAATCGTGCCAGTTTTCGTTGAAGGTTCAGAGGATGCTTCCGCAGGGCGGTTACATCTGTTGTATGTTCGCCGGGCATTAAAGAAATATATCCGACGGACGGCGGAATTCTGGAAGTCTGATAGACTATTTGTCCTATTTGGTGGTACTCGGAAGGGTGAAGCAGCGTTAAAGGTGTCCATTGCCAGATGGATTAAGGAAGCAATAGCGTCAGCATATCTGTTGAAGGGTAAGCTGGTGCCTGAAGGGCTTAAAGCTCATTCGACTAGGGCTCAAACAGCTTCATGGGCTGAGTACACTTTAGTACCAGCGGTAGAGATTTGTAAAGCGGTGACCTGGTCATCTTTAAATTCCTTTGTCAGGCATTACCGTCTGGATGTCCAGGCATAAAGGGATACCTGTTTTGGGACAGCGGTGCTTCAGGCTGGACTAGCAGGTCCCTCCCGTTGATTTATTTCACTGCTCTGTTACATTCCCAGAGGTTCAGGACTAGATTGGAGGGACGACAAGGAAGGTGAAATTAGACTTACCTGCTAATTGTTGTTCCTTGAACTCCAGTCTAGTTCCGTATCCCTCCCTGTTTTTTTTCTTTTGGACTAGAGCCTGAAGCAGATGAAGTATCACAGGTAAGCGAAGTATGGATCTGTGTGGGATCTGGTTCATAGGGGGAGATTCTGGTCGCTATTCTCCAAAAGGGGGAGAGCATACCTAAGCAGTCATAACACAGCCTATTAGGGCGTAGAGGGAGATCAGAGAAAAAGATATTTCTCCCTTAAAAGTTATAGGTTAAGTTAGTTTGCAGTTGGTTGATAGTGTTTACTATTTGTTGCTCTGGTGAGTCTGCTTTGTCAATAGGTTACTGGAGTGAGGAGGTGGTTCCTGTGTCTTTTTATACCAGTGTCATCAAAAGGATGATGTTTCTCAGTCTCCAAGCTGCTGGAGGAGGAGCACAACCCCAGAGGTTCGGGACTAGACTGGAGTTCCTCAAGGAACAACAATTAGCATGTAAGTCTAATTTCACCCTTTATTGGGTCTCCCAAAAGCTTCTATGTCTCCTTTACAGTGAATTCAAAACACTGCTGTGCATCTTCTAACTGGCTGCAAAAGATTTGAGGATGTTAGATCTCAATTGTTTGCTCTACTTTAGTTGCCAGTTGAATTTCGAGTGTTGTACAAGGTGATTATGATTACCTTTAAATGTTTGCACAAAATGGCTCCTATTAGTTTGCCATCTTTGCTTAAACCATATTGTCTTTCTCGCTCTTTGCGCTCTCAGGAGATGCATTTACTAGATGTTCTTCTTTTAAATCAATTCATCTTCAGTCCATACACAAGATAATTTTCTCTATGACTGCTCCATCTATTTAGAGCTCTTTGCTGATTGAATGCATGCTGAAATAGAACTGATGATTTTTTGAAAAAACTAAAATGTCATTTATTTAAACAGACTTTTTCTGAATTTGTCTGATGGGCAAGTGTGGTATGTGGGCATTTATAATCTGTGCTGAGCCTCTGATGGCAATGATATAATAAAGCAGTGGGTTTTCTTTGGCTATTTTTAATTATAATGTTTGTATTTGTAATTGTCCTTGTTGTACATGATGGCTTATTGTGTATGTAGTTTGTATTTTTGCCAGGAAGGGAATGCTCGAAATGGGTCTGTAGGAGGTGAGAGCTGGCATCAGTGGAGGGATTTTTAAAGACATGTCTGATGGATGTCCTCTTTAAGATGGTTGGCATGAACCCCTGAGTAAGGGAGAGGTTTAGAATTTTGAGTAGGACAGGTGCTAATTTCTTTCTTGTCTTTATCCATGAGACTGGACATGGGTCAAGTGGGAAGGTTGTAGTATTGAGTATTGAGAGTATTTGGTCTAGACGTTCTTCCGAGATTGGTATGAATGTGATCCAGGTCTGAGTGTTCCTTGGGAAGAACATGGGTGAGTGAGTCATTGTTGCTGAGTTACTCTTGGGCGTACACTTGAGGTTCCAATTCCCACCCCCTCACATTTTCTTCAGATTTGTCCCCATTCTTTGTCTCTCACCCTTTCCATAGCCTTCTGTTCCTTTCAACTGTCTCCCAAATCCTCCAGGTCTTTCAAATCATCTTTCCTCTCCATATTTCCTCACTTACTCACAGAACTATTCATTGCCATCACTTGATCACCTACTCCCTGTTATCCTCCTAGTCCCTGCTGAATATCAACAGGAACAAGCAGGAATGTAGTCTTCACATATGGGTATCATCGGTACCGACGGAGCCTGCACGGGAACGCTCCCAGCGTCCAATAGGAAAGCTTTTGGGAGCATCCCACAGCGCCTGTGTGCTGCCCTCCTGCCTTTCCAACTCTCCTTCGTCAGTTCTTCGTTTTCCACGGAGCCGACAGGATGTATATACCCTGTCACCACAGAAAAATTATTCTTTTGTTTTTTCGTGGTTGCGTCTGCCGTCACTCGACGTCTACCGGGACCGCCGGTTCTCTTTTCTTTAAAAAAAAAAAAAAACTAGCTTCTAAAAATCTTTTCTTTAGGAGCCTTTGCCCTCTTGGGGTTAGGCGCCATTTTGGGCACACGGCCTATTTTTTTCCTCAGACATGGAAAAACCAGCTAGTGATTTTAAGAAATGTTCTAAATGTGGCGGTACCATATCTGTTAGACACCCATGAATGGTGTCTTAAATGTTTAGGTCCTGACCATTCTCCATCGGAGTGTCTCTCCTGCAGAAAGATGACCAAGCTGCAAAACGTGGTACCCTTTTTGCCGCTGATACGATGTCCCTTGCATCGACGTCATCCAGGGCTTCATCTTCCTCCCATGGATCTCAGGTAACTAAACCTAAGTCTTCTAAGATTGGCCGGTCCTCAAAGGGTAGATCTCCTAAGTATCGAGATGCCACTGGCATTGCCCTCGAAAGTTCACCGGCAAAACAGCCCCGGCGGGAAGCCTCGGTCTCCAAAGCATTAACGGGGCTCCAGAATGTTCCAGAGGCTTCAATCTCTGCAGAATTACTGGTGCCATGTTCTGGGGTCCTGGCCGCTTCCACCAGTACCGACACCCAGGCATCGGCAGGAGCAATGGATTAGAGAATCCTCGCTATTGAACACAGTCTAGCTGCTCTCTTAGCAGCTTTGGTACCGCTAAGACCGCTACAGACGGTTCCACAGGTATCGGTACCAACATTGGTGCTGGTACCGAGTGCACCAGCCTTGGCAGGTATGCTGCCCCCATGCCGAGCCTTGAGTTTATCTCAGGTATTGAGGGGCCGGTACTGAGACACCCCGATACCGACTTCGAGCGGTACCGGTACCGAACGTTGCAGGAACACCCAGCACAGAGATATTTTGAATCCTCCGATTCTTATGACTCTGACTCTGCCGGTACTAGAGCAATCCTTACGGAGGATCCATCTCCTTCTCCTCAACGCAGAATGTCTCCTTCAGAGGACATGTCCTTCCAGGATTTCATACGTGATGTAGCTCGAGGTCTTGCAATCACGGGAACTCCAGAAAAGGAACCCAGAACAGAAGAATTAGAAATTCTTCAGTACCCTAAGGCTCCTAAAGAGGCAGCTACCCTGCCCATTCATAGGATCTTGCAGGATCTTATGCTAAGAATGTGGGAAACCCCTTTAACGGTGTCTCCACACTCCCAACGACTCGATACCATGTACCAAGTTTCAAAAGACTCAGTTACCACACCATTCAATGATAGTGCAATCAGCAATGCGTAGGATTAAGAGGGCTAAAATGCATTCTTCCAATCCTCCAGGCTGTGAGTTGAGGACGCACTATGCCTTTGGGCATCGATGCTTCCAATCCTCCATGTTGGCAGCCAGGATCAGCTCTTACATCCTCTGTATGGGAATGTTCTTCAAAGAAGTTATAGGAGACTTGGAGCTCATGAGCCCTTTTCTTCCTGAGGACAAAAGAGGGGATTTTCTTACTCTGGTCAAACACGCCCAGGATGTCTCTAAGTTTGTGAACTGTGCAACCTTTGATTGCTTTGAATGTATTAGCAGAACCTCTGCTTTTTCCATTGATGCACGTCGTATTGCCTGGCTCCAGGCATCAGACTTAGAACAATTGGTGCAAGAGAAACTGGGAAATATTCCTTGCACAGGAGAAAATCTCTTTGGCAAAGATTGGCAAGACAAGGCAAATCAGATTGAATCTGAAAATACTACCTTGAACAGACTAACAAAGTCTACAGCCAACCCAGCAAAGAAAGTCAGCCAAGAAACCCGTTTTCAATAAGAGAGGTTTTACCCATCTTACACCCATCATGCTCACTGTCCAGTTCATATTCCTCCAAAAGGGGAACCAACAGAATAAACAGCAGCGAAAGGCACAAGTTCCAAGAACTCAATCGGCTCCACAAGCTCAGCCTCCTCAGGGGCTTTGACTCTTTCCTAGAGAACTTAGTCTTTCTGCCCCTGAAAGGTCCAGAATCCCTCACCATTCCAGGAAGGTTATGCCATTTTGCCAGCAGATGGCAACAAGTAACATCAGAAAACTGGACTCTGTCCATTGTAAGAGAGGGGTACAGACTTCACGTCCACAGCATGCCCCCTCCTACAATTATAAAGCAGTTCAATTCTCAGGTCCCTGTCACCAATCTCTTGGGTCAGGAGGTCGCATCATGTCTTGCTCAAGGAGCAATAGAAGAAGTACCCATACCCCAACAGGGGAAGGGATTCTACTCCCCCTATTTTCTTATTCCCAAGAAAACAGGGTGACACAGGCCTATTCTGGACCTCAGAGAATTAAACAAATATCTGTTCCGGGAAAAATTCAAAATGATCTCCCTCGGAACACTCCTGCCATACCTTCAGAGTCAGGACTGGCTATGTTCTCTAAATCTAAAGGATGCATATACTCATATTCTCATCCATACAGATCACAAAAGATTCCTTTGATTCCTTTTCCAGGGAAGACACTTCCAATACAGGGTTCTTCCTTTCGGTCTGGCTTCTGCCCCAAGAGTCTTCACAAAATGCATGGCAGTAGTAACAGCATTTCTGAGAACTCTAGGAATATTCGTTTTCCCCTACTTAGACGACTGGCTCATTCAAGCATCCTCTGCTCCAGAAGCCAGCTTCGCTCTTTCTCGCACAATGCAAATTCTTCGCTACTTGGGATTGGTCATAAACCTCCCAAAATCTCAGCTCACCCCTTCTCAGTCCCTGGAGTTCATAGGGGTTTAACTGGATACCAGACGGTCGAGGGCTTTCCTACCACAGCCCCGCTGTCTTCGTATAATGCAGCTGGCACTCCAAGCAGCTATGAAAGTCTTCCTAACTGCTCGGGAAATGCTTCAGCTTCTGGGGCATATGGCATCCACTGTCCATGTTCCCTGTGCTCGCCTTCACATGCGAGCAGCCCAGTGGACCCTCTCCTCTCAGTGGACACAGGCCTCGGGTCGCCTATCGGACAAAATCAGAAACTCCACATGTCTCATTTCATCCCTTCAATGGTGGCAATCGCTGGAAAACCTCCTAGTAGGCTCTCCTTTCCAGCAGTCTCTATTCCAGGCCACCGTAACAACGGATGCGTCCAAGTTGGGTTGGGGAGCTCACTTGCACGATCTCTTGACTCAAGGTCTTTGGACCCCGCAGGAGGCTTGTCTTCACATAAACCTCCTAGAACTCGGAGCCATTTTCCATGCTCTTCGAGTATTCCAGGCCCAGCTCAGCTACAAGACAATTTGGGTCCAGACCAACAATCAGGTAGCCATGTTCTACGTGAACAAGCAGGGCGGAACAGGCTCTCTGTTAAGCAACAAAGCTTTGCGACTGTGGGCCCTCACCAGAGAACATCAAATCCACCTCCTAGTGGTATATCTTCCAGGCATTCAAAATCTTTGGGCAGACAAACTCAGTCAAATACTGCTGCCACACGAATGGTCTCTTCACTCAGACCAGATTGCTCAAGTGTTTCGAATCTGGGGGACCCCAGATATAGACCTCTTTGCAAGTCCACAGCATGCTAAACTTCCACGATTCTGTTCCAGAATTCCGGCTCAAAACTGTCAGGCAAGAAATGCTTTCCTCCTCCACTGGGGGCAAGACTTCCTCTATGCCTTCCCACCCATTCCCCTCATTCCCAAAGCACTGTTCAAACTTCAGAGAGACAGAGGACGTATGATACTCATAGCTCCACGTTGGCCACGGCAACGTGGTATCCTCTGCTTCTACATCTCTCTCAAGCCACGCCACTGGAGTTGGGACATGCTCCAGATCTTCTGTCCCAGGAGGACGGGACGCTATTGCACCCGAATCCCCAGTCCCTGCATCTCAGGGCCTGGTTCCTGAGGGCGTAGAGCTTCTAGATATCAACCTTTCTGAACAGGTAAAGGATATCCTGGTGGCCTCCAGAAAACCTTCCACAAGACGATCCTACACTTTTAACTGGAAAAGGTTCTCTGTATGGTGTACTCAAAGGGGACTTACCCTCTTTTCGGTGCCTGTGGAATTGCTACTGGAGTATCTCCTCCACTTATCAAATTCTGGTCTTAAAACCAATTCAATAAGGGTTCATCTTAGTGCCATTGCTGCTTCCCGCAGACCACTAGATGGACAACCTATCTCCTCTCATCCACTCGTAGCAAGATTTATGAGAGGTCTACTCTTAACAAAACCTCCCATCAAGCCGCCGCCAGTGGCATTGGATCTTAATCTTGTTCTTGGGCAGCTTATGAAACCGTCCTTTGAGCCCTTAACCACTACAGACCTGAAGTTTCTTTCCTGGAAAGTCATCTTCCTAGTTGCTCTCACTTCTGTAAGATGCATCAGTGAGTTGCAGGCCTTAGTGGCTGATCCTCCTTACACAAGATTTCACCATGATAAGGTTGTTCTTAGGAGTCATCCTCACTTCATGCCAAAGGTGGTTTCACCTTTTCATTTAAACCAAGCGGTTTACCTTCCTGTATTCTTTCCTAGGCCTCATGCCTCTAATGCAGAAAGGAACCTTCATAACTTGGATTGTAAAAGAGCCTTGGCTTTTTACCTTCAAAGAACTAAGCAGCATAGAAAGTCTTCTCAGCTTTTCGTTGCTTTTGATTCTAGTCATTTGGGACTTCCAGTTTCCAAAAGAGATCTCTCTAGATGGATTGCAAATTGCATATCCTTTGCATATGAGAATAAGGGACTTTCTCTCGAAGGCCATGTCACAGGCTCAGTGTGGCTAATCTTCATTCTGTGTCCATTGACGACATCTGTAGAGCAGCCACCTGGGCTTCAGTACACATCTTTACAGCCCATTATTGTTTAGACGAGGACTTCCATCGGGATGCCTCTTTTGGACAGGCTGTTCTACAGCATCTCTTTCAGACTTAGTACAACTCCTACCCACCGTCCCAGGTTTTCGATGCCAGAGATCCATGGGAGGAAGAATGACCCATCTCACCAGAGGTTCGCAGCTTGCTAGGGTCATCCACCTGGCATCTCTCAGCTGGGGAGTCCCCATATGTGAAGACTACATTCCTGCTTGTTCCTGGAGACAGCGTAGTTACTCACCTGTAACAGGTGATCTCCGGGAACAGCAGGAATTAAGTCTTCACAACCTGCCCACCTGCCCTAGGAGTTGTCTCTCTCTCTCTCTCTCCTTTTCTCCTTTTGTCTCAGCTATAAGCTCAACTGACGAAGGAGAGTTGGAAAGGCGGGAAGGCAGCACGCAGGCGCTGTGGAATGCTCCTAAAAGCTTTCCTATTGGACGCTGGGGAGCATTCCCGCACAGGCTCCTTCGGTACCGACAATACCCATATGTGAAGACTTAATTCTCGCTGTTCCCAGAGATCACCTGTTACAGGTGAGTAACTGTGCTTTCTCAGTCCTCAGTATTCCACCATTGAATCTCCAAGTCACCACTCTTCCATCCTACCAAATCCCTGAGTCCTTGCTCATAATCCTAACCAAACCTGGAGCCCCACTTACACTCCCAGTACCCAGCCAATCTTAAAAATCTGTCGTCTACTCTACCAGCCAATCCTAGAGTCTCTACCTAAAGCTGTGTTCCTGTTCATGGACATCACCATATATGCCCTCTTGTCTCTTCCTCCCCATTCCCCAGCATCCATTGCCCCTGCTGCTCCCTTATACCACCTTTTTCCCTTCCATAGCATCCACTCATCCCATTACACAGGTACACTACCAAAAAACTGCCTCCAGTTTTGCAACTGATTCCTATAGATTTTGGGGTGCTGAATCCCAGGAAAAATAGCCAAAATGTTCCATCACGTCACGTTTTCTTGCAAAATTAGATTTCTTACCCATATAAGGAATGTTCACATAATTTCTTTTTAGCCGACTGCAGTTTATTTTCTTGGCCCAAAATAGAGGTTGTAATGGTTAACTAACTAAAAACACTCCCTCATGATATTTTAGAGTGTTTTGTATTCATTTTATACATTAACAGGACAATTGGGAGGCGGGGGGCTAAATCCAGTACTCGCGCTGGCGCATGTTCTTTCCTGTTCGCCTCGCCTCGTTCGCTCGCTCAAACACGGTGGTTGCGACATGAACGTTCCTGTCAAATTTCAGTTTCTTGCAAGTTCATTACCTTTTGTTTGCTCAGTCGTAATCCAGCTTTATTCCGAAGTGGTTCACTACAGTTGTAGTTTGCAGTGCTGTGTATTTGTGATGGCTCACAGAGCCAGAGGTTGCGTCAACTCTCCGGACAGTTTTTGTTTTATTTGTGGGGAATATACCGTGAAAAAGCGGCAGAGGAACATTTCTGCATTTATTAAAGTATATTTCGCCTATTTCGGTTTGAAGTTAGGCGATCAAGACAAACCGTGGGCTCCTCACAAAGTGTGCAAGACATGTGAGGAAGATCTACGCTTATGGATGAAAGGTAAAAAAACAAGCATTTCGTTTCGGAATACCTATGATGTGGCGTGAACAAAGAGACCACAGCAGTGACTGCTATTTTTGCTCTTGCATTGTGAAGGGATACAACTTAAAAAATAAGAACGTAATAAGTTACCCCAACCTTCCCTCAGCAATTAGGCCTATGCCTCATAGCAACGAAGTACCTGTGCCTGAACCACCAAAATCTTTGGATCATATTTGTGTGGACGGTTCTGATCATGATGAGACTCATCAGATGGCTTTTCCCGATAAGTCCAGTACTTCCGAGTTTGAAACTGAACCAGATCCGAAACCTGAACTTTTCTCTCAAGCTGAATTGAATGATTTAGTCCGGGATTTAGGACTCCCAAAAGATGCTGCCCAACTGCTAGGTTCTCGGCTTAAACAAAAAAATCTATTGTCACCAGGAACAACTTTTTATTGGTACCGCAACCGCGAGACACAATTTTTGAAGTATTTCAGCAAAGAGGAAGATTTGGTATTTTGCAACGATATATACGGAGTGATGGAAAAGTTTAAACTCAAGTATGATCCTGCTGAATGGCGGCTGTTCATTGATTCGTCAAAAGATAGCATAAAAGGTGTTCTTCATAATGGCAACACATTCGCTTCAGTTCCTATTGCTCACTCTGTTATTCTCCAAGAAAAATACGAGAATTTGGCCCTGATTCTTCAGAAGATTCGTTATGATGAGCATAAGTGGATGATTTGTGGAGACTTTAAAATTCTATCCATGCTATTAGGGCAGCAATCCGGTTTCAACAAATATCCCTGCTTCCTTTGCTTGTGGGATAGCCAGGCCCGCGACCTACACTGGGGGAAAAAAGACTGGCCAATTCGGGAGTATTTGAGACCTGGTGAGAAAAATGTTCTTCATGAGAGCTTGGTACCTCGTGATAAAATTCTATTACCACCTCTCCACATTAAGTTGGGTCTCATTAAGCAATTCATCAAGTTCCTTCCAAAAGATGGTGAGTGCTTTCGGTACCTTTGCTCAAAGTTCCCCCAACTTTCTGAAGCAAAGCTAAAGGAAGGAGTGTTTGTTGGCCCTGATATAAGGAAACTCATTTCAGATGGAGCATTCGCTGAAACGATGTCTGAGAAGGAAAAAGAAGCCTGGGATTCCTTCAAGGATGTTCTCAAATTCTTGGGGAACAGGCGGGATGAGAACTATAAGGATATTGTTGCCAGGATGCTCAATGCCTTCAAAGAACAAGGCTGTAACATGAGCCTGAAAGTCCATTTCTTGCACTCCCATGTGAACTACTTTCCCGAAAACTTGGGGGCGTACAGTGAAGAACAAGGTGAAAAGTTTCACCAGGACATCAAGGACGCAGAGAGAAGGTACCAAGGAAGATGGAACACCACTATGATGGCTGATTTCTGCTGGTTGCTGCTGCGGGAAACCCCAGATGAAAAATACACCAAGCAGCGCACCAAGAGAAGCATTCGGGGGAAGAAGAAACGGGCCCACCAGGAGATTGATTGACCCAAGAATGACTTTAAAATCTAAACTGTGTTGACAAATATCGTGTTTTTACTAAACTTTGAAATAAAAATTTGCTAGTTATTACCACAGTGTCGGATCTCATTTATTAGAATTTTATTTTCACACCATCGGGTGTTTGTCTTCATGTATTGCAATGGTGCGGTTTGCGTTTTCTATTCTTACATACATACCTGTACAACATTTTTTGCACATTTCTTTGCTTTGCTTTGTGTCTAACCTCGCTCTTATATGCTCACTGTTTGTGCACATGTATGTGGCTGTTTTAAGTGCAATTTTGCTACCATCACACTGTGTTTTGTTGACATTACTCTATTCTTATGTGCTGCCTTGTTACAATTTTCTTTATTCTTATTTGAATAACTACTAAACAATTAGTATAAAGAATTCATCCAAGAAACTTTTGTCTCGATCGCACTCAATCTGAAACGTTCACCTCAAACTGCTAACCCAATGTAGCAAAAAATCTGTACGTGATGGAGCAAATTGGTTACCAGATTTGGATTCAGTGCACCAAAAAACGTAAAAATCAATTGAAACATTAGAGGCAGTTTAAAAAAAAATTTTTTTAGTGTACCTGTGTTATTTCCAGTATTCATTTACTCTGCCTTTCTTGCTCCTTACCACAGCATCTTCTGCTTCTCCCTTTCCACCTTCCCCAGCATGTTCCTACTCTTCATCAATGCCCCCTTCTTCCCGCAGCTGCCAGTATCATTACTCTTCTCCTTCGCCAAACCCCCAGTATCAGTATCAATGCCCCAAAGCCTTCCTAGGGCCAGCATCAGCTCCCCCTTCCCACATGCATACATCCTCCCAATGCCAGCATCAGCTCCTCCACACACACATGCTTTTTTGCAGTGCCAGCATCCTTTCCCACTTCCACATACACACATGCTTTCTCCAAGTGCCAGCATTAGATCTCCCTCTTCTCAAATATACACTTTCTGCAGTGCCAGCAATATCTCACCCTCCTATACATACCCACAAACACTTTTGGTGCCAGCATTGTGTCCCATCACCCCTCTCCATACACACATGCATTCTCCCAGTGCCAGGATCAGCTGCCCTCCTTCCAGCATCAGCTTCCAGTCCCCCTTCTCCCAGGCACCCTTACATGCTACTGTGCCATAGAAGTCCGGACAGCAGCTGGAGAGTTTCAGAGATCTGCACAAGCATTTCCTGTTTCTCGCAAGAAACAAAGTGTCTGCATGTTTGAAACTCTCCTATGGCACTGGCAGAGGCTATTGAACTATTATTGTTTGACTCCTTTATGATACCCACCTTCTTTAGCCTCTGCTCTGTAATTATAGTATCTTCTATTTCAGTTAATGACTCTCAAGAGCTCTTACAACATAGTTCTAAGACAGTAGGTATGAGGGGGACTGATATATCTCTGGCCCTGTAATGAAACAGAAAGCTGTGGGCACACTTCAGTTCCGGAGGTCCAAATGGTACCAAATAAAATGAAACTGCAGAAAGATCATTCGCTCCTCCGGAACTGAAGTGTGCCTGTAGCCCTCTGCTCTGTCACAAGGCCTTAGACCTATCAGCCCCCCCCCCCCCCCCCCACACATAGAGTTTCTTTAGCTTTATTCACAATTTTCATTCTTCTTTAAAACCATTTCATGAAAGATATATTTTCAAGAAATATTTATCTAAAATAATACCTCTGATATGATCATTACAATACTTACAGATTTTTCTCTATTAATTTGAATACGCTTGACCCTCTTGCATATTTTGAACGGAAACAAATTAATTTATTTATAAACATCACTTTTAAAGTTCCTAGATGGCTGTACCCTCTGAGTATTGAATTATATGAGCAAAATTCTCAGAATTTAGTCTGTCTTGCAGATTTTCACTTCAGGATCACTCTTAAAACAGTTTTAAACACATGAAAATATTGACATACCCATACTTATGATTTCTGTTAGAGTTTAGGCCACAAGACAAATAATTCTTTTGGAACCATAAGAACATAGGAAAACTCTCCCTTGAAATTAAAATGTGAGCACCTAACACTGCAGCATATGTTAAGGCTGATTAAGCTGCAGGAACAAAGACAGCAAGTTGCTGCTGCTGCATGAATCAGAGCCAGTGAGGCGGGCTTTCGCTGCCCTTAAGCTTCTGCTCCCTAAGCCAGTGCCTTGTTGGCTCACCTCTTAAGCCAGCCCTGGTGATTTTAGGCTGTTTTGGAAGAAGGAATTGACTTTGATTTCTTAGCCGCTGAAGGCTCTGAGTATTGCTGATATCCCTAATTAGGAATTGACTGCGTCTGGAGACACTGTTCTGAGGGGAATCAGCCTACTTAGGCTGTTCTTATTCACCAAGATTTGCAGGATGTCAACTCTGCAGAATGGCATTCTCTGGAATCACGTCTTAATGTAGGTAGAGCCATGAGGAAGCTTTATCCCTTGATTCCAGAAGAAAAGGAGAGTTGAAGCTCCCTAAGGTAGACATCTTAGTTAAGGCAGGAACCAAAAAGACAACACTTCCAGTGGAAAGGGGAGCAGCTCAACAGAAATGGAGGCTAGAGTCTGCCCTTAGCAGATTTTTGAAGTTTCTTCCTTGGGCTTGCAAGTTGCCATCTTGCAGTGCTTACATGTTCAGAGCATGTTTGCACTGTCTGCAGAAATAGAGAGGAAAATGCAGAGGCTTCTGAGCTTTTTTTTTTTTTTTTTTTTCTCATAAGGAAATAGTATACCTGGAATGCAGTTTGGCCTGTGTGGCAAATGCGTTGTATGATCTGCTTCGAACATCAGCCAAGAATATGGCAGTGTCACTGATAGCCAGATGTACTTGTGGCTTAGGAATTAGTTGACAGACACAAATTCAAAGATTCCACAATAGAAAGATGCCCTTCAGAGACAAATGTCTGTTTTTTGGGAAGATCTGGAAAAGATCATGAAGAACTTGAGTGAGATGAAGCTCCAAAAATTGCCTAAGGACAGCCTGAAAACATCTCGCAAAGCTTCTGGAAGATTGCAGTTTTGGGGGGGGGGGGGGGAGGGGGAGTGTGTGTAAGGCACTACTACCATCTTGGAAGGGGTAGTGTGACTGAATGATCATATTTCCTATTTCAATCCTCATCTCTTTATTCAGAATGCAAAAGAGTCCTCCAGAGTTGGAAGAGCCTCTAAAGGAGTGGCTCGGCCATCGCCTTTCTGCAGATTTTGAGAAATACACGTATATTACTTCAGATCAGTGGGTGCTGGATGTGATTTATAGAGGTTACAGATTTGAAGTTTTGCCACTGACTTGCTGATTTGTATGTAATTTCTCCTTACTACACCATAGCCAGGGCAGCATGCTCTCTGCCTTAGTAAGGCTATGAGTACTAGGGTGATGGTTCTGATGCCACATCAGGAGTGGGGAATAGGTCGGTAGTCTTTTTAATTTTGTCATTCTGGATTTGAAGGGAGTGAATTTGGCTCTCTTGAGTTCCCTATTCTCACATGGAGACTATGCAGTTAGTGATTTTGACATTTTGCAGTGGAGAAAGTATCACAGCATAGGCCTCTTTGAGATCCAATCTCCACATTCCTATTTGGGGACCTTATCAGAAATATTGAGGTTCTAAGTTCACAGTATGCATCCAGTTCAGTGCACTTCCTTTTGTCTCATCATAGCCTCTTAAACCTTTTTGAGGTAGTTGTGGTGGCACTGTGAAAGAAGGGGGTTTTGGTTCACCCTTATCTGGATGATTGGTAATAAGGGCCAAATTGAAGTTGAAAGCTGACAGGCCATGGAACGGGTGATACTATTGCTTCAGTTGCATGGATGGGTCATTTTCGAGAAGAATAAAAACTCCCCTTCTTAATGATTGGAATATTCGGGGTCAGTTTGACACCAAGAAAGAGGAAGGTGTTTGTTCACACTCCATTGATGAGCAAGTGGCAGAGTCAGATCCAAGTTCTGTCAGTGATGCAGGTGTCAAGGACCTGAGATTATATGCAAGTCCTGGGGTGAGATGGCGGCCACCTTAGACTTGGTGCCATGGACTTGGGTTTACATGCTGCCCCTTCAGTCCTTGTTATTAACATGGTTGTCACTGCATACCCAGAGTTATGAGAAGTCCTTCCCTGCACTAGAGAGGGCGGGGCGAGCCTCGGCTGGTGGTTGATACTTCAGAATTTGTTGATGGGCGTGGAGACTAATTATCATGACAAATAAGTCTCAGGATGGGAGGGGTGCACTCTTTTTGGAGCAGGTGGCTCAAGGACACTGGTCAAAAGCAAGTCGCTTGGTTCGTCAGTCATTTGGAGATGAGAGCTATTTGCAGGGCGCTGGAAGCCTTCCTGCCTCTAGTAGAGGGCAGGGAAGTCAGGATTTATTCAGATAGTACCACAGCAAAGATGTATGTAAATCAGCAGGGAGGAACAAGGAGTGTGACTGTTGTTGGAGACCTCCCTTCTGTTGAGGTGGGCCAAAAAGCATCTTCTGGCTTAATGGATGGCTCACAATGCTATCACGGAGAATGTGTAGGTGGACTATTTCAGCAGGATCTTCTTGGATCCAGGAGAGTGGAAGCTCTTGGCCTAAGCCTTTCACCCCATTTGCAACTGATGGGGGCACCTGTGATGAGTTTGGCGACCCAGTAGAATGCTCAAATTCCCCCAGTTTTTCATTTGTACAAGGAGATATATTCAGAGGGGCGCAATGTGCTGATTTAGCAGAGGCCATGGACAGGAATCCAATACCTTTTCCTTCTTGGCCCTGCTGGGTCTGTTACTACAGAGGACAGCAGCGCATCCCTGTTTGGTTATCCTAGTTGCACCCAGGCTGGCTGAGGCATCTATGGTAGGAGGAATTGGTGCACCTTCAGTTGGAGGACAGGCTTGACCCATCAGTTGGTGGGGGGTTGGACAGGAGCCCATCCTCATGAACTATCTGCCTTTCTTTTTTTTGTCTTGCAGCCTGACTCTTGAGAGGTCAGGTCTAAGATGCAAAGATTATTTGGAGGAAGTTATTACTACATTATTACAAGCTCACAAGAAGTTGACTTCCTTGGTATTTGCCAAGGTCTAGAGTTTTTGAAGGATGAGGTACTGAGTGTGTAGTTTCTCCTTTCAATTTTATGCATGTTGTCCTTTCTTCAGGAAAGTCTGAAGAAGGGCTTGGCCCTGGCTTCCTTAAAAATTCAGGTGGTGGCTTAACGTGTTTTTGAAGATGTTTTATGGTTTGTCCTTGGATTCTCATCCAGATATAATCTAGGTTTCAAAAGGAGCGGCCCGCTTATATACTCTTCATACAGTAGTTTGAGTAGAACCTTAATTTGGTTCTTATAGCACTTGGGGGCCGAGACCTTTGAGCCTTTGAAGCGTGTGTCCTATAAAGATCTCTCCTTGAAGGTAGTATTGTTTGTTTGAGGAGATGCATTTCGAAGCTTCAGTCCTTGTCCTGCTGGACATCTTTATGTTTCATGGAGGCACGCATCGCTATTTACCCAGTTCTTTCTTTTGAAAGTGGTGTCTGTTTCATGTAAATCAATTCTTGGAGTTACCTTCCTTTCACAGGGAGAATTGTGGCGTAGAGTTTTTTTTTCCTTTTTAAATGAGTTATCTAGAAGTGACCAGTGACTTTCATAAATCAGATTGGCTGTTTGTTTTGTTTCATGGAATGAAGAAGAGAGAAGCGGCTTTGAAAGCTACCATTGCGTGTTGGATTAAGGAAGCAGTTTCCTCTGCTTATACTCTTAAAGGTCTTATTGGACTTGAAGAAAGAAAATTAGCAAGTAAGACCAAATTTCTCCTTTGAATTCATTTAATCTCATTTTGGATTTTTAGAAAATCAAAAGCAGATTTTATTTGCTGTTTTTCTCCCCTAAATCACGCATTACTAGACAAAAGAGAATTCAGTAGACTTTCCCCAGAAATTCTGGGTGAACTAGCAATTTCTTTTGATTTCCAAACAGGCTGAAACCCAGCTGGTTCAGATTTGATTGTAAATGATTGGCACCTCTCTACATTACCTTTGTAGTCTGTATTGACAGAAGGGAAAGAGATCCCATAAGGTCAGGAAATAATGATTTATTGATGCTTGCGCTTGTGGTTTTCTGGTCCTTGGTGCAGCCTTGTATTGGCTCGATATGTAATTCTTCGTATGTTTTCCAGTAGGAAGCCCCCAGTTTAGTATGCTGCTTTAGTAGATTACCAGAGAAATCGAGTAAGGACATTTGAAGGGGAGAATGATGGGGCTTTCACAGATACGATGCAAAATTTGTATAGTGATTTCACGGCTGTGTGATAGAGCTGATCATATTTAAATTACTTGTTCTAAATAACCTTTGCTTTGCAGTTTGTTTATAGATTCAGTGACTCAGAATAAATTATGGTCAGCACTCGTCCTGTTTTATCAGCTCCTGAAAAGATTTCTCAGTTTACGCCATCTATTTTTTTTTTTTTTAAACTAATAGGGTGTAATGAAATTCAAAACATTTTATTAACATTGCTTTGTACATTTGCTGGCGAATTATAGTGTTTGTTTTCTGTTTTTCCTCATATTTAATGCACTGCCTGCTCACTGGATTTTCCTCTCTGTTGTACTGATAAGGGTTGTTTTCATGCTTTTGAAGGTTACAATTACCTTACCAATATACTTTGCATGGTGAGTGGTTTCTCTACTGTGCATTGTCTTTCAGAGCCATAATATGTCTGGTGAATGTGTGGTTTTCTGCAGTATGGTACCCAGTCACACACCTAGTTAATTTGTAACTAGGTTATATATAAGCAAAACCTTACTAATATCCATTATCCTGTTGTGTTTTTCACTTTCCTCGTCACAGAAAAGGGCACCCAGTTCTGCAGGTCCATATTCATTCGGAAAGTATCTCGTTGAAATCCTCATTGTAGGGATATCATGGACAGAAGGAGCCATGCTCAAAAAAGCAAGGTAAGAATCATGTGCACATCTGGCCTTGCAATGTTCTAAAAACAAGCAAGAATGCTATACTGCAGTTCAGCAATATTACTACCATGACTTTATTTTTGGGGTTGCCAGGCAGCTGCAGAGTTTCACAACAGGTTGATCAAGTCCTTTTTTTACTCCATTGTATGCAGGAACTTGTAATTTTTGATTTGCCTCTTGCATTCAGTAAGAAAAGCAGGAACTTATAGCCTTGTATACAGTGGGATAAAACCAGCTCTGTACAGATAAAACAAATAAGAGTCAGAAAATGTATGTTTGTATGTGTTATAGAAAACATGCTTTTTAAATCGTTTATGTATTAATGTTGTTAAATGGGTGGAAAAACATTAGCAAGGCCCAAGATTTAGGGAGGTGCAACTCTGTAGAATGGAGGCAATTGTTTTAGGCCTCTGTTGTACAGGGGGCCCCAAGCCTGCCCAGAGCTGAAGGAAATACATTCTGCCAGTAGGCTTTGTCTCTCCCCCCCCCCCCCCCTCAAATTTTTGCCTAGGGCCTCAACATGTCTCAACATCAGCCCTAGCTTTAGTTGAGCAGAAACTGTATATGATGAAAGCAATTTTTTAAAGTCATTTTCCAAATCATCCTGCTAGACCAGTTCACACAAATGGGTTATGTCCCCCTGCCAGCAGATGTTGGAGACAGAGAAGTACCAAAGGCTTCTGGGAATTCCCTCTGGGACATATAGGACTACCCCTAGAGGTCGCCTTCAGTGTTTCTCTGTGTCCAGCAGATGTGGTTGGTTGCTTCGGCTCCTGACAGCTACCAGGAGGGTTCCCTGCCAGCATCTTTTGGATTTTGGCTTAGGACTCTCCTCTGGGGGGATTCTTGCCCAGCAGAACCAAGAGGTGTGCTCTGAGCTTGTTGCTCTTACACAGGTTTATCTCCTGACCACGAGGATTAGTTGAGCCTGCTGCCTTCTCCAGGAACAAGCAGGAAGTCAGTTCTCATATATGGGGTGACGTCAGCACCAACGGAGCACGTGCGAAGCATTTCCCCAGCTTTCAAAAGAAAGCCTTTGGGAATGCTACCATGCATGCGTGGTCCCCTTCCCACCTATTTTGCTCAGTCTCCTTTTTTCCGTGGAGCCCAATGGACATAGTCCTCTACTTCCCTGGAAAAAGCGCCAAACTTCTTTCTCTTCCTCCAATGTTGCATCAGTCTCCTTCCCGCCTCGAGATGGCACCTTCGGCGCCGGTCTTGGCTCTCCCCTTTTTTCCTTGTTCTCGAGGTTTTCCCTCGACCGGCCTTCGTGCCATTTTTCGCCTGGGGATTGTCGACCCCGGCTGGGTGTTTTCCCACCATGTCTCCTGGTGAGCTCAAGCAATGTGACCGCTGCAGTCAGACTATCTCAGTCACTGTCACTGACACTGACTGCTGTATTCGCTGCCTGGGTCCAGACCACGACAGTTCCACTTGCGACCTGTGCCAGGCCTTGACCCCTAAAACAAATAGGAGGCAGTCTGAGTTGCAGGGGAAGCTGGTTTCAGGATCTGACTCTGCCCCAGCTTCCCCATCGCCGAGCCCTGAAGCCGGCCCTTCGTGACAGATCTGGGTGTCCTCGGAGTCCCATGGCGGTAGCTCCTCTTGGTGCGGCCCCGGACCCTCCTAAAAAGAAGGTCCCGAAGGAGGTGCTTCTGCTGAAACCTGGCAAAATCCCTCGCTGGGACTCGGGCAACTCTGAGCAGCACCGTCAAAGTTTCAAGACAAGAGTCCTTGGCCGTCAGACAGCGCCAGGACCCGTGAGCCTATGGTCTTCCTCAATGATGCACTCTCCGGAGTGCCAGTGTCTGACCCGAGACCCTCTGTGTCCAATGCTGGGAGCTGCGCAGCCATCAGGCCTCGAGCCCTGCTTGGCGACCATGGAGCAGAGCCTCTCCTCCATCTTGGCCTTGCAGCGGGCATTGATGTCGGGGCCCCCTGGCATCATCTGCCCCACACCGGACCCCCTGACCTCAGGAGAGCCTCCGGGTGTCGAACTTGGCACAGAGTGCCACTAGCCTTCAGTAATTCCTCGGCGTCAATCGAGGTCTCAATCATGCTCCTCAGGGATTCGATCCTCCCCGGTGAGTTTCCGGGAGTTCGACCCCCCCCCCCCCCCCTCCCAGGTGCTCCGGAGGGGCCTGATTCCTCGGAGCTGTTCCTGGGGCTGACTCCTCTACACCCTCGGACTCTGATTGGGAAACCAAGGATGAGGCCTCGCCGGAGACATCCCGACACCGGGACGTCCCTTCTGAGCCATCTCTCCCAGATCCTCGACACCACTCCCTGCCTGATAACGTGGCCGTTCATGACATGGCCGTAGCTTTCTTGATCCAGAAGGAGTCGGAGGAGTACCCGCTGTGATAAGGAAGCTTATCAGGGCCCAGGAAACAAGGATAAAGAGGGGGAATTTACCCTTGTCAAAGGACCTGTATTGCCAGGTCAGAGATACAAAACCTCAGTTGTACCTAGAAACCAGATTGTACCAGGCTGCAATAGGTTGCAGAATGTCCCTAGTGGTGAGAAGGAGGGGGAAAGCAAGCTCAGAGTAAGGAACCCTTACTTCACTGACTTTCCAAATTACTCAGCTGCCAAGAGGCAGACTGATTTACAACACCTGAGAGGAGAAAGGGCAGGGTTAGAGCCTGGGAGGTTTAAAGCTAGGACAGAATATTCAGGAAGAGGGAGGAGAAGGAGTAGGAATGCCTACTGGAGGAGAAATGGAGCTGAAGCCCTGAGAACCAAGAGCCCATGCTGGAGGACAAGACAGGGAAGCTCAGATACATGCTGGCCAGAATATGAGGGAGGAACCACTGAACCAAGCCTTGACCAAGGTATGAGTTTTGGAAGCCTGTCTGATGGGGAGCTTTACAGATTTGCTGGAGACAGCGCTTGTCCTGATGGGAGGCAGTCAGCTAAGCCCTCTGAGCCAGAAGTAGAACCCATGCAGCTAGGAGAACAGGAATTAGTTCTGGAAGAGGATGATTCTTACATGGACTGTTCTTTATGCCAAACTGCCAAGCACAAAGAAGTCCTGAGAGGGAATACATCATAAGGGAACCTTCCAGAGTCCAGTATCCTAGAGAGCCTGTATGTGAAGTGAAAACGTTCTTTGAAAAGGAAAATACTTGTGCTGAGAATGTCTGTCTGCAGCTGCTTAATTGTTTGCTCATTGACCAGCTGAAGTCAGTGCAGTGCAGAGCTTATGCCGTACTCACGGTGGATTTAAGAAGTTTCTTTTGTAACAGAAAAGAGCTGTTTATGTGAAGCTGATATTTTTGGTTTTGTTTTAAACAGCACTACTAGGCACGTTTGCTAGCAGTCTCTGTGGAAAGGACTTTCTGCTGTGCATTGAAAGACATTACAAGCTGTTTGTGCTTAAGTTCAGTTATATCCTGTTGTACTAAATATTATCCTGGAGAAGAAATCCAATAGGTGACAATTTGTGAACCTTATTTGCGTTTACCTCATAAATAAATTCTGTCAATGCCTTAACTCTCGACCAACTACAAAAAGAGTGGTTTTCTGCCTAAAAGTCAAGTGTAACCTGACTGGACTACCTTTCCCATGGTGCATTTCAAAGTCAGTCAGTCAGGCACATTGCTGAAGTGGTGGAATCTGCTATAACAAGCATGCCCCTCCACACTCCTGTAAGGGGCTATGGGCGTGACACCGCGCAGTGAGGAGCTCGAGATCCTACAATATGAGTCCCCCCTTTCCCCCCCCCCCCAGGAGACTCAGTGCCAGTTCCACCCATCATCAAAAGGCTGCTCATCAGGATGTGGAATCCCTGGCCTTGGTGCTGGTGGTCAGTTGGCACCTGAACACCATACACTGCATCCGGAAGGGCCCCGGGTTCCATAAGCCGCAACTTCCCACAACTCGATGGTGGTAGAGTCCTCCATGCAAAAACTCAAGAGTCAAGACCTACTTCTCAGTTCGCCCCCGGCAGGGAAGCTTGGGCCCTTGATGCCATGGGATGCAAGTGCTATCAGGGTGCCATATCTGGGTGCTGAATACAGGCATGCGAGTTGTATATAGGGATGTACCTTAAAGGCCTGATACAGGAACTTTCGGGATTCTCGGCGAGCCTCGCCGGGGAACCTCTGCAAAAGTTCCAGTTCCTAGTGGTGGGCATCCAGGACTGTTACAAATTCCTCTCCCGAGCCGCCTACAATGGGTTTGAGTCTGCAGCCAGGGTAGCAGCTGCCGACATCTGCGCCCAGCGCCAGGCATGGTTATAGACTTTGGATCTGGAGCAGTAGGTAGGAAAAGCTGTTGGATGTCCCCTGCAATGGTGAAAACCTGTTCGGGACCGATGTCTGATTAAGGCTGCGAAAATTGAGGCCGAGGTAGTGACCCGGCAGAGGCTGTCCAAAAACACCTCAACCCTCCCCAGGAAACAATCCTCAGGGAAAAAAGGGCTACTCCCAGACCGGCCACTACCAGCCTTACTTGGGGCAGCCTCATTAGGCCTCAAAACCAAAAAGCAAGGGACACAGGCCCAGGTGGTGAGGGAGGGGTACTTCCTCCATCTACAGCAAAACTCTGCAGACTTCTTTTTAGGAGAGCCATCACAGCCTGTCCTCCACCAGGCCTTGCTCGCAGGCTTGCCTTGGGACAGGGCGGTGGAACCTGTACCTCGACACCTCTGGGAGCAGGGGTTCTACTCAAGGTATTTCCTTGTCCCAAAATGAACAGGGGGCCTCGACCCATCCTGGACCTGCGCATCTTGAACAAGTTCCTGGTAGAACATTCTGCCCTACCTCTTCCAGGGAGACTGGCTCTGCTCCTTGGATTTCAAGGATGCTTACACCCACATCCTGATCCACCCCCTCACAGGCATTACCTGAGATTCATGGTGGGGGGGGGGGGGCAGCACTACCAGTGCAGGGTGCTACCATTTGGCCTCGCCTCCTCTCCAAGGGTCTTTACAAAATGCCTGGCGGTTGTTACTGCTCATGTGTGCCTCCATGGGGCCCACATCTTCTCTTACCTGGACGACTGGCTCGTCAGAGGCAGCACACCCCTCAAGGTCAGTCGGGCCACAGGGCTCACTATCCACACCTTGCAGCATTTGGGATTCATCATCAACTACCCAGTCCAGCCTCTCCCCTGGAATTTATAGGGGCCCATCTGGACACTGCAGGTTAGGGCCTTTCTCCCTGTGGAAAGAGCCTACCGCCTGATGCAGCTGGCAAAGGAAGTGCAGGGCTGCAGGTTGGTACCAGTCCGCCTCCATCTGTTAGGCCACATGGCCACAACGGTTCACATTGTGCCTCTGGCTCACCTGCACATCCGAGCATCCCAGTGGTGCCTCAGTTCCCAGTGGACACAAGCCACAGGCAGGCTGAGGGACCGGATGAAGGTCACCCACCAACTGGTGGCCTCCCTTGCCTGGTGGCAGTTCCCATACCACCTCAGGGTGGGGATGTCCTTCCAGGCACCGACTCCTCAGAGGGTCCTGACAACAGACGCCTCCCTCGTGGGCTGGCGCACACATTGCAAGGGCCAGTTCACCCAGGGCACCTGGTCCCTGGAGGAATCCCTTCTGCAAATAAATCTTCTCGAGCTAAGGGCCATCTTCCTGGCCCTTCAGGCCTTCCGCCTCCTCCTGAGCAACCTCTTGGTCCTCAGTTTGCCATGTTTTATATGAACAAGCAATGGGGCACAAGCTCACACTTTCTCTGTCAGGCGGCAGTGGCCCTCCACTCCTTTGCCATGCGCAACCATATGTTCCTGAGTGTGGTGTACTTACCAGGCCAGGACAACTGCCTGGCAGACAACCTCAGCAGGATCCTTCGGCTACATGAATGGCGCCTGGACTCCAGAGTGACCTGGAGGCTTTTCCACCTCTGGGCAGACCCTGGCTGGACCTGTTCACTTCTCTGGACAACTCACAGCTGCCAAATGTTTTCTGTCCTCAGCCACACCACAGGAGAGTGGCGGTGGATGCGTTCCTCGTCACAGGGCCTGCTTTTTGCATTCCTGCCGAGCCCTCTGATACCCAAGTGCCTTTCAAGATCCAGAGCGAGCATGCTTCAGTAATCCTGATTGCTTCCAGGTGGTCCAGGTAGCCCAGGCAGACCCGGTTTCCCCTGCTCCTCTCCCTGTCAGTGGCAACCCCAGTATCACTGGGCCGGGACCTTGACCTACTGTCTCAGGAGGGGGGTTTCGTGCCGCACCCCAACCTGGGGTCCCTAACACTGACAGCATGGCTGCTGAAAGGGTAGCACTGGCCCCTTTCAACCTCCCAGGTGAGGTCGAGGAGATCCTCCTGGCCTCCCGGAAGCCATCCACCAGAAGGGCTTATGCCTTCAAGAGGAGGAGATTCTCAGTCTGGTGTGCAGAAAGGAATGAGAATCCATTCTCCTGTCAGGTAAAGCTTGTGCTGCAGTACTTGCTGCACCTCTTATGCTCGGGCTTGAAGTCTAATTCGGTGAGGATGCATCTCGGTGCCATAGCGCTAACCATCATCCTATAGAGGAGAAACTCCTCTCAGGCCAGCCTTTGGCCTCCAAGTTCCTCAGGGGCCTCCTGCTATCCAAGCCCCATCTCTGCCCTCTGGCAGCAGAATGGGACCTCAAAGTGGTGCTCTCCCAGCTCACCAGGCCGCTGTTCGAGCCCTTGGCCACTTGCCACTTGTGATACCTTTCCTGGAAGGTAGCTTTCTTTAGTGGCTTTGACGTCCACTTGCAGAGCTGCAGGCCCTGGTGGCGGACCTGCCCTATACCAGGTTCTATACGAACAGAGTGGAGCTTTGTATACACCCCAAATTCATCCCAAAGGTGGTGTCCGACTTTTCACCTCAATCTGGAGATGATTCTCCCCACATTCTTCCCACGACCACATGCCATCAGGGAGGAGGTCGTCTTAAATACCCTGGATTGCAAGAGGGCCCTGTTTTTTTTTGTTGTTTTTTTTTTAATCTTCAGAGGGCTGCAGGCCATCAAAGAGCTCCTCAGCTTTTTATCTCTTATGACCCCAGCAGACTGGGTCTACCTGTGACCAAGCAAACCCTGTCCACTTGGGTGGCGGACTGCATTGCCATGGCTCATGAGCGGGCTGGTCTCTCTCTGGAGCATTGGATCACTGCTCATCGCGTGAGAGCTATGGCCACATTGGTGCCAACCTATGCGCAGTGTTGGTGCAAGAAATCTGTAAGGCCGCCATGTGGTTTTCAGTTCATACTTTTGCAGCTCACTACTGCCTAGAAAGTGAGTCCTGCAGGGACCAGTGCCTTTGTCCAGGCAGTGTATAGGCAACTCCTGCCCTCCAACCCTTCTGCGTTCAGGCTACCGGAGTTATGGTGATGCTGAACACAGGGGTCTGCAAAGTCTCTAGGTATGGACTCCCCTTCTGCAACTCACAGCCTTCCTTGGGTCGCTGTTGATGCTGTCGTGGTTCAGTCCCTGGCAGCCTGGAGCTAGGGAGTCCCATATGTGAGGACTGACTTCTCGCTTGTTCTGGAGAAAGCATAGTTACTCACCTGTAACAGGTGTTCTCCAGGGACAGCAGGGATCATTCCTCAACCCTCCCTTCTCCCCTTGGAGTTGCCTCCTTTACCTTCTTTTCTCTTTTGCCTAAGCTATGTCATCTGACTGAGCAAGATGGCACCCTTGGGTGGAAAGGGGACCAAGCATGGGTGGTAGCATTCCCAAAGGCTTTCTTTTGAAAGCTGAGGAAATGCTCCGAGTGCTCCATCGGTGCCGACGTCACCCCATATGTGAGGACTGATTCTTGCTGTCCCTGGAGAACACCTGTTTCAGGTGAGTAACTACGCTTTCCCCAGAAGGGGGGAGGGAGCCTGGTCGGGGAGACCAGTGGAGCCTGCTCGGTAGCCATCAGTACTTTTCTAAAGCACAGCATATTTTTTATTTTTGCATTCTCTGCCGGTTTTGCTCTTGCTTTTTCAAGTCAGCGAACAGCAAATACTGATAGGCTGTCAGTCATCGGAAGGCACAGTGAGTGATTTGCACAATCCTCCCCCCCCTCCCCCCAGGCCTCCTGCTCTTCTTTGCAGTCGGCGTTGTTTCTTTTCACGTCGGAGTGACAGGAGCAGTTTCGACTGACTGCTTCAGCCGACCTCATGGCAGCCTCCTCTGCAGCGCTTCCTGCTATTGCTGCCTTCCCTTGATGGTGGCCGTTTTGGGGGAGCTGTATGGTGCATCGGAGCGCCTCTCCTGTTTGCGGTGGCCATTTTTGGAGCCACATGATGCTTCTCCCAGGACATGAATTCTGCCTTCTCAGCAGCGGGTTACTGCAGCGGGTACTTTTAAACGGGGTGGAAGTAGTTATCGTCACACGCCTTCGGGATGCCGTCTGCCTTGCAGCGATGTGTGGCATGCGGGTGCAAATGCAGGTACCTGGTAGACCAGCTTTGCACAGCATGCTTTGAAGACCCGGGACAGTCATCTCAGATGGGACAGCACTCCCCCGCCTCCGGTGGTGAGGTCCATTGCCCTTCAGTGGTTTCAGTTGTGCAGGAGAGAGTCTGCTCCTTCTCACCCTCAAGGAGATGGTTCACCTCAGACTCAAAAGCCAGCACAGACATTGTAACAGCAGCTCCCTGAGCAGCAGGCTGCCACCTTTGAGCCTCTTCAGGCAGGCCTGGGAGATTTGGAGGGCGGGCCAGGGCGATGGTCCCTCAGGACCTGCAATTCTGATCTTGGTGTCTTTTCCCTCAAAGCATGCCTGCAATGTTCCCTTGTCAAAAGGACCATGTGCAAAGGCGGTGGCCTGGATCTCTAGCAACTCTCAGCCCCTAGAGGAGGGCAAGCAAGTGTCCTCCGCTGACTCGGGGGAGAGTGCTTCGAACCGGAAAGGCGGGGAATGGTCACAGCAGGAAGACACAGAAGAACTGGACCAGTTTCAGGATGTCTGGCTTTTCTGTAAGGGAAAGATTTCCTCACTCATCTCCCAGGTAGTGGAGGCCTTACGACTTTCACCGGGCCCCGCAACACAGTCACAGGCAATGGACGGGCCTCAGCCAGACTCTATCCTAGTGGTCATTTGCAAACCCTCCAAGTCCTTCCCGTTCCTGTCAGAGCTTCAGCCAATGGTTTCCCTTGAGTGGGGTTCTACGGAGGCCTCATTACGCACTGCTAAGCAACTGAGGTGTCACTACAGTTGGTCCCCGGAGGACCTCGACAGCTGGCTTCGGTATTCCAAGGTGGACGCCATTATCGTGGCCATGGTGAAACATACAACCATTCCAGTCGAGGGAGGAGTGCCTCTTCATGTCTCCGCGATCAACAGGACCGCAAGGTCGAGGGTCTGCTGAAGATGGCCTTTTCCTCCTCCTCCTCCTTGGCTCTTCAAGCTGCTTCTTGTGGAGGGCTGGTGGCTTATTCCCTTCTATGCTGGGTTCAGCTTCTTCTGGAGGACCCAGCAGCTGCCCGATTGGAGTCTGTCTCGGCCTTTGTAGTGGATGCCACCTATGATCTGCTCTGCTTAGCTGCATGTACAGTGGCGGCGATGACAGTCGCATGACACTGGCTCTGGCTGTGCCATTGGTTGGCAAATGTGACCTCTAAAGCTCGTTTAGCCCGTCTCTCCATTAAGGGCAGACTTCTGTTTGGAGAGGATCTCGAAGCTCGTAAAGGATCTAGGGGAAGTTACTCCCTAGTGACTGCTGGAGGACAGACCTAGGCCTTCTAGTCACTGCTGTTGCTTGGCCGTTGCTTCTGGTCCTAGCTCCAGAGCACAGTTCTGGGAAGCACGCTGATATCAATCTAGCAAGTTGACCCAAGGCCACCGCAAAACACTACAGCTTTTTGTATCCTATGACCCCAGCCGCCTGGGGCTCCTAGTAACTAGGCAAACTTTGTCTACCCTGACGGTCCCGGTGCCCCCGATCCTCGACTGCTTCCTCCTCCTCCAAATGTGGGAAACACCGTTATCAGTACCAATTGTTCGTAGGCGTCTCAACGCCATGTACCGGGTATGCCTAAGCCCTGGGTTCCAAAAGACCCAGCTTCCCCAGAACTCCATGGTCATGGAGTTGGCTATGTGCCGGCTTAAAAGCCAAAAAACTCATTCATCTGTCTCATCTGACAGGGAGGCCTGAACCCTTGATGCCCTCGGCTGGAAGGCCTTTCAGGGCTCAATGCTGACATGCCATATCCAGTCCTACCAGCTGTATATCAGCATATACCTGAAGGAACTGTCAAAGGAGCTTGGTGGATTCTCGGCAGGCCTCGATGGGGAACCCCTGACCTCAACAGTAAAAGAATGCTTAGTTGTCGTCCCGAGCAGCCTATGATGGCTTTGAGTCATCAACCAGGGTGGTTGCCACAGGCTTCAGGGCATGACGCCAAGCATGGCTGCAGTCATCTGACCTGGAACAGTGGGTGCAGGACAGACTGATAGGGTCTCACCTATGCAAGTGACATCTATTTGGGAAGCCCATGGCAGATAAGGCTGTAGAGAGAGAACGAGTTCATAGTGAGAATCAAGCTCTCAAAGAAGACCTCTGTGCAGCCCCAGAATAAAACCCTCGGGGAAAAAGGCTTTCTTTCCGAGGGGGGAAAAAAGGGGGGCTTTAGTGGCACACAGCACTTCCAGGCTTTCCTGGCCCCTCAACAGGGCCAGCAACAAAGGCCAGGGAAATGGTCACAGAAACAAAAAGACCCTGACGTCCTAGGCACCAGCTCCGACCAAGCCTTGGGGGTGGGGGGGTGGGGAGGGAGCTTTTTACTGCCTGAGCGTGACCTCCCCACCCCGGGGTGGGGTGTCCCCTGCTGCACACAGGGGGGCACCTAGCCCGGTATGCTCACAGCTGACAGCCATCACCACCAATACCTGGGTGCTATAAGTGGTCAGGGAGGGCTACCTCCTCTACCTACAGCAGGCGCCACCCTTGTATTTCCAAGGAGAACCTACCAGACATCTCCTTCACCAGACACTGCTTTTCACTGATATAGCAGGCCTAATCCAGGACAAGGCAGTGGAACCAGTTCTGAAACATCTCTGGGGCACAGGCTTCTACTCCAGGTATTTCTTTGTCCCCAAGATGACACAGGGCCTCAGGACCATCCTTGACCAGTGAGAGTTCAACAGTTTTCTGGTCCGGGATGAATTCAAGATGCTCTCCATTGGAACACTGCTGCCATTCCTCCAGCAGGGAGATTGGTTCTGCTCCTTAGACCTAAAGGATGCCTACACTCACATCGTAATTCATCCCAGCCACAGAAAATACTTCCGGTTTGTGGTGGAGGGACAACACTACCAATACAGGGTGCTGCTCTTCGGTCTGAGCTTGTCACCAAGGGTCTTCACAAAGTGCCTCGCGGTGGTCACAGGCCACCTCAGCTCCAAGAGGCCTTCATCTTCCCTTATCTGGACGACTGGCTCATAAAGGAGGACATGGCTGCAGAGGCACAATGCACCAACGGGCACACCATTAGCACCCTGCAGCATCTGGGGTTCATCATAAACTACCCCAAGCCTTAACCAGTCCAGTGCCTAGAGTTCATAGGTGCGCAACTAGATACCCTCCAGGCAAAAGCCTTCCTCCCCTGGGAGAGGTCAGAACACCTCAGGGAGCTAGCCACAGAGGTACACAGATGCTGAACACTGCCTGCCCGGCTCCTACTCTGCCTGTTGGGACACACGGCCTCTACGATCCATGTGACCCCATATGTCTGCCTACATATGACAGCCCAGTGGTGCCTCCACTCTCAGTGGACACAAGCCACAGGTAGACTCGGACAGAGTGAAAGTGACCTGTCAGCTGGCGGACTCCCTCGGATGGTGGCAGATTCCACATCACCTTCAAGCTGGGATGCTCTTCCAGGTACCCAACCCCCAGAAGGTCCTCACTATGGACGTCTCTCTGATGGGCTGGGGAGTGCATTGCGGGAGCCTCCAGACGCAAGGCTGCTGGTCCCAGAGGGAATCCTGGATGCAAATCAAGCTGCTAGATCTCTGGCCAATATAACCTAGCTCTTCAAGCCTTCCAACACCAGCTCCAACACCACTTGGTGCTGATCCAGACTGACAATCAGGTCGCAGTGTTCTATGTGAACAAACAAGGGGGGAACAGGGTTGTACCCCCACCGCTAGGAGTTGGTAGCCCTCTGCTCCTATGCTGCATGTTTATGTTTATGTTTATGTTTATTAAAATTTGATATACCGCTCATTCAAAAAGATCAGAGCGGTGTACAATATAAAAACAAATAAAATTGTATAAAAACAGTCAAAACAATAACCAGAAGAGAAGAAAAGAAGTTACAATTTCAAGTATAGAGCGGGGGAATTAAAGAACACAACACAACAATTAAAAGGAAGGAGATGACACAAAAGGGGAGGGGAGGTCCAGAGCAAGAGAGAAGAGGTGGGTTTTTAGGTTACATTTAAAAGTAGTGTGCTGAGGCTCGAGACAGAGGGCGGGAGGGAGAGAGTTCCAGAGGGCAGGGGCTGTGAAAAAGAAGGCGGAGGAGCGGGTAGATTGTAAATGAGCCAGAGAAGGGGAGGGAAGCGTGAGGCGATTGAGATGAAATGAACGAGGGGTGCGTCTGGGAGTGTGATAAGTCAGAAGGTCAGCCAAATATTGCGGGGTATTGGTATGAAAAGCTCGATGAACCAACGTAAGCAGTTTGTAGTGGAAGCGATATGGTAGAGGGAGCCAGTGAAGGTGGGAAAGCAGAGGTGAAACATGATCGCGAATGGAAGAGTGAGTGGCAATGCGAGCGGCTGTATACTGAATGCGCTGAAGACGATATAGCTGTGATTTAGAAAGACCAAGAAAAAGAGAGTTTGCGAAATCAATACGAGAGATAACCAGAGAGAAGTAATGTGGCAAGCGCAGAAGAAGTAAGAAACGGACGGATAGCACGAATTTGACGGAGGAAAAAGGAGGTTTTAGTGACATGAGAGATATGGTCTTGAAAAGAAAGGTGAGAATCGAAAATGACTCCAAGATAGCGGAAGGAGGGAACCAATGATATGGGAGAACCTAAGAAAGAAGGGGTCAGGAGAGGAGGAGGATCACCACGGGAAAACCAGATGGCCGTGGTTTTTGTAAGATTAAGATGCAAGCAGTTTTGTGATAGCCAATCAGCAACCATAGAGAGACAGGAATTAAGAGGAAAGAGATCCGGGTGAGAAGGAGAGGTGTGGTGGAGAAGTACAATATCGTCGGCGTAGTAGAAAGCGCTAATCCCAGTTTGCTGAATCTGGAGAGTGAGGGGAGCTAGAAAGAGGTTGAAAAGAAGAGGGGCAAGAACAGAACCCTGAGGGACACCACATACCAGAGGAAAAGGGTCAGAAGCTGGGATAGATGGGGAGGAGGAAAGGACAGAACAGGACCGTGAGGACAGAAAAGAGTGAAACCAATGAAGTACCGTGTGACAGAGACCTGCTTCCTGAAGACGAAGAAGAAGAAGAGAGTGATCCACAAGATCGAAGGCTGCAGATAGGTCAAGAGCAACCGCCACCGAGATATCACCCCGATCGTGAGCTACGTGAAGAGCATTAGTGAAGGCAAGAAGGATAGTTTCCACACTGTGACCCTGACGAAAACCAGACTGACGTGGGTGGAGGAAATTAATATCATCGAGATAGTGAGAAAGCTGGGAGAACACAAATTTTTCCAGAAGTTTAGAGGCAAATGGGAGGTTAGAGACGGGACGGTAGTGGGAAGGAATCAAGGGATCAAGAGAAGACTTTTTCAGAATAGGGCGGATCAGTGCGTGCTTCCAGGGATGGGGAAAAACACCAGAAGAGAGACTAGAATTGATCATAGAAAGAAGAGGAGGAAGGAGAGCAAGGGATGGATCTAGCAACCAGGTTGAGGGAATAGGATCGAGGGAGCAATAAGTCTTATTGGAGGAAGAAATAAGTTGGTGAAGTTCGGCAGAGGTTAATAAGGAGAAAGTGGACCAGGTATGAGAATGAATCAAAGACGGCGGAGGAGATGTAATGGGAGGAGGAGAAGAAATAGGTGGAGGACAGGAAGGAAGTGAAGCCCGAAGATTGAGAATTTTATCATTGAAGAATGCGGCAAGGATTGACGGTGGTGGGAATGAGTGAGGGGAAGGGGGGGAGGCGGAGGGGAGAAGCGAGGTAAGGGAGTGCAGCGTGTTATAAAGATGGCGGGTCTGATTAGGAGCATTAGAAATAGCGTTGGAGAAAAAATCCCGTTTAGCAGTATGAAGCTGAGTACGATAGTGAGAGTGCTGGATCTTAAAGAATGAAAGGGTAAGCGGAGATGGAGCCTTCTGCCACTGCCGCTCGGCTCTGCGGAGCTGGGAGCGAAGGAGCCTGAGACCAGGATGATACCACGGCTGTGAGGGGTGGCGTTTTGTGGGACAGGGCTGTAAGGGGGCCACAATGTCTAGTGCATTGGAAAGAGTGGAAAACCAGAAGGTAGCTTGGGAACTAGGGGAAAGGGACGGAAAGTCAGGAGGAAGAAGAAGGGACGCAGAGGGAAATTGCTGTATGGTGGAAGGAGTGATACGACGGGAAAGACGCTGAAAAGGGGGAGATATTGTAGCAGATGACTGGGAAGGGGGGTCAGGAAGGGAGCAGTGAAAAAGTAAACAATAGTGATCTGACCAAGGGATGGTAACGGAGGACAGAGCAGAGAGGCTAAGTAAAGATGAAGAGGGAGTGAGAATAAGGTCGAGAGTGTGACCAGCTGCGTGGGTAGGGAAGGAAACATGTTGGAGAAGAGAGGTCATCTAAGAAAGAGAGAAAAGCGCAATCCCTTGAAGACGTGGGGGAGTCGAGGTGCAGGTTGAAATCACCTGCGATAAGAAGCTGAGGGAAAGCAAGCGTTAAATCAGAGATAGTGAGGAGTAAAGAATCCCAGAGATCGGAGCGCGAGGCAGGTGGGAAATAAACAAGAAGGATATGTAGTGAGAAAGGAGAATGAAGTTGAAGAAGAAGAGCCTCAGAATAGTGAAGCAGGGGAGAAGAGATCTGTGTAAAGGAGAGAGAGCAGGGTGCAGAATAGCGGCCACCCCACCACCAGAGCGGCCTGAGCGGGAGACCGAAACTGCAGAGTAACCAGGGGGAAGAGAGCGGGCAAGAAGGGCAGCCTCTCCCTCTTTTAACCAGGTTTCTGTGATAAGGAAAAGATCTAAGGAATTTAGAGTGATGAAATCCTGAACAAGAAGAGTTTTGGCTCTAAGAGATCTGCAATTAAGAAGTCCCATCCGAAGAGTAAGTGAGGGGAGAGAGGGGGGAGGAGTCTGAGCGGAGGTGATAGTGTTACAACACGGAAGAAGAAGGTTTGGACAGCGAACGCTTGGAAGCAAAGGACGCCGGACGGCGGCCCCAGAAAACAGGTATAGGGGCCATCGATGAAGGAAGAAGGAGAGGGGCGAAGTGAAGTAAGGGAAAGAAAGAAGAAGGAAAACGGCTTACCGTGACTGAAGAAGATGACGTCGCCAAGAGGGAGGTTGAAATTGGGAGAATCGGAGAAGACGGCTGAAGTATGAACAGCTGATGTGGGAGGCAGTAAAATAGGATTGAAGGAATAAACAGCAAAGTGAGCCAAACAGAGACCAGGTCTACGCGGACGGAGCGGTCCCAAGGAGCGCACCTAAGGAGCACGTCGTGCTCCTTAGGTGCGCTCCTTCGGCGCGCGCCCAAGTCGCGCGCCGCGGCGACAAGCGCCGCAGGCGCTGTGGATTTATAGTAGGCGGCCAGGATACCTCGGAGAGCGCGGGCACGCTCACGCGGCCGCGGGGTTGCTGGGGGAGGGACCAAACAGGAAACCAGCAGGCAGCTGAGGTAATGGCAGACAGCTGGGTCTAAGGAGAAAACACAAGTATACAAACTAATAACAGGTAGACTAATAGTGACAACAAACAGAGGTCAAAACAAATTGCACGAGCAGCCGCATGCCGCAGGCGCTGTGGATTTATAGTAGGCGGCCAGGATACCTCGGAGAGCGCGGGCACGCTCACGCGGCCGCGGGGTTGCTGGGGGAGGGACCAAACAGGAAACCAGAAGGCAGCTGAGGTAATGGCAGACAGCTGGGTCTCGGAGAGCGCGGGCACGCTCACGCGGCCGCGGGGTTGCTGGGGGAGGGACCAAACAGGAAACCAGAAGGCAGCTGAGGTAATGGCAGACAGCTGGGTCTCGGAGAGCGCGGGCACGCTCACGCGGCCGCGGGGTTGCTGGGGGAGGGACCAAACAGGAAACCAGAAGGCAGCTGAGGTAATGGCAGACAGCTGGGTCTCGGAGAGCGCGGGCACGCTCACGCGGCCGCGGGGTTGCTGGGGGAGGGACCAAACAGGAAACCAGAAGGCAGCTGAGGTAATGGCAGACAGCTGGGTCTCGGAGAGCGCGGGCACGCTCACGCGGCCGCGGGGTTGCTGGGGGAGGGACCAAACAGGAAACCAGAAGGCAGATTGATGCTCCTAAGGATGGTGTACCTCCTGGGCCAGGACAATACCCTGGCGGACAAATGGAGCAAGGTCCTCCAGCTGCACGATTGGCTTCTGGATCCAGTGGTAGCCTCATGGCTGTTTCGTCTCTGGGGAATCCCTTTGATGGACCTGTTCGCCAGTTTGGACAACACCCAGTTGCCTCGATTCTATTCCTGCCCGCCACACCCATTCCTGGTGGCAGTGGATGCATTCCTCATCCTGTGGATGGAAGGCCTCCTGTACGCCTTCCCACAGACACCGCTGGTAGCCAAGACACAGTTCAAGGTCCAGTGCGACAGAGCTTTGCTAATGTTCATAGCTCCTGGCTTAAGCTGCCCTGGTTCCCACTGCTCTTCTCCCTATTGGCAGCATCGTCGATTCCTCTGGGCCGAGCACCAGGGCCACAATCACAGGAGCAGGACTCTCTTATACCCCAACCTGAGATTCCTCTCACTCACGACTTGGCTGCTGAAAGGGTAGCGTTAGCCCCCTTCAACCTCCCATGGGATGTGGAAGAGATTCTTCTGGCCTCTCGTAAGAAGGACGTCCCGTTCTCCTGTTCAGTACAAGTAGTACTCCAGTACCTGCTTAACCTACTTCACCTATCACAGATGGGACTGAAGTTAAATTCGTTCAGAGTACACCTGAGTGCCATTGCAGTGTTGCCACCATTCAGTTGAGGAAAAGCCACTCTTGGCTAGCCCCTTGTGTCCTGATTCCTGCGAGGCCTCATTATCCAAACCCCCCCCCATCCATCCCCAGCCAGGATCTCAATGTGGTGCTCTCGCAGCTCGTTAAGACTCTGTTTGAGCCTCTGGCTGCCACCTCTGGTATCTGTCGTGGAAGATCGCCTTCCAGGTAGCACATCAGCATGCAGAGTCAATGAGCTCTGATGGCAGAACCACCCTATAAGAGGTTCTACAAAAACAGGGTGGTGCTCCGCACACACACCAAGTTTCTGCCAAAAGTGGTGTCCCCATTCCACTTCAACCAGGAGGTGGTATTCCTCACCTTCTTTCTGAGGCCTCACACAGGTAGGGTGGAGACCATTCTCCACAATCTGGATTGTAAGAGAGTCCTGTCCTTTTACCTGCAACGGATTCAGCGCCACCGCAAAGCACCACAGCTTTTTGTATCCTATGACCCCAGCTGCCTGGGGCTCCCAGTGACTAAGCAAATTCTGTCCATTTGGGTGGTGGACTGCATTACCTTTGCCTATGAGCAGGCAGGGATCTCACTGGACCAGAGGGTCACAGTGCACTATGTCAGGGCCATGGCTACTATTATAGCAAATTTGCATTCCATACCTGTGATGGAAATCTTCCGGGATGCCACCTGGTCTTTGGTTCATACATTCGCAGCTCACTACTACCTGGAGAGAGAGCCCTTCGAAACAGTGCCTTTGGCCAGGTCATACTCCGTATCTCTTCGGGGTACAGGCAACTCTTGCCCTTCGACTCTTCTGTGTTCAGGCTACTGCAGTGCTGGTTCCTGTCTGGATACCTGGGTCCTACAAGAGTCTTTTTATAGGGATTCAGCTGTTGCTAATCATGGCTCACCTTTACAGGTTGCCATGTTTTTACAGGTTCTCGGTAGCCTGTAGCTGGGGAGTCCCATATGTGAGGACTGACTTCCTGCTTGTTCCCAGAGAAAGCGTAGTTACTCACCTGTAACAGGTGATCTCCAGGAACAAGCAGGAATGTAGTCTTCATATATGGGTGACATTGGTACCAACGGAGCCCACGTGGAAATGCTCTCCAGCATCCAATAGGAAAGCTTTTGGGAGCATCCCACTGCGCCTGCATCGCTGCCTTCCCGCCTTTGGAACTCTCCCTCATTTTCCGCGGAGCCAGCAGGAAGCAAATCCTGTTACTACAGAAAATGTCTTCATTCTTCTTCTTTGTTTGTTATGGTTGCGTCTGCTTTCCTGTCGACACAGGAACCGATATCTTTGATTCTAATTCTTTCTTTCTGTAAAAAGAATTTAAGTTCTTTTTTTTTTTTTTCCAGGCGCATCAACGCCAATTTAGGCCTCAGGCCTTCCTTCTAGTCTACTGACACGATGGAAAAACCAGCCAGTGGTTTTAAGAAATGTTCTAAGTGTGTTAGCACTATCTCTGCTACTGATACCCATGACTGGTGTCTTAAATGCTTCGGCCTAGATCACCAGCCATCCGAATGTCCCCTATGCAAAAAGATGACAAAGAGAGGCCTGCAGAATTGGGCCGCAAAACTCTGCTCCTTCTTTGCCTCAGATGCGGTTTCACTTGCTTCGACATAGTCGAGGGCATAATCTTCCTCACATGGATCTCAGGTATCAAAACACAAGTCTTCCTCGAAGACAGGCCGTCCTCCCAAGAGTAGATCTCTATCTAAACATGGAGATGCCTTGAGCTTTGCCCTGGAATTGGATCGACTGGCCAAACACTGGTGGGCGTACCTCCTCTCCAAAGCCACCAAAGGAGTTCAGGATGCTCCCAAGGCCTCCACCTCAGGAGAGCTCCTGGTACTATGCTCTGGGATGGTAGCCCATGCTTCTGGTACTGATACCCAGGCATCTGCAAGCTCTATGGATCAGCAAATACTGGCCATTGTGCAGAGTCTAATGGCTCTGTTAGCAGCGTCGGTACCGGTTATGACCTTACCGGCGGTATCGGTACCGTCAACGCTGCCGATGCAGTCAGCATCGAGTTTCATGCTGCTCGACACACTCCCACCCATGCCCTCCCTTGAGTCCATTCCTGGTTCCAAGGTACCAGTATGGCAACACTCTCGGGCTGGTACCAATCTCGATCGGTACCAGAGCTTACAAGAGCAGGAGCATCGCTCCTGCCCATACTTCGATTCTACCGATTCCGATTCTTCCCAGTACCCGAGAAATGCTAAGTCTTCTGGAGGAATCCTCACCATTGCTGCAACGGCGCATGTCCCCTCCCGAAGATATGTCTTTTCAAGAGTTTGTCAAGGATATGGCATGGGGACTATCCATTACTTCTACTTCGGAGAAAGAACCCAGAGCACAGGAATTGCAAATCCTTCAATACCCTGCACCTCCTAAAGAGGCGACTACTCTGTCTATTCACCATATACTCCAGGATCATATGCTATGGATGTGGGAAATGCCCATTTCTCCCCATACTCGGTGACTCGATATCATGTATCGTGTACCGGAAAGTCCTGGTTTCCAGAAAACGTAGCTTCCACACCACACAATGGTAGTGGAATTGGCTATGCATCGAATTAAGAGTTCTAAGACTCACTCCTCCAATCCCCCAGGCAGGAATCAAGAACCCTCGATGCCTTTGGGCAGCGGTTCTTTCAGGCCTCCATGCTTTCAGCCCGCATAAGTTCATACATACCCATGTAGAGTGTGTTCCTTAAGGAGTTAACTAGAGATCTGGAATCAATGGCTCCTCTTCTCCCAGATGATAAGAGGGCAGACTATCTTACATTAGTCAAACATGCCCAAAATGTTTCAAAGTTTGTCAATAGGGCAACCTTTGACTGTTTTGAATGCACTAGCAGAGCAACATCTATCTGCATAGGTGCACATAGGATTGCCTGGCTTCAGTCATCAGACCTTGAATAATGGGTTCAAGACAAGCTGGGTAGTATTCCCTGTACTGGTGAGAACCTGTTTGGAAAGGATTGGCAAGATAAGGCTTCTCAGTTAGAGTCTGAGAATACCACCTTCAATAGGCTTTCCAAAGCTACTGCCAACCCTGCCAAGAAAAAAAAACAGTTGCAAAGAAAGCTTTCTATGGTAAGAAGAATAAATTTTACCTTTCTTACTCCCCAGCTTCCCAATACCAACCTCAGGGTACCCTGAAGAGGCAATAGCCTCCCAAGCAACAGAAGAAGCCACAGGCCCCTAAATCTCAACCAGCTGCGCAGACCCAATCTGCACCTGGTTTTTTTTTACTTCTTTCTAGAGAACATAGCTGCCCTGCCTCTGGAGAACCACCACCCCCTCCACATAACAGACAGACTTTGCCACTATGCCCACAGGTGGCATCTTATCACCTCAGAGCTGTAGACACAATCCATAGTGAGAGAAGGGTACAGGCTATATTTACAAAGCATATCCCCCTCCACTCTAGTGGGGGAATATCATTCTCAACCCCCACTCACTGCTCTCCTGCAGCAAGAGGTCACCTCTCTTCTGTCAGTGTGCCATAGAAGAGGTTCCAACATCCCAACAAGGGATGGGGTTCTATTTTCCTTACTTTCTCATACCAAATAAAAACAGAGGGTACAGACCCATCTTAGACCTCAGAAACCTGAACAAGTTTCTATCCACGAGAAATTCAAGATGATCTCACTAGGAACCCTTCTACCTTATCTCCAGAGACAGGACTGGCTCTGTTCTCTAGATCTAAAAGACGTGTATACTCATATCCTCATTCATACAGAACACAGGAAGTATCTACACTGCATCTTCCAGGGAAATTGCTATCAATACAGAGTCCTTCCCTTCAAACTCACCTCTGCCCCAAGAGTCTTCACAAAGTGCATGGCGGTCGTAGACGCATATCTAAGGACTCTTGGAATATTCGTCTTATTTAGACGACTTGCTAATAAGGGCAGCCACTTCCCTCCTTCGTACAATGCAGGTACTGCAAAATCTGGGATTTGTGATAAATCTCCCAAATTCCCATCTAATTCCCACTCAAACACTAGAATTCATAGGAGCTCTTCTAGACACTCGATGGTCAAGGGCATTTCTACCCAGGACCACTGTACTCAATTAGTACATCTTGCATATCAGGTACGGCTCAGGGACCATCTCTCAGCCAGAGAGATGCTACAACCTCTGGGCCATATAACCTCTACAGTACATATGGTCCTGTATGCCCGGTTGCACATGCGAACAGCCCAATGGACCCTTGCATTACAATGGAAACAGGTCTCTGGTGCCCTCAAGGACCAGATTCAAGTCAGACCTGCTCGCCAAGTCACTTCTAAGGTGGTGTACCCCAACAAATCTACTTGTAGGGTCACCTTTTGAGATGCCTCCACATCAATACATCCTGACAATGGATGCCTCCAAACTGGGTTGGGGAGCTCACTTAGGCCCTCTCTCCTCTTTCAGACTTTGGGAAACTCCTACCCTCCATCCTGGAATGTAACAATACCAGACATCCATGGAGGATCCATGACCTTTTGATGCCTGTTCTGAGGCAAATCTACCAATTCTGAGGTCATTTCTTTAGCATCTGGGAGCTAGGCAGTCCCATATGTGAAGACTACATTGCTTCTTGTTCCTGGAGATAGTTACTCACCTGTAACAGGTCATCTCCGGGAACAGCAGGAATTTAGTCTTCACCACCCACCCACCCTCCTCCCCTAGGACTTGTAGGGTTTTTCTCTTTTCTCTCCTTTTATCTCAGCTACAAACTCATCTGAGGAGGGAGAGGTCCAAGGGCAGGAAGGCAGTGACGCAGGTGCAGTGGGAAGCTCCAAAAAGCTTTTCTATTGGACACTGGGGAGCATTCCCACACGAGCTCCATTGGTACCAATGTCACCCATATGTGAGGACTAAATTCCGGCTGTTCCCGGAGATCACCTGTTACAGGTGAGTAACTATGCTTTCTCTGGGGATAGCAGGAATCAGTCCTTGCATATGGGTGACGTTGGCAACGATGGAGCCCATGCGGAAGCATCTCCCCAGTTTTCAAAGAAAGTCTTTGGGAGATGCACCACGCATGCATGGTCATCTTTCCGCCCAAGGGTGCCATCTTGCCTTAGTCCAATGACATAGCTAAGATGGTAAAAATAAAATACGGTAAAGAAACAACTCCAAGGGGAGGAGGGAGGGTTGTAAGGACTGATTTATGCTGTCCCTGGAGAACACAGGACAGCAGGAATCGGTCCTTTCTTTGAAAGCTAGGAAGATGCTTCCGCGTGGGTGCCGACGTCGCCCATATGTGAGGACTGATTCTTGCTGTCCCTGGAGAACACGTGTTAAAGATGAGTAACTATGCTTTCTCTACAACTAAATCCAACTACATCCCAATAGTAAACTGCTTCAACACAATCTCACAATGGCTCACAAACTATAACATTATAGTCAACTACCAAAAGACGAAAGTAATGTATGTAACCACAGACCTGACATTCTCCCGCACCAATCCACATTGAGATCAAGAAATACTGAACTAGAGGTAAAACCTGAAGTCCGCTACCTCAAAATCGCCCTTGACCAGTACTTAACCATGCAACTCCACATCAATAAAACCACCAAATCAATATACCAAAAAATCAGAACACTTCACCATCTTCACCCCCTCCTCGACGCACATGACTTCTGCACTGTGTTCCAGGCTCTCATCTTTCCACACTTTGACCACTGCAACCTCATTTACCAAGGCCTACCGAAACATACCCTGCAACCACTACAAATGGCACAAAACACTGCCGCCCATGCCCTCCAGGGAGCTTCAAAATCAGATCACATCACACCAATTCTAATGCACTTGCACTGGCTACCTATAATTCTCAGCATAAAATTTAAAGCACCACTAGCAATATTTAAAATCATACACAATATATCCAGACTCTCTCTCATCACTTGTATGCATGACACCCAACAATAGGAGTAGAAGACAAAACATGCGAAACACCTTCAAAATCCAAATCGCAAAAGTAAAAAGCAGCCAAGCAACCTGCAATCGAGCACCATCCCATCCTTATATGCTCCAACCCTCTGGAACACACACCCTGGAACCAATTAGAACCAACCCCGACCTCACAAGCTTCCGCAAGCACTAAAGATCCACTTATTCAAACACTACTATGAAAACATACCAAATTAGCCAGAAAAACCTCCAATAACCAACCCCAGCATCTACCTGCCCAGCACCTCATCAAACCCCTGCTCTTATCACCCCTCCTACCACAAAGATTGTTTAAATCACTACTGGTTATACTATGCCATACTGTTATAAATCACCCAGGTGAACTCATATTCAAACACAAAGTTGTTCTGTTATGTAATGTTTAATGCTTTCTGTAAATGCATCGAAGTTAACATTCCTATTTAATGTAAAATGTTCTGTTGTAATGTTTTCTGTAAACCATTCTGCCCTCAAAATAGAGTGGTATATAAACCCAGTTGAATAAATAAATCATGCAGCTTATCTTTGAGAGGCCTTTCAAAGTAGAAAGGGTGCATAGGGTCCTTATGTAGCTACAGTAAAGCCCCTTGACGCCCAGACCTTTCATTCCGAGGAAATCTAAGTACTTTCAGGTTATGGAGATCTTCTCGAAAGCCTGCCATTTGATTTGGGATGGGAAGTGGATTATAATAATGTGGACTTTGTGAAAGCCACAGCAGACAAACAAAAGAACTTTCTGGCTTTGCAGCCACAGCTGTGTTCTAGGTGTGCGTTATGGACTCTCCTCCCTCGTATACTTCAAGATTTATAACAAAGTGACAAAGACATTTCTTGAGCTTGAAGAGTTGGAACAGTTTTAGGCAGAGCCTGAAGGTGAATTGTGAAACAACAAAGCATTGCATGATTGACAGCTTTGTTCTGTTTAGGTATGGAAAGGATTTGTCTTGCTGTCGTTTTGGAGAAGAATTTGTACTGTAGTTTTATGAATATGGTATTGATTGCATAGGGTCAGACTGGATGGCTTGGGGTATCCATGGGGGAGGTATTATGAATTGGCCTGGGGGTGTGGGATCTGTACATGGAGGATGGAGTGTGTAGTTGGAGGCTGCATGATAGTATTTGAGGAGCAGCTACCATAGCAGTGGTATGTGTGTGTCTGGACTGGATCAGTGTGGCTGTTTAGATAGGAAAGGTGTTTGTAGTGGAGGAGTGGATATTATGGTGATTGAATGGATAATCAATGGATTTTGATGGTGTTTATGTGGACTGGATGTTGGGGGTGGGGAGGGGGAGGTGGTGGACATTTGTGGCTTGGTGATTTGCTTGATTGTTGGGGCTGCAGGAAGTACTGAAGTGATTGCATGAGGTGTGTGTGTGTGTGTGTCTTTCCCGTCCTAAGGAGACAGAACTTGTGGTGCTGGAGTTTCTCCGGAAACAAGCAGGAAGTCAGTCCTCACATATGGGTGACATCGGTGCTGACGGAGCACTCCTGGAAGCATCTCCCTAGCTTTCAAAGAAAGCCTTTGGGAGATGCACCACCCATTTGTGGTCTCCTTCCCGCCCAAGGATGCCATCTTGTCTCAGTCTCCTTTTTTCTACAGATCTTCCCCTGGAAAAGATATAATTTTTTTTTAATACATTCCTGTCCAGTTTGTGTACTGGTTCCTTCCCGCAACCAAGCAGCTTGCCTCGGTTTTGTTCCTTGGGTTCGTTTTTTTTTTTTTTTAAAAACCTCGAGGTATTCCTCGACCACGACCAACATTCGTGCCCTTTTCCTGCCAAAGGCTTGGACCCCTGTTGGGTGGCAGGGACCACTTTTTCTGATGAGCTCCAGTGGTTTCAAGAAGTGCAATTAGTGCAGCAAAATGATGTCCCTCACCAATCCGCATGACTGTTGTCTCTGGTGCCTCGACCCAGAACACAACGATTCGGAGTGCAAACTCTGAAGAACCATGACCTCAAAGTCCTTAAAGAGCTGTCACCAGCGGCGGAAGAAATTCTTCCAAAAGTCCGACGCCGCGCCGGAATCTCTGACACCACGCTCCAGGGCCCCTCCAGTACCTCGGTGCCCTACAAAGCCCAGGTTCCTCTGAGAGGCAATCCCCGGAGGTGGAGCGCAAAAAGTTGAAACCCTTGAAGACTGCCTCTGAGGATGGGTCTAGGAAGAAGTGGACATCCCATTCCAGGCCTCGCAGTCCCCGGCGCAAGTCTGAGAAGTCTGAGCGGGAGCAGCCTCAAGCTGCCTCACAAGGAGTCATCGACACTCACCGACCGGCCTTGAGCATCCGAGGTCATCCTCATCAAGAACTCCACCTCGACAGTACCAATGCCAGGCCTGAAATCCTCTGTGCCCATGTCAAAGGCTGCGGAGCCAACTTGCAAGGAGACAAGGATGGCGGTCCTAGAGAGCAGTATCTTTGCCCTCATGGCCGTGCAATGGGTGTTTGTCTGGTTCATCCGCCCTGAAGATGGGACTCTCGACATCAAGGGCTTCCCCGGGTGTAGAGCTGATCCTCGAGCGCCACCCTCCTCGAGAGACCCAATGACTCTGGATGAGGTTCTGGTCCCATTCCTTGGGACACTGGTCCTCTCTGGCGGCACCTGCAGCTGAGACCGCAGATCCTCTGGAGGTTGCAGACTGTCCGGCACGGACCTCGACTATGGTGATCAAGGGGTCTCGGACTTGTACTCGGACTTGAGTCCGAATGGGAGACTGAGGACAAAGAGTCCCCGGACACTTGACAAATAACTGTTGTGCTGGTAATTGCAAGGACGGAAGGATTCAGGTCCTGATTTTAGTGCTTATAGTTATTTGCTTTTATAGCAAAATGAGCTATAATCCCCGTGAATAAGGCACAGCCAAAATGAATTGGGGTAACTCCTCAGTAATGAAACTTTTCTACTGCTAAGAGACTCTTCACTTGTTTTTGTATCCTGTGTTTTGCTGCGAGAGTGACTGCTCTTTTTTGGACTCCTTGGAACTCTGCTGCCATTCCTCCAGCAGGAAGATTGGCTATGCTTCTTAGACCTAAAGTATGCCTACACACACATCCTGATTCATCCCGGCCACAGAAAATACCTTTGGTTCGTGGTGGGAGGAGAGCACTACCAATACAAGGCTCTCCCCTTTGGGCTGGCCTCTTCACCAAAGGTCTTCACAAAGTGCCTAGCGGTGGTTGTAGCCCTTCTCCACCTTCAGAGGGCCTTTTGTCTTTCTCTACCTGGACAACTGGCTCATAAAGGGAGGCTCAGCTGCAGAGGCGCAACACACCACAAGACTCACCATCAACTTCCTGCATCACCTAGGATTCGTCATAAACTACCCCTAGTCCCACCTCTCTCCAGCCCAATGCCTAGAGTTCTTAGGGGCTTGGCTAGACACCCTCCAGGCCAAGACTTCCTTCCTCAGGAAAGGTCACAACGTCTCAGGGGGCTAGCCACAGAGTTGCAAAACCGCCGGTTGCTACCTGCCTGGCTCCTCCTCCACCTGCTGGTCCACATGGCCTCCACGGTCCATGTGACCCCATATCCCAACTACACATGAGAGCAGCTCAGTGGTGCCTGCACTCCCAGTGAACGCAGGCCACAGGCAGGCTCCATGACAAGGTCAGAGTGACCCATCAGCTGGCAGACTCCCTAGGTTGGTGGCAGATCCCCTGCTACCTTCAGGCAGGGATGCCCTTCCAAGCACCCACCCCCCAGAGGGTCCTTACCACGGATGTCTCCTTGCTAGACTGGGGAGCGCATTGTGGGTACCTCGGGCTCAAGGCAGCTGGTCCCAGTCAGAATCCCAGATGCAAATCAACCTTCTGGAGCTCCGGGCAATATTTCTGGCCCTCCGAGCCTTCCACCACCAACTACAGCACCAGTCGGATCCAGACCGGCAATCAGGTCAGAGTGTTCTTTGTGAACAAGCAAGGGGGCACAGAGTCATACTCCCTCTGCCAGGAGGCAGTAGCCCTCTGCTCCTATGTGATGTGCAGCAGGATGCTCCTAAGAGTGGTCTACCTCTTGGGCAAGGACAATGCCCTGGAGGGCAAGTTGAGCAGCGTTCTCCAACCGCACGAGTGTCGACTGGACCCAGAGCAGCCTCCCAGTTGTTTCAACTCTGCGGTCCCCCCCTAGTGGTCCTGTTCACCAGCCCAGACAACACGCAGTTGCTCCAGTTCTACTACTGCCAGCCGCACCCATCTCGAGTGGCAGCAGATGCTTTCCTCATTCCACGGACGGAAGGCCTCCTTTTACACCTTTACGCCAACACCGCTGGTCGCCAAGACCCTCTTCAAGGTCCAATGTGACAGGGTGTCACTAATTCTGATAGCTGTCCAGTGGCTCAGGTGTCACCGATTCCCTTGGGTCGAGCCCCAGGACTACTCTCACAGGAGCAGGACGCTCTCCTGCACCCCAATCTGGGGTCCCTGCCACTCATGGCTTGGCTGCTGAAAGGGTAGCTCTAGCTCCTTTCAACCTCCCACAGGATGTGGAAGAGGTTCTTCTGGCCTTTCGCAAAGCCTCCACAAGGAGCTTGTACTCCTTTACGTGACGTCTGTTTTCGGTGTGTGCACCGAAAGACGGGTGAACCCGTTCTCCTGCTTTAGTACAAGTGGTACTCCAGTCACAGGTGGGACTAAAGTCCAATTCAGAATACGCATGAGCACTACCGCAATGCACCACCATTCCATCGAGGGCAAACCCCTATCAGCTTAGCCACACGTGTCCCGGTTCCACTGGGGTGTCGTGCTGTCCAAATCCCCCATCTGTCCACCGGCGGAGTGTGATCTCAATGTGGTGCTCTCGCAGCTTACTAAGCCACCGTTCGAGCCCTTGGCTACCTACCACCTTAGGTACCTTTCTTGGAAAATTGTTTTCCTCGTGGCACTCGCTTCAGCTCAGAGTCGGCGAGCTCCAAGCTCTGATGGCAGAGCCTCCCTACAAGAGGTTCTACAAGAACAGGGTGGTGCTCCGTACACACCCTAAGTTCCTGCCGAAGGTGGTTTCCCCATTCCACCTCATTCAGGAAGTGGTGCTTCCCACCTTCTTTCCCAGGCCTCACGCAGGCATGACAGAGCCTGTTCTCCACATTTTGGATTGTAAAAGGGCCCTGTCCTTCTATTTACAACGGATGCAGGGCCATCGTAAAGCACCTCAGCTTTTTATTTTCTATGACTCCAGCTGACTGGGGCTCCCAGTGACTAAGCAAATTCTGTCCACTTGGGTGGCGGACTGCATCGCTCTCGCCTGTGAGCAGGCAAGGATCTCACTAGATCAGCAGGACATAACTCACCGTGTCAGGGTCATGGATACTTCCATGCAAATCTGCATTTCGTCCCTGTGACGGAAATCTGCCAAGCTGCCACCTGGTCTTCAGTCCATACTTTTGCAGCTTATTACTGCCTGGAGAGGGAATCCCGATGGGACAGTGCTTCAGCCAGGCCATACTTCATAATCTCTTCATAGTGTAGGCAGCTCCTACCTTCTGACCCTTCTCAGGCTACCGGAGTGCTGGTTCCCCGCCAGGCACTTGGGTCTTGCGAGTCAGTCAACTGCTGCTGCTCACAGCTCACCCTTTGTAATTTACCATGACATTTTTACAGGTACTTGGTAGCCTGTAGCTGGGGAATCCCATATGTGAGGACTGACTTCCTGCTTATTCCCAGAGAAAGCAGTTACTCACCTGTAGCAGGTGTTCTCCAGGGGACAGCAGGAATCAGTCCTCTCAAACCTCCCACCTCCCCCTTGAAGATGCTTCTGTACTGTATTTTAATTTTTGCTGTCTTAGCTATGTCATTTGACTGAGGCAAGATTCCACCTTTGGGCGGGAAGTGGACCGCGCATGCATGGTGCATCTCCCAAAGGCTTTCTTTGAAAGCTAGGGAGATGCTTCTGTAGGGGCTCAGTCGGCGCCAACGTCACCCATATGTGAGGACTGATTCCTGTTCCCGGAGAATACCTGTTACAGGTGAATAATTATACTGAGGGGTGAGTGTATATCTGTGCCAGTGGAGGTAGAGGGTGGGATAGCTGCCAGTTATTGGGTGTGAGTAAGACATGAGGAATAAATTGGATGCAGACTGTTCTCTGGTATACTTTGGGGCTCTGGGATGGGGAAGTAAAGATTTCAGGGTTACTTCAATTGTATTTTTTTTTATATATGTGTAACCAAAATGGGCTGGCTAAAATCTTCTTGAGTCTACTATATTTGTTTTGATGGATGGCTATGCCTTTTAAACTTGGCTAACTGTTATCCATGTTATCAATTATTCAGAAAGAGACTTAAAACCCACCTTTTCCAGGAACACTTCTCCTTACCACCTTAACTTCCCCTCTCTATGACCACTGCACCTTTTCTCCCCTCCCCCTTATGCCCTTTAAACACTCCTCTCTCAACTACCTCTCTCAAGCTATTGTAAACGTGTAAATAGTTACTTGATGGTACCATGTATTCTCATTTTCTAAAAGTTCAAGTTAACTAAAGTTCTGTTCCATATAAAACAGCTGTGCCATGCTGTTACGTTTTGTTCTCTGTAAACCGTCTTGAATTGATGAAAGACGGTATATAAAAACTGTTAAATTATAAAAAAGTGTTTACTCGTTTAAAGTGTTTCAAACCCATGATGGCTTTTATTCAAGTAACTCATTCGACTTTTTCAGAATCCTTAAAGTTAAAAAAGGATTTGGTAGAGAATATACTTTTTTCCCCTAAAACATGGAAAGGAAATAAGAGTAGAAAAGAACATAAGGACTCTATTGCAGATTTAGCTGTGCCTCATCGTGATAAACAAAATTTTTCCGGTCTTCCGACACGCTCTCGGCACAAAAAAGAAGGGATATCCTTCCAGGAATGAATACTGTTATTAACTTATCCAGTGTGGTATTGATGTCAGCACAGATGAGCTTATTGGCAAAAGGCTTATCCTTTGTGGACGGTCCAAGTTATGATAGTTTTCAAAGTCGGGTAGCTGTTGAACAACTGAGGGTTTTACAACTGAAGATTTTCTTTAAAGAAAAACCAGATGTACAAGATTCTTCTGTAGTTCATTTGAAATCTACTTGGGTCCCTCCAGGACCATTGGACCCTATTCATACTTTTCGACATCTAGTCTTAACAGATTTAGTGAAGTTAGAATCAGTTTAATAATCGTCCAAAGAATCTATCCCTAGCAGAATTTGAAGCTTTGCATGAGTTATCTACAATGTCATCGATCACGATTAAGAGGGCAGACAAAGGAGGTGCAGTGGTAGTTTTGAACTCTTCAGATTATAACGACGTTTTAAGACAATTGAGTAATGGTGAGCATTATTTACGTCTATTAAAGATCCCACAGAGGAGTTACAGAAATTGATTTATGATGTAACTACTGAAGCGTTTGAACAAGGTTTTTTAACTGAAAAAGAAAAATCTTTTTTGAATCCACCTTTTCCAAAAGTGCCAGCTTTTTATATCTTGCCAAAAATCCATAAAAGTTTAGAACTTCCCTTCGGTCGCCCTATTTTGTCAAGCAATGATTCTCTGCTTGAACGGGTAGGGATTTATTTGGATATGTTTTTGAAGTGTGAAATTCCGAAGATTCGGTCCTTTATTAAAGATACTACTCATCTTTTGCAACTATTGGAGGGTATTGATTCAACGGAATAGATTCATTGGATGGCTAGCTTAGATGTAAGAGCACTATATACTTCTATTCCTCAGACAGATGCGATAGAAGTGACGAATGTCTGGAATTTATTTATTTATTTAGTATACATTTGTATACCGCTACTTCCAGCGATCAGTAGCGGTTTTGATTACAGATTGGAAATTGTCAAATCATGACAGGAAATTTTTGAGGTATAAACACATTGATTAGACAGGAAAGCACAGCACACAGAGAACTATTTTACAGGGAACATGGGCTATGGAGGGTTAAGTGGCTTGCCCAAGACCACAAGGAGCACCTGTGGGACTAGAAACCCCAGTCCTTCCGGCCCAAGGTTGCTGTCCTCTAGTGGGATGCCAGAGAAACACCACATAGAGTGCCTACATCCTTTTTGTCTACTTTGGCTGAAGTTGCTTTGAAAAAGAATTATTTTGTTTATAATCAGATGTTTTTTCAACAAATTTCTGGAACAGCGATGGGTGCCATGTTTGCTCCATCCTTGGCCAATTTATATTTGAGTTTTTTTGAAGATCAATATGTTTATTCTTCTAAATATGCGAACAATATTATTAAATGGTATCGTTATATAGATGATATTCTTCTTTTTTGGCGAGGTTCTGAAGATCTTCTGAGCATTTTTTCTTTATTTAAATACCTGTAGTGTATGTATTAATTTTGAGATGAACATACAAGCGGAGGAATTGCACTTTTTAAATGTGAAGATATCTAAACGCCAGGAAGGCTTTTTTACCACGGTTTATTCAAAATCTACCGATCGGAATACGTTATTATATTTTTCTAGTTTTCATCCTCAACATCTGAAACGTAGTTTACCTTATTCGCAATTTTTGCGTTGTAGACGTATTTGTTCAACACTTTCTGAGTTTAAGATACAGGCACAACGAATGATGTGTAAGTTTTTGGATCGCGGTTACCCTTCTGAAGTTTTGTGGAAGGCGTATAAAAGAGCGAGATATAATCATAGAGAATGGTTACTTCACTCTGACCCACAGAAGTCTGAATCATCATTTTCATCAACTGTAACTTGTGTTTTACAGCATTCCAGCTTGTCTAACCGTATAGCAACAGTGTTGCGAAGACGTTGGCGACTGATTAAGACACATCCTAAACTTTCAGGATTTTCATTACGTATGGCTTATAGCCGCGGACATAATCTGAAGGATCGGCTATGTCCGGCAGTGTCGAGGCCAGTTTTTACATCAGCTTCAATAGTTGGTCATTCAGCATGTCAATGATAATCTTTTTGTGGCATTATGAGTGTTTCAATTTGTGCTGAATATCAGAGCAAGGTTTGCCATTTGTTTATTAATACGACATGCAATACTGCATATGTAATATATGGATTATGGTGTCCTTGCTCTAAATTTTATATATAGGTAAAACTACTAGGCCCTTGAGAACGCGACTTGCTGAACATAAATTCAGTCTTCATAAAGTTCAGATGGATACACCATTAGTACAACATTGTACAGATTTGCAGCACTGTTTTGAAGATCTACGGTGTACTGTATTAGAGCATGTTCCTCAAAATATTAGGGGGGTGATCGTAATAGAATATTGTTACAAAAGGAACAGCGTTGGATTTTTACTTTAAACACCTTATACCCAAGTGGTTTGAATGATAAGATCGAATGGGCTTTGTTCTTTTGAAGATTTTATTATTTTCTATTAAAAAAAAAAAAAAAAAAAAAAAGCCTTCCATAACTAGTAGGGTTCAGCATTTTTTGTCATGTGTACCTGTGAAGCTTCAGCTTACTCTTCATCTAGTGTGAGTTTTTTGAATGAATGTGTTTTTTGATTGGTATGGAGTGACGTTACTCACTAATTTGGTTGTGATTGGATGTTGGTTTGTGATAAATAGTGCGTGTCACGCCGTCTTTTTTAGATGGCAGGGAAGATAAGAATCTGAAGAGCATTTTTGTTGTACTATAATGCTTTTACCCCTGAAGAAGCCATACTTTGGCGAAACGAAAGCTTTTGTAGGGTGGCGTACAGCATAATTGCATTTGGACTTTGGATATTGGTGTTTAAAGAAGTTCCCTGCTACATTCAGCTTTGAAGATTTTGTCTCATGTATGACACGAAACCTTGCTGGAGCAGCTACGGAGTTGAACTTTTGGGGAGCAGTGATTCAGATAAGTGAACGCAGACCTGAATAGGCGTGTTTATTACTGCTTTTACTTACCTTATACTATTTCTTCTTTGTAGGAGTATTATCTGGTTCCCGTGCTGCTTTGTACAGTTGTTTATATACTGACGCTTTATGCAATTATTTATATATTGATGTTTTGGAATGTATGTGTATGTTGTGATTGGTAGAAAGGTTTCCCAGTAGGTAATGTGATGTTGGTAGTTGATTGTTAATTAGAAGAGTATTGGTATGAAAATATTGAAGGCTTTTGACCAGTGATGTGAGCGTCAGCCGTTCCCTATAGTGATTCATTCACTAAATGTAGGGTTTGAGCCATCCTGAGGTCATTGTTGCCTATGGTGATTTGGGTTGAAGTGGTCTTTTGAGATTAGATTTATTGATTCTTTATAGCTTTAGCATTGAGAGCTTGTATTTTTGTAGCTTTGTGCTTTGCTCTTATTCAGCTGTTTTTGGTGAAAGAAATAGAGTTGCCATACTTGTTGCTAAGAGGTCGGAATTACAAATCTTGTCTCTGTTGTGATCACGATGGCAGATGGTTTATAGAAGTTGTGAAATGGCTATCTGAACTTCTATAATGGTTAATTTATTTGCCCCCATTCTAGACGTTCTGGTGTTCTTCTGGATTCTACAGTAGCATATCAAGTTATGCTAGCAGGGGACTTTCCTTTGATTATGGGGAGTACTTTTAATGTGTTTGATCTCTATCTGGATCGTCAGCCCAATAATCGGATCAAGCCTTCCACACAGCATGGGAAGTCCTCCAGGAGCTTAGGTTGGTGTATCCTTGATGTTTAGTGCATCCAACTGTGACTATGCTTTTTTTTTCTCTTCTCAGCATAGTGTCTACTCTAGGAGATTTTTTTTTCTTTGGGTCACTGATGAACAATCTTTTGGATGCAAGCATTACTTCAATCGATAGATCATGCTACTGTAAAATTGTCGCTGGTGAGGGAGTTTAAAGGAGGAGGAGATAAGGTGGAGATTTGATGTGGCCTTATTGGCTGATGCAGAGTTTCTAAAATGGATTAATCTTTCACTTTCAATTTTTTGAGTTAAATGATCAGAGTGACTTGCAATTTGACTTTGCCTGAACACATTCAAGGCATATTTGAGGGATGTTATCAAGAATGCTTCAGGTAAAACCTCATGGGGGATGGTCGTATGGTAGAAATTTTATCAGTTTGCTTGCACAATTAGTGAAGTGTCTGTATCTGCTATATTTATTTCAAGGTGTGAATAAACTGGTAGATAAATGTGGCTAAAAATCTTACTGCTGGATATCACCGCTGCCTGTTTAGCCTCATTGCTATCCATGCAACCCAGATATTAAGTGTTGGGACCTGGATATGGCCCCAGCATTGAATATCCAGGTCTAAAGGTCAGCAGTGGTGGCTAACTCGTTTAGCTGTGCTAGCCACTTCCACTGCTGAATATTGGGCCCTAAGATCTTCCATCACAGATCTTATTGCTTACAACAACCTTATTTATAAATAAACTGGGGTATAAAAAATGGTTCTGTGATTCCTCTCCCCATCCCCATTCCCCACACAACTGTTGCTTGTATCTCCATCTAGGCAGCCAAGAGATCCTTTAGCTCCTCTGGGGAAATGGGTGTCTGTTAGTACTCTAAGATACCATGACATCACCAAGATTACTTGCCTGATTCTCCATCCACTGAGCAAATAGTCCCTATACCTTATCAAAAGAATCCACTTTATTATGCAATAGGGCAGTCATTTTTGCCATTTACATACATATACCTCATTTTTATTTGCTCCACTTCTGTCAGGGGAACTGCCTCAGGTTTGCCCACCCATGCCACTGCCAAGCATGCTGCAGTGACTCCTATGGCTATGAATTAAACCTTTTCTTTATTTAACTCTACTGGGATTTGGGTTAAAATTGTCTTCTTGAGTAGAGAACTTAAACATTGGAATATTTCTTCTCAAAGTCTTTGTGTCTTCCTTCAAGGCCACCAAATGTGAATAAATATACTTTCCTTTCCATGCTTTCTCCAACAGTCCTTATTGCACATGCTAATCATTTGCATCAAACATAAAGAACTATGAGTCTAGACCATGATATGATCCAAAAAGAAAGGTCAGACCAACAATGCCCTATTAACGTGTTTTTGTTGGAGTGTTTGTCATGAAGGGAACAAAGTTCCTCTCTTGACACAAACTTTCCATTTTATTTTTTTAAAGGCAACACTTGTCAAAATCAAAAGCAGCACTTGCCAAAGCCGTGCGCAAACATTACTATAGCACAGTACACATACATAAACTAAAATTAATTTCTAATAACTTAACTTGCAGTATGAGCAATGCCAATTTGTCCAAGTCCCAGAGGTTTACTCTTTACCGGTTTCAGAAGACAGTTGATTTCTGACCGGAGTAACGCAGTTTGCTGGGACTTGGACAAATAGGTGTTGCCCATACTGCAAGCTAGGTTTTTAGAAATGAATGCCAAGTGGTTGAAAAGTGATTTTTGTCTGCATATGTGTTGCGAGTCTGGAGAGCAACAGATGGTTTGAGAGCTCACTCAACAAGAGCACTGGCATCTTCTTGGGCAGAATATAGTCTAGTGTCACCTGTGGAGATTTGCAGGGCAGCTACTTGGTCGTCTTTTTATGCCTTTGTTAGGCATTATAGATTGGATGTACAAACTAAACAGGAAGCCACATTTGGGGCTAGTGCTCTGAAGGCTGGCCTGTCTGTCACCTTCCTGTAGTGTGGTACTGATTTGGTATGTCTCACGCATCTCGACTGGACTGGAAGGAAGATAAGGAAGGCAAAGTTAGGTCTTATGTGCTAATTTTCTTTCCTCGTGTCTCTCTAGTCCAGCCCAAAACCCACCTGGGAAGAATAGGTGTCATGAGATTTGCGTTGAGTATCTTTGGAGGTAGAATACTGAGTGGAAAATTGCTGCAGTTTTCTTTTTTCACTCCGCTTTCTCTCAATTCTTGTTAATTTGTTCTTGCATTTCTCTAATTTTCAGTGATTGAGCTGTTTTTAAATTCAGGGTCCGTTGATGACCCAGTTTGTTGTTGAACTCTCTACAGTGGCCATATGGTTGATAGTAAGATCTGCTTTGCTACAGAAATATAGGTGACATCTTCAAACCAGTGGTTCTTGGTCCCCATCTGCTGGCAGAGTATAAACCCATGTATCTGGTCTGGACTGAAGAAAATGAGCATGTAAGACCTAATTTCACCTTTGTATGCTTTGTATCTCATTGTGTAATGCGTATTATCTTTAAACTAATGTGCTTTATGATAAAATAATGCACAATTTTGCTATTTAAAGTGTCAAATGGCAAATATCATACATTATTTCCATAGCGCACGTTAAGTCACTGAGGGAGTAGTTACTATCATCCAAGTGAGACATTTCATCCTTTTCCTGGCCTTTCACCACAATTTGTTGGGCTGGGATTCATTTTCTTTCCCACTGCCATGCAAGAAGGTTGATTACTGTGGAACCTCTTTTTCTTGACACTGGTATTCCCCCAACATTTGTCTAATGGGCTTTTTTTTTTTTTAATTTGAAGTTCTGGTTAACTATACACTGGTCAACATTGAAATCGTTACTGACTTTAAAAGGCCCTAATCTGTAGTATCTTGGTGAGCTGACCATGAATATAACATTAAAAAAAATTTTATTGGCTCTCGTTTTGAAGATATTGCATGTAGTTCATTTTTGACGTTTCACCGTGTAAATTTATCCAGTAGGACATCAACAACATCCCAAATAAGCCTTGAATGATGTAATATTGCATCACATTGCATAATACCAGCATGCACACATCATCCTGAGTTGATTGCATAATTTTCTGATGCAATGCAATACTACTGCCAAACGGCTGCTGAAGCCATCTGACGTCAGCAGTGTACTATATGCAGTCGAAAGGAAAGTAATCTGGTATTCTGTTCTGATATTGAAAGCCTCATGAATGCCTTAAAAATCACTCATGACCCACAAGACTGGAGACTATTTCTAGACTTTTCGAAACTGAGTCTGAAGGCTGTGCTTTTGAACAATGGAAACAGTCTTCCATCTATTCCAGTAGCGCATGCCGTACACATGAAAGAGACATACGATAACTTAAAGCATCTACTGACTTCGATTAACTATAACAAGTACAGCTGGCTCCTCTGTGGTGACTTGAAGGTAGTTGCCCTTTTAATGGGACTGCAGCAGGGATATATAAAATACATGTGTTTCTTCACCAGGGAGGGATAACTCTGTAGTTGGCGTGGCCCTTAGGCGGGGCGTGAAAGGCCACTATCCAGGGCGATCTCTTGAACAGTCTGTTGTGCCCTGTTAGCTGCACAAACTCATCTCTTAACTCTGAGGTACTCTCAGTAACTTTGTTTTCTGCAGTGTCTGTTCCAGAGGTCATTTCTAACAATATTGCTACACAATAATTGCTATATGAGGTTACAGAGCAATCTGTTCCATACACTACAGTGTTATCCCTCCCTGTTCACCAGCAGCCATCTTCTGCTCCCCCGATCGGGGACGAGCAACCCGAGCGGGCCTGCCAGCTTTCCCGCTCGGGGTTCTCCAGCCCAATCGGGACTGTGGGAGACGGAGGAGGAGCCAGCCGGCATTGAAAATCAGCTGCCGTCAGGCGGTCCCGCGCCTAAGGGCCTCGCCAGAGGGCCCTTTAGCGTGGCCCTTAGGCGGGGCGTGAAAGGCCACTATCCAGAGCATCTCTTGAACAGTCTGCTGTGCCCTGTTAGCTGCACAAACTCAACATCTCTTAACTCTCTGCTTGAGGTACTCTCAGTAACTTTGTTTTCTGCAGTGTCTGTCTGTTCCAGAGGTCATTTCTAACAATATTACTACACGATAATTGCTATATGAGGTTACAGAGCAATCTGTTCCATACACTACAGTGTTATCCCTCCCTGTGTTAAGCCTCACAAGTGTTTAGTCAGTTGTCTCTGCTGCCTTTGTTGTCCTTAAGTTCATCTCTAAGCAACATTGTTACATGATAATTACCACTTTGTGATACTAGGTAATCATCTCTATGTACTGCAGTGCTGTTCCTACAACCATCTGTAAGGCCCTTATTGTGTCTCCCTCAAACGCTATCTCCACTGTAATTTGTCCCAAGTGGCGACACGTCGTCTTACACACTATCTAGCATCAGCATAAATAAGTTGCACTTCTACTCTCACACTTCAAGGCCACGCAGCAGCCACCAAGCTACCATGGCCCTCCCACTACTTACCCTCTCCACCATAATCCTCCTAGTAAACACCTTTCAACACTCAGTAGCCCTCTCTGCCGGACAGTATCACATCACTACCCTACCCTACCTGGGCAAGAGGAATCATTCTAACCCCTTCCACCCTGATACCAGCCCCCCACACCACTCTCGACACTCACACCTACTGTACGTGGCCCTCAATCATCCTGACAATCCCAAACAGAAACCAGAAATGCAACGTTTCCTGAAATGTGCCCTTGTAAACTCACGCTCAGTACGCAAGAAATGGCCGGTCATCCCTGACCTGATAGCTGTCCATGGCCTGGATCTCCTCATGGTGACAGAATCATGGCTCAAGGACACTGATACAGCCCTCATAAACCAACTAATCCCCCCCCCCCCAACCTCTCCATTCATACCTGCCACAGGGCCAACCAGAAAGGTGGCGGAGTTTTTATCCTTGCAAAAACCGAACTCTGATTTCAACTACTCACAGCCAAGAGCACCATACACACGGACCACGGACATAATCACCATTGCCAATAAAGAGATCACCATAAACCTCATTTATAGATCCCCCTCTTCTCCACCTGAGGTCATCTCTACCTTTATTGACCTAGCCTGCAACCCAACTAACCCTTGCTTGCAAACCCAACTGGCTGCTCGGAGACTTCAACTTACCCTCCCTGCAGTCCATCCAAGCAGACGCCTTCCTAGAAGCTATGCAAACACTTGGGTTTGAGCAAATAGTGTACACCTCAACCCATCTTAAAGGAAATCCGCTGGACCTAATTTTCGCTCCCCACTCTGCTGCCAGCCAGAAGGCCAACCTAAACATGGATATCACCCCCCATCCCTTGGTCGGATCACAAGCAAATCACGTTCCAGATACCCATCCATTTTACTCATTTCTCCTCCAATGACTCCAGTACAGAATCCAGAACTACTTCTCATTTCAGACCACTTGATAAAGAAGAGTTCGTTAAACTCGCCTTACCTAAGCTCAATCCAATGCCTCCCAACCTTGAGGAAGCAATCACCAACTGGAACGTCACGCTGAAAACATTTGCTCAACTACCAGCCATAGACAAATCATTAGCCCCCAAGAGATCTAAAAGGAGACATCCAGCCCCGTGGTTTACAGCAGATCTTCGGTCATCTCTCCCCTCCCTTAGGAAACTTGAAAGGAAATGGAGAAGATCCCGCTCCAAAATTGACAAAGCAACATACCTAACCAGCCTTAAACTCCACCGTGAAACCATATACCTCGGAATGAGCGAATACCATGCCAAACTCCTTCTCCACTCTCTAAACAAACCTAGAGACCTTTTCAGCTTAGCAAAATCCCTAACTAAGGAACCTTCACCTACCCAACTCTATCCTATTTCCCCCCAGTCATATGCTGACTACCTCCAATCTAAAACTTCCATAACTGACACAGTTTGTTACCACTCCCTGCTACGCGCACACCTCACTTCCACCTATCACAATGTTCACAACCCCAACAGAGAAACATCCAGGATCTCATCGCCATCATCAACACCTCTACAGCTCCAAGTGACCCCTGCCCAGCATACTGGGTCAGAACTCTGCGAGTTGAACTTAGTCCAATTCTAATCAACATCATTGGACTTTCCTTTGCAACAGGCTCTTTCCCCGCATTCCTCAAACATCAATAAGACCATTTCTGAAGAATAACAGACTTGACCCACTAAAGACTGACTCCTACCGCCCAATCTCAAGTATACCTCTATTACCCAAGATAATAGAGAAGGTTGTCCAGTGGCAGATTCAACACCACATTGAGGTGTCACCTCTCGACCCCTGTCAACACGGATTCAGGGAGTCTCATGGCGTAGAAACTCTCCTCACCACCCTAACGAACGCTTTGAATAGAGGATTGGACAAAGTTGAAAATGGCTTCGCTCTTATTTTCCTAGATATCTCTGCTGCCTTTGACTCCGTTAATCACAATCAACTTCTTACTCGTCTCCAGGAGAAGGGCATCTGTGGCCTCGCCTGGGAATGGTGTAGGTCTTATCTATCGGATCGTTGGCAGCATGTCAGAGTTGGTTCCACCACATCCGCACCTTTCCACCAACACCAAGGTGTTCCGCAGGGCTCCTCTTTATCCGCGCTGCTGTTCAATGTCTACATGCAGCCAATATGTGACATCATACGCTCCTTCAATATCTCCACTCTAATCTATGCAGATGACGTCCTGCTGTTTACACCATTCAAAATCAAACAACCAGACTTCTCCAGCCTTATCAACTGTTTCAACGCCATCACCGACTGGTTATCTCAAAATCTCCGCATAAACTTCAAGAAGACGGAAGTTCTGTTCATATCAAGGAACAAAGATTTCTCCCCTCCATCCTCCCTAAGAGTAAGAGATGCGGAACTCCCTAGTAAACCTTCCATTCGCTACCTAGGGATTACTCTGGACCAGCATTTCGACTTTAAGGAGCACATACGAAACACCACCAGATCTGTCTACAATAAAATTAGAACGCTAAGGCACCTAAGGCCCATGTTACCTCATAATGACTTCAGGACCATTTTCCAGGCCCTCATTCTACCACACTTTGATTACGAAAATGTTGCCGTGTATGGACTCCCCAAGAACACCCTTAATCTGCTGCAACTCGCCATGAATGCGGCTGCGCGTGTTCTCTGTGGTTTAGCAAGATCAGACCATATCACCCCGATACTTAAGGAACTCCACTGGCTACCAATTCATTGCAGGTTAACATACAAAATCCTTCTCATCTTCAAGATCAATAACCTATCCCCCACGACACTCAGTGACCTTATCACCCTCACCCCGAAAAACAGAATCAGAAGGTCAGTAACCGACAACACCTTGATCATCCCCAAAGAGTCCAAGTGCACCCAGACGACCAAGAAAAGAACCTTCGCCTTCTACGCACCAAAATGCTGGAACGAACTTTCACCAGAAATTAGATCCATCAAAAACCTTATTCAGTTCCGTAAGGCAATCAAACACCACATTTTCCTACTTCACTTTGCTCAAGCATCCACCCCATCTCTGCTCACCCACTCACCAATGTCCACAAACCTTACCCTGTCACAAGTATTTTGAGCTTGCCTTAGCCCTCCTTGTATATACACACCTAATCTAATTGTATTTTGTACATATGTTTATAGTTACCCTGTTGCTCCAAGTTTAAACTCCTGTTACAATGTAAGCACAGAACAGTCTTCTGACTGTGCACCCTTGTTATATGTGAACCGCACTGATAACAAATAGCGCGGTATATAAAAGTTAAATAAATAAATAAATAAATGTGAGTGGGATAGCCAAGCAAGGGATTGGCACTACTTGTGGAAGGAATGGAATCGCAGACAAAATGTAACAGTTGGAGAGAAGAATATCCAGCACCCAGCTCTGGTTGAGGCTCACAAAATCCTGCTACCACCCCTTCACATCAAACTAGGTTTGATGAAAAACTTCGTGAAAGCCATGGACTGCACTTCACTAGCTTTCCGATATCTGCATGAAAAATTCCCTCGATTCAGCGAAGCAAAGATTAAAAAGGGAGTTTTTGTGGGTCCTCAGATTCAAGAGTTCTTCAAAGATGACCAGTTCAACAACTTGCTGCAGGGTGATGCGAAATAAGCATGGAATGCTTTTCGCCTAGTGTCAGCAAACTTTCTTGGGAATGTTAGGGCAGAAAACTACAAGGAACTAGTAGAAGACATGCTGATGCAGTATCAGAAACTTGGCTGCAATATGTCTCTAAAGATCCATTTCCTTGGTTCCCATCTTGACTTCTTTCCTGACAACTGTGGTATGGTTAGTGATGAACTGGGCGAGCGTTTTCACCAGGATATCACAACGATGGAGCAAAGATACCAGGGAAAATGGTCCACTACAATGCTGGCTGACTACTGCTGGACACTCCCCAGAGAAGCTCCCGAACAGCTGTACAAAAGACAGGCGAAAAAATCTAAGAAGTAGTCTGACTTGTTTTTTACAGGTATTAACCAAAGGCCTATTATATTTACTATTGACATGCATTTTGTGATGTAAACATTAATTCTTGTAGATTACAAAAAATCTAGAGCCAGCTTTGCAATTTCACTGTCATATTCGTGTTCAGCATATAAAAATTGATAAGAAATGACTATTTTTATTTTAGTAACATGACTTTTGTAAAAATTTGTTGACCAGTTATCAATTTCAGATCTGATTCTTCCTCTTAAGGGTACCCAGGGATGGCTTATACATCAGGCAGACTAGGCAGTTAGCTAGAGTGACAGCTTCTAAGGGATGGCAAAGAGAAGATGCAGTCAAAGGTCCTGATACTACACTAACTCTGTGAACTATCAGTGCATACCTTTACCTGCAGGGAGGATGGGTAGTTTTCAAATACATAAGAACATAAGATAAGAACATAAGATATGCCATACTGGGTCAGACCAAGGTCCATCAAGCCCAGTATTCTGTTTCCAACAGTGGCCAATCTAGGTCATATGTACCTAGCAGTTTCCCCAAGAGACACAAGTTCCACAATGCTTGTACTGGGTCAAGCATTGATATCTTCGGTCACTTCTTAATAATGGTTTATGGACCTTTCCTCCAGGAACTTGTCCAAACCTTTTTTTAAACCCAGCTACACTAACAGCCTTTACTACATCCTCCGGTAACAAATTCCAGAGTTTGATTACACGTTGAGTGAAAAAATATTTTCTTTTATTAGTCTTAAATAGTTTACCCTGTAGCTTCATTGCATGTCCCCTAGTCTTTCTATATTCTGATAAGGTAAACAATCGATCTACGTTTACCCGTTCCACTCCGTTCATTAATTTATAGACTTCTATCATATCTCCCCTCAGCCGTCTCTTTTCCAGGTTAAAAAGCCCTAACCTTTTTAGCCTTTCTTCATAGGAGTATCCTTCCATCCCCTTTACCATTTTGGTGGCTCTTCTCTGTACCTTTTCTAAAATCGCTATATCCTTTTTAAGATACGGCGACCAGAATTGTACACAATATTCAAGGTGCGGTCTCACCATGGAACGATATAGAGGCATTATAATATCTTTTGTGTTATTTTCCATTCCTTTCCTTATCATACCTAGCATTCTATTTGCTCTCTTGGCTGCCGCTGCACACTGGGCCGAGGGTTTTAACATGGTATCCACAATGATGCCTAAATCATTTTCCTGGGTGGGGGTTCCTAATGTGGAACCTTGCATCGTGTAACCATAGTTTGGGTTGTTCTTCCCTAGGTGCATAACCTTGCACTTGTCCACATTAAATTTCATCTGCCATTTTGATGCCCAGTCTTCCAATTTATCAGATCCTCTTGCAATTTTTCACAATCCACTTGGGTTTTAAAAACTTTAAATAGTTTTGTGTCATCTGCAAATTTGATAACATCACTCGTTGTTCCACTTTCCAGGTCATTTATGAATATGTCAAAAAGCAGCGGACCCAGCACAGATCCCTGGGGTACACCACTATTCACCTTTCTCCATTGGGAAAATTGGCCATTTAGCCCTACCCTCTGCTTTCTATCTTTTAACCAGTTCCTGATCCACAATAGTACATTGCCTCCTATCCCATGACGCTTTAGTTTTGCCAAACGTCTCTTGAGGGACCTTGTCAAAGGCTTTCTGAAAGTCCAGATACACAATATCAACTGACTCACCTTTGTCCACCTGTTTATTCACTCCTTCAAAAAAGCATAAGATTAGTAAGACAAGATCTTCCTTGTCTAAAGCCGTGTTGGCTGTCTCCCATTAGGTTGTGACTATCTACATGCCGAGTAATTTTTTTCTTTATGATTGTTTCTACCATTTTTCCCGGTACTGACGTCAGGCTCACCGGTCTGTAGTTTCCCGGATCACCCCTGGAACCCTTTTTAAAAGTTGGTGTTACATTGGCGATCCTCCAATCTTCAGGTATTAGAGATGGTTTTAATGATAGTTCACAGATTACTGATAGCAGTTCTGCAATCTCATATTTCAGTTCTTTCAACACCCTTGGATGTATACCATCCGGCCCAGGTGATTTGCTACTCTTCAGTTTATCTAATAGTTGTAAGACATCTTCCCGATGTATCGATATTTCCTCCAATTCTTCCGCACCTTTAAATACCACTTCAGTCATGGGTAACATCCCTATATCTTCCTCAGTAAAGACCGAAGCAAAAAATTCATTCAGTCTCTCCGCTATCGCCTTGTCGCCTCTTAGTGCTCCTTTAACCCCTTTATCATCTAATGGACCAACTGACTCTCTCACAGGTTTTTTGCTGCGAATGTACTTGAAAAGGTCTTTATTTCGCGTTTTTGCTTCCGCAGCAAGCTTCTTTTCAAATTCTCTCTTTGCCTGCCTTATCAATGCCTTGCATTTGACTTGCCAGTGCTTGTGCTGTTTCCAGGTTTCGTCATTTGGCTCTTTTTTCCATTTCCTGAAGGATGCTTTTTTGGCAACAACAGCCTCTCTGACCTCACCTTTAAACCATGCTGGCAGTTTTTTGGACTTCCTTCCACTTTTCTTAAAGCGTGGAATACAGCTGGTCTGGGCTTCCAAGATAGTATTTTTCAACAACACCCAAGCTTGATGTACGTCTTTAACCTTCGCAACTGCTTTACCTATTTACATGTGCAAAATGACTTTTGTAAATTGTCCCCATTAGGTTTATCCTATATATATGAAACATAGTTCCTTATCGTCCCTCTAGTCCAGTCCCTCACCACTGGGTAGTGCATCTCCTCTCACAGCATGGAGACTGAGCATGTCAGAGTTCTGATGTCACTTGGACCAATGCCAGTGGCAGCTCCCAGTGTGCTCAGTCTCAATGCAGCAAGAGGTGGTAGTGAGCCTAGGTGCTGGGCTCACTGGAGGAACACATAAGGAGCAATTAGAGGTGTGTTTTTGGTTGGTTTCCTAAACTGTGTTTAAGCTTTAACTTTAACCCAAAGAAAATAAAGTTAAAAAAATAAAAATAAAAAATAAATAAATACAGTCAAACCTCGGTTTTCATGATTAATCCGTTCAAAAAAGTCTGACTAAAACCGAAACGGACTAAAACCGAAGCAAGATTTCCCATAAGAAATAATGTAAATTCAATTAATCCGTTCCAGACACCCAAAAATATTGACAAAAAATACATTTTATAGAGAATAACTATATTTTTACATACAGAAAACAATGAGAAATACATATAAATGACTAATGAAATGGATAAATGAGCATGTAACATCACTTTTACCTTTATTGAAGACTTTTGTTGGCATATGGGACGCACTCCAGCCAGCTCCAGCTGCCCTCCCCTCCGGGGATCGAGCAATCACCACCAGCAGCGGAGGTGGGAACAGCCATCTTGGCCGGCTGCCCAATTGGGGCTCCAGCCTGCCTTGTAAAAGAGAAGCGCCATCGGGCGCTGGGAGAGGGGGACACTCCAGACAGCTCCAGCTGCTCTCCCCTCCAGGGATCGAGCAATCACCACCAGAAGCGGAGGCGGGAACAGCCATCTTGGCCGTCTGCACAATCGGGGCTCCAGCCTGCCTTGTAAAAGAGAAGCGCCAATAAATATGGAAGACAGTCAATCAGCAAGAAAATCAAAATAAAGAAAATCCCACTTCTGGCCACAAGATGGTGCTCCATTTTCAACTGTACGAAAACCGAGACAACGTACGAAAACCGGAACAAAATCTTGATGAAAAAAGTCAACGAAAACCGAATCGTACGAAAACCAGGGCATACGAAAACCGAGGTTTGACTGTAAACCGGTAGTCGGGCTAGGAGAGGAAAGGCAAAGGGGCTCCCTGCTCTCTTTCTATGCTATCTGCCTGCTTGTTATACTCTCCCCTCCTGGTTTGAATGGAGGGGATTGAAGTGCCTGTCAGTCTCTCTTTGACCCGGACGGCTCGCCTCTCCTCAGCGACAGAGCAGCCGTCAGTGGGTCTCTGCAGTTTTCTGCGCTCTGCTGGTGTGGAAGCTTTCGTCGGCAGCTCACGCTGTGCGATTCAGGCCCCGACTTGCGTGGCAGTCTCCCTGACGTGGTTTCAGCAGTGCGGTGAGTAACGGCCTGGGGGGCATTTCTGGTGTTCACTAGTGTGCGGCCTGCTGCTGAGCCTGTTTTAGTCGTGGTGGTGTCTTTTTTTCCCACGCTTGCTAGCTTAGCGATTTTGGCAGTTTCCAGCTTCAGAGAAGTCTTCTGGGGGGGGTGTTTAGCATTTCTTTGGGTTTTTCAAGGCCAATCGGGTTTGGCAGCATGCCCGGAGCGGTACAGTTTTAAAAAGTCTCTTTTTTTTTTGTTTGTTTTATTTTTGCTAACTTTCAAAGCTTCTTTTTAGGGTTCAAAAAGTGTTTGCTAGCTGATGCCTTCCCGTCTGCAGTGCCTGGTTTGTGGAACCCATCGGGGCATGCTCTCGGACGACGGGGTTTGTTGCGGTTGTGTGACAGAAGCAGCCACTATGGAGCAAGAGCTGCAAGAAAGGTCTAAGGACGCGGCGTCGGAGTTGGTGCAAGGATCTCAGGCCTTTCCTCTCCTAGCCTGACTACCAGTTTATTTTCTTTAAGCTTTAACTTTAACCCAAAGAAAATAAACACATTTTAGGAAACCAACCAAAAAACCACCTCTCTAATTGCTCCTTATGTGTTCCTCCAGTGAACCCAGCACCTAGGCTCACTACCACCTCTCGCTGCATGGAGACTGAGCAAACTGGGAGCTGGTGGGAGGTGCCACCGGTATTGGTCCAAGTGACATCAGAACTTTGACATGCTCAGTCTCCATGCTGTGAGAGGAGGTGCACTACCCAGTGGTGAGGGACTGGACTGGAGGGACGATAAGGAACTGTTTCATATATATAGGATATACCTAATGGGGACAATTTACAAAAGTCATTTTGCACATGTTAATTGAAGACATACGCAACATTGCTAGGAAAGGGGAAGTGCTTCTGATAGGAAATTTCAATATACCAGATGTTGATTGGCACATTCCTGCTGCAGTATCATCTAGAAGTAAGGAAATCCTGGATTCTCTACAGGGAGAACTATTCAGGCAATTGGTAATAGACCCCACATGTGAAGGGGCCCTACTGGACTTGGTGCTTACCAATGGTGAAAGTGTTTCTCATGTTGTAGTGGGAGATCATTTTGCATCCAGTGATCACCAGATGGTGTGGTTCAGTATTAGGACTAGGGCTGTTAGAATCCATTCAAAGGTGAGGATCTTAGACTTTAGGAAGACTGACTTTGCCAAGATGGGCCAATACCTCAGGGAGTCATTAGTGGGATGAGAACAGCTGGGGGATGTAGAAAAACAGTGGGCAAAACTGAAGGGATATTTTAAGGGCAACCAACCTTTTTGTTAAAATGGTAAATAAAGGTAAAAGGAAAAGGAGACCACTATGGCTTTCAAAAGAAGTAGCTGAAAAAGTGAAGAAAAAGAGGGAGGCCTTCATGAAATACAAGAGATCACAGAGAGAGGAAGACAAGCATCTATATTTGGAAAAACTTAGAGAAGCTAGCAAAGTAGTCAGGAAGGCAAAGATTCAAAAGGAGGAGGCACTAGCCAATGCAATAAAATGACGGGATAAGAGATTTTTCAGATATGTTAGTGAGAAGAGGAAGGGAAAAAGTGGTATTGTCAGACTCAAAGGTGCAGGGGAGGAATATGTAGAAGCTGATAAGGATAAATAGGAATTGCTTAACAAATATTTCTGTTCTGTGTTCACAGATGAAGAACCAGGAGCAGGACCTCAGAAAACACCCACAAACAGGAACAGAAATGAGGGACATCTTGAACAATTTTCAGAAGACTGTTTGTGAAAAACTAGCTCAACTTAAAGTAGACAAAGCGATGGGACCGGATGGGATACACCCTAGAATACTGAGGGAACTTGGGGACGTTCTAGCAGCTCCACTGACCTTTTCAATGCCTCGTTGGAGTCAGGAGTGGTGCCAAAAGACTGGAGAGAGGTTCATGTGGTGCCTTTACACAAAAGCGTAAGTAAGGATGTGGTTGAAAACTACAGGCCGGTTAGTTTAATTTCAGTGGTGAGTAAATTATTGGAAACGCTGCTGAAAGAGAAAATAGTGAGGTTTCTGGGGTCCATCAGATTACAGGATCTGAGGCAGCATGGATTCACCAGAGGCAGGTCTTGTCAGACAAATCTGATTAATTTCTTTGACTGGGTGATCAGGTAGTTGGACCGAGGGAGAGCCCTAGATGTGGTGTATTTAGATTTCAGTAAAGCCTTTGACACTGTTCCTCACAGGCGACTTATAAACAGAGCACCCTAGGGATGGACCCTAAAGTTACTGCTTGGGTTAGAAATTGGTTGGGTGAGAGGCGACAGAGGGTACAGGTAAATGGAGCTCACTCTGAGGAGAAGGATGTTACCAGTGGTGTGCCCCAGGGATCTGTCCTTGGTCCGATTCTTTTTAACATCTTTGTTAGTGATATTGCAGAAGGGCTGTCTGGTAAGGTTTGCCTCTTTGTGGGTGATACCAAAATTTGCAATAGAGTAGACACCCAGGAAGGTGTAGATAACATGAGGAGGGATCTAGCTAAGCTTGAAGAATGGTCTAGAATTTGGCATCTGGGATTTAATATTAAAAAATGTAAGTCATGCATTTAGGCTGCAGCAATCCAAGGGAGCAATATAGTATAGGGGGTGAAGTACTTTTGTCCACTAAAGAAGAGCGGGACTTAAGCGTGGTTGTTGATGATCTTAAAGTAGCTAAACAGGTAGAAAAGGCAATGGCAAAAGCTAGAAGAATGCTTGGGTGCATACGGAGAGGCATGGCTAGCAGAAAAAAGGAGGTGACAATGCCTCTGTAGAAGTCTTTGGTGCGACCTCATTTGGAGTATAGTGTGCAATTCTGGAGACCGCACCTTCCAGAGGATGTGAACAGGATGGAGTCGGTGCAGAGGGTGGCTACTAAAATGGTTAGTGGTCTTCATTATAAGGCATATGAGGACAGACTTAAGGATCTTAATATGTACACCTTAGAAGAAAGGCAGGATAGAGATGATATGATTTGAGATGTTTAAATACCTCCGTGGCATAAATGTTCAGGGAGAGAGCCTCTTTCAATTGAAAGCAAGTTCTGCTACGAGGGGACATGGGATGAGGGTGAAGGGAGATAGATTCAGGAGTGATATGCGGAAATATTTCTTTACGGAAAGAGTAGTGGATCCGTGGAATAGTCTCCCAGTGGAGGTGGTAGAGATGAGGACTGTAACTGAATTCAAAAAAGCATGGGACAAACACAGAGGATCTCTAAAGGTAAAAAGGGGACTGTTATGGAAGGACAGACTAGATAGGCTATGTGGTCTTTTGCTGTCATCATATTTCTTATGTTTCTATCCGGGGACATTAATGCTCCTCTGGATCCTCCTCTGTCTCCACGAGGGGGTGCTTTGGCTGTGGTCGGTCCTTCTAACCCTCTGCCTCCGGGAGGGAGTACTCTAGTGTGGTTTTCCACAGACTTTGTTTTATTGCTGCACGAAGCCTTTTGCTTGCGCCAGCAGAGTGTCTTCGGACCTTTCGGCACTCAGAGCTATGGCAGGCCATGACACTCCAGAGAAGTCCGACCTAGCCAATGCAGGGCCAGCTAAGAGGGCGCGATCTGGTGAGGAGCCGCTCCCTTTGTCAGAGTGGCAGGACATGGAAGATTGTGAGCTGGATCCTGAGGCAGGTGGGGAAGAGCTCGAAGAAGATGAAATTCCGGATCCGGAGGAACAGGCTAAGATAACATGTTTTTTTCGGAGAGAGGAACTGCCGGCCTTGATTATAGAATCTCTTCAAGCTCTCAATTTATCAGTTCCTCAGTCGGCGGAGGATGAGGGGGTGGAGGACCCTCTCATCCAAGCGATGTGAAAGACTCAGGCTGTGTTTCTGGTTCACAGGGTGGTTAAGCAAATGATCCAGGATGAGTGGGATCTGCCCATAGCAGCCTTTAGGGGGGGTTCAGTCTATGAATCGTCTCTATCCGTTGTCAGACGAAGAGCGGGAAAGGTTTCGTTCCCCTCGCGGGGATGCAGCTGTTTCTGCAGTCACAAAAAAGACTACCATCCCGGTAGAAGGCGCTGCATCTCTCAAGGATGGACAGGACCAGAAAGTGGACACTTTGTTGAAACAGGCCTTTAAAGTTAATGCGCTGTCCCTTCAGGCTTCGACTTGCGGGGCTTGGGTTGCGAGGGCCTGTCTGCGCATGTCGCAAAGGTTGCAGCTGCCGACGAGTGGATCACAAGAATAGTTGGCCGATACCACCAGGTTGGAATCGTGGGCGGCTTACTTGGCTAATGTCCACTATGATCTCATCAGAGGTTTGGCGAACAGCATGGCGTCTTTGGTGGCGGCGCGGCGCTATCTTTGGCTGAGGAACTGGGCAGCAGACAGTTCCTCCAAGGCTCGGCTTAGCAAGCTTCCCTTCAAGGGGAAGCTATTGTTTGGAGAGGATCTAGACAAAGTGGTCAAAGACTTGGGCGAGTCAAAAGGGGGCCACTTGCTGGAGGACAAGCCGAAGCAGAGTCGGACGGTGACAGCAGTTCGAGGGCAGTTGCAGGATTTCCAGTGTTTTCGAACCTCTCGCCTGGGGGTTTTCCAGAAGGGGAGGTTTCCCTCACGGGGACAAGGATTTTGTGGATTCCGAGGAGTGGGCAGGGGTTTCGCTGGTCCATAGTCCTCGGGGTTCAAGAAGTCACAATGATGCGAGGGGGGGGGGCTCAGGTTGGGGAGCAGCCTGTGGGAGGTCGGCTATGGGAATTTCTCTCAGCTTGGGTCCAGATAACATCCGACCAATGGGTTCTGGAGGTATTCGCGAGGGTTATGCCCTCAAATTTGCTCGGTCGGTAGTCGACTCCTTTGTCCTTTCTACTTGCAGGACGCGAACCAAAACAGTTGCTGTGGGGCAGACGTTGTCTCGACTTTGGCAGCTAAGAGCGGTGGTCCCAGTTCCTCCAGATCACTGCGGTTGCGGTCGCTACTCCATTTATTTTGTGGTTCCCACAAAGGATGGGTCCTTCTGTCCCATTTTGGACCTCAAATGGGTGAACCGTTGTCTTTGGGTTCCTAATTTTCGAATGGAGACGCTAAGGTCAGTGATAGTCGCAGGGAGAATTCTTGACCTCACTCAATTTCACAGAAGCGTACCTTCACATTCCTATACGACCGGAACATCAGCGGTTTTTAAGATTTGCGGTGCCTCAGGGTCACTTCCAGTTTCAAGCGTTGCCGTTCGGCTTGGCGACGGCACCTTGCATTTTCACCAAGATGATGGTAGTAGTGGCGGCAGCACTTCGAAAGGAAGGCATCTTGGTGCATCCTTATCTCTAGCTAAAGACCCATCTCTTTTGCACAGCTTTCGATCTTCCTCCCCCTGCCTATACTTAATGGTATTTTTCTTCTCTCACTTCCTTATTCTGGCCTCCTCCCTTGCTGCTGTCTCTTTCCTATCAAAAATTGGCATTCCTTTCTGTTTCCTTTTTCTTTTCAGCAGTTTCCAATTTTATTTATTTATTTGGCATACATTTATACACCGCTCCTTCCAGCGATCAGAAGCAGTCCATTGTACAAAGACAAGGGAGAGGGGACAAGACAAGGGGGAGACTAACAATGACACGATTAGTTATACATTTGATTGGCATATAAATTACTGTTTGAACACCAGTGCAATTTTAATGTAAACCGCCGCATGCCTTTTTTGGTTTTGGCAGTCTATCAAGTTTTAAATAAAGATAAGACGACTGGCTGATCCTGGCAAAATCCAGAATCGAGAGTGTACAGGCTACGAGCAGAGTGGTTCAACTCCTACAAAGTCTAGGCTGGGTAGTCGATGTTGCCAAGAGCAGCTTGGCTCCCTCCCAGGTCCTGGAATACCTGGGTGTCCAGTTTGACACTCGGGTGGGCACAGTGTTTCTTCCGGAGCGTCAGGCGCAGGGGCTGCCTCTCCTGGTGCAGTTTCCTGAGGCGCTTGGCTCCAATGGCCTTCCAGTATCTTTGAGTACTCGGCACGATGGCCGCCAAGCTAGAGGTAGTTCCATGGGCTAGGGCGCACATGCGCCCATTCTAGAGATCTCTGCTCCATCGCTGGTCTCATCAATGAGATTCCTTTGTCAAATGGCTGCCTTGTCTGTTGGCAGTCAGAGAGGCCCTACTCTGGTGACTTCATCCGGAAAATCTGGAAGCGGGCATGCCTTTCGAGCAGCCACAGTGGGTTCCAGCGCTGATGAATGCCAGTCTGACAGGCTGATGAGGCCCATTGCAGGGAGCTCTTTGCTCTGGGAAGCTGGAAAGGCCTGGACTTCGGTTGGTCGATCAATCGACTGAAACTGCGAGCGGTAGCGTTGGCGCTACGAGCCTTCGAACCCGAGCTGCTAGGAAGGGCAGTAAGGGTGCTGTCGGACAATGCGTCGGCGGTGGCCTACCTCAATCGACAAGGGGGCACAGGCAGCACAGCGCTGGAGCAAGAGGCGGAGGTCTTGTTCAACTGGGTAGAGCCTCGAATCCAAGCGCTGTCATCGGCGCACATTGCTGGGACATACAATGTGACGGTGCACTTTCTCAGTCGAGTTAGGGTGGATCCTGGAGAATGGGAGCTCCACTCGGACGTCTTTGCACAGATAATCTGCAGATGGGGGATTCCCATCATGGATCTGAAGGCAATGTTTGGATCCACCAAGGTGAGTTGTTCCTTCAGCAGAAGGCGAGAAAGAATGTCTGAAGGACTGGATGCCTTGCTGCAGCAGTGGCCCACGGAGGTCTCCTTTATGTCTTTCCTCCATGGGTGCTCATAGACCATGTAGTACAGCATATCTCGAGGCACATCAGGGGAAGGTGATTTCGAACCATTGGATCTGGCCTTGGTGAAAGATTTGACTCTCAAGACAGTTTTCTTGGTGGCAATCTGCTTAGCGCGTAGGATTTCAGTGTTGCAGGCTTTGTCCTGTCGGGAGCCGTTCCTTTCTTTTTCAAGAGAGAAGGTTGTGCTTCGTCTGGTGCCTTCTTTCCTACCTAAGGTGGTGTCTGTTTCATGTCAACTAGCCAGTGTCTTTGCCGGTGTTGGGAAGTTCAACCGACAGTAGTTCGGAACGCAGTTTGCGTTTGCTAGATGTGAAAGAGTGCTTCAGCGTTCCTTGAAAGTCTCGGAGAGTTTCTGAAAGTTGGATTGCTTGTTTGTTCTCTTCAGAGGCCCTCGGCGCGGTGAAGCAGCAGCCAAAGCTTCTATTTCTAGGTGGGTCTGAGAGACTATGGTGTCGGCTTATATCCTGCAAGGGCATCAAGTGCTCTTGGGTTTGAGGGCCCATTCTACCAGAGCTCAGGCCTTTTCTTGGGCAGAGTTTGCTTTGGTGCTGCCAGTTGAGATTTGCAGGGCGGTCATCTGGTCTTCTTTGTATACTTTCAGTAAGCATTATCGTCTGGATGTACAGGCGGCAAGGGATGCCTGTTTTGGTTTCGCAGTGTTGCGGGCCAGTATAGCAGGTCCCTCCCATTAATTTACTGCTCTGCTACATCCCAGTGGTGAGGGACTGGACTGGAGGGACGATAAGGAAAGAGAAATTAGACTTACCTGCTAATTGTTGTTCCTTGAACTCCAGTCCAGTCCCGGATCCCACTGGGGTTCATTGGTCTGTTGCGCATCTTGCTTAAGTGGTTGGCAGAGCCGGATCAAGAGACAGGTATAAGGTTAAGAAAGGTGTTTCTAATCTCCGTCTTCATTTCATCTCTGTTTCTTTCTCTGCCTTTCCTGTTCTCTCTCTTTCGAGGAGAGTGGAGGGAACTCTCCTCTTGTGGGGGGAGGATAACTAACAGTTTGTATTAGTTTATCTGTTTTAATGTTGGTGTTTAAGCTTCTTATTTGTTGCTGCTCTGAGTTTGCTTTGTCATTAGATCACTGGGAGCTGGTGGGAGGTGCCACCAGTATTGATTCAAGTGACATCAGAACTCTGACATGCTCAGTCTCCATGCTGTGGAAGGAGGTGCACTACCCAGTGGTGAGGGACTGGACTGGAGTTCCTCAAGGAACAACAATTATCAGGTAAGTCTAATTTCTCTTTTTAGTTTAATATTTAAAAGCTGATGTCTAATATATGCATTCTTACAGATATACTCTGAAAGGGGTGGTGTTGGCGTGATCATGATTGTTTAGTTTAATAATCAAAAGGGTCCTGAAAGTTAATTGAAGGGGGTGTAAAGGTGAAGGTTTACCCAGAGCAGTTAATATCCTTGCACCAGCCCTGAGGGAAAAGGACAAAAATATGTTTCTTTTACTGACCATGGTGTGTAGTTTAACACATATGTAGACACATTGGGCCCGATATTCAAAAGCATTTACACAGTTTACAGAGCTCTAAATCATGTAAATGCCCCTAGGCGGGATAGTCAGCGGCACTAACATGGTTAGTGCCGCTGAATATCCCAGAGTAATGCCACTATACGCCCTGATGCTAACTACTTAGCATTGGGGTGTGTCGGGGCATTCCAGGGGGCAGTACTCAGGGCTAACCGGGCAATATTCAGCCACTTCCCAGTTATCCCTCAGTGGCAAAAGTTAGGCGCAGCAAAAGCTGTCCTGACTTTCGCCACCAGAGCTAACCGGGCAATGGCTGATTATCGCCGCTGCATAGTTAGTTTCTGCGCCGTGTGTGTGGCTGTGCAGCGACCCTGAATATTCAATGCCAGTGGCCGGATATGTCTCTGGATTGAATATCTTGGGTTAAAGTTTGGCGGCGGCAAATGACAACTGAACATAATGGGCCCAATAATCATAAGAAAGGTCTATGAAAATGATATATTCTGAATGGGGATCTCTGTCAGATTTAGAATGGTGTGCATTACCTTTTGTCTCTTGGGACTCTTGGTAACCACATTTGGGATCCTGTAAGGCAAAAGAGCAGTGATGCAAAGACCAAACCCTATGTGCTCCACAGTGGCAAATGTGGAAACCCTGAAGAAGATCTGGCATAAGCTTCCATAAGTTTCAATAGTTTTATTATCAGTGACCACAATTTCTTAATTTTTACCAGGGTTAGAAATCAGGGTCCTGATATTCAAACCCCGCTAAAAACGATATTTGGCAGTACTTTTTTTACCAGTAGCCTAATGGTTAGAGCACCGGCTTAGTAACTAAGAGACTGGGGTTCAATTCCCACTGGCATTCCTTGTGGCCTTGGGCAAGTCACTTAACCCTCCATTGCCTCAGGTCTGGCAATCTACTTCTGGTCACACTGCCAAGAAAACCCAGGGGCTGCTGAGTCACCAGGAGTCAGCACTGACTTGAAGGCACGCATTGCAATGCAATTGATCAGGGCTACTGAATATCCCCGCAGATTGCCTTGGCACAATTCGGATAGCCAGGGCAGTCTATGGGCAAGACTGTGGTGGTCCCAGCATTATCCATTCAGCTGTGATTTTCAGCCCCCTAACAAGATAAGTAACCATATAAAGGTAAGACAGTTCAATGGCTGTCCTAATTTTATGCGATTTTGATATTTGGTTATCGGCTGAATATTGCTACTGTCCGGATAGCAATAGAGATCAGCAGTGAAACCAGATATCCAGCATTCAGCGATGAATATCCGTTTTCACTTTTGCATGCAGCAGCCAGGGATTTTACCAACGCTGACTACCACAGGCTGCATATCAGGTCCTAAGATTTATATTTTCCTATTCAAGATAGAGATTAAAGAGAATTCTCAGTTGGTAGTTTTTATGACAGCAATGCCACAGAACAACCATGTCATTAAAATGGGTATTTTCAATGCATGCAAGCAGACACTTTTGCTAACATTATATTATAGAAACAAAGAATATGAGCACAGATAAGGAAGAGGTTTTTAGGGTTTTTTTTTTTCTTTCTGGTACAGTGCCATTGACCCCAGTTAATTTTTGGTTTTCCCATTGTATCTTTTCAACTATTTATTTAAACATTTTTCTATACCGCTTTGTCCTTCAATGAGAGCGGTTTATATTATAACAAACATTATGCATAATACTGATTACTGTTCAACTGTTCTAACATTATAGAAAGAACAATTGGACCTTAGAGGGCAAAGGTAGTATGAGAAACTATGTACATGGTCATGAGGATATGACAACTATGTACAATTTTTCGTGTCATATTTAGTGTTTATTAGTCCGTTGCTATGGGTCAAAAATCAGTGACTTGGATCATATTGTTTAGGTGGTTAGGTTATATATCCAAAGTGAATTGAGTAGAGATGAGTTTTTTTTTTTTTTTTCGAAAGTCCTTGATTGAAGTTGCCCCCAAGTCATCTGGGAGAGAGTTCCAAAGTTATGGAGCATAGAGTGATAGTGCTCTTTCAGATGTGTTTTGTATGGTCTTTTGGTATCCAAGGGGTGTGATGATATTCATTTTTATTTCTTCTAGGTCGGGTACTTGTCTCTTGTTATAGTGTCTTGTAAGATGTATGCTGATGGTGAATGATCTTGAATTGATTAAAGTTGATTTGTATCTGATACGGGAATGGATTGGGAGCCAGTGCAACTTATTAAGTATTGGTGTGATGTGGCCATGTATATCTGTTCCTGTGATTAGGCGAGCTGCATTGTTCTGCACTAGTTGGAGTGGTAATATAGTTTGCTTTGGAAGACCCTGGTATAGTGAATTGCAATAGTCTAGCATTGGAGTGATGATTGCATGGCAGATGGTCTAGAAATTATTTTAGTCTTCTTATTGTCTTCATCTTGTAGTAGGCAATTGTGGTTGTTTTTGCTATGTGTGGTTGCATGGTCAGGTTTTGATCTATTATGACTCCCAGGTATTTAACTTCTTTTCTCACTGTTATATTTTTTTGCAGTATTTTGATTGACTGTATTGGGGTAAATGATGTGTCCCTGGTGATGAAGAGTGCCTCTGTCTTTTTGTAATTTATTGATAGGTTGTTAAGCCAGTTGATCATGTCTTCTACGCATGCCGTTATATTCGAGAGGTTTGGATTGTGTATTTTTATAGGAGTGTATACCATGTCATCAACATATATTTTATATTGTATTTTGTGCTTTTTGATCACTTCACATATTGGTTTTATGTAGATTTAAACTGAATTTCAGAGAGGGATGTTCCTTGCGGGGCTCCTTGGTTTATAGGGAAGTACTTTGATTTCACTGTACCACATTTCACTTGTTTGTCTATTGGAGAGATATGATTTGAACCATGTTAGCGTGTTAATGTAGGCCGATTTCTTTTAGGCGTTGAAATAATATTCTGTGGGAGACTGTGTCAAATGCCGAGGATATGTCCATAAAGATGAGGATAAATCTTGTTTTTGTGTTATCATTGCTCAACAGCATTATAAGAGGGATAGACAATAGAAGTGTGTTTGTGCCATGGTTGGATCTGAATCCATGTTGATGTTGGTCTAATGGAGCATATTGGTCGAGGTGGTCCTGAAGTTGTCTTTGAACTGTTTTTTCTATTTTAGCGATGAAGGGTAAGCTAGAGATTGGTCTATATGCAGCTGGGTTGTTCAGGTTGAGTGATGCATCTTTGAGTATTGGACGTATAATGGCTTGTTTGAGAGTTGGCATGTAGCCTTGGGTGAGTGACGTGGAGGTTATGTTGTGAATGAAGAATTTGATTTGTTGCTTCATTGCTTTTAGCCAAGCAACGGGGCATGGATCTGCAGGTGAAGTTGTAGTGTTAAGTGATGAAATGATATCTTCAATTTGCTGAGTGGATGGGATATTGAAGGTTCCCCATAGTTCTCTGAAGAATGTTGTGGGGTTGGTTAATTATCGTCGATATTGTATGGATATGATTGTTGTGTGTGTTTAGGTAATCCGCAGTGGAGGAGTGGCGTAGTGGTTGGGGCAAGGTACTTCAGGCCAGAAGGTCGGGGGTTCAAATCCCACTAGAGGACAGCAACCTTGGGCCGGAAGGACTGGGGTTTCTAGTCCCACAGGTGCTCCTTGTGGTCTTGGGCAAGCCACTTAACCCTCCATAGCCCATGTTCCCTGTAAAATAGTTATCTCCAAGTTATAATGCCCTGTTCAATGTAATTTCAGTTTGTTCAATGTAAACCACACTGATGCAGAATAGCACGGTATATAAGAGAATGTAAATAAATAAATCAGCCATTATTTGAGGATTTATTTCCGGGGTGTTTTTATGTGGGTCTTTGGTGAGAGTTCTCATGATGTTCAGTAGTTCCTTAGGTTTATTAATTGAGCTCATAATGAGGTTTGTGTGGTATTCTTGTCTGGATCAATTGATTTTAGTAGTGTATTGGTTTTGATGTGCTCTGTATTGGTGTAGGAGCTCTGGATCTTTTGTCTCCATTTTCTTTCCAGTTTTCTTAGTGTTTTGTTTGGCAGTTCTGATTTTGTCAGAATACCAGGGGGCCGTCTTTAGTCTACGCGAGGAAGATGAGTTTTTGTTAGGTGCAGTTGCTGTATTGGATATCAAGCTATTCCAGTAGTTTATTGTATCATCAAGGTTGTCTGTCTCGTGGTAACTCGGGGATGACTTCTTTTAGGAAATTCTTCCTTGTTAAATCTTTTGAATTTTCTGTGGCAGTGTTGCATATGTTCTTGTACTGGAGGATGTGCGATGCGTAGGGTAAAATTTATTAGATGGTAATCCAACCATGGTATAGGGGTAATTATGGGGCAAGTAATGTTGTTTTGGTCTATCATTTGTGGGATGAATATAAGGTCAGGGGTTGTTCCAGATTGGTGTGTGGGGGATTTTATTTGTTGGTAGTGGAAGGCTTCCATGGCTTTGATAAAGGATTTGGCTTCCTTTTTATGGGTAGATTCAAGGTTGAAGTCTCCCAGAGCTATAAGGGGTTTTTGTGTAGAGTTATAGGCACATACTGTCTCAAGCACTTTGGATAGTTCATTGTCCTTAGCAGAGGGTGCTCTGTAAGTGAGGCTGAGGGTTAAGTAGTTTGTTATAGTGATTGAATTTGAGTAATCTGAGCTGATAGATGTGTTTTAAATTTGAATTGAGATTTTGCTAGGATAAGAGTTCCACCCCCTCTTTTCTTGTTTCTGGTACAGTTGAATGAGGAGTAGACTTCCGGAATGATTTGATTGAGGATAACTTGATCATTTGACTAGGGATCTCCATGCTTTCTTGAATTCAGTTGTGGTCTTTTGGCCTTCACTGCCGAATCCTTATGCATCCACCATCCTTTCCTTATCCTCTCTCACCACTGTCTTGATTTTCTGTTGCAGACCTGATGTGCCAAAAGGAGCTGCTTGCCTCAAACTGTTTATGGGATTTACAAAGTAATAATATGCACCCATAGTGGTGCCAGAACCAGATTTAAGTCCTTGCAGTGATGCCTCTTTTGGAACTATAGAGAAAGTGGACTTCAGATCCTGAAGGAGATTTCACATGGACATATGTTCTAATGGAAATTTAATTATCAATTTTTGCTTGATTTGACACCAGCAAATGATGCTTTCTCTACATGCCGATAAACCGTTATTTCTTCTCTTCCTGGCTTTCTCGCAAGTTGTGTTCATTCTGATTTTGTACCGACATGGAGCCTCCAGCCTACTACAGGGACTTTTAATCAGCCCTCAAGGCTCCTGGGACTATTCTAAAACACATGATGTGTATACAAACCTGAGTGTCTTCACACCAATTCCTGATGAGAAAATTATGGCATATTGTCCATTAAAGTCACCGATACTTGGTATGTCCAATCAGCTGTCTAAAATGGAAAATTTTTAAATAGTTTTAACCTTTTGAGTTTCCCAGGCTATGTTCAAAGTGTGAGGTGCTGGTTTACTGATTACAAAAATGACTGCCCTATTCTGATGGCATCTCCATCTCACTCATGCAGTAAGCTTGGTCGCTGCTGCAAAGTTTGCATTTAAATAAATGCAGTGGGGCAAAAACAGTACCAGAAACTGATATAGGATGCCCATGTCACAGACGAACAACATCTGTCTACCTCCCTCAACAATGTGATCTAAAGAAATCACTCCCAAATGGTTTTCAAGCATCTGCTTGCACCTCAAGGGCCCAGCAGGGAATGTCAATGAAATCAGTGTCTTTCTTTTAGTGATGAATAAGGTTGCATCTTATTTCCCTTCAGCCTGAATTGTCTTCCTAATATTGCTGCTACTATCTTAAGGTTTGCAGCATTAGTATTTGCCAGAGGAAGGTAACACTAGGTTTACAGCAAATAGGGTATTCTGGGAAACAACGTTAAAGGGAACTCTGAAACATGATGTAGGCTAAATTGCTGAATCAAACCCAGTATTCACACTGTCCCAACAAATTGCATGTGTGTTGAAATGAACCTTTGTTAGACTGGGACCGTGCCTTGGTATGGACCAGGTTCCTCCAGCTATTCCCCCATAAAGGGCATTTTGTTTCATTTTTGTACTATGCAAATAAACTATACTTCCCAAAGCCCAGCCGATCTTTTACATTTCCTATCATGCAATTATGTGAATTATTTTAAGAAGTATAGTTTATGCAGTTTGTTGAAGAAAAGGTGTGAGGATTAAGTCTGCTTCATTTCTATTGTGGAACATAATCTTTTTTGATTGAATCATTTGAAAATAGTTTTTCAATCAGGAATATCTCTGTCTCTTCCCAATATCCGGCCATGCTTCTCCAGGCTGACCAGACTAACCCGTTGCTTTCAAAATTTACCTTTTTTTTAAATAATACGTTTGACTTATGGTCATGAAAGGTACCAAAATAATACTAGAAATGTCTTCCTCTGAACAGTTAAATAATAGGGTGAAACTATGTAAGCATTCCCAGCTGACTAGTCCATGAATGATCTCTAGTCTCTTGTGTGGCATGTGTATTTGCTGGTGAATCACTGGGGCTATTGTACCTGACAGAATTCTTCTAAAGCAAAAGCATAATTTATTTTTCCTTTAAACATGATCAGAAAGGATAAAGAGGCAACAAAATTGAGAGTTAATAGGAGTAGTAAAATGATTTACCTTTTCTGCACAATTTCTAGTGTAATATGTGTTAATACACACCAGCCATGTAACAGCAAAATGGTTCTGCATGTGCAGTCATTCAACACTAGAGTTTTCTATAGTAGTCCTACAAACCATGTCAAAGATTACATTTTCTTTCCAAGAAAGTACTGTATAAATGACCAAACAATTTAGGACAATGAGTAATAGTCTAGTGGTTAGAGCAGTGGGCTGAAATCCAGAGAAACCAGGATTCAAGTACCACTGATGCTACTTTTGACCTTGGGTAAGTCCTTTAATCCTCCATTGTTTTACATAGTAACATGGACCATGCTGGTCTTTTATCTGCCATCATATACTATCTAGTCTGCCCAGCAAGGTGGCAAGAAGTAGGTGCACCTGACACTCCATGCAGGTCCCCCCTCCCATGCCTTTGTTTAGGAGTGCACCCACCGCTCTGTATAGGGCACCCCTGTTTGTTGAGATATGAGATAGTTAAGTTTATTTTGATTTTATCCTGTTGCTATAAAGGGATCCATGCCATTTTGGGTACAAACGTAATTTGAGGACAGGGAAGGACCTACACCTGAATGTAACATGCTTTGATCTATTACTGAAAAGGTGTAAACAAAATTCATGTTAATAATAATAATCCTATCATAATAACAAATAAAATAATAGAGGGGATATTCAGGGGCGATATTGAGCCCGCTGCATGGTTAGCCTCCGCACCTACTGCTGCTCTCTGTCATGGGGGCTATCAGTTCTCCCACACGCCTCGTCCCACTGGCCGTGGTGGTGGTGTTGGGCTTCTACTCTCTCCCTCTTGCCAATTCCAGCCCATCCCGCTGCCTCAGTCTCACTCCTTTCTCTCCTTTTTGAAGTCCACTCCATCCTCCTTTTCGCTCCACTTCCTCTCCGGGTAGCTGTTTATCGTCCTCCTGACAAGTCTGCTCCTACCTTTCTCACTGACTTTGACTCTTGGCTTTCCCTCTTTCTGGATTCCTCTTCCCCCACTCTTATTCTTGGGGATTTTAACATTCATGTCGACAATCCCTCTGATCCTTATGCTTCAAAGCTCCTCTCCCTTACCTCCTTGTTTGACCTCCAACTTTGTTCCACTGCCCCCACTCACCAACGCGGCCACTGCCTAGACCTGATATTTTTCTCGAGCTGCTTACCCTCGAACTTCTGTAGCTCAGTTCTCCCCATATCTGACCATCACCTTTTAAGCTTTAATCTTCATCACCTGCCGCCTCAGCCTCGTCCTGTCTCCTCCAACCTATTTAGAAATGTTCATGCTATTGATCCCTTGGCTCTCTCTTCCACCATTTCTTCATCTCTCTCTTCCACTGTCATCTAAGTCTGTTGACGAGGCAGTAACCTCCTATAATGCTGCACTCTCCTCAGCTCTGGATGCCCTTGCTTAGCCCATCCCACGTCCTGTGAGATGTTCTGCACCCCAGCCCTGGCTTTCACCCACTACCCGCTATCTATGTTCCTGTGCCCGTTCTGCTGAGCGTGCTTGGCTCAAACACCACTCTCCTGCTGACTTTCTACACTTCAAATTCATGCTTGTCTCTTTCCAGTCAGCCATAGCCCTTGCCAAACAAGACTACTATATCCATCTGACTAACTCTCTTGCCTCTGATCCTCATCGTCTCTCTTTACTACTCTCAACTCTCTCCTCAAAGTCCCTCCGCCTCTGATCCCTCCCTCCCTTTCTTCCCAAACCCTAGCTGATTTCCATGACAAAATCCACAAGATCACTCTCCAATTGCCCACAAACTCGGCTACCTCCCCTCTGCCCCCTCTCCACTCCCAACTCTCCCCCCTATCTCTGCCACCCTCTCTTCCTTTCCTGTGATCTCTGAAGAGGAGACTACACACCTTCTTTCTTCCTCCAAACTCACCACCTGCTCCTCTGATCCTATCCCCACCCGTTTCCTAAGCCCCGTCCCTTCCATCTCTCCTATTTTCAACCTATCGCTCTCCACCGCAACATTCCCAGCAAACTTCAAGCATGCTGTGGTCACACCTCTCCTTAAACCCTCACTTGATCCCACCTGTCCTTCTAACTATTGACCCATCTCTCTCCTTCCCTTCATTTCTAAACTACTTGAACGTGCGGTTCACTGCCACTGCCTCGACTTCCTCTCCTCTCATGCCCTCCTGGATCCCTTACAGTCTGGCTTTTGTCCTCTACACTCTACTGAAACGGCTCTTGCCAAAGTCTCCAGTGACTTGTTCTGGCAAAATCCAAGGGCCTTTACTCTGTCCTCATCCTTCTTGACCTCTCTGCTGCTTTTGACACTGTTGACCACAAGCTTCTCCTCGATACCCTGTCTTCGCTTGGTTTTAGTGGCTCTGTAATTTCCTGGTTCTCCTCCTATCTCTCCCATCGCTCTTTCAATATGTGTTCTGGTGGCTCCTCCTCTGCTACCCCGCTCCCAGTTGGTGTACCCCAAGGATCTGTCTTGGGTCCGCTCTTCTTCTCTCTCTATACCCAGTCCCTTGGTGCGCTTATCTCTTCCCATGGCTTTCATTACCATCTATATGCCGATGACTCCCAAATCTACCTCTCTATGCTTGAAATCTCTCTGGCAATCCAGACCCAGATCTCTGCCTGCCTCTCAGACATTGCTGCCTGGATGTCTCACTGCCGCTTGAAATTGAATATGGCCAAGACTGAACTTCTCATCTTTCCCCCTAAAACCTCCCCTCTTCCTCCTCCTTTCTCAGTCTCTGTGGATGACTCTGTACTCCTTCCTGTTTCCTCTGCCTGCAATCTAGGGGTTGTCTTTGACTCCTCTCTCTCTTTCTCCAACATATCCAGCTTGTAGCTAAGACCTGCCGTTTCTTCCTCTATAACATTGGCAGAATCCGCCCTTTCCTTTCTGAACACACTACCAAAGCTCTTATCCACTCCTTAATCTTCTCCCACCTTGACTATTGTAACCTACTCCTTGCTGGTCTCCCTTTGAATCATCTCTCCCCTCCAATCTGTTCAACACTCTGCTGCGCAGCTAATCTTCCGTCAGCCTCGTCATGCCCATATTACTCCTCTTAAGCCAATTCACTGGCTTCTGATCCGTTTCTGCATCCAGTTCAAACTTCTCCTCCTGACCTATAAATGCATTCAATCTGAGGCTCCTCAGTACCTTTCTTCTCTTATCTCTCCTTACAACCCGCCTCGGAAACTCCGCTCTTCCGGCAAACTACTTCTATCTATGCCCTCCTCTCTACTGCTAATTCCAGACTTCGCTCCTTTCACCTTGCTGCATCTTACGCCTGGAACAGGCTGCCTGTGTCTGTGCGCTAGGCACCCTCTCTGACCCTCTTCAAATCCAGGCTGGAAACTCACCTCTTCGCTGCTGCTTTTGGTTCTTGACTCACCTGATCTCCTTTCTTTCCCCTTTTCTCTCCCCTAGTTCTATCCCTGCTACACTTTCTGTGTTTTGTCTTGTCTTGTCTTGACTAGATTGTAAGCTCTGATGGGCAGGGACTGTCTCTTACATGTCTGTTCAGTGCTGCGTATGACTGGTAGCACTTTACAAATGCTTAGTAGTAGTAGGTAACGTTAGGCCAGCCTTTGCCTCACCTTACTTTACCCGCAGGTTGCTAACTGGGCAGCTGCTCAATATTGCCACTGCCCAGTTAGCGATGGGTGTTGCCTCTGCTTTGCCCCGGAATGCCCCTGAAATGCCTCTGTTAACTGCATAACATTGGGGCATGTAGCGACAGCATCCATGGATATCCAGCGGTACTAACCGTGTTGGTGCCACTGAATATCCCTTTCCTTATCGTCCCTCCAGTCCAGTCCCACACCTCAGGGTAGTGTAGCTCTTCCAGCAGCTTGGAGACTGAGCATGTCGTATTTTGATGACAGGATAAAGGACAAAGTGCTGCCGGGGGTTTTCTTGCTTGGTGTGCAGCTCCCGAACCCGTTTCAGCAGGTAAGGCGCTGTTAAGGAGGAGAGGACAGGCAAGCAGGAGTCTATGTTGGAACAGGCAGCCCCTTTCATTCTCTCACCTCTGTGCTGAAGCAGCAATTCGGTTGAGCACCGGGGAACAGCTGATCCAGCGGCGCCTGATTGATCACCGTGGGGAAGAGCAACCCAGGTGAGTGTGCTTGGGGGGGGTGTCCTTACTTTGCGGCAAAAATTGCTGGGTGCAGTAAAACCGCCTAGTAGAGGCCCCAAGTGCAGCGCGGGGGGCAACCATGCCATTTTCTGTTGAGGTGGGAAACCTGCAGCATTTTTACTTTTTGGGGTTTTTTTCTCTTTGTTCCGTTTTTAAGTTCAGTTTAGTTTTAGTTGTAATTTTGATTAATTGCTTAGTGCTAAAAAAAAAAAGAAGGGAAAAAAAAGAGAACAGGGCTACCAGTCTCTCCTGTTGAGCCAAGGGGGATCATGCCTGCAAGGCCCCAGTGTGTAGCGTGTGGGGCCCGTCGGAGCACGCTGACCACTGAAGGGGTTTGCCATGGGCGTGTCGCTTAGGCGTGCATGGCAGAGCAGAATATGCAGGACGAAGCGGGGACCTCCGCGGAGGCCATCCCTCAGTCTCTGGGTTTCCCGTTGGCTATGGGAGTTCTGACCCAGCAGGGGGGGAGGGGTTAGGGCCTCTCAGCCATTGCTAGGACCTTTCCGGAGGACCTGGGCCTCTCCGGAGCTCTCTTCCTCCCAAGGTCTGGGGGAAGGGGTCTTGAGGGATTTTTCTCCCGAATTTTTGGTATTGCTCCACAGGGCTTTTTTCTTGAAGCAGCAGGGAGCAGGTCAGGCAGATAATGGCAAGAAGAGGGTAGCTTCTACGGAGCCGCAGGGGGCTGAGCCTCAAATGCGAGGCAGCCGACAAAACCAGATCCCTTCCCTCAGAGATTGAGGTGGAGGAAGGTTTGGAACCCAAGGAGCTGGAAGAGGGGGAGATCCCACAGGAGGATGAGCCTTGAATAGTCAGTCTAACGTAAAGAGGAGTTGGTGGTGTTAATTGCCGAGTCCCTAGACACTCAATATGACGACTGGGGACGCGACTGAGAAAGAGACCCTGGAGGACCCGATACTTCAGGCTGTGCATAAACTTCAAAGTGTGTTCCCCTTACATAGGGTCATTAAGCAGATTATCCTGGATGAATGGGACCTGAATGAGGCCGGACTCAGGGGGTCTCGCACCATGACTCTGTTATATCCATTGTCAGGAACAGGAGAAAGATGTTCCGTTCACTGAGGGGTGGCGACAGTGTTTGCAGTAACCAAGAAAACTATGATTTCAGTGGAGGGCAGTATGGCCCTCAAGGATATTCAGGATAGAAAACTAGATACCTTGCTGAAGCAAGCTTTAGATGTAAGTGTCTCTGTGGGGCATTGGTAGCGTGTGCATGTCTGCACTGGGTGCAGGGCATCCCCGAGTTGACGGAGTCCCCGGAGCAGGGGGCCACAGCGAGGCTTGAATCCAGGGCGGCTTACATGGCTGATACTTTCCAACAGCATGGCCTTGATGGTGGCAGCTCGCCACTACCTCTGGCTTTGCAATTGGGCAGCGGATGGCTCCTCGAAAGCCTGTTTGAGTAAGCTGCCTTTCAAGGCTAAGCTCTTGTTTGGGGAGGAGCTCGATAAACTGGTAAAGGACTTAGGCGAGTCCAAGGGGGGACGCCTTTCCGAAGATAAGCAAAAGCCAGGGCGCGCCTCTGGTTCTGGGAGAGCTCAGTCCGTGAGTTCAAGCGTTTTCGAACGGTGCACTTTGCACCGTACCAGAGAGAGCAATTTGCACCTCGGACAACCCATAGCTTTCGGGGGGGCTGGTAGAGGCTATTACTCCCCCTCCCCCTCCTCCTCCTCCTCCCCCTCTCCCCTCCCCCCCCCCAAAGAAACCACAAGATGAGGAGGATCCGGCAGGGGTGCAGCCGGTGGGAGGTCGTCTGCGGGACTTCTACCCTGCCTGGCCCAACTCATGGATCCTAGGGGTGGTCTGGGACTGCTACGCATTGGAGTTCGCCAGACCACTCATGCCAGTGTTCATTTTCTCCCCCTGCAAGGCACGTCAGAAGGTGCAGGGAGTGCGGGAGACGCTTGAGAGGCTCCTGGACCTGGGAGAAGTGCTACCGGTACCTATGAACCAATGTGATGCATGTTGGTACTCCATTTATTTCATTGTCCCAAAGAAAGGGGTCTCTCTTCACCCTATTCACGATCTCAAGCAGGTAAACAGATGCCTGCGGATACCGAGGTTTCATATGGAGACCCTGCGTTCCTGACCTCTCTGGACCTGACAGAGGTGGATCTGCATATCCCCTTCCATCCGATCATCGCCAGTTTTTGTATTTTGCGCTGCGCATGGGGCACTTCCAATTTCGAGCGTTGCCTTTCAGTCTCGCTATGGCCCCTCACACATTCACCAAGGTGATGGTGGTGGTGGCAGTGGCTCTACATTGCGAAGGGGTGCACCAGGATTCCTATCTTGACAACTGGCTGATTTGGGCGAAGTGCCAGCTGAAGATCAACCAGGCCATGGCAGGGGTTCTCGAAGTTCTGCGAAGTCTAGGCTGGGTCATCAATGTCTCCAAGAGTCATTTGGCCCCGTCACAAAACCGAGCATCCAGGGGCTTGCTTTGACACCCGCTGTGGCAGAGTTTCTGTTGCAAAACAGGGCACAGGCGCTGAGACAGCTAGTCAGACAGTTTTTCCACATGGCAGAACCGACAGCGTGGCATAACCTTCAGCTCTTGGGGACAATGGCAGCAGTGATAGGGCTGGTTCTGTGGGCATGAGCTCACATGAGGCCATTGCAGAGAGCCCTGCTGTGGCAGTGTTTGCATCGGCAACATCCTCTGTCACAGAGGTTGTCATGTCCGCAGCATGCTCGGACAGCACTCAAGTGGTGGTTGCACCGCAAGAATCTTCTGGCGGGACTCCCATTGGAGTCGCAGTGCTGGATACCTCTAACAACGGATACCAGCCTCTCGGGCCCTGGGCCCTGGTCAAGGTCCTGGTCCCAGTCCTCAGGACACCAGTCCTCCCTGGCGAGCGCCGATGGCTTGGACTGATGCTCCTACGGAGGTCATGTACCACAGACAGTGGTCCTCGACAGAGGCGATTGTGCAGAGTCAGAGTCGTACTTGGACTTCGGTCCGAATGGGAGACTGAGGACAAAGAGTCCCTGGACATGAGATGTCACCATGATGTGCCCTCGGACCCATCTCCCTGGCGAACTGACACTGTACCCCGCCCGACGATGTGGCGTTCCTCGATTTTGTGAGAGATATGGCCAAGGCTCTCGCTATTTATTTATATTTCTTATATACCGCGCTATTATAATCAGTGCGGTTTACATTTGAAACAGAACATACAAGAATGTAAGCAAGTTACATCAAGTTTTTTACATTGAACAGGGAATGTAAACATGGAGTAAAAACGAGGGAGAAACTATGTACATATTATAAAATTATAATGCTCTTACAGATAAATAAATATGACCTTTGTCTAGAGGGTTGGCTAGATGGTCAAGGAGATCAGTGGGAGAGATAGTGGTTAGCCATTATCTACAGGAAGATGATCTGAGGGACGGGTTAGGCAGGGAGGTGAGGTGGGGGCCTTGTAAATGTCGGGAATGCTGTCAGGATAATATTGTAGGAACAGGTGATGTTTGAGGGCTTTACGGAATAGTGCCAAATTTGAGCTGGCCCGGATTTCTGCTGGGAGGGCGTTCCATGCCATAGGTGCAGCAATGGAGAAGGCTCTACTTGCTGTTGATTTCTTACATTTTACCAACACTTTTGGGACTTCAAGTTTATTCAACAAAGTAGATCTCCTAGTTCTATTGTCTGGTGTGCTGTTGAGGAGATCGCTGATGGGTGTGTGTAAGATTCTTACATACCTTGAACGTCATGACAAGAGCCTTGAAGTGGATTCTGGCCCGCAGCGGGAGCCAGTGTAGGTTCTTTAGAACTGGCGTTATGTGGTCTGATCTTGAAAGCCCTGACAGTGCCCTTGCAGCTGAGTTCATGGCAAGGCGTAACGGGTTAAGAGTCGATTGTGGGAGTCCCAGTAGGATAATGTTGGCAAAGTCAAGGTGTGGGATGACTAAGGCTTGGAAAATTGAGCGGTAGTCAGGGAAATCAAGCAGTGGGCGGAGATGGCGTAGTGATCGGATCTTGTGATTGTTTTAGCTGTGTTTGTAACATGTGCTGACATGTCAAGCCGCTGGTCGAGGGTGATGCCCAGGTAGCGAATTGTAGATTTGGACTTTAGTTCAATGTTATTGACTAGAAGAGAGGGAGGTGGCGTGAACTTCTGGTTCCGTGAGATGAATAGTACATCTGTTTTACTATGGTTAATGCGGAGATTTTGAGAGAGGAGCCAATCTGCTACAGCTTCAAAACATCTTATAATTGGAGTAAAATCTGGTTGATCGATTTTAAATTGAAGGTACATTAAGATGTCATCTGCATATGCAAGGCATTGGACATTGAAGGAGCGGATTAAAGCGCAAATGGGCTGCATGTATATATTAAACATTAATGCCGAGAGGGAGGAACCCTGGGGTACACCTTGCTTTAGTGAGAATGGTTCGGAGGTTTTGGAACCTGCTCTGACTTGTTGCGATCTGTTACATAAATAGAATTCGCACCATGCTAGCGCTGAGCCTTGCAGACCTTTATCTTTGAGGCGATCTAGAAGTGTTTCGTGGTTCACTGAATCAAAGGCAGCTGCTATGTCTAAAAAAAAAATGAGGACGAATCCATGGTTGATATTGTCAGTTCCTGTGATTAGGTTGTTGAAGAGGGTTGTGAGGATGGTGTCCACTCCGTGAGCTTCCCTGAAGCCGTGTTGCGATGGGTCCAGTGGCGCGACTGTATCAACATGGTGTTGGATTTGCCGTTGGACTACCTTCTCCATAATTTTGGCAAGCAGTGGAATGCTCGAGATTGGCCGGAATGACTCAACTTTAGATGGATCAAGTTTACTATTCTTTAACAGAGGGCAGATTGAAGTGTTTTTTAAGCTTTGAGGGAAGGATCCTGTTATGAATGATTGATTCAAAATTCTGCATATAAATGGACTGAGGTCATGGCGCAATTCTTTAATCCAACTAGCAGGGCAGGGATCATTGGGGGCAGTGGTGAGGTTAATAGATGTGGTGATATCTGCAATTTCTTTGTTGGATACATTGGAAAATGATAGTAATGGGGTTGGTTGTGGAAGTCCGTGGGAGGTATGAAATATGGATGTTTTCATGTTGTCCTTGGTTTGTATCATCTTAGATTGAAGGTAGGTAGAATAGTCTTGCGGCTGGGGCAAGGTTGTTTGGGCTAGTGCTGGATCGCCGGTTAGTGACTTCACTATGTTAAATAGGTCATGAGGTTTGTTAAGTGATCACTTTAGTAGTTCAGAGTAATACAACTTTCTTTTTTCCATGGTTTGTCTTCGGTGGTTTTGCAGGTGCGTGGAGTATGCACCAAGTGCCTCGGGAGTCCGAGTGTGGCGCCACTGTCTCTCTAGTTTGCGTAGCTGGAGGAGCGATGTTCGCAGATCCAGAGAGTACCATGGTGCGTGATCGCGTTTCGCTTGGTTTGTGTTGACGGATGATAGGCAGGAGGCAGCTCTAAGGGTGTCATCCCAATTGAGACTGATGCAGAGGAGGACCCAAGAAACTGAGGAGTTGGAGATCCTCCAGTACGAGGCATCCCCGAAGAAAAGTCCTTATGGCCCCGGTGCCCCTGATCTTCGACCGCCACCTCTTACGCATGTGGGAAACTCCTGCATCAGTACCAATTGTTATCAGGTGCCTCAAAACCATGTACAGAGTATGCCAAAGCCCGGGGCTCCAAAAGACCCAGCTTCCCCACAACTCCATGGTCATGGAGTCAGCCATACATAGGCTCAAGAGACAAAAAAAACATTCTTCAGTGCCACCCGGCAAGGAGGCCCAAACCCTCGATGTCCTTAGCCGGAAAGCCTTCCAGGGCTTGATGCTAACATGTTGAATCCAGTCCTACCCAGCTCTACATTGGCATGTTCTTGAAGGAACTGTCGAATAAACTCTGGGGATTCTCGGCAGGCCTTGAGGGTGAACCACTCAAAGGTTCAAAACTCTAAGCTCAGCAGTAAAAGAATGCTCGAAGTTTGTCCTGAGCACCTGTGATGGTTTCGAGTCATCAGCCAGGGTGGCCGCCGCCAGTATCTGGGCACAGTGCTAAGCATGGCTCCAGTCATCAGACCTGGAGCAGTGGGTACAGGACAAACTAATCAATGTCCTCTGCATAGGCGAAAGCCTATTCGGGAAGCCCATGGTGGATAAAGCAGCAGAGATAGAGGGGTGGCCTGCACGGAGCGGCAGGTGTACCTACTCTTGACATTGTGCTGGGCAGACTAGATGGACCATACTGGTCTTTATCTGCCGTCATTTACTATGTTACTATGACTGAGCAAGATGGGAACCTTTGGGTGGGAAGGGGACCACGCATGCGTGGTGGCATCTCCCAAAGGCTTTCTTTGAAATGTTTCACCAGGACATTGCGACAATGGAAAAGTGGTATCGGGGCAACTGGAACCCATCTGCAGTGCGTGAATGAGCTCCAAAGCCCTGTGCTGCTTTTTAAGGGCCTGTAGTGATCAGCAGCATTTCCTGCACCATGATCGGCTCTCTGAATGGTGGAGCCACGAAGGACAGGAAGTTTGTACTGATCTCATGATTTGAGAGATCAGCGCGAACTTCCTGCTCTGTGTAGCTCAATCATTCAAAAAACCATTTGTGGTGCAGGAAGCTGAAGTCACAACAGGTAAGTAATCGGTCATGGGGTAGAGTAAGCACAACAGATAAGCGATCAATTATGGGAGGGAATACAATAGGTAGGTGATTAATGATGGGGGGAGGGTATGAGAGAGAGAGGAGAGAGCTAGGAGTTAGAGACACTGGGTGAAGCGTGATGATGCCTTGAGGGGGAGAGGGAGAGAGAGACAGACTGGAGGAAGTTGAAGGAGGGGGGGGGGGGTATGTGAGAGAGAATCAGACTGGGAGGAAGGCTGGGTGTTTATAAGAGAGAGAAGCCTCAGGTTGGGGTTATCAGAGAGACACTGCGTGAAGCCTGATGGGAGAGAGACGGACTAGAGGGAGGTGGTGGGGGATATGAGAGATAGAAGCAGGCTGTGGGATTATGAGAGAGAAACAGACTGGAAGAAACCTGTAAGGGAGGTCATGAGAAAGAGAAACAGACTAGAGGAAGCCTGGGATGGGGGGTCATGAGAGAAATGCACAGAAACACACACATGCAGCCCCTGATATTCCCTATGACAGACAAACAGATGAATTTGTGCAACCCCCAGCACAACTATGACGTGCACACACATGCACATAGTCCCTGACACTCCCCTTCTCTCTCACACACACACACGCACACGCATGAAGCCCTTGAAACTCCCTATGACAAATACATGCATGCTTGAAGCCTTGACATTCCTCATGACACATCACGCATACATGTATGTAGGCACCACCCAGTACTCCTCATGACACAAAGACAGATGCATGTACCTCTCGATGCTTCCAATGATGCGCACACCTTTATCTTTATTGGCATTTTTGATATACCGCTTGTTACAGAAGCAATAAAGTGTTTTACAATAAACAAAGAGGCTGCCAGAAATAAGAAAGGAATGCCAGAGTATGATAGGACAGGAGAGACACACAACATGAGAATCATGAAAGATGGGAGAAATACCTGGGGAAAGAAGTAGAGAGGGAGAGGGATTACACAATAGGTGTCGGGAGGTCAAAAGCAAGGGAGAACAGGTGGGTCTTCAGCAAGGTTTTGAATTTGTGGTAGGCGAGTTCAAGACTGAGGGGGGAGAGTTCCAGAGTGACGGTTCTAGGAAAAAAGAATGCTGAGTTGCGAGTGGATTGTAGATGTGCCTGTGAAGCGGAGGGAAGGTATAACCTATTAACATGGAAAGAACAAGAGGTGTGGTGACAGCTGTGGAGATGGATAGATTGGCAAGATACTGGGGGGAACTGGGGTAAATGACTTTATGAAACATAATGAGTAACTTGTAGTGAATGCAAGACTGAATGGGGGAGCCAATGTGGGTGTAATGTGGTCATAGTGGGAAGTGTGAGTAATTAGATGGGCAGCAGTGTTCTGAATGAGTTGAAGATGAGTGAATTGATATTGAGGGAGGCCAGCCAAAATGATGTTATAGTAGTCAAGTCATGATATAACAAAAGAGAGGACCAAGGTAGTGAGAGTAAGGATAAGCAGGAAGGGACAAATGGCTTGAATTTGGCGCAGGACAAAGAAAGATCGACTGATAAGAGTGGAAAGGTGCTCTCAAAGATATAGATGAATCAAAGATAACACCAAGGTAACAAAGAGTGGAGACCAGAGGAATATGGGTGTCAGAAAGCAGAGGTACAATGGAAAGTCAGGGGTCATTGAATGTGAACCAAATGGCTTCAGACATTGAGGGATTAAGGTGCAAAAAGCTTGAAGATAGCCAGGGACTAACAGCAGTGAGACATGAATTGAGGGGAGAGAGATCAGAATCCGAAGGGTTAGGGTGATGTAAGAGGATAATGGCATCTCATCATACTGAAACGCTGATGACATGTTGTTGAATGAGCAGCAGTAGTGGAGTGAGAAAGATATTGAAAAGGAGGGGAACCAGGACAGAACCTTGAGGAACACCACATGAGAGGAAAACTGGGCAGAGCAGGAGGTGTTGTATAGAACCAAGAAGGACTTGGCTCAGAGAAATGAATGAAACCAATGTAAAACAGTCCCTTGGATGCCAATGTCACAAAGACGGGAAAGGAGAGTGGGGTGGTCAACCAGGTCAAAGGCAGAAGAGGTCCAAGGAGACAGTTAAGGAAATATTACCAGAGTCGCGAGAAAAGTGCATTTCATTAAAGGAGGACAGAATTCACCCCTCAGACACCACCAGGCACCCCTCCCCCACATATGCACATGCAGCCCCTGATACTCCCCATGACACACCCACATATGCACCCACTGAACCCCTGATACCACCTGACACTTCCTGTGAGACACACATAAATAATACCCCACATGCCTGGTTCTGGAAATAGGGGAAAAGTGCCATTGTGTTACACTGCTAGTATACGCTTTTTAACTTGTTGTTTTTCAAATTGATGATGGTATATGGTAAGGTAAGGGGGATGGAAGAAGACAGGAGGAGGAAGAAGAAATGGCAAATGGATAGCAGACACTGGAAAGAGGGTTAAGAGAAGACAGAATAGCAGAAGAGACTGCAGCCATTGAGACTGAAAAAATAAAATGTCCAGACAGCAAAGGTAGAAAAAAGTGTTTTGTTTTTGAATTTATTAACTGGAATATGTTAGCTTTGGGAAATGTGCAGTGCTTTGTCTGTTTGCTTGGGGGGAGAGAGGGCAGCATAGTAATCACATGCAAAGGGCAGCAGAAACGGTAGCACCGGCCCTGTATTGATGTTTATGCACCAGATAGCATTCCAGCACATGCACAGTGTTGCAGCACAACTCCTCTGTTTGTTTTTTGTTTTTTTTCACTGCTTCCTTCAGCAAAGCCAGAAAAAAGTTGCTGGTGCTGCACACTCAAGAAAAAAAAGAAAAGGTCATACATTTCTTACCAGCGCTGACTGCAGACCTATGAGCCAACCCTTTATGCCTCCTCAGACCTTGCATTAAAATCCCAGAGTTGAACTCAAACTTTTGGTCTTCTGCACACTTCTCTACATTTACATAGTAACACAGTAAATGACAGCAGATAAAGACCAGTATGGTGCAGATAGTCTGCCCAGCAAGGTGGCAAGAGTAGGTGTACCAGCCGCTCTGTGCAGGTGACCCTTCCCCATGCCTTTTTTTAGGGGTGTACCCACAGCTCCGTGCAGCTCACCCTTATTTGTTGAGATACAAGAGATAGTTATGTTTGGTTTTGATGTTATCCTGTGGCTCTGAAGGGGTCCACTGTGTCTGTCCCATGCCATTTTGAATTCTGTCACTGTATTTGCCCCCACCATTTCCATCGGGAGGGCATTCCAAGCATTCACCACTCTTTCAGTGAAAAAGTATTTCCTGATATTGCCTTTCAGTTTATCCCCTTGCAGCTTCATGTTATGCCCTCTAGTTTTGCAACTTCCTTGTCTCTGAAAGAAGTTTGTTTGCTCATTAATACTCTTTAAGTATTTAAAGGTCTGAATCATATCTCCTCTGTCCCTCTTCTCTAGAGTGTACATATTTAGGTCTTCAAGTCTCTTCTCATACATCTTCTGACACAGACTCCAAATCATTTTGGTTGATTTCCTCTGAACAATTTGCAGTCTTTTTATATCCTTTGCGAGATATGATCTCCAAAACTGAACACAATATTCCAAGTGAGGCCTCGCCATCAACCGATAGTGTCAGTAGTACCTCCTTTTTGCTGGTAATTCCTCTCTGTATGCAACCCAGCATCCTTCTGGCTTTTGCCACCGCCTTGTCACTGTTTTGCCACCTTGAGTTCCTCAGAAACGATCACTTTGAGATCTTTCTCCTGGTCCATGCACACCAACCTCTTGCCCCCTATCGCATACTGTTCCCTTGGATTTCTGCTTCCCAAGTGCATGACACTGCGCTCCTTCACATTGGTCTAATGCTTTGCAGTTAAGATTTATTCTTCCAGGTTTTGTAGATTTTCCTGATGTTATCCACTCCCTCAGGGGAGTCCACTCTGTTGCAAATTTTTGTGTCATCTGCCAAAAAAACACTTTTCCATTCAGTCCTTCAGCAATATTGCTCACAAATACATTGAACAGTATTGGTCCCAGAATCGAACCCTGGGGCACACCACTAATCACCTTCCTTTCATCCGAGTAAATTCCATATCTCCAGGAACAAGCAGGAATGAGTCTTCACATATGGGTACGTCGGTACCGACGGAGCCGGCGCGGGAACGCTCCCCAGCTTCCCAAAAAGGAAAGCTTTTGGGAGCATCCCACAGCGCCTGCACGCTGCCTTCCCGCCTTTCCTAACCAACTCTCCTCAGTTCTTCTTTGCCGCGGAGCCAGCAGGTCGAGCCCTGTCACCGCTGAAGAAGTTCTTTATTTTATTTCTTTGGTCGCATGTCTGCCTTCCCCGACTCCGGACCGGTACCGCCGGTCTTTTCTTTCTTTCTTTAAAAAAAAAAAAAAAAAAATTGAGATTTTTTCCTCACTTGGTGTATTTTTCTTAAGGCCTCAGGGCCCACAAGAAAATTCCCTCATGGAAAAACCAACCTCCGGGTTCAAAAAATGCACTATTTCTGTTATAGATACCCATGAATGGTGTCTTAAATGTTTGGGTCCTGAACACTCCATTCCGGATTGTCCGTCCTGCTCCCTGATGTCTAAACGGGGGTTACAGAACCGAGCAGCTAAGCTCCATGTGCTGTTTCCCACTGAGGCACCGGCAGTAGCATCGACATCTTCCAGGTCTTCTTCTCCTGAAGGATCTCAGGTAACCAAACATAAACCTAGCAGGTCCTCGAAGGGTAGATCTCCCTCTAAGCATCGAGATGCCTCCGGGCTTGCCCTCGAGAATCCTGCACCAGCCAAACAACCCCGGTGGGTAGCTCTGGCTTCCAAAGCTCCTCCTATGGGGTTACAGGTTGACATCGATGGCACGGCCTCGACCGATCACCTGTTAGAATGCTCTGGGGTACCGGCACAATCTACCGGTACCGATCTCCAGGCATTCATGGCGTCGATGGATCAGAATGTTCTGTCCATGCAGCAGGCTATTTCAGCCTTCATTCAAGCTGCGACGCCGGCGGTACCGCAACGAGCTCCGTTGTCGGTATCGGCTCCGGTACCGGCAACAGCGCCGATGCCGGTACCGACTCCATCGACATCGACCAGGATACCGACTGCTACGGTTCCTTGTCCAGGGCTACTTCTCGGTACCGATCCGGTACCGGGGACGCCCGATGTCGATACCGCTCGATACGCGTATCGAGCATTAGAAGAGCACCCTGACAGGCGATACTTCGATTCCTCTGATTCTGATACATCAGATGAGTCTCCTGAAGTATCCATAGCCCTTCCTGAGGAGCCGCCTTCTCCAAAAAGAAGAATGTCTCCTCCAGAGGACTTGTCCTTTCAAGACTTCATAAGAGAAGTAGCTAAAGGACTATCTATTTCAGTAACCTCTGAATCAGAGCCTAGAGCAAAAAAATTAGATATTTTAGGATACTCTAGGGCTCCTAAAGAGGCAGTCACCCTACCAATTCATGAGATTCTTCATGAACACATGAATGATTTATGGGAGACTCCTCTCACTCTCTCTCCTCATTCTCGCAGGTTGGACACTATGTATCGTGTCCCTCCTTGTCCTGGGTTCCAGAAAACTCAGCTTCCTCACCATTCCATTGTGGTGCAGTCAGCTATGAAGAGGATAAAGAGTACAAAGAGACACTCTTCTGCTCCTCCAGGAAGAGAATGCAGGACCTTGGATGCTTTTGGTAGGAAAATCTTCCAGGCCAGTATGCTTATTGCCAGAATCAACTCATATAGCCTTTACATGGGTATGTTTCTAAAAGAAGTTGCACAAAAACTGCACAACTTCCTCCCTTTTATTCCAGAAGATAAAAGGGACGAATTCCTCATTTGGCTTAAGCATACTCAAGACATTTCAAAGTTTTCCAACAGGGCAGCTTTTGACTCCTTTGAAGGTGCCAGCAGAGCCTCAGGCATTGCCATAGTTGCTCGCAGAATTGCTTGGCTCCATGCTTCGGATTTAGAACCCTGGTTCAAGATGGCTTAGGAAATCTGCCCTGTACAGGTGAAAATCTATTTGGCAAAGAGTGGCAAATAAAAGCCACTCAAATGGATGCAGAGAACTCTGCTCTGGATAGACTTTCAAAGTCAACCTCCATTCCTGACAAGAAAAAGACTTTTAGAAAGTCTTTTTTCAAAAAGGGCAGATTTCCTTCTACTTCTGGCCAACAATCTTCTACAGGTCGCTTTGCCACTAAGCGTCAGCAACCTAAGCAGGCCAGGCCTAAGTCTACAGGGGCTGCTGCAACTCAGCAGTCCCAACCTCCTCAGGGTTTTTGACTTGATGCTAGAGAACATAGCCTTTCTGGCTCTACAACAGCCAGAACCTCTCACCATTCCAGGAAGGTTAGCTCATTTTGCTCCCAGATGGGAGCAAATCACATCAGAGCAGTGGGCCCTCTCCATCATAAGAGAGGGCTACAAACTTCATTTCTCAGACCTTCCTCCCCACACCATGGTGAGACACTTCAATTCTCCCACATCTCTTCTCGACCTTCTAGGTCAAGAGGTGACTACCCTTCTTGCCCAAGGGACAATAGAAGAAGTTCCTCTTCTTCAACAAGGGTCAGGGTTCTACTCCCCCTATTTTCTCATTCCGAAGAAGACAGGGGGATACAGACCCATCTTAGATCTCAGAGAATTGAACAAATTTCTATGCAAGGAGAAGTTCAAAATGCTTTCTCTGGGCACTCTCCTTCCATACCTTCAAAGTCAGGATTGGCTTTGTTCTCTAGATCTCAGGGATGCGTACACACATGTCCTCATCCATCCATCTCACAGAAGATTCCTACATTTTCTTTTCCAAGAAAAACATTACCAATACAGAGTGCTTCCTTTTGGTCTGGCCTCTGCTCCGAGAGTGTTCACCAAATGCATGGCAATAGTTGCTGCATTTCTACGCACTCTGGGAATATTTGTCTTCCCATACCTGGACAACTGGCTCATCCGAGCTCCATCTCAGTCAGAGGCCCAGATTTCTCTGGACCGCACAAGGCGCATTCTGCAGTATCTGGGACTTGTGGTAAACCTCCCAAAGTCTCAGCTCACCCCTACTCAGTCCCTGGAATTCATAGGGGCCTGGTTGGATACCACCACTGCAAGGGCCTACCTTCCTCAGGCCCGTTGCCAACGTCTAGTGCAGTTAGCCTCCCAGATTCAGTCAAAGAACCACTTAACTGCCCGGGAGATGCTACAACTGCTAGGCCACATGGCTTCCACAGTACATGTGGTACCCTATGCTCGCCTACACATGAGAGCAGCTCAATGGACTTTGTCCACCCAGTGGACTCAAGCTTCAGGAGCTCTCAGACCAAATAGCAACCTCCAAACGTCTCTTTTGGTCTCTCCAAAGATGGATGTCCACTCAAAATCTGTTGCTGGGATCCCCCTTCCAACAGTTGTTGCCCCAAGCAACCCTCACAACAGATGCCTCCCAAACAGGTTGGGGAGCTCATCTACAAGACCTCTCCACTCAAGGCACTTGGTCCCCACAGGAGACCTCTCTTCATATCAACCACTTGGAACTTCGAGTAGTTTTTCTAGTTCTCAAGGTCTTTCATACCCTCCTCAGCTACAAGACAGTCCTCATTCATACGGACAATCAAGTAGCCATGTTTTACATAAACAAGCAAGGAGGAACTGGCTCTCTGTTGCTTTGCAACGAAGCTTTAAGATTATGGGCCTTCGCCAGAGAGCATCAAATCCATCTCCTGGCAGTATATACCTCCCAGGAATCCAAAACTGTTGGGCAGACAGACTCAGTCGAGTTCTGCTTCCACACGAATGGTCCCTGCATATGGATCAGGTACTCAGAATCTTCCAAGAATGGGGAACCCCGGACATAGACCTCTTTGCAAGTCCGTGGAATGCCAAACTTCCCCGGTTCTGTTCCAGAATTCCGTGTCAGGGAGTTCAGGCCAAGGATGCCTTCCTCCTTCATTGGGGTCAGGGCTTCCTGTATGCCTTTCCATCCATTCCCTTGATTCCCAAGACTCTATTCAAACTCCAGAGGGATCAAGGATCTATGATCCTCATAGCTCCACGCTGGCCACGCCAAGTGTGGTACCCTCTACTTCTGCATCTCTCCCAAGCCCCCTCCCTGGACTTGGGAGCTGCTCCAGACCTTCTGTCCCAGGAGGAAGGGACTTTGTGGCACCCAAACCCCAAGTCCCTTCACCTCAGAGCTTGGTTACTGAAGGCCTAGACCTTCAAGGCTTGAATCTTTCTCAGCAAGTGAAGGATATCCTCCATGCTTCCAGAAAACCTTCCACCAGGCGTTCCTATGCTTTTAAGTGGAAAAGATTTTCCATTTGGTGTGCTGAAAAGCGTCTTGACCCTCTAGCACTACCTTTTAACTTCTCTGTTAGACTATCTCCTGCATCTTTCCAATGCAGGACTTAAGACAAATTCAGTAAGAGTCCATTTGAGTGTTGTTGCAGCGTCCCTTAAGCCCATCAATGGACAACCTATCTCCTCTCATCCTCTCATTGCAAGATTCATGAGAGGCCCGGTGGCATGGGACTTAAATTTGGTTCTTGGTCAGCTTATGAAGCCACCTTTTGAACCCTTAGCCACTACCTCCTTGAAATTTCTTTCCTGGAAGGTTATTTTCCTCATTGCAGTCACTTCTGCTCACCGCATCAGTGAACTGCAGGCTTTAGTGGCTAATCCACCTTATACAAGGTTCCATCATGATAAGGTAGTCCTTAGGACAAATCCACACTTTATGCCTAAAGTGGTCTCACCTTTTCATCTTAATCAAGAGGTATATTTACCTGTCTTTTTTCCAGCTCCTCATGCATCTAGTGCAGAGAAGAATCTTCATACTCTGGATTGTAAAAGAGCTCTTGCCTTTTACTTACAAAGGACACAGCAACATAGAAAGTCTTCCCAGCTTTTTGTTGCTTTAGATCCTTCTCATTTGGGACTTCCAGTCTCTAAGAGAACACTGTCCAATTGGATTGCTCAGTGTATTTCTTTCGCCTACCAGAGTAAGTACCTTTCTCTGGAGAGCCATGTCACAGCTCATAATGTGAGGGCCATGGCCACCTCTATGGCTCATCTAAATTCTGTGTCCATCGACCAGATCTGTCGAGCAGCCACCTGGGCCTCGGTTCATACCTTCACAGCCCATTACTGCTTGGGCAAGGACTCCCGCCGGGATGCCTTGTTTGGTCAGGCTGTCCTCAAACACCTGTTCCATTCTTAAACAACTCCTACCCTCCTTCCCTGGATGGATGCCTGAGATCCATAGGAGGACGTAGAACCCTTCCCAGGGTATCATATCCTTGGGGATCTCCCAGGCATCTTAGCTAGGGAGTGCCCATATGTGAAGACTCATTCCTGCTTGTTCCTGGAGATAGCACAGTTACTTACCTGTAACAGGTGATCTCTGGGAACAGCAGGAATAAGTCTTCACAACCCTCCCACCTCCCCTAGGAGTTGTACCTCTTTTCTATCTTTCCTTTCCTCTCTCTCTCTATTGTCTCAGCTTTAAACTCGAACTGAGGAGAGCTGGATAGGAAAGGCGGGAAGGCAGCGCGCAGGCGCTGTGGGATGCTCCCAAAAGCTTTCCTTTTTGGGAAGCTGGGGAGCGTTCCCGCGCAGGCTCTGTCGGTACCAACGTACCCATATGTGAAGACTTATTCCTGCTGTTCCCAGAGATCACCAGTTACAGGTAAGTAACTGTGCTCTCTCCTCCATACCTTGTTGCTCAAACACGGAACTGTGTCCCTTCCTTCCCCCCTTCCCACCCCCCTAAACACTTCAGATAAGTGTCCTAGAATTCCCTGCAAAAAAATCTGGTAATTTTATGCAGCATGCAATTTAAAAGCTGATGCATGGACTCTTCCATCTTATTGCACTTGATTAGTGACTAGTAGTGCCAGCAGGTTCTTAAATGCTTTTCTTTATGTTCACATGTAGTTGGTCCAATAACTGTGATCTTCAGAAAACTTCCCAGTGAGAGAAGAATTATCAAGAAAAACCCCTATGTTCGGTCTGGTGGACAGTACAGGCCACCTCATTGTTTAACACGTTACAAATCGGCGATCATTATACCACACAGAAACAGGGAGCTACATCTTCGATTTCTTCTCTACTACCTACACCCATTTCTACAGCGGCAGCAGCTCCATTATAAGATCTACGTGATTCATCAGGTAAATCAAATACCATTCTCCTTTGGGTTTATATACTACATTCACATTTTGTCAATAATTATTTTTTAAATTGCTAATCAAATGTCTCAGGGATTTATATAATTTGATTAAATATTTTCTTTGTCCCGGTAGTGCCTTCTAGTTCAGTCAGAAATGGGACTGGGATCCTAGGCCCATGACCTTTTGTTCACAACTACTGAAGGATTTCTCTCCTGCCCTATTTTTTTTTTTAAACTAGGAACCCCCACTCCCATCTCTAATATTCCACTGTTTATAGTCTGGTCATTGCAACCATCATCCTGAGGACAGGAGCCATTCACCAGGGTTCTCTTTGAAACCCTGTATCACATACTATAAAGCTGGCCACCAGGTGCTGACCATTACTCTTTCCTCCCCCCCCCCTCTACCCTGTGTGGGGGGGGGGCTGTGAATTCTGATTTCACAGTATCTTCAGCCTTAGTTGACCTGGAGTGTGCAAGATGTGATTCCATTGTTAGAACTGCGGATCTTTCGCATTGCCACTGAGCTGGCCCCCCTCCCTTTTTTTTAAAACTATATTTTTATTAGTATTTTAAGACCAAAAACCTGAGAATCCCATAAGTGTCACATTGAGGGCCCAATAAACAAGTCAGGAATCCATATAAGACAGGCAGCCTTTTAACTATTACCGCTTCTTCTCCCACTCTCTCCCATCTCCCGCCTCAAGTTTCTCTTTTTAAATGCATTCAAAATTGTATTTTATTTTGCGTTTTTTGTTTTTATTTTTTGCTTCCTGAAGCAGCAATAAGATCCATAGAGGGGAATTTTAGAAGGGGACATCAAAGTGTAATCTGGGAGGTCTAAGCCAGAACATCTGAAAAGAAATCTGGCATGTCAAAGTGCAGACATGATTTCACAAACATGGATGTGCCCGATATGGACGTCTTTAGAGGCACCTACATAAACATTCCCAGAATCATATTCAGAATCTGGACATCTAGGATAATCTAATGGTTAGAGTAGTTGGTTAGGAACAGGGCAGCCAGAGTTCAAATTTCACTGCTCGTGGTGTTGACATCGTGCTGACTATGGATGTTTTTCAGCTAAAACGAACACTTTTTAGGTGCCTGGGGCAGGTTAACTTTAGACGCAAAGCTGGATGTCCATGATATTTCTGAGATCAAGCAGACATTCAGTATCTTGGGAACACCCTGGCCATGCCTCCTCCACACCCCTGTTCAAACTTCATCATCCTCATACTGGGGATATCCTCAGTCAGTTTCTAAATGGCTCTGGAGACATCTCTGTGCTTTGGACGTCTCCAAATCCGTTTTCGGACATCCAGAGCACAAATAGAACTTCTAAAATGGCCCCCATAGTGAATATTGTTGGAGGTTAGCTCACAAGTTCAAGAGTTATGAAGTACAGGGGAAGGGATTTTTGTGCCATCTTTTGCTACAGTTATGGTGGTAGCATGAATTGTTAGCAATAAGTAGCTGATCACAAGTTGTGCATTGAGGGTACTGTTGTCTCCCGGGACCACTCAAAACACATGAAGAGAAAATGTTGTGGCTATTGTGAGAATTTGCTCCTTTAAATTACTGAAGTTGTTGTTTGTTTGTTTTTTGTAAAATTTATTGAAATTTACCAAACAGAAATGATACAATAATATTCAAAACTACAAAGATAAATCCTACAGTTAACATTCAAAGTACCAAATCATAAACCCTCACCTGCCCCTCCCGAAAAAAAAATTGTAGGTCATATAATAAATCATTCACACTGTAGATAAATATATATCAGGTGATTTCCAAATTCTTTCAACCTCATCACTGCAATTTAAGAAGATAGAAGAAGCACCTTCAAATTTACCGAAGTTATTCTTATAAACACAGTTTTCCATAGACAAGCAGGAGGAGTCAGCCACACCTAGTGACATCATCTGATGGCACCATGGATGGAAGTGCTCTCCCAGAGCTCAGAAAGGCAAGGCTTTCTGAGCATGTGCCCTAGGTGACCCTACCTAGCTCACTTCTTCCATCTCGCTAGCAAGATGGAACTCTCAACTCTCTAAAACAGCAACAACAAAAAACCTATACTTTTTTGCTGAAGAAAGAAGCCTAGAATATCTAAGAGAACCAAAAAGGAAGATGACCGAACAGGGGTTCATAAAATGCCCTAAATGTAGTTGGAAGATGAACAACACCAATGCATACGATGAGTGTGTCCGGTGCCTCTGAGTGAGTCATCGGGTTGAGGAATGCCCCCGCTGTGCTAGAATTTCTTCCCAGGCCCAAAAATTGTGCAGCCATGCACTTAATGACTTTGTCTTTGTGACTGATGCACTCACCTCTGCCGTTTTCCTGGAGCGGACTTCATCTCAGGCTGCCACTGACCACATGGTCTACAGGAAGCACCACAGCAAGGCCCAAGCTGTGGCATGGAATGCGCCCAAGTAGGCCTCCATCCTCTGCCTGGCACACATTAGAACTCCAGGAGCTGCCATGGAACCTCTCCCTGTACCAGTAAACTGCTTCACAAAGGCCGCAGACATGGGTTCCGGCAGTGTTCCTCCATCTGGCCAGGCCCTGCAACAGCATCATGGTGCCAAGAACGCCCCCTCCATACATTGCACTGCCCTCGGCACTGCCATTGGCCGGCGGAGTGGCAGCCCTCAACACTCCGTGACAGGTCATCGCGCCAACATGGGAATCCCCCCTCCGTTTGGAGAAATGCTTGGAGAGACTCCATTGGTACCAATCTGCTCCCCTGGCCCTCCAGATCACAGCTGCAGAGATGAGATCAGCAGCAGGAGGGTAAGACACAGGAGAAGATACGCATCAGACTCACCACGCAGGAGGTACCAATGGGGACATAGACGCTGGCATTCATCACCCAGCATTGGCAGCCTTACCTCCAGCTCCCCATCACAGAAGCCCAAGGTCAGAGAGAATTTGGGGAAAGTACAACTACCACTTCTGTCCTTGACCTCATCATCTGGTTCCTGCAACAGCACACTCCCTCAAGGACAACAGCCCCTGCCCCCATTCCCTGGACCACCAGCCAGACCATCACGGACTGCACACACACCTCTGTCCCGTCACACCACAATTTTAATTGGACACCTTATGGCAGACAGTGGGGAGGAGGAAGTGGCCACACATGGCTCCATGTATGGCACTGAACTATCGCCAAACTCACCAGGCTCCCAGTTGGAGCCCTCACCACCTCCACCATAGCTGCCATCACCATTGGAAGACCTCATATACCCCAAGTTCCTCCAGAGGGTCGCGTCTCAACTCTCCCTCACACCCTTTGACACTCCGGACTTCGTTCCTAGGAGTCCTCAAATACCTGGACACACCCAGAGCACTGGTCACCCTACCAATCCACAAGCTCCTCCAGGACAACCTGACGAAGATCTGGCAAACCCTTTCGTCTGGGCCTGTCTGCTCCAGAAAATTCAAAACAAAGTGCCAACTGCAGTCTACCCCTGGATTCATTAAATCGCAGCTTCCACATCATTCCATAGTCATTGAATCAGCACTGGAGTGTGCCAAGTCCTTCCGCAGCCACTCCAGTGCACCCCCAGGAAAGGACCACAAGTTCCTGGATAAGGTGAGGAAAAAGACTTTTCCGGGAACAAGCAGGAAGTTGGCTCTCACATATGGGTGACGTCCGCACTAACTGAGCCCTTGCGGAAGCATCCCTCCCTAGGTTTCAAAGGAAGCCTCTAGGAGATGCTATCACACATGCATGATCCCTTTCCCTCCCAAAGGTACCATTTACTCAGTCTCCTTTTTATGGTGGAGTCCTTCAGATGTCTGTCTGGCTTGTCCCCGGAAAAAGTTGATTTTTCAGCCTGAGTTTCATATTCGCCTCTGGTACTGCACTGGTGTACTCTTCCTGCTACCTGACCTCGCTGTCTCGACATCAAGTTCGGGTCCTTTTTGTAGTTTTCCTTTTTGGCGTCTTCGCCTTTTTTCCAACTGGCAGCTCGGCGGTTCTTCGATCTCAGTGGTGTACTTTTTTCCCCCGTGGCTACCAGTGGTTTTAAAAAGTGTGATCGGTGTGCCAAGATTGCCATTGACTGACATACATGACTGCTGCCTTCACTGTGCCAGACCACGACCCTGCAGCATATGCAGTCTCTTCAAAATGATGTCCAACAAAGGCCCTCAAGAGCCTCCAGCAGCAGCACAATAAGGGTTTCCCCCCCCCCCCCAGTCCCCGGTACCTCTGAAGACCAGGGCCTCAACTGAAGCCACAGCATCTCGGGCGGCTCTACGGAACCTGAGCGGCACTGTGGTTCTTCAGAGAGGGGGGTCTCCCTCGAGGGAACCCAAGAAGATGAAGATGACCTTGAAGGTGGAGTCCCTGGACGGATCCGACAGGCCAGGTGCATCCTGAGCCAGGTCCTGCATTCCGAGATGCTCGTCCGAGGGATCGAAAAGGGAGCGGCCTGCAAAGGTCCCCAAAAGGACTCAACCTGCCTTGGTTGCCAGATACCATCCTTGTCGGTTTCCCCTTCAGGGGAACTGGCGTTGAGCCTGATTCCTTCGGTGCCCACACCAATGGCTGCAGAGCCTTCTGGCCTGGAATCCAGAATGGCAGCCCTGGAGCGCAGTTGGTCTGCCTTCATAGACCAGCAGCGGATGCTGTTTGGCATGATCAGTTCCTCTGCCCCGACCACCGGACCCTCGATGTCGAAGATGTCCCAGAGGCCGAGCCGATCCTCGAGACCTTTCAGCCTCGAGTCGATCCTCAGCTAAGGTCTCAATCCGGTTCCTGCTCAATGGAGCTGCAGTCTTTCCCAGCCAGTGTGCCCGAGGTCAGCCTTCTGTCAAGTCCTCGATGGACTACTCAGAGTGGGAGACGGAGGATGAGGCATTGCCTGACACACGTCACCATTGCGACATCTCCTCAGACTCTTCCACTTCAGAGCCCCGGAGGCTGCCTCTGCTGGAGGACATGGCATTCCTTGACTTTGTCAGGGATATGTCTAAGGCCCTAGTGTTCCCGACGGAATTGGAGAAGGACCCTCGGGTAGAGGAGCTAGAAATCCTCCAGTACAAGGCCCCTCTGAGGGAATCGCTTACGGTGCCCATCCCTCCCATCCTGGAACAGCTAATGCTCTGTATGTGGGAGACACTGGCATCGGTGCCAGTGGTGAGCAAAGAGCTCGACTCAATGTATTGAGTCCGCCAGAGCCCAGGCTTCCAGAAATCACAGCTGCCACATAATGCAATGACTGAAGAGTCAAAAGATGCACTCCTCAGTGCCTCCCAGAAGGGAAGTCCACACCTTGGATGCCCTCAGCAGAAAGTGTTACCAGGGCTCGATGCCCATTGGCTGCATCCAGGCCTACCAGGGTCCTCTTCTCCTATGCAGTCCGTTGGGGTATACTCCTGCGGGCAGTATACCTGCCAGGCCAGAACAACTCGCTGGCCGACAGACTGAGCAGGGTCCTCCAGGCACACAAGTGGCAGCTGGACCCCAGTGTGGCCTACCAGCTCTTTCAGCTCTGGGGGGAACCTGAGATAGACCTGTTTGCCAGTCCGGACAACTACCAGTTACCCTGCTTCTGCTCCTGGCAGGCTCTCCCCTTCAGGGTGGCAGCGGACACATTCCTCGTCTTGTTGTTGAGAGACCTCATGTATGCCTTCCCACCCACACAACTAATTGCCAAGACATTGTTCTGGGCCCTCCATGATAAAGCTTCACTCATCCTGATAGCCCCTCGATGGCCCAGGCAACCATGTTTCTCGCTACTCCCCTGACTATTGGTGGAGACTCCCATCCCATTGGGGACTCCAGCGCTCCTGTCCCTCAAATGGTGCAGGTTTTCAATGTGATGTGCAGAGCATGGGACTGACCAGTTCTCCTGCCCGGTGGGACTGGTGCTATAGAACCTTCTCCACCTCTTGCAATCTGGGCTTAAATGGAACTCCGTCAGGGTGCACCTCTATGCCCTGGCGGCACACCACCACCTGGTGGATGGCAAACCCCTCTTGGTCCAGCCACTGGTGACCCGCTTCCTATGGGGTCTACTCTCATCAAAGCCCCCGATTCACCCTCCGGCGACCAAGTGGGACCTCAATGTGGTATTGGGGCAGCTCACTCGCTCCCCCTTTGAGCCTCTGGCTACCTGCCACTTGCAATACCTCTCGTGGAAGGTGGCATTCCTGGTTGCACTCACTTCCACTCGCAGGGTTAGTGAGCTTCAGGCCTTAGTGGCAAAGGTACCCAGTCCAAATACGTGGTTTAACAAGAGGGGAAAGACTCTTGAATGGTTTAAATCATATATATCTGACCGTTCACAATATGTACAAGTTGATCAAATATCACCACCCTTTCCTCAAGAACAAGGAATACCACAAGGCTCCGCACTCTCTGCCCTCCTTTTTAATCTTTACCTACAACCGATATGCACCATATTCCAAAAATATAAGGTAAACTATCACATATATGCGGACGATATTATGATGTTCTCTCCAATCAACATACTCGATCCCAACTATGACAACCTAGCAGCCTGCCTTTCCGAAGCGGAACTATGGCTTCATACAAACAACATGAATATTAATTTCAAAAAAACTGAAGTATTATTTACCTGAAACACAAATTTCACACCACCAACAGACATCAAACTCCTAAATTTTACCTTTCCAGTCAAAGAAGAGATTAGATATCTAGGAGTCACCCTCGACAGGACACTTAGTTTCACCTCTCACATAAAGAAAATAACTAAAACAATCTTTTTCAAGCTTCGATCTATTCAACAACTCGGGCCACTCATAGATAATGATGATTTTAGAACCATTACTCAAGCCTTAATAACCCCCCACTTTGATTATTGTAATGGCATACTACAAGGCATAACAAAGAAGAATCTAAAAATCCTCCAAATGGCTCAGAACGTTACCGCACAAATCTCCAAAGCCAATCCACCCCTATGCACTGATACCCTACTTGTATATATTTGAAACTACTTGTACATAGTTGAAACTGATATGATCTGCCTATACGGTAGAGTCAGTACGTTGTTTAAATTGTTACACAATCTGTGTTAGTTGAATTATTCTGCTTAGTATTTAAACCTTTGTGTGCATGTTAAGATGTTCTATGTAAAAAGTTATTTTGTTCCATGTAAAACAAGCTCTGCATTGTTAACTGTTGTTAATTGTACACCGCAACTGATTGCTGGAAGATGCGGTATATAAATAAGTGTTAAATAAATAAAAAATAAATAAATAAATAAAGTTAACTGACCACATTACCCCAATTCTATACTCGCTACATTGGTTGCCCGTTGCTAGCAGAATCCAATATAAAATTTTATTGACAACTTTCAAGTTAATCAACAAGCTTGCCCCATCATACCTATCCACACTAATTCATAGCCCTCCTGAAAACAGAATGAGGAGACGAAGAAATCTAAATACCATCCAAGTGTCTGACTTAATTAGAAAGACAAAACAAATAACAAGTAACAGCACCTTCTCATATGTAGCACCTACATTATGGAATAACCTCCCAGAGCAATTAAGAGAGATAAAAGAACTACAAAAGTTCCGAGGAGAACTATGAACATACTTGTTCACACAACACTATTGCAATAAAGATTGTAACCTAGAGACGGCCTCCTATCCCCCATAACACAATCTGAATACACCCCTACATTTTGACCCATATGCAACCACTATTACCCATAAATGAACATTAAGCTGATGTAACAAATTGTATATATGTAAATTACATATCACAAGTTGTAAATAGTTCTAATCATTTCATTTTATTCTTCTGCATATAGTTGTTATAGTTACATATCTGTTTTATATACTTTAACAATGTTTTGATGTAAACCGCCACTGATCTTGGGAATTGGCGGTATATAAAATTTTGCAAATAAATGATTACTTTATTAGAAATTTGAAAACTTGATTGATTGCATTAAGCCCAAATAGCCCGACACAGGCCGTGTTTCGATTTCACTTCATCAGGGGATTCGGGCGTGCTAGATTCATAAATGCACAAACATAAACTTCATAAAACCAAGAAATATAAGAATATAAAGCTCCAAATTGTACAATCATGTTAATCTCATTTACATATAAAAGTACTGAATTAATAAAAATCATATGAAAATGATAAAAATAATAAGAGCATATAAACTAAAAAGCCATTAAAAACATACACATACCTTAAATATAAAATAAAATAAACATATTCAATAAATAATAAAAGATGAATTGTGAACTTATGAAAGGGTGTGTAAACGTTACTTCCTCTGTCTATACCTTAGTTGTTAGACAAAGTCAGTTTGGTTGTTCTGTACACTGAAAAAGAAGAAGAGGAGATTACTACATTATCACACTGGTGATCAATACACAGGAGCAGGAGTGAGTGTCTGAATTGATCTATTTGTCATTTAAAACACTTTTAATATCTTAAAATATTAAACCCCTGCGATTTCTCATTGTAGAATTTAAAAAAAAATTATTAGCGATATAGTTATGACAAGGGGGTATATAAAAAAAATATTAGCATCTAAAAAAAAAAATAAAACTATAAATATATATCTAAAGTTTAAAATTAAAAACTGATCTACCAACATTACTTCATAAGAGAACCATTCGTTTCATCATCTATTTGAAAACCTTAAATGCCAGAAATAACCATTCATATGTATACTCATGTTAAAATTTACTGATATAAATGGCGCTTATTTCAATAGATCTACAATCAATTGAAATTTTTGATCATCTCTGGAATAGGGGTTGCTGGAAAGGAGACCCCACTAGAAGATTTTCCAGTGATTGCCACCATTGTAGGGACAAGATCAGTCGTTGTGAGTTTGATATCTTGTCCAACAGACGTCCTGTGGCCTGTGTCCACTGTGTGGATAGGGTCCACTGGACTGCTCGCATATGAAGGCGAGCATAGGGAACCACATGAACCGTGGATGCCATATGTCCCAATAGTTGCAGTAGTTCTTGAGTAGTTAGGGAGGACTTCACCGCTGCTTGAGAAGCTAGCTGCATTATACGAAGACAGCGGGGTTGTGGGAGAAAAGCCCTTGACTGTCTGGTATCTAGACGAGCTATGAACTCTAGGGACTGAGATGGAGGAAGTTGGGATTTTGGGAGGTTTATGACCAATCCCCCAAATATTGAAGGATTCGCATTGTGAGAGACAGTGCAGAGCTGGCTTCTGGAACCGTGGGGGCTCGAATGAGCCAGTTGTCCAAGTAAGGGAAGACGAATATCCCTAGGGTTCGCAGAAATGCAGCTACTACTGCCATGCATTTCGTGAATACTCTTGGTGGCGAAGCCAGACCAAAGGGAAGAACCTTGTATTGGAAATGTTTTCCCTTGAAAAGGAATCGTAAGAATTTCCTGTGATCTGGATGGATCAGAATGTGAGTATATGCATCCTTTAGATCTAGAGAACAAAGCCAATCCTGACTTTGAAGGTATGGCAGAAGAGTTCCCAGAGAAATCATTTTGAACTTTTCCCGGAACAGATATTTATTCAATTCTCTGAGGTCTAGAATGGGTCTGTGTCCTATTTTCTTTGGAATAAGAAAATAGGGGGAGTAGAACCTTGCACCCTGCTGAAGAATGGGCACCTCTATTGCTCCTTGAGCAAGGAGTGTTGAGACCTCTTGATCCAGTAGATTGCCTGTAGAGGTTTGGGAATTGTGAACTGTCTTACAATTGTAGGAGGGGGCATACTGTGAAAACGAAGCTTGTACCCCTCTCCCACAATGGACAGAGTCCAGTTGTCCAGTTTTCTGTTATTATTTGGTGCCATCTGTTGGCAAAATGACACAACCTGCCTGGGATGTTTAGGGGTTCTGGACCCTTCAGAGGCAGAAAGGTTAAGTTCTCTATGAAGGAGTCAAAGCCCTTGAGGGGGCTGGGCCTGTGCAGCTGGTTGAGCTCTAAGGCCTTTTGGCTTCTTTTGTCTGGATTGTTGTTGACCCTTCTGGGCAACTTGACCCTGAGCTTGCCCTTGCTGGGTATAGGATGGATAAAACTTCCTCTTTTTGCTGAAAAAGGGTTTTTTATAGGGTTTCGTTTTTGGCTGGTGTGGCTGTAGATTTTGACAATCTGTCTAAAGTGAGATAGTCTGTATCTCATTAGCCTTCTCCTGCCAATTCTTGCCAAAGAGGTTTTCTCCTGTGCAAGGGATGTTTCCCAATTTATCCTGTACCCAAGTCTCCAAGTCTGATGCCTGAAGCCAGGCAATCCGACGTGCACCAATGGCAATAGCAGAGGTTCTGCTGATGCATTCAAAGCAGTCAAAGGCTGCACGGTTTACAAACTTGGAGATATCTTGAGCATGCTTGACAAGAGTGAGAAAGTCCTGTTGTTTTTCTTCAGGGAGAAGGGGCCTCATAAGTCCAAATCTCCTGTGACCTCTTTGAGGAACATTCCCATATATAAAATATATGAGCTGATCCTAGCTGAAAGCATGGAAGCCTGAAAGCGTCAAGAGTCCTGCATTCATGACCTGGAGGATTGGATGCATGTCTCTTTGCACTTTTCATGCTACGCATGGCTGACTCCTCTACCATTGAATGGTGTGGCAGCTGAGTCTTTTTTGAAAGCCAGGACATGGTGGAACTCGATACATGGTATCGAGTCTCCTAGAATGAGGAGATGTGGTCAAAGGTGTCTCCCACATTCTGAGCATCAAATCATGAAGAATTTCATGAATAGGCAGAGTGGCTGCCTCCTTGGGAGCCTTAGGGTATTGAAGAATTTCCAATTCCTTTGCTCTAGGTTCTTTTTCAGGAGTTACCGTGATTGAAAGGCCTTGGGCCACATCACAAATAAAATCCTGAAAAAGACATGTCTTCCAGAGGAGACATTCTGCGTTGGGGAAAAGAGGAGTCTTCTGGGAGAAACACTCTGGTACCGGCAGAATTATCAGAGTCATCGGAATCAGAGTTTTCGAAGTATCTCTGACCCCGATGTTCATGCAAAGCACGGTCTCGGTATCGATCGAAGTCGGTACTGAATTGGTCCGGTACTGATCTGGCGATGCCAGAAAAAGTCAGCATGGGAAGGATTCCCACCGGAGTTGGTATCGTCGGTACTGGCATCGGCATCGGTACCGGTGTCTGTGTCGGTACCGGTGCCTGTTGAACCACCAGTGTCAACGGTACCGCAGCTGTAAAGAGAGCTGCAAGACTGCATTCGATAGCGAGGAATCTCTGGTCTATCGACGCTGCCGATGCCTGGGTATCGGTACCGGTAAAAGCAGCCAGAACCCCTGAGCATGGCACCAGTAGTTCTGCCGAGGTCGAAGCCTCGAACATCCTGGAACCCCGTTGATGCTTTGGAGGCTGAAGCCTCCCGCCGGGGCTGTTTTGCCAGTGTAGTTTCCTCAAGGGCAATGCCAATGGCCTCTCGATGCTTTGAAGGAGAGCTACCCTTTGAGGACCGGTTCTTATGTTTAGTTACCTGAGATCCATGGGAGGAAGACAAGGCTCTTGAAGACGTTGATGAAATGGACCTGGTATCCAAAGAAAAGAGGGTACCGAGCTTTGCAGCTCGGTTCTGTCTTCCTCTTTTAGTCATCCCCATACAGGAGGAACACTCGGATGGAGAATGGTCAGGGCCTAAACATTTTAGACACCAGTCATGGGTGTCGGCGACGGAGATGGTACCGCCACACTTAATACATTTTTTAAAACCACTAGCTGGTTTTTCCATCTTTTAGGAAAAATGGGGCCTAATGCCTAAAATGGCGCCTAGCACCAAAAGAAAAGTTTCTGAAGAGAAACAGTTCAAAAAAGAAAAAAAAAATATATATAATTTATTTATTGGAAAAGAAGAAAGAAAGAACCGGCGGTACCGGTAGGTGTCTTGCAGAGGCAGGTGCGACCACAAGAAAACAAGTTTAAAGAAGAAATTTTCTGCGGTGACGGAATATGTCCTGTTGGCTCCGCAGAAAACGAAGAACTGAAGAGGGAAAGGTGGGAAGGCAGCGCGCATGTGCTGAAGGATGCTCCCCAAAACCGTTCCTATTAGACGCTGGGGAGCTTTCCCGCGTAGGCTCCGTCGGTGCCGACGATACCCATATGTGAAGACTACATTCCTGCTTGTTCCTGGAGATCACAGTGTCTCACTGGTTGTCCCCCTTCCACCATGTCTGAGATACCAATCATATCTAGCCTCTCATTTAGTGCTATATATTCTAACTCTCCCATCTTATTTTTTTAGACATCTAGCATTTGCATGCAAGCATTTTAGAGGCTGTATTTTATTCATATTAATTTGGTTATTGGTAGGCAGGAGTAATTTGGAATCTTTAAGCTCTGTCTGCTCTGTACTCAAGGGCATTTGGGTTACTTTTGTCTTTATTGGAACCTCTCTATCAATATGCCCTAACTTCAGTCTTTTCCTAGTATCCTTCAAGGATACATTGTTCCAAACCACGCACTCTTGGGCAACTGTCGGCTCTCCCCTATTTTCTAGTTTAAAGGCTTTTTAAAGGTTAAATATTTTTTCACTCAACGTGTAATCAAACTCTGGTATTTGTTACTGGAGGATGTAATAAAAGCTGTTAGTGTAGCTGGGTTTAAAAAATGGTTTGGACACGTTCTTGGAGGAAAGGTCCATAACCCATATTGAGGGGGACCAATGCACTCTGGGCCACCGCAAAGCTTCTCAGCTTTTCTTCTCCTATGACCCCAGCAGGCTGGGGGAGGCGGTGACCATGCATATGCTTATCCACATGGGTGGCAGACTGTATCGCCCTCACTTATGAGCAGGTGAGGCTCCCTCTGGAAGGCCGTGTCACTGCGCACCGTGTCAGGACCATGGTGGCTTCAGTGGTAAGCTTGTACTCTGTCCCAATGGTGGACATCTGCTGGGCTGCCACCTGGTCTTCAGTCCATAACTTCGAAGCTCATTACTGCCTGGAAAGAGTCCCAATGGGGCAGTGCCTTCGGCCAGGCTGTGCTCCATAAACCTTTTGGGGTTTAGGCAACTCCTACCCTCCAACCCTTCTGTGTTTAGGCTACCGGAGCGCTGGTTTCATCTGACACAGGGGTCCTACTGTGGTCTGTGTACACAGACTAAAAGATTCCTGCTGCTTGCGGCTCTCCATGAGGGAGTCTCTATTTTTTCGTATGGGCTTTCGGTAGCCTGTAGCTGGGGAGTCCCATATGTGAGGACTGACTTCCTGCTTGTTCCCGGAGAAAGCGTAGTTACTCGCCTATAACAGATGTTCTCCAGGGACAGCAGGAATCAGTCCTCACAACCCTCCCTCCTCCCCTTGGAGATGCTTCTTGGAACAATACAGAGGCATTATAATATCCTTTGGTTTATTTTCCATTCCTTTCCTTATGATACCTAGCATTCTATTTGCTCTCTTGGCCGCCGCTGCACACTGGGTGGAGGGTTTTAACATGTTATCCACAATGATGCCTAAATCTTTTTCCTGGGTGGTGGTTCCTAATGTGGAACCTTGCATCGTGTAACAGTTTGGGTTGTTCTTCCCTAGGTGCATAATTTTTGCACTTGTCCACATTAAATTTCATCTGCCATTTTGATGCCCAGTCTTCCAATTTATCAATTTTCCCACATTCCTCATGGGTTTTAAGAACTTTAAATAGTTTTGTGCCATCTGCAAATTAGATAACCTCACTCATTATTCCCTTTTCCAGGTCATTTATGAATATGTCAAAAAGCAGCGGACCCAGCAGATCCCTGGGGTACACCACTATTCACCTTTCTCCATTGGGAAAATTGGCCATTTAGCCCTACCCTCTCCTTTCTATCTTTTAACCAGTTCCTGATCCACAATAGTATACTGCCTCCTATCCCATGACTCTTTAGTTTTGCCAAAAGTCTTTAACGAGGGACCTTATCAAAGGCTTTCTGAAAGTCCAAATACACTATATCAACCGACTCACCTTTGTCCACCTGTTTATTCACACCTTCAAAAAAACATAACAGATTAGTAAGACAAGATCTTCCTTGTCTAAAGCCATGTTGACTGTCTCCTATTAAGCAATGACTATCTACATATTCAGCAATTTTGTTCTTTATGATGGTTTCTACTATTTTTCCTGGTACTGACGTCAGGCTCACCCATCTGTAGTTTCCCGGAAACCCCCGGGAACCCTTTTTAAAAATTGCCGTTTTGTTCGCCATCCTCCAATCTTCAGGTATTACAGATGATTTTAATGATAGTTCACAGATTACTAATAGAGGTCTGCAATCTCATATTTCAGTTCTTTCAACACCCTTGGATGTATACTATCCGGTCCAGGTGATTAGCTACTCTTCAGTTTATCAAATAGTTGTAATACATCTTTCCGATGTATCAATATTTTCTTCAGTTCTTCTGCACCTTTAAATACCACTTCAGTCATGGGTAACATCCCTACATCTTCCTCAGTAAAGACCGAAACAAAGAATTCATTCAGTCTCTCCGCTATTGCCTTGTCGCCTCTTAGTGCCCCTTTAACCCCTCTATCATCTAATGGACCAACTGACTCACAGATTTTTTGCTATGAATGTACTTGAAAAAGTCTTTATTACGCGTTTTTGTTTCCACAGCAAGCTTCTTCTCAAATTCTCCCTTTGCCTGCCTTATCAATGCCTTGCATTTAGCTTGCCAGTGCTTGTTTCCAGTTTTCGTCATTTGGCTCTTTTTTCCATTTACTGAAAGATGCTTTTTTGGCAACAGCAACCTCTCTGACGTCTCCTTTAAACCATGCTGGCAGATTTTTGGACTTACTTCCACTTTTCTTAAAGCATGGAATATAGCTGGTCTGGGCTTCCAAGATAGTATTTTTAAACAACACCCAAACTTGATGTAAGTCTTTAACCTTTGCAACTGCTCCTTTTAATTTTTTCTTAACTATTTTCCTCATTTTATCATAGTCTCCCTTTCGAAAGTTAAAAGGTAGTACTGTGGATTTCCTTACCATCCCTCCTCCACTAATTAAAATCAGAAGCGATCATGCTATGATCACTATTGCAAAGTGGCCCTAACACCCTTATCTCTTGCACCAGATCTGGTGTTCCACTAAGGCCTAGGTCCAATATAGCTTCCCCTCTGGTTGGGCCCACTTCCATCGCTTTCCCCTTTTTACATGGAATTTCAATCCATAGAGATTCTACAGCAAATTTTGTTTCCTGCAATACTTTAATCCTTTCTGATTCAATGCCCTCTCTAAAATAGAGTGCAACCCCTCCACCAATTTGATCAGTTCTATCATTACAATATAGTTTGTACCCAGGTATCAGTGTCCCACTGGTTGTCCTCCTTCCACCAGGTCTCTGAGATTCCAATCATATCTAATCTTTCATTTAGTTCTATATATTCTAACTCTCCAATCTTATTTTTTAGACTTCTAGCATTTGCATACAAGCATTTTAGAGACTGTATTTTATTCATATTAATCTGGCTATTGGTAGACATGGGTAATTTGGAATCTTTAAGCTCTGTCTGCTCCATACTCAAGGGCATTTGGGCTACTTTACCCTTTATTGGAACCTCTCTGCTTTTGGTAGTATCCTTCAAGGATACATTGTTCCAAACCATGCGCTCTTGGGCGACTGTTGGCTTTCCCCTATTATGTAGTTTAAAAGCTGCTCTATCTCCTTTTTAAAGGTTAATGCCAGCAGCCTGGTTCCATCCCGGTTAAGGTGAAGCCCATCCCTTCTCAAGAGCCCCTTCTTTCCCTAGAATGTTCCCCAGTTCCTTACAAATCCAAAACCCTCATCCTTGCACCATTGTCTCATCCACGCATTGAGACTGCGGAGCTCTGCCTGCCTTTTGGGTCCTGTGCGTGGACCAGAAGCATTTCGGGGAACGCTACCCTGGAAGTTCTGGATTTCAACTTCCTACCTAAAAGCCTAAATTTAGCCTCCAGAACCTCCCTACCACATTTTCCTATGTCATTGGTGCTGCTATCTTGTACCCATTTTGCTTGATATACTTGTTGTGGAGGAGGGGTTACTTTTCTCTAAAAAAATAAATAAAATAAAATAAATAAATAAATAAATATATATATATTCTAGCAATTGGTCCATTCTCTCCAAAATGTTCATAATAGAAGTCTTACAGAGCATTTTAATAAATAATCCTCTATTTGAAATAGAGACAACACCAATGGAGGCATCTGACATTTGGCAATTCTCTTGACAAGTGCTATATTTCCCAGCAGATATAAAGTCAGCAGCTGTTCTAAAATTATTCTCCTTCAGCCACCAAAACTGCTTAGGGTCCGACTGGCCTGGAAGAAACTTCACATCTTGCAAAATGGGAACCAACAGAGACTAGCCAGGCTGAGGCCCTAGAGTGCCTTGCAAAAAAAGGCACCTATTGTCTGTTAGGTGCACATATGTTTGTAAGACAAAATCTATAATTTTGCAAGTCAATTTCTAAGACTAATGCACAACCTAAATGGTCTCACCAAACCTTAAGAATTTTGCATTGAATATTTTTCTGAATTAAAATTGCCACCCCAGCACTATTAGAACTGCCATAGGCATGATAACGCTCCTCCTTTCCAAAGTGCTTTTACTTTTTTTCCATCACCTCTATCCAAACGTTTCCTGTAATAAATGTATTTCTGCCCCTAGAGCTCCCAAAGCCAACAGAACCTTCTTCCGCTTTCTCAGAGTCTGCAAACACCTGCACATTATGGGTGTTATTTTAAAAGCACTATTCACGATTTGGATATCTGCAAATGAGCACGACAACATCCCCAGAGCCATTATAGAAGCTGGATCTGTGGACATTCCAAGCACAAGGACATATGAGTCTGAACAGGAGCATGGCAGAGGCATGGCCGAGGAATTCCTAAGAACCTGGGCATTCCTGCCTGATCTCAAAAATGTCATAGACATCTCAAATTTTGTCTAAAGTTAAATCTGTGCAAGACACAAACGGGCATCTGGAAAGTGTTTTGTTTTGTTGAGCGAATGTTTGAAAGGTGTGGAGAACAAGCTACACTAATACACTCCCTCCTGTATTTTAAACGAATACTGTTGTTTATTAATGTACTTAATGTACCACCTTTCTAAGAAACAAAGCGGTTTGCAATAAAATAAATTTTGGAAAAGGAGAAAAGGAACTCCATTGTTAGGACAGGACAGGGATAGAGAGGTTGATGGGGAATGGGGGCTCATGTTTTCACTTTACTATGCCGTTGGATGTCCCCTTAAGCTGGCATGCCTGAAATGGGCGTTTCCGACCCAAGCATCCCTAATGGAGACGTCTATGTGGCTGCCCGCATATATGTCCACATTAGGGACGTCGGTGTTCCTGAAATCAGCGAGTGTCTTTCTGCACATTCTGCCCTGGACATCCTTGCTTTAACTTCAACATCCTTTCTAAAATTCCCCTCTGTATATAAGAATTACCCAATTCTTATTCCTCCCGGCCAACATTACATAAACTAAAAATATTCATCCCCCAAAATGCTATTTTCTTCTTTGTTTGTCTTGCTTTCAAATTCCAGCCATGCACTTCAACATCCATCCTATTCATTCATTCTGTGGAAACAAGCAGGAAGTCAGTCCTGACATATGGGTGACGTCGGCGCTGAAGGAGCCTGCGCGGAGCAAATCCCCAGCTTTCAAAGAAAGCCTTTGGGATTGCTACCATGCATACGTGGTCCACTTCCTGCTCAAGGGTACCATCTTGCTCAGTCTCCTTTTTTCCGCAGAGCCCACCAGAAGTTGTCTGTGTTCTCCCCTGGAAAAAGTTGATTTTTTTCGAGTGTTTTACTCGTCTTCAGTTTTGCACCGGTACCTTTCCCGCCCTGACATCGGTACCTCGGTATCGGGGTCAATTATTTTTACTTTGTTTTATTTTCTTTTGGCATATTTATACCCTTTTTCTCCGCTGGCATCCCGAAGGATCTTCGATCTTGCTGGGGTTCTTTTTTCCCCCCATGGCTACCAGAGGCTTCAAGAAGTGTGATTGGTGTGGTAAGATTGTCCTTAACCGACACGCATGACTGCTGCCTCCGGTGGCCCGGACCATGACCCGGCGGTCTGTGGCCTTTGTAAGATGTCTTCCAAGGCCTTGAGGAACCGCCGCCAGCAGCAGCACTCTGAACCCGAGCGTCATTGTGGGTCCTCGGAGAGGGGGTCTCTTTCGAGGGAACTGAAGGGTAAGAAGCAGCCCTCGAAGGCGGCATCCTTAGATGGCTCTGATCGGCCGCCCGAGATGTCGAAGAGGGAGCCGCCAGGCAAGATCCCTCGGAAGGATTCAATTGAATTGAATTCAATTTAAATGAGACATCTTCTTTGGAGTGTCAGTTATTCATGAGTGAAATAACAGCGGGAGATACTATTATTATTTTATAAAAAAATGGAGAAATGAAAAGAAAAGGAAAGAAAAAAGATTTAGTAATATAAGAATAAGAACAAGCAATACATGAATGTTTCAAAAATATAGCGATTCAAACAGGTCATTGATGTGTTAAAGGCGTTTTACCGTACCATACAAGTAGGTCCGGTATACAGCCAAGTGTGACTCTGAGACCTGATCGCTGAAGCATACTAATTTACTAACAAGTTAGTCTCTGGTTAGGTATTGGTGCTTATAATTTACTCAGTGTCACTATTGGCAAAGGCATCAACGGTCACCTTTAGATTAGAATAATTTGATTTTTTTTGTCTCTTAGTATTTCCGTCACTGAGGCTCCTCAACTCTATCTTCCAAAGGGAACACAAAGGGAAGGGTCCTCAAGGAAATGCTTCTGCAGAAATTTCACTGCTTTCTTGATCTTGGGGAAAATGTTATTTCCTCTCTCCACTTTATTCATAGTGATACATAGTGGAGGAGTAGCCTAGTGGTTAGAGCAACTGCCTAGTTACTCAGAAGATCAAGAGTTCAATTCCCACAGCAATCTACTTCCAGTGATATATTGCCAAGAAAACCCAGAGGCAGCTGGGTCACGAGGAGGCAACACCGACTTCATAGTACTAAAAAAAAAAAATGTTGACACATAAAAGAATCAAATAAAACAAGATCAATTAAAAAAGGAAATAATATAAAAGCTGGATCATTATAAATAGTTCAAATCCATTTTAATAGAAGAACCACATTCCCATTGCAGTAAAATTAGATGCACTTGTGATCAATTGTCAGTACTCACATGACTTGAATCAACTAATGAATGATGGCTCTAATGTTTAAATGGCCACATTCACTCTTGTTCCATTTTTACAATGGTGAAGACAAGAGAGCTGCCTGAAACCATCAGAAAAGTCATTATCACCAATCATCAAACTTTATAGGGGTACAAGGCTATCTCCAAAGACCTTGGGATTCCTGTGTCTACAGTTCGCAATGTTATTAAGAGGTTTTCTGCTCATGGAACTGTCAAGAACCTCCCAGGACATGGTGGGAAGAGGAAAATTAATCCAAGAAGCCTTCAAAGGTTAGTGCAATCTGTTGGGAAAAAATACCACGTACAACATCCAAAGAGCTTAAGGCTAACCTGGAGAAATGTGGAGTGGTGGTTTCAACACGCACCATATGCCATGCACTAAACAAAGCAGGACTTCATGGGCAAAGGTCATGGAGGACCCCACTACTCAAAGACATACATAAAAAGGTATGCCTGATCTTTGCCTAAACTCACTTTGAGAAACCACAATCCTTCTGGGAAAATGTTCTGTGGACAGATGAAACCAAACTTGAACTCTTTGGCAATGCAGACCAGCGATACATTTACAGGCAAAGAAATGAAGCTTATAAGGAAAAATATCACCCTTCTTACATTTAAATATGCCAGAGGTTCCATAATGCTGTGGGGCTCTTTTGCTGCCTCAGGAACTGGGGGCCTGAAACATATTAAAGGAATCATGAAGTTAGAGGACCACCAAGGTATTTTGGAGCGAAATGTGCTACCTAGTGTCAGAAAGCTAGGTCTGGGGCGAAGGTCATGGGTCTTCCAGCAAGACAATGTCCCAAAAACATACAACCAAAAGTACAGAAGAATGGTTAAAAATGAAAAAAATGAACTGTTTTAAACTTACTAGCAAGGAGTCCTGATCTCAGTCCAGTTGGGAACCTTTAGAAAGAGCTGAAATCTGGCATTGGTAAAAGGAAGCCTCAAAACATTCATGAGCTGGATCAAATCGTAGTTGAAGAGTGGAAGAAACTACCAGCAGACAGATATATGAAACTTATAGATGGCTACAAGAAACGGAGGCTGTCATCATTGCCAAGGGTTGTGCAATCAAATATTAGTGAAGGTGCCATTATTTATTTTTATTTAATTATTTAACAACATTTTTATACTGCTGTATCTACGAGTCACGGCGGTGTACAAGTAACAGGTATAAAAATTTGCAGGTAACCAAACGTAATGCTTCCAAAACGGGAAGAATAAGAGTGGATAAACAAGTTATACTTTGTAACAAGAGGGAGGTTAACAATTGTAGAACAATGGTGTAACTTAAACTTGTGGTTGAAGATGTGTGTACAGTTATGTATCAGAGCCAGAATGTTCAAGGAAAAGGTAGGTTTTCAGCCTGATGAAATTCACATATGGTGGTTGTTCATCATATGTCCAGTGGAAGGGAATTTCATATAGAGGGTATGTAAAGGGAAAAGGTTCTATTCAAGGTGATGTAGTTGGTTCGAGAGATCGAACAATTGACTGTTGTTGAGGGGGTGCGCAAATGAGTGTTGCAGGCTATCTGCAAACAAGTCATGGAGAATTTTAAAAATATTTAGGGATGATTTTGTATTTGACTCTCATGTGGCTGGAGAGCATTGAAACTGCTTCAGTACAGGGATGATGTGAAATCATTGAGAGGTGCCTGTGATGATTCTGGTTGCTGTGTAATGAGCAAATTGTAAGGGGAGTAAGGTAGCCTTTGGGAGATCTTGATAAATAATGTTTCCAAAGTGAAATATTGGAGTGATGAGGGCTTGACAGACATCCCTAAAATCATTTTGTTCAAGTAGGGGGTGAAAGTTTTGAACTCTTTTCATTTTGAAGTATGCAGACCTTGTGACTTGCTTGATGTGAGAGTGAAAGATTAGCCTCTGGTCAAGGATTATGCCCAAGTATTTGACCTCGTCCTTAACTTGGAGAGTAATGTTAGCTAGGCTTATAGTGGATGGGGGGGAAATGCAAGGTTCCTTGTTATGTGGAGTACTTCTGTTTTTTTGGGATTAATGGACATATTGTGGCTATGGAGCCATTGGACAATAGATTTGAAGCATCTTCCTATCATTGATTAATCTGGGTTGCTGGTGGAGAAAGGTGTGTGGATTTGGATGTCATCAGTGTAGAGATGAAAGAAGATATCGTTGCGGATTAGGTTGCATAGTAGTTGTATGAAAATGTTAAATAGTAGGGAGGATAGGCAGAGCCTTGTGGTGTCCTTGGTATTGTTTGAAAGGGGGTGAATTGTTCAATCCTACTTTGACCTGTTGATAATGATCTTCCAGGTAGGATTGGGACCACTGTAGAGTTGTTTCTCTAATTCCAACTGAGTGGAGACATGATCAGAGATGTTCATGGCTAATTGAATTGAAGGCACCGGTGACGTCAAGGAAGATGAGTATGAAGCCTTACATGATCTTTTCAGTTCCTTTGATTAAAGTGTCTAGGAGAGAGGTTAGTAGTGTTTTTATACTGTGAAATTTGTATTTGAAGCATTTACATACCTCCTGTCTGCGAAACAACACAATCTAGGTGGTTTACAATCAGGTTCTGTATATAGTCCCTTGTCCCCAAAGGACTCACAATCTACATGCATAGAGGGTTAAGTGGTTTGCCAAAGGCTACAAGGAGCACCTATCGGACTAGAGGCCCCGTCCCGTCAGCCAGAGGGTGCTGTCCCTGAGTGGGAATATGAACCCATCACCCTCTGACCTGAGGTAACTTGTCCCAATCACTAGGTCACTCCTCCATGGTTTGAAACCATGCTGTTGCTGATCAAGGGGGTATGAGAGTTGACATAATCCCATGTCTGCAGTTGTACCACTTTCTCAGTGATTTTGGCAAGAACAAGGAGTGCTAGAGATGAAGATAGTGATGTTGGGTTATCTGTAGGATTTTTTATTAAAGGCCTGAGCCTGATGGATGGTGCTTGAGGTTTTTAGGCATATAGCCAAGTAATATATCTGTACTATGCTACTTCTAAGTTGCACAAATATTTTTTTTGTTGTTGTATACCTTTGAATATACTAATAAAATATTATGTTGACGTACAGTTAGAATATTTCCAATTATTTCTCAAGATATTGTATACAGCATACCTAAATGCAAGGGTTGCAGGTAACCAAAATAATGCTGACCACAAATGTATATCTTCAGGAAAGCCAGAGTCTGCAAAATGTTCTTTCAATATTTTCTCCAAAAATGTAGGCCTCCTTCCACCTTCGAGGCCCTCAGGTAGCCCCCCTATAATACGCAGGTTGCATCTCCATGAGCAGTTTTCTAAATCATTCATTTTTAACATCATCCTTTAAATTAACAGGTCCTGGACACCATTATGCTGCTTATAAATTACCATCTCTTCCTTTGTCTCTTAGAAACTGTGTTCTGCAGTCTGAACGTTATCCTTAATCTCATGCATCTCCACTTGCACCCCATCAAGCTCTGACTGAATCTTTATTAGCTTTTCTTGTAATTGGGCATTTCCCTCCTTTATTGCTAGCAGTATAGCCTCGGTATTAATTAGGCCATTCAACTGCACAACACTATTTGATCTCGGTGACATAATGTTAGAGTTCGGCGAGGCTGAACCTGAAGCCAGTCCAGTGTCATTGTGAATGCTCAAAACATTTTGGTCTAGATATTAGAGCGATCTCACATGAGTACTTTACTATAATCCTACGCTCATCCAATACATTCTTAGTCACAGGTTGAATTTCTACAAAAGGAGATATTTGCTTTTTTATGGGTCTCAGACTTTACAATGGCACATATTTCTGGGTATTTAAATGTTCCCAGTGTTGTGCCTGTTAGCATCAACGACCCGATTTTGCAAATTCCACCCCTAGTTTTCTCGTGTATCAACAAACTAAAACTTATAGTGCTTTGTTATACCAACTTAACTCATGTTGATGAAACTTTTTATAAAGTTGTTTGTTCAATCCGCTTTAGCTTAAGTCTTTTGGGACTTTTAAGCTAAAGCGGATTGAACAAACAACTTTATAAAAAGTTTCATCAACATGAGTTAAGTTGGTATAACAAAGCACTATAAGTTCTCCAGGACCAAGCAGGAAGTCAGTCCTCACTTATGGGTGACGTCGGCGCCGACGGAGCCCTCGCGGAGCAATTTTCCCCAGCTTTCAAAGAAAGCCTTTGGGAATTGCAGCGCGCATGCGCGGTCCCCTTCCCGCCCAAGGGTGCCATCTTAGCCAGTCTTCTTTTTTCCGCGGAGCCCTACAGACGTACCCGTCGTGTCCCCGCGAAAAAGTTGATTTTCTTTAGAATTACTCTGTTTTTTCCATTCGGTTCGATGCCGGTCTTTTTCCCGCCGGACTCGCGACGCCGGTCACGAGTCCTCTTCTTATTTTTCGGTTTTTCTGACTTAGTCAGTTTTCGTTTCGGTTTTTCCCTGGCAGCCCGGTCCTTTGACCTCGCCGGGGCCCTTTTTCCCCCGATGGCTGCCAGTGGTTTCAAGCGGTGTGGTCAGTGTGACCGAAATATGTCACTAACTGACACACACGACAATTGCCTCCGCTGCCTGGGCCCGGATCATGAAGAAATGATCTGTGGGCCTTGTGGCAAACTATCCTCCAAAGCGTTAAGAAGTCGGCGGCATCAGCGGGATAGAATCTTCGCTGACCCCAGCCGTACCCGGACCTCGTCGGAGGCCTCCGCGTCCAGGGGTTCCAGCTCGGACCGTCGCCGGAGTTCCTCCGACAGGGGTTCTCCCTCCGGGGACCATCGACGGAAGGTGAAACCCGCGAGGGCGGCGTCGGTGGACGCTCCTGGCTCCGCGAGGGCCAGGTCGCATAGCCCCGATAGCCGCCCCGGGTCCTTGGAGAAGGAGCACCTCATGAAGCGACCTCGCCTGGAGTCGGAGCTGCCTGCTCGGGTAAGTCCTGTGGTCCTTCTGGACTCGCCTCCACGACAGCCGACGTCGGGCCCGACGCCGTCGAGGCCCGAGTCGGGGGCTGCTCGGACTCAGGTTGACGGCCTTGGAGAGCAGACTGTCTGCCTTCATGGACCAGCAGCGGGCACTGCTCGCTGGCTTCGCTGGCGCCGCTGCCCCGACCGCCGGGACGTCGACGTCGAAGTCGACCCCGGAGACCGAGCCGATCCTCGAGTCGATGCGAACTCGAGTCGATCCTCGGTCGAGGTCGCCCTCGGCCTCCCGTTCGGGACCGAGGTCGCCCTCGGTCTCCCGTTCGGGACCGAGGTCGCCGACGCCGACTCCCTCGGCGTCGGGGCGGCAGGCGCCGTGCCCTGCCCGGGCCGACCCCACCGAGTCCTCGTCGGAGTCGGTCTGGGAGTCTGAAGAGGAAGAGTCGCCTGATTCTTTTCGGACTCGGTGTGTCCCCTCGGACTCACCTGAGTCCGAACCTTGGAAGCAGTCCCCCCCGGAGGATGCCCGGTTCTCGGACTTCGTCAGGGATATGGCCAAGGCTTTGGCCTTCCCTGCGGATCCCGAGGAGGAGCCTCGAGCCGAAGAGCTCGACGCCCTCCAGTATGACTCTCCCGCCAGGGAACACTTTACTGTACCGGTTCCTCTCATGCTGGAACGACTACTCTTCCGCATGTGGGAGAGTCCGGCCACCTCGCCGGTCCTGAGCAAGCGGGTCGATTCTATCTATCGAGTCCGCAAGAGCCCTGGCTTCCAGAAAGCACAGCTGCCACACCATTCCATGGTAGTGGAATCGGCCATGCATCGTCTTAAGAGCCAGAAGATGCACTCCTCGGTGCCTCCTGGCAGGGAGGCCCGTAACCTGGATGGCCTTGGTAAGAAGTGTTTCCAGGGCTCTATGCTCGCCTGTCGTGTCCAGACCTACCAGCTATACATGGGCATGTATCTCCGAGACCTGGCTAAAGAGCTAGCCGGCTTCTCCGCTGGTTTGTCCGAGGAACCCTTGCGGAGGTTCCTGGCCTTGTCCACTGGCATTCGGGAATGCTCAAAATTCATGTCCCGAGCAGCCTATGATGGCTTTGAAGCATCGGCTCGAGTGGCCGCAGCCGGCATCGGTGCCTGCCGACAGGCTTGGCTTCAGTCGTCTGACCTTGAGCCCTGGGTGCAGGACAAGTTGGTCGATGTCCCTTGCCGAGGCGAAAACCTCTTTGGCAAGCCCATGGCTGATAAGGCTGCACAAATTGAGACAGACTCTCACCAGGACTAGGCTTTCTAGGAAGACCTCCGCCCCTTCCCAGAAAAAGAAGGGCTCGGGAAAGAAGTCCTTTTACCCGAGGAAGGCGGCTGCCTACAAACAATACCCCCACTATCAGGCCCCTGCAGCTCCCCAACAGGGCCAGCAGGCCAAGGGACGGGGTAACCGGTCCCGTAGGCAGCAAGCCCCCAAGCCTGCACCACCAGCCCCTGCTCCGCAGGGTGGGGGTTTTTGACTCCTTAAGCATAGCCTCTCCCCCCCCCGCTGGTTCCTCCCAGCACTGGAGGCCGGCTGGTTCACTTCGCCCACAGATGGTCCAGCATCACCTCAGATGCCTGGGTGCTTCAAGTCGTGCGAGAAGGCTATCTTCTCCACTTCCACCAGGTCCCTCCCTCCTATTTTCCGGGAGAACCTCCACGACCCCCTCTGCACAGGGAATTACTCCTTCAGGAGTTAGCAGGTCTTCTACAGGATCAGGCGGTGGAACCGGTGCCCCACCACCTGCAAGGTCAAGGCTTTTATTCCCGGTATTTTCTGATACCAAAAAGAACAGGAGGCCTCAGACCCATCCTGGACTTGCGCAACCTCAACAAGTTCCTCGTGCGGGAGAAGTTCAAGATGCTTACCCTTGGAATCCTTCTGCCCTACCTCCAGCAGGGAGATTGGCTATGCTCCTTGGATCTAAAGGATGCCTACACGCACATCCTCATCCACCCAAGCCACCGCCAATACCTAAGGTTTGTGGTGGCAGGAAATCATTACCAGTACAGAGTACTGCCCTTTGGCCTGTCCTCCGCACCGCGAGTCTTCACAAAATGTCTCGCGGTGGTGGCGGCCCATCTCCGGCTTCACGGCCTCTATGTCTTTCCGTACCTCGACGACTGGCTCATCAGAGCAGCGTCCGCTCTGGAGGTCACCAACGCCACGCGCCGCACGGTGACTCTTCTGCAGTACTTGGGCTTTGTTATAAACTTCGCAAAGTCCACTTTGCTCCCCTCACAGGATCTCGAGTTCATCGGCGCAAGGCTGCACACTCAGGCGCGAGCGTACCTACCGCTCGACAGGGCTCAACGGCTCATGGACCTAGCCGACCGTTTTCGCAGCCAGCCCCTGGTCTCCGCCAGGCGCTTCCTGAGACTACTCGGCCATATGGCTTCCACTGTCCATGTGACCCCCAATGCCCGCCTGAATATGCGGCCTGCTCAATGGTGTCTCCGCCGGCAGTGGCGACAAGCCACAGGCGGCCTAGCAGACCTAGTGCGCGTCTCCGAGCCGCTGCTCTCGTCTCTCCGGTGGTGGCTTCAGCGGCCGAACCTGATATTCGGCATGCCTTTCCAGTCACCTCAGCCGGCCCGGGTGCTGACAACAGATGCATCCCTCCTGGGCTGGGGAGCGCATTGCCAAGGGGCACGTACTCAGGGCCTCTGGACCACGTGGGAGTCTGCTCAGCAGATCAACTTCCTGGAGCTCAGGGCGATCCGCCTGGCTCTCGAGGCCTTCTCCCACCTGACTTCTCACCAGTCCGTCCTTGTCCAGACAGACAATCAAGTTGACATGTTCTACGTGAACAAGCAGGGGGGCACGGGCTCCTTCCTCCTCTGTCAGGAGGCACAGAAGCTCTGCTCTTGGGCCGTCAGTCACGGCGTTCTCCTCAAGGCAGTTTATCTCCCAGGCCAAGAGAATTGCCTGGCGGACAAACTCAGCAGGATCCTCCAGCCGCACGAGTGGCGTCTGGATCCCTTGGTAGTTCAGAAGCTCTTTCTAAAGTGGGGCCTCCCCACGGTGGATCTCTTTGCCAGTCCTCACAACCGGCAACTTCCTCGCTTCTGCTCTCGTCAGCCACACCCCCTTCGGGTTGCGGCGGACGCTTTTCTACTCTCATGGTCGGGGAGCCTTCTGTATGCTTTCCCTCCCATCCCGCTAGTCTCTCGGACTCTCTTCAAGGTTCTCCGAGACAAAGCCTTCATGATCCTGGTGGCTCCTCGCTGGCCCAGACAGCCGTGGTTTCCACTCCTGCTGCAATTAGCGGTGGAGGATCCGTTCCCTCTGGGATTTCAACCGGATCTCCTCACTCAGGATCAGGGGTCTCTGCTACACCCCAACCTCAGGTCTCTCAATCTAATGGCCTGGCTGCTGAGAGGGTAGTCCTTGCTCCCCTTCTCCTGCCGGCAGAGGTGGAAGAGGTCGTCCTAGCTTCTCGGCGACCTTCTACCCGCAAATGCTATGCCCTTAAATGGCGTCGCTTTTCCGTTTGGTGTAGCCAACAGTCTCAGGATCCCTTCTCCTGCCCGGTGTCGGTGATCCTGCAGTACTTGCTATACCTCTCTAATCTGGGACTTAAGTCCAACTCCGTCAAAGTTCACCTCAGTGCTCTTTCAGCACATCATGTGCCGGTGGACGGCAGACCTCTTTCCAGCGACCCTCTTGTAGCGAGGTTTCTCCGAGGTCTCCTTCTACTTAAACCACCTCTGCGCCCGCCAGCGCCTGACTGGGATCTGAATGTGGTTTTACAGCGGATCACCTGTCCGCCTTTTGAACCTATGGCTACCTGTTCTCTCCGTTTTCTTTCTTGGAAAACGCTGTTCTTGATAGCCCTCACTTCCGCTAGACGCGTAAGTGAATTGCAGGCCCTCGTGTCTGATCCCCCTTACACTCGGTTCTACAAAAATAGGGTAGTCCTACGGACTCACCCAAAATTTTTTCCAAAAGTGGTCTCCCCTTTTCACATCAATCAGGAGGTGGTACTTCCAACCTTCTTTCCCAGACCACACTCCAGCCGAGCTGAAACGGTCCTCCATACCCTGGACTGTAGAAGGGCTTTGAACTTCTACCTTGACCGTACGCGGGAGCACCGTAAAGCTGCTCAGCTTTTTGTGTCTTTTGACCCCAATAAATTGGGGCTCCCGGTCTCCAAGCGTACTCTGTCCATCTGGGTTGCGGACTGTATCTCTTGGGCTTATGGGGCAGCCGGACTCTCCTTGGAAGGTCGAGTCACGGCTCACTGCGTTCGGGCAAAGGCTACGTCAGTGGCTTACCTCCGCTCTGTTCCGCTGGCAGACATCTGCCGGGCCGCTACTTGGTCTTCGAGCCAGACTTTTGCGGTCCATTACTGTCTCGAGAGGGAGTCCCGCAGGGACAGTGCTTTCGGACAGGCAGTCCTCCGTAATCTCTTCGAGGTCTGAGCAACTCCTACCCTCCATCCCGGATGTGGGCTACCGGTGGGTAATAATTCAGCGAAGATTCTGTCCTTCTGTGCTGCTGAGCTAGAGGGAGCTCATTTTGTGCTTAGGGTCTCCGGTAGCCTTGAGCTTGGGAGTCCCATAAGTGAGGACTGACTTCCTGCTTGGTCCTGGAGAAAGCGTAGTTACTCACCTGTAACAGGTGTTCTCCAGGAGCAGCAGGAATCAGTCCTCACAACCCTCCCTCCTCCCCTTGGAGTTGCAATCATCTGCTTTAGTTTTTTTGCAAATTTTTCTGCTGTCTTTTTTAGCTATGTCATCTGACTGGCTAAGATGGCACCCTTGGGCGGGAAGGGGACCGCGCATGCGCGCTGCAATTCCCAAAGGCTTTCTTTGAAAGCTGGGGAAAATTGCTCCGCGAGGGCTCCGTCGGCGCCGACGTCACCCATAAGTGAGGACTGATTCCTGCTGCTCCTGGAGAACACCTGTTACAGGTGAGTAACTACGCTTTTTAGTTTGTTGAAATTCAACCTGTGACTAAGAATGTATTGGATGAGCATAGGATTATAGTAAAGTACTCATTGTGAATGCTCAGACATTCCTGCATTGCCTGTTGCTGATCACTTCAGCCTTCATTGACATCTCCTCCTTTAAGTCCTGGAGTAAATTCAGTTGGATTTTCAATATGAACTATTAGGATTATGTACCGCTTGGTGGGAGCTTCCCCAAACAACGTCTTCCCTAAGCCAAGCATCAAGTAATCCCTACCAGTTAATATTATGTAATCAGTAAGTCTGAAACAAAAATGTGATTTACAGTATTCCTTATATCCCTCATTAGCAGTAATTTCTGTTTGGCCACCTCCCTCAATAGCAATAACAGAACCATATGCTACCAACCACTTGTATAAGTCCAGAGTTAATGTCGTTAAACAGACTTCCTTATAATACCATGCTGCTGTCTTCCTCTTTTCAGAGTTAAGGCCTCATTCTTTAGTCAATCAATCTATCCAAGACTCATAGATGACACTCTTATAATCCTGCCTCTGAGACCACCTCTCATATTAGCTTCTTTAATCAGTTGGCAGCCATAACAGAACATTTTCATACCTGCTCCTTCTGATGATTTTTGTACTCTGTGTTGCACAGATCTCTATGGGCTCCTAGTCCACTCCTTGCAAACTGAATTTCACAAGAACTGTTTCTTTCTAGTACCTCCAGTTCCATAGACTTAATACTTGGTGCCTCCTCCAATGGCTTCTTTGTTAATATTTGCAACTATGAAACTATGCTAGGCTGCTGAGTGGGAAGTCCTACCCTCCCTTCTCTCAGGGCGTCTCCCCTCAGTGCTCCTTATATCCCATTCCTATGGATATTCTCCTGGCCCTTAGGGAAATTGGGAAATGTAGTCTCTTCTGCTATTACTGTGTCTTTTACCCTAAGGGTTAAAGCCTTCTGGCCTCACTGATTCATGGAGATTTTCCTCTTTTGCACTATGAATAGGCAGACCATGTCTGAGAGCAGTGTGAATAGTTAGCTTAGGACAGCGGTCCCCAAACTATGGGTTGAGACCCCCAAAGGGGGGGAGGGGGGTCACAGAAATAGGGCTACTCTCCTTCCTTCTGGACCTCCACTGTGATTTATGCTCAGTACGGTAGTCCGTATATAGCATGAGTTGCTAAATGTTCACAGACTCTATCCCCTCCTGCTGTGTCAGTTTTCTGTTAAACTGGAAACCCATGCAGCATACTGGAGTCTGTGATCTCACACTGATACAAAAGATTATGTGCTGCTTGTTGTCCTGTTCCTCCTACAGCTTTTGCTGTCTTAATGTTTTAGATAAGTGGCAGAAGGGAGAAATAGATGAGAGAAGGTAGGGGAGTGGAGGCCTGCCATTTTGTTTTCATCATTATTGGGGGGGGGGGGGGGGAGGGGTCACATGAATTTTTAAGGGCTGAAATAGTCTTATTGGATAAAAATTTGGGAAGCACTGTCTTTAGGAGGTGTTCTTTCTCACTTGCCAGTTCCTCCTTGTAGGAAGATCAGCATCCACCACTGCTCACCTCAAAACGGGAGGGGGGAGGAGAGGCTACTGCTACTTTCCTTTGCTGAAAGCCCAGCCCTGTGTCCTAAAAACCAAACTGCCATGCAAACAGTCAGTCTTGGAATGTAGGAAATAGCTATTGATTAGTAACCAGAAGTCAACCCAGGCACCATAAAAAGAATGACTCCTGATGCAACATGAGCCACCCATACCTCCCACTCCTCTCCACAATAATAAAGATGCTGTCACTCTTATACTACTGGAAGCCAGCTCAGAAAAAATACTTCCAGTGGTACTTGTATTACTGGAAGCTTCTCTAGAAAGGTGGTCATTAGCATGAGAAAATGCTTGACCCTGGGGGTGGTTCTTACTATTAAAAGTCATTCTGAGGTTTTCAATTAAAATAAAGCTTTAAAAATATCCATTATTTTAATTCAAATCTGGATTTTAACTTCTATAGTGCATCTTTTATTTCTATGAGTCACTGAATCTCTGAAGTAGCAATTGCTGATACATAACTAGTGATCCGTAATTCATTAGGTTTTGCAGTCACATCTAGTGAGCTATTATTTTTTGACAGCCTCCTCCTCCTCTATACTTCCAGCTGTTGGGATCAAAGTTCAAAAGAATTGATATCTGGCTGACTTATTTATCAGTAAAATATTTCAACATACTGGTCACAAACTTACCAATAGATTGAGCATTGGAACCAAGTCTGCAGCTGACTGGGTATTCAGACATGGAGCAACAAAATTTTATTTTTTCCTGAAATAAAACTCCATAAAATGCAATATTATACTGATTCTCTAACCATTCTTTGAAACTTCCCTTATACATGCTAGTTTTTAGATACTCCTAATGATATTTCAGAGATATGCAAACATCAGCCTTGTTCTTAGACCCAGTATATGCCAATATTTCTAATGCATATTGATTAGGAATAACCTAAGAACCACTATCCATTTGTGACTGAACAATTTTGACTAACTGCATTGAAATGATGCTTAAGAACTTTTATCTTATGCCTTTACACAATGATGACTCCTGGTGACCCAGCTGCCTCTGGGTTTTCTTGGCAATGTATCACTGAAAGTAGAAAGTAGATTGCCAGGCCTTTTCTTCCGAGGCAATGGAGGGTAAAGTGACTTGCCCAAGGTCACAAGGATTGCCCATGGGAATTGAACCCTTGATCTTCTGGGTACTAGGCTGTTACTCTAACCACTAGGCTATTCCTCCACTGTTACATTATGGGAACACTAATCAGAGTAATTTACATGGTTAAGTCCTTGTTTACCTGTACAAATTCACAGGCTGATTCTTGCTCTGCCATCACCCCAGCATCATGCAGGTACAAGTACATACACTGACATGCTGTGTGTAAAGTAAAAGGGGCTGAGGGAAGGAAATTATGCAATCTGTGTACACAATCAATTTCTGCACATTATTTCTGATATGTACATCTGTGCATGCTTCAATGCATTTTACCCCATCACATTCAGCAATCAAGTTTTCAAAGGGAAACTCCACAAGGACTGCAAGATTTACAGGGTATTTGATGATTAGCATCCATACACAGAGCCTTTCCTTCTGTGGTACCATTGCTGTTGTCAGCATGGAGTTCTGTATCTCTGGGTGGGATTCTTGTTCAGCCTTTCAAACTTGGGTCACTTTGGTCCATGTTTGGCAAATAAGGTCATTTTGCTTTTCTAGGTCGCAAATGGTACATTCAACAGAGCAAAACTTCTTAATGTTGGAGTAAAGGAAGCCCTGAAGGATGAGGACTGGGACTGCCTGATAATGCATGACGTGGATCTTATTCCAGAGAATGATAACAATTTCTACATATGTGATGACATGTACCCTAAACATATGTCGAGCGCCATGGACAAGTTCAAATATAGGTACAGTAAGTTTCAAATAAATCATTCCTCAGATAAAACAAGATTTTTCTGCATTCCAGTCTGGACCTGTGAACAGCAAAAAGAAATGTCTGACTCCATCCTGCCCCATGTGCTAGAACTGAGTAGACTCTCACTTCAAGCTCTTGCCGCCAGTATAGTTGATTCAGGGTAGGGTTGAGAACTTCTGAGGCAAATCAGTTTTCTTATTGTCATTTGTATGTTAATTGTAAAACCCTGAGTTTCATAGACTGGACTTGTTGCCCACTGTGTGGTCTTTTGAGCAATTTTCGATTGTCTATCCTGCTGCAAGTCCTCAGGTACTGTGCACCAGTTTTCACAGTGCACACTTTCCCTTTGAAAACTGCCTACAGAAATATCTGTGGAGAGTTGAACATACTTTCTCTGGAAACAAGCAGGAAGTCAGTCCTCACATATGGATGATGTCGGTACCAACAGAGCCCGCGTGGAAACATCTCCCCAGCTTTCAAAGAAAGCCTTTGGGAGAATCACCACACATACGTGGTCCCCTTCCCGCCCAAGAGTGCCAACTTCCTCAATCTCCTTTTTTCCACAGAGCCCTCCAGACGTTGTCCAATTTCCCCTGGAAAAAATGTGAATTTTGTTACGTTTTTGCTCTGTTTTCATACCGATTTCTTCCCGCCCCCGAGCCAGCTTGCCTCAGCGTTGCTCCTTGTGTTCGTTCATTCTTTCTCTTTTTTTTTATTGACGTGTCCCTGGACTGGCATTTGTACTTTTTTTTCAGCCGAAGGGTTTGGACCCCTGCCGGGAGGTGGGGATCCCTTTTTTTCCCCGATGGCCTCCAGTGGCTTCAAGAAGTGCAATAGATGTAGCAAAATGATCTCTCTCACCGACCCACACGACTGCTGCCTTTGGTGTCTCGTCCCGGAACATAATGACTCAGACTGCAAACTCTGCAGAACTATGACCTCAAAGGCCCTAAAGAACTGTCATCAGTAGCAGGAAAAAATTTTCCAGAAGTCCAACTCCGCGTCGGAGTTCTGGCAACACCATGCTCCAGGGTCCCCTCCTATACCTCTGTTCACTACAAAGCCTGAGCCTCTTCGGAGTCCCGTAGTTGTGGTTCCTCCGAGCGGAAGTCCCCGGAGGTGGAACGCAAGAAGATGAAACCCTCAAAGACTGCCTTGGAAGACGGCTCTGGAAAGAAAGGGAAATCCCACTCCAGGCCCCCTAGTCCTAGGCATGAGTCTGAAGAGTCGGAGCGGGAGCGGCCTTGCAAGCTGCCTCTCAAGGAGTCATTGGTACCTGCTGACCAGCCTCAGACCTCCAAGGCCATCCTCATCGAGGATTCACTGTCAATAGTGCCAACGCCAGGCCCAAAGCCTTCGGTGCCCACATTGAAGGCTGCGGAGCCAACTGGTATAGAGACCAGGATGGTGACATTAGAGAGCAGTATCTCTGCCCTCGTAGCCATGCAGCAGGCATTTATGTCCAGTTCATCTGCCCCCACGACAGGACCCTAGACATCGAGGGCTTTCCTGGGCATCAAGCCAATCCTCACGCACCACTGGCCTCAAGGGAGTCCCTGGCATCGGATGAGGTCCCAGTCCCATTCCTTGGGGCACCGGTCCTCCCCAGTGAGTGCCCATGGCTCGGACTGCAGATTCTGTGGAAGTTGTGAACCACCTGGCATGAACCTCAACCGAGGTGATCACGTGGCATCGGACTCATACTCGGGCATCAAGTCCAAATGGGAGACCGAGGACGAAGAGTCCCTGGACATGAGGCAACATGGAGACGTGTCCTCGGACCCATTTCCCCCGATGTATTGATACCGCTTCCCGCCTGAGGATGTCGCTTTCCTCGATTTTGTGCGGGACATAGTCAGGGCCCTCACTATTGAGACCTAGGCCGAGGAGGACCCGCGCACTGAGGAGTTGGAGATACACCAATTCGAGACACTTCCTAAGGAAACCCTTATGTTACCGGTGCCTCTGATTCTCAACCGCCTCCTCCGAATGTAGGAAACACTGGCATTGGTACCAGTTGTCAGTAGGTGCCTCGATGCCATGTGTTGGGTATGCCAAAGCTCTGGGTTCCAAAAGACTCAGCTTCCCCACAACTCGATGGTTGTGGAGTCAGTCATGGCCAGCTCAAAAGCCAAAAAACTCATTCATTGGTGCCACCCAGCATGGAGGACAATCCTCGACACCCTCAGCCGGAAGGTCTTTCAGGGCTTGATGCTAACTTGCCAGATCCAGTCCTACCAGCTTTATATCAGCATGTACCTGAAGGAATTGTTGAAGAAGCTCGGGGAATTTTCAGCAGGCCTCAATGGGGAACCCCTACAGAAGTATAAGTCCCTCATCTCTGCGGTAAAAGAGTGCTGGAAGTTTTTGTCTCAGCCTACGATGGCTTTGAGTCTTCGGCCAAGGAGGCCGCCAAAGGCATCGGGCAGGGCTGCAGTCATCTGACCTAGAGCAATGGGTGCATAACAAACTTATTGATGTCCCCTTCATAGGAGAGAACCTATTCGGGGAAACCCATGGCAGACAAGGCCGCAGAGATAGAAACAGAGTTACTGACAAGGACCAGGCTTTCGAAGAAGTCCTTGGTGCAACCCCGGAAGAAAGCCTTCAATAGAGCCAAAAGCAAAAAGGCTAGGGGCATGATCCCTGAAAGCAAGAGACCCCGAAGCTCAGGCGCCATCCTTGTCCCAGCCTGGGGGAGCTTTTGACTGCCCGGACATGACCTCCCCACCCCGGGGGTCCTCTGCAGCCCACTGGTGGACAGCCATCACCACTGACACCTGGGTGCTATGAGTGGTCAAGGAGGGCTACTTCCTCCACCTATAGCAGGTGCCACCCTCGTACTTCCCAGGAGTGCACACCAGACCTCTCCTTCACCACAGCCTGCTTCTCTCCGAGCTAGCAGGTCTAATCCAGGACAAGGCAGTGGAGCCAGTGCCGAAACATCTCTGGTGCACAGGTTTCTACTCCAGGTATTTCCTCATCCCCAAGAGGACAGGGGGCCTCGAACCCATCCTGGACCTGTGAGAACTCAACAGGTTTATGATCCGGGAGAATTTCAAGATGCTCTCCTTTGGGACACTGCTGCCATTCCTCCAGCAGGGAGATTAGCTATGCTCCTTTGACCTAAAGGATGCCTACACACCCATCCTAATCCATCCCAGCCATAGAAAATACCTCCAGTTCGTGGTGGGGGGACAGCACTACCTATACAGGGTGCTGCCCTTTGGTCTGGCCTCATCACCAAGGGTTTTCACAAAATGCCTTTTGGTGGTCACAGCCCACCTCTGACTCAAAGGGCCTTGGTCTTCCCTTATCTTGACAACCACCTCATAAAGGGGGACACAGCTGCAGAGGCACAATGCGCCACAGGATGCACCATAAGTGCCCTGAAACAGCTGGGGTTTGTCATAAACTACCCCAAGTCTCACCTCACTCCAGCCCAGCGCCTAGAGTTTATAGAAGCACAATGAGATGCCCTCCAGGCAAAAATCTTCTTCCCTCAGGAGAGGTCAGAACACCTCAGGGAGTTAGCAGCAGAGGTGTATCGATGCCAGGCGCTATCTGCCCAGCTTCTACTCTACCTATTGGGATGCATGGCCTCCACAGTTCACGTGACCCCATATGCCCACCTGCACGTGTGGGCAGTCCAGTGGTGCCTCTGCTCTCAGTGGACACAAGCCACAGGCAGACTCGGGGACAGAATGAAAATGACCCGTCAGCTGGCAGACTCTCTCAGATGGTGGCAGATTCCACATCACCTTCGGGCCGGGATGCCCTTCCAGGCACCCAACCCCCAAAAGGTCGTCACCACGGACACCTCCCTATTGGGCTGGGAAACACATTGCAAGGGCCTCCAGATGCAAGGTGGCTGGTTCCAGAGGGAATCCTGGGCAATATTCCTGGCGCTCTGAGTCTTCCGCCACCAGTTGCAGCACCACTCTGTGCTGATCCAGACTGACAACCAGGTCACAGTGTTCTATGTGAACAAACAAGGGGGAACAGGGTCGTACCCCCTCTATCAGAAGGCAGTAGCCCTTTGACCCTATGCAGCACACAGAGGGATGCTCCTAATGGTGATTTACCTCCCAGGCCAGGACAATGCCCTGGCGGACAAGCTGAGCAGAGTCCTGCAGCCACACAAGTGGCGCCTGGATCCAGCAGTAGCCTCCTGGCTGTTTCGTCTCTGGAGTGTCCCCTCAATGAATCTGTTTGCCATTCCAGAGAACACGCAGTTGACCCAATTCTTCTCCCACCAGTCCCACCTGTCCCGGGTGGCAGCGGATGCGTTCCTCATCCCATGGATGGAAGGCCTTCTGTACACCTTCCCACTGACACCTCTGGTCACCAAAACCCTACTCAAGGTCCAGCATGACAGAGCATCACTACTTCTGGTAGCTTCTCTGTGGCCCAGGAAGCCCTGGTTCCCACTGCTCCTCTCCCTATCGGCGGCATCACCGATTCTCCTGGGCTGAGCTCCAGGGCTACTCTCACAGGAGCAGGGCTCTCTTACACCCCAACCTGGGGTCCCTGTCACTCACGGCTTGGCTGCTGAAAGGGTAGTGCTAGCTATCTTCAACCTCCCATGGGACGTGGAAGAGGTTCTTCTAATTTCTCATAAGGCTTCCACAAGAAAGGCGTACATCTTCAAGTGCCGCTGCTTTTCCGTGTGGTGTGCCAAAAAACAGGCAAAACCGTTCTCCTGCCTGGTACAAATGGTACTCCGATATCTGCTCCACCTGTTGCAGGTGGAAATAACATGGCTAGAGTACACATGAGCGCTATAGCAGCGCACCACCATCCTGTCGAGGGGAAGTCCCTCTCGGCTCAGTCCCTTGTGTCTCCGTTCTTGCGGGGCCTCATGCCATTTAAATTCAATGCCCGTCCTCCAGCGGTGGAGTGAGATCTCAGTGTGGTGCTCTCGGAGCTCACTAAGCCACCGTTTGAGCCTCTGGTTTCCTGCCACCTATGGTACCTTTCCTAGAAGGTTGCCTTCCTGGTAGCCCTCACATCAGCTCACAGATTCGGCGAGCTCCAGGCTCTGATGGCAGTCTCCCTACACAAGGTTCTACAAGAACAGGGTAGTGCTCTGAACACACCCCAAGTTTCTGCCGAAGATGGTGTCCCCTTTCCATCTCATTCAGGAGGTGGTGCTACCCACCTTCTTTATGAGGCCTCACACCGGCAGGGTGGAGACCGTTCTCCATACCCTAGATTGTAAAAGGGCCCTGTCCTTTTATCTGCAATGGATCCAGGGCCATCGAAAAGCACCTCCAGCTTTTTGTATCCTATGACCCCCAACCATTTGGGGCTTCCAGTAAATAAGCAAACTCTGTTTGCTTGGGTGGCAGACTGCATTACCCTTGCCTATGAGCAGGCAGTATTTTCACTTGCTCAGAAGGTCATGGTGCACCGCATCAGGGCTATGGCTACTTCTGTGATGAATCTGCATTCTGTTGGGCTGCCACCTGGTCTTCGGTCCATACCTTTGCAGCTCACTACTGCCTGGAGAGGGAGCCCTGATGGGACAACACCTTTGGCAAAGCCATACTCTGTAATCTCTTTGGGGTATAGGCAACCCCTGCCCTCCGACTCTTCTTTGTTCAGGGACTCGACTGCTGCTGATCATGGCTCACCCTTTGCAGGTCGCTGTGGCATTTTTACAGGTTCTCAGTAGCCTGTAGCTGGGAACTCCAATATGTGCTCCCTTACGGTATTTTCTTTTATTTTTCCTTGGTCGTCTTAGCTATATCATTAGATTGAAGGAAGATGGCAACCTTGGGTGGGAAAGGGATCACGTATACCTGGTGCATCTCCCAAAGGCTTTCTTTGAAAGCTGGGGAGATGCTTCCGCGTGGGCTCCATCGATGCTGACGTCATCCATATGCGAGTACTGATTCCTGCTGTCCCCAGAGAACACCTGTTACAGGTGAGTAACTACACTTTTTTCCCAAAATATATGCACAGTTATGAGAATACAAAACTGTGAGGATAATTTTATAGCACGATGCCATTTCCACTCCCATGCAAAAGGAAGTAAAATCGGAAGGGGATGGAAGCATGAACAGCAACATAGCGCCAGAGCTCAAAGTAGTTCTGGTGCTTTAGTGCCTTTAAGAAGTATTGCTGCTGCTGCATGTCCTGGAGAGGGATGGCATCAATGGGCATTCCCGGACGGCTGGCTCTCTAAGCAATCACCTAGTTGGTTTCATGATAGCACCAGCCCTGGTTATAAAGGCAACATAGAGGTGCTTTTGTTCCCCAGCAGTGCACAAATCCTCATACAAATATACACCTGCTCCAAAGAAAGGGGAAACGTGTGCATGTACTTTGTGTACCTATGTATTTATAAAATATGCCATACATCACAATTCTACCAGTCTATGCCTCAGGGATGCTTATGCACAAATTGTATAAGAGCAAGCCAGTCCCATGGTTCACCTACTTCTTATGCAATGTGTACATGTTTATAGGCGTCTGTTTCTGCATGCTTGAAATATATAAAAAGATTTCTAAAATTACACCCAGTGTGTGCTGTAGCAGTTCCTACCCTAACCCTGTCCCCAGCAATGCATCTGCTGTATTCATATTTCATGCACGTTTTCACCTGCATACAGAGTGGTTTTCAAAATAGCCCTTTTACTTGTATGGTTTTTGAAAATCGCTCTTATGGAGGGTAATTTTATGGAGACTTTCATCTCTATATGTAAATTTACATGCATAAAATGCCGCTTATAAAAGTACCTCCCCCAAACAAATATGTGACTTTGGTGTAAGGGTATGTTGGGTGGCATATGGATGGAGTCATGATTTACATGTGTACTTTATAAAATATGCACATACGTTTGCACTGCTCTCAAGCTGTTATAAATATATGCAGAATCCTTTTACCCATGATGTAAGCAGAATTGTGCTAGTATTTAAAAAATAGCCTACAAAAAGATGCTTTCTTATCCTTGACCCATGGGCGACTCAGTTTTATATGGTCTGAATTAGGGGATAGGTGTGCTGCTGGATTGTTTTTTTTTTTTTTCAGGGGACTGCTCTGATAAGGATGTCTGGGAATGGAAGGGAACAAGGGGTAGCTTATTTGTGAAGGGTGAAGGGCGAAGGAGAGGTGGTTTTGGTTGGATGTGGAATGAATGTGCAGGGTAGAGGTGTGGGAATATTCAGATGATGTTGGACATTGATCTAGGGGAGCCTAAAATGCTGCTACTGCTAATATAACACTACAAGATGTATGCAGTGCTGCACAGACACATGTAAGAGACAGTCCCTGCTCATCAGAGCTTACAGTCTAGTCAAGACAGACAATGCAGTCAGGACAGACAACACATTAGCTGTAGATATGATATACATTTAGGGGGAATGGTAAGGAAACACAAAGGAGATCAAGTGAGTCAAGATCCGAAAGCAGCAGCAAAGAGGAGTTTTCAGCCTGGATTTGAAAAGGACCAGAGTAGGCACCTAATGTACAAACTCAGGTAGTTTGTTCCAGGCATAAGGAATAGCAAGGTGAAAGTAGCGAAGTCTGGCGTTAACAATAGAAGAGAAGGGCACAGATAGAAGCGATTTGCCAGAAGAGCAGAGTTCCCAAGGAGGGTTGTAGGGAGAGATAAAAGAGGAAAGGTAGTGAGAAGCTGCAGAGTGAATGCACTTATAGGTCAGCAGGAGAAGTTTGAACTGGATGTGGAAACGGATAAGGAGACAATGAAGTGACTCGAGAAGAGGGGTAATATGAGCATGATGAAGCTGGTGGAAGATTAGCCGTGCAGCAGCATGTTGAACAGATTGAAGGGGAGAGAGATGGTTTAGAAGGAGACCAGCAAGGAGGAGGTTACATTAGTCAAGACGGGAGATGACTAAAGAGTGGATAAGTGTCTTAGTAGTGTGTTCAGGAAGGAATGGGCGGATTTTGTTATAGAGAAAGAAATGGCAGGTCTTAGCTATCAGATGGATGTGTGTGGCGAAGGTAAGAGAGGAGTCAAAAACGACCTCAAGGTTGCAAGCCGAGGAAACAGGGAGGAGTAGAGAGTTATCCATAAGGACTGAGAAAGGAGGAAAGGGAGAGGAAATTTTAGGGGGAAAAATAAAAAGCTCAGTTTTGGCCATGTTCAATTTCAAGCGGCGGTGAGACATCCAAGCAGCAAATGCGAAAATGGAGAAGATTGTTTTTAAGGGTTGGGATTGGGGTTGTTACTGTTTGGGGAACATGTTGGGGTTATGTGATGATATGTAGTGCTCTATAGCAGTGGTTCCCAACCCAGTCCTCGAGTACCCCCAGGGCAGTCCACAATGAATATCCCTGAGAGAGATCTGCATGTTTCTTCCATTGTATGCAGATCTAGTGTGTGTGCCAGGAAGGGTAGAGAATGTGGAGCTGTCTATTCTTAATCTATATACCCCAAATGGTAAGAGAGGCTCCTTTTTTTTCTGACTAGCTGCGGGATTTTGAGAAGGTGGCCAAAGGTGACTGGATAGTGGCAGGGGACCTGAACTGTGTGTTGGGGGCTAGGGATAGGTCTAACTATATAGCAAAGCTTCACTCTAATGAGGGAAAAGAGCTGCGGAAGAGTATGCAACAGTGGGATTTGGTGGATCTGTGGTAATGGCAGCAGTCGAGAGTATACCCGTTATACGCCAGGTACTAATTCATACTCACGGACTGACTACTTGTTGGTCCGGTGAGACCAGTTGCAGAGATTTTGGGTCTCCTCGATTCACCCTGTGCTTTTATCTGATCTTGGAATGGTGGAGGGTTGGTTGTCTCCCCAGGGGTCCCAGAAGTTGAGAGGGAAGTGCTGGTGGAGAGTGAGTGTGTCCTTTCTCCAGAAGGATGCAGTGGTGGAACAGTTAACAAGGGAATGGAAACATTATTTAGCTAACAATGATAATGGGACGGTCTCAGGAGGGGTGCTGGGAAGGGGGTGCTGTTGAGTGTTTTGATGCAGATGGTCTCACAGCATAAAAGGGAGAAGGAATAGTAAATGTCTACTGACCCTTATCGAGCAGCTGCAGACTGAGCATGTTACAGGATTGAAAGCAGTACAGAGGGAGCTGGTGGCCACTAAGGCCCAGCTTCAGACCTTGGAGACAGAACGGATAACCCACCTCCTTAGATTGACCAAGCATTCCTAAATAGATCAGGGGAACAGGACAGAAAAGTTGCTGGCTTGGCAATTAAAGAGGCAGAGGGCAGCCCACTTGGTGGGAGAAATTCTTTCGGAGGGAGGCCAATATACGACCCAAGGGATTTGTAAGGAGTTTCGGAAGTTTTATGAGCAGCTGTATTCCTCAAAGGGGATGCCTGGGGCTTTCTCATTGGATGAATACTTGGGATCTCTGGATCTTCCGTAGCTTGAGGATGCAAAGGCAGCACGCTTGAGCTGATGGATCACTGGGGTGGAGGTCCAAGAGGCAATCAAATCCCTTCCCAAGGGTAAGGCGGCGGGAGAGGACAGGTTTCTATCGGATTTTTATCATTTATTAAAAGAGGAACTTTCCCCAGTGCTGGCGAGGGTTTTCACTGGGTCCCTGAGAGGGGAGTTATTATCAGCTTCTATGGCTCAAGCGAATTTGATAACGCTGCACAAGGAGGGGAAGCTGAAGGAGTTATGCGGGAGTTACCCCCCAATTGCTTTGATCAACTGTCATACAAAGCTTTTTGCGAAGGTCTTGGCCCTGAGGTTGGAAGGACTGCTTCCTACCCTCATTCACCCCGATCAAACAGGTTTTATAGGAGGACAGGCCATCTCAGACAATGTCCAGTGGGCGGTTAATTTGATGCAAACCTATCCAGCAGAGACTGGAGCCTGCTCTCTGTGTGGCACTTGATACAGAAAAGGCATTTGATAGGGTGGAATAGGGTTTTCTTTTTGCCATGCTGGATATATTTAATTTGGGGGAGGGATTTATCTGTGGGGGGGGGGGGGTGTACGTGCACTGTATATGGCACCGTTAGCGAAAGTGTTAATGTGGACTGTTCCAAAGAGTTTTGATTGTATTGGGGAACAAGGCAGGTCTCCTATGCTTTGTGTGATAGTTATTGAAGCCTTTGTGATCAGAGTTAAAGAAAACGAGACTGTCAGCCCTATTTGGGTGGGAGCTTCTGAGCATAAAGATTTTACTGTATGCTGATGACACCCTGGTGTTTGTGAATGACCCACAGGCTTCCTTATCAGGGTTCCTGAAGGAAATTGAGACTTTTTCAGGGTTATTGGGTTTTAGGGTTAACATAGGGATGACCAATGCCTTAAACGTGGGTGGTTTGTCTAGGGTCCAGCTCCTGGAGTTTCCCTTTCATTGGGCAGATCACAAGATTAAATTACCTGGGGGTGTACATCTCTGGGAACCTTACCAAACTATATCAGCGTAATTATGTTCCGCTGATGAGGAAGAGCTGCAATAATGAGGGCCCTTCACTTGAATTGGATGGGGCGGGTTACTGCGCTAAAGATAAATATTATCCCAAAACTCTTATTTTTGTTTGGGCAGCTCCCAATCTATATTCAGAATAAGAACTTATGGACCAGGGAACATCACTTGGTGCATTTTGTTTGGGGAAGGAAAAAGGCAGAAATTGGGGTAAAACATTTAGCGAGGGTACGTGAAGCGGGAGGGGTGACGTTTCCTGAGCTGGCCTGTTATTGAGCTGCTGTCCTGAGAACGTTTACGATTTACTATCTTAGGCCCCCGAAAGTGCCCTGGTTGGAGTTGGAAAGCAGCGTGCTGGCGCCATACTCTGTGTTAGAATGGGGTGAGGGGCATGAGGGCAAGGGAAACAGGGAAGTGGGCAGTGGCCTTGCAGCATCCTTTTCTGTAGCTGTTATTGTATCAAGGAAAGGCATGTTTGAGGGGGAAGGTGATCCCTTCCCTGCTCTCTAGATGGTCCAGAGTGCGGGATCTCCGGCCTTTCTCGGGATCTGAGTTTGGGACTTTAGTGGGACATCTGGAGAGCAAAGGATTAGGTAGGTTCTCTGATCTGAGGGGGCGGATGATTGTATAGCCTTACATTTATTTATTTGGTTGTTTTTTTATATCATCAATGAATTAAAGTGGCTTACAGCAAATGGAAGAGCAGGCTGGAACGGAGAGTACCTTTTTTTCAGTACTTCCAACTTTGTTTTTTCATGCTGCACTCGGAAAACCAGATACACATGGATTGCAGACAAACTGATCTGGAGCATGCTCTTTTTTGAAGGAACAGCATGCAGGGAATTGTGTCCAAACTTTACTAGGGTCTAGATAAGGGAGCAGAGGAGAGGCTTCCGTTTCATGCTTCCTGGTGGCATGCCTAGCTCGGACAGTCATTGAGGTAGCTTGGTGGGAGATTTATGAAGAGGTATACAAATGGACCCTTGTTACTATTTGGAGGAAGACCCAATTGCAGCTCATACACAGTGTGTCACCCTCCAGAAACTTGAGAAGGCCAGGCGCATAGGGAATGGGGAATGTTGGAACCACTGGGGGGGGGGGGGGTCTTTTTATCAGTGGTGGGAATGTGGTAGAGCAGACAGAGCTTAAAGATTACAAATTGCCCATGCCTATCAATAGCCAAGTTAGTATGAATAAAATACAGTCTCTAAAATGCTTGTATGCAAATGCTAGAAGTCTGAAAAATAAGATGGGAGAGTTAGAATATATAGCACTAAATGAGAGGTTAGATATGATTGGAATCTGAGACATGGTGGAAGGAGGATAAACAGTGGGACTCTGTGATACCTGGATACAAACTATATCGTAATGAAAGAGCTGATCAAATTGGTGGAGGGGTTGCGCTCTGTTAGGGAGGGCATTGAGTCAGAAAGGATTAAAGTTTTGCAGGAAACAAAATTTGCTGTAGAATCTCTATGGATTGAAATTCCATGTAATAAGGGGAAGGCGATGGCAGTGGGGGTGTACTATCGACCGCCTGGCCAGAATGAACAAATGGATGATGAAATGCTCAAAGAAATCAAGGACGTTAACAAAGGTTACAGCACAGTAATAATAATGGGTGATTTCAATTACCCCGGTATTGACTGGGTCAGTGTCAAGGCAGGACATGCTAGGGAGATAATTTTCCTAGATAAAATAAATGACTGCTTCTTGGAGCAGCTGGTTCATAAACCGACCAGAGGAGAAGTCATATTGGACCTAGTCCTTAGTGGAACACAAGATCTGATGCAAGAGATAAGGGTGTTGGGGCCACTTGGTAATAATGATCATAGCATGATCACGTTTGATTTAATTAGTGGAGGAGGGATGGTAAGGAAATCCACAGTACTACCTTTTAACTTTTGAAAGGGAGACTATGATAAAATGAGGAAAATGAGAAAAAACTAAATGGAGCAGTTGCAAAGGTTAAAGACTTACATCAAGCTTGGGTGTTGTTGAAAAATACTATCTTGGAAGTAAGTTCAAAAAACTGCTAGCATGGTTTAAAGGTGAGGTCAGAGAGGCTGTTGCCAAAAAAGCATCTTTCAGGAAATGGAAAAAAGAGCCAAACAGCAAAAACTGGAAACAGCACAAGCACTGGCAAGTTAATTGCAAGGCATTGATAAGGCAGGCAAAGGGAGAATTTCAGAAGAAGCTTGCTGTGGAAGCAAAAACACGTAATAAAGACTTTTTCAAGTACATTCATAGCAAAGAAACCTGTCAGAGTCATTTGGACCCTTAGATAATAGAGGGGTAAAAGGGGCAGTAAGAGGGCACAAGGCTACAGTGGAGAGACTGAATGAATTCTTTGCTTCGGTCTTTACTGAGGAAGATGTAGGGATGTTACCCATGACTGAAGTGGTATTTAAAGGTGTGGCAGAATTGAAGGAAATATCGATACATCGGAAAGATGTATTACAACTATTTGATAAACTGAAGAGTAGCAAATCACCTGGACCAGATGATATACATCCGAGGGTGCTGAAAGAACTTAAATATGAGATTGCAGACCTGCTATTAGTAATCTGTGAACTATCATTAAAATCATCTGTAATACCTGAAGATTGGAGGATGGCGAATGTAATGCCAATTTTTAAAAAGGGTTCCAGGGGTGATCCAGGAAACTACAGACTGGTGAGCCTGAAGTCAGTACCGGGAAAAATGGTAGAAACCATCATAAAGAACAAAATGGCTGAACATGTACTGTAGATAGTCATGGCTTAATGGGAGACAGCCAACATGGCTTTAGACGAGGAAGATCTTGTCTTACTAATCTGTTATGTTTTTTTGAAGGTGTGATTAAACAGGTAGACAAAGGTGAGTCGGTTGATATAGTGTATTTGGACTTTCAGAAAGCCTTTGATAAGGTCCCTCGTTAGAGACTTTTGGCAAAACTAAAAAGTCATGGGATAGGAGGCAGTGTACTATTGTGGATCAGGAACTGGTTAAAAGATAGAAAGCAGAGGTTAGGGCTAAATGGCCAATTTTCCCAATGGAGAAAGGTGAATAGTGGTGTACCCCAGGGATCTGCTGGATCCGCTGCTTTTTGACATATTCATAAATGACCCGGAAAAGAGAATAACGAGTGAGGTTATCAAATTTGCAGATGACACAAAACTATTTAAAGTTGTTAAAACCCATGAGGATTGTGGAAAATTGCAAGAGGATCTTGATAAATTGGAAGACTGGGCATCAAAATGGCAGATGAAATTTAATGTGGACAAGTGCAAAGTTATGCACCTAGGGAAGAACAACCCAAACTATGGTTACACGATGCAAGGTTCCACATTAGGAACCACCACCCAGGAAAAAGATCTAGGCATCATTGTGGGTAACATGTTAAACCCTCGGCCCAGTGTGCAGCAGCAGCCAAGAGAGCAAATAGAATGCTATGTATCATAAGGAAAGGAATGGAAAATAAAACAAAGGATATTATAATGCCCCTCTCGTTCCATGGTGAGACCGCACCTTGAATATTGTGTGCAATTCTGGTCGCCGTATCTTAAAAAGGATATAGCGTTATTAGAAAAGGTTCAGAGAAGAGCCACCAAAATGGTAAAGGGGATGGAAGGATACCCCTATGAAGAAAGGCTAAAAAGGTTAGGGCTCTTTAACCTGGAAAAGAGACGGCTGAGGGGAGATATGATAGAAGTCTATAAATTAATGAACGGAGTGGAACGGGTAAACGTAGATCAATTGTTTACATTATGAGAATATAGAAAGACAAGGGGGACATGCAATGAAGCTACAGGGTAAACTAATTAAGACTAATGAGTGAAAAAATATTTTCTTTTAATGTGTAATCAAACTCTGGAATTTGTTACCGGAAGATGTAGTAAAGGCTGTTAGTGTAGCTGGGTTTAAAAAAGGTTTGGACAAGTTCCTGGAGGAAAGGTCCATAAACCATTATTAAAAAGGGACCCAGGATATCAATGCTTGACCCAATACAAGCATTGTAGAACCTCTGTCTTTTGGGGAAACTGCTAGGTACGTATGACCTAGATTGACCACTGTTGGAAACAGGATACTGGGCTTGATGGACCTTGATCTGACCCAGTATGGTATATCTTATGTTCTTAATGCCCTGTGGCTCAGGAATACTGGACCCGGGTTAGTCAGGAGGTAGAATCGCTCACAGGAGTGGGGGTAGTGCTGGATCCCCTGGAATCACAATCAATAAAAAGAATTATAAAAGAATTTCAAATTGCACTGGATCTGATGTTCCACTTCCGCTTAACTGTATTCGGGAAGTCTTCAGGAAAGGAAGGAACTCAAAAACTTTACGTAATCTACAGTATGAGGTGTGACAAAAAAGAAACGAGACTGTAGCAGCCACACCCAGGACTCAATGCCAATTGGCTAACCGCTTATATCACTGTGTTGTGCAACATGTCGCCACTATTGTGCTATAATATATTTCATTTCTCTCACTCTGTTTTTCTTTTTCAGGTTTTTTTTGTAGCACACTGCTCAATTGCGTTGTCACGCAACTTGAGGTGGCAGAAATATGGAGCAAAGAATCAACTTGAAGTTAGAGAAGGGCCCAACTGAGTGTCTCCAACTTTTCCAAAAGGCTTATGGAGAAGATGCAATGTCAAGGCCACGAGTCTGAGTGGCACAAACGCTTCAAGACTGGCCACAAGGAGGTGGAGGATGACCCCAGTCAGGACGGCCTTCCATGACAAAGACGGCTGAGAACATTGACAGAGTGAACCAGCTGGTGCGGAGTGATCGCAAATTGGCGGTAAGGATGATAGCTGAGGAGCTCAGGGAGTCAGTGCGGACCATCTTGGTGCAGGAGCTGGGGATGCAGAAGGTGTGCGCCATGATGGTGCCCAAGCTTTCATCGGACGACCAGAAGGAGCACCTGGTCAATGTTTGTCAAGACTTGCTAGAGAAGGTTGGAGAAGATCCAGAGTTCGTTGGCCGAGTCATCACAGGAGGCGAGACTTGGATCTTCCAGTATGACCCTGAAAGCAAGAGACAGAGCCTGCAGTGGAAGACTCCATTGTCAGCCAGACCCAAAAAGGCACCCATGTCCAAATCAAGGATCAAGGTCATGCTGATCTCATTCTTCGACCAGAAGGGAGTGGTCCATCATGAGTTTGTGCCTGAGGGTCAGACAGTCAACCAACACTTCTATCAGCAGGTCCTCAATCGCCGCCATGACTGGGTTCAGCACAGCAGGTGGGCTCTGTGGAGAGACAAGTCGTGGCTGTTCCACCACGACAACATGCCTGCACACACTGCACTCAGTGTGAGGCAGTTCTTGGCCAACAAACAGATCACATCTCTCAGCTCTTGACCACGCTCCTTAGATCTCGCACCATTTGACTTCTGGCTCTTACCAAGACTTTAGACTGTGCTCAAAGGAACTCATTTCGCCTCTGTAGAAGAGATCAAGGCCACTGTGACGAGGGACCTCAAGGAGGAGGACTTTACCAAGTGCTTCCGTATGTGGCAGAAGTGAATGCAGAAGTGCATTAACTCGGGGGGGGGGGGGGGGATTACTTTGAAGTGGACAATGTGTAATTTCTCTGTACATTTTGTAATAAAACATTTATGTGGCAGTCTCGTTTCTTTTTTGTCACACCTCGTATATGTAACCAGTTAATACATTAAAAAAAATTACCTGTTGTCTCAGTGGGGACTGAGGAGAGCTGCCAATGGGGGGGGGGGGGTTAAATGTAAATGTTGGGTTTTTTGGTGTCGCAGGTGTTGCCGAGTGCAGGATGCAGCAGGGTTTGTTTTTTTTTGATGGAGGAGGAGGAGTGTGCTGAGCAGGGAGAAGGCTACAGGTGAGCTGTGCTTCTGTGGCAGTCACTGTGCCTTATTCAAGGTGTGCCGTGAGAGCGGCGATTGCTGGATTGGGGCAGCCAGAGCACTGCAACTGCTCCCAATCATGGCAGAAGCAGGGGAAGCATGGCTGGTGGCAACGGGAGTTCCGCGGTCCTCGTGACTCCCACGGGAGGAGTGCCACTGTGCGTGTGGTTGCTCCCAGATCTGTTGAGGTGCGGGGGGGCAGCTGGAGCTGGAGAAGGCTGATTTGGGCTGATCTGAGCCCAGGGACCTCAGGTGTTTGAGGTAGAGCGGCATAGGAGGCAAGTTGACACTCCGGGGCAGAAAGGGCAGACACTGCTAGGCCTAGCTAGTAAGGAGGTGGAGCTGGCCTTAAAGGGCCAGAGGCTCTTTTTCTTGCCAAGGCTGCAGGGAGAAAGGTTGGGCAGCACTAAAGAAGGGCATCAAGGTGGGGGTGCCTGGACAGAGGCTAGTGTGACCAGTACTGGGGGAGCCTAAAAAATTATTTTTTAAATTGATTCAAGGGCTCTTTTTGCCGCGATTCGTGGTAAAGAGCAAAAGGAGGGGTTGACTTACCAATGCTCTGGATGGGCTCCAGAGCCTTTGTTTTGAATAAAGATGTCTGAATTTATTCTGGGAAGCTCAGGGGAGCCCAAATTAATCATAAAATTTAAAGTTTTAATTTTAGAGAGTATCCGGATGTAGAGGCATGAGGTAGTAAGTGATCAGACTGAGTAGGGATCTCCCGGGGCGGTCTGTTGAAGCAGATTACAGGTGAGAAAGCGGGAATTAGTGATGTATATTTGTATCTCTTGTTACTGATTCATTTAAATAAACAGTACTAAAAAATGCTAAATAGTGTGATCAGTGTTATAATAGGGGGAATTTTCATTTATTTAAATGGTAAAGTTGGGTTCCTTATCGGTCCTACAATTCAGTCCTCCACCACTGGGTAGTGCACCTCCTCCTGCAACATGGAGACTGGACAAGTCAAACTTGTGACATCACCGGGTATATCCTGCTGGTCTTCTCCCATGATCCCCCAGTGTGTCCAGTCTCCATGCAGCATGAGGACATAGTGAGCCTAGGTGCTGGGCTCACTTGAGAAGCAGTTTAGGAGCAGTTAGTCAGGATTTGATTTACCTTGCATTTCTTTTGCCCTTTTTTAGGTATAATCCTGTAAATTGAATTCATTTAATTTAATTTACTTTTACTTTATTTATTTTCACCTAGTCTGCCTTAGTGTAAAGGGGGGTTCTGTCCCTTTTCAAAGTTCACGCTGCCAGCTAGCCTCTCTGCTTGGGATTCTTCAGTCTCTGTGCCCGGTGATGATCTCTCCCCCAGGACTGTACGGGGGAGAGCTCTGTGGAACACCTGCATTTTGGCAGTGTCCATGTGGCAGATTCCCATCGCGGCGGGAGCCTCAGGCCGTTCGAGGTTCTTTAGCCAGTGGGCCGGGGCTCGCAGCGTCTGCTACTTCTGGTGGCGCGAGGCAGCAGCGTGTCTGGACAGCTCTTCACCCCGCAGCTACAGCGGGGTAACTGCTGCATCCCGACGCCACAAGGGAGTCTCTTGAGTCCGCATGGAGGGGCTCTGAGCTCTTGCCGCCTCTGTGGTGTTTGGCGCCAAACGGGCCTGCTTCGGATTGGCGCCATTTTCTCGGCAGGGCTGAGGCCTCGTGGCGGAGAGCGGAGCAGCCCCGCGTTTGAGCAGACGACGCTGTTCCACACGGCTACACCCAGATAAGGACTTCCTTTTGCTGTTACTTTTAATTTTAATTCTAATTTTAATTTCCTTTTAATTTTAATTTCCTTTTAATTTCATGATAGTTTATAGTTCTTTGAATGCAATGTGATTGGTTTGGGTTTTACTTTTTGGGGGGTGCCTTTACCTTTGTCTGCATTCTGGCAGTTAGCGACGTCTGTCAGCAGCAGGTTTCCGTGCTAGGATTTGGCCATTCAGGGTCATCGGCGGCACAACCACCTACAAATTGAGCCCTTTCTGAAATTGTCATTCACATAAGGATGCTATTTCCATGTTTATACGCTTGGAAATTGTGCAGACAGCCTCTAAATGTCGTTATGCCATCTGCAAATTTGATCGCCATGCTTGCTGATCTCTTTTCCAGATCATTTCAGTGCAGTAGATGTTACCAGATGCCAGTTCCAGTGCAGATCCCGAGACATTCCACTATTTACGGGTCTCCTGTGAGAACTGGCCATTTAGTCCTATTGTGTTCCTGTTTTTGATCCATTTCCCATTCTATAATAGCACATCATCTCCTTCCTCAGGAGAAGTTCATAAGGGGCTTTGTCAAGTACCTTCTAAAACATCCAGATACATATCATTTGGCTTACTCACATGTTTATTAACCCTTTGAAAAGACAGCTTGGTGCTGCTTTTCAGAACAAGTTCTATCATTTAACTGGCACTGAACTCAGATTCATTGGTCTGTAGTTTCCAAGATCGCCTTTGAAGCTCTTTAAAACAAACAAACAAAAAAAAACCCCCAATTAGTGTTACATTAGTAACTCTTCAATCTTTAGAGATCATTAATACTAATGTTATGATTGAGTCTGGCTGATATTATGAATGATCACTATTAGACAAAAATTAGCTAGGTTAAGACACTTTGATTTGGTTTTCTGCACTATGTTATCAGAGCGCAGCTTGCCCATTTGGCGGGAACACTGCCCATCTGGGCCATCTGGGGAAAGGCCCCTGCTGGGGATCGTGAGAAGTGTTGCTGGATGGCACAGTCCGGGGCTTAGTGTTCCAGGGTCCTGGAAGGGTTGATAGCGGCAGTCAGGCCTCCCTGTCTTTGCTATGACGGTCCCCTAGGTTCAAGCGTCCTGTGTTTTGGGTGACAGGAGTGGGACACCTGGACATGTGGTGCTGGATGTTGGATAGGCTCATACTTCTTAGGTGCACTCTCCTTGAGTGCGTCTGCATGTCCGTGTTCCGTCTGTGATCTCATGCTCAGGTGATTGTTGCAGCAATGACAGAGATCGCTTGGGATATCGTGAGCAGGGTTGTCATGGTGTTGCATGGGGTTGCCAATGCAAGACGGAGCCATCCTGAGGAGTTTGGGCCTCAGTCATCAGCTTTCCCTTCGGTGGCCCGGCTGTCCAGGAGGCGCCGGTCCAGTTCTTCTCTGCCTCTTCTCAATGTGGGCAGGGGGGCTGGCAGATCTGGAAATTCACGTTCACTGCACGTTCTACTGTTTTACCTCTGTCTTGGGGTTCTGAGGTCATATATTCCCAATCATTTGTTTGGTGGGGTGCTGCTGTCTGTTGTGCAAGACAAGGTGGTCAACAGTCGGAGGCTGTCGTCTATTCCCCTTACCCCTGAAGGTGCTCACAATTTAAGTTTTTTGTACCTGCGGAGGTGTATGTTGTTAAAGGCTAGCAGGCGCACCTGTGGGACCAGAATCCTCGGTTCTTCCGACCTTCCGTTGAGGTGCGCATGTGGGGTTTACTCCCTTGGTCAGCTAGCAACTTGCTTCACCCATTGGGCCTTCCCTTTCCTCAAGGCATCGTTGCGTCCCACTTCTTCGTGGGGGGCTCACCGCAGGGCCTGGAGTTATGCTCAGCCGGTTCCAGCCAGGGCTGAGTCCTTGGGGGGAGGCTCCGATCCTAACGATACAGGGAGTGCTGGGATCCATTCAACCAGGTTCCTTCGGGCCCAGCGTACGTCGTCTTTTGCTGGCCGGTTTAGGTCTTCGGGTCGTGGCGGTGCTCCGAGAAGACCAGTAGGCTGCACAGTGCTTGTCTTGGAGCAAGCGCGGGATATCTGTAGGTTGATATTCAAAGCCGTCCGGTTACATGTCCCTCCATTGTGGAATGCTGTACTAGTAGGCATACTTCATATGCTGGGCTTACAAGTTGGCTTCCGCGCTGCTCGGCATCAGCCAAGGTGACTGCCGGTTTAGGCTGTGGAGTCAGCCTGGAGGAGGGGCCTTGCGTTCTCTGGACAATGCCCTGTTCGGTTGTGTGCCTTGTGGCCCTTATGGAGTTGTAAAAAGGAAAAAAAAAAAAAAAGAATAATCAAACAGGAAAGCCTTCCTAATTGTCCCCACTTCTTTTTTATAAGGTTCTGGTTAGACTCAGCTACATTTTGGGGATCCTTTATGTACAAGGCGTTTTAGTGTACGCAGCACGCCCAGTGTTCCATCGTCTGACTGGAACGGTACGCGGTACGTCAGCCGTGGCAGGCGTTCACGGACACGGTAGCGGATCGAGCGCTGTAGGTGCTGTCTGAGATCTCCGGGATGGTGGCCTATTTCGATCGGCAGGGTGGAGTCGGTCGGGTGGTCAAGGTGGCCCGAGCGAAGGGACAGCGTGCGCGGTTGAAGCCTTGGCGGCCTGCGTTTCGGTGGGGACACTGTGGTGGCGAATGTCCTTAGTGGGGTCCGAGTGTTTGCATCAGGCGGTGTGCGCGCCGCGTGTGCTCAGATGCGGTCAGCCCATATTGGACCTCATGGCGACCTGTCAGTCTGCGGCGACGGGTCGATGTTTAGCAGAGGACATATGAGGCTACTGGATAGCGTCGACGCATTGGTACGGGGCCGTGGCCCGGTCCATTCTATGCCTTTCAGAGGTCATAGTGAAAATGGCCGACTGGGTCTGGTTGCTAAGATATGTGCTCTTCATTAGTCAGTGGGGACCATTACCAGTGTATTCTGCAACATTTGCGTGAGCTTGCATAATCTTTACTTGCAACCAATCGAAATAACTGTCCAAAACCAGTTGATGCAGTCACTACTTAAATTTGCCTCGCTTGACAGTGTAAAAAAAAAAAAAAAAAGACATTTATTTTATACCGATAGGTCACTCACAGCATATTTGGCGATTCCTCGTCCTGGTGTTAATCATGCAGATAATTTCTGCTCTAGTTGTGGTGATGTGGCTTTTACATCACAAAAATGGCATATGAAACTGGCGGTTCAGAAAGCCTACAATTTATATTTTGGCTGCAGAATAAAAGATCAGGATAAAAGCTAGGCGCCACACATATGCTGCAATACATGTGTAGCAGATCTCAGGCTGTGGATGGATGGGAAAAGACCATCAAAGTCTTTTGCGTTCCAATGATCTGGAGAGGGCCCATGGATCACGTCGGCGATTGCTACTTCTGCATGGTTCCTCCAATTCCGGAGGGCATATCCAGGTGATGTAAGCTGTTGGCCTACTGGCATTGCGTCGTGGGCGTGGCTACCAGAGTCTCCTTTCTTTTTTGTCACACCATGTAAGACTCCACATCTTCTGAAACAACGCTGGACTCTGGGGCACTTGACACCCTCTTATATGCCCTTGGTGGATCACGCTTGGTTTATTGCAACTCATTGCTTAGCTGCATTCCACATTCTCAATTAAAAAGACTCCAACTGGTCCAGGACATAGCTGTAGAGCTACTTTGTGTTGCAAAGAATAAAGCCCTTAAGAGGTGTGACAAATAGGGTGTTTGACGCTGGTGGTTTTTTCCATTTCCCTCATTTTGCTTCCCACCTCTGTCTGGATGGACCTCGGTTCCGTTCTCCCTTGTGGAATCCGGCTGTGCCTGTTTAGTTGTCGGTTTGGGACTTACGCAAGAACACTTTGCTTGTAACCTGCGTTCCTTGGACCTTAGGTGAGGTTCCGTCGCTTTCTGGGAGGTCTCTTCGCTGCCTGTCCCTCCGTGGAGGCGGGTTCTGCGGGAAAGCAGCAGTTGCTAACACTTGACACCCTGGTGGGGTCGAGAGCCAAGGGGGAGCTCAAGCGGATTTTTCAGGCGGAGCTCCGGTAGCCTTCTCAGTAGGTCTGTTTCTAGGGCGTTCAGTGTGTTTGCGATGGCGAGTTTGTCTTTCTGAAGCACTAGCGCTGCTTGGGGCAGAGTTCTGTGCTGTTTTCACCAGTGAAGAGGATTGAAGTGGGCTCTCGGTCGTGTCTTCCTGGTTGGCTTACCGCCTGTTGACGTGAGGAGCGGGCTGGGGTCGGTGCCTGCTCTGTTCGTTTAGGGGCCGAGCCGACTGGCTAGGTCCCTCCCAATGATTACTGCTCTGGTACATCCCAGTGGTGGAGGACTGAACTGTAGGACCGATAAGGAAATGGAAATTACACTTACCTGGTAATTGATGTTCCTTGAGGGAGTACAGTTCAGTCCTCATTCCCGCCCGGGGATGGATGTTTCAGATGCGAGGCGTCAGTTCCGAGTATGCTTTCGGATCCTAGAGTCGGCAACGGGCTCTGATTGGCAAGTAATCGCGAGAGCAACCTTTTCTGCCTATACTCTTCCTTAGTTCTCCTTCCTTCTAGCTCTCTGTCTTCCGCTGTTTGGTGCGCAGGGGGACAGGGGCACGGAGGAGGGTGTTTTCGGCCTTTCTTTTTGGGGCCCTGTGATTTTAAAGTTGAAGTTTGAGCATAGCTTTGTATTTAGTACTTTAACTGGTTGTTTGCTCCTTTGAGTCTGCTTTGACAGTAGGTCACTGGGGGATCATGGGAGAAGACCAGTAGGATATACCCGGTGATGTCACAAGTCTGACTTGTCCAGTCTCCATGTTGCAGGAGGAGGTGCACTACCCAGTGGTGGAGGACTGAACTGTACTCCCTCAAGGAACATCAATTACCAGGTAAGTGTAATTTCCATTTTTGTGTAATGCCTGGGACTATTTTTTATGGGAATGAGTGGAAGAACACTTTTCTAAAGTACTAGGATGTGTATGTGTCTGAGTTGGGAGTCGAGTGGAGTGTGCTAGCTGTGGTGGTGTATGAGGGATTATTTTTGGAGGGTTTGGGGAAGAAAGGGAGAGAAACTGAATAATTTAATAGATTGGAGTTTTCTCTACTTCTGAGGCAAAGTAAGCTGAAAAGGTGGTCATTTTAGGAAAGAATCTCTAAGGGATTTTTCCTTTGTTCACCTTTGAGCTAACTGCTTCTTTAACTGTAGTTTTGAAATTAAGCTGTCTTATTTATTTATTTGCATTCTCTTATATACCGCACTATTCAGCATCAGCGCGGTTTACATGGAACAAAAATGCTCAGTACGGTTAACACGTATGAGTTTACAGATAACAGGGAAAAAAACTTGGATAACAAGGTAAACTATTTACAAAGCTTGCTACATAGTCTTACATTAAATTGTTCAAAGCCAAGAAAATTAATTTAAAGAAAGTTTGGTTAGTCAAATAATTCGTTGGCTTTTTTGGCTGTCTAAAGCTGACAACTTGTTCCTTGGGAAGGAAGACCTTTAAAGCTGTTTTCAGTCTTAAACTGATTTAAAGGAAATTTCAGTAGCTGTGAGAAGCTGGTTTAAACTGTCTGACAATTTTAAAAAAGTGAAGTTGTTTGAAGAGACATAAGCTAAAGAACTGCAATGTTTGTGGATTGTATGCATAGATGTTTTGTGGATGTCCAGCTCTGAAAAGAAATTTGTTTGGAAATCAGTTTAGAGAATTGATCTGGTGCAATGAGAAGTGTCTGTTATTATGCAGTTTGATACAGCTACTCAGAATGTTCTCCAGGAACAAGCAGGAAGACAGTCCTTACATATTGGCAGCGTCAGCGCCAACGGAGCCCATGCGGAGCATTTCCCCAGCTTTCAAAGAAAGCCTTTGGAAATGCTACCACGCATGCCTGATCCCCTTCATAACCAAGGGTGCTGTCTTGCTCGGTCTACTTTTTTCTGCAGAGCCCAATGGACGCTTATCCTGTGTCCCCAGAAAAATCCTTAAAAATTATCTTAAAACTTGTTTTTTCCTGGTTTGTGTACTGGTCTCTCTTCCTGCCACGAGCCAGTGCCGTCCTCGGCTCTCCCTTCTTTTTTTTCATTGAGACTTGCCTCATCCAGCATTTGCACCCTTTTTCACCCGGGGATAGTCGCCCAGGTGCATCCCACCATTTCTCCAGGTGGCTTCAAAAACTGTGACCGCTGCAGTCAGATTGGCTGTTACAGACACCCATGATTGCTGCTTGCACTGCCTCCGTCCAGAGCACAATACCACCTGCGACGTGTGTCAGGCTATGACTCCGAGAACCAACAGGTAAAGGTTGGAGCTGCATGAGAGGATGTTCCCCAGCTTCCCCAACAATGAGCCCCAAACTTGAGCACCTCTCGTGAGGCCTGGATGTCTTCGGAGTCCTGCGACAGAGACTCCTCCGTAAAGACACCAGACCCTGGAAAGAAAAAGAAAAAATCCTTAAAGCCAGTTGAGGTTCCACCAGGTAAGGTCCCGTGGCAGGATTCGGGCGACTCCGAGCAGCACCCACCCTAAGGTCTCTTGGAAGGAGTCCTCTGCCGGCAGTGACCGCGCGAGGTTCCCCGAGACTGGTCCTCATCGAGGACGCATTTGCCAGAGTTCTGGCGCTGGGCCCAAGAATCTCGGAGCCTGAACCGAAGGCTGCGGAGCCTTCTGGCATCAAGGCCAGAATGGTGGCTCTGGAACAGAATATCTCTGCCATCCTGGCCATGCAGCAGGCAGTGATGTCAGGTTTGTCCACATCATCTGCCCCGACAACCGGGCCCCCAACTGCGTTGGCATCCTCAGGCGTCGAACTGGGCCCCGAGCACCACCAGCCTTGTGCAAGTCCTCAGCACTGATTGAGGTCCCGGTCCCGATCCTTGGGATCTGGTCCCGATCCTCGGGTATCTGGTCCTCCCTGGCTAGTTTCATGAGTCTGACCCGAGACTCGCCAGGGGACCTCACTTCCTCGGAGCAGGCCTCGAGGCATGGGCGCTCCAAGCCTCAGACTCCTCAATGCCTTCTGTCTCTGATTGGGAGACTGAAGTCGAGGCCTCACTCGAGACCTCTCGACACCGAGACGTCCTCTCGGAACCATCTCTCCCAGAGCCCCAGTGCCATTCCCCACCCGAGGACATGGCCTTCCACGGCTTCGTCTGGGACATGGCCTGGCCCTCTCGGTCCTGATAGTCAGAGGAGGACCCCCGCACCGAAGAAATGGAGATCCTCCAGTATCAGTCTCTGCCAAAAGAGGCTCTGTCTGTGCCGGTGAAACCCATCCTTGAGCGGCTTCTCCTACAGATGTGGGAAACTCCAGTCTCGGAGCCGGTGGTCAGCCGACACCTCGATGCTATGTACTGCATCAAGAAGAGCCTAGGCTTCCAAAAGTCCCAACTCCCACACAATTCTATGGTGGTGGAGTCCTCGATGCGGAAGCTGAAGAGCCAGAAGAATTATTGTTCTGTTCCCCTGGGTAGAGAGGCAAGAGCTCTCGACGCCCTAGGGCGCAAGTGCTTCCAGGGAACCATGCTGAGCTGCTTGGGTACAGGCATATGAGCTCTACATTGGCATGTACCTAAAAGGCCTCATTTAAGAGCTTGCTGGGTTCTCAGCGGGGCTCGCTGGGGAACCCCTTCAGCAGTTCCAGACCCTGGTCGCCGTCATCTGGGACTGCTCCAAGTTCTTGTCCTGGGCAGCCTATGATGGTTTTGAATCTGCAGCCTGAACTACAGCTGCAGGCATCAGTGCCCGATGCCAGGCCTGGCTGCAAACCTCTGACCTCGAGCAGTGGGTCCAGGAAAGACTGCTGGATGTCCTCTGCACCGGGGAGAAACGGTTTGGAAAGCCTATGGCTGACAAGGCGGCCGAGATAGAGGCCGAAGTGGTAACCCAGCAGAGGCTGTCAAAGAAGACCTCTGCCCTCCCCTGAAAGAAAACATTGGGGGAAAGGCCGCTTTTCTCGAGGAAGAAAGGGCCTTTTCACCAAAGCCACCACTACCAAGCCTTCTCAGGCCAACAGCAGCAGGGTCCCCAGCTTAAAGGCCAGGGACACGGACCCAGGAAGCCAAAAGCCTCAAGCCCTGGCTCTGGCTCCTGCTCAGCCTGGAGGGAGCTTTTGACTTACAAGGCAGTGCCTCCCTCCCCCCGGGAGACCCTCTCCAGCCCGCAGGGGGCCGTCTGGCACTTTTCGCCCACAAGTGGGCTGAGGTCTCTGCAGACCAGTGGGCTCTCCAGGTGAAGAGGGAGGGTTACCACTTCCACTTCCAGCAGAAACCACCGGCGTATTTTACAGGAGAGCCAGTGTGGCCTCTCCTCCACCAGACCCTCTTGCTCACAGAGCTTGTAGGCCTACTCGGGGAAAGGCAGTGGAGCCTGTATCCCAGCACTTGTGGGGAAAGGGCTTCTACTCCAGATATTTCCTGTTCTGAAAAGAACTGGGGGCCTCTGGCCTATCCAAGACTTACGAAACTTAAACAAGTTTCTGGTGAGGGAGAAGTTTGAAGATGCTCTCTCTTGGAACTTTGCTACCCTACATCCACAGAGAGACCGACTCTGCTCCTTGGATCTAAAGGACACATACACTCACATCCTGATTCACCCCTCACAGGCAATTCCTAAGATTCGTGGTTGGAGGGGGCCACTACCAGTACAGGGTACTCCCCTTTGGTCTGGCCTCCTCACCAAGAGTCTTCACAAAATGCCTAGCAGTAGTAGCCGCACACCTGCGCCTTCAAGGGGTGTTCGTCTTCCCCTATCTTGACAACTGGCTTATCAGAGGCACCACAGCCGCAGAGGCCAGCCAGGCCACAGAGCATACCATCCTCCTACAGCACCTAGAGTTTGTCATCAGCTACCCCAAATCACATCTCCCTCCAGCCCAAAACCTGGAGTTCATAGATGCTCAGCTGGACATTGTGCAGATCAGGGCCCTCCTTCCTCAGGACAGGGCTGAACACCTCAAACAGCTGGCAGGAGAGATCCAACAGCGCAAGACGGTGCTAGCTTGTTGCCTCCTCTGTCTACTAGACCACATGACTTCTACCGTCCATGTCACACCCCTAGCCCACCTGCACATGCATACAGCCCAGTGATGCCTGTGCTCCCAGTGAACCCAGGCAACGGGCAGGCTTCCAGACAGGATCAGGATCACCCGCCGGCTGGTGAGATCCTTCTGTTGGTGGCAATACTGGCACCACCTCCGGGCGAGAATGTCCTTCCGTGCTCCCTCGCCTCAGAGGATCCTGCGCATGGATGCTTCCCTCCAGGGGTGGGGAGCTCCCACTGCTGGAGCTCCCCACTGCGGAGCTCCCCACTGCTGGTCCCAGGAGTCCTTGGAGCTCTGGGCAGTCTTCGTAGCCCTACGAGCATTCCACAGTCAACTGCAACACTGACCTATGTTGATCCAAACGGACAACCAGGTTGCAATGTTCAATATCAACAAGCAGGGAGGCATGGACTCGTACTCCCTCTGTCAAGAGGCGGTGGCCCTCCTCTCTTTTGCAGTGAGCAGTGGCATGCTCCTGCGTGCAGACTGCCTCCCAGGCCAGGACAACTGCCTAACCAACAGACTCGGCAAAGTCCTGTGGCTGCACAAATGGCGCCTTGACCCCATGGTGGCAGAGAGGCTCTTCCGCCTCTGGGGCTGGCCCGAGATAGACCTGTTCGCCTCTCCAGCCAACATGCAGTTGACTCGCTTCTGCTTCCATCAATCATACCCGGCGAGGGTAGCAGCAGATGCCTTCCTGATCTCGTGGTCCAAGGGACTACTCTGTGTTCCCGCCGACCCCTCTGGATGCTAAGACTCTTCAAAGTTCAGAGCGAGAGGGCGTCGATGATTCTGATTGCCCACAGGTGGCCCAGGCAAGCCCTGGTTCCCCTTGCCACTCTCATTGGCGACGGCACTCCCATTCCCACCGGGGAGAGCCCTAGACCCCCTGACTCAGGAGGAGGGCTTCCTCCTGCACCCCAATGTGGAGTTGCTGACACAGACGGCATGGCTGCTGAGAGGGTAGCCTTGGCCCCCCTAAACCTGCCAAAGAAAGTTGAAGAGATCCTACTGGTCTCTAGATTGCCTTCCACCGGGAGGGCCTACGCCTTTAAATGGCAGAGGTTTGCCGTCTGGAGCATGGAGAGGAAGGAGAATCCTTTCTCCTACCACGTACAGCTGGTGCTTCAGTACCTGGTGCATCTATCGCATATGGGACTGAAGTCTAATTCTATTAGGGTGCACTTGAGTGCTATAGCCGCTCACCACCACCTAATTGAGGGCAAGCCCCTCTCCAGCCAGCCCCTGGTCTTACGGTTCCTATGGGGCCTACTGCTATCCAAGCCTCCTCTCTGCTCCCCGGCAGTGCAGTGGGATCTCAATGTGCTCTTCCAGCTTATCAGACCACTGTTCAAGCCCCTGGCCACATGCCATCTACTGCACCTCTCCTGGAAGGTGGCCTTCATAGTGGCCCTCACTTCAGCTCACAGATTTAACGAACTTCAAACCCTGGTGGCAGACCCTTCATACACCAGATTCTTCAAAAACAGGGTAGTGCTCTGCACTCACCCGAAGTTCCTTCCGAAGGTAGTATCCCCATTCCACCCCAACCAAGAAGAGGTACTCCCCACTTTCTACCCATGGCCCCACACCAGCAAAGAGGAGCTCATACTCCACACACTGGACTGCAGGTGGGCCCTATCCTTCTATTTACAGCAGACTCAGGGTCACTGCAAAGCACCTCAGCTTTTTGTGCCTTATGATCCCAGCAGACTGGGGTTTCCTGTGACCAAGCACACCTTGTCCTCTTGGGTGGCAGACTGTATTGCCCTCGCATATGAGCGAGCGAATCACAGTGCATCGCGTGAGAGCGATGGCCACGTCAGTGACCAACCTCCACTCTATGCCGGTGACAGAGATCTGCAGAGCCACCACTTGGTCTTCAAGCCACATGTTCGCAGTTCACTACTGCCTGGAGAGCGAGTTTCGCAGGGATAGTGCCTTTGGCCAGGCAATACTCTATGACATTCTTGGAGTGTAGGCAACTCCTGCCCTCCGACCCTCTGTGTTCAGGCTACCGGAGTGATAGTGTCACTGGACGCTAGGGTCTTGCAGAGTCTGTCAGCGGGGACTCACCTCCTGCAACTCACAGCTACCTAACTGGTCTCCACTGGTGCTGTCGTGGTTCGGCCCAGGCAGCCTGGAGCTAAGGAGTCCCATATGTGAAGACTGACTTCCTGCTTGTTCCTGGAGAAAGCAAAGTTACATTTCATTTTTCTCTCAAAACTGTAGCAAAAGCGTAGTTATCTGCAGCAAGTGTTCTCCGGGAACAGCAGGAATCGGTATTCACAATCCTCCCTCCTCTCCCTACCTTTTTTTTTTAGTTCTTACTGCCGTCTTAGCTATGTCATTGACTGAGCAAGATGGCACTCTAGGGTGAGAAGGGGACCATGCATGCGTGGTAGCATTCCCAATGGCTTTCATTGAAAGTTGGGAAAATGCTCGGCGCGGGCTCCGTTGGCACCGATGTCGCCTATATGTGAGGACTAATTCCTGCTGTTTCTAGAGAACACCTGTTACAGGTGAGTAACAACGCTTTTGCTACAGTTTTGAGAGAAAAATGAAATGTATTCAAAATCACTGTTTTAAAAACAGACAGCTTTATATTTTTCATCTGACAGCCAGAGCCAGGTTGACAGCAGAAAGAAGATTCTTACGAAGGATGTGCAACAGCCTGCATGTAGTATGAATGAGAGAGGATTTAGTTAGGGATTAATAACTTATTTTGGGGTAGTTTTGTTTATATTCTACATTAAGGTGCAAAGACTTTTCAATCCCAGCCACAGTCTTATCACCTGAAGCAACAAAAAGGGTTAGGTTTTCTCTTATTGATTTGTTAGTCAGGTAGTAGGAACTTGATCAGCCAGTTGAAGAACAAGAAAGAAAAAGACAGCTGAGTGACTGCAGAGGACCCAGATTAGAGACCGGACCAGAACAGCGCTGATATAGGCCACACCACCAGGAAAGACTTTTTGTACTGGATGATGAGTATATATTTGTCTTTCTGAGTGCTCTCATTGATTTGTTTTTGTTTTTAAATGTGAGCTTAAATATTTTTAGGGGTTTTTAAAAATTTATTCTGAAGCATTTTGAGGTCCTGGGTATACTTGTGAGCGTTCTTAAGGAGCCTAGGGGGAAAAAACATACATTTTTTAGAATTTGAATTCATTTAAGTATGCTATTACAATTCTGAGTTTTTGAAGAAATACTTACCTGATTGTAGTTAATTATATAATTTGAAAAGAAAAAGGGAAGCACTGTTTAAAAGAAATAATTTTGTTCTAAAACTAGAATTTATGGTATAGGTAATTTTTTTAAATTGTTAAAGAAGATATACTTATCGGTTGGACTGAAAAGTTAATGTATAAAATTCTGAAAGACAAGGAAAAGAAAAGTATTCAGTTCTAGTTGTGTTTGCTGTTAACAAAATATTTTCAGTTTGTATTTTAATTAGTAATATTTAATTGAATAGGATATCTTATTGTTTTTAAAGGCACAATTTAAAAATAGCTAGTACAATATTTTAAAATATAACTTTAAATTCACTTGTCTTTATTTAAGAAGATGCTATATGACACATTCTCTTACATCTAGATATTTCTGTTAAAACACTAGAAGAGAAGGTGTTTACCTGCCAAGATTTCAAAAGCCTTTCTGAATTTCTTTATTGAAAGGAAAAATTCAGAACTGATTTAAATTTAACCTAATAAAATAATATCTCCAGGAACAAGCAGGAATGTAGTCTTCACATATGGGTATCGTCGGTACCGATGGAGCCTGCGCGGGAACGCTCCCCAGCCTCCAATTAGAAAGCCTTTGGGAGCATCCCACAGCACCTACGTGCTGCCTTCCCGCCCTTCCCAACTGCCTCTCTCCAGTTCTTCGTTTTCCACGGAGCCAGCAGGTCATCGTTCCTGTCACCGCAGAAAGTTTTCCCCTATTCTTTTTTGTGGTCGCGTCTGCCTTCCCTCGACGCTATACCGGTACCGCCGGTTCGTTCTTACTTTTTTTTTTTTTTTTTTTTAAATAATTTTTTTCCAAACTTTTCTTCCTCAGGTGCACGCGCCATTTTGGGCCTTAGTTCCAAAATTTCCTTTGCTATGGAAAAACCCGCTTCGGGTTTTAAGAAGTGCACCAAGTGTGGCGGTACCATCTCCGTAACCGACACCCATGAGTGGTGTCTTAAATGTTTAGGTCCTGACCACTCCATCTCAGAGTGCATGGCCTGTGCCATGATGTCCAAGAGGGGTCGACAGAACCGAGCTGCTAAGCTCAGCACCCTTTTTCCCTCCGATGCAGCCTCTGTGGCATCAACGTCGTCCAGGGCTTCGTCTTCCTCCCATGGATCTCAGGTAACTAAACATAAGTCTGGCCGGTCCTCAAAGGGTAGATCTCCTTCCAAGCATCGAGATGCCTCTGGTGTTGCCCTTGAGGGTTCTGTACCGGCAAAATTGCCCCGGCGGGAGGCTTCGGCTTCCAAAGCATTATCGGGCTCCAGGATGTTCTCGAGGCCTCGACCTCGGCAGAACTACTGGTGCCATGCTCTGGGGTACCGGCTGCTTTCTCAGGTACCGATACCCAGGCATTGGCAGCGTCGATAGACCAGAGATTTCTGGCTATTGAACGCAGTCTGGCTGCTCTCCTTGCGGCATTGACACCCTCGGAACAGAGTCAGACAGTTCAACCGGTACCAGCACCAACTCCAGCACCGGTATCTGCACTGGTACCAACAGCATCGACATCGGTGTCTGCATTGCCAGCACCCAGTCATGCTATGCCTTCCGGTACCGATACACCGGTACTGATTCCCCCCGGCACCGACTTCGGTCCGTATGGGTATTGTGCTCTACAAGAGCATCCGGACAGAAGGTACTTCGAGTCCTCAGAGGAGTCTGAGGATTCTGACAGCTCCGTCGGTACCGGAGTACTTCTCCTGGAGGAGCCTTCCTCTGCTAAACGCAGGATGTCTCCTCCAGAAGATATCTCTTTTCAGGACTTTATCAGGGAGGTGGCTCGAGGTCTCTCCATTACTGTGTATCCTGAAACAGAGCCCAGGGCAAAGGAGTTGGAGATTCTGCAATATCCCAAGGCTCCTAAGGAGGCAGCTACTTTACCTATCCATGAGATCTTACATGATCTCATGTTGAGAATGTGGGAAACACCTCTTACCACCTCTCCTCACTCTTGTAGACTGGATACCATGTATCGAGTACCTCAGTGTCCTAGCTTCCAGAAAACTCAGCTTCCTCACCACTCTATTGTAGTGGAATCAGCTATGAGAAGGATCAGAAGTGCAGAGGCATGCCTCTAATCCTCCAGGGCGTGAGTGTCGAACTTTGGATGCCTTTGGACGTCATACTTTCCAGGCTTACATGCTTTTTGCCAGGATCAGTTCCTATATTTTATATATGGGAATGTTCCTTAAGGAAGTCACACGAGATTTAGAGGTTTTCAGCCCTCTTCTTCCTGAGGATAAGAGGCAGGATTTTCTCACACTGGTTAAACATGCCCAGGATGTTTCTAAGTTTGTCAATCGTGCAGCTTTTGACTGTTTTGAGTGCATAAGCAGAATCTCTGCCATTGCCATAGGTGCACGTAGAATTGCCTGGCTCCAGGCATCCGATTTGGAGCTCTGGGTGCAGGACAAACTGGGCAATATCCCTTGTACAGGTGAGAATCTATTCGGCAAGAATTGGCAGGAGAAGGCCAATGAATTGGATGCTGACAACTCCACTTTGGATAGATTGTCCAAAGCCACAGCTGATCCTGCAAGGAGGAAATCTTTCAAGAAACAATTCTTCTCCAAAAAGAAGAGTTTTTATCCTTCTTATTCCCAGCAGGGATGTTCTGCAGGTCAACCTGCCCGAAAGACTCAGCAACCACCTAAACAAAGGAAAGCAAAGACTGCTAAGCCTCAACCGTTTCAGCAGTCTCAGCCTCCACAAGGCCTTTGACTTCCATCTAGAGAACTTAGCCTTCCTGGCTCTCAATGGTCCAGAGCCTTCCACCATTCCAGGAAGGTTGTGTCACTTTGCCCCCAAATGGGGCCAGATAACAGCAGAACATTGGACTCTCTCCATTATAAAAGAGGGGTACAAGCTTTGCTTTCAGTTCATGCCCCCTCCCACAATGGTAAGACAGTTCAATTCTCAGACCTCTCTTATCAACCTGTTAGACCAAGAGGTCAATATGCTTCTTGCCCAAGGGGCAATAGAAGAGGTACCCATTCTACAACAGGGTACAGGGTTTTACTCCCCCTATTTCCTTATCCCAAAGAAAACAGGGGGACACAGACCTATTTTAGAGAATTGAACAAATTCCTGTTCAAAGAGAAATTCAAGATGATTTCTCTGGGAACTCTGCTGCCATACCTTCAGAGTCAGGATTGGCTTTGTTCTCTAGATCTCAAGGATGCGTACACTCATGTTCTCATCCATCCAACTCACAGAAAGTTCCTTTGGTTCCTTTTTCAAGGAAAACACTACCAATACAGGGTGCTTCCTTTTGGCCTGGCCTCAGCACCAAGGGTGTTTACGAAATGCATGGCTGTGGTAGCAGCATTTCTCTGCGCTCTAGGAATATTCGTCTTCCCCTACTTAGACGACTGGCTCATTCGAGCCCCATCAGAGTCAGAGGCCAGGATTTCGCTATCTTGCACAATGCGTATCCTTCAGTATTTGGGTCTGGTCATAAACATCCCAAAATCCAGCCTAACTCCCACTCAGTCTCTAGAGTTCATTGGAGCTTTGCTGGATACCAGAAAAGCAAGGGCCTATCTTCCCCAGACCCGTTGCCTTCGCTTGGTGCAGTTAGCTTCTCAAGCAGTGCTAAAGCCTCATCTCACTGCTCGAGAAATGTTACAACTACTAGGCCACATGGCATCTACCGTGCATGTGGTTCCTTATGCTCACCTCCATATGAGGGCAGCCCAGTGGACTTTATCCACTCAATGGGCCCAGGCATCAGGGTGCCTGTCGGACAAAATAGCAAACACAAATCGCCTTATTTTGTCCCTCCAATGGTGGCAGTCCACTCAAAACCTGTTGGTGGGGTCCCTTTTTCAACAACCTTTACCCCAGGCAACTCTCACAACAGATGCTTCACCAATGGTTTGGGGAGCTCATATCCGAGACCTCTCCACCCAAGGCACTTGGACTCCACAGGAGACTCATCTACACATCTTAGAGCTCAGAGCAATCTTCCTTGCTCTAAGAGTGTTCCACACCCTGCTCAGCTACAAGACAGTCCTCATTCAGATGGACAATCAAGTAGCCATGTTCTACATGAACAAGCAGGGAGGAACAGCCTCTCTTTCGCTTTGCAACGAAGCTTTGCGACTATGGGCCCTCACCAGAGAGCATCAGATTATCTCCTGGCTGTGTATCTTCCAGGCGTCCAAAACTCTTGGGCAGACAAACTCAGTCGAGTTCTGCTTCCACACAAATGGTCTCTACATGCAGACCAGGTGGCCAGGATTTTTCAAATTTAGGGAACCACGGACATAGACCTCTTTGCAAGTCCATTGAATGCCAAACTTCCCCGGTTCTGTTCCAGAATTCCGGCTCAGGGCTTTCAGGCCAGGGATGCTTTCCTCCTTCATTGGGGTCAAGACTTCCTTTATGCCTTTCCACCCATTCCCCCGATTCCCAAAACCCTGTTCAAGCTTCAGAGAGACAGAGGCCGTGTGATTCTCATAGCTCCACATTGGCCATGGCAAATGTGGTACCCTCTGCTTCTACATCTCTTTCAAGCTCCCTCTCTGGAGTTAAGGTCTGCTCCAGATCGCCTGTCTCAGGAGGACGGAATGTTATGGCATCCCAATCCTCAGTCTCTGCATCTCAGGGCATGGTTGCTGAAGGCCTAGATCTTCATGATCTTAACCTTTCTCAGCAAGTAAAGGATATCCTTTATGCTTCTAGAAAACCTTCCACAAGACGCTCTTATGCTTTCAAGTGGAAAAGGTTTACCATATGGTGCTCGCAGAAGGGTCTTAGCCCCCTTGCAATACCTCTGGAATCACTACTGGAGTATCTCTTTCATTTATCCAATGCAGGACTTAAAACTAACTCAGTAAGAGTCCATTTGAGTGCCATTGCAGCTTCTTTCAAGCCTTTAAATGGACAACCTATTTCCTCCCATCCTTTTGTAGCAAGATTTGAGAGGCCTTCTTCTAACTAAGCCTCCCATTAGGCCACCACCGGTGGCATGGGACTTAAACCTGGTTCTTGGCCAGCTCATGAAGCCACCTTTTGAACCCTTAGCTATTACCTCGTTGAAATTCCTTTCTTGGAAAGTTATCTTTCTCATTACAATCACATCAGCACGTCGCATCAGTGAGTTGCAGGCACTAGTGGCTGATCCTCCTTATACAAGTTTCCATCATAACAAGATAGTACTTAGGACTCATCCACACTTTATGCCAAAGGTGGTCTCGCCTTTTCATTTGAACCAAGCGGTCTACCTGCCTGTGTTTTTTCCAAGGCCTCATGCATCAAGTGCAGAAAGGAATCTTCATTCTTTGGACTGTAAAAGAGCTTTAGCTTTTTACTTACAAAGAACACAGCAACAAAACGTCCTCTCAACTGTTTGTTGCTTTTGATCCTTCTCATCTGGGACTTCCAGTCTCCAAGAGAACACTGTCCAACTGGATTGCACAGTGTATTTCCTTTGCCTATCAGAGTAAGAATCTTCCTCTGGAGGGCCATGTCACAGCTCACAATGTCAGAGCTATGGCAGCTTCAATGGCTCATCTGCACTCTGTGTCTATCAACGACATCTGTCAAGCAGCCATTTGGGCCTCGATTCATACCTTCACAGCCCATTACTGCTTGGACAAGGACTCCCGCCGGGATGCCTTGTATGGTCAGGATGTTCTCCAACACCTGTTCCATACCTAATCAACTCCTACCCACCATCCCTGGTAGGATGCCGGAGATCCATGGGGGGCAGTGGAGCCCTTTCACAGGGATGCACAACTTCTGGGGTCTCTCCCTGGCATCTAAAGCTAGGGAGTCCCCATATGTGAAGACTACATTCCTGCTTGTTCCTGGAGATAGCATAGTTACTCACCTGTAACAGGTGATCTCCGGGAACAGCAGGAATTTAGTCTTCACAACCTCCCCACCTCCCCTAGGAGTTGTATCTCTATCTCTTTCTCTTTCCCTCTCTCTCTTTGTCTCAGCTTTAAACTCAACTGGAGAGAGGCAGTTGGGAAGGGCAGGAAGGCAGCACGCAGGCGCTGTGGGATGCTCCCAAAGGCTTTCTAATTGGATGCTGGGGAGCGTTCCCGCGCAGGCTCCGTCGGTACCGACGATACCCATATGTGAAGACTAAATTCCTGCTGTTCCCGGAGATCACCTGTTACAGGTGAGTAACTATGCTTTACTTGAACCTGTAAATCAGAGTTTTCTGTTATTGAAAACGTCTGAGGTAAAAGTGCCACCTGTGACATATATTAATATTTAGGTATGTAGGACCTTCCTGATAAAGAAACACCTGTCACTTTACATATATCAGAACTTGTGTGACACTGCAACTAATAATAAAATGCCATAGAGTTATTCTAATATCTCAAGGTTTCTCGACTTTGAGCTCACATATTTCCTTAACAGTCTAAGTGACTGAAACTTTCAGTGACATCTGAACCACTCCTTTAAAATCTTGCTAGACCAATCCAGAGAAATGGATTATGCTACCTTGCCAGCAGGTGGAGGCAGACTAAAGCAGCTTTCGGTATTGTCTGTCAGGCATGTCCAACTTCGAACAGGTCATGATCTACTTTTTCCTGCCAAAAGTGCTGGTGATCTACCACCATGAAATTAAGTTTCAAATTAGTTTCAAATTAAATTTTAACCCAATAAAGTTGGAGGATCCCCCCAACCCCCATTTTTAATGAACCTTCTGTCATTTACTTGGACGTGATCAGCTGTTAAGCAAATTGAGAAAAACAAAACAAAGATGAAGATCCAGTAAGAACTGCGAGGGGAAATGGAAAGTACATATTTTCTTAAAGTTTTATTGAGTAATAACTTTAACTGTCTTAATATCTTTCTTTAACTTTTATTGAGTAATTTGTGTTAAATTTAGGTCGAGTATTGATCCAGGCTGATCTTGCACAATCTTTAATATTTCGCTCTTGCTCATTAGTGAGACGTTTGAGCCTGCATTTCATCCACCAGCTTTTTGAAGTTGGGTGAATATTGCGTGAGGGCCAGTCTCAGGGAATCCTGGAGATGTTCATCTGTCATGTTGGACACAGAGAGAGCAGCAGCTCTCGCAGTATCAAACAGGAAACACAAGGAGCAAGAGTGACGATGACACATGCTTATTCCAGAGATGTTTATTGAAGTTCCCCAACGCGTTTCGGCGGAACGTCTTCCTCAGGGGGGTAACAAAACTGACAAATATGATATAAATACACATATTAGAACATATTAAAAACATATTAAAAACATGTAAATCTTAAAATCAAAAATAAAACTAATCAAGCTGCACGGGCATAGGTAAAAATCAAAACAAAACTTAAAACGATAAATAATTAAATAGTAAGAACAATTATAAATAAAGATTTCAGACTAAAACAATAAATAATGTTGTACATAGGAACATCCTATGGTACAACTGTATGCATAAACTCAAATGTAGAAAACCATAAAAGAACACTACAAAAAGACGCAGGGAAGAAAGCTACTAAAAAAGAGACCAAATGACAGACAATACTCTCTTTTCATGATATATATCAGTATGTCCGTATGTTAAAATATGACGAGCGATCACCGTTGAGCCAACGGTGAAGGAGCCATGTATACAGACAGCAATGTGCTATAACAGAATAATATCATAAGATTAAAGTACAATGTGAGGCATTTAGTCTAAAAAAGAGTCACCATATTATCATACTTATAGAAAAAATAAAACTGGCACGATGACCATGTTCACATTAAAACTACCAAAAACAAACAACATCATGTATAAAAACCGTTATAATACTAAAAGGACTGCAGATCCAAGGGGCAGAGAGAGTTGAACAATATACTTACTTAAAACAGAATTTCTCCTAAATAATGACGTGTTTTCTAAACAAAGCCGTAGTGACAAGCACACTGTAAAAGCATAAATAATGTAAGTTAGAGAACTTACGTAACAACATCATTTAATAATAGAATTAGAATGATGTCCTTTAGCAAATACACTCGCATCTCTAAAATAAAGCTATGTTAAAATAAAACTGTATTTAAAAATAGCCAAATTATAAAACATCATATACTTAGAGAAACTTAAAGCACTATAGGAACGTCGTATAAAAATGCTATATAAAAATGGCATCCAGACTTGTATTTAAAAGAGGTTTATTTATACATCATCTACTGAAGCAAACAAAACTAATTCAGAAATAAAGTGCACCGTCTAAAAATATTGTTGAGCAGAAAATACAAAAATTGCTCAGAATGCCCAATAGCAGTCTCATACAAAGCGACACTGGCTCTGATACAAATCGTGACGAGAAGCCAAACTATGGGAACGCGCCAAAAAAGGGGGGGTAGTTTTTCAATGTCAAAATCCAAAAGAGTGAAGAGGACCACAAGCAACATTGAAACCCCACGGTGTCTGACAACCTCACTGATGCATATTCGACTAACGGCATAACCGTGCTGTACTCTAAGTGGTAATTTACAATAAAAATATAAATATATTAATATATAATATAAAAGAGCATGCTCCTGTAACTGGGATGATTGCATAAGAGAAAGTTACCGGCGGTAATAGTATATTGGATGTACTTAGAAGGATACTACTGAATAGTGCTGCATTTGAGGGAAAGGATCCTACAACGAACGATGTATCCAGGGAGATGTATAAAACAAAGTCATATTTCTAAACATGTATAAACAGCCAGATGTCTGAACGTCATATAAACGAGCAAATTGTCCAATGATGTGTTGCAAATCAAAATTCGGAGAGTCAGTGTGCTCGAGGGAATGTAACTATCACTTGGAAATATTATTTAAAGGAAGTAGAGACCCGCAAACTGACCTGATATCCTGCAAGCAGCATTACCTCTAAAACAAAGAGTGATTTGGTGAAGATGCCGATGTATTTAGACGCTGAGAAAACACGCCAAAACTAGGGGGCGTGGTTTGGAGTAATATCAGATTACAGGAGTAGTGCAGCATAGAAAAGCGAAGCCTCACGGTGTTAGAACAACTGACAAGCGTGAACTCATAGAAAAAGGGCACTATGTATACTGAACCACTTCTGTAATCTGATATTACTCCAAACCACGCCCCCGAATTTTGATTTGCAACACATCATTGGACAATTTGCTCGTTTATGACATTCAGACATCTGGCTGTTTATACATGTTTAGAAATATGACTTTGTTTTATACATCTCCCTGGATACATCGTTCGTTGTAGGATCCTTTCCCTCAAATGCAGCACTATTCAGTAGTATCCTTCTAAGTACATCCAATATACTATTACCGCCGGTAACTTTCTCTTATGCAATCATCCCAGTTACGGGAGCATGCTCTTTTATATTATATATTAATATATTTATATTTTTATTGTAAATTACCACTTAGAGTACAGCACGGTTATGCCGTTAGTCGAATATGCATCAGTGAGGTTGTCAGACACCGTGGGGTTTCAATGTTGCTTGTGGTCCTCTTCACTCTTTTGGATTTTGACATTGAAAAACTACCCCCCCTTTTTTTGGCGCATTCCCATAGTTTGGCTTCTCGTCACGATTTGTATCAGAGCCAGTGTCGCTTTGTATGAGACTGCTATTGGGCATTCTGAGCAATTTTTGTATTTTCTGCTCAATATTTTTAGACGGTGCACTTTATTTCTGAATTAGTTTTGTTTGCTTCAGTAGATGTATAAATAAACCTCTTTTAAATACAAGTCTGGATGCCATTTTTATATAGCATTTTTATACGACGTTCCTATAGTGCTTTAAGTTTCTCTAAGTATATGATGTTTTATAATTTGGCTATTTTTAAATACAGTTTTATTATTTTTTAACATAGCTTTATTTTAGAGATGTGAGTGTATTTGCTAAAGGACATCATTCTGATTCTATTAAATGATGTTACGTAAGTTCTCTAACTTACATTTATGCTTTTACAGTGTGCTTGTCACTACGGTTTTGTTTAGAAAACACGTCATTATTTAGGAGAAATTCTGTTTTAAGTAAGTATATTGTTCAACTCTATCTGCCCCTTGGATCTGCAGTCCTTTTAGTATTATAACGTTTGTTTTTATACATGTTTGTTTTTGGTAGTTTTAATGTGAACATGGTCATCGTGCCAGTTTTATTTTTTCTGTAAGTATGATAATATGGTGACTCTTTTTTTTAGACTGCCTCACATTGTACTTTAATCTTATGATATTATTCTGTTATAGCACATTGCTGTCTGTATACATGGCTCCTTCACCGTTGGCTCAACGGTGATCGCCCGTCATATTTTAACATACGGACATTCTTTTCATGATATATATCAGTGAGTATTGTCTGTCATTTGGTCTCTTTTAGTAGCTTTCTGCCCTGCGTCTTTTTGTAGTGTTCTTTTATGGTTTTCTACATTTGAGTTTATGCATACAGTTGTACCATAGGATGTTCCTATGTACAACATTATTTATTGTTTTAGTATGAAATCTTTATTTATAATTGTTCTTACTATTTAATTTATCGTTTTTAAGTTTTGATTGTTTTGATTTTTACCTATGCCCGTTGTCAGACGGCTGCCTGGGTGAGAATGTTCACAGTCTTGGCAAGTGCATATATCAATATGATTTGCAAGGGATTGTGGGAAATGCAGTCCATTCACACCAGACACAGCTGCTCACAATAATTAGTTGTGCTTAAGTGTAAAGCCAATAAGATATTTATTTATGGGGTTATTTCTCCCAACACAGATATGCTTGGTAGCACATAAAACAGGATACTTGCTTTCAGTGTTAAACTTAGAAAAACAAGATCAGGAAAACAACAGCTGAATTTGTCAGGCAATCAAATGAAAGGAATAAAGACCTGGTTGGTAACAAACTGGTCTTTTCTGTAGGCTCTAGCTAATATTTTCTTAGCTATGCTGCAAACAACAAGCAAAACCCACAAAGAAGGGAAAAACTGTTCTTTTCAGGTTAACTTCTTATATCTTCACACATAGACTCAGAAGTGATTTCCTCAGAGCTCACAAGCAATTAGGCTCAATTGCTAGCAGTTATCCAGCTGAAACCCCTTAGCTGGCTTGCTTTCTACTGCATGGCCCAAAATCCTACTCAGGAGCTTTTCTGAGTAGATTAAAGAACAAGTTTGTATTTCTTTGTGATGGTTGCTGTACTTTGTAACAGTAAATTACCAAAGGAGTTTAGACAGAGAGCAATCCATATATTCACAGCCTATATCTAAGACTTCTCCTTCCCCTTCCCCTTCTTCAACAATCAAGGGTTCAATATCATGGATTGGCACAGAGGAATTTCTCAATGGAGCACTTTCAGGAGAATACTTGTTTCCCTGCTGTCTTTCAAGGTTATAGCTAGGGCATAGATCAGTGTTCATATCTGAACTTCCATTGCTGTTAGAGTTCCTCTCTAAATAGCCTGGCCAGTAATGTCCAGCCTTCCAATCCAGATCCCTGGACACTGGATCTCTCTTCACATACCTTCTGGCACGGGTCATAGGGTCCCTTCCACGTGCAGCCGTCTCCCTCACAGGTACTGTCTGGAGATTCCTAGCCCTGCAGCACCATTCCTCTGGCTTTCCCCAGTCCAATGGGGTATGCTGGCCTTTTGAATGTCTCCCAGTATATACGTAGTGCTCTGGACTCCTTTAGACCTTACAAATGCTTTTCTCTTCTTTCTTCCAAAGGGTTTCTTGCCCTTTCTGTCCGTCCGCTCTGGCTTCTGCTTCTGATGATCCTCCAGATGATGAAGATGTCCAAGATGAGGATATCCAAGCTGATCCTGAGGATGAGGATCTCCCAGATGAAACTGAGGATGAGGATCAAGATGAGGATCTCCCAGATGAAACTGAGGATGAGGATAATTCTCTGTAGAATAAACTCTACCTTTATTCTGCTTTAATGAGTGCTCCACCCTAGCACAGCGCAGCTGTGCTGAATCAGGCCCTGCCCTTTGAGATGAGTGCTTAGGGATTACCTCATAGCCTTCCTGATTGAACACACGTTTCCCCACTTCAGCTCCTCTAATGGCTGTTGGAAACCTGGTGCATTCTGGGACTGGGTAGTCTTTTGGAAATATTCTGTTTTCTCATTTCTACCAGAACTGACAGGTTGCTTGTTCAGAGTCACTTCGCCTTTTCTATAGCTCCTTCCTGAGCTATGATAAGCTTCCTTATCACACCGTGCAGCTTGATTAGTTTTATTTTTGATTTTAAGTTTTACATGTTTTTAATATGTTTCTAATATGTTCTAATATGTGTATTTATATCATATTTGTCAGTTTTGTTATCCCCCTGAGGAAGGCGTTCCGCCGAAACGCGTTGGGGAACTTCAATAAACATCTCTGGAATAAGCATCTGTGTCATCGTCACTCTTGCTCCTTGTGTTTCCTCATCTGTCATGTTGGAACATTGTGTACTCTTTGTCATTTTCAGATGGGAAAACGCAGATTCACACAAATAAGTTGAACCGAAACAGTGTACAGCTTCACTGCATCTTCTCAAGTTGGGAAATTTTGTCTCTAGGCACTAGCTACCAAAACGATTCTTGCTCAGCATGGGTCTTGAGAAAAATGTCATTTTTAAGGGTTAATATTTCGTTTTCAAGAGATGGCTTGTTCAATGAGTAATTTTTACTGATAGCAGCTGCAGTTTCTTTAATGTCTACATCTACTTTGAATGGGTATGACAAGTACTCCACAACTGTTCCAATTTTTTGGAAGTCACAGAACATATTTTCGAATTCCTGAGATTTCTGTCACATACTTCTCATTCTGAAAAACAAAATTTGGATATTGTCCCAGATGGTCCTACATATTAGGACAATGGCCAAAAGTGTTTGCAAGGTCAGTCATTAGCTCAAATTTGCTCTTGTAGGATGAAACTGTACTCATCTCGCTAATGCATTTGTTTTTACCTTGTAGTTCAAGGTTCATATCACTTAGTTCGCCTGTAAAGTCAACGAGAAATGCCAGATCACATAACCACTCCTCATCTTCCAACTCTGCTGGGTCATCTCCCCTCTCCTTCAAAAAACCTCTTATTTTATTCAGCAAATCACGAAATCTTTGCAGAAATTTCTGCCTACTTAGCCACCTTACATCTGTGTGCGAAATGATTTCTGCTGCCCCTTCATCAAGAGTAAGATTGAAAAGCCATCTTTGAAGTGATCTTCCAGGAACTGAATTTACAGTTTTGAAAGTGATGTCCATGACAGTCTTTGTATTGAGTCTCTTGCTTGCCAAAACTTGCTGGTGAATGATGCAGTGGTAAGAAAGGAAATTGGGAAGTCGTCATACTGTCTACAGAGGGCTATGAAACTGTTAACCTCACCTGTCATTGCTCTTGCTCTATCAGTAGTGATGGAAACAAGTGTATGCAATGGAAAATTATACTTTGTCACAAAAGAATGGAAAGAACTGAATATTTCCTGACCGGTAGTTCTCCCTTTTAAAGAAATCATTCCAAGTAGTTCTTCTTTAACACTGAAGTCTTCAAACAACATCTGGATAAAGACTAGTAACTGGGCTATGTCTCTTATGTCTGTAGATTCATCCAGTTGGAGTGAGAAAGCACACAATCTGAAACATCCTCCAACAATTGTTCAGTTGTGTCTCCACATATCTTTTCTATTCGCCGCACGACGGTGTTTCTTGACAATTGTACATCTTGAATAGCAGCTATGATCTCTTTCTTATTTTTAAATCCTTCAACAAGATTGTCAGCTGCTTCAAGAAAATAATTTTTTTACAAATTCCCCTTCAGTGAAAGGTTTGCATTTCTTTGTGATCAGGTTGCTGACCTTGAAGGATGCTATGGTTGCATTGACCGAATGTGACCTTGGCTTTGCCATCAACTGTTGCTGAGTAGCCAATTTCGATTTAAGTTCTTTGAGCTTCAGTTTACGAATTTCACTTTTAGGTGGAAAATCAGTATCAAACTTATTGCTATGCAGAGCCTTATAATGACGCTCAAGATTACCCTTTTTGGGCAAGGATACTGGGGCGTTACAAATTAGACAACAACACTTGTCTTTCACTATGATGAAGTAGTCCATTTCCCATTCATCATGAAAGTGGTAGGTTTTGCTCTTCTTTGGAACACTCATCTTAGTTATACTGGGAATGGCTGGATGTAAGAAGGCCAAATCTGCTAAGTTAGTATAAACACTGGCTGAATCTGGTCCAAAACTGTCACTGTCCCAAAGTATTAAAGATCAACAGGAACTGAAGACCTCTGGATGATGTGCAATACAGGACTGGAGATGCCAAAACCACACATGCAGTTCTAAAAGTAAAAATAAGAATTCATCATACTGGCACCAATAATCAAATACCACCAATCATCAAAAAAACTCAAACACCTGTCCAGCAAACCAGATAAAGTCAAATAATGCCAAACAAGTTCAAATACCACCACACGTGATTTAATAAATTCTACACACAGTGTAGAAACATTGCAAAGGCAAGGTGAAATAAAATTGCAGTGTAGAATCAACGCAAAGGCTAGGCAAAATAAAATTGCAGAGGCAAGCAAACGTCACAGTGGTTTCAACCAATTCGAAGGCAAGGCATAGGCAATTTAGAACAAAATTGGAAAAGCCCGCCAAAATCACCAAATTCTTGACACTTTGTTGTGTCTGCCAGAAAACGTTTAATGAAAGCGAAGTATAAAGCGACCAACGACCAGCACACAACAAAACTAATACGGTAAGTGTATTCAGGTAAAGCCACGGCGAATGGATATCGCCCAGTATATAACACACTTCTAAGGGGTGTTGGGGTGGGGGCAGGAATGGGTGATTCTGAGAGACAGGAGACCAGGTATGACGCCGGGCCTGTGGCGTCTTGTTGTAGGGTGCGGGTGGCGGCCCCCTGGGGTACCCACAAACTATAAGGACAAACAACAAGCGCCCCAATACACCCACAGGCAAGATTCCCACAGGCAGGGAAAAAAGACAGGCAAAGGATCAGCAGCGGCAGCAAGCCCTCGGCAGACAACCTGCTGGCACAAGCTCTCTCCTAGTGACGGGGCGAGCTGCTGGAGAGATGGAGCCAAGTGGGGCTGGCGATCTACCTCTGACCCCTCCGCAATCTACAGGTAGATCGCGATCTACCTGTTAGACATGCCTGGTCTATGTCATTACTTAGTAGAAGCCTGACTCTCCTGGCCCACACGATGGTGCTCTGGCCTCAGGATTGAGTCTGGCAGGGCCCAGCATTGCTTGGACGACTACTACTACTTCTACTACTAATCATTTGTGTAGCGCTACATGGCATATGCAGCGCTGTACATGTAGATGTAAGACATAGTCCCTGCTCATCAGAGTTTATTTAAGTGGATTTCTATATCGCCTTCTCCTAGAATGAAAGCGGTTTACAAGACAACTAAAATGAGTTACATAGATCAGTGAGGGGGGAGGGGGGCATGCATGGAGATATTGCAAGGAACTTATAGCCCAGCGGATATAAGGAGCTCCTGCAATATGAACTATGTACAAATTATCTAGTTAGAGTGACAGTAATATGAGATTGTGTGGAAGGGGGGAATCTGATAATGAGGGGGGAAGTAGGGGACGGGAGAGAGGCGAAGGGTGGGTTCAAGAGGGGGGGGGAGTTGGGGGCATTTGTGGGGGGGAGAGGATTCCTGTGGTCCATGTCATGTGATGTCTCCAAAGTGTCCGATGAAGAGTTGTTTTCAGCCACTTCCGAAAATCTTTGATGTCTGAGGTACCTCTGAGGTGTTCAGGGAGAGAGTTCCATAGGGTTGGTGCTGCCAGGGATATTACTCTTCTCGAGGTGACTTGTTTTGCTTTAGTGTATTTAGTTTATTTATTTGGTTACATTTTTATACCACTCCTTTCAGTGATCGGCAGCGGTTTACGTTATAACAGTAAACTTTAACAGTAACAGGTTTAGAACTTTGTACATAGAATGGGTTGGTTGAGGGAAGCCCTCGAACTATTTATAAAATGCGATACAGAGCAGGTTTCCTGTAACTATTTACAATGTATTTACATTGTTGTTCATAGTGGTTCGAGCATGCATGTATGCTCTGGGGGTGGTGATCTTTTCCCTGGTGGGACGCCTCCTTGGTCTGGTGCTGGTGTTGCTTTTGATTAGGGCTTCCAGGCAGTTGGCAGAGAGGTTGTGTTTGATTTTGAAAATGTTAAGTAGCGTTTTGTATTTTATACGGGAAGTAATGGGTAGCCAGTGTAATTGCTTCAGGATGGGGGTGATGTGGTCGTATTTTGAGGATTCTGTTATAATCTGAGTGGCAGTGTTTTGTGCCATCTGCAGGGGTGATGTGATTGAGTTGATAGACCAAGGTATATGGTGTTGCAGTAGTCCCAAATGAGGGTTTGTATTGTTTGACAAACCATGCGGAAGTGTTCTGGGCAGAGAAGGGGCTTGTCATCTGATGATCCGCATCTTCAGGTAAGCGTTTTTGGTGGTTTTATTGATATGAGTGGAGGTTTAGTTTGTTGTCCAAGGTGACTCAGGTATTTTACTTCATGTTTGATCGGTAGGATGGTATTATGTAGCTGTATTGTCATAGGCGAGGGGGTAAATCCAGATGAGATGAGAGCTTCTGTCTTTTTGTAGTTTATTGTGAGATTATTTTGGTTTAGCCAGCATGTCATTTCTTGGAGGCAATTTGCTATTTCAGTGAAATCCAGGTTGTCGAGGTTGATCGGCGTGTAGATCATTGTTATCAGCATATATGGTGTAATTGATCCTGTGTCTCCTGATGATGGAGCAGATGGATTGAATGTAAAGGTTGGGCAGAAAAGGATGAGCCTTGTGGGACTCCCTGCCTTGCTGTGAAGGATGAGGATGTGTTGGAGCCATATTTGACTTGTAGTCGTCTGTGAGGTAGGAGGTGAACCATTTCATTGTGGTGTCATGTAGGCCAATATCTTTTAGTCGTTGGAGTAGTATGTTGTGTGAGACCATGTCAAATGCAGAGGAGATATCCAGGAAAATGAGGACCACTCCCATCTTGATGTTGATGACTCTGATCAAATTGTCAAACAGAGACATCAGAAGGGTTTCAATGCTATGATTTGGTCAAAAGCCGCGCTGTTGCATATCCAGTGGAGCATGGGAGTCGATATGGTCTTGGAGTTGATGTTGTATCGTCTTTTCGATAATCTTTGTCAGAAAGAGGAGGCTTCAGATGGGCCGGTAAGCTGTTGGGTCAGCTTTATTCATGGCAGTGTTCTTAGGGATTGGTCTGATGGTAGCACGTTTTAATGCTTCGGGCATAATGCCTTGAGTGAGGGATAGGCGAACTATGTTGTGGATGATTTGACAGAGATCGTCTTTTGATGATTTGATCCAGGTTACAAGGCATGGATCTGTGGGGGTAATGCTGGTGTTGAGTGCAGAAATGGTTTAGGATATTTGCTCGGCTGATGGTATGCTGAACTTTCCCCATGTCTGGCTGGGTCCTATAGGTTCGGAGCTAATGGTCGAAGTGGTTTGGCTGGGAGGTGTGAGTTTGATTTGCAGAAAGTTGGCGAAGGTCTGGGGATGTAAAGATTCCTCGTTTGGGTTGGATTCTCAGGCAAGGGTGCGAACTATTTTGAATACCTCTCTAGGCCTACTTGCAGATTTGAGGACGAGATTGGTATAATCATTTTATGTTGATTGATGTTATATTCTTTTTTTTTTTATTTGATAACGTTCTTGGGTGCTGTTTGTTTTGTTTCTCCTCCAGCATCTTTCCAACCTGCGTAGATCTCTCTTTGCTGTCCTTATCTCCTTTGAGAACCAGGGGGCTGATCTTCGCTTGGTGCCTTTTGATCTTGGGATTCTGGATTCAGGTGCTTTTGCAGCAGAGGAGATATTATTCCATTCCTCTATTAGGCTGTCTAGGTCGTTGGAATCTATGTTTAGGTTGGGGAGTACTTCTTGAAGAAACTGGTCCTTCTCAAAGTTCTTGAAACACCTTTTGTATAGGGTTAGTCTGTATGGGAGTTTGTGACTGGGATCTTCAGGTCTATTCTTATCCTGTGGTGATCTGACCATAGGATTGGTGTAATTATGGGTGTTACAAGGTTATGGTCTACTACAGTGTTTCCCAACCCAGTCCTACGGGGCACACCGGCCAGTCAGGTTTTCGGGATATCCCTAATGACTATGCATGAGATATATATGCATTAGAGATATCCTGCCAACCTGACTGGTTTGTGGCCCTCCAGGGCTGGATTTGGAGACCCCTGCCTTACACCTCTGTCATTTAAGATTGTGAGTGGGCAAGGTGCAGATGTCCTAGACATCAAAAGGGTATATAGAATGTGACACATTCCTCCTCGATTCTCACCACCACCAAAAAGTTGTCTAATAGACAATATTTTGGTGGTGGTGAGAATCAAGGAGGAATGTGTCACATTCTATATACCCTTTCGATGTCTAGGACATCTGCACCTTGCCCACTCACAATCTTAAATGACAGAGGTGTAAGGCAGGGGTCTCCAAATCCAGCCCTGGAGGGCCACAAACCAGTCAGGTTGGCAGGATATCTCTAATGCATATATATCTCATGCATAGTCATTAGGGATATCCCGAAAACCTGACTGGCCGGTGTGCCCCGTAGGACTGGGTTGGGAAACACTGGTCTACTAGATGTTTGGGTGCGAAGATGAGATCTGGTGTGGAGCCATGTCTGTGTGTGTGGGCGTTGATAAGCTGGGTGTATTGGAGTGAGTCCATGACTGACAGAAAGGTTTGCACATCGTTTGTGAGGGCAGACTTGAAATTGAAATCTCCTAGAACTAGCAGTGGTTTATGGGGCGTGCTACAGGCACAAACAGATTCTAGTGTGGAGGAGAGATTATCTGAGGAAGCATTAGGGGCTCTGTAGGTGAGGCACAGGGCGAGGTGCATGTTTTCTATGGTGGTTGTGTTGCAGTTGATGGTGCTTGCATTTAGTTTGGTCTTGAATTTTTGAGACAAAACATGTGGAGGCTGATCCTGCAAGGGGCATGTCCGATGTACGTGGCCGCTTTGTACCCGATTCTGCAACTCGAGAGCTATATGTTCCTGCGGTTGTGGAATGAAGGCACTTGGACAGCCCAGCGTGCACAGCATTCTGAGCAGGGAGACTTACAACAGGCTGCCCTTCCCCACTGCTCAATGCTCTAGCTGGTGTGCCAGTACTGTGGTGTCCCATCACCATGGCACCGGCAGGTCCAGCCTGAGTGTCTAATGTCCGACCGCATGGAAAGACCCTTTTCCCATTGCCCGACCCTCAGCAGGGTTAGCCAGGGCCAGGATCGGGCAGTGGGACACCTCCCAAGGCAGCACAATGTCCTGGGAGGAGCGCTGCAGGCCCCGATCAGCCCGCACCCAGCACTTATTCCACCTTCGGGGTGGAATAAGGCAGGCATCCAGTGCTGCTCTGTGAGACGTACAGAGGCCTGTCCAGAATGGCCTCAGTACGTCTGGGTGCTTGACCCCTCCCCCACACTACCCACACTCTGCCTCTGCAATGCCCCCGTCCAGCACTCCCCGCACAAACCATCTGCATGTGCGGGAAGTGTTGGAGCCAGAAGAGCGTACTGGGCCTAAATGGGGGTTGGATGTCCAACCCCCACTATTCGGTGTGCAGAATCGACCCCATAGTGAAAATGGGAACAAGAGTATGATAAGATACACATAAGTAGTGGACAAGAGCATGAGGAGCATCAGGATCCAAAAGCAACTTCAGAGGTGGGTTTTTAGTCTGGATTTGAATAAGGCTAGAGAAGGGGCCCAACACACAGACTCGGGTAGTTAGTTCCAGTCAAATGGAGCAAGATGGAATGAACGAAGTCTGGAGTTGACAGTGGCAGAGAAGGGCACAAATAAAAGGGATCTGCCAGAGGAGCATAGCTCCCGAGGAGGGGTGTAGAGTGAGATAAGTGAGGAAAGGTAGTGAGGAGCTGCAGAATGAATGCACTTGTAGGTCAGTAGGAGAAGTTCAAACTGAATGCAGAAACTGATGGGGAGCCAGTGAAGTGTTGAGAAGAGGGACAATGAGGATAGCGACACTCATTGAAGATAAGCCATGTAGCTGAGATTTGAACAGCTTGAAGGGGAGAAAGATGATCAGAGGGAGACAAGTGAGGAGCAGGTTACAATAAAGGTGGGAGGTGACTAGTGCGTGGATAAGGGTCTCAGTAGTGTGAGTAGAAAGGAAGGGATGAATTATGCTGAATGGTAAAGGGGATGGAAGGATACTCCTATGAAGAAAGGCTAAAAAGGTTAGGACTCTTTAACCTGGAACCTGTGTCTTTTGGGGAAACTACTAGGTATGTATGACCTAGATTGGCCACTGTTGGAAACAGGATACTGGGCTTGATGGACCTTGGTCTGACCCAGTATGGCATTTCTTATGTTCTTATGTTCTTACAGAGAAAGAAGCGGCAGGTTTTAGCCATCTGTTGGATGTGCCCAGAGAGACAGAGATGTGCCCAGAGAAAGACAGTAGGATCAAAGATGACCCCAGGATTGTGAGTTGAGGAAACAGGGAGGGGAGGAGTGTAGTGTCATCCACAGAAATAGAGGAAGGGGAGAGGTGGGTTTAGGGGAAAAGATAAGGCGCTGAGTTTTGGCCATGTTCAATTTCAGATGGTGGTGAGACATCCAGGCAGCAATGTTAGATAAGCAGGCAGAGATCCGGGACTGGATTCCTGGAGAGATTTCAGACACAGAAGTAGATCTGAGAGTCAACAGCATAAAGATGGTACTGAAAACTATGGGAGGAAATAAGTGCACCAAGGGACTTAGTGTAGAGAGAGAAAAGGAGAGGTCCCAAGAAAGAGCCCTGAGAGTGGGATGGCAGTAGAGGAAGATCCACTAGAACAGACATTAAAAGTGTACTGGAAGAGATAAGAAGAAAACCAGGACAGAACAGAGCCCCTAAATCCAAGCGAGGACAGGGTATTGAGGAGAAGGTGATCAACAGTGTCAAAGGCCGCAGAAAGGTCAAGAAAGATAAGGATCAAGTAAAGGCCCTTGGATGTGGCGAGGAACAAGTCGCTGGATACTTTGGCATTTCTGTGGAATATAGAGGGTGAAAGCCAGTCTGCAGTGGATCCAAAAGGGCTTGAGAGGAAAGAAAGCTAAGACAGCGGTGGTGAACGGCTTGTTCAAGTAGTTTTGAAGTAAAGGGGAGAAGAGAGAGACCAATAACTGGAAGGACAGGCAGGGTGTAGTGAGGGCTTTTTGAGGAGAGGTGTAACCAGAGCATGCTTGAAGGCCAGAGGAACAGTTGCAGTGGAAAGCGATCGGTTAAGGATATGACAGATGGAAGGGATGGTGATGGAAGAGATAGAGCAGCTTAGACAGGTGGGAATAGGATCATAGGAGCAGGTGGTCAGTTTGGAGGAGGAGAGATTTGCAGTTTAGAGCAAAGTACACCTTTGTCTCCTGGAGCTGACAGCTGCCTTGTGTCCAACACTGTTGCCCACAGGTTCCTAGCTCTTGGTGGACCTGAAGAGCTGCAGGAGCACCCTATGGGGCCCCTCAGAGGGATAGATAAGTTGGGGCTAGGTCCCCCTTCCCAGTTGCTGTCCTTTTCTGCATGCTCTGTATTTTGATATTTTTTTTCTGATTTTCCTTTCTCCAGGAACAAGCAAGAAGTCAGTCCTCATATAGGTGACGTTGGCACCGATGGAGCCCTGCGGAAGCATCTCTCCACTTTCAAAGAAAGCCTTTGGGTTATGCCACCACGCATGCGTGGACCTCTTCCCGCCCAAGGGTGCCACCTTACTCAGTCTCCTTTTTTCCGTGGAGCCCTACAGATGTCTGTCGTCTTCCCCCGGAAAAAAGATGATTTTTCTCATGCATTAAGTGCATTTCCTTCTCTGGTTAGCACCAGTCCCTTTCCCGCATCCAAGCCCCTTCACCTCGGCTTTGAGTCTCTAAACCGTTTTTAGGTTTTTTCCTCCAGCACAGTTTCACACCTTTTCTAACCGCTGGCCACGCAGGGGTCCTTTTTGCCCCAATGGCCAGTGAGTTCAAAAAGTGTGATTGGTGAACAAAGAACATGTCCCTAACCAATACACATGACTGCTGCCTCCTGTGTCTAGGTGCCGACCATGATCTAGAGGTCTGCGCCGTATTCAAAAAGATGTCTGCTAAGGCCATCCAAAGTGGTCAGCAGAAGCAGGACGACATCTTCCACAGGTCAGATTCAACCTTGCGCTCTAAAACCCCTCACTGATCCTCGGAGTCTTGTAAATCCCTCGTGGCACCCAATCGGGTCCGTGGAAACTCCGACAAAGGTTCTTCAGAGCACGAGCGCAAGAAGAAGAAATAATCCTCGACGAACTCATCCTGGGAATTGGACACACACAGCAAGTCTTGTGCAGGGTCCCACAATCCCCGGAGGGTTCCTGAGGAGTCTGAGCAGGAGCATCCGATCCTATTCCCTCTTCCTTGCTGTCTGAACCCTCCTTAGCACTTGTCCCACCTATTTCTCTCTATTTTCAACTCCAGTATCCACTCTGGCTCCTTCTCCTCCCCCTGGAAACACGCCCTGATCCGTCCTATTCTTCAGAAGGCCTCCCTGGATTCTTCCATCCCAGCCAACTGGTGTCCCATCTCTAATCTCACCTTCCTTTCCAAACATCTAGAGAAATTAGTTTTCTCTCAGTTGTCTTTCCATTTTGATGCCACCCTGTCACTCCACCCTCGCCAGTCTGGCTTTCACCCTGGCCATAGAACAGAGTCTAATCTCCTTTCTTTCCTGAATGAACTACAAGGGGTGTCCGATATTAAAGGTACAGGTGGCAATCATACCGGCTCCGCATGTACAATAGTGCCGTCATATGCAGGACTACTTGTACTCATAGTAGGAGAGTCTGTAGTGTCGTTTTTTTTTAAACACTCAAATTACGAGTAGTTTTCGGGAGGCAAACAAACATGGCATGTGTAATCGGAGAGTATTTGAAGTTTGAGGTGCGTGGAGTTGTCAGATTTTTTCAAGACGAAGGAGTTAAGCAGAGTGAAATTCATTGCAGATTAGAGGGTGTGTATGGCCCGAACGTTTTAAGCCTAAAAGAAGTCAGCGTCTGGTGTAACAAGTTTAAAGATAGCCGAACGGAGTTAAATGATCCGGCACAGAAAAGAGGCAGATCAAGGACCTCACACACGGATGACAACTGCGCAATTGTCAAAGTCTGATTAGGGAGGATCGTCACATTAAAGTTCGTGACATTGCTGAAATGACTGGCGATCTCAACTTCCGCAAGATCAGGAGGAATTGCAAGACACCGTTATGGACTACTTCAAGCAACTTGACACGCAACTGTACTGTGAAGGAATGTTCAAACTAGTGTCACATTGGGATAAATGTCTCAATGTTTATGGCAATTATGTGGAGAAGTAAACACAAGTATGTAGGTTTTGGTGGAATGTATTGAATAATTTCTTTAAATACAAATGTTAGTGTAATTTTGGCCTGTACCTTTAATATCAGACACCCCTCGTACATTCCGCCCACAACCATGGCTCAATCTGTATCGCAGTTTCCCATGATCTGTCCACTGCCTTTGACTAGTTGATCATCACACCCTTCTCACTCATCTCCACAAGGTTGGGATCTCTGGTTCTGTCCTCCTTTGATTCCGCTCCTTTCTCACTAATAGATCCTTCTTGGTTCTTTGCAGCTCCTCCTCCTCCTCCCCTGTAACTCTGCTCTCCTGTAGTGTTCCCCAGAGGTCTGTCATAGCCCCCCTCCTGTTCAACATTTTCCTTGCCCCCTAATCCTTCTGGTGCAGCAATTTGGTATCTCTGTGTATTACTACGCTGATGATGATATCCTCCACCATACTGACTCTGTTTATTTATTTAACAGGGTTTTTTTAATATCACTTTAATCAAAGTGGTTTACATTGTAACTTCAACTTGGTAATGTACATTAAACAGGGACATTGATAACTTGGATTTTTTCCGAGGAAATGGAGGGTAAAGTGACTTGCACAAGGAGTGCCAGTGGGAATTGAACCCTTGATCTTCTGGGTACTAGGCAGTTGCTCTAACCACTAAGCTAGGTGTTATACCTGACACCACCCCTCAAAACTCTTGTCTTTCCTGTAGTAACTCATAGATGTCCTCCAACTACCTCCATATCAACCTTTCCAAGGCCATGGCTGTTTGGTTTACCTTTGGTGGTCCCATCCCCTCTCTCGCCCCTTTGCTTTCCTTCTCCCCCATTCCTGTTGTCTCTTCCCTGTGCTATCTTGGGATCACCCTGGATTCTGCCCTATCCTTTCAACATTTCCTCGGTTGTTCAGCGTTCCTTTCACTCACTAAAGCAAATTCGTTCTGTCCGTCCCTTTCTCCCAGTCCCCTCCCTTGTCATATCTCGTCTGGATTATTGTAATGTTTCCCTAGCTGGGCTCCCTCATTATCAGTTGCACAGACTCCAGCTTGTCCAGAATACAGCAACCCATATCCTTACACATGCCACCCGTTCAGACAATATCACCTCCCCTCCTCATTCACCTTCACTGGCTCCTGTGTCCTTCAGAATTCACTACAAAATTCTCACCTTTGTCCACAAAACTATTCACACTGGAGTCCCTCAATACCTCTCCAACCTGGTCCATATGCATGCCTCTCAACGTTCTCTTAGATCCATTCATGCTAACCGCATGTTCCTCCCCTCCCCCTCTCAGGCCCACCTGGAGTCTACCCGTTCCTCTGCCACCTTTTTCCTTGGCACCAGGCTCTGGAGCTCGCTCCCGTCAACCCTCCGTCTTGAACCTTTCTTTGCCAGATTTAAATTAGGCTTAAAGACCTATCTCTTCCACACCGACTTTGACTATGCCCTTCCTTCTTCCCCTTCTCCTGCCCTGCCCCCCAGCATCGTCTTGTCAACATTATGCCTCTCCCTGTTTAAGGACTGTCCTATGTCTTTTCTCTTTGTTCTATCCCTTTCCTGTCTAATCAATGGAGTTCTATTTCCTCCTCTTGCAGCCTTTAATTTTTGTATTGTTTATTTATTTATTTATTTTAATTCTCTTATATACCGCGCTATTCTGCATCAGTGCGGTTTACATTGAACAAACTGAAATTACATTGAACAGGGCATTATAACTTGGAGATAACTATTTTACAGGGAACATGGGCTATGGAGGGTTAAGTGGCTTGCCCAAGACCACAAGGAGCACCTCTGGGACTAGAAACCCCAGTCCTTCCGGCCCAAGGTTGCTGTCCTCTAGTGGGATTTGAAAGTGTTATTTCTCTAATCTCATTACTCTTTCTTCAAATTCTTCTCGCCAATTACATTCTGTCCTCCGCTCTCTTTCTGCTCCGCATTCTTCCTCTATCCCTCCCTCTTCCCTTTCTACTCCCGATCCCTCTTCCTTGGCTACCTACTTTGTTTCTAAAGTCCAGTCCCTCCGCCTATCCTTCCCATCCTGTCCTTCCCCTCTCTCTCCTCCCTCTTTGGTAGCACCCCCTTCTCCTATTCCTCCCACCTCCTCTTTCCCTACCATTCCTCCCCTCTCACATCACTGGTCCACCTTTGAGCCTATTACTTCTGACATTCTCACTAAGGTTTTCACCTCCACCCGAAAAACCTCCTGCCCGGCCGATCCCATCCCTTCTTCTTGGTTGTTGGAACCTTCCCTTGCACTGTCCCCCCTTATTCTCTCGCTCTTCAACTCTAGTCTCTCTTCTGGCACTTTTCCTTCCCCGTGGAAGCATGCTACTGTCCGTCCCATCCTTAAGAGAGGCTCTCTAGACCCCCTCCTCTCCCTCCAGTTGGCGTCCTATCTCTAATCTCCCTTTTCTTTCTAAGCTCTTGGAAAAACTGGTCTTTTCTCAGCTTTCCTCATCTCGAGGTCTCTCTCACTCTCCATCCACGTCAATCAGGTTTCCGTCCAGGTCATAGCACAGAATCTGTTCTTCTCTCCCTCCTCAATGATCTGCACTCTGCTCACGATCGTGGTCTACTCTCTCTTGCTGTCTCTAGATCTCTCAGCTGCCTTCGACCTGGTTGATCACCGCACTCTACTATCTCGCCTTCAGGATGCCGGTCTTTCCGGCTTGGTTCTTCGTTGGTTTCATTCTTTTTTGTTCAGTCGCACCTTCTCAGTTCACACTGGTTCGGGGTCCTCCCCTTCTACTCCCCTTCCCTGTGGTGTTCCTCAAGGCTCTGTTCTCGCTCCTCTTCTCTTCAATGTATTCCTAGCCCCCCTTGCCCTTCTTGTTCAGCAGCACGGTGTTTCTGCCTATTACTACGCGGACGATATTTTTCTTCTTTATCACACCGATTCCGTTGCACCCGACATCACTGCCTTTAACACCTGTCTCTTCTGTAGCCTCCTGGCTTTCAACTAATTTTCTTCACATTAATCTCTTGAAAACTTTGGCTATCTGGTTCACCTTCGGTAATCCCCCTCCTATCCTCACTCCCTTGTTTTCTTCTTCACCCATCCCCACCGTCCCCTCCTTGCGGTACTTGGGTGTGATTCTTGATTCCTCCCTTTCCTTTAAAGAACATATTTCCTCAGTTGTTCAACGCTCCTTCTTTACCTTAAAACAACTACGCGCCGTATGTCCTTTTCTTACCATTTCTTCTATGGCTACTCTCATCATCTCTCTTGTTATGTCTCGTCTCGACTACTGTAATGTTTGTCTTGCTGGTCTTTCCCAATCCCAAATTTGTCATCTTCAACGTGTTCAAAATGCTGCTGTTCGTGTCCTCTCCCATGCCTCACGGTTCGATCATGTCACCCCTCTGTTAATGCATTTCCATTGGCTCCCTGTTGTCTTTCATGTTCAGTTTAAAATCCTTATTTTTGTACACAGGGTGATCCACTCAGGTATCCCCCTGTATCTTGCCAGCCAGGTTCACCTTCATACCCATCATCGACCTCTACGTTCTATTCATGCTAACCGCATGTTTCTACCCCCCCCCCCCCCCCCTCCCAAGCACACTTAGAATCCACCCGGTCTTCAGCTTTCTTTTTTCTTGGTCCAAGGCTCTGGAACTACCTTCCCCCTTCTCTACGTCTAGAAACCTCCTACCCGTCCTTCAAAGCCAACCTGAAAACCCATCTTTTCTGTTCTGCATTTAATCTTTCTCTTCCTGCCCCACCCTCCTCCCCTCCCTAGGCCTATGACACTATATCCCTACCTTTGTTTTACATCTCCCTCTTTGTTGTTGCTGTGTTCCTCTTCCCATCTGTTAGCCATCTTTGTCCCCTGACTGCTCTCTGTTTCTATCCCTTTCTTCTTTGATTTTATGGCATTCCTTTTCTGGCTCTTTTTCGCAGCCCTCTCCTTTTAAACGATTTTATGTATTGTGAACCGCCCAGATGCTAACTGTGTTGGGTGGTATATAAAGTTTTAATAAACATAAACATAAACCCCCGACCTTCCGGCCTGAAGTACCTTGCCCCAACCACTAGGCCACTCCTCCACTCCTAAACCACTCTGATACTTGCTTGTGGGCAGTATATTAAATGACGAATAAAGATAAAGGTGCCCAGAACAGACGCCAAGGCCTCCGGTGATGGATCACAGACCCCCAAGGCCTATCCTGTCGAAGACTCCTTCCTCCTTCTCCTCATGAACACCCGACCTGGTCACTCTGGTGTCCACATCGAAGGCTGCAACTCCTGAGTGAGAAGCCAGAATGATGGCGTTGGAACGCGGTGTCACTGCCTTCCTTGCCTCGCAGCAAGCATTGATACCCGGCTCTACCTGTGTGCGTGCAGAGACCGCAGGGACCTCAATGTCAAGGACTCCCTGGGCCTCCGATATGATCCTCAAGAGCCCCAGGCCTCGAGCTGATCCTCTGCAAGGGTCTCGATCCTGGTGCTCGGGCATGAGATCCTCCCCAACAAGCGCTAGTGGCTCCGGCCAAGCAACAGCCATGGGTCATCAAAGACCTGAACCGAGCCCAACACCTCAGGAGTCATCAGGCCTTGAGTTCTTGACGGATTACTTGGACTGGGAGTCCAAGGACGAGGCTTCCCCGGAGACATGTAAACACTGCGATCTCCACTCAGATCTGTTTCCCCCAGAAACAAGATGCCGGTCCCCTCCCAAGGACACCTCGTTTCTCAAGTTTGTCCATGTCATGGTGAAGGCCTTGTCTTTCACCACAGAGTCAGAGGAGGACCCTGGCAGGAAGGGGCTCGAAATCCTCCAGTATGATGCTCCACCTAAGGAGGCTCTGACGGTCCCCGTCCCTGCCATTCTCGGGCTGCGACTCCTTCAGATGTGGGAGATACTGGCTTTGGTGCTGATAGCTAGCCGATGCCTGTACACCATATATCGGGTCCTGCAGGGCCCCGGTTTCTGGAAGGCACAACTTCATCCCACCTCTATGGTGGTAGAGTCAACCATGTGCCGGCAGAAAAGCCAGAAGACTCACTCTTCCGTGCCCCCGGGCAGGGAGTCCCACACCCTTGGATGCAAATGCTACCAGGGCTCAATGTTGGGTTGCCGAATACAAGCATATCAGCTGTATATCGACATGTATCTCCGAGACCTAGCAAAAGAACTCGCAGGTTTCTCGGCGGGGTTCAGTGGAGATCACTTCCAGCGATTCCAAATCCTTATGAAGTGCATTAGGGAGTGCTCAAAGTACGTGTCTCGAGCCACCTACAATGGCTTTGAGTCTAACACGAGGGTGGCCGCCGCAGGCATCTGTGCCTGACGCCAGGCCTGGCTCCAGGCATCGAACCTTGAGTAATGGGTCTAGGACAGTGATGGCTAACCTTTTTGAGCCCGAGTGCCCAAACTGCCGCACAAAACCAAAGAATTTCCTCAAAGTGCCAGCACGTCAATTAAAGCTCCATTTGCATAAGGTGCTTCATTTGCATAAATATTTGCATAATGTTACCATACACTAACTTTTAGTAAACATGCCTCTTAATGAGTATATGGATAAAGAAAGACTAAAAGGTTTCTACATTACTATAATCCAGTACCAACCGCCAGGCACATTAGGAACTACTACAAACGCTGCCCATTTAGAACCCATAGCAAACCCGCCGTATCCTAACAGCACTACCAGGACTCACAAAGCACCATACTCTACCTATCAAAAGGCAACACTGCAAATATTAAACCAATACATCTCAGAGAACAACAATACATGACCTACTGGGGAAAGAACAAGTGGCAATGTCAAATAGGAATTATATAAACAGAATACCTCAGCTCAGTTACACATGCAGAACAGACCATTACCAAACAAGGAATCACAATTTAGAAACAGGAAGACAATAATTAAACTGGGAACCCCAAAAGCCAAACTTGGAATATACAACAACACTGTAGAAATAAAACTATATATTAATTTCCTCTTGTACTAAACAAAGCGCAAAAATTAATGATGCACATTTCCCAGAGCTGACATATTCCAATTAATAAATTCAAAATAAAGAGATATTTTTCTACCTTTTGTGCATTTTTTTTCAGTTGCAATTTGTTCCAGCCACTTTCTTCTGGTTTCTTCGTGTCTTCTGCTAACTCTCCATCTGCTGTCCATTTGTCCTTTCTTCTGTCTTCTTGGTTTTTTTTTCCATTCTCTCTCTACATCTGCTTTAACATACTAATCTTTCTCCTTTTGCTCTTTCCTCATTCCTATTTCATCTACTCAAAATTTACCCCTCCATCCTCAATCCCCACTTACTCTCCCAATACCCGGCCAATTGTAGATTTTTTATCCCTCCCACACAAAATATTTTTCCCCTCTCCATTTTACTCTCCCAGCCCCATCCCATTCTAATCCTCCCCCAACACCAGCTCCCTTCTAGTTCCAGCCTCACCCAGCATCCATTCCCTTCTAGTCCCTGCATCAGCCCATTTCCAGTCCTAGCAGCCCCCCAACCCATTTCCAGTCCTAGCAACCCCCCAACCCAATACCAGTCCTATCCCCCCCTCATCAACCCACTTTCAGTCCTAACCCCCCATCACCCCATTTTCAGTTTAAGCCCCCCCCTATAACCCATTACCAGTCCTAAACCCCCCATCAGCCCACTTCCAGTCAGCCCCCCATAGCCCATTGCCAGTCCTAACCCCCCCCATCAGCCCACAGTCCATTACCAGTCCTAACCCCATCAGCCCACCTCAAGTCCTAACCCCTCCCCATCAGCCCATTTCTTGTCCCAGCCCCCCATAGCCCATTATCAGTCCTAAACCCCCCCATAGCCCATTACCAGTCCTAACCCCATCAGACCACCTCCAGTGTTAACACCCCATCAGCCCATTTCCAGTCCTAACCCCACCCAACAGCCCACCTCAAGTCCTAACCCCCCCCATCAGCAGTCCTAACCCCCCCTAGCCCATTAGCAGTCCTAACCCCCCCCTCTCTAGCCCATTAGCAGTCCTAACCCCCCCCCATAGCCCATTACCAGTCCTAACCCCTCATCACCCCATTTCCAGACAGCCCCCATCAGCCCACAGCCCATTAGCAGTCCTACCCCCCCAGCCCATTAGCAGTCCTAACCCCCCTAGCCCATTAGCAGTCCTAACCCCCCCTAGCCCATTAGCAGTCCTAACCCCCCCCCCCTAGCCCATTAGCAGTCCTAACCCACCCCCCATGGCAAATTTAAAAAAAAAAAAAAGCAGCTGGCTCTGGCTTCTGCCGCGGCAGCGGCAGAATGCAATGTCCCGCGGGGCCCCCTCCGCCCTCTAAGCCCCTCTGCAAGGGCTTTCAGATTCGCGAGGGAGAGCGTCTCCCTCGCGTCTCTGTTAAGCCCGCAGGGGCTAATGGGAAATTTCCCATCAGTCCCTCGCGTCTAAAGGGGCTGATGGGAAATTTCCCATTAGCCCCTGCGGGCTTAACAGAGACGCGAGGGAGACCCTGTCTCCCTCGCGAATCTGAAAGCCCTTGCAGAGGGGCTTAGCGGGCGGAGGGGGCCCCGCGGGACACTGCATGCTGCCGCGTCCGCGGCAGCAGCCAGAGCCCGCTTTTTCTTTTTCTGCGGACCTTCACGCGTGCCAGCTGCAAGGCCTTCGCGTGCCACAGCTGGCACGCGTGCCATAGGTTCGCCATCGCTGGTCTAGGAGAAACTCCTCGATGTCCCCTACCTCAGTGAAAACCTTTTTGGCAAACCGATGGAGGATAAGGCGGCGGAGATAGAGACAGAGTTTGACACCAGGACTCAGCTCGCCAGGAAGACCTCCACCCTTCCAAAGAGAAAACCATCGGGGAAAAGGCCTCCCTTCCACAGGCCCTCCAGATCCCACAGCAGGGTCACCAGGGCAAAAGAGCGGGCCAGAGCCAATGCAAGCCTAAGGGCTCTAAGCCACAAACACCGGCTCCTGCCCATGCTGGGTCAGGGTCTTGACTCCCTGAGCATAGCCTCTTCACCCATGGGGGAGCAGCTGCCAACAAGGGGGCATCTGATTCATTTTGCTCATCGGTGGCCTGCCATCACCACCAACACTTGGGCTCTTCAAGTGCTCAGAGAAGGCTACCTCCTAAACCTCGACCAGACTCCCCCCCCCCCCCCCTTTCTTTCCAGGAGAGCCCCCTTGGACTTCCCTGCACCAGGCTCTGCTATTGCAGGAACTCACAGGCCTTCTCAGGGACACGGCCATGGAGCCTGTACCCCACCACCTAAGAGGGAAGGGGTTCTACTCCTGGTACTTTCTGGTCCCAAAAAGAACAGGGGGCCTAAGGCCTATCCTAGACTTATGAAACCTGAACAAGTTCCTGGTGCGGGAGAAGTTCAAAATTCTCTCCCTTGGAGCATTGCTGCCCTACCTCCAGCAGGGATATTGGCTATGCTCCTTGGACCTAAAGGATGCTTATACCCACATCTTTATTCCCAGTTACAGGCAGTACCTGAGGTTCATGGTCGGGGCAACCACTACCATAACATTAGATATGCATACTGGGTCAGATCAAGATCCATCAAGCTCAGTATCCTGTTTCCAACAGTGGCCAATCCTAGTCTTTTTATACTTTGATAGCGTAAACAATCAATCTACATTTACCCATTCTACTCCATTCATTAATTTATAGACCTCTATCATATCTCCCCTCAGCTGTTTCTTTTCCAAACTGAAGAGCCCTAACCTTTTTAGCCTCTTCATAGGGGTATCCTTCCATCACCTTTACTATTTTGGTGGCTCTTCTCTGTACCTTTTCTAATAATGTTATATCCTTTTTAAGATACAGTGATCAGAATTGCACTCAATATTCAAGGTGTGGTCTCACCATGGAACGATACAGAGGCATTATAATATCCTTTGTTTTATTCTCCATTCCTTTCCTTATGATTCCTAGCATTCTATTTGTTTTCTTGGTCGCTGCTGCACACTGGGCGGAGGGTTTTCACCATGTTATCCACAATGATGCCTAAATCTTTTTCCTGGGTGGTGGTTCTTAATGTGGAACCTTGCATCATGTAGCCATAGTTTGGGTTGTTCTTTCCTAGGTGCATAACTTTGTAGTTGTCCACATTTAAATTTTGTCTGCCAGGTGGATGCCCAGTCTTCCAATTTATCAAGGTCCTCTTGCAATGTTTCACAATCCTCATGGGTTTTAACAACTTTGAATAATCTTGAGTTCTCTGCAAATTTGATTACCTCACTCGTTATTCCCATTTCCAGTGTATTTACGAATATGTTAAAATGCAGCCGACCCAGCACAGATCTCTTGGGTACTACTCTATTCACCTTTCTCCACTGGGAAAATTGGCCATTTAGCCCTACCCTCTGCTTTCTTTTTTTTTTAAATTGCTTTCAACACTCACACTTCAACACACAACAAACCCTAATGTTACACAATTTCACAAGATCTGAACCTGAATCTTCATTCCGACCCCCCCCTCCCTTCTTCCCCTCCACCCTCCCCCTCTCCCTGGGTACCCTTGGAAGCTGATTTAGTCATGCTACATTTATATTAATTTCCACAGTTCTACTTGAAAGTTGAGAAGCTGCACTTAGCCTGTGCTGCATACTCGTCTAAATAATGCCATTTGCTAATGACTTGGCCCTCATTGCTGTTGCTTTTCTGCAACTGCCTTAGCTTGCTCCTCAGTCCCCCATTGGGTTTCTCTTTTTTCCTGCGCTTTTTCAAACTTAGAGTAGAGGCACACCAGGTTCCACCAATGATGGCCATCCAGTTTAGCAAAATCTTTCCAGTTAGATATTATAAGTTTTAAAGCAATGGCCATCATGAAATTGAACAGGAAAATCTTTTTCTTCTCTAGTGCAAGGCCACTCACACAGGAGCGGAGTATAATTATTTCCCACCTTAACGGAGACTGAAAGTCCAGCACAATTTCAATCTTGTTCCATACCATTCGCCAGAATTTCTGAATGTAAATACACTCATAGAATACATGTTTAAAGGTACCCTGAGCTTCGCAACAGGACCAACATTTGTTTTGGGCCTTGGAAATCCACTTTGCAACCCTAACTGGGATAAAATATGCCCTATGTAGAATAAAATAAAGGGATTGTGTGAGGGCCACCGCCCTCGACACTGTTTTGCTCTCCCCCAAACCTTATTCCACACTTGTGGTGATATGGAGCACTCCAGATCTACTTCCCAACCCTGCCCTAGGGCAGAGGGGGGTGACAGCGAGCTGTCTCTAATTGTAGCATAGAATTTAGACATGATACCCTTTGCACTTAAACATATGTCCACAGTCTTCAGTAACTCCCAATGATCAACCACTTTGTAGGGTTCACCAAGAAGGTCCTTGAGGCAATGCTTTAGCTGCAACCATTGAAAGAAACATGACTTCGGGATACCAAACTCCTGCTGGATTTCCTCAAAGGATTTCCACGTCTTCTTTGATTAACTGACCTATAGTCCAAACGTCACGTTCTTGCCATGCCTTCCAAGCGAAGGTTCTGTGTCCTATCCTGAATTTGGGATTAAACCTTATTGGAGATAGAGCATGAAAGTAGATTCTCGGCCCTATTACCGTTTCTAACAGATGGAAAGCTTGTTGCGTGGCTTGGATTATTTTGAGATTCTCCCCCTGCTCCGAAAGACACATGCCCATTAATAGATGGATAGGGATAGGGGTTACCAATCTTTCCTCTAACTCAACCCAGACCGGCTTCTGTCCGCTGACACTGTTATCGAGCCAATTGGCCCCTTGCCAATCAGGAAACTGTACACCCCCCTCTTGCTTGTTCGTCTTTAGTTTGCTGACTGCAATCCTAGGGGGCTTCCCTTGCCAGAGGAAATTCGTTAATATACGCTCTAGTGACTTATAGAATTTTACTGGAAAAGCTAGCGGGATCATCTCCAAAATATAATTTACTTTAGGCACTAAAACCATTTTGATAGAATCTAATCTGCCCCACCAGGACAGATGTAAGGGAGACCATTTCAATGTAAAGACCTGTACCATTTCTTTTATGATCTTGATGTTCAACTTCACTGTCGTCTCTAATGAGGGGCAGAATTGGACCCCAAGATACTTGATAGCAAGTGCTTCCCATTTAAAAGTATATTGCGCTACAATGGATGAGAAAGTCCATTTATTCATTGGTAATGCTATTGATTTGGTCCAATTTATTTTGTACCCTGACAGTTTCGAGTATTGACCGATCAGCTCCAAAACATCTCCAACTGAACGAGGCTGGAGAAATAGCAAGAGATTGTCCGCATAGGCAGAGAGTTTTATTTGTTTCCCAGCTATCTTTATGCCCTGTATCTTTTTTGACTGTCTTACAAGTATAACTAATGGTTCCAACGCAATGTTGAACAGTAATGGCGAAAGGGGGCTTCCCTGTCTCGTTCCTCTGCTCAACGAAAAGGAATTAGACAGAAATTCATTTACCAGGATACACGCAGAGGGGGAAGTGTATAACACTTGTATCATCCGCCCAAAGGTTTTGCCGACCCCAAACCACTCAAGCGCCTGCATTAAAAACCCCCACTCCAAGCGGTCAAAGGCTTTCTCAGCGTCTACTGAGAGTCCTACAAGGGGTTCTTGGAGGTTCTCTGCGGCCGCTAGCAGATTTAGGAGGAGATGAGCGTTATCTGCAGTGGAACGCCCAGGTATGAAGCCACACTGATCGGGGTGTATAAGGTGAGGGACAACCTTAGCTAGCCTATGTGCTAGGATCAAAGAGAAAATTTTGTAGTCAGCATTTAATAGGGATATCGGGCGGTAATTCTCAACTTTATGGGGATCCCTTCCAGGCTTTTCCAAGACTACTATTATCGCTTCACTGAAAGACCCTATTGCAGGGGCTTGAGAATGGAGAGCCTGAAAATACAAGAGCAAATAAGGGAGAATATCCTCTGCGAATACTTGATAAAACTCTACCGGGATTGCATCCGGCCCAGTAGCTTTGCCCCCTTTCATACCATGCAGAGTTTCTCTAATCTCTTTAACCGACAAAGGCCTCTCAAGCTCTTCAGACTGAGAAGGGGTTATCGAAGGGTGGGGCACCTGAGTCAAAAGCTCTTGAAATGCTTTGGAATTAGTGTCCGCTTCTGAGGAGTATAAGTTCCTGTAGAAAGACCGAAAAAGATCTGCAATCTTTCGTGAGTAAACCCATCCTTTCATCCTGGATAGCTTCTATTTTACTTCTGGGAAGGCGTGGCTTAAGCGTACGCGCCAACATCTGTCCTGCTTTGTTACATAACTCCCAGGGAAGGTATTACTATGAGAGTATCAGACCGACTGCTTCAGAGCTGATGATATCATTATGTTGATATCTCAATCTTTGCAAGTGAATTAGGATACATGGGTCGGACCTTATTTTCAAGATTCTCTCTCCAGCTTGGATTTGGGCCTCTAGATCTATTAGTTGCCCTTTCTTCAAACACCTCAACTTAATTTTATAACTTGTACATATGGCTCGAATGACAGCTTTAAAAGCCTCCCACCAGGCCCATCCGGGGGTATCATTAAAAGAATTTAATTGAAAGTGATCTTTGATTGCTTTCCTAATTTCCTCACAAGAACTAGGATCATGCAATAAGTCACTGGGGAAATACCATGCAGGCTTTCGCCGGGGATAGCCATCAACATTAAGAGAAAAAGTTACAGCTGCATGGTCAGATACGCATGCCAGAGATTTCAGTATGGGTAACCTCCACAATTAAGGTTTTGGAAACCAGAAAAAAATCAATGCATGAATGTGATCCATGGGGTAAAGAGTAGAAGGTTTACTGTCTATCCTTTGGGTGCCAGAGCCTCCAAATATCCGAGAGACCATATGCTTGTATAATTGAGGAGAACTGTGGTTGGCCTACTTTACGATAAGGATGACGATCTAACAAAGGATCAATTGCTAAATTGAAATCTCCCCCAAGGATCCACTCATAGGAAGCCCATTCCTTCACTTCCTCTGCTAAGTCCTGAAAAAACTTAACCTCATCCTGATTGGGTCCATATACATTCATGATGGCCAGTTTACGGTTGCCTAGCTGTAACTGAACTTTGGACCACCTTCCCTCTGTGTCGGCCCTATTCTGTAAGACCTTCTGTTCTAGAGCTTTGTTTACTAATATGGTAGCCCCATTTTTCCTGGCAAACGCGGGAGAATGACCCACAAGGAGATATTTTCCTAATCCTAGTTTCCTCGTTTCAGTAGTTGACAAGTGGGTTTCTTGTAGGAGCACTACATCCGCAGATTCATTTTTACAAAACACTAGAATTTTTTTCCTGTTGATCGGATTGTTTATTCCTTTAACATTCAGAGACAAAAACTTAACAGGATTCATGAAACAAGATTATCATAATAAGAGAGACCATAGTGAGCAGCAGTTTGACTATAGCAGCAACTTCCAGCTAAATTCAATGCAAACCCCCAGGGAGACATAACTCCTCTCCTGAGGAGAGAGAACAATGGGTGAACTATCACAAAACAAATTTACCACACAACCCCGCCCCTATCGTATTGCTATATCCCCTTAATATAGCCTGATTGATACTTCATTTTGTTTCCCCTTCCAGTATTTCCTTCAAGAATCCCTTCCCTTCCCCCTTCCCTCCCCCCTCTACCCTCCCCCCCCCCCCCCCAGACAACAGCAGGAGCTCTTCCTTTAGTCAAGAATTGGATTCAGTATTAAAGCTTAGCAGCTCCCGAAAACTCTGGCCTCCGAGAGGCTCACAGACCTGAGGAAGGCTAAAGGCAACCTGCCAACCCTTAGGAACAATAGAGACCTTTGAGGTTAACCGACTCGATCGCTGATACGTAGGGAGATCACTGCATTGCTAGGGACTCTCTCTCCTCCAAAAACGATCGTAGCGCTGCTGGGTCCTCAAAAGTACGTGTCTGATTGTGTAGCGTCATCCTCATCCTCGCGGGATAAAACATACCATATCTAGCTTGCAGACGTTGAAGACGTGGACGAAGTGCCAATAGCTGCTTGCGTTTCTCCACTGTAGCCTTACAAAAGTCTGGATAAAATGACACATTATAATCCTCAAACTTTGAAGGAGACCTTGCTTTGGCCGCTGCCATTATATGGGCGACCTGGGAATATCGCAAAACCCGCAAAATCAACGGTCTCGGGTGCTGCTGGTGTGAGCCAGCCTGAGTGGGTACCCTGTTGCCACTTGTTGCAGTTGAACTTCATGGGCTGCCATTTTGGCGTCGACCTCTTCCCCTTTCACAACAAGAGAGGAAAGCTGTACTTTTAGCTCCTTCAGTTCCAGAATATCTGTTTGGACTCCAGCGAGGGTCTCTCCATTAGCCGATACCAGCTCTCTCACTGCCCTGATTTCCAGCAAGACCTCCTGCATCCCATCGCCACTTTCACGCATGTTTGTCGACTTCTGCGGGGAAGGCGGGTCGGGCTTAGGCCTTTTAATCCCTGTGTTTGCTGCCACCCCATAATCCAGCCTGATGGGCTTACTTGCCACCATCTCCCACTTCCTTGGGGACGAAGGGAAGAGAGAAGGTAATAAATTATACCTAAGGGGATCAGATTTAGGCAGGATCCAATGGAGGACAGCAATTATGCGGCCATCTTGATTCAATGCAGGCTCCGCCCCCCTACCCTCTGCTTTCTATCTGATCCATAATAGTACACTGTCTTTCCCATGACTTTTTAATTTCACCAAGAGTCTCTCATGAGGGACCTTGTCAAAGGCTTTATGAAAATCCAGATACACTATATCAACTGACTCACCTTTGTCTACCTGTTTATTCACACCTTCAAAAGAACATAACAGATTAATAAGACAGGATCTTTCTTGGCTAAAGCCATGTTGACTGTCTCCCATTAAGCCGTGACTATCTACATGTTCAGTAATTTTGTTCTTTATAATGGTTTCTACCATTTTTCCCGGTACTGATGTCAGGCTCACCGGTCTGTAGTTTGCCTGGATCACCCCTGGAACCCTTTTTAAAAATTGGCATTACATTGGTGAATCCTTCAGTCTTCAGGTATTGCAGATGATTTTAATGATAGTTCACAGATTACTAATAGTAGGTCTGCAATTTCATATTTAGGTTCTTTCAGCACCGTTTGATGTATACCATCCGGTCCAGGTGATTTGCTATTCTTCAGTTTAATTGTAATACATCTTCCCAGTGTGTTGATATTTCTTTTAGTTCTTCTACGGCATCACCTTTAAATACCATTTCAGTTATGGGCAACATTCCTACATCTTCCTCATTAAAGACCAAAGCAAAGAATTCATTCATTCTCTCCGCTATGGTCTTGTCCCCTCTTGGTGCCCCTTTTACTCTATCATCTAATGGTCCAGCTGACTCTCATAGCTTTTTTGCTATGAATGTACTTGAAAAAGTCTTTACCATGTGTTTTTGCTTCCACAGCAAGCTGCTTCTCAAATTCTCTGTTCGCCTGTCTTATCAATGTCTTGCTTCTAACTTGCCAGTGCTTATGTTCCCAGTTTTCGTCATTTGTCTCCTTTTTCTGTTTCCTGAAAGATGCTTTTTTGGCAACAATAGCCTCTCTGATCTCACCTTTAAACCATGCTGGCAGTTTTTTGGACTGACTTCTACTTTTCTTAAAGCATGGAATAGAACTGGTCTGAGCTTCCAAGATAGTATTTTTAAACAACGCCCATGCTTGATGTAAATCTTTAACTTTTGCAGCTGCTCCTTTTAGTTTTTTCTTAACTATTTTCCTCATTTTATTATACTACCTTTTGAAAGTTAAAAGGTAGTACTGTGGATTTCCTTATCGTCCTGCCTCCATTTATTAAATCAAACGTGATCATGCTATGATCACTATTGCCAAGTGGCCCCAACATTCTTATCTCTTGCACTAGATCTTGTGTTCCACTAAGGAATAGGTCCAAAATGGCTTCCCCTCTTGTCGTTTCATGAACCTGTAATCTCCAGGAACAAGCAGGAATGAGTCTTCACATATGGGTACGTCGGCACCGACAGAGCCTGCACGGGAACGCTGCCCAGCTTCCAATCAGAAAGCTTTTGGCAGCATCCCTCGCGCCTGCGCGCTGACTTCCCACCTTCTCCAGAGCCTCTCCTCAGTTTTCGTTTTTCCGCGGAGCCGGCAGGACGTCCTCCTGTCACCGCAGAAACTTTTCTTTTTACTTACTTTAATTACTTTAATTACTTTAGTTTGTGTTTTCTTGTGGTCGCGGCTGTATTCCCCGCTGCCACCGGTATCGCCGATGGATTTTTGACTAAATTCTGAGAAACTTTTTCTTCAGTTTTTTGCCTTAACTTGTTGGGCCTACCAGGCCTCTTCATTATGGAGCCTTCTTTTCCTAAGAAGTGCTTTCGATGTGGAAACACCTGTTTCTTTTTAGACACCAATAGTTGGTGTCTCAACTGTGTGGATCTTGACCTTTTCCCCTGACTTGTCAGGGGATAATTTTGTGAGGAAACCTTCAGTTTTTAGAGTTTCCCTCGATACCGTTTTCTCCTCGGCAGTGAGGGTACCCGGTTTCTCCACTTCACAGGATCAGGTAACCCACAAACAGTCTGTTAAGACTAGTCAATGCTTGAGTGGTATGTCCCATGCCCAGCATGGTGACGGCTCCGGCCTTACCCTCAAGAATCCATTGGCATTACCCCTGCGGGAGTCTTCGGGCTCTAAAGCGTTAAAGGGGTTTCAGGTTGTTCCTGGGGCTCACCCCTCACAGAACATACCTGAGCCATGCTCGGGGGTGGTATCCGCTTCGAGCGGTACCGAGCCTCTGGCATCGGCACCGGTGTCGAGTGTTCCACTCTTCACCAGGGATCATCATCAGGCATCCTCGGTACCTTCGGGACTGATCGATACGCACCGGATTGACTTCCTTCGATCCCAGCCGTGTACGGTGCGGGTATCCGCTTCGAGCGGTACCGATACCCCGGCATCGGCTTCGGTGTCGAGTGTTCCACTCTTCACCAGGAATCGTCCTCTACCATCCTCGGCGCCTTTGGGGCCGGTCGATACGATACCGATGGACATTTCCATATCTCAGCCATGCTCCGGGACGGTACCGGCGTCGATCGGTTCCGATACCATGGCATCGGCATCGAGGTGGACCGCCTTACCCTTTGCAAGGGGTGGTCATCGGGTATCCTCAGTACCGATCGATGTAACCCAGGCTGCCTTAGTGGTATCGGCATCGCTGATACTGCCACCGGCGTCGGAACCCTCGCAACATGCATTGATAGCCTCGCTTTCTTCGATGCCGAGTCTTGAACCGATATCTAATCTTGAGGACTGGGTACCGACGCGTCCCGGAACCGACTCCTGTCATTTCCAGATAGGCAGTTCCGAAGATCCTAGCCCTTCAACTGCTGGTCCTGTATCAGTATCGATGTCGATGCCTGTTCTTGCACCGATTCCACCGATGCCTAGTTTGGAACCGATACCTGGCATTGATGCAGTACCCACTGCCTCTAAGTTAACATGCCAGTATCCCTGTCCATCTACTAGGTTTCTCTCTTCACACCACTGTACGTCCTCTGGTGCTCAGCCTCTTTCTTTAGCCTTACCAGGGATGGTTCCCATAGGAGATCAGTCTTTTCAGGCTTTTCTCCTGGATATGGCAACCTTTCTTAATATCTCTATCCCTGGTTGTGATGCTACTCATGGCTCACCGGCACAAATGGAAAATATGATGCTTCCTTTACATCCTGCTCTGCAGGATCTCCTTCTGAGGGTCTGGAAATCGCCCTTACGACTTCCTCTAGTTTCTACAGCCACTGAGGTTCGGTACTGGATGCCACCCTCTCCAGGGTTTCAAAAGCCTCAACTTTCTCATCGTTCCCTTGTAGTGGAATCAGCACTAAGGAAAGTTAAGAGCAAGAAGAAGCATTCTTCTTATCCGCCAGGTCGTTCTTCAAGAACACTCGATGCTTTTGGTCGTCAGGCCTTCCAAACCTCTATGCTGGCCTCCAGAATTCTTTCATATATTTTTCACATGAGTCTAACACTCCAGGAGGTCACAGAGAAATTGTCTCTTTTGACCCCCTTTTTTACCAGAGCCCAAGGCTACTGATTATTCCTTGCTCGTCATTCACAGCCGGAATATATCCTGGTTCCTGTCTCGTGCTTCTATAGACTCTTTTGAGTCCGTTAGCAGATCCTCTGCTATTGTCATTGCAGCACGTCGCAGAGCCTGGCTTGAAGCTTCAGACTTGAGCAGATGGGCACAAACTATACTGGCTCATTCTCCTTGTACAGGAGAAGGTCTCTTCAATAAGGAGGCTTTACGTCAGGTTGCTCAATGCTCCACTGACTCTCCTTTCACTAAAGACCATTCTAAGCCACCTCCTTCTTCAAGGGGTAGGAAATGTCCTACCAAACCTTCTTTCCCTAAGAAAAAGTTTCATTCATCTCCTGACCATCATTCGGCTGTACCTAAACAAGGGACGCCTCAGCCTAGCCTGCAGTCCTCCAGCTCTGGCCAGTCTCAGTATTCCCAGCAACCATAGGGGCCGGGAATTGTAATCTACAGTTCACTTCTACCCATTAGAAGTTATTCACTGTGCTCTTCTTTTTCAGTGTACTAACCTGTCAGAAAATTCTTGTTCAGGGACTACAGACTTCTCCTCTTCTTACTCTCTAGAAGAGCAGTTCCAACTATCCCCTGATAGTTCTCTCTCAACTGAACATTTTTTTTCCTTCAGTTGACTTACCCTATGGGTACGTCACCCTCCAATTACTTACTCTACCCTCTCAACCGGGTTTTTTCCCTGACTGAGGGGTACCATACTGAAAAGCTTCTCTAGCAAGCTCGTTCCTCAGACAAGGAGAGGGGATATCTCCTCTCTTTTCTTGTCTGTTTTTCTTTATTGGGCACAGGACAATCTCTCTGCTGTTTCCGTCAGCAGCTGTGCCTGCAGGAGTTACAGTAATTGTATTACTGGTACTTTTTCCAAGTTCCCGTGCCTTGTTCAAAATTTTGTCTAGCCTCAGTAGTGATTCCAAGCTATTCGTCATCTATCTTGGATCCTCCTACTCGTTTAGGCTTTCTCACATTATTCTAACCATCTCCTCTCCTAGGATATGGCAACACACCTGACTTCAGTCAGTTTGTCTCATATCTCTCCTGCACAATGCTCTCTGTAGTCTTCAGAGAAGCTTTCTACTATGAGGGCCTTGCTATAGAGCATTGACCTTGTCTCTGAAGCTTCTCTATTAGTAGGGAAAAGCTTATAAACCCTTCCCATGCCTGTGAGGGTTCTCCACACCCTCTAGCCTGGGGTGTTAACATGAGATATCAGTTCTTCTGCGTGAAAATCCAAGGCTGATGTTTACGCATGCTACCTCTGGGTCCCTCCAGTAGGTCCCTCTGGTATCTTCTGCGTTTCTGCACATCTGCCATGTCAGTGTTCTGTGGAACTCCCGCCTTGTTCCTTACAGATTCATATGATCATCTGTTCTCACGCGAACATCACGGTTATCTTGTTGGATTGCCTTCTTGCATCCCTCAATCCACGGAAATAGATTCTCTATACATATCCCAAGTGGGTTCACCCTCTTGTAGAGCGCAGAATCTTTTTCTTTTATATTCCCCATGTACAATTATGGGGCTGGGTGGTAGACATGTATCTTCAACCTGTTGTCTTGTATGTAGCATCTCCACATATGTCTACATACCTATATCATTACTCTGGTGGTGCAAAACCATGCCCCACAAATGTATCTATATTTACGTATATTATATCTATATATTTTGATACATTTCTCCACCCATATCCTAATATACACATCTGGACATCTGTATGTATATGTATGTATATGTATATGTATGTATATGTATATGTATGTATATGTGTATATGTATGTGTGTCTCTTGGGGGGCTTCTTAAGGGTTGATATGTCTTACACACTATCATCCTTACTGTCTATACTAAATGTTTTACCTCCTAGAGGGTTTAGACAGTCTATCGCCCTACTTCGCATACCATATTACGATGCAGAAACTGTTAGGCACCACTAACCACTGTGGTGCTAACATCTTCCATTTTTTCTTTAAGTCCTTGAAGCATCAAGCTTCAATATTTTTCCTATCTCTCACCAGCTAGGACAAACAGTGTACATCTTTATCTTTGAGTACACAGCTGTTCTCCTTGGGAATAGGGGTTTTTCCAGTCCCCCTCTTCCCGCCAGGACTGGGCTAGTTCTCCAACTCCGTCAGTCTTCTTCCTTTAGTCCTCAATGTCAATGACCATATGCCTAAAGGAGTTTTCAGCTTTTTCCCATAAAGCTTTCCATTAAAGACCTGACGTCTAGTCCTACCCAGTTGTTACCTGGATCGTCTACTACCTCCAGGTCTGGACCTTCATCCTCACTGCTGGGAGATCACCTTGAAGATTCCGCCACTGCTTATCCAGTAGACTCCATCATGCTTTCTACTTCCTACAATACAGTAGGTAAGCTGCATATTTTGAGTGTACATTAAATGTGTTTTAATGCTACTCATCATATATTCCAAGGACTCCTGTAGTCTGTAGGACCCTCTAGTCCTTGGCTATGCTGTTTCTTCCTCACAGCTCCTTTATTGTCAACTCCTACACTCCATCCCACATTGGATGCCGGGGATTCCTGGAAACAAAATGCACCCCTGGTCCAGGCTCCTGCATTTTTATGGGATCTCCCTCTGGCATCTCCAGCTAGGGAGTCCCCATATGTGAAGACTCATTCCTGCTTGTTCCTGGAGATAGCACAGTTACTTACCTGTAACAGGTGATCTCTGGGAACAGCAGGAATTAGTCTTCACAACCCTCCCACCTCCCCTAGGAGTTGCATCTCTTTATCTTCTTCCTTTTCTCTCTCGCCTTTGTCTCAGCTTTGAAACTCAACTGAGGAGAGGCTCTGGAGAAGGCGGGAAGTCAGCGTGCAGGCGCGAGAGATGCTGCCAAAAGCTTTCTGATTGGAAGCTGGGCAGCGTTCCCGTGCAGGCTCCGTCGGTGCCGACGTACCCATATGTGAAGACTAATTCCTGCTGTTCCCAGAGATCACCTGTTACAGGTAAGTAACTGTGCTGTACCTGTACAGGGTACTACCCTTCGGCCTGGCCTCCACACAGAGAGTCTTCACCAAATGCCTGGCAGTGGTTGCCGCCTCACTCTATCTCCATGGGGCCTTCATCTTCCTATATCTGGATGACTGGCTTGTAAAAGGGGACATAGCCACTGAGGTGCAACAGGCTACAACTCAAACCATCAAGGTCCTACAGCATTTGGAGTTTATAAGAACATAAGATATGCCATACTGGGTCAGACCAAGGTCCATCAAGCCCAGTATTCTGTTTCCAACAGTGGCCAATCTAGGTCACATGTACCTAGCAGTTTCCCCAAGAGAAACAAGTTCCACAATGCTTGTACTGGGTCAAGCATTGATATCTTCGGTCACTTCTTAATAATGGTTTATGGACCTTTCCTCCAGGAACTTGTCAAAACCTTTTTTAAACCCAGCTACACTAACAGCCTTTACTACATCCTCCGGTAACAAATTCCAGAGTTTGATTACACGTTGAGTGAAAAAATATTTTCTTTTATTAGTCTTAAATAGTTTAACTGTAGCTTCATTGCATGTCCCCTAGTCTTTCTATATTCTGATAAGGTAAACAATCGATCTACGTTTACCCGTTCCACTCCGTTCATTAATTTATAGACTTCTATCATATCTCCCCTTAGCCGTCTCTTTTCCAAGTTAAAGAGCCCTAACCTTTTTAGCCTTTCTTCATAGGAGTATCCTTCCATCCCCTTTACCATTTTGGTGGCGCTTCTCTGTACCTTTTCTAAAATCGCTATATCCTTTTTAAGATACGGCGACCAGAATTGCACACAATATTCAAGGTGCGGTCTCACCATGGAACGATATAGAGGCATTATAATATCTTTTGTTTTATTTTCCATTCCTTTCCTTATCATACCTAGCATTCTATTTGCTCTCTTGGCCGCCGCTGCACACTGGGCCGAGGGTTTTAACATGCTATCCACAATGATGCCTAAATTTTTTTCCTGGGTGGTGGTTCCTAATGTTGAACCTTGCATCGTGTAACCATAGTTTGGGTTGTTCTTCCCTAGGTGCATAACCTTGCACTTGTCCACATTAAATTTCATCTCCCATTTTGATGCCCAGTCTTCCAATTTATCAAGATCCTCTTGCAATTTTTCACCATCCTCTTGGGTTTTAACAATTTTAAATAGTTTTGTGTCATCTGCAAATTTGATAACCTCACTCGTTATTCCACTTTCCAGGTCATTTATGAATATGTCAAAAAGCAGCGGACCCAGCACAGATCCCTGGGGTACACCACTATTCACCTTTCGCCATTGGGAAAATTGGCCATTTAGCCCTACCCTCTGCTTTCTATCTTTTAACCAGTTCCTGATCCACAATAGTACACTGCCTCCTATCCCATGACTCTTTAGTTTTGCCAAAAGTCTCTGATGAGGGACCTTGTCAAAGGCTTTCTGAAAGTCCAGATGCACAATATCAACCGACTCGCCTTTGTCCACCTGTTTATTCACTTCTTCAAAAAAACATAACAGATTAGTAAGACAAGATCTTCCTTGTCTAAAGCCATGTTGGCTGTCTCCCATTAGGTTGTGACTATCTACATGCTGAGTAATTTTATTCTTTATGATGGTTTCTATCATTTTTCCCGGTACTGATGTCAGGCTCACCGGTCTGTAGTTTCCCGGATCACCCCTGGAACCCTTTTTAAAAATTGGCGTTACATTAGCGATCCTCCAATCTTCAGGTATTAGAGATGATTTTAATGATAGTTCACAGATTACTAATAGCAGGTCTGCAATCTCATATTTCAGTTCTTTCAACACCCTTGGATGCATACCATCCGGCCCAGGTGATTTGCTACTCTTCAGTTTATCTAATAGTTGTAAGACATCTTCCCGATGTATCGATATTTCCTTCAATTCTTCCGCACCTTTAAATACCACTTCAGTCATGGGTAACATCCCTACATCTTCCTCAGTAAAGACCGAAGCAAAGAATTCATTCAGTCTCTCCGCTATCGCCTTGTCGCCTCTTAGTGCTCCTTTAACCCCTTTATCATCTAATGGTCCAACTGACTCTCTCACAGGTTTTTTGCTACGAATGTACTTGAAAAGGTCTTTATTTCGCGTTTTTGCTTCCGCAGCAAGCTTCTTCTCAAATTCTCTCTTTGCCTGCCTTATCAATGCCTTGCATTTGACTTGCCAGTGCTTGTGCTGTTTCCAGGTTTCGTTGTTTGGCTCTTTTTTCCATTTCCTGAAAGATGCTTTTTTGGCAACAGCCTCCCTGACCTCACCTTTAAACCATGCTGGCAGTTTTTTGGACTTTCTTCCACTTTTCTTAAAGCGTGGAATACAGCTGGTCTGGGCTTCCAAGATAGTATTTTTCAACAACACCCAAGCTTGATGTACGTCTTTAACCTTCGCAACTGCTCCTTTTAGTTTTTTCTTAACTGTTTTCCTCATTTTATCATAGTCTCCCTTTCGAAAGTTAAAAGGTAGTACTGTGTATTTCCTTACTATCCCTCCTCCACTAATTAAATCAAAGGCGATCATGCTATGATCACTATTGCCAAGTGGCCCCAACACCCTTATCTCTTGCACTAGATCTGGTGTTCCACTAAGGACTAGGTCTAATATGGCTTCCTCTCTGGTTGGTTCATGAACCAGCTGCTCCAAGAAGCAGTCATTTATTTCATCTAGGAACTTTATCTCCCTAGCATGTCCTGACGTGACACTGACCCAGTCGATACCGGGGTAATTGAAATCACCCATTATTATTACTGCGCTGTAACTTTTGTTAGCTTCCTTGATTTCTTTGAGCATTTCATCATCCATTTAGTCATTCTGGCCAGGTGCTCGATAGTACACCCCCACTGCCATCGCCTTCCCCCTTTTTATATGGAATTTCAATCCATATAGATTCTACAGCAGATTTTGTTTCCTGCAAAACTTTAATCTTTTCTGAGTCAATGCCCTCTCTAACATAGAGCGCAACCCCTCCACCAATTTGATCAGCTCTATCATTACGATATAGTTTGTACCCAGGTATCACAGTGTCCCACTGGTTGTCCTCCTTCCACCATGTCTCTGATATTCCAATCATATCTAACCTTTCATTTAGTGCTATATATTCTAACTCTCCCATCTTATTCTTTAGACTTCTAGCATTTGCATACAAGCATTTTAGAGACTGTATTTTATTCATGTTAATTTGTCTATTGTTAGACATGGGTAAATTGGGATCTTTAAGCTCTGTCTGCTCCATACTTGAGGGCATTTGGGCTACTTTACTCTTTTGTGGAACCTCTCTGCTTTTGGTAGTATCCTTCAAGGATACATTCTTCCGAACCATCCGCTCTTGGGCGACTGTCGGCTTTCCCCTAATATCTAGTTTAAAAGCTGCTCTATCTCCTTTTTAAAGGTTAATGCCAGCAGCCTGGTTCCATCCCGGTTAAGGTGAAGCCCATCCCTTCGGAAGAGCCCCTCCTTTTCCCAGAATGTTCCCCAGTTCCTAACAAATCCAAAACCCTCATCTCTGCACCATTGTCTCATCCACGCATTGAGACTCCGGAACTCTGCCTGCCTTTTGGGTCCTGCGCATGGAACAGGAAGCATTTCGGAGAATGCTACCCTGGAAGTTCTGGATTTCAACTTCCTACCTAAAAGCCTAAATTTTGCCTCCAGAACCTCCCTACCACATTTTCCTATGTCATTGGTACCGACATGTACCAAGACAGCAGACTCCTCCCCAGCACTATCTAAGACCTTATCTAGGTGGCGCGTGAGGTCTGCTACCTTCGCACCAGGCAGGCATGTTACCAGGCGATCCTCACGTCCACCAGCCACCCAGCTATCTACATGCCTAATGATCGAATCACCAACTATAACGGCTGTCCTAACCCTTCCCTCATGGGCACATGGCCCTGGAGAAACTTCCTCGGTGCGAGAGGGTTTTACATCACCTGGAGGACAGGTCCTAGTTACAGGATCACTTCCTGCCACACCAGGGTGATGCTCTCCTGTCACGTGACCTCTCTCCTCCATGGCAACAGGGGTGCTGCCAGACTGGAGGTGGGACTTCAGGACTATATCCCTGTAGGTCTCGTCTATGTACCTCTCGGTCTGTCTTATGTTTTCCAAGTCTGCTACTTTAGCCTCTAGAGAACGGACTTGTTCCCTGAGAGCAAAGAGCTCCTTGCACCTAGTGCACACATAAGACCTCTCACCAACTGGGAGAAAATCATACATGTGACACTCAATGCAATAGACTGGAAAGCCCCCATCCCGCTGCTGGACTGCTGTCTGCATCTTAGTTTTAAGTTTGTGTGTAGATCTTTAAGTTCTTACTTACTAGGGGTTGCTATGGGTATTTATACCAATAAAACTGTACCTAATACGTTTAATATACCTTGTTCACCTGAAGCTTAATTAATCTCAGGTCCTTAGTGTATGACTGATTTGGGTAATGAGCTTCACCTGAAAGCACCTCCTGTCTTTTAAAGATGTGTAAGTACCTATAAAGCTATGATTATCCCAGGGGAGGGTGGGTGTAGGGAGGGAGGGAGGGAACTAACACTTATTAAAAGAGGGCTGCTACACAGTACCCTGTCTTGTGCTGCTGAGGTAAGCTAAATTCTGATTTGATTTAAATTATAGCTCTTAGCTGCTGCTAGGCTCTAACTTCTTATGAAATTTAAACTACAAGCTCTCTGCTGGGTACTAAATTTAACCAGAAAGCTCTCTTCTGTGTGTTAAATTTAAACAAGGAAAATGATCCGTATCAATCAGAAATCCATAATCGGAACCATATGTTGACCCAACGTTGCGTTTCGGGCTTATGTACTTCACAGCCCTTCTTCAAAACAGTTTCTGATGTAAAGGGTACAAAGAACCTGCTTTTTAATTTGAGCTCTCACCAAACCATCTGATCAAACAATTGGCCAATGAAAAGACAAGCTGAGTTTAAAGGTATACACATTCAAATAATACCCCACCAGTCCAATGAGGAGTTTAAGCCCGCCGGAGCTAGTGAATGCAAAAGGAAAATCCAGTGCTGTTCACGGTAAAGGAGCCTTTTCCTTGTTTATGGAAGCACTCCTTAAGCTCTGAAAAATTTCTGCTGTTCCTTTGGAGCCCGGACTTGAGCTAAGTACCTGTGGTTATTATCTGCTACTACGCTATGGAGTGCGGGACAAGGCTTTTAACAGCTCACTTTCACATTTGTTTGTACCCTATGGGTTTTTGATATCCTTTTGGGTATATTTAGGGTTTCTATCCCTTTTCTAAATCTTTGATTAAAAGGAACATTCTGCTTTGAGAGGACGTAAGTTTTCACGGCAGTAGTTCCGACAAAAAAAATCTCTTTTTTTTTCAGAGTTCTCTTTCGATGGGAGGGATCTTGTCACCTTAGCATCCTTCAACCTCCCAAGGGAGGTGGAGAAAGTCTTCCTGGCCTCTCATAAAAACACCATGAGAAGGGCCTATGCCTTCAAGTGGCACAGATTCTCAGTTTGATATGTGAAGCAATGGGTAAACCCGTTCTCTTTCCAGGTACACACGGTGCTGCAGTACTTGCTCTACTTTTCACAGAACGGACTCAATTCCAACTCCGTCAGGGTGCACCTGAACGTGCTCTCTGCGCACCATCACTCCGTATAGGGAAAACCTCTTTCTGCGCAGCCCCTCATTACTCGATTCATGCGGGGCTTGCTGCTATCTAAGCCTCCCATCTGCCCACCCCCGGTGAAATGGGATCTCAACGTGTTTCTGATTCAGCTCACCAAGCCGCCTTTCGAATCTCTGGCTACCTGCCATTTGCATTATCTATCCTGGAAGGTTGTCTTCCTGGTGGCGCTTACTTCTGCCCGCAGAGTCAGCGAGCTTCAGGCCTTGGTGGCTGAGCTACCTTACACCAGATTCTACAAGAATAGGGTTGTGCTTCGCACCCACCCTAAATTCCTTCCAAAGGTGGTATCCACCTTCCACCTCAACCAGGAGATGGTATTCTCCACCTTATTTCCACAGCCCCACGCTAACAAGGCAGCGGCCATTCTCCATATTCTGGACTGTAAGAGGGCATTGTCCTTCTACCTGCAATGTACTCAGGGTCACCTTAGCTCCTCGCAGCTTTTCATTTTATATGGCCCCAGTTGACTGGGGGAGACTGTTATCAAGCGGTCCCTGTCCACCTGGGTAGCAGACTGCATTGCCTTTGCCCATGATCAGACTGGGCTCTCATTGGAGCACCGGGTCACGGCACACAACAGGGCTATGGCGACCTCGATTGCAAGTCTATGCTCTGTCCCTGTGGCAGACATCTGCCGGACCATCACCTGGTCCTCAGTTCACACCTTTGCCTGGAGAGGGAGTCACAACAGGACAGTACCTTCAGCCAGGCCATATTCCCTAATCTTTTCGGGGTTTAGACAACTCCTGCCCTTGGACCCTTCTTGTTCAGGCTACCAGAACGATGGTTCTCCCTGGACACTGGGGTCCTCAGTCTGTCCTCAGATTCGCTTGTGGCTGCTCATGGCTGGGCCATGTTTTTCTAAAGGTTCTTGGTAGCCTGTAACTAGGGAGTCCCATATATGAGAATTGACTTTCTGCTTGTTCCTTGAGAAAGCGTAGTTACTCACCTGTAACAGATGTTCTCCAGGGACAGCAGGAATCAGTCCTCACAGCCCTCCCTCCTCCCCTTGGAGTTGCTGTTCAAATTTTGGCCATCTTCTTTTGTCGACTCTAGCTATGTCATCTGAGTAAGATGGTACCTTTGGGCGGGAAGGAGACCACGCATGCAAGGTGGCATCTCCGAAAGGCTTTCTTTGAAAGCTGGGGAGATGGTTCCGCGGGGCTCTGTCGGCACTGATATCACCCATATGTGAGGACTGATTCCTGCTGTCCCTGGAGAACACCTGTTAGAGGTGAGTAACTACGCTTTTTCTCCCATTGTTTTCAGTGGGCTTTGTTTGGCTCTCTACTGCTGTCAATAAAGCAGCTCCAAATTTAAAAAACAAGTCCTTTGTTCAGTAGCTGGGCCTCCCAGGCTGGGATATAAGCGTCTGGGGCTTCCCTACTCTGGTTTCCCCAATCAGCCCAATGGGGTGCTGGGATTCCCTTTTTAGGGCTCCCTTTTTGCTGCAACCCTGTTTCTTTTTTTCTGCAATAATTGGCTTAGTAATCTTTTTTTTTTTTTTTCCCCAGACCTCCTGCTCACAAAGAGGAAAGCGCATAGCACAGGGACGCAAGGAAGCCTTGGCCTTCTTTTTGTTTTGAAAGTTTACCCAACATCAACAAATGCACGCTTTCCAACTGGCTAGTAGACTGTACTTCCTTCGCTTGAGGATCAGGTTACAGCTCTTAATGTCAGAGCTATGGCTGTGTTGATAGCCCACTTGAGATCAGACTCCATGAAGGCTGTGTCATGGACTTAGGTACATACATTCACATCTCACTATTGTCTAGAAAGAGACGCCCAACACGATAGCAGGTTTGGTCACTCTGTTCTACAGAATCTGTTCGGGAAATTGAAGCAACTGCATCCCCTTTAGTCCCAGTTATTTTTCTTTTCAGGCTGCTCTATAAAAAAATAAATTGAAAATCATTTAAGAAAAGGCTTCTTGCTCCCAAAAATGTTATTTGTATTAGCTGGTTATGACAGCTCTCCTTTCTTTTCCTCTCCTTTTGATTTTGAGGCACCATGATTGCCATATTATCCTGCTTGTCCATGGAGAAAATAGTTACCTACTTGTAATAGATGTTCTCTGTAGACAGTAGGAAGTCCTCACAAACCTTTCCACCTCCCCTAGGAGTTGTATTCTTTTTTTTTTTTTTTTTTTAAACATGTTTTATTAAGCATTGTGACATACAGGATAAGAGAAGGCACTCCCAATGCAACCCCCACAGCGACCATCACGCTTTCCAACTCCAGCTGTTGCACATACAAATTTACACGTCCCACCCTGATTATCCCCTCCCCCACTGACAATACAACACCCACTTACCCACAATAGACCCCCCATTCGGGTAGACTCCCCAGTTTAGACCCCTCCATGTCATCCTGTAACAGTGAACACAGTTTAGCTTATCCCTAATTAACCATACATTTATTTATTTTATTTATTTATTTAAAGTCTCTTATATACCGCGCTATTTATCATCAGCGCGGTTTACATAGAACAGAACAATCTCAGTACATTTGAAATACGTATGAGTTACAGATAACAGGGCAGAAAACTTGGTCAACAAGGGTAACTATCTACAATACAATAATGATTGACTGTTTGTATAAAACAACTAACAGAGCAGAGAATATAGTGTACAGCTGTAATTAAATCCAAAATTTCTTAATTCTAGGGTGTAGTGTTTATAACTCCAATAACATCCTAAACTTAAATAACATCATAAACCTCCTAAACTTTGTGTGTTAGATGTCCAGCCCCCCCCCCTCCCCCACCTCTCCCCGCAAATCCCCCAGCCTCCCTTCCAAATAAACATCCCATATCTTGTGAAACATCCATTCTTTCCCCCTCAACCAGTACGTCAACAAATCAAAATGTACCGCTGCCTCAACTTTCGCCTCCCAATCCGCTTCTGTGTGCCCAGTCACACTCCGCCACTTCCCAGCAATCGTCACTCTTGCAGCCAGTTTCAACTTTTCCTCCAGCAACTCCTGCCATTTCCCTTTTCCGGACCTGCCTTGCGAGCCCAAGAGCAACTCCGGGCAAGCCAGGAGTAGTCTTCGCCCCATCCTGCCCCCAGCCGCCCCCCCCTATTCTCCCCCACACCCTCTCCCCAAAGGCCTGGATCACGGGGCATTCCCACCACATATGAAGGAACCTCCCTATCCCTCCGCAGCCTCTCCAGCATTTATCCGAAGACAGCCCTCCTGCCAGGAACAACTGCCGGGGAGTACAGTAAGCCCCGTGTATGATTTGCAGTTGAGTCTGTCTCCAGGAGGACACCCAGGTACACCTGGTTACCTTCGCATAAATCCGTTCCCAGACCCCCTCCTCCAACTCCTCCCCTAGCCACTTATGCCACCGTGACCGGTGTGAGGGCTGACCGCTGTCGACACCTTCCCGCAGCAGTACATTATAAATCCTTGCTATGATCCCTTTATCCTCCCTACCCTGATACACCATCGTTTCCATCGGCATACTTTCTCTACAAATCTGTACCTTAACCTCCCCTGCTGCAAGTAGATGGCGCAGTTGAAAATATTGGTAAAAGGGGATTTTCTCCTGCACGCGACTCTCCAAGTCTCTGTGAGACCTGATGACCCCTCCCACCACAAACTCCTGGAGCTTTAACAGACGCCCTTCTGCCAACTGCCGCCCTTTCCGCACCCACCCCACCTTACCAAACGGGAGAAATTCTCCTATTGTAGACCATGGAGAGAAGGGGCTGGGGAACCACCCTCTTTTCTTACCCTGGAAACTAATCTGAGCCATAGCATCTAAGAAGGGATGCCCGTGCCGTCTTATCCGCCCTCCTCCCCCCTCTCCCTCTACCAGCCATTTAGCCAGTGATAGGGTCCCCATCGCCGACCTCTCCAACTCCACCCAGGCCACTGCCCCCTCCCCCCTGTAGTGGTCCCGCCATGCTCTCAGAATACAGGCCTGGTGGTACCACCTCAGTGATGGGTACCGAACACCTCCCTGATCTTTTGATGGGAGCAGGCCACATCTACTAATCCTCGCCTTCTTCCCCCCCCAAACGAACCTCAGCAGCCTGGTTTCCCACTGCTTCATCAGATTCCCCGGGATCCGGATGGGCAATTGCGAGAATAGAAACAAAACTTTCGGCACCACAGTCATTTTAAGCACCTCCATCCTTCCCCGCCAACTCAATTGCAGGGGGGCCCACCCTTCCATCAATGAAGTAACTTGCCCTACCAGCGGCCGATAATTCAACTCTAACAACCTGGAGGGGTCCGCTGATATGCGCACGCCCAAATATTTAATACACCCCTGTGACCACTTAAAGAGAAATGTCGGCAGGTCCTCTCTCTGCAACCCCCCCAGGGCCATTGCCTCTGTCTTGGACAAGTTCACCTTAAATCCCGAGACAGCCCCAAACATCTCCAACTCCAGCAACAGAGCAGGTAGGAACTCCTCCGGGCGGGACATAAAGATCAACGTGTCATCTGCGTAGAGAAGGATCTTGTGCTCTGCCGCTCCCACCACCACCGGCCTAATCTTTTCCTGTGCTCGTACCCTGATTGCGAGAGCTTCGATCACCATTGCGAACAAGAGGGGCGACATGGGGCATCCTTGTCTCGTACCTCTTTGCAAACTTGTCCGAGACCTGATCGTTCACCCAAAGTCGTGCCGCCGGCCACTGGTACAACGCTTTCATCCCCTGAATAAAGCCTTCCTCCAGTCCCATCCACCCCATTACTTGAAACAGAAATGCCCATTCCACCCTGTCGAAGGCTTTTTCGGCGTCCAGCGCCACACAGAGCGCGGGAGTTTTCCGGTCCCTGATGTGGTGGAGCAACCCCACCGCTCTCCTGACATTATCCGCGATCCGCCTACCTTTTATAAACCCCATCTGTTCCGGGTGAATTAAATCCGGCAGGGTGCCCTCCAGTTTACTTGCCAAGATCTTGGCATATAATTTAGCATCACTATTAATTAGGGCGATGGGATGATAATTCTCACATCTCTCCGGAGGCCGACCCTCCTTGGGGAGAACCACAATGTTGGCTTGAGCCATCGACTCAGGAAGTCTGTCCCCCTGTAGTAGACCGGAGAACAACCGTGCCAAAAACGGGGCCACCTCTTCCCGCATCATATGGTAGTATTCCGCCTGGAACCCGTCCTCCCCTGCTGCCTTCCCCTTTGGCAGTTTCTTAATCCCTCCAATTACCTCCGCCGCCGTAATCGGCCTCCCCAACCAGCGCGCAGTGTCCTCGTCCACCAGTGGGAACTCAAGCCCCCCAGATACTCCTCTATCCCTTCCAAACTAGTCCCCTCCTGCCGCCTGTATAACTCCTCATAAAACAGCCGAAAGGCCTTACTGATATCCTGGCTGTCCACTGCCCGCTCTCCTTTCCCACCGATGATCTCCCGCACTATCCTACTCTCCCGCTTCTTTTGCAGTTGTCGCGTGAGCATTTTCCCAGCTCTATTCCCGCCCTCCATAAAGTTCCGTTTAGTAGCTCTCATCCTCTCTACCTCTAAATCTAAGGAATTAATCTTTGCTCTTAAACCCACCAGTTTCTGTCGCACCGTTCGGGACCCACCTCGACTGTTTAGCCTGCAACTGTGCCAGTTCCTGCATCCACTGCTGGCGCAACGCTTCCCTTTCCCTTTTCCTCTGACTCCCTAGTTGGATCAAGATCCCCCTCATATAGGCTTTCCCACTGTCCCAAACCGTTGCATCCGACACCTCCCCGTTATCATTCCATTCCAGGTAGTCCCTCCAAGCCTTCCGTATTTTAACCCGCCCTTCTTTGGATTGATACGACATATTGCCCCTCTCCCCCCTCCCCCGCCTTTACCACACCACTCCCCCACCACCATCCCATGGTCGGACAGGGTAATCAGGTGAATTTTAACATTCACTAAGACCCCTAATTGGTCACGTTTCCCAATGAGTAAATCCAACCCTCGAGTAAGACTCTTGTTTAGCCGAGTAACAGGTGAATTCTCACCCCCCGGGATTCTCCCACCTCCAAATATCTACCAGTTTGAAATCAACCAAGCACCTCTCAAGCTCCTTGCCCTCCTTCCCATGCCTCTTTCGGCAAAAATTGGATCTGTCTTTAGCCCCCACCACACAATTCATATCCCCCCCCCCCCATATGATCCAATCCCCCTTAGCTTTACTTTTAAACTCCCGGAGAGCATCAGAAAAAAAGGAACCTTTCTGCCCGTTGGGGGCATACACATTAAGGAAGGAGACCTCCCGCAAATCCACCCTCCCCACCACCCAGACCACCCTTTCCTCCCCATCTCCCCCACTTTCGTATGGAATAAATCTAACCCGCTTATGTACAAGGATTACCACCCCACGTTTCTTAGAATTATAGGGCGAGCCATATAGCTGCTCAAAGCCCTGGGCTTTTAGCTTCTCTTGCTCTGCCATAGTCAGATGAGTCTCCTGTATCAAAGCCACATCCACTCTCATCTTATTTAGCTGAGCAAGAATCCGTTTCCATTTAATCAGGCTATTGAAGCCCCTTACATTATATGAGGCAATCTTGAATCCCCCTATTCGGAACATAGCCATCATCCTTCTTCCACCCCCTGCTGGTCTACCTGCTGGAGCACAGACATCACACACATACATAAAACACAATCAACGTGTATCACACACATACATCAAACACAATAAACTAACACCAAAAGAATTCGTTAGGGCCAAAAAATCCACAAACAAGAAAGCCTTCTCCCATGCAGCCCCCATCTTGTGGAACACAATCCCAATAGAATTAAGACAATTACCTGAAATCATGGAGTTTAGGAAAAAACTTAAAACACACTTATTTACAATGCACTATGGATCCGTGACAAACTCATCCCTCACCTCTTAGCTAGATAAAGGATAATACTACTCCAGATAATACATTTTTCAACAAAGGAATGAACTACTGTAGCCCTAAGACAATATGTTGAAGAAATTTGAACAACAAATAACTCTGTATATAGTTTAATTCTGTTCATTTGTACATAGTTCACTAATTGTTAATTGTTAACTGTAACTTCCAGTTACAAATTGTTATATGTAAAAACAGCTCGCTCTGTTTATTGTTCTATGGGAACCGCATCTGATCAATGGAAGGAGCGGTATATAAAAAATCTGTAAATTAAATTAAACTGTGAACAAACAACCATCACCCAACGCATGTTCCATCCTCCCCCTTGCGCCACAATTTTTAACCATTTCGACCCCCATTAGTCCCCTCATCCATCCACCCTCACCAATCCCGCCACTCATCCCCCCTCAGCAACCATCTTCCACCGACCCCTCACTCATACTCCTCCCCCCCTCCCTTGCCCTATACCATGGTTGCCTTTACAGGGGGGCACTACCCTTAAGCACAGCGCCCATAACACAGTTCCTTTTCCCTCACCGCCCCCTCCCAAAGCCTTCCCGAAGTTCTCTACCGGTTACTCCCTACCCCTTGCATTCATTGACTTATACAGCCTGATACACCCGGACCCTCCCCCTTCCAACACTCAAGTCCCAAACAGTCCAAAAGACATGTCCCTCGGTCTTCTCAGGACAGCCCCATCGCCTCTGAACCGTCATCCGCTGCATCAGAGCTGCTCCTTGTTGGGGCCTCCCGCTCTCTCGTGGTACTCCTCTTCTGAGCTTTCAAAAATTTCTCCAAGGCCTCCTTTGAAGTAAAGAATCGCCGCGTGCCATTCACCATCATGGTAATTCTGGCCGGATACCAAATCGCCACTTGTATGCCTCTCCGAGCTAGATTTTCTTTCATTTTCACCAGGTCCTTCCTGCACTTGACGGTTTTGGATGCTAGGTCCGGGAACACATACATCTTCCAATCCTTATAGTTCACAAACTTGGATTTCCTGGCCGCTCGTATCACGTGCTCTCTATCTTGGAACCGTAGAAGCTTAATAAGAGCACGTGGCGGCCCCGACGCCCCGGGCCTAGGCCTCAGTTCTCTGTGCGCCCGCTCTATTTCAAAAGCTGGGACGGACGGGGCCCCGGGGAAACATGTCGCCAACATCTCCGCCACGAATCCAATAGTGTCCTCACCTTCAACTCCCTCAGGCACTCCAAAAATACGCAAGTTGGATCGCCGGTCCCTATTTTCCATGTCCTCTGCCTTAGCATGTAGCCAGCTAAGTTGCTGCTGCAAGGAGCCCACCGTGCGCTGCAGCGTAGCCTGGGAATCCTCTGTCTGACTCACCCGGGCCTCCACCTCCTCAAGCCGTTGCCCCATATCCGCAAACTTCTCCTCCAGCTTCTGAAAGACTCTCTCCACAATCTCATCTTTGGAGTCTCTGATTTCTTTCAGCACAGCCTCCAGGTCCGACTGGGGGACGTCCTCACCCTCACACGCTTCTGGGCCTTCTGACTTGCTGGGAGACACAGGCGCCTACAGAACCCGCGGCCCGGCCACCGCCGTTTTCCCAACTCCCACTTTCACCGCATACGTATCCTTTATCGGGTTATAATGCTTAGGTTTCGCCAACTTCGGCATGATTTCGATGCTTTTTGGAGCTGTCTACCCGATTTTTTCCAAGCGGGTGGAGAGCTCTCTCACTCACGTCTTCTCTCCTCCGTGGCTAAACCGGAAGAGGAGGAGTTGTATTCTATATTCAGCTAGAATATAAGACTGAAGCAATCCAGCATGACAGTAACAGGTGGGAAGTAGCTTCTTTGAAGGTGGCTGGGAAGTTGCTTCCATGCTTGGGCTCTATCAATGAGGTCACCAATATGTGAAAACGTGTCCTGCTGTACACAGAGATCACCTGCTACAAGTAAGTAACTTTGTTATATTAACTTTCCTAAGTCTCCTTTAATATCAGCAATTAACATGGTAAAGAAATACTTGGAGGGGGTTTTGCAGATAACGAAAGACTCTATACTTCCCCTGACTAAAGCCTTTTATATGGACTTTGGCGAGCAGGGGTGACAAAAGAAGGACATTTTAGTTGTGACTGGGTTGTTAGAGGGATCACAGTCAATATTATCAGCTAAAGCAGCCCTTATGCCTTTGCACTTGAGCAAGATAGAAATTGATTTTGTGGTTGTATTTTTGATTTAAATATGATTTTTTTTGGGCCATAATGTAATGATTTTTCTTGATTTGGTCTGAGAGGCCTTGGATAAATATGAGGCCTTTTTGGCCAAATGATCTCAATTTGTGGTCCTGGGTGCAATGTTTTTTCTTTGGTTTTCTTACAATTGTTTTATTAAATGAGGGTAAGAATTGTTTTGTGGAACCCACACATTTACAGAATTTTCCTGAAGCATGGGCTACCCTTGCAGCATTGGCTCTTTCTTCCCCTGTGATGAAAGGGTAAGTCTCCAGCTAGCCCCCTTGTTTCTATTTTGTGATCCTTCTTTTAGGGGTATTTTAGGAATAAATTGTATATTATTTTCCTTAGAGTATGTATTGTACACTTTGTGTAATGTCAGTTTGTGAAGCAATATATTCCTTTTCTTGTTAAATAAAATATTGGAAGGAAGAAAAAAATGCATGGGGGGAGGCGATGGAGCGTGCAACAAATGTTCTTACTAAGCCAAATGGGAGCCCTTTGCCATTATTGCTGCCGGTGGGTGGTGGTGCTGCAATATCAGTTTTTTATTATGAAGAGCAGGCAGGTCACAGACCTGACTTCTAATGATTGAAAACTCGATATTGCAGCACCACGCTTCATCAGTAGCAACATGGGTGGAGAATGCCGCGCAACTTAGAGGGAATATTGGTTTGGACTGAACCCTGATTCATTGTCTGCAGCTGAGGACTTGCTGCGATAAGAGAGGAAAAGTCTCTGGATGTTTTTGGTTTTTTCTTTGTGTGGATTTAGCTCATGTCTCTGTATTGGTAGATCAGAGTGAGTAACACTCTAGTTGTTTCCCTGTATCCAGAGACTTTAGATTGTAAAGTCCTCCTTTACTAGCCTGTATTAACACACATTATTACATAGTCCCCATTGAGATGAATGGAGCTTGCATTGATTAATGTGTTAATTTAGGTTCATAAATGAGGCTGTAGGTTTGTACCTGAAACAATAGCGGGTGAAGTGGCTTGGCCAAGGTGACAAGCATCCATGGGGATTTGCACTCTGATATCCACAATTCTCAGCCTGATGTTCTATCCACTATAGAGGCTTTCGATAAGGGTGAGCTACACGGGCCCTGGCTCCACCAAAACTGCTCTGCCTCTATTGCTGGCCTTCCCCTATTGTCTATCTGTGGGGATCCGATCTCCTGTGGGCAGACAGGAGGGGAAGGCCATGGTTGCAACCCCGCAGGCAGCAAGCTGCCCGCAGGGATTCTTTCACCCGCAGGCAGAAGAGCGCCGTGATGGCAGCAAAGACCCCTCCTGTCTGCCCATGGGAGATCATGTCCCCATGGGCAGACATGAAGGAAAGACCAGCAATTGTGGCAGTTCAGTTTGGCTTGCCCAAGGAATGAGCTTATTCCCACCTTCCCCCCTCCCACCTCAAAAAGAATGGTGTTCCGCTGCCCCAAATCCACTAGGCTACTCACTCCACTTCATGTTGTGAATGAAGGCTTCTGGTTCTATAGCCCAACAGAATGACATTTTGCTCTTCTAATTTAGTTGGAGTTGGAGCCGGGGCTGAGATCTGGCACCATGAGCCTTGTGATAAGGAAGCTTATCATAGTTCAGGAAGGAGCTATAAAAGAGGTGAATTGGCACTGAACAAGCAACCTGTCTTTGCTGGTAGAAATACTAAAGCAGAATGTTTTCATAAGACTACCAGTCCCAGAATGCACCAGGTTTCAAACAGCCACTAGAAGAGCTGAAGTGGGAAAACGTGTGTTCAATCAGGAGAACCATGAGGTAATCCCCAATCACTCATCTCCAAGGGCAGGGCTTGATTCAGCACAGCTGAGCTGTGCTAGGGTGGAGTATCCCTCTAAACAAGTTAAAAGTAAAACATATTCTACACAGAATCAGTTGAGGAACTCAGAGCTCAAGGACAGAGAGCAAGAAGCAGCAGCAACGTGGAAGGAAGAAGAGAAAGACATCTTGGAGGTCTAAAGAAGGAGCCCACAGTAGTACGTGTGTTGGGAGTCATTCCAGAGGCAAGTATACTCCATTGGACTGGAGGAAGCCAGAGGAGTGGGGTTACAGAGCCAGGAATTCCCAGACAGCACCTTTGAGGGAGACGGCTGCATTTGGAAGGGGCCCTAAGACCAGTGCAAGAAGGTATGTGAAGAGAGACCCAGTGTCCAGGGATCTTGATTGGAAGGCTGGACATAAAAGCTGGACTACTTACTGGCCAGGATATCTGGAGAGGAAACCTAACAGCAAAGGAAGCTCAGGTATGAACACTGATCTATGCCCTAGCTCTTCATTTGGAAGACAGCAGGGAAACAACTATTATCCTCTGAGTCAGACCATGATATTGATTCTATGATACTTGAAGAAGGAGATATTTTAAATGATCAGAATGAATACATGGATTGCTCTGACTAGGCTGCTGTGGTAAAATACTTTCACAAATACAACAACCCTCAAAAGGAACTATAACTTGTTCTTTTATCTACCCAGAAAAGCCTGCAAGAAAGCTTTAGGGTAGGATTTGAGTCACGTAGAGAAAGTGAACCAGCAAAGGGGTTTGCAGCTGGCTAATTATTGGTAATTAAGCCATGCACACAGTTGCATGTGAGCTCTGAAAGGAAACTACTGTTTGTGTGTGAAAACAGAAGAAAGTTATCCTTGAAAAAGAACAGTTTTTGGTTACTTTTTGGGTTTTGTTTTTGCTTTTGGAGCACTGTTAAAAGTGATTAGCAGGAGCCCTCAAAAAGACCTTTTCTGTTTCCCATCAAGGTCTTTTATTGTTTGATTGCTTAAGAAGCTCAGTTGTTTATATCATGATTTGTTTTTCCTAAGTACAATACTGAAGCAAGTTGTCCTTTTGTGTTACCAAGTAAATCTGTGTGGGAGAATTAACCCCATGAATAAAATATATTTTTCTTTGCTTACACTCGAGCAACACAACTCATTATTTTGTGAACGGCTGATTCTGGTATGAATGGACTACATTCCCCACAATCCTTTGCAAGTCATAATAGTATTTTGCCTTTGCCAAGACTGGACATTCACGCCCAGCGCCCCCGTTTACAGCCTTCATTTATACCTGTTAAGATTGTTTTGCTCCTTTTATATATCCTTTCCCTGTCCTCAGCCAGGGACATGCATAAGGGCATATTTTGTAACCCTGAAATCATGGGCCCTAAGTTCATTGCTTGCTGGCTAAGACTCCTTTCCCCCAGGGACTGTGAACACTGCCTTAGTAACAGACCTAGGACTGTGGAGTGGAAGATCTCCAGAAACAAGCAGGAATGTAGTCTTCACATATGGGTACTGACAGAGCCCGTGTGGGAACGCTTCCCATCATCCAATAGGAAAGCCTCTGGGAGCATCCCACAGCACCTGCGTGCTGCCATCCCGCCTTTCTACCTCTCTCACTTCAGTTCTTCGTTTTCCACGGAGCTGGCAGGATTTGTTCCCTGTCACCGCAGAAAATTTATTCTTATTCTTTGGGGTTTTTTTGTGGTCGCATCTGCCTTCCTTCGACGCCTACCGGTACCGCCGGTGGTTCTTTTTCTCTTAAAAAAAACCTAGCTTTTGTATCTTTCTTCAGGGGCCTCTCCCCTTTTTCGGTGCTAGGTGCCATTTTGGGCACTAGGCCCACTTTTTTCTTCAGACATGGAAAAACCAGCTAGTGGTTTTAAGAAATGTTCTAAATGTGGCGGTACCATATCCATCACTGACACCCATGATTGGTGTCTAAAATGTTTAGGTCCTGAACATTGTCCATTGGAGTGTCTCTCCTGCAGAAAGATGACCAAAAGGGGTCTGCAGAAGAGAGCTGCAAAACTCGGTACCCTTTTTGCTGCAGATACGATGTCAGTTGCATTGATGTCTTCCAGGGCTTCATCTCCCTCCCATGGATCTCAGGTAACTAAACTTAAGCCTTCCAAGATTGGCCAGTCCTCAAAGGGTAGATCTCCTTATAAGTATCGAGATGCCACTGGCGTTTCCCTCGAGGAAAGTTCACTGGCAAAACAGCCCCGGTGGGAGTCTTCGGTTTCCAAAGCATTAACGGGGCTCCAGGATGTTCCAGAGGCTTCCATCTCTGCAGAACTACTGGTGCCATGTTCTGGGGTCGTGGCCGCTTCCACTGGTACCGATACCCAGGCATCGGCAGGAGCGATGGATAAGAGGATCCTTACTATCGAACGCAGTCTAGTGACCCTCTTAGCAGCTGCAGTACCGCTAAGACTGCTACAGACGGTTCCACAGGTATCGGTACCGACATCTGTACCGGTACCGAGTGCACCTGCTTCGGCAGGTATGCTTCCCCCCATGCCGAGCCTCGAGTCTATCTCAGGTATCAAGGGATAGGAACCGAGACACTCCGGTACCGACTTCGAGCGGTACTGGTACTGTGCGTTACAGAAGTACCCAGTACAGAGTGACTTCGAGTTTTCCGATTCCAATGACTCAGATGACTCAACCGGTACCAGAGCGATCCTACTGGAGGATCCAACTCCCTCTCCTCAACGCAGAATGTCTCCTCCAGAAGACATGTTCTTTCAGGATTTCATACGTAATTTAGCCAAAGGTCTTTCAATCGCGGTGATTCCAGAAAAGGAATCTAGGGCGGAAGAATTAAGAATTCTACAATATCCTATGGCTCCTAAGGAAACAGCTACGCTTCCCATTCACAAGATCTTACATGATCTTATGTTAAGGATGTGGGAAACTCCTTTAACGGTGTCTCCACATTCCCGACACCTCGATACCATGTATCGAGTGCCAAGCTGTCCTGGCTTTCAAAAGACTTAATTACCACACCATTCAATGGTAGAGGAATCAGCCATGCGTAGAATTAAGAGTGCTAAAACGCATTCTTCTAATCCTCCAGACCGTGAATCGAGGACTTTTGATGCCTTTGGGCGTCGATGCTTCCAATCCTCCATGCTATCAGCCAAGATCAGCTCCTACATTCTTTATATGGGGAATGTTCCTGGAAGAAGTCGCACGGGACTTAGAGCTCATGAGCCCTAATCTTCCTGAGGACAAAAGGGGAGATTTCCTTGCCCTAGTTAAGCACGCCCAGAATGTCTCTAAATTCATGAACCGTGCAATCTTTGATTGCTTTGAATGCATAAGCAGAACCTATGCTATCTCCATAGGTGCACGTCGTATTGCCTGGTTTCAGGCATCAGACTTAGAGCAGTGGGTGCAAGACAAGCTGGGAAACATTCCTTGTACAGGAGAAAATCTCTTTGGCAAGAACTGGCAGGACAAGGCTAATCAGCTTGAATCTGAAAATACTACCTTGAACAGACTATCAAAGTCTACAGCCACCCCAGCAAAGAAAAAGTAATTCAAGAAACCCTTTTTCAACAAGAAAAAGAGGTTTTACCAATCATACCCCCATTTGGGCCACTGTCCAGTTCATGTTCCCCAAAAGGGACAACAGAACAGACAGCAAAGAAAGCCGCAAGCTCAAAGAGCTCAACTGGCCCAGCACTCATCCTCCTCAGGGGCTTTGACTCTTACCTAGAGAACTTAGTCATTCTGCCCCTGAAAGGAACAGAACCCTTAACCATTCCAGGCAGGTTATACCATTTTGCCAAGAGATGGCAACAAATAACATCAGAAAACTGGACTCTGTCCATTGTATGACTGGGGTACCAAGCTTCCCTTTCTCAACATGCCCCCCCCCCCCCCCGCCTACAATAATCAAGCAGTTCAATTCTCAGGTCCCTGCCACTGACCTCTTGTGGCAGGAGGTCACATCACTTCTCGCTCAAGGAGCAATAGAAGAAGTAACCATATCCCAACAGGGTACGGGGTTCTACTCCCCCTATTTTCTCATTCCAAAGAAAACGGGGGACACAGACCTATACTGGACCTCAGAGAATTAAACAAATATCTGTTCTGAGAAAAGTTCAAAATGATCCCTCGAAACACTCCTACCATACCTTCAGAGTCAGGGCTGGCTATGTTCTCTACATCTAAGAGATGCGTACACGCATATTCTCATCCACGCAAATCACAAGAAGTTCCTTTGATTCTTGGTCCAGGGAAGACACTTCCAGTACAGAGTTCTTCCCTTCGGTCTGGCTTCTGCCCCAAGAGTCTTCACAAAATGCATGGCAGTGGTAGCAGCATTTCTGAGAACTCAGGAATATTCGTCTTCCCTTACTTAAACGATTGGCTCATCGAGAGGCCAGCTTCGCTCTTTCTCGAACAATGAGAATCCTTCAATACTTGGGATTGGTCATAAACCTCCCAAAATCTCATCTCACCCCCTCTCAATCTCTTGAGTTCATAGGAGCTCGTCTAGACACACAGCAGTCAAAAGATTTCCTGCCACAGCCGCGCTGTCTGCGTATAATACAGCTGGCATCCCAAGCAGCTATGAAGGTCTTCCTGACTGCTTGGGAGATGTTCAGCTTCTGGGGCATATGGCATCCACTGTCCATGTGGTTCCCTATGCTCGCCTTCATATGCGAGCAGCCCAGTGGACCCTGTCCTCTCAGTGGACACAGGCCTTGGGTCGGCTAACGGACAAAATCAGAAATTCCACACATCTAATTTCGTCCCTGCAATGGTGGCAATCACTGGAAAACCTCCTCGTAGGCTCTCCTGTCCAGCAGCCTCTGAGCCAAACCACCCTAACAACATATGCGTCCAAGTTGGGTTGGGGGGCCCACTTGCACGATCTCTCAACTCAGGGTCTCTGGACCCCACAGGAGGTTTCTCTTCACTTAAACCTCCTAGAGCTGAGAGCCATTTTCAATGCTATTCGAGTATTTCAGGCCCATCTCAGCCACAAGACAGTTCTGATCCAAATCGACAATCAGGTAGCCATGTTCTATCTGAACAAGCATAGAGCAGCTATGCAATGAAGCTTTTTGACTATGGGTCCTCGCCAGAGAGCTTCAAATCCACCTTCTTGCGGTATACCTTCCAGGCATTCAAAATTCATGGGCAGACAAACTCAGTTGAATACTGCTGCCACACGAGTGGTCTCTCCACTCAGACCACCTTGCTCGAGTGTTTCAAATCTGGGGAACACCAGATATAGACCTCTTTGCAAGTCCACAGAATGCCAAACTTCCCCGATTCTGTTCCAGAATCCCAGCTCACAACTGTCAGGCAAGGGATGCCTTCCCTACTCCACTGGGGTCAGGACTTCCTCTATGCCTTCCCACCCATTCACCTCATTCCCAAAACTTTATTCAAGCTTCAGAGAGACAGAGGTCATATGATACTCATAGCTCCATGTTGTCCACGGCAAACATGGTACCCTCTGCTTCTCCGTCTCTCTCAAACCACTCCTCTGGAGTTGGGAAATGCTCCAGATCTTCTTCTTTCCCAGGAAAACGGATCCTTACTGCATCCAAATCCCCATTCCCTGCATCTGAGTCTGGTTACTGAAAGCCTAGAATTCCTGGATATCAACCTTTCTCAACAGGTAAAATATATCCTTCTGGCTTCCAGAAAACCTTCCACGAGGCGTTCCTATGCTTTTAAGTGGAAAAGATTCTCTGGTATTCCCAAAAGGGACTTAACCCCCTTTTGGTGCCTGTGGAGTCGCTACTGGGGGATCTCCTCCAGTTATCCACTACTAATCTTAAGACCAATTCAGTGAGAGTCCATCTTAGTGCTATTGCTGCTTTTCACAAACCTTTCGATGGACAACCTATTTCCTCTCATCCACTTGTCAAGGTTCATGAGAGGCCTACTCTTAACAAAACCTCCCTTTTGAATCTTGTTTCTGGGCAGCTCATGTAACCGACCTTTGAACTTTTAGCCACTTCAGCCCTAAAGTTTCTTTCATGGAAAGTCATTTTCCTAATTGCTATCACTTCTGCAAGACGCATTAGTGAATTGCAGGCTTGAGTGGCTGACCCTCCTTATACAAGGTTCCACCATGATAAAGTAGTCCTCAGGACTCATCCTCACTTTATGCCAAAGGTGCTTTCGCCTTTTCATTTAAACCAGTCAGTTTATCTTCCTATATTCTTCCCTAGGCCTCATGCCTCCAGTGCAGAAAGGAATCTTCACACTTTGGATTGTAAAAGGGCCACAGCCTTTTATCTTCAAAGAACTAAGCAACATAGAAAATCTTCTCAGCTTTTTGTTGCTTTTGACGCTAGTCATTTGGGACTTCCAGTTTCCAAAAGAGCTCTGTCTAAATGGATTGCAGATTACATATCCTTTACATATCAGAGTAAAGGACTTTCTCTGAAGGGCCATGTCACAGCTCACAATGTGAGAGCAATGGCAGCCTCAATGGCTAATCTTTGTTCTGTGTCTATTGACGACATCTGTAGAGCAGCCACTTGGGCTTCGGTACACACCTTCACAGCCCACTACTGCTTAGACAAGGACTCCCGTTGGGATGCCTTGTTTGGCCAAGCAGTTCTCCAGCATCTCTTTCATACTTAATACAACTCCTACCCGCCGTTCCCAGGTTTTGATGCCAGAGATCCATCGGAGGAAGCATGACCCATCTCATCTGGGTTCACAGCTTGCTGGGGTCATTCCCCTGGCATCTGTCAGCTGGGGAGTCCCCATATTTGAAGACTACATTCCTGTTTGTTTCTGGAGATAGCAGAGTTACTCACCTGTAACAGGTGATCTCTGGGAACAGCAGGAATTTAGTCTTCACAACCCACCCACCTCCCCTAGGAGTTGTCTCTATCTCTTTCTCTACTCATCTCCTTTGGTCTCGGCTATAAACTCAACTGAAGTGACAAAGGTAGAAAGGCGGGAAGGCAGCACACAGGCACTGTGGGATTCTCCCAGGGGCTTTCCTATTGCAAGCTGGGGAGCATTCCCGTGCGGGCTCCGTCGGTACCGATGATACCCATATGTGAAGACTAAATTCCTGCTGTTCCCGGGGATCACCTATTACAGGTGAGTAACTACGCTATCAGGCCCAGGAATCAGGCTCAAATCCTTCTGCATGGCAGCTCTGCCCCGCAGACGCAGGTTCTGATTAGAGCTTCCTATTCAAAAGGAATAGGAAGAAACGGTTGGGTTAATCTACTTAAAGGAGTTGAAAAGATCACATGTATAGTGTGACAAAATGGCACACTTTTCCCCGTTCTCCATTTTCAAACTCATACATTTCAAACTCATACCTCTCTGGAATACAAGAAATCCAACCAGACCACCTCCGCTGGAGCACTTTGTCTCTCTACCCCAGCACTATGGAACACCCTACCAGAAGACATCAGATCAACCATGGATATCAACGACTTCCGCAAAAACTAATGACTTACCTCTACACCGAATACGTCAGACACATCACTTAACTCATACATAAACATTGGTCATATGACATTCCAACAGACTACCTTATAATACATACTGTTTTGTATATACTGTAGTTTGCCTTTATACAAGTTTAAAAGTTTATAAATGTTACTGTTTATCTATGTTTTAATGTAGCAGTCAACTGTGATCTCTCACTTGTCATCTGCATAAGTTTAATGTTGTAATGTAAACTGCTCTGAGTGAAGGATACAGCGGTATACAAAAACTATTAAATAAATAAATGCCTGGGGGAGGGAGAGAGTTTGAAGAGAGATGATAGTGTGTTTCGTTATAGTAGCAGGGGCTATGCGAGCCATCTTTATAACTGGTGTTATCTATCTATTTGTGTCTATCTTCAGATAGTGAGTGTGGGGTGCAGAGGTGGGGTGCCTGTGTGTGTTCGGCTGGGAGGGATGCATCTTTTGGCATATACACATTGTGGCCTTTTGTCCTCGTGCATTCTGCTCCAAACTCTAACCCCTTACACTCTTTCCTCAATCCCCTCCAGCCCCTTTCCTGCTGTCTTCCGACTCTGTTCCCTTTCCCAAACTTTATCCCTTTCTCCAGGACCAGCAAGAATAAATCCTCACATATGGGTGATATCATCAAAGGAGTCCATGTGGGAATAATCCCCAGCTTCCACAGGAAGCTTTTGGGAGGCTCACCACGCCAGAAGGAGCCATCTTACCTTAGTCTTCTTTTTTCCGTGGAACCTTACAGATGTTTCTGTTCCTGGAAAATGTGTGACTTAACCCTTGTGGTTGTTTTCAGCTTGTCTTTGTTTTCCTGCCGTTTCCAAGAGCATCGGTGCCTTGGTGCCACATTTTTTTCCAGTACTTTTTTCTTTTTGATTTTTTCAGTACGTGAGGTTTTTCTCTCGCGCCTCCTTGATCGGCTGGGACGTTGGAGTCCTTTGACTTGGTGGAAGCGTCTTCTCCAATATGTCAAAGCTGGATAGTGGCTTAAAAAATGCACCTGGTGTGCCTGCACCATTTTGATAGCAGACTGCCATAACTGGTGCTTACAGTGCCTCAGGCCCAACCATGAATCCTCCACCTGAACATTGTCTTCAGATGGCCCGCAAAGGACTCAAGAATTAAGAGAAACAGTGTAAATCACTGTTCAGGTCATTGGAGTTGGTGGCATTGGTGCCGGCATTGACATTGGCATTGAAGCACTCTAAGGTCTTTGAGATTTCAACTCACCATGGCGGTCAAGCTCACTTGGAGCCGTGGTGGTCTGGACCGGAGGCTGTCCTTTGAGACTGCTCTCAGAAGGATCATTCCTCAGCACTGTCGATGACGAAGGTCGATGCTGAGAACCATGGGAAAACCCCTGGGCACAGACATTGAAGCCCCTCTCGATGAGACTCTGAGGGCAATAGCTGGGAGCAGCTTTTGAAGCTGCCCCGGTGAGAGGAGTTGCCTCCCGAAGCTCCAGAGAGCCTTTGACGGTCTCCCAATGCTGTGACCATCGTGGAGTCCTCAACGAGGGAACCGGCATCTGAGGCTGTGTCTGCTGCCCCAGCTCTTGCTGTATCGGAGATTGTGCTCTTGGCTGAGCACAGGCTTTGGAGAGAGGAGCCTGGCTGCTTTCTTGGTTTCTCAGGCTGCGAGGACCTCTAACTTTGGGCACTTCAAAGCCTCTGGCAGCCCCGCGGATGGTAGTGCAGCCTATTCTAGAGGTCCACGCCCTCTCCGATAGGGAGAGGACATGAGCAGGTGCTCCAACTCACGCTCGGTGCCGATAGTTGTCTCTGCTATGAGTGCCTCCAGGTCTGAGGACTCTCAACGGAGACACTGGGAGTCTCGGATTCTGTCCACCCCTCCTAAGCACCGTCTGCATCGGGAGGAAGCGTGTCGGTACTTCAGTTTTCTTATTGACTTGTACTCCGAAGGATGGGAGACCGAGGAGGAGTCCCTGGTCTCGGATCAACACAGGGACATCCCGTCCGATCCCTTGCCACCCTACAATCGCCGCAAGTCACCACCTGGACTGTAGCCTATTGATTAGAGCACTGGCTTGGGAACCAATAAGGTTTGATTCCCACTAGCACTCCTTGTGGCCTTGGGCAAGTCACTTAACCCTCTATTGCCTCAGAAAAATCCAAGTTATCAATGTCCCTGTTTAATGTAGATTACCAAGTTTAAGTTACCACTATGCTGGACACCACATTCATAAAGACTTTACCTGAGACCCGGCTGCTCAATATGTAATTAGTTCTCCCGTCCCCTCCCATTTCCGTTGCCTCTTTCCTCCCCCTCCCCCTTCCCATTCCTCCTTCCTAAAAGCTAATAAATAAATCACTTTGACTAAAATGATAAAGTGGTATAAAAAAACTGTTAAAATATACATCTAATTTCGTGAGTCTGTTCTGGACAAGGCGAAATCTTCTTCTTCACCCTCGACGCTGAGGAGGAACCGAGGGTGGAGGACTTGGAGATATTAAAGTACGCTTTGCCACCTTAGGAGGCAAATCACCATGCCAGTGCACCATATTCTCCAGTGACTCCTCTTTAGGATGTGGGAGGACCCATTAGTTGTCAGTTAGACTCCTTGTACTGGGTCCAAAAGAGCCCTGGATTTGAGAAGCCTCAGCTTCCCTAAATTCGATGTTGGTGAAGTTGGCTATGAGGTGTATCAAAAGTTCCAAAACCCACTCTTCGGTCCCCCCAAGTCGGGAGGCCCATACTCTGGTTGGGGTCATTCGTAGATGTTAGGACTCTATGCTGGTAGGCCACATCCTCTCCTATCAGCCCATCATGCTGATGTCCCCTGCAGAGGCGAAAACCTCTTTGGGAAACCTGTGGAGGAGAATGCTGGAGAGCTGGAGAGGGAGTAGTTGACAATGAACCGCCTCTCCAGGAAGGTTGCTGACTCTGCCAAGAAAAAGGTAGTAGGGAAGGTAGCCTACTAGCCACGTAAGAGGCGATACTATATAGGTTATTTCCCCAGCAGGCCTACAAAGACCCTGCTCAGGGGTAGCAGAAAAACCAGGGCCAGTGGATAAAGGTGGGACCATTGTCATTATGAACAGGAGTGACTATATCTCTGAGATTAAATGTCAACTTAATGATGAGACTTTTTATAAATGGATAGACAAGGAACTCAATCCTGTATTGCAGAGAGAAATAGACAGTATTTTGGACAGAGGCCTCAAAGCTGTTTTTTTTTAACACGGAATGAGAAGGATTTTTTAACTGTCTCCCACCCTGTTGTACCAACCATCTATATTCTTCCCAAGATTCATAAGTCATTGGTCAATCCTCCTGGTTGCCCCATCATTTCCGCTATTGGATCTCTTTTCAAACCCGTTTCCCAATTTCTTGATATTCTCCTGCGACCCTTTGTTTGTAAGATCCCTTCTTACATGAGGGACTCAAGTCATGTCATACAATATCTGTGTTTCAAGGTTACCACCCTGGCCTTTTTTTGGTCACCCTTGATATAGTTTCTCTGTATACCAACATACTACAAGAGCAGGCTATTCAAGTTATTGAACTTACCTTGCCGAAGCGTGACAATCGGTTCAAACGAATGCCTCTGTTTTTTCTTATGCAGTTGGCCAGAATGCCCCTTGTGCACATTTTCTTTTGGTTTATCATCAGATTAAAGGGGTGGCTATGGGTTCATCTATGGCACCTGATGTTGCTAATCTATATGTTGCAGATTTTGAATCAAAATTTTTGAATAGACATCAATATAAGGACAACATTAAGATGTGGCAGAGGTACATTGATGACGTTTTTCTCATTTGGGATGGTGAATGTCAAGTTTTGGATGATTTTTTACTATGGATCAATACACTTGACACTAACCTACGATTCGAAGCATCCATTAGTGGCAATGAGATTTCTCACCTGGATATTTTGATTATCAAGGATACTAATGGTTTTAAGACAACTCTGTATCATAATCCTACTGATAAGAATCATTTTCTGCATGAGTTTTCATAATCCTTTCTTGAAAAGAAATCTCCCCGTAAGTCAGTTTCTTAGGGCAAGACGTATATGTACAGCGTATGCAGAGTTTGACATTCATGCTAATATTTTGCATGAGAGATCTGCAGAAAAGTTGTATCCCTCCAAACATGTTGAGTTGGCATACCTTAGAACTAAGTGTACAAATCGTGCTGATCTTTTGGAGAAAAAAGACAAACAGATGCCAGACAAGGTTGTCTGTCCTTTTTGATTTTTTAACCAGTCCAAGAAGATTGCGGATATCATCCGCTGTGAATGGCATATAATACAGGCGATCCCCTCTTTTGCTGATCAAGAAGTTCTTTTTACCTATAGAAGAAATCCTAACTTATCTAATATATTAGTTCCATCTGCCCTACCTGTGCCTCAATGCAGTGCCCCTACCAAGGGACATTTTCAGAGCGGTTCCTGTTCCACCTGTGACCATGTTCTCACTTGCTGCAGAATTTTTCAACATCCCTGTACAGGAAAGGAGTACCCTCTTGATAAATTCACAAATTGTAACTCAGATAATGTCATTTATATCATAGTTTGTCCGTGTCAACTTTTCTACATAGGTGGAGCACAGGAGTTGCCTTAGACGAAACAATATTGAGAAGCCTCTCGAACATTGGGTTAAGGCCAATCATAAAATCTCTGATCTCAAGTATCTGGTCTAAAAACAAGTCCACCCACATTGGAGAGGTGGTAATTTGGAAAAAGATCTTAGGTTAGCGCAGAAAACCATTTTTTGTATGGCTATCATGCATCCTAAAGGTCTTAACCAAGAGGTTGACCGTTCAGTATTTTTATGAGCATATTGTTTCATTTATTCACGTCACTATGGATATAACAGACCTGGCCTTTTTTGGCCCCTCTGCCCACCTTGTCCCCTTGTTTTATTCTTAATGTTTCTTTATTGTGTTTTTAATGTTTTTATGGTTTGAGTATTTATATTTATTTTTATTGTTTTTTATCACTTTTATATGCTTTTTATTAAGAATTTTTTAAATATGGTTCTATGCTTCCTGCGCCTGATCCCATGACTATCTCTTTATCAACATGTTTATTACTATTTTGGTTCAGCATTATTAATATTTTTAATACCATTTTGGTTTCATTTTTATAGTCCTCCTCTTTATACCTGTGGTGTATATTGTGTTTTACCATGGCTACACATTATTCACAGTTGGGCATTTTATCCTATTTATTCTATTTTATGGTACACTTTTTTATTTATGCGGATTTTATGCCCTTTTATACTGTCTTTTTTAATGTAAATTTGGTTTTATAGAATGTGTTTTTGCAATTTCAATACCATTATTATGGCTCAGTGATTTTGAATATGTCTATATAAACTTCTTTACATTGCCCAGCTGTCCATAATGTGTTTTTTTACAATTTTGAAATTGTGTAGATGAAAGTAAAACACATCTTTTTAATTCGACTCCGTTTTGCACATCCTGTAGGGTGGTGTGCTTTTCTCAGGCAAGCACAGCTTCGCTTTACACTGCTTTGCCTTGTGCCCTCTCTCCTGTTTTAAACCACGAGGTTTGTATATGTTTCTTAGATTATGGTGACTCTGTAGCAGTTTGTTTTTTGACTAGGCATACTAAATATACATTTTATTGTCAATCCATACCTTCCTCTTATGGTCTATGAATGATCCAATTTGTAACAGGTTCTTTCACTATTCATTTTCCTTTTCCTTTTCGCTTTGGCCTCACATTGCCTTTTGGGATTGTTGACTAATTGCTCCACGTCATTGAATAGGTTAACGCTTTGGATTTAAAAAGTCCTCATCTACTCTTCAGCCTCCCTTTATCTGACTTTACGTTTGACTCAAGGTATGCACACTACAGGCTATACAAAGATACCAGCTTAATTCCTTCTGGCACTCCGTGGTGGTTCCCCCTCCTCTTCTCCCTCTCTTCCCGCGCTCTCCACGGCGTTCTGTAATGTGTTGAGATCAGATCTCTCTTGCAATAGCTTTCATTTCATGGCTTCGCTTTTGAGGTTTGCCACCCACCCACTCCCTGGACCTTGAGGGTTAAGGGAGGGGCTGGCCTTGAATGCGCTTGAGGGTTAATGTTGTAGTTGTGTTGGTGCTCAAGTGATAAGGCAAGGCAAAGAATATTTCTTTTTTTATGAGGTTTATTTCCCGCTTTTGCAGTTCAAATGCAGCAGACGTAAATGAAGTATGGCACAAAACAAGATTGAGAAACTGAACTTAAACAAGGCTTTTTTCACTGCTTGACTGAATGTCCATTACTGATCACATTCACCTGTCATGTGATCTCCTTTTCATTAAGGTAACAGAAAACTCTGATATCAGCACTGCTCCTGAATGGCACAGAATACTTCCACTTATTCTCTTCAGATAAGCTCTTTTATCACAGCAAACCAGTGAGGTAAATTTGCTATTTTCTTACATACAACACTGGCAAGCAAAACACTTAAATGTCCTTTGGAATCATACAAGTAGAGCAATCCATCAGGACTTCCTGTTCTGTAGATGGCAAAGAAATTAAAGGCATTTCTCCTTGCCAGCTGATCAATGGCTTTGCTACGTTCTGAGTAGAAACTGCTCTGCTTTTAAGGAACTCTCTGAATTCAGTGAGAAGTTATTCAGCCTGTGTATTTTCTGAGCTAGGCTGAGCAAATCCTCCTTCAGGTAAATGCTTGTTTATATTTCTTATCTCTAGGCAATTATCAGTGCTTTTACTTGGACAACATTTCAGCCGTGCAAGCATTTCCCTTCCCCCACCTATCTCCACATGGCAGTGCAGGGTAAAACGCTTCAGCTGTGTTTAGAGAATCTCTCAGAGTGTTAAAAGGAAAACAGTCAGGCTTTTCTTGGCTTAACCAGTTATTATCAAACTTTCTGCCTTTATCCTGTCTTTCACAATTAAAATTCACTCTTTCTGGCTTTCCACTGTTAAGTTTGCTAGCCGTGCCACACCCACCAGATACCTTGTGCTTGGGCTTCTTCCAGGGTTAATTCCTTATCCCTTTGCCCCCTATTCCAAGGTTCTTCTGGGTCCTTTAAACTCCTGAGCTGCAGCCTTGGGTCTCTCGGTGCCTTAGAATACTTCTGCTTCCAGAAATCTTTCTCTGCCCCTGAGTCTCCCAGCTCCTGTCTGCTCCTTCTTGGATCACAGCTGCTTAGTGGTTCTCTCTCTCACGGTTCCTGTTCCTGGTCATCTGACCTGTCCTCGTCCAGGTGCTTGTCTCCTTGGTTCCTCTCCTGGTGGTCCTCTCCTTGCTTCCCTAACTGTTTCTGGGTTTTTAACAAGCTGGCTGAGTGCTGCACTGCCCGCCTCCTGCTTGGGCGTGCCCAATCAGGGTTTTTCACCTGCCTTGAAGTGAGGAGTGGTTCCTGATTAGCTCTGCATTTTTTCCTTTCATCAGAGAAAATCCTGCATTCCCCTGCAGTACCGGCTCTCTCCACCGGATCACTATCAGTTTCCATTGCCTCATAAGAGTCTGCTACATCACAGGTTTTAACATCTACCATCATTCGCAAATGTTTGAGCTTGTTCAAGATGGCATGCAGTGACACGCTTTTCTTACTGATTGTCTTTCTCAACAATTATCTGTTCATCAATTTTTTTAGCGTTTTCATTTGCACACTATCAAATCAAATAAGTGTCGATCCGGTGGTGAGTTTGGCTTCTTGATTTACACTTAAGATGTGCCTTCATATATTCTATGGTGGATGGCTTTCCAACTTCTGACGTTATTTATTTATTTTTTCTATATAATGTTATTTTTAATGTTATATATTTATATAAGATATGTCCTTAAGTGTCTCATGGTGGGTGGTTTTCCTGCCTTGCCACTACACCTCCCATGTATTAGTGTCTTCAACAATGTATTTGTGCTTTTGGTTCCCATTTGACAAGCTAAAATATGTCCCAGTGGTTGATGGTTTCTTTTGTATGTTATCACCTTCCTCAATATGGCATCTCAAACCATCTTTTATTACCTATTGAACTACCTCGCTGGGTTTGTCTTTTTATTGCTTATTTGTTTCTCTTTCAATATTTTATTATGCTTTTATCTTTATTACTTACAAATTATATTTGGCTCTTTTGGTTTTAACTTCTAACTTTTAATATGTTTGTGTTTTTACCTTTTAGTAGCTATCATTTTTATATTGGTTAACAATATTATGTATATTTTTATACTGTATTTTGTGTTTATTTGATATGTTTTGTTTTATATGTGTATTATGTTCTAAGGTCACAGTCCCTTGAAGGCTTCTGCCAAAACACGTGTAGGGCTGACCTTTGACGCTACAATAAAGCTCTGTCTACCAGCAGTGGGGCTCTGCCTGCTCTTTTGGTTTGTGCTCCACTATTGCAGAAGAGGTGTTCTTCCTGTTTTCCATCTCTGGAAGTTCACCATGTTTCTGGACACTGTCCTTAGGGCCATTTATCTGCCCAGGGAGCTCAATATCCTGACGGACCGCTACAGCTGGGTCCTTCAGCCACACAAGTGGACTCTCAACAGAGAGAAGGTGAGCCACATCTTCTGCAAATGGGGCACTCCATGCATCGACCTCTTTGCGACGCCGGCAATGTCCAGGTAGAGCAGTTCTGCTCCATGATTTCTGCTCATCTGGGGCGTGGGCCTACTCTATGCGTATCACTCAGTTCCACTTGTGGCCAAAACCCTGTTCAAACTCCAGGCGGACAAGGGCTCCATGATCCTCATCACCCCACACTGGCCCAGGCAACCATGGTGTCCCCTGCTCTAGCTCTCGCGGCAGCAACCTCTTAGACTGGGATACACCCCAAATCTGATTTCACAGGAAAGAGGAACTCTCCATCTCAATGTCCGCTTGCTAGTCCTCGCTCCATACATGCTGAACGGGTAGTTCTTGCGGAACTTCACCTACCTGCAGAGAATATCCTAGCTTTTTGAAAAGACTCCACATGCCATTCCTATACATTCAAATGGCACAGGCTTTTCATCTGATGCATGGAAAAGGTGATTGATCCCTTCTCCTGCATTATAGAGACATTATTCACATATCTCCTCCACCTTTCCAACTCGGGTCTCAAATCTAACTCAGGGTTCATTTAAGTGCAGTGGTGACGTACCACCGTGCTACCGATGGGAAACCCATCTCCGCACATCCTTTTCATTGGTTGGTTTGAGAGGTCTCAAGCCACGGCCGTGGTGTGGTACCTTAACATGGTGCTTGGGCAGCTCCTCTCTGCCTCCTTTGAACCACTCAATTCTTCCCCACTCAAGTTTCTCACCTGGAAGGTGGTGTTTTTGGTAGTAGTCACCTCTGCATGCAGAGTTACTGAATTGCAGGCGCTGGTGGCACACCCGCCTTACACATGATTCTGGCAGAATAGGGTGATCCTATGGACTCATCCTGAGTTCCTTCTTAAGATGGTCTCCTCATTTCATCTGAACCAGTTGGTTGTGCTACCTTTTTTCCAAGACCTCATGCCAGCAGAGCTGAGGCTTCTCTTCATACATTGGATTTAAGAGGGCACTGGCTTTCTACCTAGAGAGGACAAAATCCTATCACTGTTCCACCCAGCTCTTTGTCTCTTTTGACCTGAGTAGACTGGGCGTGGCTGTCTCCAAATGCACCCTGTCAGTTTGGATTGCAGACTGCATCTCCTTTGCTTATGCACAGGCTGGTCTGAGTCTAGAGCATCATGTCACCGCTCATAATATCCAAGCCATGGCTGCTTCTGTGGCAAATTTGTGCCCTGTCTCCACGGTGGAGATCTGTAGGGTTGCTACGTAGTCCTCTGTCCACACCTTCACAGCCCGTTATTGCCTGGATGGAGATTCCTGGTGTAACAGCAACTTCAGCCAAGCCATACTCCAGCACCTGTTTGGGAATTAGATGCAACTCTTCCCATCAGCCATTGTTTCCACCCAGGCTACCATAAAGTCATTCTTATGTTGATGTCCATATTCGCCACTGACTCTTGGAACCCTAACAGTTACTTCTCATACTGTTTCTCTGTTTGTTTTTCTGATTGCCCTGTTGGGCTTGTTTTTACAGGTTTTTCAGTAGTCTCTAGCTGGGGAGTCCCATATGTGAGGACTTCATTCCTGCTTAGTCCCAGCGAAAGCGTAGTTACTCACCTGTAGCAGGTGTTCTCCAGGAACAGCAGGAATTAGTCCTCACAACCCTCCCTCCTCCCTGTGGAGTTGTTGCTTGATTAAGCTATGTCATCCTACTGAGGTAAGATGGCCCCTTCAGATGGGAAGACAGGCACATGTGTAGTGAACCTCCCAAAAGCTTCCTGTGGAAGCTGAGGAGCATTCCCATGCGGGCTCCATTGGTGACGTCACCCATATGTGAGGACTTATCTGCTACAGGTGAGTAACTACACTTTCTCACCCCCTGCCCTCTAGTACATTCCCACTGCTGCTTTAAATTTCTCCTGCCTTCTCTGCATCTCCCCCCTTCTCTGCATCTCCCCCCCCCCTCTATGTAATCTTTTTCCTGACGTGCAGGTAGTCCAGTGCTGTGCAGTGTTCTTTCTTCCTCTGCCAGCAGGAGATGGGGTCCCAGTAGGCAGACAGGAGCTGTCTCTGCCATGATCATAGCCTTGCCCCCCTCTTCTGCCCACAGGAGAAGCAGATATTGATCACAATTGTAGCATTCCTCTCCTTTTTCCCACCAGAGATGGGGGGGTCCCCATGATAGACTGCAGCAGTCTCTTTGCTGTCTACCTATGTGTTTGATCCAAACACATAGGTTTCTTTTTACAAGCGCAGAGAACCCTATGCATATGGACAGATAAAACAAACGCACCAACGTATGGACCTCGACAATAGGTGCTATCACTTATGTGAATTACGCCTAAAAAGTCAAAATCTGGAAACATTGATGAAACAAAGTGGAAAGATGAGCAGAACTGGTGCACTAGTTACCAACCATATAGAAGATATGATAAAGGCATTATTTGCATTGAAAGGAAGTATTATGCTAAAGGTGCTATTTTAGAAGCTCTGTTCACGATTTAAAAGCATATGAGCAGCCATATACATGTGTAAATCACTTCCATGTGTAAATTCCCATTTTAGAAAGAGTGAAATTTACACATGACTGACTGCAAAGATCTACACTTGTACAAGTTCCCCCATTTCAGATAGGGTATGCACATGTAAGCCCAAAATTGTCTATGTCCGGATTTACCCCTGCTCCCTGGCATGAAGAGTTTTAAAAAGTGCTCTTTTGGCCATCTCTTTGCAGAAAGGATTACAGGGATATCCTTCTTAATGCTCCAATATTTATTTCTTCCTTTGAACTGAAATGGGGGTGAGAGAGAGTCCTTTGTACTTAATTAGGAGCATCTGCATGTTCGTATTTGCAAAATGGCCCAGAATAACATTTAAGTGCCAATGTTTACACATTTATTGTGAAATGCCGGCACTTACACATGCAAGTTGTTGGATTTCCCCCGATAGGTTTTTCCCATGTGCATATTTCTGAAATGATTCCACCCGCTGCACATGGTTGTGTTCTAAAATACCATCAGAACTGAGCACGTCCTGACCTCAGTGTCTCAATTCTGATCTCCATATCCTATCCAAAATGTGCCTTCACACTTTATTACAACTGATAGACTGCTTCTCACTAGAAGTATCACAGCGGTTTACAATAAAAACAAGATAAAGATACAAAAATAAAATTATAATATAAAACTTCTGAAAAATATAACATCTATTCATTCAATTCTGTTCATAAGTGCATAAAAAACAGGCTTTAAGTTGCTGTTGAAGTAGAGTATAACTACATTCATCTTGCAACTATCGGGGCAATCCATTCCATAAATAAGTGTAGCAATTACAGTGAAATAAATAACTTTTAAAATTGTGAATACTTGATCTTAAAAAGCAATTTCTGTTTGCATTATGAAGTGTTCATATGAAGGAAGGGGTTTTTTTTTAAATCCTTTTTATGCTTGGCTGTTTGAATGTTCTTTGTTCTTTTATGAGGACCACCGCTGCCTTCATTAACTGGGCAGGTTCAATAGCTCTATAATACTGTTGTAGGCTGTAGATGGATATATATTTTTATAATTTAAAGTTCAGTGTTGGTGGACAAAGAAAAGGATAGCAATGTGAATCGCACTCAGACACAGTAAAATATATACATATATTTTATATATTGGACATATGGTGACAGGCACACAAAGGAGTCGAGTTAGCAGAAGTTCTTGAAACTTGTAAACAGTAGTGTCAATAGTTAAGGCTTCCCCTCTAACTACTGTCAAGTTGCACATCTCATTAGCTATGGCTGGAATTATTTTGATTAATTATGCACTTGGTTATTTTCTGTCCATCCCTAGTTTGCCATATTGGTCCTATTTTGGAGGTGTCTCTGCTGTGACTCCAGAGCAGTACCTGAAAATGAATGGGTTTCCGAACACATACTGGGGATGGGGTGGAGAAGACGATGACATAGCCATGAGGTAAAGATTCATGGACAATACATCATGATGCATTATTTGACTCCATGCTAGGCAATGCAGATATTCAATGTTTGGAAGCGAGATTTGACATGAGAGCGATCTCTGTTTCTAAACTTCATCAGGTTGTCATAGTATTGAACATTGTAAGCCAAAACCCCCAAAAAAACAATAAATGGAGATAGACACAAGGCACATTACAGTCCAGTCAACGTTTATTCCAATGTTTGTGTCAAGAGATCTGACTTATTTATTTTATTTATTTAGCATTTTTTATATACCACACTATTTAGCATCAGCACGGTTCACAAATGTCCAGTGTGGGGGGCTACATTGGACTTGCAGTAAAACAAGGAATTTAGACTTGGAGAACAAGTAAAACTATGTACATAACTCTTCAATATATCTATGCATGTTATTTAAAAGTCACTGAAAATGTAGAATCAAGGTCTGTCGGGAGACTAACCGGGAAAGGAGGGTTGGAGTGTCGGAGGGGGTGATTGGGGTGTCTGCTCAATGGGTGTTGGGTAGGGATGAGAGGTGTCTGCTCAATGGATGTTGGGTAGGGATGAGGTGTGGCTACGTGATGTCTGAGTTGGGGAAGCATTGAAGGAAGAGGTAGTGCTTCAATGCCGTTCTGAATTGGTGAAGTTTGTTTATGGCACGGATGTTGGTTGGTAAGTTGTTCCAGCATGAAGGTGCGGATAGAGCAAAGGCGCGGTCTCTAGAGGCTTTGGTGCATTTGGTGATGGTTTTCGGGAGTATTAGGGAGTTGGTGGCGGTAGATCTTCTCAGTCTGTTGGGGGGGTGAGTTGGATAAGTTCAGAGAGGGCGCTGGCCGTGCATTTGTTGATGGCTTTGAATGTTATTGTTAAGATCTTGAAGGTGATCCTGTAGCATACTGGGAGCCAATGTAGTGTTTTCAGGATAGCTGACTTAGCTGAGTTTCAGCAAAATCACCTGCATCAGGGGGTCAAAGCAGACAATCAAGTGAATTCTAAAACCACAGTAAACAGCTGCTCTTGGAATGAACTCGTGGATGTCATCTTGAGTTGTCTTGTTCCACACAAATACTTACAAACACTTGACCACTCAAAAAAATATATTATTGTGAGGTGGATCAGAAAAAGAAACCCTTAATCTCAGCTTGAGGATAATGGGCCTGAGACGGACAGCATCGCTCCTAGTACTAGTAATATTTTTTTATGGCTGCCTGTATATACTTACACTTTGAATCAATTGTTTTCCCCTGCATTTGTGAAGAGGCTTTTATGAGCCCTCTCTATGCTTTATAGGACTTCAAGTTGGAAATATAAATAGTTCTCATTTACTTTGCCTCCTTGGCGGTGTGGTTCTCAATATCAGCGCCATTTGTAATAGACCAGCCTGGGTTGCCCTCTTTTGTGCCATTGTTAGATTCTATTTAGTTCATGGCAATATTTTAAATGTTTTTATTTTTATTTAAAAGCCTCTATTTATTCCCCTGGTTTTTTAACCTGTGAGTCAGGAACATGACGACTTAGTAGTTTTCACATTTCACAAGTTAATTTGTTCCGTTTTTGTTTTTAATGGACTGAAGGCTGTCTGCAGGTTTATCTACTCCATAACGAGCATAGCTTTTTCCTTTGTAATGACTTTTGACACAGGTTCCCCTTTAATGGTCACACATTGTGCACTGGCATTTAATTGATCATTACCATTTTTTATTTTATTTTTAAGTTCAGTTGTCCTTTGTTTTTAGGTTTTTCTTAACATACTCTCTCTTGTGGGTAATCAAGGCTGGCCCATGCATTGGGTGAGCTAGGCGGCTGCCTAAGGCGGCTGGCCTGGGTGGGTGGCGGCGATTGTGCCACCCCTCCTCCCAGCGGCCTCCGATTCCGTTTGGGAGGGGGAGGAAAGCAGCAGCAGTATTTTGAAAAGTGGCGGCAAAAAGCTGCCGCTTTTGGAAGTGCTGCTGCTGCCCGCCTCCCTCTGCTAAGACAGAATTGGCGTCAGCGGGGGTGGGGTGGGGTGGCAAGGCCAGAATTTCTGCCTAGGGCAGCAGGAACCCTTGGGCCAGCCCTGAGGGTAGTTATTGGTCCTCTCGTTAGCCTGCTTCTTATTCTTATCGGTTCCTTTTTATTTGATTATAGTCTTTTATTCTGTTTTTTCTTCTTAGGTAGGCATTCCTCTGTTGACTTTTTACCTCTGTTTTATGGCCACGGTGCCCACCTGTTCTTCGTTTTGTTTTTACTAATTTTTTTTTTATCATCTTGTTTTTAATTGTCTTTAGTCGTTCTTTTAATTTTTTTATTTCTTTGATCTTTTGGTGCAGTCTTTTATCCACACAGATTGTTCCCTTTCCCTTGCAGGTTTGATTACATAATGTGGCTTATCCTACATTCACTCTGTTTGTATATGTATCGGTATACCTATGTGGTTGTCAGGAGCTTGTAACCTGTAGTTTCTACTTTCCGAAGCCTTTATCGCACTCCAGTAAATCCTCTATTGGTTCTGATGGTTCTCTACCCTTTCCTTCCTCTCCCTCTTTCACTCCCCTCCCCTTCCTCCCAGTCCCTTCATATGATCCCTACCCATCAATCCTTTAATTTGCTGTGGTTCAAATACATTGAATATGCTGCTTTGCCTTGATGTCTTGTTCATCGCATCATTAGATGTGAGTTCTCAGCATAAGCTATATACACTATAGACAGTGTTTGGTCCTTTTGTACTTTATCATTCTCATATTATGCTTTGTTTTGCTTTGTCTTTATGGACGGTCCCTCCTGTACGTTTTTTTTGTTTTTTGTCCTTTGTCCTTGGTTTTCTTTAAAAACTATAGGGTCCGATTCTGAGTTGGACGTGCTGGCCCTCTGTGTGCACGTCTAGCTCCACAGGATCAGAATCACATCCAGGCCAGGACCCCAATTCTGGTCGGCCTGCACATACAAGCCTTCCCTGGCTAACTCAGTCAGGGCTCTTGAATGGAGCCGCGGCACCATGGCATCTGGTTGCCATGGCACTGCGGCTTCATTTAAGACCCGAGATCCCCAGCCGCCGGACTGAAATGTTCATTTTCCGGGAACAAGCAGGAAGTCAGTCCTCACATATGGGTGACATCGGCGCTGACAGAGCCCTCGTGCAGAGCAAATCCCCAGCTTTCAGAGAAAGCCTTTGAGAATTGCTATAACGCATACGCAGTCCCCTTCCCACCCAAAGGTGCCATCTTGTTCAGTCTCCTTTTTTCCGTGGAGCCCTTCGGATGTAGTCAATAGTGTCCCCGAAAAAAGTTGTTTTTTCCTGATTTTCCTTCGACCGGACACCGGTACCTCTTCCCACCTTCGGCTCGGTACGCTGGTATCGAGTCCATCTCATTTTTTGTTTTTTGTCAATTTTGACTTGCAGCATTCGCGGCTTTTTTCTTTTCACTGGCAGCCTGGGACTTCGACCTTGCAGGGGCCCTTTTTCCCCTGATGGCTACCACGGGTTTAAAAAGTGAGATCAATGTGTGAAACTGATGTCCCTCACCGATTATGCACGACTGCTGTCTCCGGTGCCTCGGGCCCGACCACGACCCAATGGTCTGTGGCCTGTGTAGGAAAATGTCCTCTAAGGCCCTGAAGAGCCACCAGCAGCAGCACGATAGGACTTTTTCTGAGTCCCCCATGCGTCCAAGAGCCCGGACCTCGTCCGGGGCCTCTGTCTCAGGGGGAACATTCCGAGCCCAAGCTCGGAAAGGGGATCCCCCTTGAGAGAACACAAGAGGAAGAAGTCCTCGAAGGCGGCGTCTCCCTGTCGCGGAGCCCCGAGCGCTGGTCCGGATCTTCAGAGAAGGAGCGCCCGGCAAAGGTTCCTCGTCGGGAGATGGAGCAGCTGAGGGAAGTACCTACTGTCCTCGTCGAACTCTCCTCCGGGGGAACCAATGTCGGGCCCGAGCCGGCGGCAGCGGAACCTTCCGGACTCGAGTCCAGGATGGTGGCTTTGGAGCGCAGTTTCACTGCCTTCATGGAGGAGCAGCAGCAGGCGCTGTTGGCCGTACTGCCAGGTTTCTCTGCCCCGACCACCGGGGCCCTCAACGTCGAAGTCGACCCTGGAGGCCAAGCCGATCCTTGCCCGAGGTCTCTCTCGGACTCCCATTTGGGACCGAGGTCATTGCTGCTGTGTCTGCCGGCGTCAGGGCCCTTGATGCCTGACAAGCCCATCGATTCCTCCTTGGAGGTGTCAACATGGGAAGCAGAAGACGAGGAGCCCCTGGATACTTGCCAGCATAGGGACGTCCCTTCCAATTCTTCGGTATCCAAGCCTCTGAGAAGGTCCGTTTCAGAGGACATAAGGTTCTTGGACTTCGTGCGGGACACGTCCAAGGCTTTGGCATTCCCCACGGAGTCCGAGGAGGATCCTTGAGCTGACGAGCTTGAGATCCTTAAATATGAGGCACCCCCCTCGGGAGGCCCTTACTGTACCCATGCCTCTGATCCTGGAACGACTAATGCTCTGTATGTGGGAGGCACCGGCGTCGACGCCGGTAATCAGCAAACAGCTCGACTCGATGTATCGAGTCCGCCGGAGCCCTGGGTTTCAGAAGTCACAACTGCTTCACAACTCCATGGTTGTGGAATCGGCCATGCGCTGGCTGAAGAGCCAGAAGATGCACTCCTCGGTGCCTCCCAGCAGGGAGGCCCGCAACTTGGATGCCTTCTGCAGGAAGTGCTTCCAGGGGGCAATGCTGAATTGTCGGATCCAGGTATACCAGCTGTACATGGGCATGTACCTGAGAGTCCTGGCGAAGGAATTCAGCAGGTACTCGACTAGTCTCTCCGAGGATCCTTTGCAGCAGTTCAGGAGCATGTTCAAAGCTGTCCGTGAGTGCTCAAAGTTTGTCTCGGGCGGCCTATGACAGGTTTGCGTCAGCGGCCCGGGTAGCCGCGGCTGGCATTGGTGCACGCCACCAGGCTTGGCTGCAGTCGTCGGACCTCGAACAATGGGTTCAGGACAAGTTGGTTGATGTCTCATGCCAAGGGGAGAATCTCTTTGGCAAACCCATGACCGATAAGGCCACAGAGCTGGAGACAGAGTACATGACGAGGACACGGCTCTCCAAGAAGACCTCTGCCTCTTCTCGCAAGAAGGGCTTGGGTAACAAGCCCTTTTACCCGAGGAAGGGTACTGCTTACCGAAGCTGCCCCCAATATCAGGCCTCCCCGTCTCCCCAACAGGGGCAGCAGGCCAAGGGACAGGGGAATGGTCCGCATAAGCAGAAAGCCCCCAAACCCTAGGCACTGGCTCCGGCCCAGCCTGGGAGTGGCTTTTGACTCCTGCAGCATGGCCCCTCTTCCAACAGGAGCCAGGCAGACCACAGGAAGGCTGGCTTGCTTTGTATGCCCACAGGTATCTAGAGAGCCATTACCACCGATGCCTGGGCCTTACAAGTGGTCCGAGAGGGCTATCTTCTTCACCTAGCCCATGTGCCATCTCATTTCCCAGGAGAGCCCCTCAGGTCTCCCCTTCACCGGGACCACCTTCTTTAAGAGTTAGCAGGTCTTCTCGAGGATCAGGCGGTAGAACCAGTGCCCCACCACCTGCAGGGCAGGGTCTTCTACTTCAGGTACTTTCTGGTGCCAAAGAGAACAGACCCATCCTCGACCCATCCTCGACCTGCACAACCTCAACAAATTCCTGGTGAGGGAGAAGTTCAAGATGCTCTCCCTTGGGATATTGCTGCCTTACCTCCGCCTTGGAGACTGGCTATGCTTCTTAGACCTAAAAGATGCATATACACACATCCTAATACACCCAAGTCACAGGCAATATCTGCGCTTTGTGGTGGGGGGGCAATCACTACAGTACAGGGTACTTCCCTTTTGGCCTTGCCTCAGCCCCCAGGGTGTTCACAAAGTGCTTGGCAGTGGTTGCCGCCTTTCTCAGGCTCCAAGGGGTCTTTGTCTTCCCCTGCCTCGATGACTGGCTCATCAGAGGCACTTCAGCCATCGAGGTCCACCAGGCCACAACTCGCACCATCCAGGTGCTACAAAATCTAGGGTTTGTAATCAACTACCCCAGATCCAGCCTCACTCCGACTCAGCAGCTGGAGTTCATTGGGGCCAGAATCAACACCCTTCAGGCAAAGGCTTTTCTGCTTGCAGACAGGGCAAGCAGGCTTATGGCTCTGGCAGGACAAGTGAGTCGCAGGTCTGTAGTGTCAGCAAGGCAATTCCTGCGCCTCCTCGGGCACATGACTTCCACAATCCCTGTGACCCCAGATGCCTGCCTCCATATGCAGACCGCTCAGTGGTGTCTCAGAGACCAGTGGCCTCAGGCCACAGGGCGCCTCAGAGACAGGATCAAAGTGTCCAGGCATCTGGTACAGTCACTGGCCTGGTGGCTCCAACCGCATCACTTGGAGGCGGGAATGCCTTTCCAGGCTCCTCTGCACACGAGGATCCTGACCACAGATGCATCCCTGCTGGGTTTGGGGGCCCATTGCCAGGGTTTCCACACTCAGGGAGTTTGGTCCCCGAGCGGGAGGACCCAACAAATCAATTTCCTGGAACTCTGTGCCATCCGCCTAGCCCTGGAAGTCTTCAGGCAGTTCCTGGCCCACGAACCTGTCTTGGTACAGACAAACAACCAGGTAGCCATGTGCTATGTGAACAAGCAGGGTGGTACGGGGTCCCGTTTCCTATGTCAGGAAATCCTGGACCTGTGCTCGTTCGCAGCCCAGCATGGCATTTGTCTCCGAGCAGTCTACCTGCTGGGCCAGGACAACTGGCTAGCCGACAGGCTCAGCAGGATTCTCCAGCCCCACGAATGGCAGCTGGAATGCGGGATAGCCAATTGGCTTTGCCAGACCTGGGGGCGGCCAGTGATGGACCTATTTGCGAGTCCGAACAATCACCAGTTGCCCCTTTTTCTGCTCCCGGCTACCGCACCCAGACAGGGTGGCCGCCGATGCATTTCTGGTATCATGGTCGGTGGGCCTTCTGTATGCATTTCCCCCGACGCCTCTGGTGGCCAAGACTCTGTTCAAGATTCTCCAGGACAGAGCCTCGGTCATCCTTATCGCCCCATGGTGGCCCAGGCAACCCCGATTCCAGCTTCTACTGCAGCTAGCAGTGGAGGCTCCCATTCCCTTGGGGTCCTCCCTGCACCTTTTGTCTCAGGAGGGGGGCTCTCTCCTGCACCCTATCCTCAGCTCCCTTACTTTGATGGCGTGGCTGCTGAAAGGGTAATTCTCGCTCCGCTCCTCCTTCCAAAGAATATTGAGGAGGTCTTGCTGGCCTTGCGGAGGCTGTCAACCAGATGGACCTACACCTTCAAATGGCGCAGATATGCATCATGGTGTGAGGAGCAGGTGGATGATCCTTTCTCTTGCCCAGCGGGGGTGGTTTTGCACTATTTTCTCCAACTCTGTCAGAGTGCATCTCAGTGCCCTTGCGGCGAGCCACTTCCCAGTGGACGAGAAGCCTCTTTCCGCCCACCCCTTGGTCTCTCAGTTTCTGAGGGGCTTGCTTCTCTTGAACCCCCAGCCCGCCCTCTGGCGACTGAATGGGATCTGAATGTGGTGCTGGGGCAGCTTACTAGGCCGCCCTTTGAACTGATGACGACTTGCCATCTCTCTTGGAAAGTGTTTTTCTTGGTGGCACTCACGTCCACCCAGAGGGTGAGTGAGCTCCAGGCCCTAGTGTCAGAAAGGCCTTACACTAGGTTCTATAGGAACCAGGTGGTGCTTCACATTCACCCCAAGTTCCTTCCGAAAGTGGTCTCCTCGTTCCACCTCAACCAGGAGGTGGTTCTGCCTACATTTTTTCCCCAGGCTGCATGCCAGTCGGGCAGAGACCGTCCTGCATACCCTGGACTCTAAGAGGGTGTTGGCCTTCTATATCCAGTGTATGCAAGCACATCGGAAGGCTTCTCAGCTTTTCATATCCTATGACCCCAGTAACCCATTATTGCCTGGACAGGGAGTCCCAACAGGACAGTGCCTTCGGCCAGGCTATTCTCCATAACCTTTTCAAGGTCTAAGCAGATCCTGCCCTCTGACCCTTCTGTATTCGGGCTACCGGAGTGCTATTCCTTTAGTTGGATTTCTATTGCGGCTGCTTGCGGCTCTTGTAGAGGGAGCCTTTTTTAGCTATGGGTTCTCAGTAGCATATAGCTGGAGAGTCCCATATGTGAGGACTGACTTCCTGCTTGTTCCCGGAGAAAGCGTAGTTACTCACCTGTAACAGGTGTTCTCCGGGGACAGCAGGAATCAGTCCTCATGACCCTCCCTCCTCCCCTTGGACTTGCAGTCCTATTATTTTATTTGTTCTTATTGCCATCTTTTTTTAGCTATGTCATTTGACTGAGCAAGATGGCACCCTTTGGGGGGAAGGGCACCCCGCATGTATGATAGCAACTCCCAAAGGCTTTCTCTGAAAGCTGGGGATTTGCTCTGCACAAGGGCTCCGTCGGCACCGACGTCACCTATATGTGAGGACTGATTCCTGATGTCCCCGGAGAACACCTGTTACAGGTGAATAACTACGCTTTACCTGCAGCTCGATCCCCGATCAGGCCTCCAAAGGCCAAGGTCGGGCTACAGTGAATTTCCTCTGCCCCCTCCCACCTTTTCTGCGCCCCTGGCATACCTGATCCCCCGACTAGGGGAACTTATTCCACCTCAGAGGTGGAATAAGTTCCCTATTCAGGCCGCTGGTCCCAGGCATACAGGGCCGACATTGGAATTGGCCCTGTACGTCTGGGGTCACCGAACGTCTACTGCCCACCCTAACTTACCTCCCCCCGCAACACCCCTTTCTCGTCCCCTTCTAACCTCCCCCGTACATCGTGCAAGAAAGTTAGTTGGGGTTGGCAGAGGGGTCGAATAGTGCGGATGTCCATCCCCACTATTCGCGCCTCGGAATGACCCTGATATTGTATTATGGTATTCTCCGGGAACAAGCAGGAAGTCGGTCCTCACATATGGGTGACGTCTGTGCCGACAGAGCCCGCGCAGAAGCATCTCCCCAGCTTTCAAAGAAAGCCTTTGGGAAATGAACCACGTATGCATGGTCCACTTCCCGCCCAAGGGTACCATCTTGCCTCCTTCGTCTTTTTTTTTTTTCATGGAGCCCATAGGACATTGTTCAGTTTTCCTTGGAAAAGGTCTGATTTTTACTGTTGTATTTTTCCAGTTGCATACTGATTCCTTCCCACCCCTGAGCCATCCTACCTCGGCGCCCATTATTTATTTATTTCTCAAGTTTGTCCATTATTTATTTTCATCGAGATGCTCCTTGACCAGCATTCACGCCCTTTTCCAGCTGAAGGCCACCGACCCCCTTCTTCCAAAGGCCTCTAGTGACTTCAAAAAGTGTGACCAGTGTGGCAAAATGATGTCCCTCTTGACACACGACTGCTGCCTCCGATGTCTTGGCCTGGAGCACAAAACCAACTGCGAGCTCTGCAGAACCATGACCTCAAAGGTCTTGAAGAGCCACCATCAACAGCAGGTACGTTTTTTTTTTCAGATGTCCGACTCTGCACCGGAGCCTCCGGTGACACCACGCTCCAGGGCCCCCTCCAATACCTCGATACCCTGGGAAGCCAGAGCCTTTTCAGAATCCTGTGGCTGCTTTTCCTCCGAGCGGAAATCCCCAGAGGTGGAGCACAAGAAGAAGAAATCCTTGAAATCCCGGGAAATCCCATCCCAGGACCCACAGTCCCAGGCGTGAGTCCGAGGAGTCGGGGCAGGTGCGGCCCGCCAAGCTGCCCTGTAAGGAGTCATCGGCAAACGCCAACTGGCCTCGGACCTCCAAGGCCATTCTCATTGAGGACTTCCCCTCAAGACTACTGGACATGAAGCAGCACCATGATGTGCCCTTGGACCAGTCTCCTCCGACGCCACTCCCCGCCCAAGGATGTTGCGTTCCTTGATTTTTGTGTAGGACATGGACAAGGCCCTCGCCATCAAGGCTGAGGAGGACACTTGAACCAAGGAATTGGAGATATTCCAATACAAGGCACCCCCGAAGGAAACCCTTATGGTCCTGGTGCCCTTGATCTTCGACCGCCACTTCTTCCGAATGTGGGAAACCGGCATCAGTACCAGTTGTTAGCAGGCACCTCGACACCATCTACCAGGTACACCGAAGCCCTGGGTTCCAAAATACACATCTTCCCCACAACTCCATGGTCATGGAGTCAGCAATGCGCCGGCTTAAGAACCAAAGAAAAATTCATTGGTGCCATCCAGCAGGGAGGGCCCAAACCCTTGACACCCTCAGCTGGAAGGCTTTTCAAGGCTCAATGCTAACATGCCTGATCCAGTCCTACCAGCTCTACATTGGCATATACTTGAAGGAATTGTCAAAGGAGCTTGGTGTATTCTCGGCAGGCCTCGAGGGGGGGAAACCCCTACAGAGGTTCAAGATCCTAACTTTGGCAATAAAGAAATGCTTGAAGTTTTTGTCTGGGGCAGCCTACGATGGCTTCGAGTCATTGGCCATGGTGGCTGCAGCAGGCATCGGGACTCAATGCCAGGCATGGCTGCAATCATCCGACCTGGGACAGTGGGTGCAAAACAAACTGTCCCCTGCATAAGTGAAAATCTATTCAGGAAGCCCATGGTGGATAAAGCAGTGGAGATAGAGACCGAGTATGTGATGAGAACCAGGCTCTCCCGGAAGAAAGCCCCAGAGAAAAAGCCCTTCTTCCCGGGGAAGAAAGGAAGCTTAAGTGGTACACCACACATCCAGGCCTTCTCGACCCCTAAACAGGGCCAGCAACAAAAAGGACAGGGACATGGTCCCAGAAAACAAAAAGCTCTGAAGCCCCAGGTGCCAGTTGTGGCCCCAGCCCAGCATGTGGGAGCTTTTGACTGCCTGGGCATGACCTCCCTACCCCCATGGGGTCCTCTGCTGCCCACAGGGGGGTGCCTAGCCATGTTTGCCCACAGGTGGATAGCCATTACCACCAGCACTTGGGTGCTACAGGTAGTCAAGAAGGATTACCTCCTCCACCTACATCGGGCGCCTTTCCAGGGGAGTCCACCAGGCCTCTCCTTCACCAGACCCTACTCCTCACTGAGCTAGCAGGCCTAATCAGTGACACAGCAGTTGAGCCAGTGCCAAAACATCTCTGGGGCACAGGCTTTTCTATTCCATGTACTTCCTCATCCCCAAGAGAACGGAGGGCCTCCGACCCATCCTGGACTTGCAAGAGCTCAACAGGTTTCTGGTCAGGGAGACATTCAAGATGCTCTCTCTTGGGACACTACTGCCATTCCTCCAACAGGGAGATTGGCTATGCTTCTCCTAAAGGATGCCTACACTCACATCCTAATTCATTCCAGCCACAGAAAATACCTACGGATTATGGTGGGAGGACAGCACTACCAATACAGGGTGCTGTCCTCGATCTGGCTTCGTTGCCAAGGGTCTTCACAAAGTGCCTCGCGGTGGTCACAGCCCACCTCTGGTTTCAAGGGGCCTTTGTCTGCCAATATCTGGATGACTGGCTCATAAAGGGGTACATGGATGCAGAGGCACAATGCACCACCAGGTGCACCATCAATGCCCTGCAGCACCTGTTCATCATAAACTACCATCCAAATCCCACCTCACTCCAGCCCAGCAGCTAGAGTTCATAGGGGTGCAACTAGATACCCTCCAGGCAAAAGCCTTCATCCCTCAGGAGAGGTCAGAATGCCTCAGGGAGTTAGCTGCAGAGGTACACCAATGCCGGATGCTACCTACCCGGCTCCTACGCCATCTGTTGGGACACATGGCCTCCATGGTCCACCTACACCCATATGCTCACCTGCACATGAGGGCAGCCCAATGGTGCCTCCACTCTCAGTAGACTCAAGCTACAGGCAGACTCAGGGACAGATTGAAGGTGACCTGTCAGCTGGTGGACTACCTCGGATGATGGCACAATCCATGCCACCTTCAGGCCAGGATGCCCTTCCAGGCACCCAACCCCCAGAAGATCCTCACCATGGACACCTCACTAATGGGCTGGGGATCGCATTGGAGAGCCTCCAGGTGCAAGGTTGCTGGTCCAAGGAGGAATCCTGGTTGCAAATCAATCTGCTAGAACTCTGGGCAATATACCCAGCCCTTTGAGCATTCCGCCACCGACTCCAACACCACTCTGTGCTGATCCAGACCGACAATCAGGTCTTAATGTTCTACATGAACAAACAGGTGGGTACAGGGTCATACTCCCTCTGTCAGGAGATGGTAGCCCTCTGCTTCTATCCTGCAGGCAGAGGGATGCTCCTAAGAGCGGTGTACCTCCCGGGCCAGGATAATCCCTGTCAGACAAATTTATTCATTTATTTGAACAGTTTTGCTATACCACCCTTTCCAACAATCAGGGGCAGTTTATATCAAACAAATATCAGTTACAGAGAATGTTGTTATAAACTACGAGAGTTGCTCAGAAAGTAATGCCCCACATGTTTTTTCTCAGTCCAGAATGAAGATAGAGGTGTGAAATTGAAAGGGTAGTAACTTGAAATTCAAAGGACACATGTGTAATTTTACAGTCGTCCGACAAATAGCGAGGCGGTAGTGATCCTTCAAATGGCGTCTGTGAGTGACACACGGTACAAACAACGAGCTATCCACATATGCCAGGGTATAGTGGAAGCTGGTTAACTTAACTATATACATGATAACTATGCAGTGATATCCAATTAAAGGAAATTAATCATGTCAGGTAGATGCTGGGGTGAGATTGGTTCATTTGAGGGGGTAGAAAGGATGGTATGGGTATAGGTGTAGCTGGAAGTAGAGGAGTTTTTATAGTATTCAGAGAAAAGTAATGTTTTTAGCTCCTTTTGGAATGTCTGAAGATCTTTGATTGATCTGATGTGGTCTGGAAGAGAATTCCAAAGAGTGGGTGCTGTATTCGTGAAGGCTCTGTTGCTGGTAGCTTGTTTAGTCTTCCGGATTGAGGATGGTATTGAGAGGAGATTTTGTGTACTTTTTCTCCTGCTCCTAACATCTGTTTGGGCGTGTATCTTGGTTGTAAGATAGGAGGGGGAGATGATATTGAGTAGTTTGAATGTAGTAACTATTGTTTTGTATTTTTATCCTGCTTATTATCGGGAGCCAGTAGAGATTACTGAGAATGGGGGTGATATGATCAGATAGACTTGCCTTGGATATAATCCTGGCAGTTACATTCTAGGCTAATTGAAGTGGATATAGGTTCTTTTTAGGCAGGCCCTGTAACAAGCTGTTACAGTAGTCCAAGTGAGGGATAATTAGAGCTTGGACTACTGTTCTGAAATCGTGTGTTTCTAGGAGAGGTCTGAGGTGCTGGGTTGTTCTTAGCTTGTAGAATATGATTCTAGCAGTCTGTTTTATTTGAGCTGACATGTTGAGAGCTCTATCAATTATGATACCTAGGTATTTTACCTCATGTCTGACTGGCAAGGTTGTGTGTGGAAAGTAAATGTTGAGGAGGGAGTGAAATTCAGATTTTTCGTCATAAAGAGTATTTCAGCTTTTTTGAAATTTATATGAAGGTTGTTTGAGTTAAGCCATGATTCTTCCTCGATTATGCAATCAGTGATGTTGTGGTATGTTGGGTTTTTTATATCTACTGGAGCATATGCCATAATGTCATCTGCATAGATGTGGTATTTGAAATTGTGTTTTTTTGAAGATTGCACATAATGGTTGAAGATGTAAATTAAACAGGAGGGCAGATAAAGCAGAACCTTGAGGAATTCCCTGTTCCTCCTGAAGGAAGATGGTGGATGATTCTTGATTGATTTTTACATATTGAAAGCGGTTGTAGATGTATGAATTGAACCATTTTAATGCTGTTCCAGTTATACCTATTTGAGCTAGTTTTGACGTGAGGATGCTGTGGTCAATGTTATCAAAGGCAGAGGTGATATCTAGAAAGACCAGGATGAAGTGGATCCCTTTACAGCAACAGGATAAAATCAAAATAAATTGAACCATCTAAATTCTCAACAAATAGTGTCCTACATGGAATGGTGGTTCACTCTAAACAGACATGAGGAGGGGTGGCCTGCACGGAGCAGCAGGTGCAACTACTCTTGCCATCATACTGGGCAGACTAGATGGACCATACTGGTCTTTATCTGCCATCATTTACTATGTTACTATGAAGGCTTGATTTGGATTATCTAATCCACAAATGAGAGTATTGAATAAGACCAGGAGCAGAGTTTCTACGCCATGGTATGGGCAGAAACCGTATTGGTGTTCGTCAAGAGGCGCATTAAGGTCAATTTACTGTAACTGCATTTGGACTATTTTTTCTATTATTTTTGCTAGCGATTGGTCTATATGAGGTTGGGTCATCTTTATTGAGGGATCTGTTTTTGAGAATGGGGCGAATGATGGATAGTTTGAGTGTGTCTTGAAGGAGGGACAGTATTGAGAATAATTGGTGCTAGTTCAACTTTAGCTGCTTTTATCCATGAAACCGGACATGGATCCAGATGAGAGGTGGTGGTGTTAATTTTCATAATTGTTTGAGTTGTTTCTCCTTTATGAGGTGGAAGATGTGCCATTTATTGGTGGTGGGTTGGCATTCACCGAGGGGAGGCAAAGCTGAGAGGTTTTTGTTTTTTAGTTTTGGTGCAAAGTGATTTGCTATAGTTTGTGGGTTAATGGGGGTGCTGTTTGTCATATTTATGTGTGTCTTGGTTGAAGATTTTACATTTTCAAAAAGCTCTCTAGGGCAGTTGATAGCTTTGTATAATATAGTAGTATGGTGGTCCTTCTTTGCTCTGAGAATCATTTCTTTATAGGCGTTGAGTTCTGTAATGTAGAGTTCCTTGTCTTTGGGGGTTTTCCTTGCCCTCCCATTTTTTCTCCAGTTTATGGAGCTCCTTCTTAAGGATGCATATATCTTGTGTATACCATTTTTCTGAGGGCCTGCGATGGGTTTTCTTATTCAAAATTTTGGGTATCGCAGCTTTATTTATTATAGTGAACCAGTTTTTTGTCTCGTTTAGATCCTGTTTGAATGGTAAGTTGTGTGGTTACCTCATCCAGGAAGGCTTCTTTATCGAAGTGCTTAAAGAGTATATTTTGGTGAGTTGTATTGTTAGGTGTCTGAGTGGAGAGAGGGACTGGGAAATTCATTCGTTTTGTGAAATGATCAGACCAAGGGACGTGGGTTCAGGTGGGGGCGGAGTATTTTGGATATACGGTAAGAGGCTTAGGGAGGAATATCAAATTGAGGGTGTTACCCTTGATGTGAGTGGGATGATTCATTGTTTAGAGGGAGCCCATTTCTTCCATGAATTCAAGAAAGGCAGTGGATTGTTGCAAAGGAAGAGATGCCAAGTTAGTCTCCAAGGATGATATGTTTTTTTCATAGGAGAGGTGCATGTCTATTCAAATATGGAGGAGAGGTTAAGGTGATTGTTGGTAAGTGGTCTGTAGAGGAGGCATATTGCTACATTTTTTTTTCTTTTTTTTTTTCTCTTTTTTTTTTTCTTTTTTTATAGTTCCCCAAATAGTTACACAGCCATCCCAGTTGAAAGGTATCCCCCCACCACTACCCCCCAAAGAGTCTAGCCAGTAAGTACTTTCTTCTTATCTAAGTCTCCTTTCCCCCATACCACCCTCCCCCCTCCAACCCCCCCCCCCACAGCCCCTCTCCCCCTCCCGTCCCCTGCAGCCCTGCCAATGTTGCCGGCCACCCACAATATTTTATTTATTTTTATTTATTTTAGAAAAATCATTTTTATTAACTTATGTCAAACATGGTAAACATACATAACATGTACATCATCAGAAACCAAACCCAAACCCTAAGCCCAAAGGCTGAACACCACCATCTGTCCAATCATAGGCTAGTGCGGCTCCTGAGCCCCTCCCCTCGCCCCCCCCCCACACCGGCCATATTGCAACTACCCCACGAGAACATAAGGTGGGGGCCGGTCGGGGCCTATCCACTCTCAAACGGGCATGGTTCATATCCACCAGGGCTGTCCCAGTGGCTCCTACTGATCCCCCACCCCCACCCCCCCACATCCCCCACTCGACCTCCACCCCTCCCCCCTGCCCCCCCACCCGCCAGTCATCCCCCCACCCCCTTCCCTCTTCCCCTCCCCCTCCACCCCCCCCCCCACCTGCCAGCCTAACAACAAGAAGAGCTCCCCCTATACCACCCAATGGTCCACCTTGATGGCAATACTCCAGGACCTACCCAGGAAACTGAGCCCAGACCTGTTCTAGACGCTCGCCCACAGCACCCCCAACTGCTCTCGCCGTTCGCATTTCCAGGGCTCTAAGATCCCCCATGGCCCGTTCCCACTCCCCAATCCCCGGAGGTGAGCTCATTAGCCAGTGGCGCAAGATACATTGCTTCGCTATGACAAAGGCCCGAGCACAAAGACTCCGTACCGCCTTCGACAGTCCGGTGCCTCCCTGATAGACCCCCAACAGACCCCAAATGGGAGTGATCTGTAGCGTGCATCTCACCCGTTCACTCAGCATGGCGCCTATTGCATCCCAGAATGGGCGTAGGAGGGAGCAGTACCAAAATCTATGTATCAAAGTGCCTGGCACACGTTGGCACAAAGTGCAGCTGTCCGTCTCCACGAGACCTACCCGCGCCGCCCAGACATTATGTCCGTACGCTCTCCACAAAAACTTAAATTGAGTCTCCTGCAGTAGCACCGACTCCGAGAGGGTTTTAATAGCCGTAAATGCCGTACCCAACAACTGCCCAGTCATGGTGGGCAATTGGTCCCGTCGCCACCTCCCGGCCAGGTCCTCTAAGGCCTGGTCTGCCCCGGTACGTCTACCCCCAGGATAAAGTTCGCTCCGCAAAGATTTGACGGTCAGGGTACCAGCAAGGGCCTCAAATAATTCCAACATACCACCCAGCTTCAAGAGGGACCCCTCCCGCCGCTGCAGGGTACGAACATAATGCCTAACCTGCAGATAAAAGTAGAACTCATGTTGCTGCAACTGGTAACGGGCCCTCAACGAGGCAAAGGAGTCCAACTCCGCAAAGCCCGGCAGCCTCAAATGCCCAATATAGTGGATGCCTTTCCGCGCCCAGTTACTCACTACACGACTTTCGCTGCCGGGGACAAAGTCCGCGTTCCCTGCTAGAGGCAGGTAGTCAGTATACTGCCACGCACACCCACGAATATGACACAGGCTTTTCCAAGCCAGTCTAAGTCCCCGCAGGCTCAGGGAGCGCCGCCAAAGGGGGGGTAACCCCCGCAAGGGAGAATGAAGCAACCGGACTGGACAACGACCTCCCGATAGATCGAGTAGCAAGTCCAGCGGGAGGATCTCACCTGCCCGCTCCAATAAATCTCGAAGGGCTCTCGTCAAGTAGAGCACGTTATACTCCCGAAGGGAGGCCAGTTGCGCCCCGCCCACCTCGCCCTCCCACATTAAAGCCACCAGAGCAATACGAGGCTTACGGCCTTTCCAGAGGAACTTCGATAAATGCTTCTGTAGCAGCTGCAAATCCCACTTCAAGAGCCAAAGGGGGAGATGCCGCAGCACATACAGCCACCTAGGGACTTCGACCATGTTAAAAAGAGCTATGCAGCCCTTCAAAGAAATCGGCAATTCTCGCCAACGCTTCAATCGGTCAATGGTACGCTCCAGTAGTGGCCCAATGTTCACGCGGTACAACCGTGCTAACACGGAGGGAATCTGGAGGCCTAAGTAGCGAAATTGACCATCCGCCCAGCTCAAGGGGAAATCCTGCCGCCAAGTCCCTCGAACCTGGTCACCCACATCCAAAGCCAAGGACTTCGCCGCATTTATCTTCAAACCGGAGAACGAGCCAAAGCGGTCAATCAACGCCAGAGCTGCCGGGAGGGACCTTCGAGGGTTCATAAGACATAACATATCGTCCGCGAACGCACTAACCTTCAGCCCCCCCTTAGCCCACTCCATCCCCTGTACCTCCTGTGAGTGTAATAGCTGGAGCAGAAGCGGCTCTAGCTGGAGGACAAACAGAATAGGGGATAGGGGGCAACCCTGCCGAGTCCCCCGCCGCAGGGGAAAAGTGTCAGATCGATCCCCTCCCACCATCACATATGCCAGCGGTTCCTCATATAAGGCTCGTATCCACCCCAAAATGGCCCCATCCATACCAAATCTCTGCAACGCCTCAAACATATAATCCCAGGAAACCCTATCAAAAGCCTTTTCGGCGTCCAGACTAACCAACAGCAACGGGGTTCCCACATGCACGCAACACTCCATGCCCAACAGAACACTATTAATGTTTCTAGTCGCATCTCGCCCCTGTACAAAGCCAGCCTGATGTCGGCCAACCAACTTGGGGAGAACTGCCTGGATCCGGCCGGCCAACACCAAGGCGAAAATTTTCATATCGTAATTGATCAGCGAGATCGGCCGATAAGCAGCCGGGTCCCCAGGGTCCTTGCTCTCTTTGTAAATGAGGGAGATAGAGGCCATACGCATGTCCCTGGGGAATCTCTCTACCTCCACCACCTCCGCGTAAAGGGCTGCTAAGGTCGGCGTCACTTGGCCTTCCAGCATCTTATAAAACTCCGCCCCGTAGCCATCCGGCCCTGGGGCCTTATGAGGCTTGCCACACCTGATAGCTTTCTGAATTTCGCCGCCGGAGACAGGTCTGTTTAACTCCAGCAGTTCCTGCGGTGAGATTTGTGGAATCGCAAGACCCTCAAAGAATCGTCGCTCCGCCTCCCGGTCCTCCGTCCCGGGGGTATACAAAGTTTCGTAAAACTGTTTAAATATCCCCGCGACCTTCTTGGAATCACTCTGCTTCCTCCCCTCCGCATCACGGATAAGCGTAATAACCTTCGAACTTCCCCCGTCGCGCACTAATCGTGCAAGTAGTTTACCCGTTCGGTTACCGTAGCGAAAAAGTTGGTGCCGATAATAATGCAAGGAATGGAGCGCTCTCTCCTGTAGGAGGGCGTTCAGCCTCGTTTGCAAAGCTAAGTATGCCCGAGTACGTTGTCCCGTCGGGTCTCGCCCCACCCCCTTCTTCAACTGCTCAAGCTCCCGGGTGAGATTCACGATAGCGCCATTAAGCCGCTTCTTTTCCGCTGCCATATATGCAATAATATGACCCCGCATGACCGCTTTGCCCGCCTCCCACACCGTGGCTACGGACGGGCAGCTGGACTCATTAAATTCTAGATATTCTGCCCACTTCTGCCGTAGAAAAAGCACGAATTCCTGATCCTGTCCCTTCTGTCGGGGGAAGGACCATCGGAACCCATCCGCTCCAGGGCCCCTCCAATCAATCCAGACCATAGCGTGATCCGAAATCACAATAGGCCTAATCTCAGCCCGCTGCACTTTCCCAAAAGCTGTCTCGGAAACAAGGATGTAGTCTATGCGCGACCAAGTATTATGGGCTCTAGATAGGTGGGTATAGTCGCGCTCCCCCTCATGCAACACGCGCCACACATCTAACAGGCTACCCATCTGACAAAAATAATTCACCCCTCTTCTCATCCACCCTACCCCCTGCACTGGGTGGGATTTATCAAGAGCCGGATCATGTGGGCAATTGAAATCCCCAGCCAAAATAACGGGAATCCGCGGAGCCGCCTCCAATCTCTGCAGAATGCCACGAAAGAATGCATGCTCATAGACATTTGGGGCATAAATATTGCCAATAAAGACTTCTCCAGACATTCGCACATGCAGGAATAGATAACGGCCCCGAGGGTCCACCTCCTCTCGCAGCACTTCAACCGGAATCCCCTTCTTGATCAGTATCGCCACCCCCCGCTTCTTCCCCATAGCAGAAGCCGCGTACACCTGGCCCACCCAGTCTTTCCGTAGTTTAAGGTGCTCAAGAGCGTTCAAATGAGTTTCCTGCAACAGGGCAATCTGGGCCCCCTCTTTCTTTAAGGCCTGGAGGACCTTGGTGCGCTTAACCGGGGTATTAAGGCCCCCCACATTCCACGAGAGCACCCTCACATTAGATCCCAGTGTAATAATGGGTGTGGGTTAGCGTCAACTCCCCATGGGGGTTGCGATGTGGTAATGCCAGTAGCTGCCCAGCCTCAGCTCCCGGCCCACTCCCCTCAGAGTCACATCTAGGCCACAGACCCAGCCAGTAGTACAGGGCTCGCAAGGGTAAGATCGCTCCTTCTAGTAGGCAGGTTACCCCCCTCCCCAACTCCCGCCCCCACCCCCCTGCTCCTCCCTTGTCCCGACCCCCTCGCCCCCCCTCCCCCCCCACCCTCCCCCTCCCCATCCCCCCTCCCCCTTAATCATAAACACAACCGCCTCTCCCCTACCCCAATACCCACAAGGCTATTGCCACGGCCTGCTAAGCCGCGGCCTGACTTCCCTGTGTGTGCACCGCAGGGCCGCCTCGGCTCCAAATATCCATGACCCCCAATAACCCACCAACAACTGAGTCCCGCAACACAAGCATATGTAGAGCTGCAGTGAGCACTCCCAAACAGTCAGCACACTCGGTCCCGGCACTAGCCGTCTGCAATATCGTGCTCGGAGTACCGAGCTCAGAATAACCCCCCCCCCACCTCCCGCCGCCCCCAGCAAAGAATAACAGGGAGGCGGAGGCCACCACCTGCTGATAGAGACCCCCTGGGGTAGAGGGTTCATAGTCTTCCGAGGAGAGTCTCAAAGAAAGTCTCGGGGTCCAAAGTAGTCTCTCTCCTCCACCGCAAGGGCACTGACAAGCCTACTTCTGCTGCATCCGCGTGGGAAGGGCAGGAATGATAACAGTGTCCGTAGCCAGCCAGCGCCATGCTCACAAGCTCACCCCGGCACCCTCATCCAAGGACTCCAAAAAGGCTTTAGCCGCCCCTGCCGAGGCGAAGGCATGGTTCTGCCCCAAGTGCGTAACCCGGAGGACTGCCGGGAAGGCCAAGGTAAAGCGCACCTTCCTCTGAAACAGCGCAGAACAGATGGGGGCAAATTCCTTCCTTTTTCCCGCCACTGCCGCCGAGTAATCCTGGAATAGCGGCAATTTTTGATTGTCAAGCTGTAGGTCCCGTTTGCTTCGGTAAGCCTGTAGCAGCTGTGCTTTATGCTGAAAGTTTAATATACGGGCTATCACCACCCGAGGTCTCTGACGGGCGTCGGTTTTAGGCCCGATCCTGTGGGCTCTTTCCACCTTAATATCCCCCACTAGTGCCGGCAGGCCCAATGCATTAGGGAGCCAAGATTCAATGAGGGGCAGTAACATAGCATCTGTGGTAGTCTCAGGAATCCCGACAAGGCGAATATTGTTGCGTCTTGATCTATTCTCAAGATCGTCAACTTTGTCCAACAGGGCTGCTATTTGGGCTGCTCGGGCCTTGTCCACTCGTGCCATACTGCCCCCATCGTCCTCCAGTGCCGACACTCGCTGCTCAAGTTCATCCACGCGCTGGCCCATCTCACCCAGTGCAGCACCCAGCGCCTCCAGTTTGCCCAGTATTTGGTCGAACTTCGGGTCAAGTAGTTTCACTACCTCTCTCGCCATCTCTTCCGAAGCCGATTCGGTGCTTTCAGTACCCGGGGAGGCCGGGCTCAACGCCGCCGGCTGCGTGGTTCCCGGTTTGGGGCCCTTCTCTTTCTCTTTGCGCGCCGGCATCGGCATTGGGCAAAAGAAAATGTAATCCGCTCCAAAATGCAACCGTAGGGTGCCGACCCTTTCAGAGGTACCCCCTCAGGGGATAGGGCAGGAAATTGTGGGGTTAGCAGATGAAAGTCAAAGGTTAATCCCGAGGCGGTCCCGGAGCGAGCTGAGAGACGTCCTCACTCGCTCATGTGCCACCGGAAGTCGGTCCAGCAGTTTAAAAGATAGATGAGTCACGGGAACAGAGAAATATTCCCACAACTGCTTTCTTTTCTGAAGTGGTAGGTAGTCGGTGGCTAGCAACGGCTCCCTCCTGCCGTGCTTACCCGGCTTACCAGGTAGCGCTGGCCCTGTTCCCCCTCTTTTCTGACCTCATCCCCCATGTCCTTCATCTCTTCACTCTCTTCACATATTCCTGCAATGTCCAGCATCACCCTTTGTCTCCCTATGGTCCCCTCCCATATCCCAAATAAAAGCAGCAAACATATTCATAGCGTACCAGAGAGAATCAAAAAGCGAGATGAAAAAATCTTCAACTGCACACCAGTGAAATTTAAGAGGAGTAGATTTATTTGATGACCAAACTACTTCAATTCACCCTTCACTGATGTGGACAAATGATAGAGGAAACACACTGAATGATCTTTGATTAAACTAGTGTTTACAAGATCAGAAATTGGTTCTTCAGAGAGAGAGGTTATAAAGTTCTGGAAGCTTAACTTTCAGGTGCTCCCTTCAATTGAAGAAGTCTGTTTAGATGAAACATGATTGTGTAGGGCGAATTGAAGCAGTTTGCTTCTCTAATAAACCTCTTCCTGTAATATCTCATTGGTGTGCAGTCGAAGATTTGTTCACCTCACTCCTTGGTTCCCCCCTCCATCTTCCCATGGTTGCCTTCCATGTCCAGCATTATCCCTCCAACTTCCCAAGGCACTTTCCATGTTCAGCATCCTTTCACATCAGAGAGAGGCAGCACCTGCAGGGCCTTCAAAGCACACAAGTTCCTGAAAGGCTTTAAAATTTAGGTTCATGTTGATGCTGGCAGTGACTTTTCTCAGCAATGATAGGTGGCGGTGGCAGTGCTGCATGGACCTGTCCTGGCACTCTGACCCCTCTATTGGAATTGAGAACAGGAGGCTGCCAAAGACATAAGAATAGAGCCTTGAAATCAGGGACAATCCCCAAAAATCAGGGATATCGGGCAACCCTACCCATGTGTCCACCAGGAAGGAAACGGCAAACTGCCACGTAGTTGTGCGCAGAAAAACAATATAGAGACTTGGGCAGCGTTTAAAACTCACAACTTTTATTGGTCCATATGTAAAAGGGGGGCCAAACCCAACACAGGCCGTGTTTCATACTGTACTTCTTCAGGGGTTGAGGCACAACATAAAAACTTGGAACCATAAAGGAACTGCCAACTGTTGAAAGAGGATACTATGAACTCTAGGAAATGGAAAAAAGCATCTTTCAGGAAATGGAAAAAAGAGCCAAACGACGAAACCTGGAAACAGCACAAGCAATGGCAAGTCAAATGCAAGGCATTGATAAAGCAGGCAAAGGGAGAATTTGAGAAGAAGCTTGCTGCGGAAGCAAAAACGCGAAATAAAGATTTTTTTCAAGTACATTCGTAGCAAAAAACCTGTGAGAGTCAGTTGGTCCATTAGATGATAGAGGAGTTAAAGGGGGCACTAAGAGGCGACAAGGTGATAGCGGAGAGACTGAATTCTTTGCTTCGGTCTTTACTAAGGAAGATGTAGGGATGTTACCCATGACTGAAGTGGTATTTAAAGGTGCAGAAGAATTGAAGGAAATATCAATACATCGGGAAGATGTATTACAACTATTAGATAAACTGAAGAGTAGCAAATCACCTGGGCCGGATGATATACATCCAAGGGTTTTGAAAGAACTGAAAAATGAGATTGCAGACCTGCTATTAGTAATCTGTGAACTATCATTAAAATCATCTCTAATACCTGAAGATTGGAGGATCGCCAATGTAACACCAATTTTTAAAAAGGGTTCCAGGGGTGATCCGGGAAACTACAGACCGGTGAGCCTCACGTCAGTACCGGGAAAAATGGTAGAAACCATCTTAAAGAATAAAATTACTCAGCATGTAGATAGTCATGGCCTAATGGGAGACAGCCAACATGGCTTTAGACAAGGAAGATCTTGTCTTACTAATCTGTTATGTTTTTTTGAAAGTGTGAATAAACAGGTGGACAAAGGTGAGTAGGTTGATACACTATATCTGGACTTTCAGAAAGCCTTTGACAAGGTCCCTCATCAGAGACGTTTGGCAAAACTAAAGAGTCATGGGATAGGAGGCAGTGTACTACTGTGGATCAAGAACTGGTTAAAAGATAGAAAGCAGAGGGTTGGGCTAAATGGCCAATTTTCCCAATGGAGAAAGGTGAATAGTGGTGTACCCCAGGGATCTGTGCTGGGTCCGCTGCTTTTTGACATATTCATAAATGACCTGGAAAGTGGAATAACGAGTGAGGTTATCAAATTTGCAGATGAGACAAAACTATTTAAAGTTGTTAAAACCCAAGAGGATTGTGGAAAATTGCAAGAGGATAAATTGGAAGACTGGGCATCAAAATGGCAGATGAAATTTAATGTGGACAAGTGCAAAGTTATGCACCTAGGGAAGAACAACCCAAACTATGGTTACACGATGCAAGATTCCACATTAGGAACCACCACCCAGGAAAACGATTTAGGCGTCATTGTGGATAGCATGTTAAAACCCTCGGCCCAGTGTTCAGCAGCAGCCAAGAGAGCAAATAGAATGCTAGGTATCATAAGGAAAGGAATGGAAAATAAAACAAAAGATATTATAATGCCTCTATATCGTTCCATGGTGAGACCGCACCTTGAATATTGTGTGCAATTCTGGTCGCTGTATCTTAAAAAGGATATAGCGTTATTAGAAAAGGTTCAGAGAAGAGCCACCAAAATGCTAAAGGGGATGGAAAGATACTCCTTTGAAGAAAGGCTAAAAAGGTTAGGGCTCTTTAACCTGGAAAAGAGACGGCTGAGGGGAGATATGATAGAAGTCTATAAATTAATGAACGGAGTGGAACGGATAAACGTAGATCGATTGTTTACGTTATCAGAATATAGAAAGACTAGGACATGCAATGAAACTACAGGGTAAACTATTTAAGACTAATAAAAGAAAATATTTTTTCACTCAACATGTAATCAAACTCTGGAATTTGTTACCGGAGGATGTAGTAAAGGCTGTTAGTGTAGCTGGTTTTAAAAAAGGTTTGGACAAGTTCCTGGTGGAAAGGTCCATAAACCATTATTAAGAAGGGACCCAGGATATCAAGGTCGGGTGTTCAAATCCCACTAGAGGACAGCAACATTGGGCCGGAAGGACTGGGGTTTCTAGTCCCATTGCGGAACCTGTGTCTTTTGGGGAAACCTCTAGGTACGTATGACCTAGATTGGCCACTGTTGGAAACAGGATACTGGGCTTGATGGATCTTGGTCTGACCCAGTATGGCATATCTTATGTTCTTATCCCAGTATTGCAGTTTCGTTCGGAACAAACAGTTGTGGGAACCAACCATATATGAGGTATATCAGCCGTAAAAGTCCAAAAACCAAATAACACATCAAGAGCCTTGGTTTTTGGACTTTTACGGCTGATATACCTCATATATGGTTCCCACAATTGTTTGTTCCGATTGAAACCGCAATACTGGGATATTTCCTAGAGTTCATAGTGTCCTCTTTCAACAGTTGGCAGTTCCTTTATGGTCCCAAGTTTTTATGGTGTGCCTCAACCCCTGAAGTACAGTACGAAACATGGCCTGTGTTGGGTTTGGCCTCCCTTTTACATATGGACCAATAAAAGTTGTGAGTTTTAAATGCTGCCCACGTCTCTATTGTTTTTCTGAACCCTACCCATGTGTACATGCACAGTCACCAACCAGTCAAAGACTGTGATCCATTGATAACATCGGATGCCATTTCCAGGTATAGGGGTTCTCTGCAATGTACGTATGCACAAGCCAGCTCAGCATCTAAAAAGCTCTGTGATCAGGATTTGAAAGATTTCTCAATGACATACTCACCAGGTATTTCCACCCCCTCCTCTTCCTACTCCTCCCCCCCCCCCCCATCCTCAATTTATTTTGCAAGTTAGGAGGGGCTGTACATGTTGAGAGCATTTCTTCTGTGGAAATTGCTCACTTTCCACCCTGTCCCTGTATAGCTTGTTCCTTCTTTCCATCCTCCTCCCCTCAAGTAGATGCAGCCCTCTTTTCTAAAAGGTTGGATTCCTGTGCTATGCCTCCCATTTCTCTTTAGCAGTGGAGATGTTTCCTGCAACCCTGCTGCTTCCTGTTGGCAGTTAAGGTTTGTGATTTATTGAATTTGATATACCACAAATAATAGAATGTCTAGACATTTTACATCATATAATAGAAATAAAAGCTTACAGATCAAATAAATAATAAGTAATAGAAAAGTCACAAATGAAATAACTCCACTTGCAAGAACATAAGAATATACATAAAAATAAAAGGAAAAAAAGAGAAGAAATAAAAGGATCTGTACATCTGTACATTTATTGTGGGATCACTCTCAGAAACCAGTTCACTAAGAAAGCTGCTCTGATGTTTGGACTAAGACAATGGTACCTGGAAATTATACCAGGAAATAACTATAACCGGTTAGACTCAAACCTAACAAGTTAGAAGCAGCCCTAAACAATTGCTACAGGCTACAACAGTGGGGCTGGGGAGAAGGAGTGTTCCTCATGGTCCCTCTCTATTGCTTCCCTTAGGCAGCAGCTGCAGGGGTGTGTCATGTGTGACAGCATGCTGTCATTTCCTAGCAATGGCAGGTGATATTTACAGGTTTGCTCTGATTCCTGGACGTATACATCAGGGGAAATAGTGGCTAGATGAACTACTGCAAGGGGAAGTGAAGGGGAGAAAAGGATTTTGGATTTAGCTCATGCTGTTATCAGGAGTGTAGCTCAAGGTGACTTATGTACAGTAGGTATTCCCTGTCCCTTATACCTGAGGCAGTGGAAGGTTGCGTGACTTGCCCTAGATCATGAGTGGCAATGATATTTCAACTTGGCTCCCCTGGTTCTCAGCCTGCAGCACTATTAGGCTAGTCCTCAGTTACTGACAGAAAAATGGTGAATTGGCTCTGGAAAGAACTGTGTCCCGCCACAGGCCTTTTTAGCTACAGGAGGTTTCTGTGTGTCTCGCATGTGGCTGTAAGTGGGAACTAAGCCACAAGGGAGAGGGTTCTAGAGTTTTCACGCTATACTGCTATGTTGTGCCATAACCAACTAGTGGTTGTTAGATTCGTGAGACAGTCAAAAGCAAAGTGAGTGATTTGTAGGTTAAACCAGTGAAGCAGGCCCCATGAAGAAAAAGATGTAAGTTTTCTTTCTCTTGCATACATGTCACTTGTAATTCTATGTAGCCTTTACCCCTAATCACCCCACTGTTGATTAGCTGTTAGGTAGTTTGAATAGGGGGTGATACTTTCTTGCTGCTTTTTTGTTGTTGCTAATTTTTATTGAATGACCAAATGGCCGGGAGTACTTCAGCTTTGGAAACAACGCTGGTTCCCTTTTTCAGATGGCCTTAGTTCAATTTAATAAACTGAGTAATCTACCACAGTCGCTTGAAAGCATGACAGTTATTTTGACATATTTAACAAAGACTCCAGAGTACAATTATTCCACACTGTAACACAGCAGGTCTAATTTATCAAAGCCTTTCTCCCATTCTGTGCCAGTGAGTAAACCCTTTCAATATATCAAGCCCCACATGTGAAATGTTCTGCTTAGGTACTGCTCCGAGGAATTCCCACAGATTGTTCCAGATAGAGGACCTAACTGCTCTTTTGCTCTCATTCTTTTTCTGGCTGCTTATCACTGTCAAACTATTCAAAAGCCGATTTTGCAATCTGAGAAGAAAAACACCCCCTCACCCACACAAAGGGGGTTGATTAGCACAAGGTTGAAACTGGAAAGCAGCGGTGCCTATTATTAAGACTTCAACCCTGGTCCATTTACACTTCTTTCTTCTATATTAATTACTTGAATACCTGTGTTTATTTTTATTTTTTATATGGTTTTTTTTTATCTTTCCCTTCACTCACTTCATGCTCAGGATTGTCTTGCCGTTATGTAGTTGATGTTTTACCAACAAATCAATGAATTCATAGAACACAGAATCCTAGTTCATACTTTATGGGTCATGTTTACTAAAGGTTAACGTGCATTAGCCCTTATTAAACATGAAAGCTGTAGACAAGCTGCCCAAAGAAGTGTTCCATGTGCTTGCTTTGGGGGAAAAAATTGTTCATAAAGATATAGAAATGGAAGGAGAGCTTCGGAGAAAGCTTTACTACAAGTGAATGTGAATTTATGGCATTGTAGTTTTGTGAAAACTGATAGGCCATGATCAGCATGTGTTGTCACTGTACACAACTGAAAGGCAATAGATTTTATTGCGCAGAAGTATCTCAGAAGGAGTTGCTTGAAGATTTTATAATAGATGCATTGCCATCAGTTAAACCATGCTCTGAGGGAAATATCTGCATTTTGGGTGACGTTTACGAATTGCTGTGCAGAGTCAGTTTCTCTACTCATCTGAGCTGTACAATTCCAAAACCAATTTTTGTGTCTCTAATTTTTTTTTTCTTTTTTTTTTCTTCTTCAAGGATTCAGTTAGCAGGAATGACAATGTCTCGAACCCCTCTTAGTCTTGGTCACTACAAAATGGTGGCACATAATCGTGATGAAGGAAATCAAGAGAATCAAAAAAGGTAATTCAAGTGGCGGTGCCACACTAGAATCCCAAGGATCTCCTAATGCAATGATAAAATGCACTGATATAGTTATATTTTCCCCAAAATACACAAATGAAACTGACAGCAAACACGTGTCTAGCAACAGTCTCTGGTGTGATGATTTTTAGTGCAATTTAAAAAAAATGGCATTAAAAATGAATAATATAAGCACTTTACTCCTGTTGAAGGTAAAACTAACTTTTAGGGACCCTTTTCTAATGTGCAGTAAAGTGTTGCAGTTTCCACACGATAGGCCTCTACAGTAACTGTTGGGGGTGTTCCCAGCATCTCTGCATACAGTTACCACAGAGAAAAACCTTTTACCATGCATTAAGTGCACATTGCCAAGAAAATGCAGAAATAGGGTTGCCAGGAGTCAGCATTGACTTACATAGTAATGTAGCGGCAGAGCGTAAACAATCCAATAATACCAGGAGTCTATTCAGAAGGTCCAAATCATTTATTGTGCACAAGACTCAAGCAGAATCACATTCAAAATGGCTGAGCAATGGTTTCTAGCAAAACAACAACTTTTATACCTTCCTTCTCCATTCTGAACATAGGCAACTTTTCATTGGTCCCAGTAACCCCTTTTGCCCCATCTATAGGTCCCGGTGCCGTTAGGTAGGTATACAATGAGGACCTTTGTCTGGGCTCAGCACCTGTTTCCCCCCCTTACAGCCCTCATTACAATGGTCAGTTCTTAGACTCTTGATGCATCTCTTCTCCAAGGTCACTAGCTAGCTGGAATATGTGTGAAAGCAGGGCACTGTAACCTTTCTTTCAACAAAGTTAATTCCATAGAAGCTTCTCACATCCCTATCAGTACCAATTAAAGCTGTTTTTCTATCTTTTCTAAGTTTCGATTCTGCTTAGCTATGCTTGGTTATGCTTAGTTAAGTTTCGATTCTATGGAGGCAGCATTCAGGGGGGTTTTCATTCCTCTGGGCCTAACCACAGGCTTCATTTACAGGTCAAGCTGCTTAGGCCTGTCTGTTTAGTTCAAGCAGCATGGATCATAGGCCTTCGCCTACCACATTCCCCCCTTTGATTATTCTCACCCACAAGTGAGAAAGGGTGAGAATCAAATCACATAATACTAGGTAAAGGTATCACTCTGTGGTATAGGGTAGTAGTTTCACATAGCTAGTATCTTTGTAGCTGCCTTGCGCTCTACAGTATTATTAATAACTGAAGTTATCATTCGCAAGCAAAGTGGCAAGAAACAAGGGAGCAACAAGCAGATAGTCAGAGTCCATAGTTTGGCAAGAGTGGGAAAAAACTAAAGGAGTAGAAGGTTCAGGAGCATTTATGCCGGACCACCAAGATGTCGTCTTTGTTGTGCTGTTGTAAAACTTTGAATTTAGACAGTCCAGCTGTCCAATCTTCATAGCAAATTGTGGTCCGGTGCGAACAAAACACAAACTGTCAACAATGGGGTGGGCCAATACCCACTCACTAGTAGTATTATGTAAATCAGTCTGATTGTAGGGGATGGAATAATTCAGTTCTTGAGCCTCCCAAGGCCACTGATCTCCCATCTTGGTTCCTCCACAAAAGAAACAGTCATAAATGTGGAGACTAGATGCTACTGCTCCAGCAAGTTCAAGAAACAAGTTCTGGGAGGCATGAGGAACCTTTAGCCCAGTTCGTGTGGTACTTATACAGTCTGCACAGGGAGGTAAAGCAAAAGTCATTTCAAAGCACCCCAAGGCTGCTGCCGAAATAAAGCAATAATAAGAATTCATAATGGGCGTAGTCTCTGGAAAATTGGTGGAACTGTCGGCATCCACAACAGATAACAGATGTAGAGTTGATTGTAGATCCTCGAGCTTCTGCCGTACGTAGACCTACCAGCTTTGTGACAGGAGTAGGGCTGTAGATTCCAAAGTATCACTGTCCTCTGGGATGTCTCAGGTTCTTAAAATATCATAGTACAGTCTCTCAGGCTATTATTGCCTCCTTAGAGCAGTTCACTTTTTAGGAGATCAAAACAGTTTTTTGTTTTTTTCAGAGCATTTGAACACAGTCTCTCAGAAGACTCAATTTCTTAACACAACACAGTCTATTTCTGATGATTGCAGCTTTCTCCAGATGCGAGGCTTATCTTCAGATAAACAGACAGTCTTGAAATAGTGCAGTTTCCGAGGGACCAATAAGTCTTAGGTCCGTGGCTGTTGTCGTAGGGTGAGGCGCAATGGAGTCTCAGGATGCTGTACAGTAGTCCAGTGATCAGGTTCAGAAGCAGTTGCTGGCTTTACTCGACTATGATGGATCCAAAGTTCGAATTCTGCGACTTTTACTGCAGTTGGAGTTGACAGGATGACAACATAGGGTCCCTTTCAGTGCAGGGCTAACGGTATCCTTCTCCACTCTTTGATCCACACCGAGACTCCAGACTTGAAAGGATGCAGGGGTTCAGGCAAATTGATGGGTAATCGATTTTGTACCCAGGTATGAAGACTCTGCAAAACAGAACTTAAAACCAATAGTTCATGTCTAATAATTTCAGATCCTATCTGTCTCACATCTCCTTTTATTCCCTATAAATAGGCTACAGATTCTCAGAATCTCAAAAAAGGGGGAACTCCTAAAGACTTAGCAGGGGCTAAGTATCCTAAGAAGGGCTATAGGAAGAACCTGGGGCCACTTCAGGTAAACCTCTTGGCAAAGTTTGGACAACTGAGATTTCAAGGTTCTATTCATACATTCTACTTTTCCTAAAGTTTTTGAAAGCTGTAGGTAGTATGCACCTGATAATGTCAATATCTTGGGGCCATACTTAATGGACTTGCTTCCTAAGGTTATCCACCCTCATTATTTGTACAGGGTCCCATGTGCATGCAAGGTTGTAAGGGCATACTTGAATCTGGGTACACATTTAGACAGAGCCCTTTTTCTATTGTTAGTGCTCTAGTGAGGGCTATCAGTTCAGCTTTCTGTAGTCAAGTTTCTGGGGCCAGGGCTGAGGACTCAACTACCAAATCAGGGGTCACCACTGCATATCTAGCACAACAATGTCCATTGATGATGAAACTGCCTTCAGCCACAAAGAAAGTCTATTCAGGGTTCTCCAGAGGGACATCAGTCAAATCCAGGCGGCTTGAGAATACAGTGTCTATAATTTCTAAACAGTCATGATCAGGGGATCAAGACCAACTGGTAACAACATAGCAGGATTCAAAGCTTGACTGACCTTCAGTTGTATCTGGGGGGTTTCACGCAACATACTCTGATACTTCAACATTCGTAGATTTGTTAGCTAGTAGTTTCCTTTGTATTTCATATTGGTTAGAACAGTGTGGTACAGTAACTGGAAGATAATGTCTCAAAGTGATCTTGTTAGTTTTGCTCACTAGGAGGGCTGTAGCTGTAACAGCTTCTCAAATAAGGTCCAAGAGATTGAGTCAACACTCCTAGAACATTTCCTTGTGACTCATGAACATAGAGACTGAAAGGTTTTCTGGACATCTGGTAGACCCAGAGTTGGTGATAACATCAGAGTGGTCTTCAAAGATCAAAAGGCTGCATCCTGTTCCCCATTCCAATGGAGACTTTTCCATTCCTTTGGTAGCTTGATACAATGGTTTTGCTAGCAGCGCAAAATTGGGGATCCATATACAACATACTCTGTGGCACCCAAGAAGGCTCTCACTTGCCTCCTGGTGGTTGGAGTAGGAATACTGCATACAGCTTCTTTGCATTCTGGTCCCAGGTGTCGAATTCCGCTGGACAACTGGAATCCTAGGTATTTAACTTGTTTGACATAATTGCACCTTAGCTCTTGAGACTTTGTATCCAGCCTCATTAAAAAGGTGCAAGAGTTCACTGGTGGCTTGTAGACATTCACTTTCTGAGTTGGTGGTTATGAGCAAGTTGTCCACATATTGAAATAGAATTCTTTCTCCTGGAATTACTGGATAACTTGTCAAATCTTTTGCTGAGTGAGGCGAGTTCTTGAATCCTTGAGGTAATCTTGTCCAGGTGAGTTGGCCCCGCCTTCCTGTAGTGGGGTCTTGGGCTAAGCGTATGCAGAAAAAAACATCTTTTAAGTCCAGAATGGTGAAATGTGTAGCTTCAGCAGAGATCAGTCCCAAGAGAATATAAGGATTTTGGTACCACTGGGTGTATAGTTTCAGCTGCATCATTCATTCTTCTTAGATCCTGCACTGGGCGGTAATCACCTGTCCCAGGCTTCTTAACAGGAAGAAGGGGGGGTGTTCCAAGGTGACTGGCACTCCTTTGAAAAGTCCATACTTTAATAGTTTCATTAAATGGCAGTGGATTCCTGCAATGGCTGGTCAGGGAAGAGGATACTGCTTCACATGCACTGGTTCCGCTTCTGGCTTGAGGGTGACAATGACAGGGGCTATGTTCTTCGCTAGGCCAGGTGGATTATCTTCTGCCCATACTCCAGGTGGGACTATAGGGTTGGTAGGTATACAGGAACTTGTTGACTTGACTGGAGGTGTGCTATTTTTTTTATTTTTTTTATTTAACACTCATTTCTATACCGCATCTTCCAGAGATCAGATGCGGTGTACAATTAACAACAGTTAACAAAGCTAAGTTTGTTTTACATAGAACATCTTAATTTTACATAGAACATCTTAACATATCATAAAATAAACAAGGTGGGTTTTTGAACTGGGACCGTGTAAAAAACAGGTAACTAACAAAGTGTAGTATCTATATACGTAAGACAGTACATAACTGCTATAGAACCGCCACTCCTCTTCTCGGGGAACAGTCAGCACCATCAATCCAGCAGGCTCTGGGTTCACAGTCATTTGCATTTCTCTCTCTTCAGCAAAGGATATCTGTGCCTGAAGCTTTGCAAGCAGATCTCGGCTCCAAAAAGTGGAATAGGGCACTCAGGCATATACAGGAACTGGTGCATTATTTTCTGTCCCCCTAGTTCACACATGCGGTTCTGCAGAAAAGGCTTTGTGGCCTTAGCCCCAGTAGCTCTGATAATGGTGATGCATCGAGAAAAACACAGGGGCTACTGGCTTTAGTATTTTGCTCCTGTATCCCCCATAAAGTCCATATATTGGTCCCCTATTTTCAAACTGACCATAGGCTCCTGGGGACCCAGGGAAACTTAAGAGTCCGGTCTGGCCTAGTCTTCATTCATGCTGTAGCCCTCTCCGGCTGCCACTTACTCTATAGCTGCTTCCCTTTCTTGCTAGAACACTGTGCTTGGTTTAATATTATTTTTTAAATCAAGTACTCCCTCCTCCCCCCTGGGGTGGAGTCAGGATACGGGCATTCACTTCTCTAATGTCCTTCTCTGCAATGGGCGCACTGACTCGCACCCAGTTTTTACTTCTTCTGCTCCTTTGATCAGGATAACCTCCTCCACATCATTCAACTAAAGTATCAGCAAGAAGATCTGTTCTCTTCATCTTTACATTTACTTTCTCTGTCACATTCAACAATTCACATACTTTCTGATCAACTTCCATTAACTATCATGCCCACAAATCCATCCAGTTTCTGTAATTTCTGTTTTATATCTCTCTGGGACTGACTGACAAAAATGCAAATTCTCCTGGGCTGCTGGATCCATTGGGGCATATAGTGAGGGCTGCCTGCACTATTTGGATTCCACTTGGGGTTATCAAGACTGATGGGTTTGAATAATACTGTTCATTAGTTCAATTAAATCCTAAAGCTTTCAGTTCAGTAAATCAGTGGCAGAGGGAAAGGCACCTAAACGAGTCTGGTCAGCTGACTGGCTGGCAAACTACTTGGGAATCTACAGGGAGGAGTCCCCCCCCCCCCCCCTGCTCTAGGCCCACACTGTTTCTCCTAGCAATGCTCTATCCGGGAGGGGGTTTTTTTGTTTTGTTTTTTTCTACTTCTCTGCTGTGGGCACATTAGTTCACGCCTACCGGGGGGTGGCATCATCGGTGGACTGGGCCCCCTCCCCACCCCCCCTTAAGCACTCTGAACGGAGCCGGGGCTTCTTGGGGAGCTGCTTACAGGGAGAGAAACTGACGGGACGGGATATCTAGAAATTCTGGGGCAAAATATGGTGAACTAAGGAAATATGGAGCAACTAGTAGAAGCCACTCCCTTTCACATAGCATTCCTAATTGGGACAGAGACATTTTATTACCATAGTCTTCAGTAAATCCCTTACTGAAATTCTTGATCATACTTGAAAAGAAACTTATTAAAAAAACCTTATTACTGTAAACATAGGGCAAGCAGAAAACATAAGCTTAGATTGAGCACAGACATCCATTATGCTTATTGCAACTTTTCCCAAACAGGGACAATTTAGATACAGTTCTTAAAATATAAAACTATTATTTTGCAACATGTTATAACATCTATTCTTATAGAGAGAACTATAGCTATCTGTTACGTATAACTGGAATGAAATTACTTAGCATGGAAACTAACTGCCAGCCGTAGTCTGCATGCCTCTGTAAAAGAAATTATTATTTTATTTTTTATTTTTATTAAATCTTACAGTTCAGAAAGCAGATATTCAAGAGACATGAAACGGATACTTTTCCATAGCGTTGGTGGATATCTAGAATGCATATACACCCTTTTTTTTTAACAATAAATATGTCTTCTATCAGGTGCTTGCCACAGTATATCAGGAAATAACGTCTTGAAATTTAAAAGACTTTCAAACAAAACAAAGTACCCCCTTTTCCTCTGGACACAGACACACAAAATTCAAATACAGAAAAACAAATGAATTTATCTTGAATTGTAAAGGTCTTCATTAGTCACTAGTACAGAGTTTAACAATTCAAAGTAATTACCTTAAATCTTACAGTATGGGGAAGCATGCATTCAAATGACTTATACTTGTTCATAAAAAGGTTGGTGAATATCTGGAATGCAAACACTCCGCAAGATAAACTCCTTTTTTTCTTTTTTCTTTTTTTTTTTTTTAACTTTCAGATTTCAAAGATAAAATCCTAACACAATTTCTTATTCACTCAGAATTTAAACCATTCATTCTCAGGTTGCAATCTGGTACACTTCCAACCCAGAATGCTGCACCGTCCCCCAAGGTTCTTAACCTCTACTTTGAGGGTCAAAGGAAAGACACTTTATTTGCTCTCTCTTGTCTGTGTCAGTTAGTTTTTGAAACGACAGATATACTTTAAAAACAAAAGAACTTCTGAGTCACTGTAGTTATCACAGCTGTAAAGTAATAACTAGAAAACTAATTATAAATTCATCTCCTATCACACTTTATTTTTATTTATTTATTTATTAACAATTCTTATATACCGCACTATTAGACATCAGCGCGGTTTACATTAAACAGAAAACATCCAACAGTTTACATCTGTCTGGTCATTACATTTAACAGGAGGTATAACTTGGCGAAATAGGGGAAACTAAATACAATGGTGGTTTATCTATTAGGGGATTGAATGAATCCTTTATTTTAAACAAGCAAGAGACTTTTCAATCGGGAGCTGCTGTCTCATTTTTTTTTCTCCTAGCAAGCTGTGTGAAAGTCACACCCCTTCGCTCACTGGAAACGAAATGAAACAACTTAGTTTCACAGGCACACAGACATGCTAGCAAGAATTTAAATCGGTGTCAAGTCGTGATCTAATAATTACTTTGTAGGTCAAAGGAAAAAAAAACCAAAAAACAGTTTGCTTAGTTTCTCTATCATTTCTGTTCGAACCATAAAACACAGGGCAAAGCTAAGCCCACAAATGTATGATACCTAGCAGCCTATCTGACCAGAGTAAGTAATCTCACCCTGCACACTAAAACTGAACTAGACCCTTCACCTCCTGGATAGTTCTGAAAGGTAACAATAATATAACAGGAGCAGTTGACATAAAAATACAGACAGAGCAGAGAATATAACTAAAAACAGTTTACGGAGCTCCGATGAGGTTAATACGACCTTCAAAACTAAAATTCTGACTAAATATTCCTATCAAATGGTATATAATACATGACCATAGTAGAATGAACATCACTATTTAAACAAAGTAAATAAAAACAGGTATAATTGTTCTAAAATAAGCTCCAATTAGCCCAGCAGCAGAACGTTGAAAACATGCCTTCATAGGGTTAAAAAGCACCTCTGCACAGATACGCCCCTTGTCAGTCTCACGCTGTGCTGTAGGAAGGCTGAATGAGTGAGACATGTTCTTGATTTTACAGTGATTCTAGGCGTTTGCATCTTCTTTCCCTCTTTTCTTAATACTATTTCATAAGCGGTAAATTTTCATAAATTACCCAACCGAATATAATCTTACATTATACTAGAAGGGAAACTCGTGGTTTCAACAAATACCAAAAAACAGACACATAGACAAATGCCCGACGACACCAAAAGCCCAAGCCTGTCTCTTCTGACTAGGCTATACCAAATCTATTTCAAGAAGACGGTGGGTTCACCCCGCGATACACTATGCAAGGTTAATTGGACTGTCTTGAGAGGTGATCAAGCTCTCTTACCAAAATTCACAAGTTCCAAGTTCCAAATTCCAAACTGCAGTTCTGACTCATCTGTCTAGACATTCCAAACACTATACTCACCGGATCCGGTCCCCGTCCCCGAGCAAGCGCATGAGTTGGACCTCGGACTCCCCTCACGGGTTCGAGGTATTGGCTCCGACCAGGTCCGGCACTCGCCGAGGCCTGGCCCAGCTCCCTCCGATACAACGGGACCGGTGGCGCCTGGGAGCCGAGCCCATGTCGGGAGGGCACGAGCCCGGCAGGACCAAACCTATAGAGGCGGAAAGTCGTGGTATATCAGCTCGTATACCCTCTACTCACCACATGTTCCAGGCCAACGCACCAAGAATATGTAGCGGCAGAGCGCAAACAATCCAATAATACCAGGAGTCTGTTCAGAAGGTCCAAATCATTTATTGTGCACAAGACTCAAGCAGAATCACATTCAAAATGGCTGAGCAGTGGTTTCTAGCAAAACAACAACTTTTATACCTTTCTTCTCCATTCTGAACATAGGCAAACTTTTCATTGGTCCCAGTAACCCCTTTTGCCCCATCTATTGGTCCCGGTGCCGTTACGTAGCTATCCAATGAGGACCTTTGTCTGGGCTCAGCACCTGTTTCCCCCCCTTACAGCCCTCATTACAATGGTCAGTTCTTAGACTCTTGATACATCTCTTCTCCAAGGTCACTAGCTAGCTGGAATATGTGTGAAAGCAGGGCACTGTAACTTTTCTTTCAACAAAGTTAATTAATTCTATAGAAGCTTCTCACATCCCTATCAGTACCAATTAAAGCTGTTTTTCTATCTTTTCTAAGTTTCGATTCTGCTTAGCTATGCTTGGTTATGCTTAGTTAAGTTTCGATTCTATGGAGGCAGCATTCAGGGGGGTTTTCATTCCTCTGGGCCTAACCACAGGCTTCATTTACAGGTCAAGCTGCTTAGGCCTGTCTGTTTAGTTCAAGCAGCATGGATCATAGGCCTTCGCCTACCACAGTAACATAGTATATGACAGCAGATAACGACCAGCATGGCCAATCTAGTCTGCCCAGCAAGGTGGCAAGAGTAGGTACGCTTGCCGCTCTGTGAATGTCACCCCTCTGCATGCCTTTGTTTAGGGGTGTACCCACCACTCCATGCAGGTCACCTCTATTTTTTTGAGATATCAGAGATAGTTACGTTTTTTTTATTTTATCCTGTTTCTATAAAGGGATTCGCTTGATGACAGACATTGCATTGTAAGTGCATTCACAGTGCAGATGCATTTATAGTCTCTTACTGAGGAGGCGTTGAGTGCACCTGTGCTATCTGCAACAGTGACAGCATGGAGTAAATTTCCATGCACTAACTGCAAGGTGCAGTCCATGCCCATTTCCCGCCTCATTCTACAATATGTAGTTAGCATGAAAATTAGTGCACGCTGTCACGCCAGCCTGCTAACTGTTATTGCATGTCAATAAAAGGGCTCCTTAATGAAAGAGTTGGACATGAGTATTTTATATCTGCTGGCTCCAACTCAGTGCCACTCTGCTCCACAGCCATACCACTTTCACTAACTTGTATGCCAACATTTTTTGGCGAGAAAAATATAGTGCAAATTTGGTTGACTTAGATAGGATTGCTGCGTCATTGCATTTCATTGCAGATGACTTCTTTCTTTAGAAACACATACCAGTGATTCTGTGGGCAAAGACCTGCAGCTGTTGCTTATGAGCAGAGCATGCTGCTGCCTGGATGGGAGGTGGAAAGAAAAAGAATTAGGAGCAAAAGTTTGGAGTATTCTGGCTTGGAATTGACTAGTTGGTAATTCTGCTCTGTCTTTTTTGTGATAAATGGGTTTTTATTTTTAATTTGTTGTCTTGCATAGGCTGCTATGGAATTTTCAGGTTCCTAGTTAGGTAAATCACTTCCCCTCTAGTGGAATCTGCTGTTTTCAGAAGCAAGGTTCAATTGTTCTACTAGGTCAGTTACTGGAAAAAGTGTTCACTTTTAAATAGGCCATAATTGAGAGATCCAAATGTCTTTAAATTGCTGATATTTATTTTGGACTAACAAAATGCATCTAAATTAGTGGTAAATCCTCATAATTTGCATACCTTCAAGTGGTATATAGTTCTGAAATGTCTGAAGAGATCCTTATAAGGATGTACAATGAGTCATGTCCACATTCACGGTGTATTTGCATGAAATCAGAGTACATATCCACTGGTAGCAGATACACTAAGGATTTTAGATAACAGAGAAAGAGAAGTATAGTGGAAAAGACCTGGCTGATGGTAGCATGACAAGTGCCATGTACAGCCATGCAGGAGGTCCCCGGTTCAGCTTTTCCCCTCCCCAGATCAACTGGCTCTTAGGATACTGCAGAGGAAGTGTTCAGAGTCCCACAATGTTGACAATAGATTCAGGTCTATGCTTGCCAGGTTCTGGAAAGAACCCTGATGCATGGCTCCTGGTCCAGGGCTATGACTGCAGTGAATGATTTAAAAAAACAAACAGGGGCGCATGAGTTAATAAGAGTTGAAAATTTCTTGGGTGGTTCTGAATGAAGGATCATGGCACCAGCTCCTATCAGTTTGTGCAGCTGAGCTGGAAGCCCAGCTAATTCCCCCTGCTTTATTGGGTCACAAAAAGAAAAAAAGTATAGTGAAAGGATTAGACTGTGACATGAACCAGCTGGATGGATCTCCAGTCTGTTCTTTTGCAGAGATGGGGAGTTCAGCAGGTTGAAAAGTCAAATGATGGAAATGTAATTGTGTGGTGTTAGAAAAAGCTGAAGAAAAACACCAGTGAAATTGAACACGTTTAGTCAAAAGAGACTTCATAAATATGTTGTCCCTTATCTTACATCCCACTGTTCTTAAAGGTGATAGGAAAATATTATTTTTAAGTACTTATCTCCAGGAACAAGTAGGAATGCAGTCTTCACATATGGGTGACATCGCTACCGATGGCGCCTGCGCGAAACGCTCCCTAGAGTCTAATAGGAAAGCTCTTGGGAGCATTCCACTGCGCCTGCGTACCTGCATTCCCAACTCCTCTCCTCAGTTCTTCATTTTCTGCTGAGTCAGCAAGATGTGTCGTCCTGTCACAGCCGTAAAACTTCTCTTTTTGCTATGGAACATTGTGCTTCTGCCTTCCTGTTGACACCGGTCCCAATAATTATTTTTTCTTTTACATTTTTCTATTTCCTTTTTTCTTTAATGCGGTTTTCACCGCTAAACTAGGCCTTTAGGCCTCCATAGCCTTATCTTAAATCTTTAAAACAACTTTTTTGAGACATGGAAAAGCCAACTAGTGATTTTAAAAAAAATGTACCATGTGTGTTAGTACCATATCTGTCACTGATAAACATGACTAGTGTCTAACATGTTTGGGACCTGAACATCAAACCAATTCTTGTCCTTTGTGCCAGCAAATGACAGAGAGACCTAAAGAACTGAGCCAGACAGTACAGATCGTTGTTCGCCTCGGAGTCAACGTCAGTGGCTTCCACTTCTTCGAAGGCATCAACTTCCTCTCATGGGTCTCAGGTTTCTTCAAAATCCAGACATAAAAGTAAGTCAAAGTCTCTGGCCGCTGCAAAGTAATTGGTATCGAAGACCGATACCGACCAGAGAGAAGTCCCAGTATAAGCATCGGTACTCCCCTAGAGGTGCTTCCAATGCAGACCGGCCAGCCAAACATCCCCAGCGGGAGGATCTGTCCCCCAGAGCACAAGAGGGGCTCTGGGACGCTCCTGAGGAATCAACCTCCAGAGAGCTACCGGTTCCATGTTCTGGGACGGTATCTCAGAGCCCTGTGCGTGATCCACCCAGACATCAGACATCTCCCTGGACCAGCGCATGCTGGCTCTTGAGAGGAGTTTGGTGGCATTGCTGGCAGCCTCGGTACTGATAACATCGAGAGCTTCAGGAGTGCAGGCTTTGGCATCGCGCCTACAACCAGGTGTATCAGCCCCGATGCTGGCACTCGAACCAGCATCAATGGAACCCTCGAGGGTGAAACAGTCATTGGAACTGACCGAGACCCCTGGTATCCAACACTCAGACTGACATGGCTGTCTGTTCTGATACTTTTGAACATCAGTATCGACATTGCCCTTCGACGTCCTTGAAGCATCAAGGTCGAACACAAGACCGCCAATGCTTTGACTTCTTACCAGACTCTGATTCCAGTTCTTCAGAATCTGACGAGGGATCATTCAGTTCCCGAGAACTTCCAGGCATCCCTTCGGACCCTTCACCACCTCAGGAACGGTGTCGATCCCTACCAAAAGATATGTCTTTTCAGGACTTCATACATGACATGGCAACAGGGTTCTATCATACAAACATACTAAACAAAGCCATCAACCGACCAAGGGAGCTTTTTGAAATCATCAAATCCATTACCCTGCAGCTCCGTGAGAAGGGAAACCAGCTCCAAAAGCCCAACACAGGAGAAGGGAAGGTAAGCCAGCTACATGTGGCTCCTTGCCCCGCCTCCCTCTGAGGTCACTACCAGCCACCTGGGACTTTAAAAGACTGTGCTTCAGGCACACCCGCGCATGGCGAGCCCGTGCCTGAAGGCCTTGCCAGAGGGCCATTAGATGTGGCCCTTGAGCGTGGTCATTAAGTAGAGCAGTTAACAACGTCTGATCACCTTACAAACCTACATAAGTTAACTAAAGGTACTAAATATCTTAAACTACTATCATTATGGCTTACATTAAATATTTCAGGATCATGTCAACCTTATTAATTCTACTTGCATTATTTGTACCAAGGTACACTCAAGCCTACTCAATTGTCACCCACAACATTCCAATTATACACCAATACAAAAATACCAATATCTATCACAATTCATCTTACCACAAACCACTGTATATGCAAGGACAAAGAAACCGACTTATATACATCACACCTGGGAAACCGTCCCAACACAACAGCCAGCAACCTAGATCCACTTCTAAAGACCTTCAGTGTATCCTCATAAACGTGAGATCAATTAGAAATAAAATACCAATTATTACTGCTATCCTCACTGACAATAAGCCTGATATCTTATTTTTAACAGAAACATGGCTCACTGACCATGATACCATTCTCCTAAACCAATTGCAAACTGATGGCTATGAAATATTACACTGCTCTAGGGCATTAAAGAGAGGTGGTGGTGTCATCGCTATTTTAAAGAACAATTTTAAAGCCACCCTCATATCTACTAACAATATTGAGAACATGGATGTACTTATGTTTGAAACAACAACACACACTATTGGTCTTATATATAGACCTCCATCCACTGATACAAAATCTTTAACCTTCATATTAGATATATGTGCCCACAAAACAACAAAAAAGCAACTAGTAATTATTGGAGATTTAAACCTCCCCTCAACTAAACCAACACACTCTAAGCATTCATGGAAACTATGTCTGAACTCGACCTTGAGCAAATCATAGATTTCCTGACACATATAAAGGGGAACACTCTCGATCTAATCTTCATTCAAAGATCACCAAATTACAGACTCAGTCTTACACAACCCCAAGCTACACCTGTTCCATGGTCTGACCATTATCTAATACAATTCAATCTTCCACAACACAATAAGATTTCAACTCAACAGCCTATTCAAAGACCTGCTACAATGTTCAGAAAATTTGACAAAGACGAATTCTTAGAGCAGATAATGCCACATATTCCCTTAACAGTAACTGATATCAATACCAGTATTGCAAATTGGAATGAGACTATAAAAAAAGCAGCTGTACTCCCCAACTCTAAAACAAACAAACCTTGATCCAACCTTCCAACCTTGGTATTCTCAAGAAATAAGACAGAGATCTAAGAAAGATAGAAAAAAGGTGGCGTAAATCAAACTCACATAATGACAGAAAACTATACAATGAGAAACTACTCTCCTACAGGAACACAATAAATGCATCGAAAAAAGCCTTTCATACAAAAGTACTGACAAGCTCTCTCAACCGCCCCAGAGAATTATTTGAAATAGTTAAAAACGTATCAAACACACATAATAAGGATATCAACACCCTTATTAACCCACAAACACTAGCTAACTATTACATCACTAAACTCTCACCACTATCAGACTCTCCAATACCACTCAACTACTCCCAATTGAAGTCTAAACAAATATGACATAAATTCCATACTGTGACACTGAAGGAACTTGATAGGGTGATCTCTAATATTAACACAACCACCTCTAGTCTTGATCCATGCCCAGTTAGCTGGATCAAAACCACCAAACCATTTCTAGCATCTTCCATACTAAATATAATAAACTTTTCACTCACACATGGTACTATGCCCACCATCCTAAAAAGGGCCTCAATTAGACCAATTTTGAAAATCAAAAAACTAGATAACCTTGATCCATCTTCATACAGGCCTATATCTAGCCTACCATTTATGGCAAAGATCATAGAAAAAATCGTGCATAATCAATTACAGGACCACATTGAGCTACATGCTCCCCTAGACACCCATCAATACGGCTTTAGGCCGCACCATAGTGTGGAAAAACTGCTTACAGAGATCTTTGATATTCTAAAATACATTGACAAACCAAAGCAAGCAGAACTACTAATATTTTTGGATATAACTGCTGCCTTTGATTCAATTAATCACTACATCCTCATTGAAAGACTCAAACAAGTTGGGATACATGGTACCATCCTTACATGGTTCCAATCATATCTCACTGACCGATCCCAACAAGTGAAAATAGGACAACATACATCTAAAACCTATACACAAAAACAGGGAATCCCACAAGGATCTGCATTGTCGGCGCTCCTTTTTAACATATATTTACAACCCATCTGTCACATCATTCAGCAGTGCAATATAAAATACGCAATATATGCGGATGATGTCATGATTTACCTCCCAATGGATATAGACTCCCTGGACTTCTCTAGTATCAAATCATGCTTCATCAAAATGACACATTGGCTAAATGAACACAATCTCTATATTTTAAGAAAACGGAAGCATTATAAACATATCCTTCACAACAGGCATTTTCCCATCTGCCCTAAAGCAGACCTCCATAAGACCGCTGCTAAAGAACAATCAACTAGACCCAACAAAAGAAGAATCATACCGCCCGATCTCTAGTATACCTCTACTATCCAAAATAATTGAGAAAGTGACCAACAATCAGATCCAACAACACATAGACACCTCCTCACCGCTTGACCCCAGTCAACATGGATTCAGGAAAGCCCACGGATTTGAGACACTGCTGACCTCCTTAACCAACATACTCATCAGTGGGATGGACGACATCAAAAAGGGCTTTGCACTAATTTTCCTCGACATCTCTGCAGCATTTGACTCCGTAGACCACGACATACTGCTAACCCGACTATATGACAAGGGAATCCACGGATTAGCATGGGAATGGTGCAAATCATACTTGGAAGATCGCTGGCAACAAGTCAGGATGGTTGCAGGCACCTCAGAACCTTTCCAGCTAAAACAAGGAGTACCTCAGGGCTCCTCCCTATCAGTGCTGCTATTTAATATATACATGCAGCCCCTATGCGATATCACTCGCTCCTTTGGCATATCCTCCCTAATCTATGCAGACGATGTGCTAATATTCACTCCAATCAATGTCACGCTCCCAGATTACACAGCATTAGTAGACTGCTTTAATGCTATAGCAGATTGGCTCCTCACCCAGAATATGCGAATAAATTTCAAAAAAACTGAGGTCCTCATCGTCACGAAAAACAGAGAATTTTCACCCCCAGTTACTCTAAAAGTACGAGACGCAGACCTCCCAATCAAGTCCTCCATAAGATACCTTGGAGTAATACTGGACCATCGACTGGATTTTAAAGAACATATCAACCGCACGGTAAAAACCATTTATTTCAAGATAAGGACCCTCCGTCATCTGAAAAATATGCTCGACCCAGACAACTTCAGGACCATATTCCAAGCCATAGTCACACCCCACTTCGACTATGCGAACATAATACTCCATGGCCTCCCAAAAAGCATCCTAAATACATTACAACTAGCCATGAATGCTGCTGCTCGGGTCCTGTATGGTGCCACAAAAAGTGACCACATTACACCCATCCTAATGGAACTACACTGGCTCCCCATAAACTGCAGAATTGCGTATAAAGCCCTTCTCATGACCTTTAAAGTGATTAACACGATAGCCCCTTCATCAATCTCAAGTCTCCTCAATCACACTCCCAACATCAGATCCAGGAGGTCAGTAGCTGCAAATACCCTAGCTGCACCACCAGAAGCCACAAAATGCACACGCACTACCACAGACAGGGCTTTCGCGCACCACGCACCCAGATGTTGGAACAACCTACCTCCCACCATTAGAGCAATCACGGACCTCAAGCAATTCAGAAAATTCATAAAGCACCACCTCTTCCTTCTACACTTCTCCCAGTTCCAGTGCTCATCAACCCTCTAACGCATTCCAAGCCCTCATAGTCAAATTGTAAATATCATATTTACTCAAGATGTTAACAAGAAATGCTACTCATTGTATATAGGTTCATAACATATATGTACAAAGTTCCCCAAAGTTGAATCCCAGTTGAATGCGCCTGTTACATGTAAACTCACAATAGCCTGTTGCTTGCTATGAGTACTCCTGTTCAATATAAACCGCGCTGATGAAAAAGAGTGCGGTATAAAAGAACTATAAATAAATAAATAAATAAATTATTCATATCAAGAAATCAACACTTTATTCCCCCAACAGAGATAAAAATCGAAAATACAAATATTTGCATAAAAGACGAAATAAGATATCTTGGTGTTATTATGGACAGAACATTAAGCCTAACACACATTAGGACCACAACAAACACAATATACAATAAATTAAGATATCTTAAAAATCTAAAACCTTTATTATCACAACAGGACTTCAGATCAGTCCTCCAAGCACTAATCCTGCCTCACATAGACTTCAGCAGCACAATCCTTCAAGGTATCCCAAAACATACACTACACCACCTAAAAATCGCACAACATGTTGATGCCCGAATGCTTACTAAAGCAAGTGCAACTGAACACATCACCCCAATCCTGTTTAAACTCCACTGGTTGCCTATACAAAGCAGGATAAAATATAAAGTTATCATATGTTTATGTTTATTAAAACTTTATATACCGCCCAATACAGTTAGCATCTGGGCGGTTCACAATACATAAAATTGATTAAAAGGAGAGGGCTGCGAAAAAGAGCCAGAAAAGGAACGCCATAAAATCAAAAGAAAAGGGATAGAAACAGCGAGCAGTTGGGGGACAAAGATGGGTAACAAAAGGAAAGAGAGAGAAACACAGCAACAACATCGAAGGTGAATGTAGGACAGGGGCAGGGATATAGCGTCACAGGCCTAGGGAGGGGAGGAGGGTGGGGCAGGAAGAGAAAGATTAAATGCAAAACAGAAAAGATGAGTTTTCAGGTTGGATTTGAAGGACGAGTAGGAGGTTTCTAGACGTAGAGAGGGGGGAAGGGAATTCCAGAGCCTTGGACCAAGAAAGAAGAAAGCAGAAGACAGAGTGGATTCTAGGTGTGCTTGGGAGGGGGGTAGAAACATGACAACGTTCAAACTGTTAAGAGATATAGCACCCTCGTATCTATCTGATCTACTAAGAAACCACACAAGGAACAGAACAGTGAGACAATGGAACCTGAACACTCTACTCGTTCCCAACTCCTTCACAAAATTCAATAAAACCACAACAAATAGAGTGTTCAGCTTCTCTGCCCCTTCACTATGGAATGCACTGCCGGACAAACTTAGAATTATTACTGACCTATCAACCTTTAAAAAAGATCTCAAAACACACCTTTTTATAGAGTACTTTGGCACCTCAGAACCAAATGATGAACTATTCCCCACTTAAACCCAAGCGTACTCCCATCCATCACAATACAATCCACCTAACACTATCACACTCATCTCATCTGATACAACACCCAACTCTCCACAAGATCTATAGCAAACAATCCAAATAATCCTCGCATAGAGAATTCCGAGTGTATACAATGCAACATGTTACACCCAGAAAAGACGAATAGGCAAATATAAATTTGTAAATATTGTAAATTTATAAATATGTTTAGTATGTGACCCTATAATCAACCATGTAAATCATTAATGACACCCTACCTTTCCTTTGTACGCTTATAAGTTACCTGTTTGAATAGGTTACAATGTAATGTTCTAATTTTGTTCGATGTAAACCACTTTGATGTTGCTAAAAGGCGGTATATAAAACTGTTCAATAAATAAATAAAATTAAAATAAAATTACTAAACCTCCACAAAACGAGAGAAACATGAATAACATCATTTCACAAACATTAGTCAACCATTTTGCTACCAAACTAAAGTCTAATAACTACTCACCCCTTCCCCTCCCACCCTATAATCAAACGAACTCCAAATGGCAATCCTTTTACCTCATCAAGGAAAAACAACTCCTAGAAACAATTACTAGGATCAACACCACATCCTCTCACTTAGACCCATGCCCAGTGGCATGGATAAAAGCAACAAAAACAGAACTAGCACCTTACCTACTGAATATAATCCAACCAATCCCTTGCACTTGGAAACTTACCTAGCGAACTAAATGCTCAGTGATCCGACCTATACTGAAAAGCAAATCACTGAACACAGAAGACCCTACTTCATACAGGCCAATTGCCAGTATACCTTTTCTAGCTAAAATCATAGAAAAAACTGTGCAATTACAACTCCAAAGCTTCATCGACCAAAACACGCCCCTAGAGGAGCATCAATATGGGTTCCGCTCCTTTCATGGAGTAGAAACACTGCTGCTTGTACTGTTTTATACCCTCATACGAGGCATGGATAACTCAAACACAACCTTTGCACTCATATTCATTGATATAACGGCCACATTCGACAATGTAGACCACACTATACTGCTATCAAGGCTTGCTCAACCAAGTTTAGCAGGTACCATCCTCCAATGGTTCAGATCATACTTTACTGATCGGACCCAGTACATAAAACTCTATTTTGAATCCTCATCACATTCCCGCAGGAGCAAGGTATCCCGCAGCGTTCAGCACTTTTCGCCCTCCTGTTCAATCTCTATATTCAACCACTCTGCTCAATATTAAAAAAGCACAAGATTGGATACCATCTCTATGCAGATGACATCCTGCTCTACTCCCAGATCAATGTACAAATATCAAATGACTTGTTCCTAGCAAAATCCAAAGGTCTTTATTCTGTTCTGATCCTTCTTGATCTTTCTGCTGCTTTTGACACTGTTGACCACAACCACCTTCTTATCACCCTGTCTTCACTCGGCTTTAGAGGCTCTGTACTGTCTTGGTTCTCCTCTTATCTTTCCCATCGCTCTTTTAGTGTGTGTTCTGGTGGCTCCTCCTCCTCTACCACCCCGCTCCCAGTTGGTGTTCCCCAGGGTTCTGTCCTGGGACTGCTCCTCTTCTCTCTCTATACCCAATCTCTTGGTGCTCTTATCTCTTCCCATGGCTTTCATTACCATCTCTATGCTGATGACTCTCAAATCTACCTCTTTGCCTGATATCCCCCCAGCAATCCATGACAAGATCACTGTTTGCCTTTCAGACATTGCTACTTGTATGTCTCACTGCCGCTTGAAATTAAATATGGCTAAGACTGAACTCCTTATCTTTCCCCCCAATGCCTCCCCTCCTCTACCCCCTTTCTCAGTCTCTGTGGATAATTCTTTAATCCTTCCTGTCTCTTTGGCCCATAACCTGGGTGTTATCTTTGACTCCTTTCTCTCTTTCTCCACTCATATCCAACTCGTAGCTAAGACTTGCCGTTTCTTCCTTTATAGCATTAACAAAATTCACCCCTTCCTTTCTGAAGATACTACTAAAATGATTGTCCACTCCTTGATCACCTCCCATCTTGATTACTGCAATATTCTCCTTGCTGGCCTTCCCGCAAACCATCTCTTTCCCCTTCAATCTATTCAACATTCTGCTGCTCGACTAGTTTTCCGTCAGCTTCACTTTTCCCATGTCACTCCTCTTCTCAGGTCCCTTCATTGGCTTCCCATCCGCTTCCAGATCCAATTCAGACTCCTCCTCTTGACCTATAAATGCATTCATTCTTCAGCCCCCCACTACCTATCATCTCTTATCTCTCATAACATCCCCTCTCGTGTTCTTCGCTCTTCGAACAGCCTTCGTCCGTCTGTCTATGCCCTCCACTCGTACTGCTAATTCTAGACTTCGCTCCTTTCACCTGCCTGCACCCTTTGCCTGCAACAATCTACCTCTGTGCGCAATGTGCCCTCTCTGGACCTCTTCAAGTCCAGATTGAAAACCCATCTCTTCTCTATTGCTTTCTGTTCTTGATTCTTGTTTTTGCTCTTCTTATTTATTGTATACTTTGTCTGTCTTGATTGTATTTGTATTTTGTGATCTTCTTGATTTAGATTGTGAGCTCTGATGAGCAGGGACTGTCTTTTCTTCATGTATGTACAGTGCTTTGTACGTTTGGAGCGTTTTATAAATGTTAAATAAATAGATGACATAACCCTACATAACACAACATAACCGAATGCATACAGGAAGCAGAAAAATGGCTAAATATAAGCAACTTCAAAATTAACCTTAAAAAAACAGAAGTACTTGTCACCACGAGGAACCATGTTTTCACCCCCCCCCCCCCCCCAACAAACAATCCACATTCTCAACACCGCTATCCCTATAAAACAGGAAGTCAAATACTTGGGCATCATCCTAGACAGAACCCTTAACATGGAGCCACACATAAAACAAACTGCAAGGACCATATTTTTCAAGTTAAGAACCGTGCAACACCTTAGACCCCTCCTCGCACCCCATGACTTCAGAATGGTAGTCCAAGCATTAATCACACCCCACTTGGACTACTGCAACAGCTTACTACAATGTCTCCCCAAAAAAAGCATAAAGCACCTCCAATTAGCCCAGAATGTCACTGCCAGAATCATAACCAAGGCACACTTAACTGACCATATCACACCTATCCTACAAAATCTCCATTGGCTCCCAATAGCAAGTCGCTCAAAATACAAAATAATTACAGCATTCAAACTACACAACATTGCACCATCATATCTGTCATCCCTTATACCTGCTCAGCTCAACACCAGAAACAGAAGGAAAAGTAAACTGAACCTCCTCAACATTCCCATCATTATACGTAAAACCAAACAGATAACAAGCAACAGAGCATTTACCTTCACAGCCCCAGTACTTTGGAACTCGCTACCAGACTCACTATGATCACTCAAAGACATACAAACATTCAAGAAGGAATTAAAGAGACTACTCTTCATTGAACACTACAGCAACCACAACACCATCAGCATCCAATCACACCACCCTTCCCCCCCCCCCCAACACAAGGCATAACCTAATCAGAGGCAAAACTACATACCTCACAAACTCCCCAAAAGCATATTCAGGACCTGATCGGTATAACAGTCATTAAAAAACTGGTACAATGTTGCTTTGTCTCAATGTAAATATTTAACAAACAATGTACATAGTTCAGTTGTTACAATGTATATAGTTATACTTGGTTCTATGTAACTTGTGTTCTATGTAAACCGCCCCTGATCTCTGGAAGGGGCGGTATAGAAAACTGTCCAAATAAATAAATAAAATAACAGGGTTCGCCATCACAGTAGCCTGGGAAAAGGAACTGAGGGCAGAGGAGTTTGAGATACTCCAATACCCTCCCACGCCCAAGGAGGTGGCAAACATTACCGGTACATAGGATCCTACAAGCTCTTCTGCTCTGTATGTGGGAAGCCCCATTCACGGTTCTGCCCGTCAGCAAGAGACTTGATACCATGTACTGAGTACTAGAATGCCCAGGCTTCCAAAAGCCTCAGCTTCCCCACCATACAATGTAGAATTGGTGATGCACCACATAAAGAGCTCTAAGAACCATTCATCCATGCCACCTGGCAGTGACTCGACACTCTATGCCTTTGGGTGTTGATGCTTCCAAGCATGCATGTTGGTCTCCAGAATAAACTCTTACATGTTGTACATGGGCATGTTTCTGAAGGATGTCACTGGGGATCTAGAAACTCACCCCATGCTTCCAGAGGATAAGTGGAGTGCATTCCAGACACTCAAGTGAGACCAAAGTACTTCTAAGTTTCTTACCAGGGCCTCTTTTGATGCCCTTGAATCAACAAGCAGAGCTTCAGCAGTCTGCATTGGGGCTTGTAGAATGGCCTGGTTATAGGCATCAGATCCCGAGCAGTGGGTCCAGGATAAACTGGCCAATATCCCATGTACTTTTTTGGCAAGGATTGGAAGGAAAAAGCAGGAGAGATTGAGACAGATGATCTCACCCTTAAAACACCTTTCCAGGAAAACAGCTGACCCATCCAAGAGGAACACTCTTCCCAATAAATCTTTGTATTCTAAAAAGAAGAAATACTATCATTCTTACCAGTCTTCTGCTGCCTATCAGCCTCAGCATCCTCACTAGAGCCCTTGCCAGCCCAAGGCTCCTAAGCCTCAACCAGCTGCACAGGCACAAACCTGCACCTAGTTTTTGACTCCTTCCTGAAGTGCATTGCCAGTCTTCCCCTGAAGGGTCCCCAGCTCCTCCACATAGCCAGCAGATAAACCACAGAAATTTATGAAAACGTTAAGAGGATTAACTACAGTTAACTGGAATTCTGCAGATAAAGAGGCGATAATGTACTGCTATATTTGTTACAAACCCTATATTTAAATCAAGAGGGTATACAAAGAGAGTCTGCAAAAAACTGGACTGGCTTAGAAGTGAGGCTGGCTTAGAAGTGAGGTTCACAGCTGCCATGGTATGTGAAATATTAATCCAACTATAACAAAAACCCGCTAAATACCTTACAAGGTACAAATTCTCACAACACACTAATACCAAATAATCTTTTAATATATATAACCAGGCAAGAAAATGACCTCAGATGTCACAACTCCACATTTAGTGATAAATCACTATATGGTGTTGGTAGACGCTTACATCACCGGTCAAAGCCTCCCTACCATCCTAAAAAATTTTTTAATTCAATTCACAATAAATATAGTACACCATAATTACCACTGGGAAAACATCTCTAGAATACCAACCAAACTAGAAATTTACCTAAAAAACAAACATGTACATTCTCACTTAATTACCATTCAATACCACATACATACAACCACTTTCACACTGGAAAACAGCGTCATGTATCATAATTGCAAGGCTAAACGTAGCCTAATACGGTCCATTTTGCTTTTAGGTATCGCTCTTGGACCGTATTAGGCTACGTTTAGCCTTGCAATTATATGATACATGACGCTGTTTTCCAGTGTGAAAGTGGTTGTATGTATGTGGTATTGAATGGTAATTAAGTGAGAATGTACATGTTTGTTTTTTAGGTAAATTTCTAGTTTGGTTGGTATTCTAGAGATGTTTTCCCAGTGGTAATTATGGTGTACTATATTTATTGTGAATTGAATTAAAAAAAATTTTAGGATGGTAGGGAGGCTTTGACCGGTGATGTAAGCGTCTACCAACACCATATAGTGATTTATCACTAAATGTGGAGTTGTGACATCTGAGGTCATTTTCTTGCCTGGTTATATATATTAAAAGATTATTTGGTATTAGTGTGTTGTGAGAATTTGTACCTTGTAAGGTATTTAGCGGGTTTTTGTTATAGTTGGATTACTCTTTTCCTGCTCTTGGCTATTGTTTTTGTTATGTGAAAAATTAACCCATTAGGAGGAACTACCCAGCAGACTTTGTCACCATGCCCAAAGGTGGCACCTCATAACATCAGAGCACTGGGCACTCCAGATTTTCCAAAGGGGTTATCAGCTTCACTTCAAAACCTTACCACCCACCCAACTTCTTCAAAGCGCTCTCTTAAAAGAAGAGGTGACCACCCTCTTCTCCCAGAGTACCATAGAGAGAATTCCTCCTCTTCAAGAAAGGATGGGCTTCTACTCTTCATATTTTCTCATTCCAAAGAAAATAAGAGGATTCAGGCTCATCTTGGATCTGAGACCTAAACAAATTCATAGTCCAAGAAAAATTTAAAAAGATTTCTCTAGGAACTCTCCTACCATATCTCCAGAAACACTTAGTGGAACACAAGATCTGGTGCAAGAGATAAGGGTGTTGGAATTTGTTACTGGAGGATGTAGTAAAGGCTGTTAGTGCAGCTGGGTTTAAAAAAGGTTTGGACAAGTTCCTGGAGGAAAGGTCCATAAACCATTATTAAGAAGGGACCCAGGATATCAATGCTTGAACCAATACAAGCATTGTGGAACCTGTGTCCCTTGGGGAAACTGCTAGGTACATATGACCTAGATTGGCCACTGTTGGAAACAGAATACTGGGCTTGATGGACCTTGGTCTGACCCAGTATGGCATATCTTACGTTCTTATGTTCTTATGTTGGGGCCACTTGGCAATAGTGGTCATAGCATGATTGTGTTTGATATAATTAATGGAGGTGGGATGGTAAGGAAATCCACAGTACTACTTTTTAACTTTCAAAAGAGACTATAATAAAATGAGGAAAATAATTAAGAAAAAAACTAAAAGGAGCAGTTGCAAAGATTAAAGATTTCCTTCAAGCATGGGTGGTGGTCAAAAATACTATCTTGGAAGCCCAGACCAGCTGTATTCCACGCTTTAAGAAAAGTGGAAGGAAGTTCAGAAAACTGTCAACATAGCCAAAAAAGCATCCTTCAGGAAATGGAAAAATGAGCCAAATGACAAACTGGAAACTCAAGCACTGGCAAGTTAGATGCAAGGCATTGATAAGGCAGTCAGAGAGAATTTGAGAAGAAGCTTGCTGTGGAAACAAAAACGCGTAAATAAAGACTTTTTCAAGTACATTCGTAGCAAAAATCCTGTGACAGAGTCAGTTGGACTATTAGATGATAGAGGGATAAAAGGGGTACTAAGAGGGGAAAAGGCCACAGCGGAGAGACTGAATGAATTTTTTGCTTCGGTCTTTACTGAGGAAGATGTAGGAATGTTAAACTTGACTGAAATGGTATTTAAAGGTGATGCCACAGAAGAATTGAAAGAAATAGCGATATATCGGGAAGATATATTACAACTATTTCATAAAATGAAGAGTAACAAATCACCTGAACTGGATGGTATACATCCAAGGGTGTTGAAAGAACTGAGAGATTGCAGACCTGTGAACTAGAGATTGCAGACCTGTGAACTATCATTAAAATCATCTGTAATACTTGAAGATTGGAGGATGGCCAATGTAATGCCAATTTTTAAAAGGATTCCAGGGGTGATCTGGGAAACTACAGACCGGTGAGCCTGAGGTCAGTACCAGGAAAAATAGTAGAAACCATTATAAAGAACAAAATTACTGAATATGTAGATAGTCGTGGCTTAATTGGAGAGAGCCAACATGGCTTTAGCCAAGGAAGGTCTTGTCTTACTAATCTATTATGGTTTTTTGAAGGTGTGTATAAACAGATAGATAGACAAAGGTGAGTCGGTTGATATAGTGTATCTGGATTTTCAGAAAGCCTTTGACAAGGTTCCTCATCAGAGACTTTTGGCAAAATTAAAGTCATGGGATGGGAGACAGTGTACTATTGTGGATCAGGAACTGGTTAAAAAATAGAAAGCAGAGGGTAGGGCCAAAAGGCCAATTTTCCCAATGGAGAAGGGTGAATAACGGAGTACCCCAGGGATCTGTGCTGTGTCCGCTGCTTTTTTTTTATCATTTAATTTTTTATTAAGTATTTCAATAGATAGTACAAACAGCTTCTGAACTCAACAGTTTACTTTTTCCGCAGCATTGGTACATTCAACCTTTCTTTTATCCCCAACTTGCTATTACAACTTTCGATAGCACCTGAGCTTCCACCTTCCACCCCCCCCCCCCCCTTCTCTCTTTCTCCCTTTGTTGATACATGCTTCCATGTCCCCCCATATATCTCTCAGGTATATTGCTAATATTCACCATTGTCCAACATGTAGCTTATAATCACGCTACATGCTAGCAATAATCCTTTTTCCATTCAACATTTTTATAAACTTATACCATACATTATACAATCTTTGTCTTAACCCACGATATCACTTTTGTATATAGACAAACTGTCAGCATCATAACTATGTTACCTTAATTCTGTTAGAACATTGCTTATTACCTATTCAGCACCCCCTCCTCTCCTATCCCCCCTCCCCCCTGCAATTGTCCCCTTTAGTGGAACGCTCTTTTTATCTCGCAACCACTCTTCCGTATGTATCACTTATGTATATATTTACATACATTCGCCAGTTAACCCAATAACAGTGCCTTTGGACTCTGGCCAGCTTGCCCCGACCCTCCCTCCCCCTCTTCTGCTTTCCATTTCCCCAACCATTTCCAGACACTCTTCCATTGTTCCATACACTTATCCTCTTTCCCATGCCTCATCCTCTTTCCCACACCTCATCCCTGTCAATCGATGCATCAAACACAGATCCTCTATTCTTCTGATAAAACCTGCCCTCTGAGGGGTCCCCAATCCTAGCCAGTGTTGTGCTATCTCATTTCGCACTGCAACAATACAGTGATTCAGCACCCCCTTCTCCCTTTCCAGAATATCTTCCCCCAGTTGATGTAGAAGACAGACCTCCGGTAGTTTTTCTAATCTATGTCCTGTCATTTGATAAATTAGCACTATTACCTCGTCCCAAAAACCTTGAATTTGCTCACACTTCCACCACATGTGTGAAGTATCCCCTCTCTCCTGACAACCCGTCCAGCACCTATCAGTTTTCCCTAACCCCGTGTTTTTTTGATGTATTGGTGTCAGTACCACCGATATAGTACTTTATGGGCATTTTCTTTGATTTGCGTAGCTATAGATATTCCTGCTATTGTCTTTATTACTTTATCCCATCTCTCTTCAGTCCATTGTACCGCTAAGTCTGCCTCCCATTTCTCCATGAACTCCAATTTGCCCTCTCCGGCCTCTGTTAACCCTTTATAGATCTTAGACAGGGCTCCTTTCTGACCTAGGTTCCCGGAGCATAGCGCCTCGAACCACCCTCTGTTACTCCACAGGTCCCTCCAAACGCTCTGCTGCCGCACAAATTGACCTATCTGGATATAACTATAATAGTCCATACTAGATAATCCATACAAGTCCTTGATTCCCTCAAAGTCCCGTACTCCCTCCTTTCCCACTATCTGGGAGAGATGCGTAAGTCCCCGCTGCCCCCATCTCCTCAATATAGTCACCCCGGGCCCCTGTCCCCTCTCAAAACAAGTCTCTAGTGTCATCCCTTGTATATATTTTTTATCTTGTACTAGGATTTTCCTCTCTTGTTTCCAGATGTTCAAAGTATGCAGTACAAATGGATTCATGGTGTTCCTGGTTCGTACTGTACTGCCCCTCCACACCAGCTTTTCCAATCCCACTCCCATTAATGAGGCTTCCTCCATCTGCATCCAATGCTTCCCTTTTTCTCTATGCCAGTCGTATAGCGTTTTCAGTTGCACTGCGATATGATATAATTTCTAAAATTAGGAACCCCAACCCTCCCTCTTCCCTTGCTCTCTGCAGTATGGACATAGCTACCCTGGGACTCTTATTTTGCCATATAAATTGAGTGATGTTTCTTTGTAATTGCTTCAGCTTTTGACGTGGTACAATTATTGGCAACGTTTGAAAGAGAAACAGAAATCGGGGCAGTAACATCATCTTTACTGTGGCTATTCGTCCAAACCAGGATAAGTACCCCCTCCCCCATCCCGCCAGTAAACTTTCTACTTGCCCAAATAGCTTTTTATAGTTTAAATCATACAATACCTCTAGTTTAGGGCTTATGTGGATCCCCAGATACCTAATCTTCCCCTTAGCCCATCTAAATGGGTACTGTACGCTTAATCTCACCTGCTCTTCCTCGGGTAGTGATAGGTTCTAAATTTCAGATTTTGTCCAATTTATCGTGAAGCCCGACAGCCTCCCATATTCTTCTAGTTCCCACATGAGTATTGGTATCGAGCATCTCGGTCTAGTCACACTCATGATAATGTCATCCGCAAACAAAGATATTCGATATTCCACCTTTCCTACCACTATTCCCATCAGATCTTCCCTTTCTCTCACTCTCTCAGCGAAGGGCTCTAATGATATTGCAAATAGGGGTGATGGTGGACATCCCTGTCGTGTCCCTCTCCCCTGTTCAAAGAAGGCCGAGTAGGCTCCATTGACCCTGACACACGCTTTCGGGTTCTGATATAATGCTTCCACCGACCCCTTAAACTCACTTCCCAACCCCATTCTGTCCATTATCTGAAAAAGAAAGGACCAGGACACCTGATCGAATGCTTTTTCCGCATCGAGTGATATTAACAGTGCCTCCTTTTTATGTTGCTCCACCGACCAATTAGTGTTCAAAATTTTCCTAATATTATCCGCCACTTTCCTCCTCGGGATAAAGCCTGCTTGATCTTGATGGATCAACTTCCCAATTACCTTATTTAAACGAGTTGCTAATATTTTAGCCAATAATTTGGCATCTAGGTTAAGCAGTGAGATCGGTCTATATGAAGAGCATTCTTGCTGATCCTTGCCTTCTTTATGTATTATTGTGATCCCAGCCCAGCCCATGGAAGCCACTAGCACTCCCCCCTCCCGTGGAAGGTTAAATAGCCTCAACAGTGGAGCAATTAAAATCTCACTAAATTGATACAGGAAACCGGGGAGGCTATCTAAGATGGCGGCAGTTTGAATTCCCTGCCAAGAGGTCCGGTGTTGTGAGCGTTTTTGTTGTCCGCTTCACCACTCCTGCGGTTGGTATGGGCAGAAGGAAGAGGAAACAGGCTAACCTACCCCCGGGTGAAGCTGCTTCCAGTGTGGCAGGCCAGAGGACGCTCCAAATGTGTGGCTTCGTTGGCGGAGGAGAGCGAGCGGCATCTTCGGCAGGACCGGTGGCTTCATCGGACCTGAGCATGTCCGAGGTGTTATTGTCCCCGGAGCAGCAGGCCCCCCCGCCTTGCCCCGGAAGTGATGTTCATGGCAGAGGAGGGCCTCTTGCCGGGGTGCTGACCAGCACGCCGAACCAGGAGGATCTGGAGGGCTCCATAGCTGATGCAGATGCTCCGTGTGGGACCCCTGGAGTTGCGGTGACAGCACGAGCTGTATCCAGTTTTTTGGTCAGGCCTTTCCAGGAGGATGTGTCCCCGAGGGAGAATGCTGGAGGAGGCGGTTTAGTGCAGCCCGTGAAAGTAACTTTGGAGGTGCTATGGGAGGCCATTACCACAATGAACTCTTCCTTGCAAAAATTTACTACATCTGTAAGTACTGATATTAACTCTTTAAAGGTGGATTTACAGCAAGTCTCAAGTGTGCAGAAGAAACAGGAGGGGAAGCTGGCACAGCTGAGTGGGGAGCTGGATCAACTCCATGAGCTACACCATGTCCATGTGAAGGACCGGAATGTGACCAATAGAAAGTTGGAATATTTGGAAAACCAAGTCCGGAAGAACAATTTAAGACTGGTTAACTTTCCTAGGTCTCCTGTGTGTTCTCCTCTGGAAATGGTGCGGAGATATTTCCAGGAGGTCTTGAAGATCCCTGGGGAGAATCTCCCGCCTTTAACCAGAGTTCAGTATTTAACTACTGGCAGGGAAGTTCATGGAGCTACTGGCAACCCCCCGGGAATCTCTGGAGACCTGACGGGTTTCCTAGAGAGTTCTCTGGAGTTGGTTACAGCCCGTTCTACCCTCCTTATTACCTTGGCCCTTGAGTCTGATAAGGCTTTAATCTTTCGATTGTATTTTAGGAATTTCAGCCAGCAGTTTATGGGCTCATGTGTATGTATTTTTCCTGATTTAGCTAGAAATACTCAGCTGAGGAGGAAGGAATTTTTGGGTTTGAGGCCCAGGGTCCTTTCCCTTGGCGGAACGTTTTTGTTAAAATTTCCTGCTCGATGTTGTGTCTCGTATAAAGAGAAGATATTTGTTTTTTGAGCCCGCTCAGCTTCTGGAGTTCCTAGTGGCTAGGGAGGATAGCATTGTGATTTTAGCTTCCCATACGGCTGATGTGTAAGTCTCGCACTGCTTTGTTTTGTTTCCCTTTTAATGTATTATTTTCCCGATGCCTCTTCCGGGTAATGTTGTGGGCTGATTTTGGTAATGTATTATGGTATGGTTATATTGGATTTGGATTTGGATATAATTGTGTTACCATGTTTCCTTTATTTAACTCTGGAGTTGAATGTATTTTCAAAACTTGATAGATATAAAATTTTAAAAAAAATTTTAAAAAAAAATCTCACTAAATTTCCTGTAAAACCACGCTGTAAGCCCATCCAATCCCAGGGCCTTGTCAATCTTTAACTGTTTTATAGCTTGCAGGATCTCCTCAGCTTTAATAGCTGTTTTTAACTGTGCCTGCTCCTCCTCCATCAAGGTCGGGAGCTTTATAGAGTCTAAGTAACTTTGTATTCGTGCAGAATCTGGAGCTGCTCTGGCAGCGTACAGCTCTTGATAGTATATTTTAAAGCCTCCCAAATATCCCATCTTTATGAACTAAATTCCCTGCCCTGGCCCGAATTTTCAATATTTGTGACCTTAATTTCCGCTGTTTCAACCTCTGCGCCATATACCTCCCTGCTTTATTTCCCCCCTCAAAGAAGCACTGTTTCAGGAGCTGCATATGATATCTTATTATGTCAGCCTGCATAGCATTTAATTGTGCTTGAGCAGCCAGTACTTGGCCTCGATAGGTTCCTCTTCCATCCCTCACATCTAGCGCTTCAAGCTCCATTAATCTTTCATGCAATTCCCTTTCCCTATCCTCCCTCTCCCTCTTTTTTCGTGCTCCCCATTTTATAAATACTCCCCTCACTACTGCCTTGTAACCATCCCAGACTCCCCCCCAGGCCACCTCACCATTATCATTCCATCTAAAATATTCCACTGTCTCCCTCTCTGTCTCCATCCAAACCCTCTCATCCTCCAGTAAAGATTCATTCATCCTCCAAAACTGGGTTCCTCCTCCCTCCCCTTCCATTGTCAGTCTGACCTCCACTAACGCATGATCTGACCATGTTATAGGATCCATTTCTGCCCCTTTAACCCTGCCCGCCAGCTCCTTTGTTACCCATATAGCATCTATCCGGGAATAGGTACCATGCACTGGGGAAAAGTATGAAAACTGCCTCTTCCGGGGATGCTGAAATCACCATACATCTATCAAGCAGTGCTGTGTGACAAAATTTTGATGTTTACGCCTACCCTCTCTTTTCCCCGTTGCATCTCTTTCAGGGTTCCATGTTAAATTGTAATCCCTCCTCCCCCGCAAATGAGTTTTCCATCCCCTAACTATCCCACCTCAGCTTCTAGTGTTATCCAGAATTTCCTTTGCCCCCCCTGTCGGTGCATATACATTTATTATACAGTACCATTCATTACTGACTTTTATACCTAACAGTATAAACCTCCCCTCTTTATCCCTAATTATCTTCTGTACCTCCACCTTAAGTTTGGATGATATAAAAACCGCCACCCCACCCTTCTTTCTCTCCACTGTTTGATGCATAGAAACTGAATCCATCTGGACCACATGTTCTGTTGTCCTTGTTAAATGTCTCTTGTAGAAGCAGAATTGACGCTTTTTGGCGTCTTAGCTCTTTATACAGTTTCTGCCGCTTCATTGGCAAATTAAGCCCTTTGACATTCAGTGTTACACGTTTTAACTCACCTTATATCATTTTCTGCTCCCTCCCCCCTTCTCCCTTAGCTCTCCCTCTCATCGCTAAACCAATCCCCCCTCCTACCCCTTTCTCCCCTCCCCTCTCCCCCTTCTCCCTCCCGTTTCTCATCTCCCTCCTTCTCCCACTGTCTCCCATCTCCCTCCTTCTCCCCCCCCCCCCCGTCTCCCATCTCCCTCCTTCACCCGCACCCTCTACCCCTTCTTCCACACTCCTCTTCCCTCCCTATCCCCTTCCCCTTCCCTCATCCCCTACTTGGAGACACAACGTCCATATACCGTGACTATCAATCAGACCTCAGCCTACCCTTGCCTATCTGTTCCCCCTCACCCCCGTCGTATGCTGTCCCCTTCTCCCTTGTTAAATCCTACCCCCTCTTCCTCCCCCTCTATCCTCCCTTCTACCTCTATCCTCCCGCCTCTACCTGCCTCCTCCACTCTGTCCCTTCTATACCCCTCCTTCACTATAATTGCCACTTCCCCACTCCCATCTTCCCACCCCCTTTTCTAATCTCGCAATCCTTACTTCCCCAGTTACTTGATATTCCCTGCCCCCTTTCTTTCTCCTCTTCCCCCCCTCCTCCCTAGCCCGTATTCACAACAACCCATACAAGCCTCTTATCAATGTCCCACTTTACAGTTCATATGGTGTTAAATCTGTTGTCTGGCTACTCAGGCTCTTTCCCCTCAGCCACTGCCCTTCACCTTTTCTGATATGCTGTGGCTTCGTTTGGTCAGTCTCGCTGTTCTCTGTCCATTAGTTGGTGCTCTATGCCATCTCCGATCGGATACCTGAATCCCAGATGTCGTGGCCGCCTTGTTCTTTGCTTGATTCTCATTACCGCCCAGCAAGTTGGGTAGCCCCATTTCTCCAAGCACCCCCCCCCCCCCCATGCTTCCTCACAGTTTTTAACCTTTCGTGACATACCATTTGCTGTAATTAACAAACCAAATGGGTAAAGCCATCGGTATCTCGCCTTCTTTCTCCTTAAGTAAGCCGTCACTTCTTTCATCTCTCTCCAGCACTGCAATGTGCCGAGGGAGAGGTCCTGGAACAGTTCCACTGCATGTCCATCCCACTTAGTGTCCCAGTTTCCGTGCCGCTTTCAATAGGTTTTCTTTAGTTTTAAAGGACCGCAAGCACACCACAATGTCTCTTGGTCTATTGTCTCTTAGGGGCCCTAACCCCCTATGCGCTCTCTCAATTTGCCAACATTGTCCCTCCCCGCCCTCCTCGATGGTGACCACCTGCCATAATGCTGAGAACACTTTTATGACGACTTCTTCACAATTTTTGTACTTGGGATCCTCTGGCACTCCTCGCACTCGTATATTACTTCTCCTTGACCGATCTTCCAGATCTTCCGTCTTCTCTTTGAGTTCCTCATGGCTTTGTTTTAACTTCTCCCAGCCTTTTTGAAGATCTTCTAATGCTTCTCCATACTGCTCCAGCTGAGATTCTGTTTCCTCTACCCGGGAGCCCAGATCCGCTATATCCTGTTGCAAAGCTTGCATTGTCTCTTTTAATTCATTTTTTACTCCGCTAATTTCCACTTTTAGTAGTTTTTAGCTCATTTAGCCACATCTTAATCATGTCCACTACTCCCAGGCTCCAAGGGTTCTCCGTCTCTTCCACTTTCTCAGCCTCTTGCTCCGCCACCGCACTATGGGCATTTGAGGAGTCCGAGCTGGATTGCCCCCAAAAGGTACCCAGGACTGAGGTCAAGGCCTCGGGCAACTTAACCTGGTTTCCTGAGAGCTGTCACGTCGCAGATCCCCTCTCCTTCTCGACATCCGACCTGATCATCCCAGCATTGGTGTCAATGACTGCCACCCCCAGGTGAAAAGCTCGTATGCTGGCACTGGAGCGCAGTGTTTCAGGGTTCATTGCCTCCCAGCTGGTATTGATGCCCGACCCTGCTGGCGCTCACCCCAAGACTGCAGAGACTTTGATGTCGAGGACTCCCCGGGCCACCAAAGCGATCCCTGAGAGCCAAACGCCTCAGATGGATCCTCAGCGAGGGTCTCGTTCTCGCTCCCAATCGTCGGGGGTGAGGTCCTCTGGCTCCAGCCATGCCCCGGCTTTGGGACACCGGAGACTGGTGCCGACGACACCCTTGGAGCCATCAGGTCTTGAGTCTTCCTCGGACTACTCCAACTGGGAGTCCAATGTTACAACATCTCCGGAGACTCAGGCCCACCGAGACCTCCCCTCAGACCTCTCTCCATGGCTGCGAGGCGCCAGTTCCCACTCGAGGACACTTCATTCATTGAATTCATCAGGGACATGGCTCGGGCACTTTATCTTTATCTGTATTTACAACATTTGATATACCGCCCATTACCGAGGTGTTAAGGCGGTGTACAATAAAAGGTTGAGGCTGCGAGAAAGAAAAAGAGAAAGGAATGCCATAAATTGACAGGAAAGTAGATAGAAAGAGAGAGAGAGAAAGGCAGGAAAGGACAGAGGACAACAGAGTGAAAACACCAGGGGAAGAACACAATAGGGAGATGAGTAAATCGGGAGGGAGGAAAGGATTATGGAGGGTAATGGGATATTTTGGTTGTTGAGTGGGCGCTAGTGCAGGTAGCTAGCTGTGGGTAGTTGGGGGAGCAGGAAGATCGAAAGCCTGACAGAAAAGGTAAGTTTTAAGAAGAGCCTTGAACCGGGGGAAAGATGCTTCGGTATGGAGAGGGTGTGGGAGGGAATTCCAAAGGGCAGGGCCTACGAAGAAGAAAGTAGCGTGACGGGTGGACGAGTTGGGCCTGAGTGGGGGATGGTAGAAAAAGTTGATTGCCATGTGCGGAACGAAGCAGACGGGGAGTAGGTTGAAGATAGACAAGGTCGGCCAGATACTGGGGGGGTGTTAGTGTGAAGGACCTTGTGAGTGATGGTAAGGATCTTGTAAAGATATCGAGCCTTGATAGGGAGCCAGTGAAGGGAGAGTAGACAGGGAGTAACATGGGAGTAACTTTCCCTCATAACAGAGTCGAAGGAGGACCCCTGTACGGAGGAGCTCGACATCCTCCAGTATGAGGCACCACTGAAGGAGACCCAGCCGGCTCCTTCTCACGATTTGGGAAGCCCCAGCATCTGTGCCGATCGTCAGCCAGTGCCTGGATGCGATGAACCAGGTCCAGCGTGGGCCAGACATCTGAAAGGCGCAACTCCCCCATACCTCCATGGTGGTCGAGTTGGCCATGTGCCGGCAGAAGAGCCCAAAGATGCACTCATCGGTGCCCCTGGGCAGGGAGTTCTGCGCCCTTGATGCCCTCGGACGGAAATGCTACCAAGGCTTGATGTTGGCGTGCCGTATTCAAACTTGCCAACTTTACATCAGCATGTTCCTCCGTGACCTTTCTAAGGAACTCTGAGGCTTTGTGGCTAGCCTCGATAGAGATCACCTCCAGTGCTTCCAGACTCTTACGAAGTCTGTCGGAGAGTGTTCCAAATATCTTTCCCGAGCTGCTTACGATGGCTTCAAATCCAGCACGAGAGTTGCTGCTGCTGGCATCTGCGCTTGACGCCAGGCCTGGCTCCAATCATCGGATCTTGAGCAATGGGTGCAAGAGAAGCTCCTTGATGCCCCTTGCCTCGGGGAGCAGCTTTTCAGCAAACCGAAGGAGGACAAGGCAGCTGAAATTGAGACAGAGTACGTTACCCACATACGGCTTTCGATGAAGACCTCCACTTTCTCAAAGAAGAAGCCACAGGGAAAGAAGCCTCCCTTTCCTCAGGAAGGGCCAACCCTATTGAGGTTACCCTCCATACCTGGCCACTCAGATCCCTCAGCAGGGTCACCAGGGCAAGGGAGCAGGCCAGGGCTCACGCAAGCCCAAGATCCCCAAGCCCCAGCCACCAGCCCTAGCCCTACCAAGGTCAGGGTTTTGACGCCCTCAGCATAGCCTCTCTTACACTGGAGGATCAGCTTTTAACAGGGGGACACCTGGTTCATTTTGCCCACAGGTGGCCCTCCATCACCATTGACTCATGGGCACCTCAGAGAGGGTTACCTCCTCCACTTGGACCAGCTACCTCCACCCTTCTACCCTGGGGAGCCTCCTCGGTCTCCCCTGCACCAGGCTCTGCTAATGCAAGAACTTGCAGGCCTTCTCAGGGACAGAGTCGTGGAGCCTGTACCACACCATCTGAAAGGACAGGAGTTTTACTCCCGGTACTTTCTCATCCCACAAAGAACAGGAGGGCTAAGGCCCATCCTGGACCTGAGAAACCTGAACAAATTCCTGATGCGGGAGAAATTCAAGATGCTCTCCCTTGGAATGTTGCTGCCCTACCTCCTGTGGGGAGATTGGCTATGCTCCTTGGACCTGAAGGATTCCTATACCCACATCCTCATCCACCCCAGTCACAGGTAGTATCTAAGATTCGTGGTCAAAGCAACCTCTATCAGTACAGGGTACTTCCCTTCAGCCTAGCCTCCACACCAAGGATCTTCACCAAATGCCTAGCAGTGGTGGTCGCCTATTTTCTTCTCCGAGGGGCCTTCGTCTTCCTGTACCTAGACGACTGGCTAGTAAGAGGGGACACAGCCTCAGAGTCACTGCAGGCCACAGGCTGCACCATCAAGGACCTACATCATCTGGGATTTGTGATATATCACCCAAAATCCCATTTCACTCCAACTTGGAGTTCATAGGGGCTCGCTTGGACACCCTCCAGGCCAAGACTTTCCTTCTCCTGGACAGGGCAGATTGCCTCACAGCCCTAGCAGCTGAGGTACAGCACTACCACACTGTGTCAGCACGGTCCATGCTTTGCCTCCTCGGCCATATGGCCTCTACAGTCCATGTGGTCCCCAACGCCCGTCTTCACATACGGGCAGCTCAGTGGTGCCTCTGCTCACAGTGAACCCAGTCCACAGGCTGGCTCCAGAAGAGTCTGTGTCCTGTCAGCTAGCGGAGTCACTCATTTGGTGGCAGGCAACACAGAACCTGCTGTTCGACTCTGATCTTTCCTTCCAGGCCCACGTCTCTCACATCACCAGGACTTCCTTCTTCTTTCTACGTCAAGTTCGTGCAATTCGCCCCTTTCTCACCCCGCCTGCCCTCACTACACTTCTACTGTCATTAGTTATGTCGCGCCTAGATTTCTCAAACTCCATCCTCATTGGTCTTCCCAAATCCCAACTTAATAGACTGCAAAGGATCCAGAATGCCGCTGCTCACATCATCACCCACTCCTCCCCATGGGGCCACATTTCACCATTACTTGTTCACCTTCACTGGTTACCTGTCCCCTTTCGCTTTCAGTTCAAACTACTTGCCCTTGTCCATCAGGCACTTCACACCAACACCCCGCAATATCTGGCAGACCTCATCACCTTCCACACCCCTAGACACCCCCCCCCCCCCGTTCATTTCACCTTAATTGCCTCCACCTTCCCTCCCCCTCCCTTGCGCACCTTCAGTCCACTCGCTCCTCAGCCTTCTTCTTTGCAGGCCCCACCCTCTGGAACTCGCTCCCCACTTCCCTTCGTCTAGAGCCCCACCTCCCTACCTTTAAGCGTAATCTAAAAACCCACCTCTTCTCCCTCGCCTTTGATTTTCCCTCCCCCTTTGTGTGACCTAACCCCTGAGTCTTGTGCACTCTTCTCTTCTTTTGCTGTCTGTCTATCATGAGTTGTAACTTCTTTTCCTTTTCTGGCCTGGCGCCACCCTCTGTTTTTGTACTTTGTAAACCGCTCTGCTTATCTAAGGGCAGTATATCAAATTAAACATAAACATAAACCTGCACCAGGGCATTCCCTTCCAACTCCTGAGTCCCCAGAGGGTCCTCACAATGAATGCTTCCCTATGGGGCTGGGGTGCCCATTGCGAGGAGCTGCACACCCAGGGGATATGGTCACCCAAGGAAAGCCAGCAGCAGATCAGCTTGCTGGAACTCGGGGCCGGCTTCCTTGCGCTAAAGGCTTTCCAGCACCGCCTGCAGCACTAGTCAGTGCTCATCCAGATAGACAATCAGGTCACAATGTTCTGCCTGAAAAAACAAGAGGGCACAGGCTCCTACTGCCTATGCCAGGAGACATCAGCCCTCTGCTCATATGTGACAAGACAGGGTAAGCTCCTCCAAGCGTCATACCTTCTAGCCAGGACAACACCCCGGCGGACAAGCTAAGCAGGGTTCTCCAACCATGCGAGTGGCACCTGGACCCAGGGGTGACACAGTGGCTGTAAAGATTGTGGGGCACCCGAACCTCAACTTCTTTGCCAGCCAGGTCAATGCTCAGCTACTGTGTTTCTGCTACCTGCACCTGGATTGAGTAGCAGCAGTTGCCTTTCTCATCTCGTGGTCGGGGGGGTCTACTGTATGCCTTCCCTCCCATACCACTGATAGTGAGGACCCTCTTCAAGGTCCAGCGAGACAAGGCTTCCGTGATTCTGGTGGCCCAGTCAGCTTTGGTTTCCCCTACTGCTTCGTCTCTCGATGGAGTCCCCAGTCCCTCTCAGGAGCTCCCTGGGACTTTTCACCCAGGAAGAGGGCTTGATCCTCCACCCCCAAATGGCATCCTTGTTTATCACAATATGGCTGCTGAACAGGTCACTTTAGCACCCCTCAACCTCCCCAGGGAAGTAGAAGAAATCCTCCTGGCCTCTCTGAAGGACTTCACTAGATGGGCCTTCACCTTCAAGTGGTGCAGATTCTCCTTATGGGCACGGAGCACTGCAATACTTGCTCCACCTCTCGGAATCTCGGCTTAAGTCCAACTCTGTCCTTGTGCATCTGAGTGCACTCTCCACAAACCATCACTCCATAGAGGGCAAGCCTCTTTCCGTGCAGCCCCTGGTTACTCAACTCATGCAAGGCTTACTGCTTTTTAAGCCTCCCATCTGTCCACCCCCAGTTGTCCTAGCACAGCTTATCAAGTAGCCCTTCAAGCCTTTGGCTACCTGCCATTTGCGCTACCTGTCCTGGAAGGTGTCCTTCCTGGTGGCACTCATCTCTGCCTACAGAGTTAGTGAGCTTCAGGCCTTGGTGGCCGAGCTACCCTACACAAGGTTGTACAAGAACAAGGTCATGCTCTGCACTCACCCGAAATTCCTGCCAAACCAGGAGGTGGTACTTCCCACCTTCTTTCCTCGGCCCCACGCCAACAAGGCATCAGCCGGTCTCCACATTCTGGACTGCTAAAGTGCCTTGTCCTTCTACCTGCAGTGCACTCAGGGCCACTGCAAAGCTTCTCAGCTTTTCGTTACATATGACCCCAGTCGTCTGGGGGAGACTGTCATCAAGCGGACTCTGTCCATCTGGGTGGCGAACTGCATTGCCTTCGCCCACAACCAGACCGAGCTGCCATTAGAGCAGCGGGTCACAGGAAGGGGACCACATATGCGTGGTGGCATCTCCCAAAGGCTTTCTTTGGAAGCTGAGGAGATACTTCCACACAGGGCTCTGTCGGTGTCGGCGTCACTCATATGTAAGGACTGATTCCTGCTCTCCCTGGAGATCACCTCTTACAGGTAAGTAACTACACTTTTTCCTTGGCTGTCTTAGTTATGTCATTTGACTGAGGCAAGATGACACCCTTGGGCAGGAAGTGGACCACACATGCGTCGTTCATCTCTCAAAGGCTTTCTTTGGAAGCTGGGGAGATGCTTACATGTGGGTGCTGACATCACCCATATGTGAGGACTGATTCCTTTTGTCCCTGGTGAAGACCTGTTACAGGTGAGTATCTGTCCCAGTACCTCCTTCCAGAGAAATTGGAACAGTATCGTTCCTTAGAGGCTCATGGCAAAGACTGCTTGAAGTTTATGGTTTATTTAAAAACTTGATATACCACCCTTCTACAGCTGATGGTCCAGGAGACCTATGGTATTTTCGAAAATGCATCAAGAGCTTCTGCCTTGGGTTTTGGCGCCTGGAGACTCACCTGGCACCGATTCTCAGACCTGGAACAATTAGTACAGGACAAGCTTGCTGACGTGCCATGCCAAGGAGAGAATCTCTTTGGAGAACCGATCGAAGAGAAGACTGGCTTCATCGAAAAGCAACACGTCACCCTTCATAATCTCTCAAGGCGCACGTCCAAGCCAGCCTTCTATCGCAGGAGGTACCAAGGAAAAGGCCAGAAAAATACCTATTACTCTCAGAGGCATAGGTACATTTCTGGGTCCCAGACCTCCCAACCAAAATAGACTCCTTGACCGTAACAGTGGAGGGAGAAGCCTCAGAAAGCCCAGCCAACTCCTCAGCCAAAGCCTGGGGTGGGGTTTTGACTGGTTCCTTCAGAACATAGCCACTCTACCAGTAACTGCAGTGGAAGACCTTCCATTCGGGGAAAGACTTACTCTTTTTGCCCATAGATGGCCCTAATAGCCTTAGACAGGTGGGTTCTGCAGATCGTCCAAAGCAGTTACAAATTGCATCTATTCAATCTACCTCCACATTGCCCCCCGAGGGTACATCACCTTGACCCTCTGCATCAGGAACTGCTTCAGAGAGAAGTCACCGCTCTCTTGACGAATCTCACGATTGAGTTCATGCCACCAGAGCAGAGAGGGCAAGGATTTTATTCCAGGTGTTTCCTGATTCCCAAGAAAACAGGAGGATTCTGCCCCATCCTAGACCTAAGGACCTGAATGCATACTTGGTCAGAAAAAAGTTGAAAATGATTTCTCTAGGCACCTTACTTCCCTATTTTCAAAAAGGAGATTGACTCTGCTCCCTGGATCTGAAGGATGTTGACACCCACATACAGATACATCCCACTCACAGGAAGTATCTCAGATTCATCCTTGGGAGACAGCACTTCCAGTAGCAAGTGTTGCCCTTGGCCTAGCGCAGCACCTCATATTTTTACAAAAAGCCTCATGTTAGAAGCTCCTTACCTCCGGACACTGAGAGTGTTTGTCTTCTCCTATCTGAATGATTGGCTGATCAAGAATACCACTCCGGAAGGGATTCAAGAATCAACATGGTTGACCATTTGGGTGTTGGAACTACTTGGATTCATTATAAATTATCCAAAATCCCACCTACAGCCCACCCAACAATTGGAATTCGTAGGAGTCCTGCTTGCCTTCCTTCTGCACGACAGACTCCTCAGATTGACCACGCAGGTGTGAGAGACTCAAGTCAGCAGGTCACTGCTTGCAAGATGTTGAATGTACTAAGCCATATGGCCTCCACAGAACATATAACACCCTTGGCATGGCACGTCTCTATATGAGACACATTCAGTGGACTTGAGCTACTCAGGGATCGTCTGTGTGTCACCATCCTCTCGTTCAGTCATTGCAATGGTGGACCATCCAGCACAATTTTCTCAGAGGTCTCCCCTTCCAAATTCCTCCACCACAAAAGGTTTTGACAGCACACGCATCCAAACTGGGTTGAGGGGCTCATCTTGATGGGTTCCACACTCAGGGCAATTGGTCCTTCCAAGAAAGTCTTCACAAGATCAACTTCTTTGCATTAAGAGCCGTAGCAAGCTCTTTAAAGGCTTTCTGGGATCGGCTGGCCAATCAAATTGTTCTGATTCAGACTGGCAATCAGGTAGCGATGTTCTATACTAACAAGCAGGGAGGAACAGGTTTGTACCTCCTGTGTTGGGAATCAGTCAGGTTGTGGAAGTTTGCCATCGCGCATGGGATGGACTTGAGAGCCGCATACCTACTAGATGAGCAGAATACTCTGGCAGACAGACTGAGTCGAGTCCTCCAGCCACACAAATTGACACTGGACACGGAGGTTGCTGCCCACATCTTTCGGGAGTGGGGTTCCCCCTTGATAGATCTGTTTGCCACTTCATAAAATGCCCAGGTGGATCAGTTCTGTTCCAGAATAAGATCACACAGCACTAGCCTCGGATGCTTTTTTCCTACATTGGAGAGAGGGTTTTCTATATACTGTACGTATCATCCAGTATCTCTCATTGCAAAGACCCTCCTGAAGCTCAACACAGACAGAGGCACCATGATTCTCATCACTCCTTATTGGCCCAGACAACCATGGTTCCCTCTCCTGCTACAGCTCTCCAGTCAGAAGCCACCCTGGCTGGGCCACACTCTGGATCTGATTTTGCAGGAGAACAGGATGATGTTGCACCCAACATTCAGTCCTTGGCCCTCACAGCGTGGATGTTGAGAGGCTAATGTTATCCAAGCTCAACCTGCTAGCCATTGTGACCTATGTCCTTTTAGCCTCCAGAAAATCTTATTCCTGCAAGTGGAAGAGGTTTGTTGCTGGTGAAAGGGCCATTATTAATCATTTATATAGCACTACAAGGCATATGCAGCACAATATAGACACGCAAGTAGACAGTCCCTGCTCATAGAGCTTGCAGTCTAGAAGACGAACATACTTTACAATACAATACATGAAATAAGGGCAATATGGAGACGAAACACAAGGGAAGGACACTGATCCAAAGGCGGCCTCAAAGAGGTGAGCTTTGAGCATGGACTTGAAGAGGAAAAAAAGGAGATTTGATGTAAAGACAGGGGAAGCTTGTTCCAGGCAAAAGGAGCAGCAAGGTGAAAGGAACAAAGCTTGGAGTTGGCACAAGAAGAGAGGGGTACAGAGAGAAGGAAGGCAGAGGAAGAACGGAGATCATGAGGCAGGGTATAGGGAGAGAGGAAAGGTAATGAGGGGCAGCAGAGTGAATGCATTTATAGGACAGGAGAAGTAGCTTGAACTGAATATGGTAGCGGAAAGGGAGCCAGTGAAAGAATTTCAAAAGAAGGGTTATGTGAGTGTAATGTGGCTGGTGGAGAATTAACCACACAGCAGAGTTTTGAAGAGGGAAGAGATGACACTGAGGAAGACCAGCAAAGAGGTTGCAGTAGTCAAGATGGCAGGTAATTAAGGAATGGACAAGAGTTTTAATAGTGTGATCAGATAGGAAGAGGCGAATCATGTTAATGTTAAAGAGAAAGAAACGATAAGTTTTATTAATTTGTTGAATATGTGAGGAGAATGAGAGAAGTCAAAAATGACTCCAAGATTATGAGCAGAGGAAGCAGGAAGAAGAAGAGTATTACCAACAGTGATGGAGGAAGGAGGAAGGAGGGAGGATGGTTTAGGGGGAAAAACAAGAAGCTCAGTCTTAGCCATGTTCAATTTTAGACGGCGCTGAGACATCTAGGCAGCGATGTCAGACAAACAGAGCTACATGCCTAGAATGCAGGAGAAATGTCAGGTGAAGATATATAGACTTGAGAGTCATCTGCATAAAAATGATACTGAAAACCATGGGAAGAGATGAGGGCACCAAGGGGTCTGGGTATAGAGAGAGAAAGAGTGGACCGAGAACAGATCCTTGGGGTACACCAACAGAGAGGGATGGGAGAAGAGGAAGTACCATCTGAACAAACACTAAAGTAGTGATTAGAGAGATAGGAAGCGAACCAGGACAGGACAGAGTCTCTAAAACTCAGAGAGGATAATGTGATGAGGAGGAGAGAGTGGTCAGTATTATCAAAGCTAGCAGAAAGGTCAAGAAGAATAAGAATTGAGTAAAGGCCTTTAGACTTGGCTAGGAACAAGTCACTGGAGACTTTGGCAGATTCAGTGGAATGAAGAGGACGAAAGCCAGACTGGAGTGGATCAGTGAGGGAATGTGAGAGAAGAAATTCGAAGCAACAACAAAGAACAGCACATCCAATGAGTTTGGAGATAAAGGGGAGATAGGACGATAATTGGAGGGAGCAGTAGGGTCAAGAGAGGTTTATTTGAGAAGGGGAGTGATCATAGTATGTTTATAGGCAGCAAGGAAGGTGGCAGTGGAGAGAGAAAGGTTGATAATATGAGAATTGACAGGGATGATGGAGGAGGAGATGGAGTTGAGGAGATTAGTGGGAATGGGATCAGAGGAGCAGGTAGTTGGTTTAGCGGATGAAAGAAGAATGGAGGTTTCCTCATCAGAAAAGGAAGTGAGGGTTAGGGAGATTGTAGGGAAAAGTTGAAATTGGAGAGAAGAAAGGAGTTGAAGAAGAATTAGTAGGGAATTGAAGAGTAATCTTTTTGACTTTATCATAAAAATGGTTGGTGAGGGTTTGGGCTGAAAGAGGAGGAGGAATTGGAGGAGGAGGTTCCTTAAGAAGAGAATTGAGAGTAGAGAAGAGACTACGGGGTTAGAGGCCAGACGTCAGTCAAGTGAATAAATAGCTTTGCTTAGCGAGTGAAATGGCAGACTGGAAAGAAGTAAGCTTGAATTTAAAGTGAAGGAAATCAGAAAGGGAGCGGGATTTAAGCCAAATGCATTCAGCAAATCGGGCACAGGAGCGTAGATATCAGTTAGTAGAAGACAGCCAGGGCTGAGTTGAAGTGCACCTCACAGGGCATGCTATTGGAGGAGCAAGGGTATCCAGAGTGGAGGAGAGAGTGGTGTTATAAGAGATTATAGTTTCATTGACAGACTTATGGAACAAAGTGGAAGAAAGAAGAGAAGACTAGTTGATAGAGACAATGGATCAATAGCATGAAGATTCCTAAAAAGATAGGAGGAGATAGGGCGAGAAAGCAGTGGGAAGTGATGAAGAGAGAAGCTTAAGAGGCGGTGGTCAGATAGTGGAAGAATTGCCCTAGATCCTTTCATCTGTCCCACACAAAAACTACTTGAGTATCTTGTACACCTCTGAGTCTGGACTTGTCCAACTCTGTCAGTGCAATTCAGTCCAATTCAGTGGACAGTGCAATTGGTGCTTATCACCGAGGTGTGGAAGGGAAATCCATCTTGGTACAGCCTATAGTTGTTTGCTTTATGTGCGGGTTGCTTCTCTTGAATCCTCCCTACAAACCTCCTGCAGTGTAATGGTACCTAAGAGTGATTTTTTTTGCAGCTGATGAAAGCTCCTTTTGAGCCACTTAATGCCTGCCCTCTGAAATTCTTGACCTAGAAGGTTTTGTTTTTGGTGGTGGTCACTTAAGCACACAAGGTGAGCGAGCTTCAGGCTCTTGTTCATTCGCCTTACAACAAATTCCATCATAAGAGTAGTTCTCCGTACTCCTCCTAAATTCCTTCCAAATGAGGTATTGGATTTCCATCTTAATCAGTCAGTTGTTCTACCAACCTTTTTCCCAAAACCTCATGCCTACAAAAGGTAAGCTGCATTGCACATGTTGGATTGCAAATGAGCCTTCACCTTCTACATGGAGCGGACAAAAGCCCATAGTCCATCCAGTTTTTTGTTTTTTTGACTCCAGCAAGCTAGGGCTACTGTCTCCAAACACTCCCTTTCAATTTGGCTAGCGGACTGCATCTCTTTTGCTTATGTCCAGGCAGGCCTGAGCCTTGATAGTCATGTCATAGCCCACAATGTCAGAGCCATAGCTGCATCGGTGGCCAACTTGTGCTTGATCTCCATAGAAGATATCTGTAGTGCTGCAACGTGGTCTTCTGTCCACACATTCACATCTCATTACTGTTTGTATAGGGATTCTTGACACGACAGGGTTTTTCAGAATCTGTTTGGGAACTAGAATCCAACTTCATCCCCCTTAGGCCCAATCTTTCTGTTCAGGCTACCAAAAAAAATGGAAAAATGAACAAATTCCATTGTACATAGTTGCAAAAATATCATGCGTGCCTTCGAGTGAATGCTAATTCATGGCAACCCAACAGCTCCTGGGTTTTCTTGGCAGTGTAACCTGGAGTAGATTACCAGGCCTTTCTTCTGAGGCAATTAAGTGATTTGCCCAAGGCCACAAGGAGTGCTAGTGGGAATCAAACCCCAGTCTCTTGGTTACCAAGCCAGTGCTCTAACTACTTCTCCACTCCTCTAAATAGATGTGTATCTTGAATTGTTAGGCCTGTTGCCATTCAACAAACTGGCTTTGTTGCCTCTGTGGGGCTGGATGACATTCTCATGGGCTTTCGGTAGCCTGCAGCTAGGGATTCCCATACGTGAGGACTTCATTCCTGCTTGTTCAGAGAGAAAAGTTAGTTACTCATCTGTAGCAGCTGTTCTCCGTGGACAGCAGGAGTAAGTTCTCAGAACCCTCCCACCTCCCTGGGAGTTGTATTTTATTATGGCTATAGTATCAGACTAATCCAAGATGGTGCCACAGCAGCAGGCAGGAAGATGGCACGCATGCGCAGTGGAACCTCCCAAAAGCTTCCACTAGTAACCGGAGAGCATTCCTGCATTGGCTCCATCAGATAATTTATTTATTTTATTTGGTTCCATTTTTTATACCGCTCCTTCCAGTGATCAGCAGCGGTTTACATTTTAACATTTAACTCTGCAAGAACAGCAGTTACATGTAACATTTTAGAACTATGTACATAGCAAAGATAGTATAGGACAGTGATGGCTAACCTTTTTGAGCCCGAGTGCCCAAACTGCCGCACAAAACCAAAGAATTTCCTCAAAGTGCCAGCACGTCAATTAAAGCCTCATTTGCATAAGGTGCCTCATTTGCATAAATATTTGCATAATGTTACCATACACTTACTTTTAGTAAACATGCCTCTTAATGAGTATATGGATAAAGAAAGACTAAAAGGTTTCTACATTACTATAATCCAGTACCAACCGCCAGGCACATTAGGAGCTACTACAAACGCTGCCCATTTAGAACCCATAGCAAACCCGCCGTATCCTAACAGCACTACCAGGACTCACAAAGCACCATACCCTAACCAGGGCCGGATTTACGTATACGCCATGTACGCCATGGCGTAGGGCCCACAGCCGGCAGGGGCCCACAAAAAAAGAACCAGTTTTTTTTTTTTTCAACTCAATTAAAAAAAAAACCTGGTGGCTGCCGCCGCGGGGCCCCCTCTGCTGCCGCGGGGGCCCCGTCTACAAGCTGGTCTGGTCGGGTCGGGTCTCCCTCCCTCCCTCCCTCGCTGCAGGCTGCGAGAGACGCGAAGATAGAGCGTCTCCTCGCGTCTGTGTTAAGCCCGCAGGGGCTGATGGGATTTCCCATCAGCCCCTGCGGGCTTAACACAGACGCGAGGAGACGCTCTCCCTTCGCGTCTCTCGCAGCCTGCAGCCTGCAGCGAGGGAGGGAGAGAGACCCGACCGGACCCGACCAGCTTGTAGACGGGGCCCCCGCGGCAGCAGAGGGGGCCCCGCGGCGGCAGCCACCAGGTTTTTTTTTAAAATTAAATTTTACTTTAGGCCGGGGGGGTAGGACTGGTAATGGGCTATGGGGGGGGGTTGGAAGGGTAATGGGCGATTGGGGGTGCTGGGGATGGAAATGGACTGGGCGGGGAAGGGCGGGTAATGGGCTATTGGGGGGCTGGGGCTGGAAATGGGCTGGGCTGGGCGGGGCGGGGCTGGGGGGGGTTAAGGCTAGAGGTGGGCTGATGGGGTTAGGACTGGTAATTGGGCTGTTGGGGGGGCTTAGAACTGGCAATGGGCTTTGGGGGGGGTTAAGACTGGTAATGGGCTGTGGGCTGATGGGGGCTGTCTGGTAATGGGCTATGGGGGGGGCTAGGACTGGAAGTGGGCTGGGGGGTTAAGACTGGAGGTGGGCTGATGGGGTTAGGACTGGTAATGGGCTGTGGGCTGATGGGGGGGGTAGGACTGGCAATGGGCTATGTGGGGCGACTGGAAATGGGTTGATGGGTTAGGACTGGAAGTGGGCTGATGGGGGGTTAGGACTGGTAATGGGTTATAGGGGGGCTTAAACTGAAAATGGGGTGATGGGGGGTTAAGGACTGAAAATGGGGTGATGGTGATGGGGGGTTAAGGACTGTAAGTGGGGTGATGGGGGGGCTAGGACTGGTATTGGGTTGGGGGGTTGCTAGGACTGGAAATGGGCTGATGGATGGCTAGGACTGGAAATGGGCTGATGCAGGGACTAGAAGGGAATGGATGCTGGGTGAGGCTGGAACTAGAAGGGAGCTGATGTTGAGGGAGGATTAGAATGGGATGGGGCTGGAAGAGTAAAATGGAGAAGGGAAAAATATTTTGTGTGGGAGGGATAAAAAATCTACAATTGGCCGGGTATTGGGAGAGTAAGTGGGGATTGAGGATGGAGGGGTAAAATTTGAGTGGATGAAATAGGAATGAGGAAAGAGCAAAAGGAGAAAGATTAGTATGTTAAAGCAGATGTAGAGAGAGAATGGAAAAAAATCTAGAAGAGAGAAGAAAGGACAAATGGACAGCAGACGATGGAGAGTTAGCAGAAGACACGAAGAAACCAGAAGAAAGTGGCTGGAGCAATTGCAGCTGAAAAAAATGCACAAAAGGTAGAAAAATATCTCTTTATTTTGAATTTATTAATTGGAATATGTCAGCTCTGGTAAATGTGCATCATTAACATCTGTGCTTTGTTTAGTACAAGAGCAAATTAATGTATAGTTTTATTTCTACAGTGTTGTACATTCCAAGTTTGGCTTTTGGGATTCCCAGTTTAATTATTGTCTTCCTATTTCTAAATTGTGATTACTTGTTTGGTGATGGTCTATGTTCTGCATGTGTAACTGAGCTGAGGTGTTCTGTTTATATAATTCCTATTTGACATTGCCACTTGTTCTCTTTCCCCAGTAGGTCATGTATTGTTGTTCTCTGAAATGTATTGGTTTAATATTTGCAGTGTTGCCTTTTGATTGGTAGAGTATGGTGCTTTGTGAGTCCTGGTAGTGCTGTTAGGATACGGCGGGTTTACTATGGGCAGTGTTTGTAGTAGTTCCTAATGTGTCTGGCAGTTGGCACTGGATTATAGTAATGTAGAAATCTTTTAGTCTTTCTTTATCCATACACTCATTAAGAGGCACGTTTACTAAAAGTTAGTATATGGTAACATTATGCAAATATTTATGCAAATGAGGCCCCTTATGCAAATGAGGTCCGCACCCCCCTTGGGCCGCCCCTGCTGGGGGCCCACAATTTTTGTTGGCGTAGGGCCTCACTCAAGGTAAATCCGGCCCTGACCCTAACTATCAAAAGGCAACACTGCAAATATTAAACCAATACATTTCAGAGAACAACAATACATGACCTACTGGGGAAAGAACAAGTGGCAATGTCAAATAGGAATTATATAAACAGAATACCTCAGCTCAGTTACACATGCAGAACAGACCATCACCAAACAAGGAATCACAATTTAGAAACAGGAAGACAATAATTAAACTGGGAACCCCAAAAGCCAAACTTGGAATATACAACAACACTGTAGAAATAAAACTATAAATTAATTTCCTCTTGTACTAAACAAAGCGCAAAAATTAATGATGCACATTTCCCAGAGCTGACATATTCCAGTTAATAAATTCAAAATAAAGAGAGAGTTTTCTACCTTTTGTGCATTTTTTTTCAGTTGCAATTGTTCCAGCCACTTTCTTCTGGTTTCTTCGTGTCTTCTGCTAACTCTCCATCTGCTGTCCATTTGTCCTTTCTTCTGTCTTCTTGGGTTTTTTTTTCCATTCTCTCTCTACATCTGCTTTAACATACTAATCTTTCTCCTTTTGCTCTTTCCTCATTCCTATTTCATCTACTCAAAATTTACCCCTCCATCCTCAATCCCCACTTATTCTCCCAATACCCGGCCAATTGTAGATTTTTTATCCCTCCCACACAAAATATTTTTCCCTCTCCATTTTACTCTCCCAGCCCCATCCCATTCTAATCCTCCCCCAACACCAGCTCCCTTCTAGTTCCAGCCTCACCCAGCATCCATTCCCTTCTAGTCCCTGCATCAGCCCATTTCCAGTCCTAGCAGCCCCCCAACCCATTTCCAGTCCTAGAAACCCCCCAACCCAATACCAGTCCTAGCCCCCCCTCATCAACCCACTTCCAGTCCTAACCCCCCATCACCCCATTTTCAGTTTAAGCCCCCCCTATAACCCATTACCAGTCCTAACCCCCATCAGCCCACTTCCAGTCCTAACCCCCCCATCAGCCCACTTCCAGTCCTAACCCCCATCAACCCATTTCCAGTCAGCCCCCCATAGCCCATTGCCAGTCCTAACCCCCCCATCAGCCCACAGCCCATTACCAGTCCTAACCCCATCAGCCCACCTCAAGTCCTAACCCCTCCCCATCAGCCCCGTTCCTGTCCTAGCCCCCCCATAGTCCATTCTCAGTCCTAACCCCCCCTAGCCCATTACCAGACAGCCCCCATCAGCCAACAGCCCATTACCAGTCTTAACCCCCCCCTAGGCCTTTTCCAGTGCTAAGACCCCATCAGCCCAGAGCACATTACCAGTCCTAACCCCATCTGCCCTTCTCATCTACTAACCCCTCCCCATCAGCCCATTTCATGTCCCAGCCCCCCCATAGCCCATTATCAGTCCTAAACCCCCCCATAGCCCATTACCAGTCCTAACCCCATCAGACCACCTCCAGTGTTAACCCCCCATCAGCCCATTTCCAGTCCTAACCCCACCCAAAAGCCCACCTCGTCCTAACCCCTCCCCATCAGCCCATTTCCTGTCCTAGCCCCCCATAGCCCATTACCAGTCCTAACCCCACCCAACAGCCCACCTCAAGTCCTAACCCCTCCCCATCAGCCCATTTCCTGTCCTAGCCCCCCATAGCCCATTACCAGTCCTAACCCCACCCAACAGCCCACCTCAAGTCCTAACCCCTCCCCATCAGCCCATTTCCTGTCCTAGCCCCCCATAGCCCATTACCAGTCCTAACCCCACCCAACAGCCCACCTCATGTCCTATCCCATCCCCATCAGCCCATTTCCTGTCCTAGCCCCCCATAGCCCATTACCAGTCCTAAGCCCCCATCAACCCACTTCCAGTCCTAATCCCATCAGCCCATATATACTTAGCTCCCCCATATCCCATAGCCCCCCATAGCCCATCACCACTCCTAACCTCCCCCAGCCCATCACCAATCCTTACCCCCCCATCAGCCCATTTCCTGTCCTAGCCCCCCATAGCCCAGTACCAGTCCTAGCCCCCCCCAACAGCCCACAGCCATTACCACTCTTAACCCCACAACAGCCCACAGCCATTAACACTCCTAACCCCCCCAGCCCATTACCACTCCTAACCCCCCCAGCCCATCACCACTCCTAACCCCCCATCAGCCCATTTCCTCTCCTACCCCCCCCCAGCCCATTTCCAGTCCTAACCCCACATCAGCCCACATCCTTTTACACTCCTAACCCCCCCAGCCCTTCACAAGTCCTAACCCCCCCCAGCCATTACCACTCCTAACCCCCCATCAGCCCATTTCCTGTCCTATCCCCCCCCTGCCCATCACCAGTCCTAACCCCCAACAGCCCACAGCCATTACCACTCCTAACCCCCCCAGCCCATCACCAGTCCTAACCCCCCCCCAGCCATTACCACTCCTAACCCCCCCCCCCCAGCGATATTTATTTTACAAAGAAAGCTGTCGCTGCCGGGGCCGGGGCCGCCGCGGCAGAATCGAGTGTGCCGCGGGGCCCCCCCGCCCAGCAGAGCCTGCCCTCCATCCCCGGTATCACCTCTCTCAGCTGCCTCCAGTCACACGCGCCGGCTTTCAGAGCGCGAGGGAAGTTTCTCTCCCTCGCTGCTCTGTTAAGCCCGCGGGGGCTGATGGGAACTTCCCATCAGCCCCCACGGGCATAACAGAGCAGCGAGGAAGAAACTCCACTCGCGCTCTGAAAGCAGGCGCGTTTGACTAGAGGCAGCTGAGAGAAGGTGATACCGGGGATGGAGGGCAGGCTCTGGGGGGCGGGGGGGCCCCGCGGCACACTCGATTCTGCCGCGGCGGCCCCGGCCCCGGCAGCGGCAGCTTTTTTTTTTTTTTTTTTAATGCCGCATATTTTGATTGCGGACCTTCCCGCGTGCCAGCTGCAAGACCTTCGCGTGCCACAGCTGGCACGCGTGCCATAGGTTCGCCATCGCTGGTATAGGAAATCAAACTCAAACTATTACATAATAAACTATTTACATAATGTCACCCATATTTGAGGACTTATATCTGTTGTTGTCAGAGGACACCTGCTACAGGTGAGTATCTTTCTCCGGGAACAAGCAGGAAGTCAGTCCTCACATATGGATGATGTCGGCGCTGACGGAGCCCGTGCGGAAACATCTCCCCAGCTTTCAAGAAAGCCTTTGGGAGATGCACCATGCATGCGAGGTCCACGTCCTGCCCAAAGGTGCCATATTGCTTCAGTCTCTTTTTTTTTTTTTTTTTTTTCTGCGGAGCCCTTCGGACGTTGTCCAGTTTTCCCCTGGAAAAAGTCAGATTTTTGTATTACTTTTAATCCGGTCGCATACTGGTTCCTTCCCGCCTCCGAGCCAGCTCTCCTCTGCATCGCTTCTTGGGTCCGTATCATCGTTTTTCTTATTTTTCACGAGGTGTCCCTTAACTGGCGTTCGCACCCTTTTCCAACCAAGGACCTTGGACACCTACCTGGCAGCAGGGACCCCCTTTTTCCGATGGCCTCCAGTGGCTTCAAGAATTAGGTGCGGCAAAATGATGTTGCTCACAGACCTGCACGACTGCTGCCTCTGGTGCCTCAGGCTGGAGCATGACTCCAACTGTGAACTCTGCAGAACTATGACCTCAAAGGCCTTAAAAAAATCAGCGTCAGCAGGAGAAATTTTTACAGAAGTCTGACTGCATGCCGGAGTCTCCAACACCACGCTCCAGGGACCCCTCTGATACCTCGGTGCCCTGTGAAGCCAGGGCCTCTTCGGAGTCCCACAGCCACGGTTCCTTTGAGCGGAAATCCCCAGAGGTGGAGTGCAAGAAGAAGAAACCCTCGAAGACTGCCTGGGAAAACAGATCAAGGAAGATGGTGAAATCTCACCCTAGGTCCCACAGTCTCGGGCGTGCGTCTGAGGAGTCCAATGTTCCCTCTAATTTTCTGTAGGCTGTGTGCGCATAAAATATCAGCTGTGTGCAGCTTTTGAAGGAAGGTTAAATTTTTGTGCACCACATAACGACACTCGGAGTTATATACTTTAAAATTTGACTACATGTCAGAATACAGTATGTACACCACATTGATTTTAATCAAATTAAATGAAAATAGACGATTACTAAATGAAGTGGAAATTTCTAGTAATTACAATCATAACTTTTAAATTTTAAGACGTCTGTGTTTTCTATCAGAATTAGAGCCGTAATTTTTGTGCGCTCTGTTGTAAAGCATGTGTGCTCGCTCGGCGAGGTGTTGCGCGCGCGCACACGCGCACAGCTTAGAGGGAACAGTGGAGGAGTCGGGGTAGGAGCGGCTCTCCAAGCTGCAGCACAAGGAGTCTGTGACATCCGCCGACCGACCTTGGACCTCCAAGGCCATCCTCATCGAGGACTCTCCCTCAACAGTACCGACACCGGACCTAAAACCCTTGGTGCCCGCGTCGAAGGCTGCAGAGCCAGCTGGCATGGAGACTCTGCACTACAAATTACAGCTGTCAGCGGTGTCCATTGCTGGTGCTATCTCCTGCCATCGTCTGCTATTGACTGCCTGCTGCCTCTGCAGATTATCTCTCTCTGTTTTGTGTTTTGTTTCTCATCTGCAGGTCTGTACTGCCTTTCCTATGCCTGCCCCGGTCTGGTCCCGCCTCCTAGAAGTGTCCGTTCCAATCCAGATACTCTGCACTACAAATTATAGCTGTCTGTGGGTCCCAAGCTGTGGTGCGCCCAAGAAGCAGGACATACTCCTTGGGCGAGTTCCTTGGGGCGATGTGTCAGCGTCCAGCCTTCTTACTTTCTGGCCATTCCCAATCATACCACAGCACTCCTATGTCTCCTGTCTTTATTTCCTATTCATTTTGTTTGGCTCTGCTGGTTTTTGCTTTTTGCTGTACCCCTCCTGGTCACAACCACTATGGCTGCTATCTCCGTCCTTTGAGGCCAGCACCAAACTTCTCTGGTCTCCCTCTCTCAGGGCATGCCACCCGCAACCCGACTAATCTTCTGCCCTGTTTGCCCCTGCCCAGCCCTCAGCAGCCTTGCTGATCTTCCTCTCCTTTGCCCTACTCAGTTGTCGTTCGCTGCATGCCAAGACACACCTCATCCAAAACCTGACAGTCCAACACTCCCTGGATATCTTGTTCCTCACGGAGACTGGGCTCTGTGAGGGAGAGGATACCCTTCTACATAGTTGCCTTCTCCCTGGATATTCTTCTCTTCACATACCATATCTTAACCGGAACGGTGGGGGCGTAGCAGTCATCCATTGCTATTCCCTTCCCAACACTGAAGTCAACACCTCTCCTTGCCTACCCTGAGTCCTTCCTCCTCCGCCACCTGTCTATTTCATCCTCCTTTATTTTATTTATTTAATACACACTTATATACCGCTACTTCCAGTGATCAGCAGCGGTTCGATTAAATCTTTGGGGGTTGTCAAATCAAGACTGGGAGGGGGGATAGTATATACATTAGATCTGAGGGTATGTCACAGCACACAGGGTTAGTGTATTGGGGAATGGCCTACACATTTTTACATTTATACATACATATTTACATATTTATACATATAGCGGTTTCAGAATGCGTATAATTATCTGATTGCTTTGCTACGACTCTAACGAAACTTGAGAGTCATAGTTTATTGTAGTGACTTTTGAATAGGTGAGTTTTTAGGTCCTTCCTGAAATTGGTAATGTCCTTGATTAAACGCAGCTCAAATGGGAGTTGATTCCAGATAGTTGGCGCAGAGAATGAGAAGGCTCTGCGACTCGTACTTGTTTTTACAGTTCTGATGTTGGTGGACTTGCAGGGTGCCCGAATTGGTGATTCTCCTGTCCCTATTTGTAGGTTGCGTGCTGATAAGTGAGGAAAGGAATGAGGGGGCTATGTTATTGATAAGTTTGAACGTGGTTACCAGCATCTTTATGCCCCCCTCCCTCTGTCCTGACCTGTGAGACGCGTTCCTGCTCTCCCTTTCTGATGCATCTCTTATATCTCCTCACCTCGTAATCTTGGGCAATTTTAATGCCCATTATGACTCTTCCATTCGGCGAAGAGATAAGGCTCTCCTGTCCCTTTTAGATGACCTGTCCCTCCATCAGCACATTTCCGGCCCTACACATGTCATAGGGCACACCTTTAGATCTCATTCTTACCCTAACTGCCACCCTCTTTGGCCCCTCCTGCATCTCTCCTCTCTCTCTCCCCTGGTCCAACCATCTTTGCCTCCTGCTTACCGTCCCCGTTCCTTCCTCGAAGTCTTCATCCAATAGTCATAGTCTGCCCCCTCTGAGACTTAGGCGCCATATTACCCCATACACCCTACAGCAGTTCCCCTCGGCTGACTCTTCTCCCCTCTGACTTCATTGCCCTTTCGGTAGACAAGCAAGAGAACACCTGGACCTATACTCTTTCCACAGACCTGGAACATTTAGCCCCCTTCTGCCCTACTCCACTACCGCGTTCTTCCTCTCATCACTCTTGGTATCACCCAGATTTATATTTACAACACACACATCTCCGCCGTGCCGAGCAGGCTTGGTGCAAGCATCCCACCCCTGATTCCCTGGCTTCTTTCTGTCACTGCCAGCAGCTTTACTGCTCCATGATTCATACAGCCAAGCAGTCGTATTGCTTGGAATTGATCACTTCTTCCTTCAACTCCTCCAGACAGCTTTACCAGGTCCTCCGCTCCCTCTCAACACTGACTACCTCTCCTGCACCCTCCGCTTTCACTTCCGCCACCCTGGACCCAGCTCTCCTTGCTTCTTTCTTCTCCGGGAAGATACAATCTCTCCGTGCCGCCTTTCCCTCCTGCCCCCCCACCCCTTCCCTTTCTTCTCTGCCCCCCTGTCTTCCTTCCCCCCCCCCCACGACCTTCCCCCACACCTGACATACCTTTCATTCTGTCACAATAACTGAACTCTTTAAGGCCATCACCACCTCCCACAAGACCACCTGTCCTCTTGACCCTCTTCCCTCCTCTTGGCTCTTGGATCCTTCTCTCACACTGCTACCATATGCCCTCCATATGATCAATACTAGTCTGTCCTCCGACTCTCCTCTCCACTTGGAAATATGCTCTTATCCGGCCTATCCTCAAGAAACCATGCCTTGACCCCTCCACCCTGGCCAATTGGCGTCCTGTCTCCAATCTCCCCTTCCTCTCAAAACATTGTAGAGAAACTTGTCTTTTCACAACTCTCTGCTCACCTCGACTCCACCCTCTCACTTCACCCCAGCCAATCTGTTTTCAGATCTGGTCATAGTACTGAAACTGTTCTTCTTGCACTCCTGAGTGAGGTCCACCAATCCCACGAACAAGGTGATCTTTCTCTCGCTGTTTCCTTGGACTTGTCCTCTGCTTATGACCTAGTCGACCACCACACTCTTTTCACTCGTCTTCTTGACCTTGGGATTCACAGTACAGTCCAGCATTGGTTTCACTCCTTCCTCTTTCTGCACCTTTGCCATTCAGACCGGTCTTGCCACCTCCTCAATGTCTCCCCTTCACTGTGGTGTCTCCCAGGGCTCAGTGCTTGCCCACCTCCTTTTTAACGTTTTCTTCGCACCACTTGCCCTTATCATTCAACAGTCTAGGATTTCCGGGTATTGCTATGCCAATGTTCTCCAGGAACAAGCAGGAAGTCAGTCCTTACATATGGGTGATGTCAACAGAGCCCCCATGCAGAGCAAATCCCCAGTTTTCGAAGAAAGCCTTTGGGACTACATCACGCATGTGCGGTCTCCTTCCCGCCCAAGGGTGCCATCTTGCTCAGTCTCCTTTTTTTCCGCGGAGCCCAACGGACGTCATCCTAGTTCCCCCATGGAAAAAGAGTTAAAAGTTGAAAAACTGTGTTTTTCTGCTTGCAGATTCAACACCGGTTCCCCTTCCCGCCTTGGGCTCGGTACACCGGTATTGAGTCCAGTCCATTTTTTTTGTGTTTGTCCTTCGTGACTAGCATTCGCGTTCTTTTTTTTCTTTTTAGCTGGCAGGCCGGTCCTTTGACCTTGCAGGGGCCCTTTTTCCCCCGATGGCTGCTAGTGGGTTAAAAAGTGTGATCGGTGCACGAAACTTATGTCGCTCACCGACACACAAGACTGCTGCCTCTGATGCCTCGGGCCTGACCATGACCCCGTGGTCTGTGGACCGTACAAAAAGATGTCTTCCAAGGCATTGAGGAGTAGGCAGCAGCAACATGACAGGATTTTTCCTGAGTCCACACCCGCCCGGACCTTGTCAGAGGCCTCGACCTCTCGGGAGCTGTCTGATCCCGAGCAGCATCGGGTGTCCTCTGAAAGGGGGTCTCCCTCACGGGAACACCGTAGGAAGAAAAAAAATCTGTGAGAGCGGTGTCTGAGAGCTCCGAATGGCCTGGTCCCTCGCGGGATCGGTCGCAGAGCCCGGCTCATCGCCCTGGATCTTCGGAGTCGGAGAGGCCTGCCAAACTCCCTCGAAAGGACCCGGAGACGCTGAGGAAGGTAAGCACTGTCCTCGTTGATTCTCCTCCAGGAGAGCTGGCGTCAGGACAAAAGCCGGGGGCTGCGGAGCCTCCTGAACTCGGCCTTAGGTTGGTGGCCTTGGAGCGCAGCGTGTCTGCCTTCATGGACCAGCAGCGGGCGCTGATGGCCGGTCTCTCACGTCCGTCCACCCCGACCACCGGGACTTCGACTTCCAAGTTGACCCCGGAGGCCAAGCCGATCCTCGCAATGAGGTCTCGAGTCGATCCTCGACTGAGATCCCCCTCGACCTCCCGTTCGGGACCAAGGTCATCGCTGATTCCCTCGGCATCGGGGCGGTCGAGACCGAGGCCCCCGAGGCTGTAGCTGATCGACGACTCCTCGGAGTCCGGCTGGGAGACGGAGGACAAAGAGTCCCTGGGCATCCATACCAAGTATGTTCCGTCAGACTCCCTGGGTTCTGAACCTCGGAAACGGTCACCCCCGGAGGACACCCATTTCTTGGACTTCGTCCAGGACATGGCAAAGGCTTTGTCATTCCCGGCTGATCCTGAGGAGGAGCCTCGAGCTGAGGAGCTCGAGGTCCTCCAGTATGACTTTCCTCCAAAGGAAGCCCTTACTGTACCGGTGCCCTCCATTCTGGAATGGCTGATGCTCCAAATGTGGGAGACTCTGGCCTCTATGCCGGTTCTCAGTAGGCAAATCAATTCCATCTATCGAGTTCGCAAGAGCCCTGGGTTCCAAAAGGCACAGCTGCCGCACAACTCCATGGTTGTGGAATCGGCCGTGCGCCGGCTCAAGAGCCAGAAGACGCACTCCTCGGTCAACATGGATGCTCTCGGCAGAAAGTGCTACCAGGGTTCGATGCTGGCATGCCGAATCCAGACATACCAGGTGTACATGGGCATGTACCTGCGAGACCTGGCAAAGGAGATTGATGGGTTCTCTGCTGGTCTTTCCGCGGGACCTTTGCAGGGCTTCCAGGTTTTGTCCACTGGGATCCGAGAGTGCTCGAAGTTTATGACTCAAGCAGCCTACGACGGCTTCGAGGCTTTGGCCCAGGTAGCAGGGACCGGCATCGGTGCACGACGCCAGGCATGGCTATAGTCATCCGACCTGGAGCCATGGGTTCAGGACAAGTTGGTCGATGTCCCTTGCCGAGGTGAGAGCCTCTTTGGCAAGCCCATGACTGAGAACGCTGCCGAGATAGTCAGACTATCTGACCCAGACAAAACTTGAGAAGAAGACTTCTGCCCCTTCTAAGAAGAAGGGCTCGTGTAAGAAGCCCTCTTTCCCAAGGAAAGGATCAGCTTGCCGAAACTACCCCACGTATCAGGCCTCCCCAGCTTCCCAGCAGGGGCAGCAGGCCAAGGGACGGGGCAAGGCCCACGTAAGCAAAAGGCCCCCAAGCCCCAGGTGCCAGCTACAGCCCAGCCTGGAGGGGGCTTTTGACTCCAAGAACGTAGTCTCTCTCCCAAAGGACGCAAGGCCATGCACAGGAGGAAGGCTGACCCTGCATGCTCACAGGTGGCCAGCCATTACAACACACACCTGTGTCCTCCAGATAGTCTAAATGGGCTGTTGGTTACATCTCACCCAGGTGCCTCCCTCTTACTTTCCAGGTGAGCCTCTTAGACCCACTCTTCACAACGACCTCCTCATGAAGGAGTTAGTAGGTCTTCTCGAGGATCAGGCGGTGGAACAGGTTCCCCACCACCTGCGGGGCACAGGTTTCTACTCCAGGTACTTTCTGATACCAAAGAAAACTGGAGGCCTAAGACCTTTCCTCGACCTGCGAGACCTAAACAAGTTCCTGGTGAGGGAAAAGTTCAAGATGCTTTCCCTTGGAATATTGCTGCCTTACTTCACCAGGGAGACTGCCTATGCTCCTTAGAGCTCAAAGATGCGTATACTCACATCTTGATTCATCCAGACCACAGACAATACCTAAGATTTGTAGAGGGAGGAAACCATTTTCAGTACAGAGTGCTTCCCTTTGGCCTAGCCTCGGCACCCAGGGTATTCACAAAGTGCCTTGCGGTGGTGGCGGCCTTTCTAAGGACTGAGGGGGTATTCGTCTTCCCCTACTTAGATGACTGGCTCATCAGAGGCCAGTCACCTCTAGAGGCCCAACAGGCCACGTCCCGCACTATCCAGCTGCTTCAGCACCTGGGCTTTGTGATCAACTACACCAAGTCCACTCTGGTTCCTTCTCAGGGACTGGAGTTCATAGGGGCAAGATTAGACACCCTTCAAGCAAGGGCTTATCTACCAGAAGAAAGGGCTCAACGACTGGTAGCCCTAGTGCAGTAAGTGAGTCACAGATCCCACATCTCAGCAAGACACTTTCTGCGCCTCTTGGGTCAAATGGCCTCCACGGTGCATGTGACACCCAATGCTCGGCTTCACATGAGAACCGCTCAGTGGTGCCTCAGGGACCAGTGGACACAAGCCACAGGCATACTCAGGGACAACATCAAGGTGTCCCATCGCCTGGTACAGTCTTTGAAATGGTGGCTTCATCCTTACAACCTCCTGGAGGGAGTGCCTTTTCAACCTCCCTGCACTCCAGAGTGCTGACTACGGATGCATCCCTGATGGGATGTGGTGCACATTGCCAACAGGTCTGCACTCAAGGTATGTGGTCTTAGTGGGAGAGCACACAACAAATCAATCTCCTAGAGCTTCGAGCGATCCGCCTCGCTCTTCGGACCTTCTGCCAAACCTTGGCTCATCAATATGTCTTGATTCAGACAGACAACCAGGTAGCGATGTTCTATGTGACAACTTGCAGTGAGTTCTAGCTGTTTATTTAATTATTTATTGTTTGTCTTATTGGTGTGCTGCTTCAGCTTTCTCAGCTGTATAACTTACCTTGCCTCTCTCAACTAACTGGGCTTTGTGTGGTACACCCTCCCCCCCTGCTGAGGGTTCAGGACAGGGTACCTTGTAACTGCCCTCTTTAATAGGACTTATTTCCCTCCCTCCCCAGCACCCACCCACCCCTGGGGTAATTGTAGCTTTATAGGTACCTACACATCTTGAAGGAAAGGGGCTGCTCTGAGGTGCAGCTCTTTATCCAAATCAGTCATACACTGAGGACCTGAGATTAATTAAGCTTCAGGTGAACAAGGTATATTGGGGGTGTTAGATACACTTTTATTAGTATAAGCATCTACACCAGTCCTTATTATATACAGAATTTAAAAGACCTAAACACAAGCTTTAAACTAAGATGCAGACAAAAGTCTAGCAGCGAGATGGGGGCTTTCCGGTCTTTTGCATTGAGTGTCACATGTATGATTTTCTCCCAGTTGGTGAGAGGTCTTACGTATGCACTAAGTACAAGGAGCTCTTTGCTCTCAGGGAACAAGTCCGTTCTCTAGAGGCTAGAGTAGCAGACCTGGAAGACATAAGAAAGACAGAGAAGTACATGGACGAGACCTACAGGGATATAGACCTGAAGTCCCACCTCCAGTCTGGCAGCATCCCTGTTGCCATGGAGGAGAGAGGTCACGTGACAGGAGAACATCACCCTGGTGTGGCAGGAAGTGATCCTGTAACTAGGACCTGTTCTCCAGGTGATGTAAAACCCTCTCGCACCGAGGACATTTCTCCAAGGCCATGTCCCCATGAGAGGAGATTCAGGACAGCTGTCATAGTTGGTGATTCAATCATTAGGAATGCAGATAGCTGGGTGGCTGGTGAACGTGAGGATTGCCTGGTAACATGCCTGCCTGGTGCGAAGGTAGCGGACCTCACGCACCGCCTAGATAGGATCATAGATAGTGCTGGGGAGGAGTCTGCTGTCTTGGTACATGTTGGTACCAATGACAGGAAAATGTGGTAGGGAAGTTCTGGAGGCTAAATTTAAGCTTTTAGGAAGGAAGTTGAAATCCAGAACTTCCAGGATAGCGTTCTCCGAAATGCTTCCTGTTCCACGTGCAGGACCCAAAAGACAGGCAGAGCTCCGGAGTCTCAATGCGTGGATGAGACAAAGGTGCAAGGATGAGGGTTTTGGATTTGTTAGGAACTGGGGAACATTCTGGGGAAAGGAGGGGCTCTTCTGAAGGGATGGGCTTCACCTTAATCAGGATGGAACCAGACTGCTGGCATTAACCTTTAAAAAGGAGATAGAGAAGCTTTTAAACTAGAAAATAGGGGAAAGCTGACAGTCGCCCAGGAGCGCATGGTTCAGACGAAGGTATCCTTGAAGGATACTACCAAAAGCAGTGAGGTTCCAAAAAAGAGTATAGTAGCCCAAATGCCCTTCAGTAAGGTGCAGACAGAGCGTAAAGATTCCAAATTACCCATGCCTACCAATAGCCAGATTAATATTATTAAAATACAGTCTCTAAAATGCTTGTATGCAAATGCTAGAAGTCTAAACAATAAGATGGGAGAGTTAGAATATATAGCACTAAATGAGAGGTTAGATATGATTGCAATCTCAGAGACATGGTGGAAGGAGGATAACCAGTGGGACACTGTGATACCTGGATACAAACTATATCGTAATGATAGAACTGATCAAATTGGTGGAGTTGCGCTCTGTTAGAGAGGGCATTGAGTCAGAAAGGATTAAAGTTTTGCAGGAAACAAAATTTGCTGTAGAATCTCTATGGATTGAAATTCCATGTAAAAAGGGGAAGGCAGTGGGAGTGTACTATCGACCGCCTGGCCAGAATGAACAAATGGATGATGAAATGCTCAAAGAAATCAAGGAAGCTAACAAAAGTCACAGCAGAGTAGTAATAATGGGTGATTTCAATTACCCTGGTATTGACTGGGTCAGTGTTACGGCAGGACAAGCTAGGGAGATAAAGTTTCTAGATGAAATAAATGACTGCTTCTTGGAGCAGCTGGTTCATGAACCGACCAGAGGGGAAACCATACTGGACCTAGTCCTTAGTGGAACGCCAGATCTGGTGCAAGAAATAAGGGTGTTGGGACCACTTGGCAATAGTGATCATAGCATGATCATGTTTGATTTAATTAGTGGAGGAGGGATAGTAAAGAAATCCACAGTACTATCTTTTAACTTTCAAAAAGGAGACTATGATAAAATGAGGAATATAGTTAAGAAAAAACTAAAAGGAGCGGTTGCAAAGGTTAAAGACTTACAGCAAGCTTGGGTGTTATTTAAAAATACTATCCTCGAAGCCCAGACCAGCTGTATTCCACGCATTAAGAAAAGTGGAAGAAGGTCCAAAAAACTGCCAGCATGGTTTAAAGGTGAGGTCAGAGAGGCTGTTGCTGCCAAAAAAGCATCCTTCAGGAAATGGAAAAAAGAGTCAAACGAAGAGAAAACTGGAAACAGCACAAGCACTGGCAAGTTAAATGCAAAGCATTGATAAGGCACGCAAAGCGAGAATTTGAGAAGGAACTTGCTACGGAAGCAAAAACACAAAATAAAGACTTTTTCAAGTACATTCGTAGCAAAAGGCCTGTGAGAGAGTCCGTTGGGCCATTAGATGATAGAGGGGTAAAAGGGGCAGTAAGAGGAGACAAGGCTATAGCAGAGAGACTGAATGAATTCTTTGCTTCGGTCTTTACTGAGGAAGATGTAGGGATGTTACCCAAGACTGAAGTGGTATTTAAAGGTGATACTGCAGAGGAATTGAGAGAAATATCGCTACACCGGGAAGATATATTACAACTATTTGATAAACTGAATAGTAGCAAATCACCTGGAACGGATGGTATACATCCAAGAGTGTTGAAAGAACTGAAATATGAGATTGCGGACCTGCTATTGGTAATCTGAATTTTCATTAAAATCATCTGTAATACCTGAAGATTGGAGGGTCGCCAACGTAACACCAATCTTTAAAAAGGGTTCCAGGGGTGACTTGGGAAATTACAGACCGGTCTGACGTCAGTACCGGGGAAAATGGTAGAAACCATCATAAAGAACAAAATTACACAGCATGTAGATAGTCATGGCCTAATGGGAGACAGCCAACATGGCTTTAGACAAGGAAGATCTTGTCTTACTAATCTGATAATTTTTTTTGAAGGTGTGCATAAACAGGTAGACAAAAGTGAGTCGGTTGATATAGTATATCTGGACTTTCTGAAATCTTTTGATAAGGTCCCTCATCAGAGACTTTTGGCGAAACTAAAAAGTCATGGGATAGGAGGCAGTGTACTATTGTGGATCGGGAACTGGTTAAAATATAGAAAGCAGAGGGTAGGGCTAAATGGCCAATATTCCCAATGGAAAAAGGTGAATAGTGGAGAACCCCAGGGATCTGTACTGGGTCCGCTACTTTCTGACATATTCATAAATGACCTGGAAAAGGGAATAACGAGTGAGGTTATCAAATTTGCAGATGATACAAAACTGTTTAAAGTTGTTAAAACCCAAGAGGATTGTGGAAAACTGCAGGAGGATCTGGACAAATTGGAAGACTGGGCATCCAAATGGCAGATGAAATTTAATGTGGACACGTGCAAAGTTATGCACCTAGGAAAGAACAACCTACACTATAGTTACACAATGCAAGGTTCCACATTGGGAACCACCACCCAGGAAAAAGATTTAGGAGTCATCGTGGATAGCATGTTAAAACCCTCTGCCCAGTGTGCAGCGGCAGCCAAGAAAGCAAATAGAATGCTAGGTATCATAAAGAAAGGAATGGAAAATAAAACGAAGGATATTATAATGCCTCTGTATCGTTCCATGGTACGACCGCACCTTGAATATTGTGTGCAGTTCTGGTCACCGTATCTTAAAAAGGAAATAGCATTATTAGAAAAAGTACAGAGAAGAGCCACCAAAATGGTGAAGGGGATGGAAGGCTACTCCTATGAAGAGAGGCTACAAAGGTTGGGGCTCTTCAACCTGGAAAAGAGACGGCTGAGGGGAGATATGATAGAGGTCTATAAATTAATGAATGGAGTGGAGCAGGTAAACGTGGATCAATTGTTTACGCTATCAGAATATAGAAAGACTAGGGGACATGCAATGAAGCTACAGGGTAAACTATTTAAGAAAATAAGAGAAAATATTTTTTCACTCAACGTGTAATCAAACTCTGGAATTTGTTACCGGAGGATGTGGTAAGGGCTGTTAGTGTAGCTGGGTTTAAAAAAGGTTTGGACAAGTTCCTGGAGGAAAGGTCCATAAACCACTATTAAAAAGGGACCCAGGATAATCAGTGCTTGACCCAGTACAAGCATTGTGTAACCTGTGTCTTTTGGGGATACTGCTAGGTACGTATGACCTAGATTGGCCACTGTTGGAAACAGGATACTGGGCTTGATGGACCTCGGTCTGACCCAGTATGGCATATCTTATGTTCTTATGTGAACAAACAAGGGGGCACAGGCTCTCGTATCCTGGACCTATGCTCCTTCGCAGTCAGCCAGGGTATGTCCCTCAAGGCGATTTACTTGTCAAGTCAGGAGAACTTCCTAGCAGACAAGCTAAGCAGAGTTCTCCAGCCGCACGAGTGGCAACTGGATCCCAATGTAGCCTAGCAACTCTTCCAGTGCTGGGGGCAACCATCCATCGATTTGTTTGCGAGCCCTCAGAATCACCAATTGCCCCGGTTCTGTTCCACACAGCCGCACCCACACAGGGTAGCTGCAGATGCTTTCCTAATTTCCTGGTGAGCCTCCTATATGCGTTTCTTCCCACGCCTCTGGTGGCTCGTACCTTATTCAAGATCCTTCAGGACAAGGCCTCGGTCATCCTGGTGGCCCCCAGGTGACCGAAACAGCCTTGGTTTCCTCTCCTCCTGCAGCTGGCTGAGGAGACTCCAATCCCTCTGGGAATTTTGCCCAACCTCCTGTCGCAGGACGGGGGCTCACTCCTGCACCCCAACCTCAGGTCCCTCAACCTGATGTCATGGCTCCTGAAAGGGTAGTCCTTGCACCACTTCTCCTCCCAAAAAAAGATAGAGGATGTGCTGCTGGCCGCTAGAAGGCAATCGACTAGGAAAACCTACGCATTTAAGTGGCGTAGGTTTGAGGTATGGTGTACTCAGCAGAGTGACGTCGGCGGTAGCAGCGCGGCGGTACCTGTGGCTGCATAATTGGGCGGCGGATAGCTCCTCTAAGACTAGGTTAAGCAAGCTGCCATTCAAGGGTCGGCTGCTGTTCGGAGAGGATTTAGAGAAGCTGGTGAAGGAGCTCGGAGAGTCCAAAGGTGGAAGGTTACCGGATGATAAGCCCATGCCATCTCGGGGAGCCCTAGGAGGCAGGGCGCACTTGCAGGATTTCTGCCGGTTTCAATCACAAAAGTTTTCTCCTGGTCAACGAGGGCGATTTCCCAACAGGAACCAGGGATTTTGTGGCTTTCGTGGAGCGGGAAGGGGCTTCGGTCCCTCTTCTTCCGCCTCTGCTAACTTCAAGAAGTTGCAATGAGATGAGGGGGACCCAGACGCCCATAGTTCCGGTAGGGGGGCGTTTGCGGGAGTTCTATCCTGCCTGGGTCCAAATCACGTCAGATCAATGGGTTCTGGAAATCATCCGGGAAGGCTACACTCTGGAGTTCTCGGGGCCCGTGCGAGACGCCTTCGTGCAGTCTTCCGGCAAGTCAGTAGCGAAGTGTGCGGCTCTGCGGGAGACTGTGTGAAGACTATTGGCTCTCAGAGCAATCGTGCCTGTACCCCCAGACCAGTACAAATGCGGTCGGTACTCCATATACTTCGTCGTCCTGAAGAAAGACGGAGGGGTTCGGCCTATTCTGGATCTCAAAAGCATCAATCGATGTCTGCGAGTGTCGCATTTTCACATGGAAACGTTGCGATCCGTTATAGTGGCGGTGCAGAAAGGAGAGTTTCTCACGTCTCTGGACTTGTCGGAAGCGTATCTCCATATTCCCATAAGAAAGGATCATCACAAATTCCTGAGGTTCGCGGTACCGTTCGGGCATTACCAGTTCCAAGCGTTGCCCTACGGCCTAGCAACTGCCCCGAGAGTCTTCACCAAGGTTATGGTGGTGGTAGCGGCAGCGCTGCGCAAAGAGGGCATTCTTGTGCATCCTTACCTAGACGATTGGTTAATTCGAGCAAAGTCGCAAGTCGAAAGCGCAAAGGTGACGGCCCGAGTAGTATCGTTCTTCGAAAGTCTCGGGTGGATAGTCAATATGAGAGTCATTTACTGCCTTCCCAGAATCTGGAATATCTGGGAGCTCGTTTCGACACCCGGAGCAGGAGAGTATTTCTAACGGAGCAGCGAGCACGCAGTCTGCGAATTCTTGTGGGGAGCTTCTTGAAGTCCAGGGCTTCCTCAGCATGGCGCTACCTGCAGTTGCTGGGCACCATGGCGGCAACAATAGAGACGGTAAAGTGGGCGAGGGCCCACATGAGGCCATTGCAGAGGGCATTGCTTTGCCGGTGGTCGCATCAGCTGGATCCTCTGTCTCGGAAACTAGTCTGCCCAGAGGAAACTCGTCAAGCTCTGCGCTGGTGGTTACTCCCCGAGTCGCTGGAGCGGGGAAAGTCCTTGGAGGCCCCAGACTGGGTGGCAGTGATGATGGACGCCAGCCTGCTGGGCTGGGGAGCTCATTGTCAGGGCAGCTTTGCGCAGGGGCTTTGGAATGCTCAGGAGAGCACGTGGCCGATCAACAGGTTGGAGTTAAGAGCGGTGTATCTGGCATTGCAAGAGTTTCGGGAGTAGCTCGGAGGGAAGGCGGTCCGAGTCCTCTCGGACAATGCGACGGCGGTGGCCTACGTCAACAAGCAAGGGGGCACCAGCAGCGTGGCGCTAGAGGCCGAGGCCGAAGTCCTGTGCGGCTGGGCGGAAGAAAATCTCTTGGACCTGTCGGCGGCGCATGTAGCAGGAGTGGATAATGTGGCAGCCGATTTCCTCAGCCGGGTGACGGTAGATCCAGGGGAATGGGTCCTGCATCCCGAGGTCTTCGAGATGGTGGTTAGCAGGTGGGGAATGCCGGTTATGGATCTCATGGCGACCTTCACCTCAGCAAAGGCCAGTCGCTTCTTCAGCAGGCGCAGAGAACAGATGTCGGAAGGACTGGATGCCCTCATGCAGGTCTGGCCGGAGGGTCAGCTGCTGTATGTCTTTCCCCCGTGGGTACTGATAGGATGAGTCCTGCAAAGAATAGAGAAGTTCAGAGAGCGCGTGGTCCTGATAGCACCAGATTGGCCTCGTCGTCCATGGTATGCGGACCTGGTGAGGTTGTTAGTGGCAAAGCCCTGGCGACTTCTGTGCAGGGCGGATCTGCTATTTCAGGGGCCTCTGGTCATGCCTCACGTGGGTCGGTTCTCGCTTAAGGCTTGGCTCTTGAAAGGGCTTGGTTGAAGCCCCGGGGGTACTCGGTGGCGGTTATTGCGACCTTGTTAAAGTCCCGGAGACGGTCTACCTCCCTGGCGTATGTTCGGATCTGGAGGATCTTCGAGGCGTAGTGCAAGGCGAGAAAGTGCGAGGCTTTAAAGGCCTCTGTTCCCCAGATTTTGGAATTCTTGCAGAATGGTTTCGACAGAGGTTTGGCGGTGGCATCCTTGCGGGTTCAGGTGGCGGCATTGTCTTGCTACAGAGGCAGGTTGGCAGGGCAGTCGCTCGGAGTTCAACATGATGTGAAGCGGTTTTTAAGGGCGGTGTCGCTTGTAAGGCCGCCGACTAGGCAGGTGTTTCCTAAATGGCATCTTCCCTTCGTTTTGGACGCGTTGGAGAGGGCACCTTGTGGGGCCCTGAATATCCCAACAACCTTTTGAGCCGTTATCGCGCTCGTCGCTCAAAGATCTCAAGTTGAAGGTAGTGTTTTTAGTGGCTGGCTGTTCAGCTAGACGGGTATCAGAGTTGCAAGCTCTTTCCTGCAGGGAGCCTTATCTTTCCTTCTTTGCGGCTAAGGTAGTCTTGAGAACTGTGCCGGTGTTTCTTCCAAAGGTGGTCTCAGCATTTCATGTGAACCAGGAGATTTCCTTGCCGGTATTTGCGGAGGGCAAGGTTGATCCTTCGCCTAAGAAGCTGCATCTTCTGGATGTCCGACGGGCTTTGAAGAAATATCTGTCGTACGGCAGATTTTCGAAAATCAGATAGGCTTTTTGTTCTTTTCGCGGGTTCCAGAAAGGGAGAAGCGGCGTCCAAAGCGACTATTGCGCGCTGGATTAAGGAGGCTATTGTGTCGGCTTATGTTCTGAAGGGCAGAGCAGTGCCAGAGGGTTTGAAAGCCCACTTCACTAGGGCTCAGGCTACTTCCTGGGCAGAGGTTCGGTTGGTGGCACCGGTGGAGATTTGTAGGGCGGCGACGTGGTCGTCTTTGAATTCCTTTGTTCGGCACTATCGTCTGGACGTGAAGATGACGGAGGAGACCTCCTTTGGTTCGGCGGTTCTTCAGGCTGGTTTGCCGGGTCCCTCCCGCGATTGAATTTCTTTACTGCTCTGGTACTGACCCAGAGGTTTTGGGACTAGACTGGTTCCACTCCAGGAACCACAATTAGCAGGTAAGTCTAATTTCATCTTTTTGGTTTCTGAGGCGTGGGGTTTTTATTTCAGAAGTTTTCCCTCATTGCGGGGCGAGATTAATTTATCTGGTGCTAATGGGAGTGAAATGTGGCAGTGTGTTTACTTTCAGCAAGCGCCCGTTGCATCCCCTGAATTTCTTAGCAAGCTGCGTCGGTAAGGTAGAACATTGCTAAGTCTTGTCTGTACCAGTGACTGCTTATAAGCTGCGCTGACAGGTGCAAGGGCCGGGGGAGCCATGCTAGTCGTTCGGCGGCGGTGTTCAGGCACGGCAGTTGATGGGCGGAGGATTGTTCTTTCCCGCGCGTTTTCAATGGCACGGGTAGACCGTGACCAGCGGCAGCGCCTTTATTTATTTATTTATGTATTTATTTTGGTGCCTTAAAGAGGGGCTGTTTGTTCTGAGTATTTTGGTTTGAAAAGAAAAAGGAGTTGAAAAGGACGGAAGATAGGTTGAGTTAGTAGTTTTATGGCCTTAAGGGGCTGCAAAAAAAAAAAAGTGGGGGGGGAGTCATTTTACAGGGCATCCGGTATTGTAAGGGTATATTGAACCTTGTTCAGTTATAGTCAATGCTGTTTATTTTTTATATGGCCGGTATGTGCTGGACCCCAAAGCCAAAGCGCGGTTTAGTTTTCAGGGGCCTACCTTTATTTTCCCCTATTCAACACAATGGCAAGCACAGCCGGCTACGGAACTTCCTCAGCTGGCTGTAAGTTGGTAAAGGCAGCTCTTTCATAGTTGGCCCCCTCCAGTACCATTTAATTGGAGGCCCAGAGTCTTTGGGCTCATGGCAACCAGTTGTGTTAGGCGCGAGTTCTGTTAGTCAGGCCCGCATGTGTTGTCCCTCCTACTTTGCTTGGGTGCCGGGGAGAGTCAGACACCGGGGGTAAAGCAGTATGGAGCAGCTGCCTCCTAGTGGGGCAGTGGCAGTTTCTTTTTGTTTAGTCCCGTTAATTAGATTGATTTTATTTTATGTCTTCAGGGGCTATGTGCCTGAGCCTGTTGAGGACTCTGGGCTGGGGATCCAGTTTCATACCCGGATTCGGATTGAGAAAGTTCCTGGGGATTGGTCCCAGCTCTTTCCACCATGCTGGCCAGGCCGTAGTGCCAGTACGGGATGGTTTCAAGGGGTGTGACTCCGCTTACTCCTTAAGCATGCCTTGTGGCAATGCACACTGATTTAATGCAGACAGGTGTGAAAGGCCTGATTAGACAGACCATATTTGGGGCTATGCAGTGTTCAGTGTTGTATTCCTGGTCAGGTGGGCTAAAAGGTTGATGCTTTGGTGCGTTCTCCAGAGAAAGGCCTGATGGAAAGTCAGAAACAGGAATAAAGATGGGTTTGAAAAATAAATAAATAAATAATATACTGCATATAGGTTTGTAGCAGCTACAGCCCTGTGTAAAACAGGTAGTACCGGCATACCAGAAATGGAGGTAGTTCTGCGGGCCAGAGCTCGCATGCATACCTTTCAAAGGTCCTTATTATGATGATTGTCATGCCAGCACCATTCTCTGAACAAATGTTCCCATTGTCCCGCACAGATCAGGTGATTCCTTCACTGAGGGGGCTTCTCCTAGGAGATTCTGCGGCGGGCAAGTCACTGAATCATCCGCAGTGGCTTCCGACGTTGACAGATATGAGTATTGCAGGCCGGGGAGGTTTTGGCGAAGATGTTTCGCACACAGTGGTTGAAGCAAGCGAGAGCCCCATTGGTCGATCAACCATTGGGAGCTGCGAGCGATAGCTCGGGCGTTTCAAGTGGTCGAATCTGAAGTAAAGGATCAGGCAGGGCGAGTACTGGCCGACGATCCCGCAACAGTCACTCACCTAAACTGGCAGGGGGGCGCAGACAGCGCGGCTCTGGAAGAAGAATCAGGGGTTCGTTTCGCTTTGGTGGACTCCTGGCTGTAGTCTTTTTTTTTTTTTTTTTTTTTGCGGCGCACATGGCAGGGGCAGACAATGTGATGGCATATTTCGTCAGAGGAGTCCGGGTGGAGGCCGAAGAGTGGGAGCTTCATCCAGAAGTGTTTGCACAGGTAGTCCTCAGGTGGGGTTCTTCGATCATGGATCTTAGGACAACCTCCTTTCGGCCAAGGCAATTAGTTTATACAACACAGGATGGCGGAGGGAGCCAATGCTCCGATGCAACCTTGGCCGTCGCCCGGCCTGGTCTATGTCCTTCCCCCGTGGTGCTCACATGGCATGTGATTCTGCACTTTGGGGCGCATCGGGGGAGAGTGGTGTTGACACGCCAGTTTGGCTGCAGTGCCAGTGGTGTGCCATCCTGTTCAGGCTGCTGGACACGGGCCGTGGTAATTGTCCTTAGCGACGAAACGGTTGATCCAAGGTCCTCTTCGGATTTCTCAGGTGGATCGATTCTCGCTTATGGTCTGGCCATCGAAAGGACAAGGTTAGAAAAGAAAGGCTATTCTAGGAGGGGGGATTGCGACCTTACTTCGGGCCAGAAAGTGGTCCCCTTCCCTAATGTATGGGCGTGGATGTCTTATATTCGAGAGGCTGGTGTGCCAGCGGCAGGGCCAGGTTCCCCGGTTCAGTTTTTCTGGCTCTCGGTTTTTTGGTTTGGCAGGCTACGGCCTTCTTGCGGAATGGCGATTCCTTTGGGGGATCCCATTTTTGGTCTAGGGGCCTTGACTAGAGAATCTTCGGGTTCTTGCGTCAGGGTTCGGTTTTGGTTTTGGAAGCAGTGGGGTTTTCCTTGTCTAGGGAAAAGCGGTGTTGGCGGGCAGTTTCTTTTGCCCAAAGTACTTCTCCTTTTCTCAGGGATTAGTCGGTTTCGTTCCCAGTTTGGGATTCTCGATGCAGGAGGCGTCAGTTTGCAGCCTGCGTCGGTTGATAATATAAAGGACTCTGCGTAAATGCTTATGAGTTTAGCAGGCCTTCCAAGATTCGGAGCATTTTGTTCTTTCCGGGGGCTTGCGTAACGAAGTGGCAGCCAAGGTTTCAATATCCCGGTGGTTCTGGGGGCAATAGTATCAGCATGTCTCTTGCGGGGACGCCAGGCGCCCGTGGGATTTCGGGCTTCCTCTCCTGGAGTGCAGGCGACCGTCGGGGCGGAGTGTAGTTTGGTTCTGCTGGTGGAGCTTTGCAGAGGGGTGGCATGGTGCTCCCTCCATACCTTCAAGATGCACGATCGCCGGATGTCCAGGTGGTGGGGGCTGCCTTTCGGGTCGGCAGTGCTGAGATCCAGCTGGAAAGGTCCCTCCCATTGATTACCGCTCTGTTACATCCCAGAGGTGGAGGACTGAACTGGAGGAACGATAAGGAAATGGAAATTACACTTAACTGGTAATTGTTATTCCTTGAGTAACTTCAGTTCAGTCCTCAATCCCGCCCGGTGATGAGCAATACAGATGTGGTTTTTCAGTTTGGAGAGGGTTTTCAGACACTGTCTGTCTTATGTGTGGTATGCCGGAGATCGCGGTGTTACCTTTTCTTTTTCCGACCTCGTTTGGTTTTCTTTCCTTCGGTCTCGCTGTCTCCCTCTGATCAGGGAGGATGAGGATAGGGGAAAGAAGGCCGTTGCCTTCCTCTTTATTTTAGGGGATTTTAGGGTTAAAAGTTAAAGGTTAAGTTCAGAGTTGTAATTTAATGCTTTAGCTACTTATTTATTGCTCTTTTGAGTCTGCTTTGTTCACTGGAGGATGATGAGAGAAGACCAGCAAGATATATCCAGTGATGTCATGAATTTGACTTGTCCAGTCTCCATGCTGCAGGAGGAGGTGCACTACCCAGAGGTGGAGGACTGAACTGGAGTTACTCAAGGAACAACAATTACCAGGTAAGTGTAATTTCCATTTCCACTGCCCCTGCTCACTACTTAAGTGAATATTAAGTTCCTCTTTCTTCCTGTTTTTGCTTTCTCTGTAAATGTGAGTTGATGTCTCTCTTATTTCCTAGATTCAGCTTGCTCCAAAAGACCAGAAGAACATGGAAGGAAGATGGGATGAACTCTTTAGATTTCCAACTGATTTCAAGAGAGGAAGCCAAGCTTTATACCAACATCACTGTGGACATTGGTGATATCCCAACTCTGCCTCCTGATAAAGCCAAAGAAACATGGACATTAATATAATTTTGTTTGTGCCTTAAACAGATTGTGGAAGTAAGGCATGATAAAGTGAGCAAGAAGTTTAATGTCTCAAATTCTGCTCAATTTCTGAAGCTAAACACTTTGGTTTTTCAGTTGGCTTCATCTCTCAGGGAGGTTTTGCGTTTCTAAAAGGCTCTTGGTGCCCTATAAGCTTGCTTAGAAATTCAGCGTATTTGGTATAGAAGATATCTCCAAAGCCTTGAACTACCTCTTTCATGTCTCTGTTTTCATGATGTTCCGCTGCCAAGTTGCCTTTTTTGATAGGAAAGCACTCAATGACACCTCACTGTGTAAAAGCTCTGGCCAATATTCTAGGGCTGGATAATTGTGCTTTAAGTAAGTAGTATTAAGTGCTCACTGGCACAGTAAAAAGTATTATTAAACTGCTAGTGAAGATACAAATAATATTTTATAATATAGCAAAGGGATAGAGGCCAGTAATTGAACATGAGGCTTGTTTTGTAGAGACAAGATTTTCAGAAGTGTTCGTGGGGTAAATCTGGACATTGCTACAAGATGATGCATCTTAGCAGTGCTTTGCAGTTGATAAATAATGCACATGAGAGAACCTGGACTAAATTTCATCTCTGGTCACCTGACTGGTGATGGTCAAGATTCTGACGCTTTTTCCCCTCATTGTTCATTTGTGCCTATATTATGGCCTCTTATATGCTTGTTTAATGCAACTGCACACAGAATGTAAACTGCCTTCTTATGTGTGACATGTGATGTCTGCCTTTCTCATGCTATGGTTTGCATATGTCATGAGAAGCAGTAGAGGTTGCTAATCCAATGGTGCTTGCATGAATTAGTGTCATAAAATAGAAGTAAAATATGCACTAAAATTAATGCAAACTTCTGCCTTGTGAATTAAAAAGTTACTTGTGGCACAGTAAGCATGACTAAGCAAATAGTATGCAAATACTTCAATAATTTTAAAAAAGCATACTAAGAATAGTGCACACAAAAGGGCGTAAAGGTGTGCACATCTTTTTTTCCCCATCAAAAGATGTGCTAAAAATAGTCATGAAGTCCACTTAACTTTTACTGCTGTTTCTAATCTCAGTGGCTAGAGGCAGAAATTGGTTTAACTAGCATCTCTAACACATGCAGATTTAATAAAATTGAAGGCTGTCGGTTCCAGTCCATAAACCTTGAGCCAAAGGGAATCTGTCCCAGAACCAGAGTGCCTTCCGCCCCCAACTATTAATGCTCCATCCCTCCACCCTACAGGCCCCTCCTCCTAAAGGCAACACTATTCTTACATATGCTGGCTTTTCCCATCTTCAGAATAGCATGTGTTCAGCTGAGATTACTGTAGCAGAAATTTACCCAAAGATCGCTTCCTTTTCAGGTTGTTTTGAATATTTCCAGAAATTGGAGGGATAATCCAAGCTTTTTGATCCTATTTCTCAAGTCTTTTCTGGTATCACTGAGAGAACACTATACAAACAACAAAAAAACCCTGTTGGTTATTTCTTAAAGGCCTCCTTCCATCCCTTCTAACTCTTGCTACTGGTCTGAAAAGAAGCATCCTTCAGAGTCAGATGAATGCCAGGGAAGGAAGAAAATGTTCTTGTCGTGTGCTCTCTTAAAAGTATAGTAGTAGTGATATTTTTTTTGAAAAGTTATGTTTATCTCCAAAGGCATATATAGCACTAGATATCCATTATTGAGATGTGTTTAAAATGACACTACCTTATGTGATTAGTGATTGACGGTTTATCGAATGAATGAATGGTGTTGAAGGCAGCTGACTTCCCATTTAGATGTGTATGAGTTGCTGCTTTATTTTTATATATAGAAGTTCATCAACCTTTGGGGTGAGCACGCAGTTTCTTGTTCGAAACAACTTACACCAAGATCTGCCTGCAATAGTCTGTCCCTATAGAACGGCAGGCTAGGCTAAGTGTCCCCTGTTGGAAGTAGGATGCAGACTGTAAGGCAAGTCAAAGCAATAATCACGCCATCTCTTGTTTAAATCTGTCTTTGAAGCCAGTTTAATGTATCATTATGAAATCTGTGGAAACAAAGTAGCAGCACAGAGCATAAAAGTACCACCAGAGAGAACCTAAGTTAGGCCTTTGCCATGCTAGAGTGCTTTGGACAAGATACACATTCAGCCCTATGTGAAATCTGTGGGTGCTGCATGGCATCTTACAAATAATTTTTAGCTCATAAGAAACCTAATTTTAGCTTCATAGAACCTAGTAGAAAAAAACAGCTGTTTTTCTTTCTTTTTTTAAGTTTAGAGTTGAACTGTGGGAGAATGAGCTACTGAAAAGGAATATTCAAGCTCTCTACATGCAGTTCTATATGCTGAATTGTGGTATTTTCAGAGTGATTTACTGTATTAAGTCATAGGTGCTCAAGTAGCCTAAAGACTGAACAAACTTTTGTTGTGTTAAGTGAGAGGTTATATGCATTTAGCACCCCAATCAGTTTGAAAAATTGGCTCCTGTGCACTAAGTTTGCAGTGTTAGACAATGATAAGTTCCTGGTTTGGTGAAATAAGCTACTGTTCAAACTAGAAAGATGTTTCAAACCATTTGTTTTGTCTTTATTAATTTGGAATTGGATCCAAAGAACTGGAATGCATTTTTGTGTTTTATTCACAAGGTGGCGCATTTAGCTTTTAAAACACAGCTAAGTTTAATGAGTGCAGTGGGAAAATTCCTGTGCTCTGGTGATGCTATTCATATATAAAGGACCTTAAAGCTACCAGAATATAATTGTTTTATTTACTGTGGATGGCAAAGTTAAATGACTGTTTTATTTACTGTGGATGGCAAAGTTAAATGACTGTTTTATTTACTGTGGATGGCAAAGTTAAAGATACATTTAAAAATATCCAAACGAGTTAAGGATTTAACATAGGAAAACAAAAAAGTTATGTTTATGTATCATCTGCTGCTGAGTGAAAATTCCTTGTTGATCCTAGTATATTTCCCCGGAGTATATTTATAATAAGACAAGGTAATTCATCTTCATTCTGAATTAATGCTTAGGCCTTCCAGTGTGTCCTCCAGTGAACGCACACATCCTTTTTGTAAGATGATTCTGTTCCACTGTTTGGTTTCAGTTGGATTGTCTTTTACATGTTAGTTGGCCCAAGGGCAGATGAGTGCCACTTCATAGAAACTGGCTGGAATTCTTTGCATTTCAAAAATAAAAGCCTTCAACATTTCTGTTGTGATTTTAATTTAATGTTATCACCAATTTTAATCTTTAAGAGACTGTTTTCAAACTTCCTGGGGAGCTCACAGGGTCCTGTGGACCTGCAACCTAGTTTTTCAGTTTGTGGCTGAGTAGCTACAGTAACAAAGTCTGCCTGCTTTCTCTTCCCCCATCACCCCTGGTCCCTTTTTGTTGCAGTGAAAAAGGTACATTGTGAAAGAGTACATGTAATTTTTGTCTGCTGAGGGTAGCCTTAAGCCCAGGGAAATAAAACTACCATTCTCAAATAACTGGCCAACACGCTGCCATTCTTTCCAGGATATGAGTTTTTATGCTTATTTATTTGAATTGGAGTAGAGGAGTAGCTTAATGGTTATTGCACTGACTTGGTAACCAAGAGTAAGATCCACACAAAAATATAACTTCTAGAAAGATAGTGATAAGAGATCCAAAATATGAAAAAGCTAACTCTCTCACAAACACAAGAAAAACTAATTAATCACCCAACTTCTTCTGGTGTACTCAAAAAAGGAGGAAAAAAGATCTCAGACCCGATTGATTCCTTGGGGTATAGACATGCCCGTGGGATCAGAATCTGGTCTAGGGCCTGAATGTTCAGGCTGGGCCCCGATTCCGATCGGCCTGCACCACAGCCACTTGCCCGGCTACCTCAGTCAGGCTCCTGAATGGAGCCACAGTGCTATGGCACCACGACTGCATTCAAGAGCCGCAAATGCCGGCCGCTGCTGATTCACGTCTTTTCTCGCACCTGGACCCTCGATCCGGCCTCCCATGGCCAGGGTCCGGCAGCGGGAAACTTACTGCACCCCCCTTACCTTCTGTTCCAGGCCCGGCAGCTCGATTACCCGGCGTCCAGGGGTACTTATTCCACATCTGCGGTGGAATAAGTCCCCTTCTAAGTTCACAGCCCCAGACTACAGAGCCAACCTCAAAATCGACCCTGTACGTCCAGGGTTGCGGACTGCCCATGCTCTACCCTTGCTCTGCTTCTGGAATGCCCCCCTCCTGCCCCCATTTAAGCCTTCCTGTACAAACGTGTTGTTCGTACGGAAAGGCTTTTGCTGGGGCTGTCCTGTTGGGACGTCCATCCTCGCTATTTGCGGGACAGAATGACCCCCATTGTGTCCTCCAGGTCTTTACAAAAAAACATACCTAAATATTTAATCCTTCAGCAGAAACCATTTAAAGTTTACATCATCTAAATCACTTTGAGTGGTGAAATCATTCATTAGCAAAATTTCTGTCTTTTTGCAATTTACCCTAAAACCTGAAAAAAAGAGGAAACGTTACTGTGATGGCGCAGCTGGGTTAAACGCTAATGAAAGGTGCAGAAATCACTCTTTTTCCCCTGCAGCTAAGAGCAGTGCAGGCAGAGAAAGGGTTAAACCTTTAACTAATGGAAAAAACCCTGTGCTCAGAAAGCAGGAGAGAGAGCCACACCTCAGCTCCATGACAACCAGGGGAGCTGATGTAAGAGGAAGGGGGCGGAGTCCAAGCCCCAAACATTTAGCCACGAGGAAACCGTTAGAGGACAGAAAGAGAAGGAACAGGAAGGTCAGGAACGTCGGCAGCAAGGAGCTGTAAGAGTTCTGGAAGAGACCTTGAAAGGAGTTCTGAGGGGACTTGTGAGAGGAACCGAGATGAGAATTTAAGCAGGAGCAAAGTTCCAAGGGAAAGGCTGGACAGACACTCTGATTGCAGGCAACGTGTGAGTAGCTCTAGTTTAGAGAGAAGCACAGCTGCATATGAGCAAGTGGCTGATTGGAAGCTCTGGAGACAGGAGTCGGAGTCAGACCCTGTTGAGCAGGAGAACAGCCGGGAGCAAAGGAAGCAGTCTGGGGACAAGAGGTTGCCTGTAAACTTGCCAGAAAGGGTACGGAAGGCCAGGAAAAAGGTGAGCCCTTTTGATTCTATTAAGGCAGTACTCAAAGAGGCTGGTGTTCTAAGTTCCTCCCCCACAGCTCAGACTAAAGAAGAGTCCCGTTTGAAACAGTTAAAGGCTTTATTAGAGCAGTGGAAGCCTGTTCAAGAGAAGCCTGTATTTAAGGAGAGCATATCAGACTCAGAGGGAAAGCCCATGCAGTTTGAAGAAGCTGGTGTGGCTAGTGAGGATTCTGATATGGAAACTGATTGTGCATTTTGCCAGAGAGGGTAAAATCTATGAACTAATTGTAAGTGCTGGAAGAAGCCTGACATTGAGCCAGTAGGATTTTACACGGGAAGAGGCAGAGAGCTGCTGGAGTGTAAAAGCAAGGCCAATTAGGCAAAACCTGGAAGAAAAGAGCACTACTGCTTTTTGGTGTTTTAAGAAGCATTTTCATTGCTGAAGGAGAAAGCAGTAAATGTTTTATATCAGGAGGAAGCTGGAAGACAGTGCTATGAAAGGAACATGCCTGTATGTTTAGAAGCTGAATGATCCTGTTTCAGTTAGAGACTTTGCTTTGGAGAAGTATCCTTTATTTCTGTGATTGGGATAGTAGGTGAATATTGTGCAACAATAACAATAAAACTTATTGTTAACCCTATTCCTTGCTGACTCATCTGTGCCACAACTACAATGGAACAGAAACCGCAGCACTTAAAGGGATACAAAAATATGTGGTCCGCCCACTCCCATTAGGCAGCCGCCTATATAAGGGGTGGACGCGACAGCTGGCGTAGTTTTTCGGATCAAACTACTACCTCACAGATACAAAGGTCTTGTATACTACTATATCCAAAAGAAGTTCTCGTGAAAAAGGAAACCAAGCAGCGCAAGTGCCTCTGAAGAGCTTACCAAGTTCTGCAGGAAATCGTGGAGTATCAGCAGAAGCGGACCGGATCTGGTGTTCCGGTGATACTGATATCCTGTGAAGCGAGACTCACCACTTGTAGCAGGTAACCCGTAGATAGAAAGGGGTTATTGTTGATTCTGCTACGAGGGGGGTGGGGGTGTGCAGAACCGGTGTGGAAGCGGAGAGAGGGGGTGTTTGTGTGTGAGCCACACTTGGGTTGTTTGCTTTCTGTTTTATTACAGCTGAACCAAGATGGAGGCAGCAGACCTGATGAATTGGATGACGGACAGATTCAGACACCAACAGGAGATGTCAGCCCAAGCCCAGGAGAGAATGGCAGAGATGCTAAGGGCTCAGCAAAAGCCGCTGTTGGACATGCTAGGCTCCTGGATCGGCGAGCAGAAACAGACAACGGATGCCCTTAAGACTGTCTCAGGTTCTCTGGGAACAGTATCTGGACTGGGAACCCTAGGGAAGGGGATATTATCTCTTGGACAGTTATCAAAGGAGGATGATGTGGATGATTATCTTGAAGTTTTTGAACGTATTGCTCTCATGAGTGGTTGGCCGAAAGACCAATGGGCCATAAGATTAGCAACATCCCTCACGGGAGAGGCTCTCGCAGCCTACCGAGCTATGCCCAATGATCTTGCATCCAACTACGAGGAAGCGAAAAAAGCCATAAGAGACCGGATGGGCTTAACACCAGTGGTCTATCGCCGCCTTTTGCAGGCTTGCAAATTAAAGCCAGGCAAAACATCACAGGCCTTATGCCACCGGATAAGAGCTCTTGTATGTAAGTGGTTAACGCCAGAGGGCAAGAGTGTGGATACAATTCTGGATAATATTGTTCTTAGTCTGTCTTAATTCTGCAGGACTGCAGAAACACTAAGGATGCCATTTCCTTGGCCGAGCGTTTCCTAGAGGCTGGAGCAGTAGGCCAGAGGAAGATGGGTGTTTCTGGTCCAGCAGTCCTGGGAATTACTGAAAGGAAAGAAAAGGTAATGCTGGGGATGAGAATTTTAAGCAGGAGCAAAGTTCCAAGGGAAAGGCTGCACAGTTACCAATTAATTTGAGTAAGTGAGGGACAGGTTGCAGGATTAGAGAGAAACAGTAGGACATCTACTTGAAGGACTAGAAAAAGGGACTGTTACTTCTGGAGAGAGATCTGCAACTGAGTAATTTTGGTAATTTTCTAAAAGGAATTCTTTGTGTTAAAGCTAATTAATCTGTGAACCCACTATTATTTGTTAAATCAGTCAGGGCCTAGTAGCAGCAGTTTAAATTTAAAACACAGAAGAGAGCTTTCTGGTTACATTTAGAACCCAGCAGAGAGCTTGTAGTCTAAATTGAATAGTCACTCAGGGCCTAGCATCAGCAAAGTACTTTTAGCTTAAATTTAAAACACAGAAGAGAGCTTTCTGGTTAAATTTAGAACCCAGCAGAGAGCTTGTAGTTTAAATTTCATAAGAAGTTAGAGCCCAGCAGCAGCTAAGAGCTATAATTTAAATCAAATCATAATATAGCTTACCTCAGCAGCACAAGACAGGGTACTGTGTAGCAGCCCTCTTTTGATAAGTGTTATTTCCCTCCCTCCCTCCCCACACCCACCCACCCCTGGGATAATCGTAGCTTTATAGGTACTTACACATCTTAAAAGACAGGAGGTGCTCTCAGGTGAAGCTCATTACCCAAATCAGTCATACACTAAGGACCTGAGATTAGTTAAGCTTCAGGTGAACAAGGTATATTACACGTATTAGATACAGTTTTATTAGTATAAATATCCATAGCAACCCTTAGTAAGTAAAGAACTTAGATCTAAACACAAACTTAAAACTAAGATGCAGACAGCAGTCCAGCAGCGGGATGGGGGCTTTCCAGTCTTTTGCATTGAGTGTCACATGTATGATTTTCTCCCAGTTGGTGAGAGGTCTTATGTGTGCACTAGGTGCAAGGAGCTCTTTGCTCTCAGGGAACGAGTCCGTTCTCTAGAGGCTAAAGTAGCAGACTTGGAAAGCATAAGACAGACACAGGTACATAGATGAGACCTACAGGGATATAGTCCTGAAGTCCCACCTCCAGTCTGGCAGCATCCCTGTTGCCATTGAGGAGAGAGGTCACGTGACAGGAGAGCATCACCCTGGTGTGGCAGGAAGTGATCCTGTAACTAGGACCTGTCCTCCAGGTGATGTAAAATCCTCTCGCACCGAGGACGTTTCTCTAGGGCCATGTGCCCATGAGGGAACGGTTAGGACAGCCATTATAGTTGGTGATTCGATCATTAGGCATGTAGATAGCTAGGTAGCTGGTGGACGTGAGGATCGCCTGGTAACATGCCTGCCTGGAGCAAAGGTAGCGGATCTCACGCGCCACCTAGATAAGGTCTTAGATAGTGCTGGGGAGGAGTCTGCTGTCTTGGTATGTGTCGGTACCAATGACATAGGAAAATGTGGTAGGGAGGTTCTGGAGGCTAAATTTAGGCTTTTAGGTAGGAAGTTGAAATCCAGAACTTCCAGGGTAGCATTCTCCGAAATGCTTCCTGTTCCACGCACAGGACCCAAAAGGCAGGCAGAGCTCCAGAGTCTCAATGCGTGGATGAGACAATGGTGCAGAGATGAGGGTTTTGGATTTGTTAGGAACTGGGGAACATTCTGGGGAAAGGAGGGGCTCTTCCGAAGGGATGGGCTTCACCTTAACCGGGATGGAACCAGGCTGCTGGCATTAACCTTTAAAAAGGAGATAGAGCAGCTTTTAAACTAGATATTAGGGGAAAGCTGACAGTTGCCCAAGAGCGGATGGTTTGGAAGAATGTATCTTTGAAGGATACTTCCAAAAGCAGAGAGGTTCCACAAAAGAGTAAAGTAGCCCAAATGCCCTCAAGTATGGAGCAGACAGAGCTTAAAGATCCCAAATTACCCATGTCTAACAATAGCCAAATTAATATGAATAAAATACATTCTCTAAAATGCTTCTATGCAAATGCTAGAAGTCTAAAAAATAAGATGGGAGAGTTAGAATATATAGCACTAAATGAAAGGTTAAATATGATTGGAATATTAGAGACATGGTGGAAGGAGGACAACCAGTGGGACACTGTGATACCTGAATACAAACTATATCGTATGATAGAGCTGATCAAATTGGTGGAGGGGTTGCTCTCTATGTTAGAGAGGGCATTGAGTCAGAAAGGATTAAAGTTTTGCAGGAAACAAAATCTGCTGTAGAATCTATATGGATTGAAATTCCATGTAAAAGGGGGAAGGCAATGGCAGTGGGGGTGTACTATCGAGCGCCTGGCCAGAATGACCAAATGGATGATGAAATGCTCAAAGAAATCAAGGAAGCTAACAAAAGTTACAGCACGGTAATAATAATGGGTGATTTCAACTACCCCGGTATCGACTGGGTCAGTGTCACGTCAGGACATGCTAGGGAGATAAAGTTCCTAGATGAAATAAATGACTGCTTCTTGGTGCAGCTGGTTCATGAACCAACCAGAGGGGAAGCCATATTAGACCTAGTCCTTAGTGGAACACCAGATCTAGTGCAAGAGATAAGGTTGTTGGGGCCACCTGGCAATAGTGATCATAGCATGATCGCCTTTGATTTAATTACTGGAGGAGGGATAGTAAGGAAATCCACAGTACTACCTTTTAACTTTCGAAAGGGAGACTATGATAAAATGAGGAAAACAGTTAAGAAAAAACTAAAAGGAGCAGTTGCAAAGGTTAAAGACGTACATCAGGCTTGGCTGCTGTTGAAAAATACTATCTTGGAAGCCCAGACCAGCTGTATTCCACGCTTTAAGAAAAGTGGAAGGAAGTCCAAAAAACTGCCAGCATGGTTTAAAGGTGAGGTCAGAGAGGCTGCTGTTGCCAAAAAAGCATCTTTCAGGAAATAGAAAAAAGAGCCAAACGACAAAACCTGGAAACAGCACTAGCACTGGCAAGTCAAATGCAAGGCATTGATAAGGCAGGCAAAGGGAGAATTTGAGAAGAAGCTTGCTGCGGAAGCAAAAAACGCGAAGTAAAGACCTTTTCAAGTACATTCGTAGCAAAAAACCTGTGAGAGAGTCAGTTGGTCCATTAGATGATAAAGGGGTTAAAGGAGCACTAAGAGGCAACAAGGCGAGAGACTGAATGAATTCTTTGCTTCAGTCTTTACTGAGGAAGATGTAGGGATGTTACCCATGACTGAAGTGGTATTTAAAGGTGCGGAAGAATTGAAGGAAATATCAATACATCGGGAAGATGTATTACAACTATTAGATAAACTGAAGAGAAGCAAATCACCTGGGCCGGATGGTATACATCCAAGGGTGTTGAAAGAACTGAAATATGAGATTGCAGACCTGCTATTAGTAATCTGTGAACTATCATTAAAATCATCTCTAATACCTGAAGATTGGAGGATCGCCAATGTAACACCAATTTTTAAAAAGGGTTCTAGGGGTGATCCAGGAAACTACAGACCGGTGAGCCTGACATCAGTACTGGGAAAAATGGTAGAAACCATCATAAAGAATAAAATTACTCAGCATGTAGATAGTCATGACCTAATGGGAGACAGCCAACATGGCTTTAGACAAGGAAGATCTTGTCTTACTAATCTGTTATGTTTTTTGAAGGAGTGAATAATCAGGTGGACAAAGGTGAGTCGGTTGATATTGTGTAGCTGGACTTTCAGAAAGCCTTTGACAAGGTCCCTCATCAGAGACTTTTGGCAAAACTAAAGAGTCATGGGATAGGAGGCAGTGTACTATTGTGGATCAGGAACTGATTAAAAGATAGAAAGCAGAGGGTAGGACTAAATGGCCAACTTTCCCAATGGAGAAAGGTGAATAGTGGTGTACCCCAGGGATCTGTGCTGGGTCCGCTGCTTTTTGACATATTCATAAATGACCTGGAAAGTGGAATAATGAGTGAGGTTATCAAATTTGCAGATGACACAAAACTATTTAAAGTTGTTAAAACACAAGAGGATTGTGGAAAATTGCAAGAGGATCTTGATAAATTGGAAGACTGGGCATCAAAATGGCAGATGAAATTTAATGTGGACAAGTGCAAGGTTATGCACCTAGGGAAGAACAACCCAAACTATGGTTACACGATGTAAGGTTCCACATTAGGAACCACCACCCAGGAAAAAGATTTATGCGTCATTGTGGATACCATGTTAAAACCCTCGGCCCAGTTTGCAGCGGCGGCCAAGAGAGCAAATAGAATGCTAGGTATGATAAGGAAAGGAATGGAAAATAAAACAAAAGATATTGTAATGCCTCTATATCATTCCATGGTGAGACCGCACCTTGAATATTGTGTGCAATTCTGGTCGCCGTATCTTAAAAAGGATATAGCGATTTTAGAAAAGGTTCAGAGAAGAGCCACCAAAATGGTAAAGGGGATGGAAGGATACTCCTGTGAAGAAAAGCTAAAAAGGTTAGGGCTCTTTAACCTGGAAAAGAGACAGCTGAGGGGAGATATGATAGTCTATAAATTAATGAACGGAATGGAACGTGTAAATGTAGATCGATTGTTTACCTTATCAGAATATAGAAAGACTAGGACATGCAATGAATCTACAGGGTAAACTATTTAAGACTAATAAAAGAAAATATTTTTTCACTCAACGTGTAATCAAACTCTGGAATTTGTTACCGGAGGATGTAGTAAAGGCTGTTAGTGTAGCTGGGTTTAAAAAAGGTTTGGACAAGTTCCTGGAGGAAAGGTCCATAAACCATTATTAAGAAGGGACCCAGGATATCAATGCTTGAACCAATACAAGCATTGTGGAACCTGTGTCCCTTGGGGAAACTGCTAGGTACATATGACCTAGATTGGCCACTGTTGGAAACAGAATACTGGGCTTGATGGACCTTGGTCTGACCCAGTATGGCATATCTTATGTTCTTATGTACATAAGCTGCAATTTTCCAACTACGCACGGAGGAGCTAACACCAAAAATATCTTGCATTTTCTTGATCGGAAGAAGGGCTCTATCGCCAAGTTAAACAATAGCAACAAAAGTGGACATCTTTGCCTGGTGCCCCTAGTAAGAGGAATAGGCTCGGAGCATTCTCCATTCACAACTATATGTGACTTAGGACCAGAGGGCCACCCCCTCTGATGATGCTTTTCACATTGGGGGGGGGGAGGTGGAATCAGCAGGGTCTTACAAGCAGACAGAGACTTGAAAACCCTGCACTTTCAATTTTTTGGAGTTTTTTTTGGCCAACGGTGATAGCTCCCTGCTGCTGCCCTAGTGAAAATCCCATGCTCTTGTATTCCTGCCATCAAGAAGCATCAGTGATGGTAGGAAGAGAGATGGAGGTAGATGGCAGATGCTGGACAAAAGGGGGCAGGGGGGGCAGCAGGAGGACAAATGCTGGACAAAAGAGGAGGGGGCAGTAGAACAAATCTGGATAATGGGGGGGGGGCAGGTGGACAAATGCTGGACATGGAGGGAGGGGAAGCACTAAGACAAATGCTGGATGGTGGAGGAAGCAGTAAGACAAATGCTGAACAGAGGGGGCAAGCAGAAAGACAAATACTGGACAACAGGGGGGGGTGGAGCAGAAAGACAAATGCAGGAGACGTGGGGGGAAGCCAAATGCTGGATAGGAGGAGGGAAGTGGGAAGACAAATGTTGGACAAGAGTGGGGGAAGCAAGGAGACAAATGCTGGACCAGGGCCAGTGCTACCAAGTAAGCTGGGTAAGCATGGCAGGGAGGCACCGATCTCAGAAGAATGCCATTGCTAGCCGCCCACTCCCCATTCAGGATGGCCTGTAAAGCACCGACATGCTTCTCCCATGGGAAGTAGGTCCTGAGATTCCACAGTCGCTATTTACAGCCTTCTGCCCGCAGGAGCAGTGTATCCCATGGACAAGGCTCTCCGCTACGATGCCAGTGCTCTGCAGGTCACCCTGGGGAGGTGGGGTGGGCAGACAGCGATGGCACCCTCCTGACATCAGTTCCTGTGGACAGGCTTTGTTTCTCAGGATCGCAGTCATGGCTTGCACAGCCATTTATTTATTTAATAGTATTTATATACCGCCTTATCAAACAATCAGGCAGAAGGGTGTGGGAGGCAGCGATTATGGCCCAGGGATCAGAACTTGCCTGCAGGAGCAAATGTGCTGCGTGCAGGGACTGTGCAAGGCCTCTCTGGGCTGGGATCACTGCTTGCACAACCCCTGTCCATGCAACATTCTGCTCCGCGGGCAGGCTCTGCCCTTTGTTCATATAAGAGGTGGACGTGGATGGGCACAGTGAGTCAGAAGGGAGATTTGGGGGGGGGGGGGATAGGGAGGCAGCAAGGATAAGACTGAGGTGGGGGGCTAGGGCAATAAAGGGAAATACTAGACATGGAAAGGGGCAAAGGGAGAAGCAATTAGGGGGAGATAGAGGGGTGATGTTGGCCAGGGGGCTATAGGGAGACTATGGGAAAATGCGGACTTGGGGAGGAGGGAACCGAGAGGAGATGCTGGATATGGGGGTAAGAGAGGGGAGAAGATGGACACGGGGTAAATAAGTTGAGAGATGGAGATGCTGGACGTGGGAGTAATAGAGAGGGGATGGTATGGAGATGGGGTAGATGCTGGTTGCAGGGGAGATAGGAAGAGGGAGGGCAGACATGGAAGGACAGTGTGCAGAGGTACTGGATGGAGGGAAACAGAGAGAGATACTGGATGATGGGGGGGGGAGGGAGATTGAGCAAAGACTTAGGGAATAATGGACCAGGGAAGAAGAGTAGGGGAATGGAATGACTGGAGGTGAAGGTTGTAAAGCGGTAAGTAGATGGCGTAAAAAAGAGAGAGACTGAGAAAAGGACAGTAAAGAGTTGTGAAATCTGGGTGGACAGAGAGAAATGGAAGAAAGCTGAAAGGAAAAAAATCAATATTAAAGATGGAAGAAAGTGAAGAAAAAAAAGGAAAGACAAAAAATGGCAGATTGACTGACTGAAGACTGTAGAAAGAGAGCTAAGAGAAGACAGAGGAAAGCAGAAGCCTCAGATCGGGACTCGCATGATCAGAGAATAACATGGTCAGACAACAAAGGCAGAAAAAATAATTTTATTTTCAATTTAGCGATTGGACTTTGCGCTATCTTTAAATTTTACACAGTATGGGGAACTGCACCTCTTAATTCTCCGGTGTTGCACCATATGTAGAATCTGGCTTCTTGGAGTTTGTTTAATTTTTGTCTACATATTTTTATTTTTACTTTAGGTGGTGATCACTTATTCTATACTTGGTGAGAGTCTGTATTCTGAATGTATGACTGAGGCCAGGTGTTATGTTAACATGGAGTTTGTACATAGGGATCTATACTGTACTATAGTAATTTGACTTATTCAGGTTTTCAAATTGGTGTATGGTGGTTCTAAGGCCTGCTGCAGTATTTATAGTGCTGCTTTTTTCTGGATAGGCCCCTTATTTGCGTTTTGGACGTTTATGCTGGTATGGTATGGTAGATTTGGCCTTACAGATCTTCGGTGACTTTTCTAGGGTTTTATATTAGTTCCCAATATGCCTGGTAGTGAGATGACCAGAATCAGATTTTTTTATTTTTTTAATATATTGAGTTCTGTGGGTGAATGTCCTACTTTTGCTCTGCACCCATTGTCAAGGGAGAGGTTTCTGTTGATGCAGAATATACAGGGTGGCCCATAAAAAGTGAGAACATCTCGTAAATTAAAAGCTTAAATAGTTTACTTATTTACCTTTTTTAGCTATATAGCGTCTTTATTTCGACAATTTCCGGTCGCCATCTTTTTTTTTTTTTTTTGTCAATCGTTTACATCTGTCTTTTTGAATTTTTAAATAACTTATATGCTACGAGATGTTCTCACTTTTTTGGGCCACCCTGTATATTCAAAAAGAAAAAGTGAGAGCCATAACGCAGTTTATAACAAAATAAAATGATATAATTTAGTCTTATAAACTGTGCTGTGGTTCTCACTTTTTCTTTTCGTTCCTTGGTGTGCGAGCATCTTGTATTCCTTTGCTTTTTATGGATTTATGGATTCGACTTGTTCAAGCCATGGTATGTTCAATAACATCATATGGATGTGAAAGCTGGACAGTGAAAAAGATAGAGATGGATCGATACAATAACAGCAGCTACGGGTACCAGTCTGTCAACAATAAGCCACATGACTGAAGACCGAACACAATTTAGGATAGCTATCCAGAGGGTCGCCATGAGTCGACTCCGACTCGACGGCACTTAACAACGACAACAACATTTACATTAACACCATGCTGGTCCAGTGTGCAGTTTCAGGAGTTATGTTGGGGCTGCGAAGCCCTTTCTGGTGTTTATGTTGGAGTTGGAGGAGTTGTGTTGGGATCACAAAGTCCCTCTTGTTTTTCAGAGAGTGGGAAGTGCTATGTTGGGGCCCAGGTTGCTCTTGTTTATCTCCAGGAACAAGCAGGAATGTAGTCTTCACATATGGGTATCGTCGGTACGGACGGAGCCTGCGCGGGAACGCTCCCCAGTGTCCAATAGGAAATATTTTGGGAGCATCCCACAGCGCCTGCGTGCTGCCTTCCCGCCTTTCCCAACTGTTCCTCTCCAGTTCTTCATTTTCCGCAGAGCCGACAGGTCACCGCAGAAAATAATTCCCTTTTATTCTTTTTTGTGGTCATGTCTGCCTTCCTTCAACGCTATACCGGTACCATCGGTGGTTCTTTCTTTCTTTCCAAAAAAAAAACCCCCTTTCTTCTGGAGTCTTTTTCCAGGTATTTTCTCCTCAGGTGCCACGCGCCATTTTGGGCACTAGGCCCAACTTTTTCCTATAAAATGGAAAAACCCGCTTCGGGTTTTAAAAAGTGTTTCAAGTGTGGCGGTACCATCTCCGTCACCGACACCCATGAGTGGTGCCTCAAATGTTTAAGTCCTGACCACTCTATTTCGGAGTGTGTTGCCTGTGGGATGATGTCGAAGAGAACCGAGCTGCTAAACTTAGCACCCTTTTTCCCTCCGATGCAGCCTCTGTGGCATCGACGTCTTCCAGGTCTTCGTCTTCCTCCCATGGATCTCAGGTAACTAAACATAAATCTAGCCAGTCCTCAAAGGGTAGATCTCCCTCTAAGCATCGAGATGCCTCTGGCGTTGCCCTTGAGGGATTTTCACTGGCAAAATTGCCCCGGCAGGAGGCTTCGGCTTCCAAAGCACTAACGGGGCTCCAGGATGTTCTCGAGGCCTCAGCCTCGGCAGACCTACTGGTGCCATGCTCTGGGGTACTGGCTGCTTCATCCAGTATCGATACCCAAGCATCGGCAACGTTGATAGACCCAGAGATTCTTGGCTATTGAACGCAGTCTGGCGGCTCTTCTCACTGCCTCGATGCCCTTGAAACCGCTTCAGACAATTCAACCGGTACCGGCACCGACTCAGTATCGACTGCATCGACATCAGCAGGTATTCTGCCGGGACCGAGTCATGCTTATCCATCCGGTATCGACAAGTCAGTACCGGTACTGTGCCTTGCACGATCACCCGGATCAGAGGTACTTTGAATCCTCGGATGAGTCTGAAGACTCTGAAAGCTCTGCCGATACCAGAGTACGTCTTCCTGAGGATTCTTTTCCTCAGCATAGGATGTCTCCACCAGAGTATATGTCCTTTCAGGATTTTATCCGAGATGTGTCTCGGTCTTTCCATCACAGTGGCTCCTGAAAAAGAGCCTAGTGCAAAGGAATTAAAAATCCTACAGTACCCTAAAGCTCCCAAGGAGGCAGCTACCTTGCCTATTCATGAGATCTTGCATGATCTCATGTTAAGGATGTGGGAAACGCCTCTAACCACATCTCCTCACTCTCAAAGACTCGACACCATGTATCGAGTTCCTCCTTGTCCTGGGTTTCAGAAGACTCAGCTACCACACTATTCCATGGTGGTGGAATCAGCTATGAGAAGGAACAAGAGTGCAAAAAGGCATGCATCTAATCCTCCAGGACGTGAGTGTAGGATTCTTGACGCCTTTGGACGTCAAACCTTCCAGGCTTCCATGCTTTCTGCTAGGATCAGTTCCTATATATTATATATGGGAATATTCCTTAAGGAGGTCACAGGAGATTTAGAGCTTATGAGCCCTCTCCTTCCTGATAAGAGGCAGGATTGCCTCACCCTTGTCAAACATCCTCATGATGTTTCCAAGTTTGTCAATCGTGCAGCCTTTGCATTGAGTGCATAAGCAGAACCTCTGCTATTGCCATAGGTGCATGTAGGATTGCCTGGCTCCAGGCATCTGACTTGGAACTTTGGGTACAAGATAAACTAGGGCATATTCCTTGCAAAGGAGATAATCTCTTTGGCAAGAATTGGCAGGAAAAGGCTAATGAGATAGATGCTGACAATATCACCTTGAATAGATTGTCTAAATCTACAGCTGATCCTACACGAAACCATTCTTCAGTAAGAAGAAGTTTTATCCCTCCTATACCCAGCAGGGGCATCGTTTGGATCAGTCTGCCCAAAAGGGACAGCAGCAACAACCTAGGCAAAGAAAAACAAAAGCTGCTAAGCCTCAACCGGCTCAGCAGACTCAGCCTCCACAGGGGCTTTGGCTCCTATCTAGAGAACTTTGTCTTCCTGGCCCTGAACGGTCCAGAACCCTCCACCATTCCAGGAAGGTTATGTCATTTTGCCCCCAGATGGGGTCAGATAACAGCAGAAAATTGGACTCTGTCTATTGTAAGAGAGGGGTACAAGCTTCATTTCCTCAGCATGCCCCCTCCTACAGTGGTAAGACAGTTCAATTCTCAGACCTCTCTCAACAACCAGTTAGGTCAAGAGGTCACTGTGCTTCTTGCCCAAGGGGCAATAGAAGAGGTACCCATTCTACAACAGGGTACAGGGTTCTACTCCCCCTATTTCCTTATTCCAAAGAAAACAGGAGGACACAGACCCATTTTAGACCTCAGAATTGAACTAATTCCTGTTCAAAGAGAAGTTCAAAATGATTTGTCTAGGAACTCTGCTGCCTTACCTTCAGAGTCAGGATTGGCTTTGTTCTCTAGATCTCAAGGATGCGTACACTCATGTTCTCATCCATCCAACTCATCAAAAGTTCCTTCGCTTCCTATTTCAAGGGTAGCACTACCAATACAGGGTTCTTCCTTTTGGCCTGGCCTTGGCACCAAGGGTGTTCACAAAATGCATGGCTGTGGTGGCAGCATTTCTTCGCACCCTAGGAATATTCGTCTTCCCTTACTTAGACGACTGGCTCACTCGAGCCCCTTCAGAGCCAGAGGCCAGGGTTGCTCTCTCTTGCACAATGCGCATCCTTCAATATTTGGGACTTGTCATAATAAACTTCCCAAAATCCAACCTTGCTCCCACTCAATCTCTAGTTTATAGGAGCTCTGCTGGATACCAGACAGACAAGGGCCTACCTTCCACAGGCCCACTGCCTTCGCATTGTGCAGTTAGCTTCCCAAGCAGTGTTAAAACCCCACCTCGCTGCTCAAGAAATGTTACAGTTGCTAGGCCACATGGCATCCACTGTGCATGTGGTTACTTATGTTCGCCTCCATATGGGGGCAGCCCAGTGGATTTTATCCACTCAGTGGGCTCAGGCTTCAGGTTGCCTGGCAGACAAAATAGCAAACTCCAGATTGCCTTATTTGTTCCTCCAATGGTGGCAATCACCCCAAAACCTTTTGGTGGGGTCCCCTTTTCATCAACCTCCACCCCAAGCCACTCTAACAGATGCTTCACAGGTGGGTTGGGGAGCCCACCTGCAAGGCCTCTTTACCCAGGGTACCTGGACGCCACAGGAGACCTATCTACATATCAATCTCCTGGAACTCAGAGCAATCGTCCATGCTCTTCGAGTATTCCACACCCAGCTAAGCTACAAGACAGTCCTAGTTCAAATGGACAATCAAGTAGCCATGTTCTATGTGAACAAGCAGGGCGGAACAGGCTCTCTGTCGCTATGCAACGAAGCTTTGCGACTATGGGCCCTCGCCAGAGAGCATCAGATTCATCTCATTCAAAACTCTTGGGCGGGCAGACAGACTCAGTCGAGTTCTGCTTCCACACGAATGGTCTCTCCATGCAGACCAGGTGGCCAACATTTTCCAGATTTGGGGAACCCCGGACATAGAACTCTTCGCAAGTCCACTGAATGCCAAACTTCCCTGGTTCTGTTCCAAAATTCAGGCTCAGGGTTGTCAGGCCAGGGATGCTTTCCTCCTCCATTGGGGCCAAGACTTCCTGTATGCCTTTCCACCCATTCCCCTAATTCCCAAAACCCTGTTCAAGCTTCAGAGAGACAGAGGTCATATGATTCTCATAGCTCCACATTGGCCATGGCAAATGTGGTACCCTCTGCTCCTACATCTCTCTCAAGCTCCGCCTCTGGAGTTAGGATCTGCTCCAGATCTCCTTTCTCAGGAGGATGGGATGCTGTGGCATCCCAATCCCCAGTCTCAACCTATCAGCAACCAGGCCCTGAGATGCAAAGACCATGAAGTTCTAGGCTTTCTCAGCAGGTAAAGGATATCCTTTATGCTTCCAGGAAGCCTTCCAAAAGACGCTCTTATGCTTTCAAGTGGAAAAAGGTTTACCATATGGTGCTCGCAGAAGGGTCTTAACCCTCTTGCGATACCTCTGGCATCATTACTGGAGTATCGCCTTCATTTGTCTAATGCAGGGCTTAAGACCTATTCAGTGAGAGTTCATTTGAGTGCTATTGCAGCTTCTTTCAAGCCTCTAAATGGGCAACCTATTTCCTCTCATCCTCTCATAGCGAGATTTATGAGAGGCCTTCTTTTAACTAAGCCTCCCATTAAGCCACCACCGGTGGCATGGGACTTAAATTTGGTTCTTGGGCAGCTTATGAAAACCGCCTTTTGAACCATTAGCCCCACTACCTCCTTGAAATTCCTTTCCTGGAAGGTCATCTTTCTTATTGCAATCACATCAGCATGTCGCATCAGTGAATTGCAAGCATTGGTGGCTGATCCTCCTTATACAAGGTTCCATCATGATAAGGTAGTCCTTAGGACTCATCCACACTTTATGCCAAAGGTGGTGTCACCTTTTCATTTAAACCAAGCAGTTTACCTTCCCGTATTCTTCCCAAGGCCTCATGCCTCAAATGCAGAAAGGAATCTTCATACTTTGGATTGTAAAAGGGCTCTGGCCTTTTACTTACAAAGGACACAGCAACATAGGAAGTCCTCTCAACTTTTTGTTGCTTTTGATCCTAGTCATTTGGGACTTCCAGTCTCCAAAAGAACACTGTCCAACTGGATTGCACAGTGTATATCTTTTACCTATGAGAGCAAAAACCTTCCTCTGGAAGGCCATGTCACAGCTCACAATTTGAGAGCCATGGCAGCCTCTATGGCTCATCTTCACTCTGTGTCTATTGACGACATCTGCCGAGCAACTACTTGGGCTTCCGTTCATACCTTCACAGCCTATTACTGCTTAGACAAGGACTCCCGCCGGGATGCCTTGTTTGGTCAGGCTGTTCTTCAACACCTGTTCCATACTTAATCAACTCCTACCCACCATCCCTGATAGGATGCCAGAGATCCATGGGGGGAAGTGGAGCCCTTTCACAAGGGCACACAACTTCTGGGGTTTCTCCCTGGCATCTGCAGCTAGGGAGTCCCCATATGTGAAGACTACATTCTTGCTTGTTCCTGGAGATAGCATGGTTACTCACCTGTAACAGGTGATCTCCGGGAACAGCAGTAATTTAGTCTTCACAACCCACCCACCTCTCCTAGGAGTTGTATCTCTGTATCTCTCTCTTCCTCTTTCCCTCTCTCTTTTGTCTCAGCTTTAAACTCAACAGGAGAGGTACAGTTGGGAAAGGCGGGAAGGCAGCACACAGGTGCTGTGGGATGCTCCCAAAAGCTTTCCTATTGGATGCTGTGGAGCATTCCTGCGCAGGCTCCGTCAGTACCGACGATACCCATCTGTGAAGACTATATTTATTTATTTACATTCTCTTATATACCGCGCTATTCTGCATCAGTGCGGTTTATATTGAACAAACTGAAATTACATTGAACAGGGCATTATAACTTGGAGATAACTATTTTACAGGGAACATGGGCTATGGAGGGTTAAGTGGCTTGCCCAAGACCACAAGGAGCACCTGTGGGACTAGAAACCCCAGTCTTTCCGGCCCAAGGTTGCTGTCCTCTAGTGGGATTTGAATCCCCGACCTTCCGGCCTGAAGTACCTTGCCCCAACCACTAGGCCACTCCTCCACAAATTCCTGCTGTTCCCGGAGATCACCTGTTACAGGTGAGTAACTATGCTTTATGGTCATGGGAAATACTGCATGGGTGCTGTTGAACCCTTCTTGTTTGGCATATTTAGCAGCATGTTTCCTAGGCTCTGCACTGGTAACATAAGAACATAACAAATGCCATACTGGGTTAGACTAAGATCCATGAAGCCCAGTATCCTGTTTCCAACAGTGGTCAATCCAGGTCACAAGTACCTGGCAGGTTTCCAAAAAGGCACACAGGCTCCACAATTCTTGTCCCGGAGCAAGCAGTAGATTTCCCAGGTTCTATTTAATAATAGTATTTCCAGGAACAAGCAGGAATGTAGTCGTCACATATGGGTATAGTCTGTACCGACGGAGCCTGCGCAGGAACGATCCCCAGCGTCCAATAGGAACGCTTTTGGGAGCATCCCTCAGCACATGCACACTGCCTTCCCGCCTTTCTAACTGTCCCTCTTTAGTTCTTCGTTTTCCGCGGAGCCGACAGGATCTATTCCCTGTCACCGCAGAAAATTCCAACTTTAAATTTCTTTTCTTGTGGTCGCGTTTGCCTACCGCACGACACCTACCGGTACCGCCGGTTCTTTTCTTTTCATTAAAAAAAAAACAACTTAGGCTTTAGACTGTTTCTTTTCAGAAACGTTTCTCTTTGGTGCTAAGCACCATTTTGGGCACTAGGCCCCATATTCCTAAAACATGGAAAAGCCAACTAGTGGTTTTAAAAAATGTACTAAGTGTGGCGGTACCATTTCCGTCACTGACACCCATAATTGGTGTCTGAAGTGTTTAGGACCTGAACATTCTACAACTGAATGTCTCTCCTGTATGGGGATGACTAAAAGAGGAAGACAGAACCGGGCTGCAAAGCTCGGTACCCTCTTTTCTTGAGATGCCAGATCCATTGCATCGACATCGTCAAGGGCCTCTTCCTCCCATGGATCTTAGGTAACTAAACATAAAAGCCGGTCCTCAAAGGGTAGCTCTCCTGCTAAGCATCGAGAGGCCATTGGCGTTGCCCTTGAGGGAACCACATCGGCAAAACAGCCCCGGCAGGAGGCTTCGGCTTCCGAAGCATTGATGGGGCTTCAGGATGTTCTCAAGGCCTCAACCTCACAAGAACTACCTGTGCCATGCTCAGGGGTTCTGGCCGTTCTTACCAGTACCGACACTCAGGCATCGGCAGCGTCGATAGACCAGAGGTTCCTCGCTATCAAACAAAGCATCGCAGCTCTTCTTTCAGCTGCGGTACCGGTGGTCCCACGAGCACCGGTACCGACATTGACTATACTGGTACCGGCCCCAGTGAGAACTCTTCCCATGCCATCTCTGGCTGGAATTGACAAAGCGGTACCGGGTCAGCTCGGTACCGACTTCAATCGGTACCGGGATCGTGCTTTGCAAGAGCATCGGGGTCAGAATACTTTGAGTCCTCCGATTCCGAAGACTCTGACAATTCTGCTGGCACTAGAGGGTTTCTCCTAAAAGATCCCTCTTCTCCCCAATGCTAAATGTCACCTCCAGAGGACATGTCATTTCAGGATGTCATCCGTGATATGGCCAAAGGTCTTTCAATCACAGTAGCTCCTGAAGAGGAACCCAGAGCAAAGGAATTGGAAATTCTCCAATATCCTAAAGCTCCTAAGGAGGCAGCCACTCTGCCTATCCATGAAATTCTGCATAGCTTGATGCTCAGAATGTGGGAGACGCCTCTGACTACTTCTCCTCACTTTAGGAGACTTGATACTATGTATCGAGTTCCACCATGTCCTGGATTTCAGAAAACTCAGCTGCCACACCATTTAATGGTAGTGGAATCAGCAATGCGTAGGATGAAAGGTGCAATGAGGCATACATCCAATCCTCCAGGTCGTGAATGCAGGACTTTGGATGCTTTTGGGTGCAGAACTTTTCAAGCTTCTATGCTTTCAGCTAGGATCAGTTCATATATCCTATATATGGGAATGTTCCTCAAGGAAGTCACAGGAGACTTGGAACTTATTTCTCCCAGATAAGAGAAGATTTTCTTGCTCTAGTTAAGCATGTTCAAGATTGTCTCCAAGTTTATTAATCGTGCAACCTTTGACTGCTTCGAATGCATTAGCAGAACCTCTGCTATTGCCATTGGCGCACGACGGATTGCCTGGCTACAGGCATCAGACTTGGAGACTTGGGTACAGGACAAGTTAGGCAACATTCCTTGCACGGGGGAGAATCTCTTCGACAAGAACTGGCAGGAAAAGGCTAACAAGTTAGATGCTGACAATTCTACCTTAGATAGATTATCAAAGTCTACAGCTACTCCAGCCAAAAGAAAGCCTTATAAAAAACCCTCTTTTAGCAAAAAGAGGAAGTTTTATCCTTCCTATACCCAGCAGAGTCAAACTCCAGGTCAGATTGCCCAAAAGGGACAAATTAGACAGCAAAAGAAGCCAAAAGGCCTGAGAGCCCAACCAGCTCTCCAGGTCAAGCCCCCTCAAGGGCTTTGACTCCTTCCTAGAGAGCTTTGCCTCCCTGCCTCTGAGGGGTCCCCAAACCACCAATATTCCGGGCAGGTTATGCCACTTTGTCAACAGATGGCATCAGATAACAGCAGAAGATTGGACTTGTAGGAGAGGGGTACAAGCTTCATTTTCATAGCATGCCCCCTCCTACAGTTCTAAAGCAATTCAATTCACAAACCTCTGCAGACAATCTGCTAGGTCACGAGGTCTCCGCACTTCTTGCCCAAGGGGCAATAGAGGAAGTACCCATTCTTCAACTGGGTGCAGGGTTCTACTCTCCCTATTTTCTTATTCCAAAGAAAACAGGAGGATACCGACCCATTCTAGACCTCAGAGAATTGAACAAATATCTGTTTTGAGAGAAATTCAAAATGATTTCTCTAGGAACTCTTCTGCCATACCTTCAAAGCCAGGATTGGCTTTGCTCTATAGACTTAAAGGATGCATACACTCACATTCTCATCCATCCAGATCACAGGAAATTTTTACATTTCCTTTTCAGGGGAAAATATTTCCAGTACAGGGTTCTTCCTTTTGGTCTGGCTTCAGCAACAAGGGTATTCACGAAATGCATGGCATTAGTAGCTGCATTTCTACGGACCCTGGGGATTTTCATCTTCCCCTACTTAGACGACTGGCTCATTCGAGCTCCTACAGTTGCAGAGCCCGGCACTGCACTGTCCCATACAATGCAAATCCTCCAATACTTGGGATTGGTAATAAACTTCCCAAAATCTCAACTTCTTCCTTCCCAATGCCTAGAATTAATAGGAGCCTGTCTAGATACCAGACAGGCAAGGGCTTTCCTTCCACAAGCCCGGTGTCTTCGCATAATGCAACTAGCTTCTCAAGCAGCAGGCAAATCCTCCCTCACTGCTCGAGAGCTACTGCAGTTACTGGGACATATGGCATCCACAGTTCATGTAGTCCCATATGCTCGCCTCCACATGCGAGCAGCTCAGTGGACCCTCTCCACACAGTGGACACAGACCACGGGTCATTTGTCGGACAAAATAGCAATCTCTCAACGACTAATTTTGTCCCTCCAATGGTGGCAATCACTAGAAAATCTGACAGTGGGGTCTCCTTTCCATCAACCCCTCTTTCAGGCCACCCTAACAGATGCATCACAGGTGGGTTGGGGAGCATACCTGAATCATCTCTCTACCCAGGGCACCTGGACTCCACAGGAGGTTGGTTTACACATAAACCTCCTGGAATTAAGAGCAATCTATTTAGCTCTTCAAGTATTCCATGCCCAGCTCAGCTACAAGACAGTCCTAGTCCAAACGGACAATCAAGTAGCCATGTTCTATGTGAACAAGCAGGGCGGAACAGGCTCTCCGTCGTTTTGCAACAAAGCTTTACAACTGTGGGCCCTCGCCAGAGAGTATCAAATTCACCTTCTCGTGGTATATCTTCCAGGCATTCAAAACCTTTGGACAGACAAACTCAGTCGAGTACTGCTGCCTCACGAGTGGTCCCTCCACCTACACCAGGTGACAAAGATATTTCATCTCTGCGGCACTCCAGACATAGACCTCTTTGCAAGTCCACTGAATGCCAAACTTCCCCGGTTCTGTTCCAGGATTCCGGCTCACAGCTGTCAGGCAAGGGATGCCTTCCTCCTTCACTGGGGTCAGCACTTCCTTTATGCCTTCCCACCCATTCCCCTCATCCCCAAAACACTCTTCAAGCTTCAGAGAGACAGGGGTCGCATGATTCTCATAGCACCACGATGGCCACGCCAAACGTGGTATTCCCTGCTTCTACATCTCTCTCAAGCGGCACCTCTGGAGTTAGGGCATGCTCCAGATCTCCTTTCCCAGGAAAACGGAATGCTATGGCACCCGAATCCTCAGTTCCTGCACCTCACGGCCTGGTTGCTGAAGGCTTAGACCTCCAAGATTTCAACCTGTCCCAGCAGGTAAAAGATATCCTTCAGGCTTCTAGGAAACTTTCCACAAGATCTTATGCCTTCAAGTGGAAATGTTTTACTATATGGTGCTCCAAGAAGGGATTAAACCCCCTTGTCATACCCTTAGAATCGATACTAGAGTATCTCCTTCACTTATAGAATTCTGGTTTAAAGACCAATTCGGTAAGAGTCCATCTTATTGCAATTGCAGCTTCTTATAAGCCTCTAAATGGACAACCAATTTACTCTCATCCACTCCTATCAAGATTTATGAGAGGTCTTTTATTAACTAAACCTCCCATCAAGCCACCACCGGTGGCATGGGATCTAAATCTAGTTCTCGGGCAGCTCATGAAGCCGCCTTTTGAACCTTTGGCCACTACAGCCCTTAGGTTTTTGACCTGGAAGGTCATCTTCCTAATTGCAATTACCTCTGCCCGTCGCATTAGTGAATTGCAAGCTTTAGTGGCTGATCCTCCTTATACTAGGTTTCATCATGATAAGGTTGTTCTTCAAACTCACCCACACTTTATGCCAAAGGTGGTTTCGCCTTTTCATTTAAATCAATTTATCTTCCTGTATTTTTTCTGAGGCCTCACGCCTCTAATGCAGAAAGAAACCTTCATACTTTGGATTGTAAAAGGGTCTTAGCCTTTTACATACAAAGAACATAGCAACATAGAAAGTCCTCACAACTTTTTATAGCTTTTGACCCTAGTCATTTGGGACTTCGTCTCCAAAAGAACTTTATCTAAATGGATTGCCCAATGCATATCCTTTGCTTATGAGAGTAAGGGTCTTCCTCTTCAGGACCATGTCACAGCTCATAATGTGAGAGCCATGGCAGCTTCTATGGCTAATCTCCACTCTGTGTCTATCAATGACATTTGTCGAGCAGCCACCTGGGCTTCGGTACACACCTTCACAGCCCACTACTGCCTGGATAAAGCCTCCCATCAGGATGCCTTCTTTGGCCAAGCTGTTCTTCAAAATCTCTTCCACACCTAAATCAACTCCTACCCACCAACCCTGGTGGGATGCCAGAGATCCATGGGAGGAAGGATTCTCACCTTCTAGGGTGGCATCTTTCTGGGGCTATCTCCCTGGCATCTTCAGCTAGGGAGTCCCCTTATGTGAAGACTGCATTCCTGCTTGTTCCTGGAGATAGTGTAGTTACCTGTAACAGGTGATCTCCGGGAACAGCAGGAATTTAGTCTTCACAACCCACCCACCTCCCCTAGGAGTTCTCTCTGTCTCTTTCCTCTCTCCCTCTATCCTTTCACTCAGCTACAAACTTAACTGAAGAGGGACAGTTGGAAAGGCAGTAAGGCAGTGTGCATGTGCTGAGGGATGCTCCCAAAAGCATTCCTATTGATGCTGGGGAGCATTCCCATGCAGCTTCCATCGGTACCGACGATACCCATATGTGAAAACTAAATTCCTGTTGTTCCCGGAGATCACCTGTTACAGGTGAATAACTATGCTTTATGGACCTTTCCTCCAGGAACTTGTCCAAAACGTTTTTAAACCCAACTACACTAACAGCTGTTACTATATCCTCTGGTAACTAATGCCAGAGTTTGATTTTGCGGGGTCATAGGCTAACTTCAGGGAGGCAGTTACAGCCCTTTGCAGTTACTGCATTTCAGCATGGCAAAACAGCTGCCATGCAACTAAGGCCACCCATTGAGGTGGCATTAGTTGCACTCATGCTACTTGCGTTGAGCCATTAGTATGGAGTTTCTATGTAGGGAGCTGTGGTAATCTGGCTTGCTCAGTTTTCTGAATAGGAATATGGATGTTCTAGGGCCCACGGCAATATTTATGGTGCTGCCCTTTTCTGGGTACACTCCATGTTGTATGAGTTTTGGAAGTTAGTGCTGTTATGGAATAGTAGATTTGCTCTATGGGTCTTGTACTCTGAGTTCTTGGTGAGATCAATAGTAGGGTGATGGTTTTGAGAAGGGGGGGGGGATATGTATTGTCTTTGAGTTTTACAGTTTTGCGTTCTTTATGCTGCCATACTGAAATTTAAAATATTTTGTCAGTTCAGATTTAAGGAAATTTCAAATTTTAAGGGAACAGCTTGGTTAAATTTTGTTTAGTAGCTTGATAGTTTCACTGCTGCTGCGTTCCAGACTTTTCCAGCTCTAGTACAATCCAATCCAGCGTTTGAATTCATGGCTACCAGGATTGTAAATTCAATGTGGAGTGGAGGAGTAGCCTAGTGGTTGGGGCAAGGTACTTCAGGCCGGAAGGTCGGTGGTTCAAATCCCACTAGAGGACAGCAACCTTGGGCCAGAAGGACTGGGGTTTCTAGTCCCACAGGTGCTCCTTGTGGTCTTGGGCAAGCCACTTAACCCTCCATAGCCCATGTTCCCTGTAAAATAGTTATCTCCAAGTTATAATACCCTGTTCAATGTAATTTCAGTTTGTTCAATGTAAACCGCACTGATGCAGAATAGCGCGGTATATAAGAGAATGTAAATAAATAAATAAATAAATAAATAAATGTGTGCCTTTGAGTCAGTGCTGACTCCTTAGTTTATCTCATTTTATATCTTCCGTCCTCATCAATAATCTCGTCATAGCGAAATAAATCTGATGTGCAGATACTTATAGTGGTCTGACTGTGGGGCGAGGCTGTATAAATGGCTTTTCATTAATCAAATTTAATGCTCTATTATGTTTGTTTTATTGTAACATCTGGTTTTTTTTTTCAACATATGTTTATTGAACCACAAACCAACTTACAAACAAAGGTTTATATATACATCTTTGCCCCCGTGCCGGGTTGAGTCTTATCCCCACACCTGGGGCCCTACGTTAGCACAATTGTGGAACAACATTTTCTATTATTCCCCCCCACCCCCCTCCCCTCACCACCCGCCCCCCCCCCACAACACAACCTTCCCCTAAACAGTGTCTCCCCTGATGGACCCCCGCTAATCCCAGAGTAATCTTGCCTCCCCCCAAGGCTCCCCTTACTCCCCTCGGGCCCCTCCCCCTATCTATCTACCTCATACGGAGGGCTTCATTACGGGCGCAGGGACCCAAATCCTGAATGTATGGTCCCCAAATCAACAGGAAGTTGGCCTAACGCTGGACATTTGCCCTGGCTCCACTCCTTCCAACGAGCATCAACTGATGAAAGGTATTCTGCCATTCCCAAAATGTGGGAGCTGCCTGCTCGCGCCACCTACAAAGAATTGGCCCCTTCCCTACCAAACATGCTTTCCTCACCAACATTCGTTCCCATTTCCCCTTAGGGTGAAGTGGTCCAAGTTGGTCCAACGCAACAAAGGCCCCATCCCATTGAATGCATTGGTGAAGTAGGTTGCCCATATATGTGCTAATCCTGTTCCAATACTGCTGGATAACTGGACAGCCCCACCACATATGCCCCAAATCTGCGAGAGTGGCTAAGCATCTAGGACAGCTCCCATCACATCCAAGGCCACTGTACATGGCTCTCTTTGGGGAGAAGTGTGCACGAATAACGCTTTTAAATTGCACCTCTCTCCATTTCATCCCTTCTACCAGGCCCACAATCCTATACAGTGCCTTCAGAATCGAGCCAGGGAGAACTCCCTGACCCAACTCCACCGCCCCTCGCCTCTCCTCCCTGGAGTAGTCCGGCTTCTCAATATATGAGGCTCCAACCGTTTTTTTCAGTTGCGAGATCGTATTTTGGGACTCCTCCCCCAGAGCAAAGAATTCCAGGATCCGCGCCGAGCTCTCCAACGTTAACTTCTCTTCTGGCAGGGACGCCACATAATGAGAGACTTGCAAATAGGCAAAGTAATGCCCCCCCCCCCTCCACTCATATTCCCTACAAAGACTCACAAACAATTTACATTTTCCATTACCATCTACCACATGCCCAACTAACGCAAACCAGCAGCCCTCCACTCCCGGAAAGCTGCCATTGTAGACCCTGGGATGAAATTACTATTACCTTGCAATGGCAACCAGCTTGATACAGCCGAAGACCTTTGCCAACATCGACACAGCTGTTTCCAAGTACGTCTCACCGGTTCTACCAGTACACTTCGAGCTACATGTCCCGGGATTTGCGAGCCCTCCAACTGCAAGACAGCCAATAACGTCTGAGGGGCTACCAGTGTCTCCTTGAGAGCCCGAGGTGTAAAGGTTTCTGTGTCCCCCAGACAATCCCCCAAGTGCCTTGCTTGGCATGCCAAAGCGTAGGCCTTTAGCTCTGGAATACCCATCCCTCCCGCCCTCCAACCTCCACACAAGCGATGCATGGGATTCATGCCTTTGCTCCTTTCCATAAGAATCCCCTTATCTCTCACTCTAAGCAGGCGATGTCACGTTTTGGTAACCATACGGGGAGCGTCTGCATCCAGTACAGCACACGGGGTAATATCAGCAGCCCCACTGCCGCTACTCGCCCCCCCAATGGCAGAGGCCTCCAGGCCCTCACCTGCTCTCGAAGGCTAGTCAAGATCCGCTCCAGATTCCGTTTGTATAAGTCTTGCGGGTCTCTGGTTAGCAGAATCCCCAAATAGGTGAAAGCGTCCCCCCCCCCAATGTAAGGGGAATAAATCCCCCCCGCTCCCTTTTATATCCCATCGCATGTCTAAAGCCACCGATTTGTCCATATTTATACGTAATCCTGCTAATTTCCCAAAAGTTGTAAATTCCTCTAGTAGCTTCGACGACTGCTGCGGTGATTGCAAATGTACTAAAATATCGTCCGCAAAAGCTGCTATCTTGAATTTATGCCGCCCCATACGCACCCCACATATATCTCCAGAAAGTTCTACTCTGCGGATGAAGGGAACTAATGCTAACACAAATAACAGCGGCGAGAGTGGGCATCCCTGCCGTGTACCCCTTTCCAATAAGAACGCTTCGGACAACAGCCCATTGCATAGTACTCTCGCAGTCGGTCCTGTATAAAGAAGGCGGACCATATTACAAAAGGCCTGCCCCAACCCATAGTGGGGTAAAAGGGCATGCAGATACTCCCAATCCACTCGGTCAAATGCCTTTTCCGCGTCAAAGCTAATTAACAGAGACTGCCGGTCCCTTTCCCGGGTCCACTCCAACGATGCCAAGATCCTGCGCAGGTTATATACTGTATGCCTGCCTTTTACAAACCCCACTTGGGAAACATGTATCAGTTCCTCCAGAATCGGAGCCAATCGATCTGCTAACACCTTTGCCATCACCTTCAAATCGAAGTTCAGCAAAGATATCAGCTGATATGAAGAGACTTGCTCTTGGACCTTGCCTGGTTTAGGGATCAAGATGATATGTGAATGGTTTTCCCCCCACTTGAATTTGCCCTGCTTAACTCTATGGCGGTACAATGCCGCCAGCGGAGGAGCCACCAATTCCCTCAGCAATTTATAAAATTCGGCCCCCAGCCCATCAGGTCCCGGCGCCCTATGGCCTTTCGCAATTCTTATTACCCGGAGGATCTCCTCTGGCCTAATCGGCTGTTCCAGTTGGGCCTGGTGTTCACCTCCCAGCCTTGGCACTCCCAACCCTCTCAGATATTCCTCCAGGGAAGATCCAGGCAGTTTTTCTTTCTGGTAGAGTTCCTGGTAGAAAGCCTGAAATACCCGAACAATCTCATTATTCCCCTTCTGGGGTTTACCCTGAGCATCTCTAATAACCGCCACTGTCCTAGTTCCCCTATTTATTTTTATTTATTTATTTAGCACTTCTTATATACCGCTCTATTTATCATCAGTGCGGTTTACATTGAACATTGAACACTTGGACATACATTTTGTCCTACGTTTACATAAAACAGGGATATAACATGGAGTTAACTGGGGAAAACCCTACTTCCCTGCAGACACCGTGCCAGGAGTTTCCCAGGCTTATCACCGAACCAATGTAGCTGGTAGCAGTAATACATAAAGGATTTTTTTGCCCTCTGGTGTAGCAGATCATTAAGAGTTGTCTTGGACTCCCACAGTATCTGCTTGTTCGCTGCACTAGGGCAGCGTGCATATTTACGCCGGGCCACGACCACCTGTTTCTCCAGCCGGATTATCATTTCATTTAACACCCTCTTTTTTCACGCCGAGTAGCCCAAAATGTCCCCCCTGCAAAACTACCTTGGCTGTTTCCCAGAAAAGGTCTGGGTCCACCTGGTGCTTCTCATTGTTACTCGCAAAATCCTGCCATCATTGCTTAAGATAAAGATGAAACTCTGCATCTCGGTACAAGTTTAATGGGAAGCGCCACACCCTAGACCGTAGCTCTGCTTGGGCCCATTCTACATCCACCCAAATTAAGGCATGGTCAGATATCTCTAAGGGTCCAATTTGCGCGTCAGTTACTTGTGCAAAGGTTCTATCTGAAATAAAAATATAATCTATCTGGACACTTGTACCATGTGCTCGTGACTGAGTAAAATCTCATTCCATGGGATGGAGCAGGTGCCAGGCATCAACCACCCCCACTTGGTCCTTCAGATTTTGTAGAGCTTTTGCCCCCCCTGCAGATGCACCCAGTCCGTTCCCCCTCTTGACGTGTCTAGCTCCAAATCCAACAACCCATTAAAATCTCCCCCCAAGATCAACGGGACATCCGGAAGCTGTTCAATTCTGGAGGCCAAGCGTGCATACAACGCTCAGTTCCACACATTGGGGCTATACATATTACCCAGTACCACAGGCTGCCACTCTAATAACCCATATAGTAACACATACCTTCCATTCAGGTCTACATATTTCTGTTCGAGGGCAAATCTCACGCATTTATGGACCAAGATGACCACGCCCCCCCTTTTTTCCTTCTACTGGGGAGCCCCAGCCCTGACCTACCCAATCCCTCTGCAGCTTTAGATGCTCCTCTTTAGATTGATGTGTTTCCTGTAGGAAGGCTATATCACATTTTTGTCTAGCCAGGGCCTGCAACACTTTGGATCTCTTAATTGGGTTTCCTATTCCACATACATTCCAGTAAATGAGTCTCAGAATACCGCAAACAACTTAGGCCCATGAGTCACAGTACCCAAGAATCTCTCAGGAGGCTCCCCCCCAGCCTGGGGCTCCTCCCATCCTTCCACCTGGAATCCATTATCCACATACCTATCTCTGGGTTGGTTGTGTTGTCCCTCTCCCCCCTTCCCTTTTCTCGAGATACCTTGCTCCAGCACTCCGCTCCCCCCTCTCCCCCCCTTTTCCCCCTTTATCTATCCCTAAACCCCTCCTCATCACTAATCCTCCTCTCACTTTGAGTCTCTTGGATGTGTGTGGACCCTCCTCCCCCCCCCCCCCCAACGAAGCGCTTCCCTCTCCGTGGTCCCATTACCCCCTGCCCATCAAAGGCAATAGCGGGACACCTCTGCCTTTCTCCAGGACCAAGCAGGAAGTCAGTCCTCACATATGGGTGTCATCGGCGCCGATGAAGCCCCAGCGGAGCATTTCCCCAGCTTTCTATGAAAGCCTTTGGGAATGCAGGCACACATGCGCGGTTCCCTTCCCGCCTAAAAGTGCCATCTTACCTCAGTCTCTTTTTTTCCGAGAAGTCCACCGGACGTGTGTCCTGTCCTCCCGGTTAAAAGTAGATTTTTTTTCAGCGATTATCGCTATTTTTTCTCCCGGTTCGACGCTGGTTCCCCTCCTGCCGGGTTCGGTACACAGGTATCGAGCCCGATTCTTCTTTTTTCGGTTTTTGCCCTTCGTGGCTGGCGTTCGCGCCCTTTTTTCCATTTTTCCCTGGAAGGCCGGTCCTTTGACCTCGCAGGGAATCTTTTTTTCCCCGATGGCTTCCATTGGTTTTAAAAAGTGTGATCGGTGTAAGAAATTGTCTCTCACCAACACACACGACTGCTGCCTTCGGTGCCTCGGACCTGATCATGACCCTAAGTCGTGCGGGCCATGTGGGAAGATGTCTTCCAAGGCACTCTGAAGTCGCCAGCAGCAAAAAGAAAGGCTTTTCTTGGACTCAGCCTCTGGCCGGGCCCGGACCTCGTCTGAGGCCTCGACATCTCAGGATTCTGATCCCGAGCGCTGTCAAAGCTCTTCGGACAGGGGGTCCCCCGACCGGGAACGAAAGAGGAAGAAGCGGCTCGCAAGGGCATCGTCGGAGGAGGTTCCTGGCTCCTTGAGGGCCAGGTCTAAGACCCCCGACCGTCGCCCCGGGCCCGTGGAACAAGAAAAGCCTGCTAAAGTTCCTCGCGTGGAGCCGAGTCTGCTGGACAAGTAAGCCCTGTAGTCCTCGGACTCTCCTCCCAGGGAGCCGACATCGGGCACAGCGCCACCGGGGCCCGAGTCGCTGGCTGCTGCGTCTCCCGAGCTGAGTCTCAGGATGACAGCCATGGAGAGCAGACTGTCTGCCTTCATGGAGCAGCAGCGAGCACTGATGGCCAGCCTGTCTGGCGCATCTGCCCCGACCACCGGGACATCGACTTCGAAGTCGACCCCGGAGACCGAGCCGATACTCGAGTCCATCATGGCTCGAAGTCGAACTCGGTCACGGTCTCCCTCGACGTCCCGTTCGGGACCGAGGGCGTCGACGCCAGTGCATCCTGCATCGGGGCAGGTGCTCCAAGGCTCCACGGGGTCGGACCCTGACTCCTCCTCGGACGAGTCCGCCTGGGAGACGGAGGATGATGAGTCTCCCGATACGTTCAAGACTCGGTGCGTCCCGTCTGACTCACCGCAGTCTGAGACCCAGAGTAGATCCCCTCCGGAGGATACTCGGTTCTCGGAGTTGGTCCGGGATATGGACACTGCCTTGGCTATTCTGGCAGACCCTGAGGAAGAGCCTTGAGCTGAAGAGCTTGAGGCGCTGCAGTATGACTCTCCTCCGAAGGAGGCCTTTACTGTCCCGGTTCCTCCGATGCTGGAACAGCTCCTCTTCCGTATGTGGGAGGCACCGGCCTTGGCGCCGGTTCTAAGCAAGCGAGTCGACTCGATCTATCGACTCAGAAAGAGCCCTGGTTTTCAGAAGGCACAGCTCCCACACCATTCTATGGTTGTGGAATCGGCCATGCATCGTCTGACGAGCCAGAAGATGCACTCCTGGCAGGGAGGCCCGAAACCTCGATGGCGGCGGTAGAAAGTGCTTCCAGGGCTCGATGTTTGCTTGCCGTGTCCAGTCGTATCAGCTGTACATGGGCATGTACTTGCGGGACCTGGCCAAGGAGTTGGCCGGGTTCTCTGCTGGACTCTCCGCTGAACCCTTGCAGAGATTTAAGTCCTTGTCCTCGGGGATTCGGGACTGCTTGAAGTTCATGTCCCACGCTGCCTACGATGGCTTTGAGGCTTCAGCCCGAGTTGTGGCAGCAGGCATCGAGGCTTGACGCCAGGCATGGCTGCAGTCATCGGACCTCGAGCTATGGGTTCAGGACAAGTTGGTCAATGTCCCTTGCCGAGGTGAAATCCTTTTTGGCAAGCCCATGACCGAGAAGGACGCTCAGCTCGAAACAGAGCACTTTACACGGACAAGGCTGTTTAGGAAAACCTCTGCCCCTTCTCATAAAAAGAAGGGCTCGGGTAAAAAGCCCTTTTACCCGAGGAAGGGCACTGCCTACAAACAGTACCCTCAATATCAGGCTGCCTAAGCTGCACCCCAGGGTCAGCAAGCCAAGGGGCAGGGTAATGGGCCCCGTAGGCAGAGGACCCCCAAGCCTCCAGCCCCTGCTCCCACTCAGCAGGGTGGGGGATTTTGACTCCTTGAGTGTAGCCTCTACATCCCTGCTCTCCCAACCCTGCACAGGTGGTCACCTCGCCCTCTTTGCCCACCAGTGGCCCCTCATCACCGGGGACAGTTGGGTGTTGGACATAGTCCACAAGGGCTATGCACTGCATTTTCACCAACTGCCGCCTCCTTACTTTCCAGGGGAGCCTCCAAGGCCTCCCCTGCACACAGATCTTCTCCTTCAAGAGCTTCAAGGTCTGTTGGTGGACAGGGCGGTGGAGCCTGTGCCTCCCCACTTGCAAGGTCACGGATTTTACTCCAGGTATTTCCTGGTGCCCAAAAGAACCGGTGGCCTTCGACCCATTCTGGACCTCAGGAACCTCAAGTTCCTAGAGAAAGAAAAGTTCAAGATGCTTACTCTTGGAACACTTCTGCCCTACCTCCAGCAGGGAGATTGGCTATGCTCCTTAGATCTAAAGGATGCGTACACTCACATCCTCATTCATCCAAACCACAGAAGGTACCTCAGGTTCATTGTGGGAGGAAACCATTATCAGTACAGAGTACTGCCTTTTGGCCTCACCTCCGCTCCCAGGGTCTTTACCAAATGCCTGGCTGTGGTGGCAGCCTACCTGAGAAATCAGGGATTCTCCAGGACCAAGCAGGAAGTCAGTCCTCACTTATGGGTGACGTCGGCGCCGACGGAGCCCTCGCGGAGCAATTTTCCCCAGCTTTCAAAGAAAGCCTTTGGGAATTGCAGCGCGCATGCGCGGTCCTCTTCCCGCCCAAGGGTGTCATCTTAGCCAGTCTTCTTTTTTCCGCGGAGCCCTACAGACGTACCCGTCCTGTCCCCGCGAAAAAGTTGATTTTTTCTTCAGAATTTCTCTTTTTTTCCCGCCGGACTCGCGACGCCGGTCTCGAGTCCTCTTCTTATTTTTCGGTTTTTCTGACTTAGTCAGTTTTTCGTTTCGGTTTTTCCCTGGCAGCCCGGTCCTTTGACCTCGCCGGGGCCCTTTTTCCCCCGATGGCTGCCAGTGGTTTCAAGCGGTGTGGTCAGTGTGACCGAAATATGTCACTAACTGACACACACGACTTTTGCCTCCGCTGCCTGGGCCCGGATCATGAAGAAATGATCTGTGGGCCCTGCGGCAAAATGTCCTCCAAAGCGTTGAGAAGTCGGCGGCATCAGCGGGATAGGATCTTCGCTGACCCCAGCCGTACCCGGACCTTGTCGGAGGCCTCCGCGTCCAAAGGTTCCAGCTCGGACCGTCGCCGGAGTTCCTCCGACAGGGGTTCTCCCTCCGGGGACCATCGTCGTAAGGTGAAACCCGCGAGGGCGGCGTCGGTGGACGCTCCTGGCTCCGCGAGGGCCAGGTCGCATAGCCCCGATAGCCGTCCCGGGTCCTTGGAGAAGGAGCATCTCACGAAGCGACCTCGCCTGGAGTCGGAGCTGCCTGCTCGGGTAAGTCCTGTAGTCCTCCTGGACTCGCCTCCGAGACAGCCGACGTCGGGCCCGACGCCGTCGGGGCCCGACGCCGTCGGGGCCCGAGTCGGGGGCTGCTGGGTCACCTGAGCTCGGACTCAGGTTGACGGCCTTGGAGAGCAGATTGTCTGCCTTCATGGACCAGCAGCGGGCACTGCTCGCTGGCTTCGCTGGCGCCGCTGCCCCGACCGCCGGGACGTCGACATCCAAGTCGACCCCGGAGACCGAGCCGATCCTCGAGTCGATGCGAACTCGAGTCGATCCTCGGTCGAGGTCACCCTCGGCCTCCCGTTCGGGACCGAGGTCGCCGACGCCGACTCCCTCGGCGTCGGGGCGGCAGGCGCCGCGCCCTGCCTGGGCCGACCCCACCGAGTCCTCGTCGGAGTCGGTCTGGGAGTCTGAAGAGGAAGAGTCGCCTGATTCTTTCCGAACTCGGTGTGTCCCCTCGGACTCACCGGAGTCCGAACCTCGGAAGCAGTCCCCCCCGGAGGATGCCCGGTTCTCGGACTTCGTCAGGGATATGGCCAAGGCTTTGGCCTTCCCTGCGGACCCCGAGGAGGAACCTCGAGCCAAAGAGCTCGACGCCCTCCAGTATGACTCTCCCGCAAGGGAACACTTTACTGTACCGGTTCCTCCCATGCTGGAACGACTACTCTTCCGCATGTGGGAGAGTCCGGCCACCTCGCCGGTCCTGAGCAAGCGGGTCGATTCTATCTATCGAGTCCGTAAGAGCCCTGGCTTCCAAAAAGCACAGCTACCACACCATTCCATGGTAGTGGAATCGGCCATGCATCGTCTTAAGAGCCAGAAGATGCACTCCTCGGTGCCTCCTGGCAGGGAGGCCCGTAACCTGGATGGCCTTGGTAAGAAGTGTTTCCAGGGCTCTATGCTTGCGTGTCGTGTCCAGACCTACCAGCTATACATGGGCATGTATCTCCGAGACCTGGCTAAAGAACTAGCCGGATTCTCCGCTGGTTTGTCCGAGGAACCCTTGCGGAGGTTCCTGGCCTTGTCCACTGGTATTCGGGAATGCTCAAAATTCATATCCCGAGCAGCCTACGATGGCTTTGAAGCGTCGGCTCGAGTGGCCGCAGCCGGCATCGGTGCCCGCCGACAGGCTTGGCTTCAGTCATCTGACCTTGAGCCCTGGGTGCAGGACAAGTTGGTCGATGTCCCCTGCCGAGGCGAAAACCTCTTTGGCAAGCCCATGGCTGAAAAGGCTGCACAAATTGAGACGGAGACTCTCACCAGGACTAGGCTTTCTAGGAAGACCTCCGCCCCTTCCCAGAAAAAGAAGGGCTCGGGAAAGAAGTCCTTTTACCCGAGGAAGGCGGCTGCCTACAAACAATACCCCCATTATCAGGCCCCTGCAGCTCCCCAACAGGGCCAGCAGGCCAAGGGACGGGGTAACGGGTCCCGTAGGCAGCAAGCCCCCAAGCCTGCACCACCAGCCCCTGCTCAGCAGGGTGGGGGTTTTTGACTCACTAAGCATAGCCTCTCCCTCCCCGCTGGTTCCTCCCCGCACAGGAGGCCGACTGGTTCACTTCGCCCACAGGTGGTCCAGCATCACCTCAGATGCCTGGGTGCTTCAAGTCGTGCGAGAAGGCTATCTTCTCCACTTCCACCAGGTTCCTCCCTCCTATTTTCCGGGAGAACCTCCACGACCCCCTCTGCACAGGGAATTACTCCTTCAGGAGTTAGCAGGTCTTCTACAGGAACAGGCGGTGGAACCGGTGCCCCACCACCTGAAAGGTCAAGGTTTTTACTCCAGGTATTTTCTGATACCAAAGAGAACAGGACCCATCCTGGACCTGCGCAACCTCAACAAGTTCCTCGTGCGAGAGAAGTTCAAGATGCTTACCCTTGGAATCCTTCTGCCCTACCTCCAGCAGGGAGATTGGCTATGCTCCTTGGATCTAAAGGATGCCTACACGCACATCCTCATCCACCCCAGCCACCGCCAGTACCTAAGGTTTGTGGTGGCGGGAAATCATTACCAGTACAGAGTACTGCCCTTTGGCCTGTCCTCCGCACCGCGAGTCTTCACAAAATGTCTCGTGGTGGTGGCGGCCCATCTCCGGCTTCACGGCCTCTGTCTTTCCGTACCTCGACGACTGGCTCATCAGAGCAGCGTCCGCTCTGGAGGTCACCAACGCCACGCGCCGCACGGTGACTCTTCTGCAGTACTTGGGCTTTGTTATAAACTTCGCAAAGTCCACTTTGCTCCCCTCACAGGATCTCGAGTTCATCGGCGCAAGGCTGCACACTCCTCAGGCACGAGCGTACCTACCGCTCGACAGGGCTCAACGGCTCATGGACCTAGCCGACCGTTTTCGCAGCCAGCCCCTGGTCTCCGCCAGGCGCTTCCTGAGACTACTCGGCCATATGGCTTCCACCGTCCATGTGACCCCCAATGCCCGCCTGAATATGCGGCCTGCTCAATGGTGTCTCCGCCAGCAGTGGCGACAAGCCACAGGCGGCCTAGCAGACCTAGTGCGCGTCTCCGAGCCGCTGATCTCGTCTCTCCGGTGGTGGCTTCAGCAGCCGAACCTGATATTCGGAATGCCTTTCCAGTCACCTCAGCCGGCCCGGGTGCTGACAACAGATGCATCCCTCCTGGGCTGGGGTGCGCATTGCCAAGAGGCATGTACTCAGGGCCTCTGGACCACGTGGGAGTCTGCTCAGCAGATCAACTTCCTGGAGCTCAGGGCGATCCGCCTGGCTCTCAAGGCTTTCTCCCACCTGACTTCTCACCAGTCCGTCCTTGTCCAGACGGACAATCAAGTTGCCATGTTCTACGTGAACAAGCAAGGGGGCACGGGCTCCTTCCTCCTCTGCCGGGAGGCACAGAGGCTCTGCTCTTGGGCCGTCAGTCACGGCATTCTCCTCAAGGCAGTTTATCTCCCAGGCCAAGAGAATTACCTGGCGGACAAACTCAGCAGGATCCTCCAGCCGCACGAGTGGCGTCTGGATCCCTTGGTAGTTCAGAAGCTCTTTCTAAAGTGGGGCCTCCCCACGGTGGATCTCTTTGCCAGTCCTCACAACCGGCAACTTCCTCGCTTCTGCTCTCGTCAGCCCCACCCCCTTCGGGTTGCGGCGGACGCTTTTCTACTCTCATGGTCGGGAAGCCTTCTGTACGCTTTCCCTCCCATCCCGCTAGTCTCTCGGACTCTTTTCAAGGTTCTCCGAGACAAAGCCTTCATGATCCTGGTGGCCCCTCGCTGGCCCAGACAGCCGTGGTTTCTGCTCCTGCTGCAATTAGCGGTGGAGGATCCATTCCCTCTGGGGTTTCAACCGGATCTCCTCACTCAGGATCAGGGGTCTCTGCTACACCCCAACCTCAGGTCTCTCAACCTAATGGCCTGGCTGCTGAGAGGGTAGTCCTTGCTCCCCTTCTCCTGCCGGCAGAGGTGGAGGAGGTCGTCTTGGCTTCGCGACGACCTTCTACCCGCAAATGCTACGCCCTTAAATGGCGTCGCTTTTCCGTTTGGTGTACCCAACAGTCTCAGGATCCCTTCTCCTGCCCGGTGTCGGTAATCTTGCAGTACTTGCTACACCTCTCTAATCTGGGACTTAAGTCCAACTCCGTCAAAGTTCACCTCAGTGCTCTTTCGGCACATCATGTGCCGGTGGACGGCAGACCTCTCTCCAGCGACCCTCTCGTGGCGAGGTTTCTCCGAGGTCTCCTTCTACTTAAACCACCTCTGCGCCCACCAGCGCCTGACTGGGACCTGAATGTGGTTTTGCAGCGGATCACCTGTCCACCTTTTGAACCTATGGCTACCTGTTCTCTCCGTTTTCTGTCTTGGAAAACACTGTTCTTGATAGCCCTCACTTCCGCTAGACGCGTAAGTGAATTGCAGGCCCTCGTGTCTGATCCCCCTTACACTCGGTTCTACAAAAATAGGGTAGTCCTACGGACTCACCCAAAATTTCTTCCAAAAGTGGTCTCCCCTTTTCACATCAATCAGGAGGTGGTACTTCCGACCTTCTTTCCCAGACCACACTCCAGCCGAGCTGAAACGGTCCTCCATACCCTGGACTGTAGAAGGGCATTGAACTTCTACCTTGACCGTACGCGGGAGCACCGTAAAGCTGCTCAGCTTTTTGTGTCTTTTGACCCCAATAAATTGGGGCTCCCGGTCTCCAAGCGTACTCTGTCCATCTGGGTTGCGGACTGTATCACTTGGGCTTATGGGGCAGCCGGACTCTCCTTGGAAGGTCGAGTCACGGCTCATTGCGTTCGGGCAAAGGCTACGTCAGTGGCTTACCTCCGCTCTGTTCCGCTGGCAGACATCTGCCGGGCCGCTACTTGGTCTTCGAGCCAGACTTTTGCGGTCCATTACTGTCTCGAGAGGGAGTCCCGCAGGGACAGTGCTTTCGGACAGGCAGTCCTCCGTAATCTCTTTGAGGTCTGAGCAACTCCTACCCTCCATCCCGGATGTGGGCTACCGGTGGGTAATAATTCAGCGAAGATTCTTTCCTTCTGTGCTGCTGAGCTAGAGGGAGCTCATTTTTGTGCTTAGGGTCTCCGGTAGCCTTGAGCTTGGGAGTCCCATAAGTGAGGACTGACTTCCTGCTTGGTCCTGGAGAAAGCGTAGTTACTCACCTGTAACAGGTGTTCTCCAGGAGCAGCAGGAATCAGTCCTCACAACCCTCCTTCCTCCCCTTGGAGTTGCAATCGTCTGCTTTAGTTTTTTTGCAAATTTTTATGCTGTCTTTTTAGCTATGTCATCTGACTGGCTAAGATGGCACCCTTGGGCGGGAAGAGGACCGCGCATGCGCGCTGCAATTCCCAAAGGCTTTCTTTGAAAGCTGGGGAAAATTGCTCCGCGAGGGCTCCGTCGGCGCCGACGTCACCCATAAGTGAGGACTGATTCCTGCTGCTCCTGGAGAACACCTGTTACAGGTGAGTAACTACGCTATCTTTGTCTTCCCCTATGTGGACGACTGGCTCATCAGGGGTCAGATGTGCCAGGAGGCCAGACAAGCCACCCTCAGAACTATTGCTCTTCTTCAAAGCCTGGGGTTTGTCATAAACTTCGCAAAGTCCACTTTGCTCCCCTCCCAGAACTTGGAGTTCATAGGAGCAAGGCTGGACTCTCCGCTGGCAAAAGCTTTCTTGCCAGAAGACAGGGCCCAAAGGTTGATAGCCTTGGCAAATCAGTTTCTCAGCGGGTCACTGGTCTCCGCCAGACTCTGCCTGAGGCTGCTTGGCCACATGGCTTTGACAGTACATGTGACCCCCAATGCCAGGCTCCATATGAGGCCTGCACAGTGGTGCCTTCGGACTCAGTGGTCACAGGCCACAGGCAGCCTCAGACAGGATAAGGGTGTCCAGACAATTTCTGCACTCCCTCAACTGGTGGCTGCACCCACCTAATCTACTGAAGGAGGTACCTTTTCAGATTCCTGGGTACACGGTGGTACTGACCACAGATGCCTCCCTGCAGGGCTGGGGAGCTCATTGTCTAGGCATGTGCACCCAGGGCCTGTGGTCTCCTTGGGAAGCTGCACAGCAGATCAATCTCCTCGAACTCAGAGCTATTCGATTAGCACTCAAAGCTTTCTCTCCTACCCTGGCTCATCAATCTGTCCTGGTTCAGACAGATAACCAAGTAGCCATGTTTTATGTGAACAAACAGGGCGGGACCGGGTCCAGAATCCTTTGTCGGGAGGCTCAGGACCTTTGTTCATTTGCCCTCAAGCACAGCATTCTCCTCAAGGCTGTGTACCTTCCAGGCCAGGACAACTACCTGGCAGACAGATTAAGCAGAATTCTGCAGCCCCACGAGTGGCAGCTACATCCTTCAGTAGTTCAGAAGATCTTCCTAAAATAGGGTCTCCCTTTGGTAGATCTCTTTGCCAGCCCAATGAACAAGCAACTGCCAAAGTTCTGCTCCAGGCAACCGCATCCTCTGAGAATAGCAGCAGATGCTTTTCTGATTCCATGGTCTCAGGGCCTCCTGTATGCGTTTCCTCCCATGCCCTTGGTGGCCCGAACTCTCTTCAAAATTCTTCAGGACAAGGCCTCGGTCCTGCTGGTGGCTCCCAGGTGGCCGAGACAGCCTTGGTTTCCTCTTCTGCTTCAACTGGCGGTGGATCCTCCACTGCCTCTGGGGTTGCAACCCGACCTTCTCTCACAGGAGCAGGGTTCCCTTTTGCACCCCAATCTCAAAGCTCTCAATTTGATGGCCTGGAGGCTGCAAGGGTAGTTTTGGCTCCCTGGGGCCTACCTCAGGAAGTTGAGGAGGTTGTCCTAGCCTCTAGGAAACAGTCCACTAGGAAAACCTATGCTCTCAAATGGAAGAGGTTTTCTGTGTGGTGTTAGCCACGTACAGAGGATCCTTTTCTCCTGTACTGTGCCAGTAGTGCTTCAGTACTTACTGCACTTATCAAATCAGGGACTTAAGTCCAATTCTGTTCGGGTCCACCTCTCCGCTCTAGCAGCTCACCACTCACTGGTGGAGGGACATTCTCTGTCAGGTCACCCCTTGGTGTCCCGTTTTCTCCGGGGCTTGCTTTTGCTCAAGCCTCCAATCCGTCGTCCTGGAGTTGAATGTGGTCTTGCAGCAACTGACTCGCCCACCTTTTGAGCCGATGGCTACTTGTCCACTACGCTTCCTCTCCTGGAAGACACTCTTCCTAATAGCCCTTACCTCGGCTAGGCGAGTGAGTGAGCTTCAGGCCCTGGTCTGTGATAGGCCTTACACCAGGATTTATAGGAACAAGGTAGTCCTCAGGACTCATCCAAAGTTCCTCCCAAAGGTTGTCTCCTCTTTCCACCTCAATCAGGAGGTGGTTCTTCCAACATTCTTCCCTAGGCCTCATGCAAGCCAGGCTGAAGCAGTCCTGCATACCCTGGACTGTAGGAGGGCCTTGTCCTTCTACCTTGACCGTACGCTGGGGCATAGGAGGGCTACTCAACTCTTCGTATCCTTTGACCCTAATAAGTTGGGGTTGGCTGTGTCGAAGCATACCTTGTCCATCTGGGTGGCTGACTGCATCACCTGGGCTTACAAGACGGCTGACCTTCCTTTGCAGGGATGGGTCACGGCCCACTGTGTCAGGGCAATGGCTGCCTCAGTGGCTCATCTCCACTCTGTGCCCTTGGTTGACATCTGCAGGGCTGCAACTTGGTCTTCAAGCCAGAACTTTGCGGCCCATTACTGTTTGGAGAGGGAGTCCCGTAGGGACAGTGCTTTTGGCCAAGCAGTACTCCGGAATCTCTTTGAGGTTTAGGCAACTCCAGCCCTCCTGCCCTCTGTTGGGCTACCGGTGGAGGTTGTGTCCTTGAAAAGCCTTTCTTTGCTGCTGAGACTAGAGGGAGTTCTCTTGTTCAGCCTGGGTTCCTCGGTAGCCCAGAGCTAGGGAGTCACCCATATGTGAGGACTGACTTCCTGCTTGGTCCTGGAGAAAGAGTAGTTACTCACCTGTAACAGGTGTTCTCCAGGAGCAGCAGGAATCAGTCCTCACAACTCTCCCTCCTCCCCTGAGAGTTGCAGTTGTACATAGTTTATTTTTCATTTTTGTGTGCTGTTCTTAGCTATGTCATTTGACTGAGGTAAGATGGCACCTCTAGGTGGGAAGGGAACTGCGCATGCGTGCCTGCATTCCCAAAGGCTTTCATAGAAAGCTGGGGAAATGCTCCGCTGGGGCTTCATCGGCGCCGATGACACCCATATGTGAGGACTGATTCCTGCTGCTCCTGGAGAACACCTGTTACAGGTGAGTAACTACTCTTTAGCCCACCACCCTGTGTCTAGCCTGGCCCCATTAACTTATCCAACATATACAATTATTATATTATTATTATTTTTTTTTTCTTAACAGCTCTCTCCCCCTAGTCCCCTTCTCCCCAACAAAATAAATTAACCAAGCATATAATACTCCCCACAGGTACACACTTATCTGCTTATCTGCAGTTCTTCACTTTCAGGTCAACTCCTAGTACAGCAACAAATATATTAACATTCAAGTTCAAATACCCCTTCCCACCCCGCCACCCAAACATACACGCACTCATTAAACTCCCAGATACACATACAAATGCAGCTCTAGGACCTGGGGGCACTTCAACTCTCCAGAGTGGCAAAATTCCCCTAACACAAGTCCTCTCAGCTGGTTCAAGTCACCAGCCTGTCGCTCTGTTTCTGCACAGTGACATTTTCCAACCTGCCACGGTGAGTTCACGGCTCTGCTCCCACCACACGAGCTGTCTTCTGAATGAGTCCTTCTACATACTCCGTTGCCTCCGCAGCTGTGGCAAAGCTTCTCTGTGCCCCATCATGTATAATATGCAGCTTCGAGGGATATTGCACCATAAAGCGGATATTTGCCTCCACTAGTTTTTGACAAAGAGGTGTGTACGCTCTCCTCCTCTGGCTCAGGGCCGCAGAGTAGTCCTGAGTAATCCTTATTTTGACTTTGTCCTTGAATATCCCTCCAGCTTTCCGGGCTCCAGATAGCACTGCCTCCTTCTAGGGGAAGTAGAGGAATTTGGCCAAAACCACTCTAGGTCTTTTATCAGCTATACGCTTAGGCCCCACTTTGTGCACTCTCTAGCCTCAGCCTGCCATGCTCTTGCTCTCCTCCACTGCCCAGCACCTGCATAGCCAGGTCTTCCACATAAGCTTTTAAGTCAGAATCCTGCACCGTACTCAGGACCCCTAAAAACCGCAGGTTATTCCAGCGGGACCTGTTCTCGAGGTCATCAGTTTTGGCCTCCTGCAGAGTTAGTGCATCCCTTAAGCTCCTCACTTCCGGCATCAAAGTCTCCATGTGGTCCTCTGTCTCTCCAACACGTGCCTCCGCTTCCTGCGATCTTTTGCCGAGGGCTTCCACAGAACTCTGCACTGTGTCCAGCTTCCCCCTCGGAGCCTCAAACTGGCCCGACAGTGCCTGAGAGACCGCCTCCGATATTTCAGCTATTGCTCCTGCTGACACTGGCAGCCCCGCTGCCGGAGGTGAGTCCGCCATTTTGGATTGCCCTGTCAGCTGCTCTTTCTCTCTTCTGCCTGACTTTGCTGTGGCCGCCATGAGCTAGACTCTGCTCTCGCCGTTCTCCAAGTTGCCCACTACCTCCCAGGAATTAAAAAATGTACTTGAGGCCCCAAATCGGTCCCGGTTAGGGGCAGTAGAGGGGGGAGGAGCCCAGAGCTCGAGCAGTCTGCTACCACTCGATCTCACCGCATCACGTGACCTCGTAACATCTGTTTTACTAAATTGCATGTGTATGTTTGAAAGCCACATAGGATTTTAGATGGGTGGCATATACATTTGTAAATTTATGCAAATGATGCTGCAATGATTTTCTGCACATGGCCCTGCATCTCCCTCATGTTGCCCCTGGAGGGAAGTAGGTGGGGGGGGGGCACTGGGAGGTGGAGGAAAGCAGAAACCTCAGATTGGGACCAGCATGATCAGAGAATAAAATGGTCAGACAACAAACATAAAAGAGAATTTTATTTTCAATTTAATGATCGGACTTGGTGCTATCTTTATATTTAATACAGTACATGGAAATGCATCTCTTTCTATTTCTCTGGTTTTGCATTGTATGCAGAATCTGACTTTTTGGGGGTTGCAGTTTAATTTGTATCTATATATATTTATTTTTAGGTTATGGTCACTTATTCTATACTTGGCAAGGATCTGTGTTCTGAGTGCGTGACCAAGGCCAGGTGTTCTGTTAATATGGAGTTTGTACGTAGGGATCTGTACTGTAGTAATCTGAATTGTTACGGCTTTTCAAATAGGTGTTTGGATGTTCCAGGGCCCACTGCAATATTTACAGTGGTGCTTTTTTTTGGGTAGGCTCCTTATGTGAGTTTTGGAAGTTGGTGCTGGTATGATATGGTATATTTGCTCTATAGATTTTCATTGGTTTTATTAGTTCATAAAAGCTGGAAGAATGGTCTGATGCTTGGCAGTTAAGATTTAATGTGAAGAAGTGCAGTGTCATGTACTTGGGAAGCAGAAATCCAAGGGGATTGTATGCGATATGGGGTGAGAGAGTGGTGTGCATGGACCAGGAGAAGGACCTTGGAGTGGTTGTTTCTGACGATTTCAAGGTGACTAAACAGTGCGGTAAGGTGATGGCAAAAGCCAGAAGGATGCTGGGTTGTATACAGAGAGGAGGAGGTACTAATGCTACTGTACAAGTCGCTGGTGAAGCCTCACTTGGAATGTTGTGTTCGGTTTTGGTGACCATATCTCGCAAAGGATATAAAAAGACTGGAAGCAGTTCAGAGAAAAGTGACAAAAATGATTTGGAGCCTGCGTCAGAAGATTTTTGAGAAGAGACTTGAAGACCTAAATATGTACACTCTGGAGGAGAGGAGGGACAGGGGAGATATAATTCAGACCTTTAAATACTCTTCCAAAGACGGGGAAGCTGTAAAATTAGAGGGCATAATATGAAGCTGCAATTTTTCACTGAAAGGGTGGTGGATGCTTGGAATGCCCTCCCGATGGAAGTGGTGGGGGCAAATAGAGTGACAGAATTCAAAATGGCATGGGACAGCACAGTGGATCCTTTATAGCAACAGGATAAAATCAAAATAAACATAACTATCTCTTATGTCTGAACAAATAGGGGTGACCTACACGGAGTGGTGGGTACACCCCTAAATAAAGGCATGGGGAGAGGTGACCTGAACCGAGTGGCAGGTGCACCTACTCTTGTCACTTTGCCGGGCAGACTAGATGCACCATACTGGTCTTTATCTGCCATCATATACTATGTTATTATGTAAGGGCCTTTTGCGTCAGTTGGGCAAATCATACACACCTCTCCTGTGACTGCTCCACATCACCACTCATGGACAATCTGCACTTTGCCGCCCACATCAGGTATATGCTGCCTCCACCCAGACACTGTCCAGGCCTATGGCATGCCAGACACTGACAGTACTGATGGATACCTGTGCTCACCTCACAGACCCTATACTGTAGCTTTCACAACACCTAAGACTGTACGCCATGCACTGCACCCCCTGCTGCTGCTACCCCTCCGCTGACTCAGCTACCACCATCACCCGCCCATGACACTGTCACCACCCACACTGGCCAGCATCCCTAGGCAGCCGCTTATACTAACTAGTCGACCACGCAGCCCAGATGTTAGGACCAACATGCTCAACATACTGTATGTACTACAACAGAGGCCGGCCTCAGGTCATTCAGCTCCTTCAGCTACCAAGTGTTCTTCCATCCATAACCTTTTCCACTGGCTCCCTGCCCCCCTTTCTGCCTTACAGAGGTTTTCCTGTGTTAGGGTGAATGCTTGACAACTTACCGCACACTCCTGTTAGTGTGTGCTAAGTGTCTGATAGCGCCCTTAATGCCGAAATGCCGTCAACATGCTGAGTGCCCTTTCTGCATGGAAATCCCTTATCTCTGCCCTTAATGCTTGCTAAAGGGTGCTACCTTAGTGCCATTTAGTAAACATACCCCTTTGTTTCACAAAGGTATCAGTCACTGCTGAAATGCTGCTCCTGCTGCCCAACGGCATGTGGTGAAGAATGAGATCAAGTGATGGCACAGCAGCACCATTAGCTAAATACGTCTGCTGTGTTGCCCTCCTCCCAGAATGCTGCCAGTGCTACTGTCACCGCTTCCCAGATGTTATTACCATCACTATGGTTCTTTGCTGGACTCCTTCAGTGATGGCTATACCATTGCAAAGGGCTGATTTTAGTAGTGGCACATCAGTCCCTGCTGTATGAAATGTCACAAATAGCCCAACACTTGTGCTAATATAACTGTGAGGGTTTACATTTTAAAAATTCCTGTGCAGAAATTAAACTACTTTCCCAATTGTAAACATATGGCTTAATAATCCCAAAAGGAGCATCAGTGAGGACTGAACTAATCGCACCCAGGGGGCTAGTTATTAAGCTGTGGTTAAATATGCATATATGCAGCTTGACCCCTAGCAGTAGTTTGAGTTTTGTTAGGGTTTATGGGTGCCATTTTGAACCTGGTGCCGGACTGGGCAGGAGTGAGTGGAATCCCTCCTGCCTGCAACCCTTTACACCAGGGATGATTATGGGTGGCCTGAGGGTTCATGATTGGGGGTCTGGGAGGTGAAAGTCCTTGTGGCTGCAGGCCTGCTAATTTGCCTTTGTTGTCAATGGGCTCTGTGTGGGAGGGGAGGTATCATTGTGGAGGGGGGGGGGAGAGAACCCTGACTCAACTGGGAGGGAAGGGAAGGGGAGGGATCCTGGACCTTGGTTTTTCTTGTAAAGTGCCAACCCCTTTAAAAATGCTCTTAGATGGAAAAATAATGCCAGCTTTGAGCTGGCATTATTTTTCCAGGAATAATGCAGGTTGCAGTTTCAATGCAAGCTATGTTATTCCATTTGCTTTATAATCAGGTGTTATGCATGCATTTGATTGCTGTATATCTCATCCTGAAGCAGCATGCATAGGGTTATATTAACATGGGTTATTATAAAAGTAACACACAAATTTGTCTAATGCATGTTAAAGGGCAAATATCATGCACTATATTCCCTTAATGCACTTTAGAAATTACCCACTAAGTGTGTTATAAAAATGCATTTCTGAACAGGTCTCTAAATTAGATCAACCTGTTCACAGCCAGTCAGGCTTTCAGCAGTGAATGCACACGAGTCAGATTAGCATTTTGTATGCAGAAATAGAGAATTACAAAATAACCCAGGGCATATGCTTGAACAGCATCTAAAATTGCCCTCCGCAAGTGCAAATGTGTGCAGGTTATTTGTGTAAGTGTGGGTGCCTTCTTTCTGCAGAAATTCACATGTCGTGGCATAATCTACTCTCATGCTAAGCCCTTAGGAAATCGGTTTTATTATGTAACATAGTTCTCCCAGTTGCTATCCAAGGTAGCACCCCTGTTCAATGTAAAACGTTAAAGTTCTTGTTCTTTGTAAACCACTCTGATTTCAAAAGAGTGTGGTATATAAAATTAAATAAATGCACAAACGTTATGCCTATTTTATATAGGGTTGTCAACTTCTTGAAAGAGAAAAGCCTGCCATCTGTGGCTAGCCATGCTCTGCCCATGCCCACCTCTGCCCTGCTCTTGCCTTGCCTTCTGCTCCGCCCAAAAACGAATTTCAGACAGAGGCAGCTCTATAATTAGATGGAGTGAGGCAGTGGCCTCAGGCAGCAAACTTTTGTGGGTGGCAGAAATGCCCCCAAAAGAGCTGCCTCACTCCGCCTTCAGTTTAAAAAAAAAATGCAGACAAACTGCTGTGGCCACAATAGCTTTAGAAATGAGAGGAAACCTGTGGAGCCTCCCGGCAGTATGGAACCTTTGCTGTTGCCATGTCCCACCCCCAAAAGGAAGTGATGCTAGAGTGTGACGTGACAACAGCAGAGGTTCCATACTGCTGGGAGGCTCCACACCAGTTTCTTCTCATTTCTAAAGCTATCACAGGCAGCTGAAGGGGAAGGAGCCAGCAGAGCAGAACGAGCTACACGGGGGGGTGGGGGTGGGGGTGGGGGGGGGAAGAGAAGAGGAACGAGCTACACGGGGGGAAGGGGGGCTGGAAGAAATCTGACAGGGGGGAAGAGAGGGGCAAAGAGTGGGCTGGAAGAAAGCTGACAGGGGGAAGAGAGGATTGGAAGGGAACTGAGAGGGGCAAAGAGTGGGCTGGAAGAAAGCTGATGGAGAAGAGAGGACTTGGAAGGAAACCGAGAGGGGCAAAGAGTAGGCTGGAAGAAAGCTAACATGGGGAAAAGAGGGTTGGAGGGGAGCTGACGGAAGGAAAGATGGCTGGAAGGGAACTGAAAGAGGGAAAGGAGATGGCTGGAAGGGAACAGACATGGGGGGAAGTTGAGGGCTGGAAGGGAACTGACATTGGGGGAAAGAGGGGGATGGAAGGGAGCTGACACCTGGGGGTGGGACTGGAGGGAGCTGACATTTTGGGATGGAACTGGTAGATGGCTGGGTAATAGAGAGGAGGCTGGCAGGGAAGGGGCACTGGGACTGGAAGAGAGCTGACATGTGTGGAGGGTCATTGGGATTGGAAATAGGCTGATGGAAGGATAGTGAAGAAAACAAAAGAAAAGACAAGAAATGGCAGATAGTGTTAAGAGAAGACAGGAAAGCAGAAGCCTCAGATCAGGACCAGCATGACCAGAAAATAAAATGGTCAGACAACAAAGGGTAGAAAAAAATCATTTTATTTTCAATTTAGTGATTGGACTTTGTGCTATTTTTATAGTTTACACAGTATGAGATTCTTCATGCATTGCAACACCAGATAGAGATGCAGTGTCTGGCTTCTTGGGGTTTCAGTTTAATTTTTCTCTAAATATTTTATTTTTACTTTATGATCACTTATTCTGTACTTGGTGAGTCTGTGTTCCTAGTGTGTGACCAAGGCTATGTGTTCTGTTATGTAATCTGTACACAGGGATCTGTACTGTAGCAATTTGCCTTGTTCAGCTTTTCAAATTGGTGTTAGATGTTCTAGGGACTGCTGCAGTATTTATAGTGATGCTTTTTTTGTATGACTTTTGGAAGTTTATGCTGGTAATGGTATGGTAGATTTGGTCTTGTAGAACTTTGGTGACTTTTGTAGGGTTTTATATTAGTTTCCAATATTCCTGGTACTGGAGAATATTTGTTAGTGAGATGACCAGAATCAGATTTTTTTTTTTAGATATTGAGTTCTGTGGGTGAATGTTCTAGTTCTGCTCTGCACCCACTGTTAAGGGAAGGGGGTTCTGTGGATGCAAAATACATGTTCAAAAAGAAAAAGCAAGAACCATAATGCAGTGTGTAACAAAATAAAAACGAGTTATAATTTAGTTTTATAAAGTGTGCTATGGTTCTCGCTCACTCTTTTAGTTCCTTGGTGTGCAAACATCTTGCATTTCCTCCATATTATCTAATTAGCTTTTTGGTTTGGTTCAGTCCCTGACTGAGTTTTGAGAGAGTGCGCCCCACCCCTCTACAAGGGGGGGGGGGATGGGGGCGCCATCTCATCCTTTGCCTCAGGCAGCAGATTGCCTTGAGCTGCCCCTGATTGCAGAGAGGACACTGTGCAAGCTGAACAAGCCAGATTGCTACACATTCTTAAACAGAAATTCCATACTAACAAAATATCATACATATCAATAAGTGAGCACAAAATGAAAAGAGAAGTATATAGAAAAAAAATTAAACTAAAACCTCAGAAAGCCAGACGCTGCATGCAGTGCAACACAAGAGAAATAGAAATGCATTTCCCCCTGTACTGTACAAAATAAAACAGAGCAGATGTTAGGGTGGGCATTAGGAGGGATGCAACTTGGCAATTGTCCTGGGCCCCCAAGCTAGAGAGGATCTTAGATCATGGTGTAGATAACATGAGGAGGGATCTGGCTAAGCTTGAAGAATGGTCTAGAATTTGGCAACTGGGATTTAATGTTAAAAAATGTAAGGTCATGCATTTGGGCTGCAGCAATCCAAGGGAGCAATACAGTATAGGAGGTGAAGTACTTTTGTCCACTAAAGAAGAGCGGGACCTAGGCGTAGTTGTGTCCGATGATCTTAAAGTAGCTAAACAGGTAGAAAAGGCGACGGCAAAAGCTAGAAGGATGCTTGGGTGCATACGGAGAGGAATGGCTAGCAGAAAAAAGGAGGTGATAATGCCTCTGTATAAGTCTTTGGTGCGACCTCATTTGGAATATGGTGTGCAATTCTGGAGACCGCACCTTCAAAAGGATGTGAACAGGATGGAGTCGGTGCAGAGGGTTGCTACTAAGATGATTAGTGGTCTTCATCATAAAGCATATGAGGACAGACTTAAGGATCTTGATATGTACACCTTAGAGGAAAGGCGGGATAGAGGTGATATGATTGAGATGTTTAAATACCTCCGTGGCATAAATGTTCAGGGAGAGAGCCTCTTTCAATTGAAAGCAAGTTCTGCGACGAGGGGACATGGGATGAGGGTGAAGGGAGATAGATTCAGGAGTGATATGCGGAAATATTTCTTTACGGAAAGAGTAGTGGATCTGTGGAATAGTTTCCCAGTGGAGGTGGTAGAGATGAGGACAGTAACTGAATTCAAAAAAGCATGGGACCAACACAGAGGATCTCTAAAGGTAAAAAGTGGACTGTTGTAGTTATGGAAGGACAGACTAGATGGGCCTTGTGGTCTTTTTCTGTCATCCTGTTTCTATGTTTCTATCTGAGACTGAAAAAGGTACAGCTTTCTAGTGGACTTCAGGGTCCCCCTCAAATTTTTGCCCTGGGCTATGCCCCAACTATGTCCAACACGTCCTTACTCCTGTCAGATGTAATTTCCAAACGCCAACATTTTCTAATCACAAAATAGAAAATAAAATTAATTTTTCACCTTAGTTATCGGGCATTTTATGTTTGTGTTGATCCCACTCACTGTTTTTTGTTTTCCTGTCTTCTCTTTTCATGGTCTCTTCTCCATTTGCCATTTCTTTTGTCTTCACTTCCTCCCTACAGGGCCGGCCCAAGGGTTTCTGACACCCTAGGCAAAACCCCCAGCCATGTTGCCCCTTACAGCTGCCGCCACAACCATCCTCCCCTCTGATGATTATTCTGTCTCGGGAGGGGGAGGCAGGTAGCAGCAGTATTTCCAAAAGTGGTGGCTGCCCGCCTCCCCCACCAAACGGAAGCAGTGGCAGCTGGGGAGGTGAGCAGCACGGCCACCCATGTGTGTCACTGCTGCTGCCCACCCAGGCTGGCTGCCCTAGGCGGCAACCTAGTTCACCTAGTGGATAGGCTGGCCCTGCCTCCCTTATATCGGTATTTAACACTTATCCCTTCCTTTCAGTTTTTTCATTTATTTTTCTGCTTCTCTATCCAGATTTCACTCTTTTCCATACCCAACCCTCCTGTTTCCTAGCTCTCCTTCCTTCCCCAGCCTCTTAATTCCTAGTCTTTCACTTACTCTCCCTCTCTCTCCCCCATGTACAGTATCTCTCCCTCTTCACTTCCTGTTTCCCCTCCCTCCATACAGTTTTTTCCTATCCCTCCTTCCATGGTCCTCATATTCCCTCCGTGTCTCTATTCTCCATGTCCATCTCTCCTCTTGTCCCTGTCCCTATCCCCCCCCCATGCCCAATATCACACCTCTGTATCCCTACCTCTCATGCCTGCAGTGTGTCCCTAATCCTCCTCCCCCTCCCCCCAAAGTCCAGCAAAAGAAAAAGCAAGAACACAGCACCGGGCCAGTATTTAGACCATGCACGTGCTGAGACAGTTCTGCGATGTCCCATCCCACTGTAACTTCAGATGGGCTGGGACAACATAAAGCCGTGTCAGTGTGCACATGATCTAAACATAGGGCCCGTGCTGCACTCTTGCATCAAGTTACAGACCCGAGCAGCCCAATCCAGTTTTTTGTGGTGGCAGTGGCGGTGACATTTAGGTAGAATAGAGTGGCCATTGAGAATGGGAATGATCGGCAGAAAACGCAGCCTTTCATTGGCCAGTTTTACTATCCTGCTGGGCTCTGGTCTCCCATTTGTGAAAACCATCCAAGCTGGCCTAAAACTAGTTGGTTGGCAACCCTCTCATTCCCTTCTCTTATGTCCACAATGTCTCTCTCATTCTCCCCCCCCCCCTCCCAATGCTCATCTCTACTCCTCTTCATCCCCCCCCATCCAACATCTCCCCTATCTTTGCCCTGTGTCCAGAATCTTCCCTCCATCATCTTTTATCTCCTATCTCTGCCCCATGCCCAGCATCTGTTCACCGTCTCCCTATGTGCTCCACTCAAAGTCTAACATCTGCTGTCTACCCTGATCCCATATCCACCATCTGTTCTCCACTTTGCTCACCCTGTGGCCACCATCTGCCCTCTGCCCCCCACCCAGTGGCCACCTTTTGCCTTCTGCCCTCTTTCCTCTACCTCATGTCCAGCACCTGCTGTACATCACCCCATTCTCCCCCCATGCCCAGTATCTGCTCTCCATCCCCCTATGCCCCCATCCAGTGTCCAGCATTTCTGCCTCACCCCCTGCTGCAGCTACCACCTGATGTCTGTCTCCTTGCCCCCTACTGCTGCCTCTCGATATCACTCTCTCATTGCCCTCCCTGCAGCTATCACCCAATCTCTCTCCTTGCCCCACTCCCCTGATCACTCTCTATCTCGCTCCCTTCATGCCCTTGCCTCCCCAAGCCATCACCGATCAGTTCTTGGTGGAGAGGAAGTAGAAACAGCATGGGGCTTTGAAGCCCATGCGTGTGATGCATCTCTGATATGCAGCGCATGCATGAGCCGCAAAGCCCCACATAAGCTCCCTTCTCACATTGCCAACCCTAAGTATATGCCAGAATCAGTCCCCTTCTTCCATCCCCTATGTCATCCCCAAGCATCAAACCCTACTAACATGCTGCCCTCTTCTCCCACCTACCATCTGCCACTATCAACTTTGTTTATTTCCCCCTCCAATCCAGAATATCCCCACTGTTTCCTTACTTTCCCCCTCCCTCCCCCATGTGTCCAGCACACCCCTTCCTCTACCCCTTCAAGATCCAGCATCTCCCCATCTTTCTTTACTCCCCATCCAGCATCTCCTCCTATTGGGATTTTGCCCTTTCTTTCCCTATTGTGGCTACAGGGTTCACCTCAACCTACGTAAAATGCACAGGACCCTCTTTAAATAAAGTATTGTGCCACTGAAGTAAAGTAGAAATGTTATTGTCAGGTCTGTAAAATCACAAGCTTCACAAGTAAAAGTCCACGCTCTAATCTCTATATTACAAATCAGCATGAAACAGGAAAATGAATATAAAATTGTCTTTATGCGCAAAGCACCTGAGGTCTCCTATGAAGGGTCCTGGGGACAGAGTCTAGCGTCACTCACATAAGAGTGTCTGCTAGAATCTGCACACCTGCCTAGTTCGCTGTTTGCCATTATATATTTTCTCATAGCAGCTTTTTTCTAACCCTTCACCTAGGTTTTTTTTGTTGTTTGTGTGCTTTATTTCTGTCTTCTGACATTTCTCGCTTTCTTGTCATACTTGCAGGTTCACATCCTTTTGACTTCTTCACATGTTCCCTTGTGCTTCTGTTTCCATGTGCCTCTGAATATACTGTGAGTTTTTACTTTTGGAAATGTGGTTACTGTTTCTCGCTTAAGGGTCTGACACTGTTCTAGTCGGTGACCTTTAGTACTGATAATTGTCACCCCCTCCCACTCCCCTTTGATGTTATCTAGTTGCCATTTCTATTTGTTGTTGTTGTTGCATAGTATTTGTCTGGCCACTGGTGAGTGCTGCCTAATGGGGAATGTGGCCTAAAGTGGGGTTCGCCCCTCTATTCCCTTCACTCCTCTCTTCTCTCCCTCCCCACTGATCTACCATATCTCTCTTCTCTCCCCCATTGATCCAGCATTTACAGAGCCACAGTTGCAATAGAAATAATTTTTTAAAACCCCAAAAACTCTCGCCCTCTCCTCTGATCCAGCCATGGCTCCTGCATCTTACAGAGCTGCGGCTGCATTAGAAATAATAATTCTTAAAAAATCCTCACCCTTTATAAAATTAGGTTTCCAACCGACTGGTTTTCAGCTGGCTTGGCCGGTTTTTATATGAACAGGCCAGCTGCCAGCAGAGATCTAAAACTGGCAGTTGAAAAACTGTGTTTTTTGCTCTGGCTGCCTGTGCTCTCATGGCCATAGCAAATAAAAAAACAGCTTTTCATCCCTCTCGTCTTGCCCCCTGGAGCCTCACTCTCTTCCCAGTCCAGCTGTGGCTCCTGCATCTTACAATGCCATGGCTGCATTAGAAGCAATAATTTTAAAAAACCCTCAGCTTCTCCTATGATCCAAGCACGGCTCCTGCATCTTACAGAGCTGTGGCTGCGATAGCAATAATGATTAAAAATAAACCAAACAGATGCACAGCCACTGCGGAGCCTTCCAGCCTGCTGCCGCATACCACTCCCGAAATAAAGTTAAGCTAGAGGGACATTTTCTCCTAGTTGGTGAGGGGTCTTGTGTGCACTAGGTGCAAGGAGCTCTTTGCTCTCGGGGAACAAGTCCGATCTCTGGAGACTAGAGTAGCAGACTTGAAGGACATAAGGAAGACAGAGAGGTACATAGACTAGACCTACAGGGATGTAGTACTGAAGTCCCACCTCCAGTCTGGCAGCATCTCTGTTGCCATGGAGGAGAGAGGTCATGTGACAGGAGAGCATCACCCTGATGTGGCAGAAAGTGATCTTGTAGCTAGGACCTGTCCTCCAGGTGATGTAAAATCCCCTCATACTGAGGATGTTTCTCCAGGGCCATGTGCCCACGATGGAAGGGTTAGGACAGCGATTACAGTTGGTGATTTGATTATTAGGCATGTAGATAGCTGGGTGGCAGGTGGACATGAGGATCGCCTGGTAACATGCCTGTCTGGTGCGAAGGTAGTGGACCTCACACGCCACCTAGACAAGGTCTTAGATAGCTGGGGAAGAGTCTGCTGTCTTGGTAGATGTTGGTACCAATGACATAGGAAAGTGTGGTAGGGAGGTTCTGGTGGCCAAATTTAGGTTTTTAGGTAGGAAGTTGAAATACAGAACTTCCAAGGGTAGCGTTCTCTGAAATGCCTCCTGTTCCACGTGCAGGACCCAAAAGGCAGGCAGATCTCCGGAGTCTCAATGCGTAGATGAGACGATGGTGCAAGGAAGAGGATTTTGGATTTGTTAAGAACTGGGGAACATTCTGAGGAAAAGAGGGCTTTTCTGAAGGGATGAGTTCCACCTTAACTGGGATGGAACCAGGCTGCTGGCATTAACCTTTAAAAAGGAGATAGAGCAGCTTTTAAATTTAGATAATAGCTGACAGTCGCCAAAGAGCACATGATTTGGAACAATATATCCTTAAAGGATACTAGCAAAGGATTGAAGTTGGGGCATATCGACAGGTTCCAATAAAGACAAAAGTAATCCAAATGCCCTTGAGTACAGAGCACACAGAGCTTAAAGATTCCAAGTTACCCCTGCCTACCGATAACCAGATTAATATGAATAAAATACAGCCTCTAAGATGCCTGTATGCAAATGCTAGAAGTCTAAAACATAAGATGGGAGAGTTAGAATATATAGCACTAAATGAGAGGTTAGATATGATTGGCCTCTCAGAGACATGGTGGAAGAGGGACAGCCAGTGGGACACTGTGATACCTAGGTACAAACTATATTGTAATGACAGCGCATATCAAATTGGTGGAGGGGTTGCACACTGTTAGAGAGGGAATTGAGTTACACAGGATTAATGTTTTGCAGGAAACAAAATTCACTGTAGAATCTCTATGGATTGAAATTCCATGTATAAAGAGGAAGGGGAAGGTGATGGCAGTGGGGATGTACTATCAACCGCTTGGCCAGAACAAACAAATGGATGATGAAATACTCAAAGAAATCAGGGAAAATAACAAAAGTTACAGCACAGTAATAAAATGGGTGATTTTAATTACCCCGGTATCAAGTTGGTCAGTGTCACAGCAGGACATACTAGGGAGATAACGTTTCGAGATGAAATAAATGACTGCTTCTTGGTCTGACCAGAGGGGAAGTCATTTTGGACCTAGTCCTTAGTGGAACACAAGATCTGGTGCAAGAGATAAGGGTGTTGGACACTTGGTAATAGTGATCACAGCATGATCACATTTGATTTAATAAATGGAGGAAGGAGAGCAAAAATCCACGATACTACCTTTTAACTTTCAAAAGGGAGACTATGATAAAGTGAGGAAAATAGTTAAGGAAAAACTAAAAGGAGCAGTTGCAAAAGTTAAAGATTTTCATCAAGCATGGATGTTTTTAAAAATACTATCTTGGAAGCTCAGACCAGCTTTAAGCAAAGTGAAAGGAAGTCCAAAAAACTGCCAGCATGGTTTAAAGGTGAGGTCAGAGAGGCTGTTGCCAAATAGCATCTTTCAGGAAATGGAAAAAGGAGCCAAATGACGAAAACTGGAAACAACATAAGCACTGGCAAGATAGATGCAAGGCATTGATAAGTCAGGCAAAGAGAGAATTTGAGAAGAAGCTTGCTGTGGAAGCAAAACACATAAAGACTTTTTCAAGTACATTCATAGCAAAAAATATGTAAGAGAGTCAGTTGGACCATTAGATGATAAAGGGGTAAAAGGGGCACTAAGAGTGGACAAGGAAATAGCAGAGAGACTGAATAAATTCTTTGCTTCGGTCTTTATTGAGGAAGATATAGGGATGTTACCCATGACGGATATGGTATTTAAATGTGATGCCACAGAAGAATTGAAAGAAATATGGATACACCGGAAAGATGTATTACAACTATTTGATAAACTGAAGAGTAGCAAATCACCTTGACCGGATGGTATACATCCAAGGTGTTAAAAATAAAAGTGAAATCTGAGATTGCAGACCTGCTATTAGTAATCTATGTATTATCATTAAAATCATCTGTAATACCTGAAGATTAGAGGATGTCCAATGTAATGCCAATTTTTACAAAGGTTTCCAGGGGTGATCCGGGAAACTACAGCTTGGTAAGCCTGATGTCAGTACCGGGAAAAATGGTAGAAAGCATTATAATGAACAAAATTACTGAACATGTAGATAGTCATGGCTTAATGGGAGACAGCCAACATGGCTTTAGCCAAGATCTTTCTTAATCTATTTTGTTTTTTTTGACGGTGTGAATAAACTGGTAGACAAAGGTGAGTTGATATCATGTATCTGGATTTTCAGAAAGCCTTTGACAAGGTCCCTCATGAGAGACTCTTGGCAAAACTAAAAAGTCATGGGATAGGAGGCAGTGTACTATTGTGGATCAGGAACTGGTTAAAAGAAAGAAAGCAGAGAGTAGGGCTAAATGGTCAATTTTCCTAATGGAGAAAAATGAATAGTGAAGTACCCCAGGGATCTGTGCTGGGTCTGCTGCTTTTTAACATATTCATAAATGACCTGGAAGTGGGAATAATGAATGAGGTAATCAAATTTGCAGATCTCACAAAATTATTCAGTTTTTAAAACCCAAGAGGATTGTGAAAAGTTGCAAGAGGACCTTGATAAACTGGAAGACTGGGCATCCAAATGGCAGATGAAATTTAATGTGGACAAGTGCAAAGTTAAGCACCTAGAACAACCCAAGCTATGGTTACACGATGCAAGGTTCCACATTAGGAACCACCACCCAGGAAAAAGATTTAAGCGTCATTGTGGATAACATGTTGAAACCCTCCACCCAGTGTGCAGCGGTGGCCAAGAAAGCAAATAGAATGCTAGGAATCATAAGGAAAGGAATGGAGAATAAAACAAAGGATATTATAATACCTCTGTATCGTTCCATGGTACAACCACATCTTGAATATTGGGTGCAATTCTGGTTGCAATATCTTAAAAAGGATATAGCATTGTTAGAAAAGGTACAGAGAAGAGCCACCAAAATGGTAAAGAGGGTGGAAGGATACCTCTATGAAGAGGCTCTTCAACATGGAAAAGAGACGGCTGGGGGGAGATATAATTAATGAATGGAGTGGAACAGGTAAACGTAGATCGATTGTTTACGCCATCAAATATAAAAAGACTAGGGGACATGCAGTGAAGCTACAGTGTAACCTATTTAAGACTAATAAGAGAAAATATTTTTTCACTCAACGTGTAATCAATCTCTGGAATTCGTTACCGGAGGATGTAGTAAAAACTGTTAGTATAGCTGGGTTTAAAAAAGGTTTGGATAATGGCTCTAGGCTGCTGCCTTAACCACTAGGACACTCCTCCACTTATCCGCATATCTGTCTTTATAAAACACGACCCCCCCGAAAGAAGGTATCCACACTTGCATAAATAATTTACACACATTTGCACTTACATCCTAACTCTGCCCCCAGGAACACTTATATATCACATTTGGAGGCATCTGGGGAAGAAGGGTGATGGGGGGGGGGGGGGTGTATGGGGAGCATCTGTTGCTTTGAGCTGTCTAGACCACTTTAAGCCCTTGGTTGGGCCTGAGTGGAGTATGTACATCAGGACAACTGCGCTGAAGCTCAGTGCACTGTCCTGACACATGGCTTATTACTTTGGCCACATTTTATGGCAATTGCATAGGGAAGGTGCCTGGTTATAAAATTACCCTCCATATGTGTTTCCAGTATATACAAATGTGCCTCATGCATATTCATTGTGGATATCATGAAAACCCAACTCATTGTCTTGGAGTGTCAGAATATGTTGGGGAAGGCCTGGTATAATCTGTATGCTGCAAACAATGCGGTTTTTTCACAGTTAATATAAACCAGAGAAAACATACTCAATAATTGCTTGAGGGTTGAAAAGAAATCCAGTTTCAGGGGCCATCACCTCTTTGTGAAGCAAATCCACCTGACATATTATCTTAAGGGAAAATCAGTCATTACTGACATTTCAGCTTTCAACAAGTCAAAACCCTATGGATGATCATTTAATCTGGCTTCCTGTAACTTCCTCTCTTATGATAGGTTACAAGCTGCAGATTGAGATTCTTGCTAGAACCTATCACCAGGGCACCCTGACTGAGCTGATAGATATCACTAGCAAGCTTCTTCCTGGGGTCCATGACCAGCAGGGCCAGCCTGTGTACTCAAGGCCTGCTGTGGTCTCCCACAACCCACACCCCACACCCCACACCCCCAACAGGCTTTGGGGTCTTCAGAACAGGTTTGGGAAGCGCTGGCTTAAAGCAGTGGTTCCCAAACCTGTCCTGGGGGACCTCCAGACCATCAGGTTTATGGGATATCCACAATGAATATTAATGAAATAAATTTGCATGTACTGGCTGCATGGCAGAAACATTTTTCTCATGCATATCCATTGTGAATAGCCTGAGAACCCAACTGGCTGAGGTCCCTTAGGGCAGGTTTGGGAACTAATGGTTCAGAGGAATCCTTTGGACTATATGATGGAAAGCCTTGTGATCTGTGGTTTTAAATGTCAGAAGTAAGTTTATGATACTGTGCTATTTAGTCCCTGTTTTTAATCTGAGGAGGTTGTGATCAGATATACACTGCTAGTGGATAAATAACCAAATTTCTCCAGGACCAAGCAGGAAGTCAGTCCTCACATATGGGTGTCCTCGGCGCCGATGAAGCCCCAACGGAGCATTTCCCCAGCTTTCTATGAAAGCCTTTGGGAATGCAGTCACGCATGCGCGTTTCCCTTCCCGCCTAAAGGTGCCATCTTACCTCAGTCTCTTTTTTTCCGTGAAGCCCACCGGACGTGTGTCCTGTTGTCCCGGTTAAAATTAGATTTTTTCGGTGATTTTTCGCTATTTTTTCTCCCGGTTTGACGCCGGTTCCCCTCCCGCCAGGTTCGGTACACCGGTATCGAGCCCGATTCTTCTTTTTTGGTTTTTGCCCTTCGTGGCTGGCCTTCGTGCCCTTTTTTCCATTTTTCCCTGGAAGGCCGGTCCTTTGACCTCGCGGGGACTCTTTTTTTTCCCCGATGGCTTCCAGCGGCTTTAAAAAGTGTGATCGGTGTAAGAAACTGATGTCTCTCCCGACACACACGACTGCTGCCTTCGGTGCCTCGCCCCGACCACGATCCTAAGTCATGCGGGCCATGTGGAAAGATGTCTTCCAAGGCACTCCGAAGTCGGCAGCAGCAAAAAGAAAGGCTTTTCTCGGACTCAGCCTCCGGCCGGGCCCAGACCTCATCTGAGGCTTCGACATCTCGGGATTCCGATGCCGAGCACCATCGAAGCTCCTCGGACAGGGGGTCCCCCGACCGGGAAGGCAAGAGGACGAAGTGGCTCGCGAGGGCATCGGAGGAGGAGGTCCCTGGCTCCTCGAGGGCCAGGTCTAAGACCCCTGACCGTCGCCCTGGGCCCGTGGAACACGAGAAGCCTGCAAAAGTTCCTCGCGTGGAGCCGGAGTCTTCTGGACACATAAGCCCCGTAGTCCTCGAGGACGCTCCTCCCAGGGAGCCGACGTCGGGCCCGGCGCCACCGGGGCCCGAGTCGGTGGCTGCTGCGTCTCCCAAGCTGAGTCTCAGGATGACAGCCTTGGAGAGCAGATTGTCTGCCTTCATGGAGCAGCAGCGGGCACTGATGGCCAGCCTGTCTGGCGCATCTGCCCCGACCACCGGGACATCGACTTCGAAGTCAACCCCGGAGATCAAGCTGATACTCGAGTCCATCGTGGCTCGGAGTCGACCTCGGTCGTGGTCTCCCTCGACCTCCCGTTCGGGACCGAGGGCGTCGACGCCAGTGCCTCCGGTGTCGGGGCGGGTGCTCCAGGGCCCCGCGGGGCCGGACCCTGACTCCTCCTCGGACGAGTCAGCTTGGGAGACGGAGGACGAGGAGTCTCCTGATACCTTCAAGACTCGGTGCGTCCCTTCGGACTCACCGCAGTCTGAGTCCCGGAGTAGGTCTCCCCCGGAGGATACTCGGTTCTCGGAGTTCGTCCGGGATATGGCCGCTGCCTTAGCTATTCCAGCGGACCCCGAGGAGGAGCCTCGAGCTGAAGAGCTTGAGGCCCTACAGTATGACACTCCTCCGAAGGAGGCCTTTACTGTTCCGGTTCCTCCGATGCTGGAACGGCTCCTCTTCCGTATGTGGGAGGCACCGGCCTTGGCGCTGGTTCTCAGCAAGCAAGTAGATTCGATCTATCGACTCCGGAAGAGCCCTAGTTTTCAAAAGGCACAGCTACCACACCATTCTATGGTTGTGGAATCGGACATGCATCGTTTGAAGAGCCAGAAGATGCACTCCGCGGTGCCCCCTGGCAGGGAGGCCCGGAACCTCGATGGTGTCGGTAGAAAGTGCTTCCAGGGCTCGATGCTTGCTTGCCGTGTCCAGTCCTACCAGCTGTACATGGGCATGTACTTGCGGGATCTGCCCAAGGAATTGGCCGGGTTCTCTGCTGGTCTCTCCGGGGAACCCTTGCAGAGATTTAAGTCCTTGTCCTCGGGGATTCGGGATTTCTTGAAGTTCATGTCCCGCGCCACCTACGATGGCTTCGAAGCTTCGGCCCGAGTTGCGGCAGCCGGCATCGCGGCTCGACGCCAGGCATGGCTGCAGTCATTGGACCTCGAACCATGGGTTCAGGACAAGTTGGTCGATGTCCCTTGCCGAGGTGAAATCCTTTTTGGCAAGCTCATGACCGAGAAGGCCGCTCAGCTCGAAACTGAGCACCTCACACGGACAAGGCTGTCGAGGAAGACCTCTGCCCCTTCTCATAAAAAGAAGGGCTCTGGTAAAAAGCCCTTTTACCCGAGGAAGGGCACTGCCTACAAACAGTACCCGCAATATCAGGCTGCCCAAGCTGCCCCCCAGGGTCAGCAAGCCAAGGGCCAGGGTAATGGGCCCCGTAGGCAGAGGACCCCCAAGCCTCAGGCCCCTGCTACCACTCAGCAGGGTGGTGGTTTTTGACTCCTTGAGCGTAGCCTCTCCTCCACTGCTCTCCCAACCCTGCACAGGAGGTCGCCTCGCCCTCTTTGCCCACAATTGGGTGCTGGAGATAGTCCACAAGGGCTATGCCCTCCATTTTCACCAACTGCCTCCACCATATTTTCCAGGGGAGCCTCCAAGGCCTCCCCTACACACAGACCTTCTTCTACAAGTGCTTCATAGTCTGTTGGTGGACAGGGCGGTGAAGCCTGTGCCTCTCCACTTGCAAGGTCACGATTTCTACTCCAGGTATTTCCTGGTGCCCAAAAGAACCGGTGGCCTTCGACCCAGTCTGGACCTCAGGAACCTCAACACGTTCCTAGTGAAGGAGAAGTTCAAGATGCTTACTCTTGGGACACTTCTGCCCTACCTCCAGCAGGGAGATTGGCTTGCTCCTTAGATCTAAAGGATGCGTACACTCACATCCTTATTCATCCAGACCACAGAAAGTACCTCAGGTTCATTGTGGGAGGAAACCATTATTAGTACAGGGTGCTGCCTTTCGGCCTCACCTCTGCCCCCAGAGTCTTTACCAAGTGCCTGGCAGTGGTGGCGACCTACCTGAGAAATCAGGGAATCTTTGTCTTCCCCTATCTGGACGACTGGCTCATCAGGGGTCAGACGTGCCAGGAGGCCAAACAAGCCACCCGCAGGACTATTGCTCTTCTACAAAGTCTGGGGTTTGTCATAAACTTTGCAAAGTCCACTTTGCTCCCCTCCCAAAACTTGGAGTTCATAGGGACAAGGCTGGACTCTCTGCTGGTAAAGGCTTTCTTGCCAGTAGACAGGGCCTAAAGGTTAATGGCCTTGGCAAATCAGTTTCTCAGCAGGTCCCTGGTCTCCGCCAGACTCTGCCTGAGGCTTCTAGGCCATATGGCTTCGACAGTACATGTGACCCCCAATGCCAGGCTACATATGAGGCCTGCACAGTGGTGCCTTCGGTCTCAGTGGTCACAGGCCACAGGCAGCCTCAAAGACTGGATAAGGGTGTCCAGACAATTTCTGAACTCCCTCAACTGGTGGCTACACCCACACAATCTACTGAAGGGGGTGCCTTTTCAGATTCCAGGGTACACAGTAGTGGTGACCACGGACGCCTCCCTGCAAGGCTGGGGTGCTCATTGTCTGGGCAAGTGCACCCAGGGCCTGTGATCCCCCTGGGAAGCTGCACAGCAGATCAATCTTCTCGAACTCCGATCTATTCGATTAGCACTCAAAGCTTTCAGTCCTACCCTGGCTCACCAGTCTGTCCTGATTCAGACAGACAACCAAGTTGCCATGTTTTATGTGAACAAACAGGGCGGAATTGGGTCCAGGATCCTTTGTCGGGAAGCTCAGGACCTTTGTTCTTTTGCCCTCAAGCACAACATGCTCCTCAAGGCTGTGTACCTTCCAGGCCAGGACAACTACCTGGCAGACAGATTGAGCAGAATAATGCAGCCCCACGAGTGGCAGCTACATCCTTCAGTAGCTCAGAAGATCTTCCTGAAATGGGGTCTCCCTTTGATGGATCTCTTTGCCAGCCCCATGAACAAGCAGCTGCCAAAGTTCTGCTCCAGGCAACCGCATCCTCTGCGGATAGCAGCGGATGCTTTTCTGATATCCTGGTCTCAGGGCCTCCTGTATGCGTTTCCTCCCACGCCCTTGGTGGCCTCAGTCATGCTGGTGGCTCCCAGGTGGCCGAGACAGCCTTGGTTTCCTCTTCTACTTCAACTGGGGTTGCAACCCGACCTTCTCTCACAGGAGCAGGGTTCCCTTCTGCACCCCAATCTCAAAGCTCTCAATTTGATGGCCTGGAGGCTGCAAGGGTAGTCTTGGCTCCCTGGGGCCTGCCTCAGGATGTTGAGGAGGTTGTCCTAGCCTCTAGTAAACAGTCCACTAGGAAAACCTATGCTCTCAAATGTTAAAGGTTTTCTGTGTGGTGTCAGCTACATACAGTAGATCCTTTCTCCTGTACTGTGCCAGTAGTCCTTCAGTACTTACTGCACTTGTCAAATCAAGGCCTTAAATCCAATTCTGTTCGGGTCCACCTCTCAGCTCTAGCAGCTCACCACTCTCTGGTGGAGGGACATTCTCTGTCTGGTCACCCCTTGGTGTCCCGCTTTCTTAGGGGCTTGCTTTTGCTCAAGCCTCCCATCCGTCCTCCTGCCCCTGAGTGGGAGCTGAATGTGGTCTTGCAGCAACTGACTCGCCCACCTTTTGAGCCGATGGCTACTTGTCCACTACTCTTCCTCTCCTGGAAGACACTCTTCCTGATAGCCCTTACCTCGTCTAGGCGAGTAAGTGAGCTTCATGCCCTAGTCTGTGATAGGCCTTACACCAGGATTTACAGGAACAAGGTAGTCCTTAGGACTCATCCTAAGTTCCTCCCTAAGGTTGTCTCCTCTTTCCACCTCAACCAGGAGGTGGTTCTTCCAACATTCTTCCCTAGGCCTCATGCAAGCCAGGCTGAAGCAGCCCTGCATACCCTGGACTGTAGGAGGGCCTTATCCTTCTACCTTGACCGTACACAGGGCATAGAAGGGCTACACAGCTCTTCGTCTCCTTTGACCCCAATAAGTTGGGGTTGGCTGTGTCCAAGCGTACCTTGTCCATCTGAGTAGTTGACTGTATCACGTGGGCTTATAAGGCGGCTGACCTTCCTTTGCAGGATCGGGTCACGGCTCACTGAGTCAGGGCAATGGCTGCCTCAGTGGCTCATCTCTGCTCTGTGCCCTTGGTAGACATCTGCAGGACTGCAACTTGGTCTTCAACAAAAAGCCACAACAGAGTAGTAATAATGGGTGATTTCAATTATCCCGGTATCGACTGGGACAGTGTCACAGCAGGACAAGCTAAAGAGATAAAGTTTCTAGATGAAATGAATGACTGCTTCTTGGAGCAGCTGGTTCATGAACCGACCAGAGGGGAAGCCATACTGGACCTAGTCCTTAGTGGAACGCCAGATCTGGTGCAAGAAATAAGGGTGTTGGGACCACTTGGCAATAGTGATCATAGTATGATCATGTTTGATTTAATCAGTGGAGGACAGATAGTAAAGGAATCCACAGTACTACCTTTTATCTTTCAAAAGGGTGACTATGATAGAATGAGGAATATAGTTCGGAAAAAACTAAAAGGAGCGGTTCCAAAGGTTAAAGACTTACAGCAAGCTTGGGTGTTATTTAAAAATACTATCCTCGAAGCCCAGACCAGCTGTATTCCACGCATTAAGAAAAGTGGAAGAAAGTCCAAAAAACTGCCAGCATGGTTTAAAGGTGAGGTCAGAGAGGCTGTTGCTGCCAAAAGAGCAACCTTCAGAAAATGGAAAAAAGAGCCAAATGATGAAAACTGGAAACAGCACAAGCACTGGCAAGTTAAATGCAAAGCATTGATAAGGCAGGCAAAGCGGGAATTTGAGAAGAAACTTGCTACGGAAGCAAAAACACGAAATAAAGACTTTTTCAAGTACATTCGTAGCAAAAGGCCTGTGAGAGAGTCAATTGGACCATTAGATGATAGAGGGGTAAAAGGTGCAATAAGAGGAGACAAGGCTATAGCAGAGAGACTGAATGAATTCTTTGCTTCGGTCTTTACTGAGGAAGATGTAGGGGTGTTACCCAAGACTGAAGTGGTATTTAAAGGTGATACTGCAGAGGAATTGAGAGAAATATCGCTACACCGGGAAGATATATTACAACTATTTGATAAACTGAATAGTAGCAAATCACCTGGACCGGATGGTATACATCCCAGAGTGTTGAAAGAACTGAAATATGAGATTGCAGACCTGTTATTGGTAATCTGTGAACTTTCATTAAAATCATCTGTAATACCTGAAGATTGGAGGGTCGCCAACCTAACACCAATTTTTAAAAAGGGTTCCAGGGGTGACCCGGGAAATTACAGACCGGTGAGCCTGACGTCAGTACCAGGGAAAATGGTAGAAGCCATCATAAAGAACAAAATTACACAGCATGTAGATAGTCATGGCCTAATGGGAGACAGCCAACATGGCTTTAGACAAGGAAGATCTTGTCTTACTAATCTGATATGTTTTTTTGAAGGTGTGCATAAACAGGTAGACAAAGGTGAGTCGGTTGATATAGTGTATCTGGACTTTCAGAAAGCTTTTGACAAGGTCCCCCATCAGAGACTTTTGGCGAAGCTAAAAAGTCATGGGATAGGAGGCAGTGTACTATTGTGGATCGGGAACTGGTTAAAAGATAGAAAGCAGAGGGTAGGGCTAAATGGCCAATATTCCCAATGGAAAAAGGTGAATAGTGGAGTACCCCAGGGATCTGTACTGGGTCCGCTACTTTTTGACATATTCATAAATGACCTGGAAAAGGGAATAACTAGTGAGGTAATCAAATTTGCAGATGACACAAAGCTGTTTAAAGTTGTTAAAACCCAAGAGGATTGTGGAAAACTGCAGGAGGATCTGGATAAATTGGAAGACTGGGCATCCAAATGGCAGATGAAATTTAATGTGGACAAGTGCAAAGTTATGCACCTAGGAAAGAACAACCCACACTATAGTTACAAGATGCAAGGCTCCACATTAGAAACCACCACCCAGGAAAAAGATTTAGGAGTCATCGTGGATAACATGTTAAAACCCTCCGCCCAGTGTGCAGCGGCGGCCAAGAAAGCAAATAGAATGCTAGGTATCATAAGGAAAGGGATGGAGAATAAAACAAAGGATATTATAATGCCTCTGTATCGCTCCATGGTACGACCGCACCTTGAATATTGTGTGCAATTCTGGTCACCGTATCTTAAAAAGGACATAGAGTTATTAGAAAAAGTACAGAGAAGAGCCACCAAATTGGTGAAGGGGATGGAAGGCTACTCCTATGAAGAGAGGCTAAAAAGGTTAGGGCTCTTTAACCTAGAAAAGAGGCGGCTGAGGGGAGATATGATAGAGGTGTATAAATTAATGAATGGAGTGGAACGGATAAACGTGGATAAATTGTTTACGCTATCAGAATATAGAAGGACTAGGGGGCATGTAATGAAGCTACAGGGTAAACTATTTAAGACAAATAGGAGAAAATATTTCTTCTCTCAACGTGTAATCAAACTCTGGAATCTGTTACCGGAGGATGTAGTAAGGGCTGTTAGTATAGCTGGGTTTAAAAAAGGTTTGGACAAGTTCCTGGAGGAAAGGTCCATAAACCACTATTAAAAAGGGACCCAGGATATCAATGCTTGGCCTAGTACAAGCACTGCAGAACCTGTGTCTTTTGGGGAAACTGCTAGGTACGTATGACCTAGATTGGCCACTGTTGGAAACAGGATACTGGGCTTGATGGACCTCGGTCTGACCCAGTATGGCATTTCTTATGTTCTTATGTTCTTATGTTCTTAAATCAAGGAAGCTAACAAAAGTCACAACAGAGTAGTAATAATGGGTGATTTCAATTACCTCGGTATCGACTGGGTCAGTGTCACGGCAGGACAAGCTAAAGAGATAAAGTTTCTAGATGGAATAAATGACTGCTTCTTGGAGCAACTGGTTCATGAACCGACCAGAGGGGAAGCCATACTGGACCTAATCCTTAGTGGAACGCCAGATCTGGTGCAAGAAATAAGGGTGTTGGGACCACTTGGCAATAGTGATCATAGTATGATCATGTTTGATTTAATTAGTGGAGGACAGATAGTAAAGGAATCCACAGTATTACCTTTTAACTTTCAAAAGGGAGACTATGATAGAATGAGGAATATAGTTAGGAAAAAACTAAAAGGAGCGGTTCCAAAGGTTAAAGACTTACAGCAAGCTTGGGTGTTATTTAAAAATACTATCCTCGAAGCCCAGACCAGCTGTATTCCACGCATTAAGAAGAGTGGAAGAAAGTCCAAAAAACTGCCAGCATGGTTTAAAGGTGAGGTCAGAGAGGCTGTTGCTGCCAAAAAAGCAACCTTCAGGAAATGGAAAAAAGAGCCAAATGATGAAAACTGGAAACAACACAAGCACTGGCAAGTTAAATGCAAAGCATTGATAAGGCAGGCAAAGCGGGAATTTGAGAAGAAACTTGCTACTGAAGCAAAAACACACAATAAAGACTTTTTCAAGTACATTCGTAGCAAAAGGCCTGTGAGAGAGTCAATTGGACCGTTAGATGATAGAGGGGTAAAAGGGGCAGTAAGAGGAGACAAGGCTATAGCAGAGAGACTGAATGAATTCTTTGCTTTGGTCTTTACTGAGGAAGATGTAGGGATGTTACCCATGACTGAAGTGGTATTTAAAGGTGATACTGCAGAGGAATTGAGAGAAATATCACTACACTGGGAAGATATATTACAACTATTTGATAAACTGAATAGTAGCAAATCACCTGGACCGGATGGTATACATCCCAGAGTGTTGAAAGAACTGAAATATGAGATTGCAGACCTGCTATTGGTAATCTGTGAACTTTCATTAAAATCATCTGTAATACCTGAAGATTGGAGGGTCGCCAACGTAACACCAATTTTTAAAAAAGGTTCCAGGGGTGACCCGGGAAATTACAGACCGGTGAGCCTGACGTCAGTACCAGGGAAAATGGTAGAAACCATCATAAAGAACAAAATTACACAACATGTAGATAGTCATGGCCTAATGGGAGACAGCCAACATGGCTTTAGACAAGGAAGATCTTATCTTACTAATCTGATATGTTTCTTTGAAGGTGTGCATAAACAGGTAGACAAAGGTGAGTCGGTTGATATAGTGTATCTGGACTTCCAGAAAGCTTTTGACAAGGTCCCCCATCAGAGACTTTTGGCAAAGCTAAAAAGTCATGGGATAGGAGGCAGTGTACTATTGTGGATCGGGAACTGGTTAAAAGATAGAAAGCAGAGGGTAGGGCTAAATGGCCAATATTCCCAATGGAAAAAAGTGAATAGTGGAGTACCCCAGGGATCTGTACTGGGTCCGCTACTTTTTGACATATTCATAAATGACCTGGAAAAGGGAATAACTAGTCAGGTTATCAAATTTGCAGATGACACAAAACTGTTTAAAGTTGTTAAAACCCAAGAGGATTGTGGAAAACTGCAGGAGGATCTGGATAAATTGGAAGACTGGGCATCCAAATGGCAGATGAAATTTAATGTGGACAAATGCAAAGTTATGCACCTAGGAAAGAACAACCCACACTATAGTTACACGATGCAAGGCTCCACATTAGAAACCACCACCCAGGAAAAGGACTTAGGAGTCATCGTGGATAACATGTTAAAACCCTCCGCCCAGTGTGCAGCGGCGGCCAAGAAAGCAAATAGAATGCTAGGTATCATAAAGAAAGGGATGGAGAATAAAACAAAGGATATTATAATGCCTCTGTATCGCTCCATGGTACGACCGCACCTTGAATATTGTGTGCAATTCTGGTCGCCGTATCTTAAAAAGGACATAGCGTTATTAGAAAAAGTACAGAGAAGAGCCACCAAATTGGTGAAGGGGATGGAAGGCTACTCCTATGAAGAGAGGCTAAAAAGGTTAGGGCTCTTTAACCTGGAAAAGAGACGGCTGAGGGGAGATATGATAGAGGTCTATAAATTAATGAATGGAGTGGAACGGATAAACGTGGATCAATTGTTTACGCTATCAGAATATAGAAAGACTAGGGGACATGTAATGAAGCTACAGGGTAAACTATTTAAGACAAATAAGAGAAAATATTTTTTTACTCAACGTGTAATCAAACTCTGGAATCTGTTACCAGAGGATGTAGTAAGGGCTGTTAGTATAGCTGGGTTTAAAAAAGGTTTGGACAAGTTCCTGGAGGAAAGGTCCATAAACCGCTATTAAAAAGGGACCCAGGATATCAATGCTTGACCCAGTACAAGCATTATGGAACCTGTGTCTTTTGGGGATATTGCTAGGTACGTAGGACCTAGATTGGCCACTGTTGGAAACAGGATACTGGGCTTGATGGACCTCGGTCTGACCCAGTATGGCATGTCTTATGTTCTTATGTTCTTATGACTTTTGCAGCCCATTACTGCCTGGAGAGGGAGTCCCGTAGGGACAGTGCTTTTGGCCAAGCAGTACTCCGGAATCTCTTTGAGGTTTAGGCAACTCCTGCCCTCCTGCCCTCTGTTGGGCTACCGGTGGAGGTTGTGTCCTTGAAATGCCTTTCTTTGCTGCTGAGACTAGAGGGAGTACTCTTGTTCAGCCTGGGTTCCTCGGTAGCCCAGAGCTTGGGAGTCACCCATATGTGAGGACTGACTTCCTGCTTGGTCCTGGAGAAAGAGTAGTTACTCACTTGTAACATGTGTTCTCCAGGAGCAGCAGGAATCAGTCCTCACAACCTCCCTCCTCCCCTTGGAGTTGCAGTTGTACATGGTTTATTTTTCATTTTTGTGTGCTGTTCTTAGCTATGTCATTTGACTGAGGTAAGATGGCACCTTTAGGCGGGAAGGGAACCGAGCATGCGTGCCTGCATTCCCAAAGGCTTTCATAGAAAGCTGGGGAAATGCTCCGCTGGGGCTTCATCGGTGCTGATGACACCCATATGTGAGGATTGATTCCTGCTGCTCCTGGAGAACACCTGTTACAGGTGAGTAACTACTCTTTATAGACTAGATTTATAACTTAAGAACTCTCATACTGGATCAGACCAAAGTTCCATCAAGCCCAGTGTCCTGTTTCCAACAGTGGGAAATCCAGGTCACAAGTACCTGGCATATCCCAAAAGTAACCAATGATACCTATCCCCAGAGATAAGCAATAGTTCTCTCAGTGTACCTCGGGTTTTCAGTCCAGTCCTCTGGAGCACGCCTAGTCAGTCAGGTTTTCAGGATAACTGGAATAAATATACATGAGAGAGATTTGCTTGCACTGTCGCTATTGTATGTAAATCTCTTCATGCATATTCGTTGGGGCTGTCCTCAAAGCCTAACTGGTGTGTTCCATGGACTGGGTTGAGAACTCCTGGCTTACCTTAATAATGTTTTATGGACTTTTCCTTTAGGAATTTATATATTATATGTTTTATTGAAAATTATGACTTACACATTCATTATATTAATGAATGAAGGAAAGGAGCACAAGGTCATAATAAACAGGTTAACATTAATTTAAAAAGACATAAACCTCCATAATTAGTCCACAATTAAAAAGGAAATAGGAGGAGGTACAAAGAAAAAAAACTATAGCTAAGACAGACTCCCGCCTAAGTCAACACAAGAAATAACAAGCAGGTGGAGACTTAAACTTCAGCCATATGGGAAGAGACAGCTACCTGAACTAAACCTTCTTCTCTAGCAGTTAAGAACTCAACAAGCTGTTTTGGATCAAAAATAAGTATACATTATTCTTATAAGACACACAACACTTAACAGGAAATTTCAATTGGAAAGTTGCCCCTATGACCAAGACCCTCGGTCTAAGACATAGGAACTCCTTCCTCCTTAACTGAGACCCGTGAGATAAATCAGAAAACATCCTAACCTGTGACCCAAAAAAGTGCTTATTAAAGTTCCAAAAATACGAGTGGGAAAATCATAGTTTTATCTGTCTCCAAAGACAAGGTAACTAGCAGGGTAGACCTATCCGTAATGATTTCTAAGAATTCTCTAGCAATCTCGTTAGGTCACCTCCCCCCCAAATCAACAGCCCAGGGGCAACCCCACGTCCACTAGACCCAAAAGACGAGTATTGCGCACGGGTTAAGGGAGGGAAATGCTCTGAAGAGATCTTTAAAACCTCTCCAAAGTATTTTCTCACCGTCTCCATAGGTGACAAAATTGGAGACCTTGGAAAATTCAAAAGTCTGATATTACGACGGACTTGATTTTCCAGATACTCAGTCTTCCGATTCAGCACAAACTTGTCTTTGTTCTGGGCACCAACCAACTCCCAGAGATGCCCTAGCTCCTGCTCCAGCTCCAAAGCGAGGATTCTCCCTGCTTACCAATCCTGGACAGTGGAAACAGTGTCACAATTCCTCTTAACCTCCATCAAATCAGAACTCACAGTTCCCACAAGAGCTCCCAAGGAAGAATTCACTGTGGCAATCACATCCCATAGCATCTCCATGAAATGATCTTCGGTTTTACCAAGGTTTTAATCCCAGAAACCAGCACTACTCCTGTCTGAGGGGACAAAGTCTGCAGCTGTTAAGAGGACTGCAGAGTCCAGTGCTCTCATAGTCCCACTCTCCTCAGGAGCTGCTTCTGCCGGCGGAGAGCCCTCTCTGCTATCCTTCACTGGCGTGCTCGTTGGCAGACAGGGGGAAGCATTTTCGGTTCTTGGCGGGGGGGGGGGGGTTCCAAGCTCCGGAGAGAGCACAATACCCTGGGTGCACAGAGCTGACAAACCCTCAAACGGCTCTGCTGAAGACTCTGCTCCAGCGCCGGAGAAAAAGCCGCATGAGTCCAAAGTCCGCTGCACCACAGAGCTCGCCGTAGGAGGACCCAAGGGTAGATGTTCTTGCTTCTGTTTTCTACGGCCCATAGCCACGGCCAAGAAACACAGCGCTGATACACACCAGCTCAGATAAATGCGGTTAGACACCGGCAACACTTCCTGCTGCCATCTTACTTCCTTAATAAATAAAGCTTAATTATACATTGAGAGAAAAAAAATTCTCCTATTTGTTGTAAATATATTACTTTGTAGCTGTATGGTGTGTCCATTTTTTGGTTTTTTGAAGGTGTAAACAAGTGATTCACATTCACCCATTCCACTCCACTCAAGATTTTATAGACCTTTATCATATCTCTTCTCAGCCTTTTCTTCTCCAAGCTGAAGAGCCCTAACCACAGGAGAGTCAAACCATTGTCTTTATCATTTCAGTTACCTTCTCTGTACCTTTTCTAATACTGCTATATCTTTTTCAAAACTCAGAGAATAGAATTGCACACAATACTCCAGGAGCAGTCACACCATGAAGCAATATAGAGGCATTATGATATTAATTGTTTTATTTTATACTCCTTTCCTAATGATTCCTAACAGCTTGTTTTCTTTTTTTGACTTTCATGCTTTCAAAGAAATGGATCAGATTGGTGAGGCAAAACTTACCTTGGCTAAATCCACATTGACTTTGTCTCATTAAACCATGTTTGTACATGTATTCAGTAATTTTGTTGTTTATAATGGTTTCCATCATTTTGCCCGGTGCCAGCATTAGGATCATCAGTCTGTAATTTCCAAGTATACTCCCAGAGCCCATTTAAAAATTGGCATTTCGGTCACTCTTCTGGCACCACAGATGATTTTAATGAAAGGCTACAAACTTTTAATAGCAGCTCTGCATTTTCATTTTTGAGATCTTTCAGCATGCTTAAGTGTATACCATCCAGTCCAGGTGATTTGCTACTCTTCAGCTTGCCAATTTCTTCTACTATATCATCCATGTGCACTGAGATTTTATTTAGCTCTTCTGGCTCATCACCATTAAATACTTTTTCTAGGAGCTGCTACATTTCCTTCTTGCTCTTCCATCTGAATTGATTGGCTCTGGTTCCTTGTGTGTTCAGCTCCCGATTGGCTGTTTGAACTGAGGAGGGCCATAAGAACTCGGCTCCACTGCGGGACACCGAGCTGCTACATTTCCTTCTTGCTGGTCCATCTGAATTGATTGGCTCTGGTTCCCTGCGTGTTCAGCTCCCGATTGGCTGTTTGAACTGAGGGCCATAAGAACTCAGCTCCACTGCAGGACGCAGAGCGGGCGTGCATCCAAAGGGGCATGTCTAAAGGGGTAGGCCCGCCCCTTTGGTGCCCTTTCGGTGCATGAAGTGCAGAGGATGAGTCCCTGTGATGGGGAAAAGAAGGAAACATTACCCACACTCCGAGTAGATGAAGGCAGTCAAGGTGGTAGGTCCAATGGATGCCCACATTCGTTTGGAGGACCCTGTGTCTGCCGGGGCCTCTTGGCATCAAACTCGGTTGACATCACAAGTGTGAGTACTGCATCTTCTTCACCCTCTGCTAGTAGTTTGGGTTTAGCTCAGCCCTGCCAAGAGTTGGGTGTGTCTGGTCCTGGTAAAAGTCCTTGCTCTGATGACTCGGAGATGGACGAAGCTGGTTCCGTTTTGCTTCCTGATTCCTTTTTAAAACTTGAATCCGCCTCAGAAAGCCTTCCACCTCCCCTTCCCTTAGTGGTTTCTTTTGTTACAATTGGAAAATCGTTGTCGCCTCCAGCTGATGTTTCATTAAAGGATATTTGGGCCATTCTTTCTCGTATGGAGTCAGCTTTGGGTGTGTCTTTACAAAAAGTGGCTATGTTTTCGAGGGAAACGGTTGCTAAGCTGCCTGACCATGACTCTCATATATTAGATTTGGAGAAAGTTTCTGGATCTTTTGGGAATCAACTTTCCTCTTATCAGTCTATTTATGCTAATTTTTCTCAGGATTTTTCCTTGTTACATCGTCAAGATGAACTCTTGGAAAATTCCCTTCGTTCTAGGAATTTACGTTTGCTGAATTTTCCTAAAACTCACTATCTCCATTAATTTTGTTTCAGAAGTATCTTAAAGAAGTTTTGTTGTTTAATGATGTCTATAATATTTTGATATCTCAGTTGTATTATGTGCCTAAAAGGAGGGTGATCAGAGATTTAGAGCAGGTGGGTGTAATGCAATGTGATCACCTAGCGTCTTCAACTTTGGATATTTCAAGGTTTCTGGATTCATCCATAGATGAAATAACCTTGAGGGATACATTGTTACTTTTGTTATGCAAGTTGATAGAGTTTTGCATTCTTATTTTAAACAAAAATCTCAAAAGGTTTGTGGACAACCAATCCAGATTTTTCCTGATGTTTCAAGGGCCACACAAGTGCGTCGTAAAGCTTTTTTGCAATTGCGACCCCGAGTGTTGGCTCTTAGTGCTTTATTTTACCTTAAGTTTCCTTCTAAATGTCAGGTAGTATTCCAAATACTGAGGTCAGATCCAATGAAAGAGTGAACTACTTATCCAATATCAATTATGAAAAAATCCACTCTAGTACTTTTTTTTCTTTTTTTCTTTTTCAACCTAAATGCTTCTAACTCTTCTCCACCGGTCTCAGATAAACGATACTTGTCTTTTACACCTTACTAATGGGTATGGTGATTCACCCAATGTGGTGTTCGTTTACATCAATGACCGGGATTATTTTCTTAAACAAAATTTCTTTTTGCTTTCTAAATGTTTCTAAATGTTCTTATCAACTGAAAATTCATTTAAAACCAGAACACAACGCCATTCTACTTATCTGAGGCAGAACGGTGCTTGTTCAAATGCCCCTTTGACATACGATGATGTATGGGGTGTTCTATTTTCATCGTATGTCAAAGGGGCATTTGAACAAGCACCGTTCTGCCTCAGATAAGTAGAATGGCGTTGTGTTCTGGTTTTAAATGAATTTTCAGTTGATAAGAACATTTAGAAACATTTAGAAAGCAAAAAGAAATTTTGTTTAAGAAAATAATCCCGGTCATTGATGTAAACGAACTCCACATTGGGTGAATCACCATACCCATTAGTAAGGTGTAAAAGACAAGTATCGTTTATCTGAGACCGGTGGAGAAGAGTTAGAAGCATTTAGGTTGAAAAAGAAAAAAAGAAAAAAAAGTACTAGAGTGGATTTTTTCATAATTGATATGAGGTAGTATTCCAAGGCAACCGCTATGAGTTTTCTGAAGCGGAACAGTTGGAGAATTTCCTTAAGGATAAATAGGTCATTTTTATTGTACACTCTTGACTATGTTTATTGAGCTTTAAGAAAGAAAATATATTTCAGAGCCTTTGTGGTTCTATTTTCCTTTACTATTTGATGTAGCTTCTCCTTGATGTGGACTATGGATTTCTTGATTGGAAAACAATATTATATATTGTTTGGAATGGGTTTTTTTTCCCTTCTGTATTATGTTGAAATTATATAAATAAAGTAAAAAAAAATACTTTTTCTAGCATGGGTAGCTTCCTCACATCATCTTCTGTTAAGACCAAAGGAAAGAATTAACTTATTAGCTTCTCAGCTAGGGCTTTGTCCTCCCTGAATGACCTTTTTACCTTTTGATCATCTAATGGTCCAACTGACTCCTTCACCAGCTTCTTGCTTTGACTGTATCTGAAAAAGTATTTATTGTGAGATGTCTCTTTGACAATTTTTTTTCAAATTCTCATTTTGCCTTCCTTATTGATGCTTTGCAGTTAGCATGCCAGCACATATACTGTTTTTTCATTTGGTTCCTTTTTCTATTTTTCAAATGTTTTTTTTTTTGTTCTAATAGCCTCTTTCATGTCACATTTTAACCATGCTGGCTGTCATCTGGCCTTCTTTCCATCTTTCCTAATGCATGGGACACATCTGGACTGGGCTTCCAAGACTTTTTTAAACAAGATTCATGCCTGATGTAAACTCTTGACCTTTGCAGCTGCTCCTTTTAGGATTTTTTTAACCAAATTCCTTATTTTATCATAATCTCCCTTTTGAAAATTAAATGCTGATGCAGTAGATTTCCTTTGTGTACTTTCAATTTGATTGTATTATGAAGAGTTGTGCTCACAGTAGCTCTTATACAAAATTATGTGTTTCCTCAAAGGACTAATGACGTGCAGCGAACTGCACTATGCTCCAGAACAGCATTTAGCTAGAGCTTTTCCTGTGCTAGTCCCTGATGCAGAAAGCAAGCTTGAGCAGGAAAATCATAAGCAAAATTACTGCACTAAAGCATAGCACAATGGGCATGCTAATTCCATGCAAAAGAATGAATTTTTATTTGCTCCCAATGTAAAAAGAATGTGCTGAAACTTAGCATAGATTTTTACTCTTCTTTGAATGCTGGATCTTTATGCCAGCTTTAGAAAAGTATAAACATCCGGCAGGGAGCCAAAGGATCATCTGAGATTAAGTTTGGCACTTCACCTTAAATGACCACTGCTCAATCGCAGTTCCTCTCCCCAAATGCAACACACGGATCATGGGTGACCCAGTGGTCCCTACCCCCATCCTCCCCAAATCTACAAAAGATCTGCCCTGGTGGGATAGCGGGCCCCTACTCCCACTTCCCTGGACCCCAGGTAGCAGCCCCCCCCCATGTAAACTGTTGAGGGGCAGGAACGATGCCCACATGCTACTATTCCCATGTCACCATCTTAGAAAATGACAGCACCTGACCCTGCATGGTGCATCCAAGGCCAGATTCTGCCATTTCCAAGATGGCAGCATTGGGGTGGGATCAGGCTGCTACCAGGGATTTGGGGAGAGGGGTGCTGGGCCATGGCAGAAGGTCTTTCAGATGTTTGTGGGTGGGGATGTGGGAAAGAACCATCAAAATTGGTGATTTTGAGGTTGGTGGGGGATGGGAACCACACTTGGGTGGTCCACATTGGTCATCTGAGATAACGTGTCAAACCTCACCTCAGATGACATTTTTTTTTAATCATAGGCAGCGGAAAGTGACCACAGGAGTCATGGCCCCACCAATATTTTGCACAACACAGCATTAGCAATAGAGAGCTTGGGGCAGGGCTGGAGATTGGTTTCTTTGGCCCCTCCAACCAAAAAGGTGTTCCACCCCCCTGAATCTAATACATGCGCACAGACGCCAGACTGTTAATGTAGATCCCTGTGTGTTTGTGTCTGGCTTGCTCCCCTTGTTTAGCACAGCTAATTTGCATGCTTTTGTTTACAGCATTGCTGCATAAAATTTCGGTACTTATAAACCTGCATTATGTCATCCTCCTTTAGTGCAGACTTTCTGCATCCAGCCATAAGTCTAAATCCTTTTCTAGTCTGTTCCGAATCTGCTGCTCCATGAAGCAGTCATTTATTTAATCTAGGAACTTACCTCCCTACCATGTTCTGATGTAAACATTTATCTGATCAGTAGTGGGGTAATTGAAATTGTGTTGTCAAATTTGTTAGCTTCCCTAATTTCTGATAAGATTTCATCCTCTGTTTGCTTATTCTGTTCAGATGGACAATAGTAACCCCTTACCACTCTTTTCTTCCCTGTCACACATGCAATTTCTATCCGTAAAGATTCATTGGTGCAGCTGTTTCTCTGCACCAAAGTCCAGACTCTGGCATTGAAGATCTGTGAGGAGCTGACTTGCCATAAATCTGAGTTTTGTGCCTGAGAACATGGAATTCTTCTTTGTTAATATTTTCTATTCGTTGTCAGGTGCATCTCATAGCCAGCAACAGATCTCTCAAAAAGCATTTTGTAAATTGTACCTATCATTTTGCAGTTTTATGATCTCTTTAGTTTCATAAATTTAAAATTAAAAAAAAATTCATTTCAGATGTTTCCAGATTTTGGTAGGTGGTTTTCACTATTTGCATTGTCATAAATACATTGAAGGAAAATCATTCCACTGTCCAACTGCTTTACAACTACCTATTCCTTAGCACCCAGTAGTTTTGGTTAAAGTTGATTTTACCAAGAGATGGGTGAAAAGAATTGTTATCTTAAAGCTACCACATTTTTCTTTATAAATCCAGGCTACAATATAATAGAAGTGTTTATCCGGATAGCAGCACCTGCTATCCAGACAAATGTTTGCTGGCTAGGCTTAGCTGTTGATTTTCATCAGCAGTATCCAAATAGTGCCACTGAACATCCATAATGACTGCCTCGCCACTATCCATTGAGTGTGGGCAGAGCATCAGAAGTCCCGGAATTGCTCAGATTGTGGTGATATTCAGTACCGCTATCCAGGTAACTCTCTTGATAACATAGACTGTCCTTAGTTATCAGATAATGGCACACACAATGCCATCGCTGTCTGGATAATGCTGGCAGTCACCGTTTGATCCAGATATTTAGCAGTGTTATATATCTGGAATTTATTTTAACCATGTGGCTGGTGGTTAAAAATACACTGATGCAGCAGCTGAATGTCGACTCAGCAGAATTTAGCACCCATATCATTGCATTTTCATGGGAAGAGTATTTTTAGAGTGGCTATTTAACATTTTGATATGCTTGCATTGTATTTTCTTTTCATTAACAATATTCCACTAACCATGTGAAGTCCACACCTTGTTCTTTATGATTTGTCTCATCATTGTGTCTTGGTCCTATTCTTGGTTTGTGGCCCATTATCTTTTTTTCTTTGATTCGCTTCTTATTTTGTGTTGGATTTGCTTCATTATTTCTTGATTATGGTATATGCTATTGTCTTTCATTTTCTGGTTCACTGTCTTGGTTTTGTTTTGTTTTGAATGTGCATGGGGGGAGGTGTTTTTGCTGTGTTGCATATGTTCATTGATTGTATCATACTGAGTACACTTTCTGCATGTTGGTGTGTAACAAGTATCAACAAACAAATCACATTATAAACCATCCATAGAGAGATTTAGGGGCAAAGATGTACTCTAAAGGGAAAGTCTTCAATAACAATCTAGAAGGCAGTGATAGACAATAAAAAGGGTGGTAAATGAAGGTCACTGCTAAATAAGAACGGTTATTTAGCAGATTTCTCGGGATCTGTTCTGGGACCAATTCTGATCAAAATATGGACTGATACTGCAACAAAAATTAGTAGGAAGTTTGTCTTTGTGTAGACACCATTTAGATTCTGCCTCATTATCTGTGGGCTCCGGAGTGACCATAGTTGCAGGTACAAGAAAGCTCAAGGTAGGGATGAGTGCATTGCAGCTAAACTTCAATCCAAAACAAAGTGCAGAGCATACATTTGAAGTACAAGAATCTAACACAATGAGGATGCCATAATGATGGGTGCCAAGCAGGAAAGAAACCACAGCGAGGGGTCATGGCTAATGCTCTCAAGTTAGTGCAAAAAGTGGTGGCTAAAGCCAGAGGTATGTTTGAGTGTCTATAGAGAAGCATACCCAATAGAAAAAAAGATCAGATTGAGACATCACCTGGTATGTCGTCCATTTCTGAAAAGTTTACTTCCAAACAGGCATAGACCGGGAGTGTAAAAGTGCAATTGTGGAGAGCTGCGCACCAGTTAGGTCTTCAGAAGATCCCTAATAAATATGCATGATATGTATTTGTATACAATGGTGACAATGCATGCAAATATCTTATGAATATTTATTAGGGATCTCCTGAAAACCTGACTGGTGTGCAGCCCTCCAGATTGCATTTTGACATCCCTGGTTGTAGACAGTAAGAGATGGCCCAGTTATGACAGATGGAGTAAGGGGAAAATCTTATATCAATTAGAGTTTACGGAAGTAAACAGGGCAACCAAGAGGATCCACCCTCTACCTTCTGCTTCTGTTTCACTTTTCATAGAATGAAATGGTGAATAATAAAGGGTTAACATATGAAGCTGAAGGGGGGAGAGAGAGAGAGACCCAAAAGGAATGTGAGAAAATACTCTTCTAGCACATGAGGGCTGGTAGATATCTGGAACAGACTACCAGCAAAGATAATAGGATTCCATGGAAGAGAGATCTCGGCAGCATGGCAAGAGTGGGTGGTAACCTATGTCCAGCATATTAGATAGGTACAGACTGTGTGAACTAATTGTGTTTTTCTGGTTCTGTAACCCTTCGTAGCTGCACGGATATTAGCTTACAAATCACCCATTTTACTGTACTTTAACTAGAGGAATTAGCTATAACCCACAACTATTCTTTTCTATTAAGGTGAGTAAATTTATTTATGATCTGTGTAATTTGTAACTGGAGAAGTGAGAGCAACAGAGAGCGCTTTAGGCTGGTACTTCAGTTTCTACATGATTAACAGTTTTGTGGGCAGCTATGAAATGTATTCGTAGAAAGCTTCTGTGGAATGTGATGAGACAATAGCCACAGGCTACACTAATTTTTTCTTTTTAGTTTAAGAGCAGACAATTTCCTTAGCCTTATTTTTAGGCATGTTTTGTATCAGACAAAATCGCCTGTAGTTGAGGGTCAGTGCATCTGTTTGTCCATATGTATTGCTTTGTTTGCCAGTTGAACAGAGAATGAAACAGACCACATACCCCATCCCCACACCACACACATACCTTACCCCCAACACACACGTGCACCCTACCCCATCCCACCTGCATACACATACACCCCGCACCCCACCCCCTCACAAATGCACACATACACAGACACTGTAACTCCCGACACACACACACACACCACACTGTGCATACCACACAGACACCACACCGCACCATATGTACCCAGAAACTGCATCACCCCCACAAACATGTACATATACAAAAAGATGCCTCCTACACACACCCTACCATATGTACCCCACAGACACCCCCATCCCACCCCACACACAGGCACACACACTGCACCCCACCACCTCACAAACACACACACACAGACACAAAAACACACATAGAGATTCCCCCCCACACACATGCACGTGCCCCACCCTGTGTGTACCCCATAGAGAAACCTCACCCCTGCGCCATGCACATCTACACACTATCTCAAGATAAACACAAATATCTAGGTGCCACCAATCAAAATGATGCCTCATACAGCCCCATAGCCCACGCTGTCCTATGAGGCACACTTTTATCGTGTGTCTTCATTTCACCGCCCCCGGGCATATATGAGTTTTCAAAGAGAAGGAAAAACACATCCATTTTCTCATACTATAAGTTGATTAATTCTGTTGCAAGTATTAAGTGCTCCATCTAAGCACTCATGTATGGCAACCATGCACTCCACCAGTGAAAAAAGCCTTTGCAATGTTTACAGCATAAACCTTTCAACTTGTTTGCTAGTTTTGAAACTAGTAATATCGCGAGCTAAAATCTCAGGCTCTGGCTGTGCCTGGTTTACTCATTCTCTTGCCAAACTGATCATAAATGATAGAATAGTGAACACTAGTTCTCACACAGATAGACTGATGTAATAAGCCATCCACGCATGAAAAACTCAGTGCAGTTCCCTCACATGTGGTAATAAAAAGGTGTACTGAAAAAATTGTATTCAAAAAATGTGCATGAACATGGGAGAGCATGATGGTCACCATGGAAACATGCATACAAGACCTGCTTTACTAGCAGAATCAGGATTTTGCACAAAGATTATGTCAGTACCTGGAGGAGTTGCAGACATATACAACATATGCCCCTCACTTGGTTTGCAGCTTGTTGTGCTGTGAGGGCTTATGTGCATCAGTGATGCTGAGGGCTAAGCTATCAGTAGCTTAATGACTGGCAGGGTCTCTCAAGATGGACAGGTCTTAGCTGAGGTGCCAGACCAAGACAAATCACCCATGTGGGCAGCAGCAGAATGGGATGGTGTTAGTGGTGGAGGAACACATTTCTGTGACAACGGTAACATTAGAATTATCTGTGCGGAAGAAAGGCCTGGCAATCTACTTCTGTATCTTTCCCTGAAAACCCAGTGGATAGTCACAACAAAACAAATTGCACTGTAGTGCTGGAAGATGAGATCCCCAGGTCGGAAGGCACTCAACTGGCTACTGGGGAGAAGCTGAAGACCTTTCAGAGTAAAGCCTAGCATTTATTATGATGTTGGATAAAAGCCCTCGGAACATCTGACTGCTGATGCAGCTGTGCCTGAAATGAGTCAGAAGCATACAAAGATGTCCTACATATTGAGACATAGAATGTACGAAACATGAACCAAGGGATGTTGGAGGTGATCAAGAATCAAATGGAACATGTACAACAATCTGTTGGCTGTCAGAGAACTGAAATGGACAGCCATCTGGCACTTTGCATCTGATGATCACATGGTCTACTATGCTGGAAATGAAAGGCAAAGAAGAAATGGTGTTGCGCTTATAATTAAGAAGAAACTTGCAAGAACTGTAATGAAATACAATGCAATCAGTGAACGTGTAATGTCTATTCATCTACGAGGAATGCCCATCAATACAACTATAATTCAAATATATGCCCCAACAACAGCTGCAGAAGAGCATGATGTTGATGAGTTCTATGAACAAGTACAAGCTGAAATTGACAGAACATGCAAACAGGATATCCTGATAGTCATGGGTGAGTGGAATGCAAAAGTTGGCAACAAAGAAGGCGGCAGAGTGGTTGGAAAATATGGACTTGGCAGCAGAAATGAAGCTGTAAAAAGACTGATATAATTCAGCAAGACCAATGATCTATTCATCTCAAACACCTTCCAGCAACACAAGCGGCGACTGTACACATGGACTTCACCCAATGGATTGTACAAAAATCAAATTGACTACATCTGTGGAAGCAACGATGAAAAAGCTCTATAACATCAACAAACCTGGAGCTGACTGTGGTACAGATCACCAACTACTAGTATGCAAACTAAAACTAAACTTGAAAAAGAGCAAGCCACTCATGAATGTAGCAAAATATGACCTTGAGAATATATCACCGGAATGTAAAGACTGCCTGCAAAATTGATTTGCTGCTTTAAATACAAATGACAGAGCTCGAGAAGAATTATGGGATGACATCAAGAAGATTGTGTTGGAAGAAAGTGAGAAGTCTCTGTACAAAGGTGAAAAATAAAAACGGCCAAAATGGATGACTGAAGAAGCTCTGAAAATTGCCCAGAAACATAGAGAAGGTAAAGCCAGAGGAGAAAGAGAGGCAATCACAGAACTCCGCGATTTCTAACGTGCAGCAAGACAAGGAGAAGTACTAGAATGATGCATGCAAGAAAAAAGAATCAAACTATTAGAGCAGTGGTTCTCAACCTTTTTTGTACCCTGACCCCTTTTACCATTGGTCAACTTGTGATGACCCCCAATGATAAAATTAAATGTGTCTCTCTTCCTTTACCGTTAACGCATTGTCACTGTAATCATTTGTTGAATTATTAATATATTCTAGGCCTTTATGTTTTTATTTATAAAATGTACGTATTTAAACAATAATTAATCACAATAACACGTTTTTGATTTCAAAATTATGATTTTATAGTCAAATCACTAATATAAAATCAAATTATTTTTTCTACCTTTGTTGTCTGACCATTTTATTCTCTGATCATGCTGGTCCCGATCTGAGGCTTTTGCTTTCCTGTCTTCTCTTAGCTCTTTCTGTGGTCTATCTGCCATTTCTTATGCCTTCTTTCGTTTTCTTCACTTCTTTCTATCAGCCTATTTCCAGTCCCAGTAATCCTCCCCAGTAACAGCCCCTTTCCAGTCCTCACTCCCAGTACCTTCCATTGTCAACTTGCATTCCCATGACTGCCACCGGTGTCCATTCCCTTCCAGTCCCCCTCCTTCCCCACTGACCAGTCCCTTCTAGTACAAATAACCATGTCCCTTCTAGTACAAATAACCATGGCAGCCCCTCTCAGATCTACTCCATTCCAGTTCCATTCTCCCATCCCCTCGTATCAGCCCATTTGTAGCCTTAGCCCCCAGTTTTCTTCCAGGGCCAGCAGCTCTATCCTCCACTCCCCACCATCAGCCCATTCCCAGTCGAAGCCCCCCAATCAGTTCACTTCCAGTGCTAGCCTCCCCTAATCAGCCCAATACCAGTCCTACCCCCCCCCCCATCAGCTCATTACCAGGCCTAGCCTCCACTAATCAGCCCATTTCCAGTTATAGCCCCCCCCCCATCAGCTCATTTCCAATGCTAGCCTCCCATCAGTCCATTACCAGTCCTACCCCACACCATCAGCCCATTACCAGCCCTAGCCTCCCCTAATCCGCTCATTTCCAGTGCTAGTCCCCCCCTCAACCCCATTACCAGTGCTAGGCTCCCCTAATCAGCCCATTACCAGTCCTACCCCCCATCAGCCCATTACCAGTCCTAGCCTCCTCTAATCAGCCCATTTCCAGTCCTAACCTCCCCAATCAGCTCATTTCCAATGCTAGCCCCCCCCATCAGTCCATTACCAGTCCTACCCCCCTATCAGCCCATTATTAGTCCCAACCCCCCTTGATCTGTCCATTCCCTGTCCTAGCCTTCCCTAATCAACCCATTACCAGTCCTAGCCCCCCCGTTCTGCCCATTACCAGTGCTAGCCCCCCCATCAGCCCATTATAATCCTAACCCGCACTGTCTCTCCCCTCTGTCCAGCATTTATCCCATCTGTCCAGTATGTCCCCCTGTCTCTCCCCTCTGTCCATGTCAGCCCCCTCCCTCCATCCATGTCAGCCCACATCCCTCCATGTCAGCCCCCCCCTCTGTCCATGTCAGCCCCCCTCTCTCCCTCCCTCCATGTCAGCCTCCCTCTGTCCATGTCAGCCCCCTCCCTCCATGTCAGCCCCGTTGCAGATTCCCTGCCCCCTCCTTCCCTGTCCCCATGTCTGCCTGCTACCGTCCTGTGCCGCCTCCTTCAGCCGTGGTTCCCTGTCTCTTAGGGAACCGCGGCTGTGCCTGTGAAGCCGTTTTGGAGCCTTTCTGTCTCTTGACGGGCTCCGTGCAGTATTGTCCCGCCTCCTGGAGGCGGGACAATGCTGCACGGAGCCCGTCGAGAGATGGGAAGGCACCACAACATTTTCACAGGCACAGCCGCGGTTCCCTAAGATTGGAGGCGGTGAGTTTGCCACTGCTGAGAAGCGGACTTGGCAGCAGCAGTAACTTGTGAGCTTTTTAATTTTTTTTAAACTTGGAGTGGGGCAACCCCTGCTAAATCCTGTGGCAACCCCCGTGGGGGGTCTCGACTCACAGGTTGAGAACTGCTGTATTAGAGGAAGAACAAGATCAGCTTTCCTAAAGCTACGAGAGTTAAAGAAAAACTTCCAGCCTCGAATTGGAATGTTACAAGATGCTCAAGGATCTATGTTGAATAATTCTGAGAAAATCAATAAAAGGTGGAAGGAATATACAGAGTCATTATACCATAAAGATTAAGTGGGCCAACAGGTGTTTCATCCTGTACCTCATGATCAGGAACCATTGGTGATGAAAGAAGAAACTGAAGCAGCATTGAAAGCCTTATCAAAGAACAAAGCACCGGGCATTGATGATATTTCCATCGAAGTATTACAGCAATCAAATGCAGTTGTTAACATACTCACAAGGCTCTGCCAGGAAATTTGGAAAACATCTGTCTTCACCTGTAGAAATCTATACATATGTACAGACAGAGAATCGTCTCCACTTAAATGCGTAAGCCCACCTGGTAGAGGGTTTCCTGGAGGCCAGTAGGATCTCTTTGACTTCCTCTGGGAGGTGGAACGGGGCCAAACATACCCTTTCAGCAACCATGCTGTTAACGTTAGGGACCCCAGATTGGGGTGTAGGAGGGTGCCCTCCTCCTGGGACAGGAGATCTGGGGCCCGACCCAACAGGACAGGGAGCGCTACTGACAGGGAAAGCAGTAGGGGAAACCAGGGCTGTCTGGGCTATCTGGGTGCGATCAGTATCACTGACGCCCCTCACTCTGGACCTTAAAGAGGGCCTTGGCGATCAGGAGGGGATCGGCAGGAACACATAGAGTAGGCCCTTTGCCCACAAGATCAGGAAGGTGTCTGTCACCACTCTCCCCTGGTGCAGTTGGCACGAGCAGAAGCGAGGTAGTTGAACGTTGTACAGGGAGGTAAAAAGTCCATCACGGGCCTGTCCCAGCATTGGAAGAGTTGTGTCGCTACCTTGGGGTTCAAGCACCACTTTTATGGGTGAAGGACTCTGCTCAGCCTGTCCACTAAGCAGTTGTCCTGTCCCGCAGGATCACGCCATTGCACACTGCGAAGGAGAGGAGGGCTACCACCTTCTGGCAGAGGGAGTACGAGCCCATGCCCCCCTGCTTGTTGATGTAGAACATTGCCACCTGGTTGTCCGTCTTTATCAGCACCAACGGTGCTACAGGTGGTGGCGGAATGCTCACAGGGTCAGGGAAATTGCTCTGAGTTCCAGGAGATTGATTTGTAAGAGTGATTCCTCCTGGGACCAGCTGCCTTGCGTGCGATGGTCCCCGCAATGTGCCCCCCAGCCCAGGAGGGAAGCATCTGTTGTCAGGGTCCGCTGCGGTGCAGGTGCCTGAAATGGCATTCCCGCCTGGAGGTGTCATAAGTTTTGCCACCAGGCAAGGGACTCTGCCAGACGGTGGATGACTTGGACCCTGTCCTGTAGTCGGCCCGTAGCTTGGGTCCTCTGTGAGCTGAAGCACCATTGGGCAGTTCTCATGTGGAGGTGGGCTAGTGGTGTGACATGGACCGTTGAGGCCATGTGGCCCAGCAGGCGAAGCAGAAGGCGAGTGGGCACTGAGTGGCTGTACTGCACCTCTTCTGCCAGTTGCTGGAGGCAGTCTGCCTGTTCTCTTTGGAGGATGGCCTTGCCCTATAACATGTCCAACTGTGTCCCTATGAACTCCAGGTATTGGGTTGGGGTGAGATGGGGCTTTGGGTAGTTGATGATGAACCCCAGGTGCTGCAGCAGGAGGATTGTTCATTCTGCGGCTTTCCTGACCTCTGAAGCTGTGTTGCCCCTAATAAGCCAGTCTAAGTAGGGAAAGACGTAGGCCCCCTGTAGGCACAAGTGGGCGACTACCACCGCCAAACACTTGGTAAAGACCCTTGGCGAGGAGGCCAGGCCAAAGGGCAGCACCCTGTGCCTGTAGTGTCCTCCTCCCACTATGAACCTGAGGTACTTCCTGTGGGATGGGTGGATCAGGATGTGGGTATAGGCATCCTTTAGTTTTCCCCCATACAGGGGATATCGAGCAATTTTTCTCGGACCCATAGCTCAAAGTCCGAGGTCTCAAGCCAAGCCTAGCGCTGGGCACTGATGCCTGCCATCGCTACTTGGGCCACTGACTCGAAAACATTGTAGGCGGCACAGGAGAGGAACTTAGAGCAGTCCCTGATCCCAGATATTAAGGATTGGAACCACTGGAGGGGTTGCCCGCTGAGGCCAGCCTAGAAGCTGGAGAGCTCCTGGATCAGGGGTTTGAGGTACACACCTATGTACAGTTCATAGGCTTGGATATGGCACCAGAGCATGGAGCCCTGGTAGCATTTTTGCCCGAGGATGTTGAGGGCTCAAGCCTCTCTGCCTGGGGGGATAGAGGAATAATTTTTCTGGCTCTTCAATTTTTTCATGGTTGACTTCACAACTATGGAACTATGTGGGAGTTGGGTCTTGTGGAACCCCGGGCCCTCATGGACGCGGTAGATGGCATCGAGGCATCGGCTGACCACCAGCACTGAGGTTGAGGTCTCCCACATCCTGAGGAGTAGCCGTTCCAGGATCGGTTGCACCTGCACTGTAAGAGTTTCCTTGGGCGGGGACTCATACTGGAGAATTTCCAGTTCTTCGGTGCGTGGGTCCTCCTCAGACTCTTTTGGAACAGACAGGGCCTGGGCTATGTCCCGGATGAAGTCATGAAAGGCTGCGTCATGGGGGGGGGGGGGCGGATGGCATCAGATGAGACAGCTCCGAGGGAGGGGACGTCCCGATATCGGCAGGTTTCCGGGGAGGCCTCGACGTCTGTCTCCCACTCCGAGTCGGAAGGTGTCAAGGACTCCGAGGCTCTATGGCTTGTGTCTCAGGGTTGGCTCCAAGGAGCCGGGATCCCCCGGAGGACCTCGGGTCCGATTCCTGGAAACTGGCCGGGGAAAACCGGATACCTGAGGAACGGGACCAGGACCTCGACCAGTGCCAGGGGCTCACCTGAGGCCGGTGGCATTCTGAGCCTGGCTCGATGCCCGGGGATTCCCCCACAGGTGCCTGGTTGTTGGGGCAGATGAGGCAGACGAACCGGCCATGATCGCTTGCTGCATAGCCAGGATAGCAGAGATTCTGCCCCAGGCCCGTCATTCTGGTTTCTAGGCCAGAAGGCTCTGCAGCTTTTGGAATGGGCACCGAGGACCTTTAAGCCCAATGCCGGCACTCTCACAAGTGTATCCTCAACGAGGACCAATGCCTCAGGGAGCCTTGCATGGTCTCTGCTGGCCGAGGACTCCCTCTAAGAGACCTTAGTGGGGTGCTGCTCGAAGTCACCCAAGTCCCTCTACAGGACTTTACCGGGTTTCAGCAGTGGAACCTCGACTGGTTTCAAGGATTTTTCTTTTTTTGCTCAGGGTCTGTGGTCTTCTCGGAGGAGCCACTGCCACAGGACTCTGAGGATGCCCAGGCCTCACAGGAAGTACTGGACTTGGAGCTCGGCATCGGGGAGGCCGGTGCCAAATTGGACCTCGGGAACATCCTCTCCTGCAACTCTGACCATTTCTTGTTGGTTTTCGGAGCCATGGTCTGGCACAGGTCGCAGGTGGCGCTATCGTGGTCCAGGCTCAGGCAGTGTAGGCAACAGTCGTATGTGTCTGTAATAGACATAGTCTGTCTGCAGCTGTCACATTTTTTAAACCCACCAGAAAACAAGGTGGGAGACACCCAGCCGGGGTAGATGACCCCCAAGCAAAAAAAAGGCGTGAACACCGGTTGAGGCGAGCCTCAATCAGAGAAGAGGAGCTGAGAACAGCGCCGGAACTGGCGCTGGCCCAAGGCGGGAAGACGAACCGGTATGCAACTGGGAAAAAAACACTTCTTTAAGGGAATTTTGGAAGATTTCTTCTGGGGAAATAGGACAGACATCCGTTGGGTTCCGCAGAAAAAAAGGAGACTAAGCAAAATGGAACTCTTGGACGGGAAGGGGACCATGTATGCATGGTAGCATGTCCCAAAGGCTTTCTTTGAAAGCTGGGGCAATGCTCCATGCAGGCTCCATCGGTGTCAATGTCGCCCATATGTGAGGACTGACTTCCTGCTTGTTCCTGGAGAATGCATGTTTGCATGCAAGTATTTTAAGCCTGTTTTATAAAATCAAGTATGCATGTACTTGACTTTATAAAATACTAGGGTTTGTGGCAAGGACTGCACCTTAAGTTAAGGTACACTGGCTTACACCAGTCATAGAGCTGGTATAAATGACCGTGCCTAATTTTTGCAAGCATGTGCATAAATTATAGTATTCTATAATTAACACATGCATCTGCGCACACTGCCCAAAGTGCCAATGTGCATGCCACCAGTAAAGTATATGTGATTCAAACAGTGCACATTCTTTTATGCTAATCATTGCCCTATTTACTCAAATGCAATGCACACCTCTTCTGGCCAAAAAGAGGCTCTAAATTCAGTGTGCGCATTACATTATAAATTCAGAGCCCGCCCCCTCTGACATCACTTCCTCAGGTTCTGCTGTAGAAGGAGTTTCCAGCCTCTCACAGGTTTCGTTTGGCTTTTCCTTTTAACCGGTGCTGCGGAAGTCTCCTGTCACTTGTGTCTCCTGCTCATCTCCAGCACCACCGAGGTGAGAGAAGGCTCAGCAGCAGCAGCAGCGATCGGCGCCCTTGCCGTTGCCGCCGTTACCGAGGCTGCCGGCACCCTTCCCACCATTATTGAAGCCGTTTTTGTAGCCACTGTTGCCGAAGCCACCGGGCTGGTGTAGAGCAATTTGTCGCTGCCGTAGCCACCCTCGCCATTCCCGAAACTGCCTTTGCCATGTGAAACACCACTAAGGGGGGGGGGGGGGATGCAGCAGCACTAAGGGGGGTGCGCACTACAATTTCCAGCAAACTTTTTAACTTTCAAGCCATTCACAATAGGGGTGCAGATTACATTCGATGGCGCATTAGACTCGAGTAAATACGGTATTTTATATGAGGCCATTTACACATAAGTTACGCCCTAGATGTGCATTTATGGAATGCCAAATGTATAATCTGCACATGAATGTTGTTGGTACAGGTGTCTAAATTTCTGCAGTTGAGTACATTTCATAGCCAGGACACCTCCTTTTTAACCTCACCTCAGCTCTTTATTCCCTCCCATTTTTTAAATTTGTCCACCCATCCCCTTCAATAAAATAAAAACAAGAAAAAAAGTTGTGGGTAGTTCATGCTGGCACAAGAAAAGAAACCAGTAATCATTAAGACTAGCTACAGAAAAGTTAGCTAATAATTTATTCCACCTCGGTCTACACACTAGAAAACCAGGTGTTTAGTCTTTGGATCATGTGCACACTCCTTTGCATCAAGGTTTAATAGCTAATGCCCTCATTATTATTTGATTTAAATCAGTAGTGCGCTGATAGCCACGCAATCCTATGTACACGCTTTTCTTGTGCACTAAATTCCTTTGTGCATAGGACAGCCATAATAGTGCCGAAAATTGTTCACAAAGCCCATATTAAGCCTCCCAAACTTTACTATATTGGCCTCAGAGTAAGTCTCCATTTCTTATGAACATGGGAATGCTCGGCTGAGCTTTTAAAAAAACCAAACCTCATTTTAAATGAGAAGCTGCTACTGAATCTTCAAGAAGAACTTGGGATGGGAAAGAGTGCATTCACTTCCTTTTGGCAAAGAAAAATTCCATTACCATAAACCAAGGATGGCTCCTGCCCTGTGTGTCTGACAAAAGTTTCCTCTTAGTACAAAAGCTTGACTTATGAAAGGATGGGGTAGTTTTAAGCTGGACTTATTAGGGCTGCTTGTTTATGTAGCACGTGTGAACATACAACAAAACCTACAGAACGACAACACTTGCACCAGTTAGAATAATCTCACAAGATAGAGGCAAATAGCTTAGCGTGACAGATGGTGCTTCATTTGTGCACAAAGGGGTTAGGACACTACTACTCTCACTGCTCCAGCTGGAGACTTTTATGATTATGTGTAATGCATATAGATTAAAAGCTTTTTTAAAACGAAACATCAGTCACCTATATACAAGATCTGTAAACCAATTATATCTACATAGACAGCATCTGTGTACAAAAAAGTGAAAACCAGATAATTATATTCCGTTATACCAGCCAGACCTCAGTGGCATACAGCAACATTAAAATGTGCATGCACACAAAATCTATATATAAAAATACAAAAACAAACAAAAAACAAAAACAAGCTTGCTTCTCAGCTGATAAGTGTTAATAAGGAAGCCCAGAACATCCTAAAGTAGTAGCTCTCAAACCTGTCTTGGGAATTCCATGCTAGTCCGATTTTCAGAATATGCACAATGAATATGCATGAGAGAAATCTTGCATGCAATGGAGGAAGTGCAATGAAATTGTGAATATTCCTTGTAGATATCCTGAAAACCTGTGGTTTGGGGCCCATTTCCTTAATGCTATACTTTGATATAATGTTAGCAACAAAACTATTATTTCAAAATATTTGAAGCACCTTAAACAGAGTTTCCAAGTTGCCCAGTTCCAGGAGTGAGATTTTTTGCCAGTTGTGGTTTTAAATTTGCATTACAATGCAGTATGGTATTTGTAATCCCTGATTTTACTCATTGGAATCAGTGCTGTAGATTCCATAATCAGGACCGTACCTAGCCCTGTGCGAGCAGTGTGGTTGCACAGGGCGCAAAGACTTAAGGGGCGCATTTCAGTGGTCTGCCGCTGCCACTTTTTCTTCTCTCAGCAGCGGCAGGCAACGACAGACAACCGAAATGTGCTCCTTAAGCCGTCTTGCGGCACACTAAGCGTGCCGGTGACTTGCACATCGGGTGCCGGTGACTTGCACATCGGGTGTGCGTCTCTTCTCTCCCGTCCCCATAAAATGGCTAGATGGAGGTGCGGGGGGGGGGGGGGTGCGCCTGATGTGCAAGTCGCACAGGGTGCATTTCACGATCAGTACGGCCCTGTCCATAATGTATCAGAATGAGATTGTCAGAAATCCAGGACTGGCTTAAAATCTCACTCCTGGAACTAGGTAACTTGGCAACTTTGCTTAAATGAGTAACTATAGAGGTCAGGATCACACAATTTGGAACCTCGAGAAAGGAAGGAGCAGGGGATCTTCAGTGCTCCATCTGACCAAAAGGTACAAACTCGCTAAGTGGCCCCTGCTGAAGTGCTCAAAAAAACTTGACTCCATCCAGTTTTGACCCTACAGTCTGTGTCAAGAGTAAAAAGATTTTAAACACAAATCTGTCTATCTTCTTTATAGTGCTAGTGTTCTCCTCCTCCTCCTGGTTATATACACAACCTGATGATGAATTAATTAATAACATATTACTTTTAATCACAAAAGAGTCTTGATAGCTCTCAATAAATGAATTGCTTGTTTGGCTTACAGTTCCTAATGTTCTTCAAAAATATGTTTTTAATTCAGAATTGGACAACAAGATTCAGGTTTCCTTAGATGATATGACCTGGGATATCATTTGGCTATCTGCTCATTTGACCACCATGTGTTGTTGAGTTGATTTTTTGCTGCACCATTTTTTCTATACGAAATTTAGGGACACTTTGGGGTATGTTTACTAAGCCAGGTTGACAGTTAACCCGAGCTATCTGCAACTAGGTCCCACTGAAAAACATGGGACCTAGTTGCAGATAGCCTGGGTTAACCGTTAGCCCAGCTTAGTAAACATACCCCTTTGTCTGCTCTTTATTGGTGTATATGTGTCTTTCTAGGGATTTCATTGCAGATGTGGTGGTCTTGCTTAAAGGTACCCCAGTTTTGGGGACTGGTGTGTCAGGTGCTCAAGGTGAATTTGGCTTGAGAGATGGTGCTCACTCTTCTCTTATGCCTGCTGAGATATTGGAAAATTACCAGTTTTAATAACGATGACTGTTTGCTGATCTGTCCACTGCTCCATGCTGCGTGCTTCAATGTTGCCACATTTTGGAAGGAGATTTTTCTGACTGTGCACTGGCATAGACTGGACTTTGAAATTGCATTAATAAAAAGACTGTCCTACATTTGTTAAAATATTGGTGGTAATGAGAGCAGCTGTAGGAGCTCAATGCCTAGTTTTGGGTAAAGCACATGTCCGCAGCCCCTAATGATTGGCAAAGTAATGTTTTTTAAGCTTATTGATAATAATCTGTGCTGTGAATGTATTGTCTGCTAAGTTTTAAAAAATTTCAAAAATAAGATTTTTGTCTATAGGGAGACTAGCTATTGGGACTTTATGATTTAAGTCTTCTACAGGAGCTACTGTTCATTGTAACAGTGTCCATGTGTCACAACAACCCTTTTTTTCACAGACACAGTGGCATCAGTGAACATAGTCCCTTTCCTGAGAAGGTAGTATAAGGAAAAATGTAGATAGCAGAATTACGCTTTGTGTGCCTTTGCCAGTCAAGGCTAAAGAGGTGTCGTCTTCATAACCTAAAAAACCTTATATCCCAAAAAGCTACTGTAAGCTTTACATACGAAGTTCTTCCTTCACCAGTCCAGTGCATCCAAAATACTTTTCAAGGCAGAAATCTCTGCTGAAAACTGATGTTCACGTGTTTTATATTCCTCCCACTTCCAGGAGAAGAAATAAATTAATGTCTCTTCCATAGGCAATGCAAAATCCACTGTCAAGGGCTCTGGACTGGGATATTGATGCTCACTGTGATATTAATGTATAGGGGGTTATGTTCCATAGATAACAATTGGTACGAACAGGAGTTTAATCCATCTTTCTTCCAAGCCCTTGCCACCTGCCTCAAGAGCCTCATCCTAAAAGAAAAAAGGGTGAAAAAGAGGGAATCAGTTTTAAAATGCTGATGAACACCCATTGCAATCTAGAAATCGAGAAAGCCAGCTTAAAATTTAGTTCTAAGGTATGATGATATAACCACAAGTTTACAGAGGTTAAACACCATATTAGGGTGCATCCCAAACCCATACTTACAGGATACAAAGATACTTAAATGTAGAGTTACAAGGTTTAATCTTCAACTTACCTTATGGTAACCAAACTCAATGTGGTAGCCTGCAGGTGAACATCATCTTTGCAGGAAAGTTAGCTTTATTGCAAATTAGCTTTACTACAGACATTCATGCAAAAATTAGCTACAAGGCAGCTGGCAAAAAAAAAAAAAGATAACTACAACACCAGTAAGATGTGGCTTTCTCTGTGGATAAGCAGGAATGAAGTCCTCACATATGGGTGGTGTCACTGACAGAGCCCCACGTGGGAATGCTCCCCAGCTTCTATTGGAAGCATTTGGGAGGCTCCACTGTCTGTTTTCCTGCTTGCCGCTGCATCATCTTCTCCAATCTTCATTTTCTGGTGGAGTTCCACTGATGTGAATCAGTCATCTGCTAGTAAATATTTCTTTTTTTCCCCCTTTGGGGGTCTTTTTTGTGCTTGCTTCACTTTCTGCCTGCAATTGGTAGCATTGGTCTTGATGGTTCCCCTAGGATATGCCGAAGGTGCATGGACATTGAGAGGTTCCTGGGCTTAATCAGAGCCGAGTGCCTGTTGTGCCCCAGAGCATCAGCCATTGGTGAGTCTGTATGGAATCAAAAAAGGACACTACCTCGGCTCCATCAGCATCGAAGGGGGACCCTTACGAGCACTGGGTTAAGCCCCATGTGCATCCAGCATTCAAGCCCTTCCCGATGCGATGTCGAGAGTAATGGCCGCAAATGGCCCACCAAGGTGTCCCAGAAAGGAATCAACCCCCAGAGTTTGGGAGGGGTACTGACTATCTTCCAACAACCGAAGCTATGCCAATACTCCTGCAGGGATGCCGGAGACATTGGTCAATGCTGCTCAGACCCCAAGGTCTTTGAAATTGACAGCCATGGAGGAACGCCTTCAGGCAGTCTTTGCCCGCATTGCATCGATGCTGGAGAAACAGCTGGCTGGTTCTTCATTGCCCAAGGCATTATCATTGAATATTGTGCAGCCAATCCTTGAGATGCATGTTCTGTCTGTAGAAGCATTGACATCGGCGCATCAAAGAGATCCAACACTGGTTCCCGGCAGGGCCATCTCTGTCTCAAGTGTATTGGGCTCCTATGTTGCAATGAAACTCCAGAAGCGCTCTATGCATCATTGATCCTATCAATGCCACCACTCCCCTTGAAGCCAGAGGGAGCTCCAGGCAGAGTCTCAGAGGTACTTCGACTTCCTTCGGAGTCTGACTCTGATGACTGGGTGACCAATGTGGAATCTGAGAACCTGTCAGAGAGAGGGTCTGAGCTTCCATCAGACCCCAGCCCTCTGCAAGTAGAAATCTCCTCTGGAGGGCATGTCCTTCTAGAACTTCGTGAGGGACATGGCCAAGACCATCCCATTTTCACTGGAGATGGAGAGGAGCCTCGGATGGAGGAGTAGGAAATCCTCCAGTACTCCTCAGCTCCTAAGGAAGCAGTGATGGTGCCGGTGCACCAAATCCTACAAAGGATGCAAATGAGAATGTGGGAGAACCCCCTCACTGTGTCATTGGTGAGTACGAGAATGAACTCAATGTGCCAGGTTCAAAAGGACCCTGGATTTGAGAAGCCTCAGCTTCTGCACCAGTCCTTCGTAGTGAACTATGCCCTAAAGAGGATTAAGAGCACCAAGAGACATTCCTCAACACCCCCAGGTAGGGAGGCTCAGATGTTGGACTCGTTCAGAAGGAGGTGCTTCCAGAGCTCCATGCTCGCAGCTATACACTCTTACAGCTCTACATGAGCATGTTCCTGAAGGACATCATAAGTGGTGTCCCTTTTCAGAAGGCACCATCCCAGAAGACACTGACAACAGATGCATCCAAGCTGCATTGGGGAGCGCATCTGGATGGCCTCTACACTCAAGATGTCTGGTCCAAACAGGACAGCCTGCACCAGATCAATTTTTTGGAATTACGAGCCATAGGGAATGCCTTCAGGGCTTTCTGGAATTGCCTAGCCAACCAGATTGTACTGATTCAGACCAACAAATCAGATTGCGATGTACTACTAAAAAAAGCAAAGAGGCACGGGTTCCTATATCCTGTGCTGGGAGGCGGTCCAGCTATGGAAGTTTGCCATCACTCATGGTATGGAGTTAAGGGCCACATATCTTCCAAAGAAGCAGAATACCTTGGCAGACTAGCTGACCCGTGTCCTCCAGCAGCACAAGTAAACTCTGGACAGAGATGTTGCAGCCTGGATCTTTCAGAAGTGAGAGATCCCCTCGATAATCAGCACAAGTGCTCAAGTGGATCAGTTCTTCTCCAGGGTCGCCTAATCCAGTAGGCTGGCTCTGGATGCTTTCCTCCTGCACTGGGGAAAGGGCCTTCTATACCTGTATTCTCTCATACCTCTCATAGCGAAGACCCTGCTGAAACTCCAGACAGACAAGTGTACGATGATACTCATCACACTGTATTGGCCCAGACAGCCATGGTTTTCCCTTCTGCTTCAGCTCTCCCAGTGGGAACCTCTGCAGTTAGGCTCTGCCCCAGATCTTATACCACAGAAAGAAGGGAAGATGCTCCACCCCAACATCAGATCCTTGGCTCTCACTGCATAGATGTCAGAGCTTAACCTGCCTGATGGAATAACAGATGTCTTGCTGGTCTCTGAGGTTCTCCTAAAGGAGGAAAATAGTTGTTTCCTGGTGTTCAAATCAGGCGCTGGATCCCTTTACTTGTTCTGTCAACAGACTATTCAAGTACCTCCTACACCTCTTGGTGTTGGGTCTCAACTCCAACTCTGTCAAGGTTCACCTCAGCGCAACTGGGGCTTACCATCGCAGTTTGGAAGGAAAGTCCATATCGACTCAGCCTTTAGTGGTTTGCTTCATGTGAGGCTTGCTCCTCTTCAAACCTCAAGCCTCCAGCAGTGGCTTAGGACCTCAATGTGGTTCTGCCACAGCTCATGTTAACTCCCTTTGAGCCACTCAATTCCTGGCCTCTGAAGTTCTTGGCCTGGAAGGTCTTGTTTCTAGTGGCAGTTACTTCAGCATGCTGCATTAATGAGCTCCAGGGTCTAGTGGCTCATTCACCATACACCGGGTTCCATCCTAAGAGAGTGGTGCTGTGCACTCATCCTTAATTCCTCCCAAAGATGGTATTGGCTTTCTATCTTAATCACTCAGTTGTTCTGCCGACTTTCTTTCTGAGGCCTTACGCCCATAGAGGGGAAGTGGCGCTGCATATGCTGGACTGCAAGTGAGCCTTGGCCTTCTATCTAGAGTGGATGAAGGTTCACCAAAAGTTCTGCCAGCTGTTTATCTCTTGACTCCAGCAAGCTAGGGGCTGCCGTTTCCAAATGCACTCTTTCAATTTGGCTGGCAGACTGTATCTCATTTGCTTAATGCACAGGCTGGCCTGAGCCTTGATGGTCATATCACAGCTCACAATGTCAGAGCCATGGCTAGGTTGGTGGCCAGCTTAGGCTCAGTCTCCATGGAAGACGTCTGCGGGACTGCAGCGTGGTCTTCTGTCCACACATTCACATCTCACTACTGTCTGGATGGAGATTCCTGACAACAACTTCAGCCAATCTATACTCCGGCATCTGTTTAGGGATTAGAATCCAACACCATCCCCTCAAGATCCTACTGTTCATCCAAACTACCCAAATAAATAAATAAATAAAACAAAGAGCATGAATGATTAATGAACAAAACTGTAGGGTGAAGAAGCTGAATCAGATGAATTCCCTTTTGGGGACTACCAATTCTCAAATTCTTAATTCAATTTGTCCCTGCTGGGCTTCTCGGTCTTCTCAGTTTTTGATAGCCTGTAGCTTGGGAATCCCAAATGTGAGGATTTCATTCCTGCTTGTCTATGGAGAAAAGATAGTTACTCACCGGTAGCAGGTGTTCTCCATGGACAGCAAGAATGAAGTCCTCACAACCCTTCCAACTCCCTCAAGGAGTCGTATTCTGCCACAGCTTTGTTACACTGGTCAACATTGAAATCATTACTGACTTTAAAAGGCCCTAATCTGTAGTATCTTGGTGAGCTGAACACGAATATAACATTTTCTGATGCAATGCAATACTACTGCAAGACGGCTGCTGAAGCCATCTGACGTCAGCAGTGTACTATATGCAGTCGGAAAGGTTGAGCATTTAAAATATTTCAGACTGTGTGCGAGACAGTTTAAGCTACTGTTACATGTAACTTTTATTAATCATATAATTTTAGCCATTTTAGGTACAATACAGAACAGTAATGTCGCGAAAGTGTGTTAATACCGTTGACAATTTCTGCTACATTTGTGGGGAAGTGACATTTGCCAACCAGAAGAGAAGTATCACTTCTCAACTGAAGAAGGCATATCATCTTTACTTCGGATGCAAGATTGGTGACCAAGACAAGCTATGGGCCCCACATATATGCTGCACTACATGTACAACACAGCTTTCACAGTGGTTGAATTGCAAAAGACCATCAATGACGTTTGCAGTCCCCATGGTGTGGAGAGAGCCAAGCAACCACATAAATGACTGTTACTTCTGCTTGGTTCCTCCTCTTTCCAGCGGAATAATGAAGCAAAAAGTTGAACATAGTCTACCCAAACATTCCGTCTGCATTGAGACCAGTTCCACATGGTGAGGGACTTCCTATTCCAGAACCTCCATCAGAATATTCTCTTGATTCATCTGATGAGGACAAGGGTGAGCCGACCTGTTCTTCTCCTGGTCTGTCAGCATGCAGTGACCCAGATTTTCAATGGGATGCATTATCAACTCCACACAGAATAACACAGAAAGAACTAAATGACCTGGTTCGTTATTTAGACTTGTCCAAGAACAAGGCAGAATTGCTAGGATCAAGACTCCAACAATGGAATCTTCTAGAAGAAGATGTGAACATTACTTTATATTGAAAGCACCACCAGCAGTTGGAGCCTTTCTTCAGAAAGGAAAGTAATCTGGTATTCTGTTCCGATATTGAAAGCCTCATGAATGCCTTAAAAATCACTCAGACCCACAAGACTGGAGGCTATTTATAGACTCTTTGAAACTGAGTCTGAAGGCTGTGCTTTTGAACAATGAAAACCGTCTTCCACAGGGCCGGATTTACCTTAAGTGAGGCCCTACGCCAACAAAAATTGTGGGCCCCCAGCAGGGGCGGCCCAAGGGGGGTGCGGACCTCATTTGCATAAGGGGCCTCATTTGCATAAATATTTGCATAATGTTACCATATACTAACTTTTAGTAAACATGCCTCTTAATGAGTGTATGGATAAAGAAAGACTAAAAGATTTCTACATTACTATAATCCAGTGCCAACTGCCAGACACATTAGGAACTACTACAAACACTGCCCATAGTAAACCCGCCGTATCCTAACAGCACTACCAGGACTCACAAAGCACCATACTCTACCAATCAAAAGGCAACACTGCAAATATTAAACCAATACATTTCAGAGAACAACAATACATGACCTACTGGGGAAAGAGAACAAGTGGCAATGTCAAATAGGAATTATATAAACAGAACACCTCAGCTCAGTTACACATGCAGAACATAGACCATCACCAAACAAGTAATCACAATTTAGAAATAGGAAGACAATAATTAAACTGGGAATCCCAAAAGCCTAACTTGGAATGTACAACACTGTAGAAATAAAACAATACATTAATTTGCTCTTGTACTAAACAAAGCACAGATGTTAATGATGCACATTTACCAGAGCTGACATATTCCAATTAATAAATTCAAAATAAAGAGATATTTTTCTACCTTTTGTGCATTTTTTTCAGCTGCAATTGCTCCAGCCACTTTCTTCTGGTTTCTTCGTGTCTTCTGCTAACTCTCCATCGTCTGCTGTCCATTTGTCCTTTCTTCTCTCTTCTAGATTTTTTTCCATCTGCTTTAACATACTAATCTTTCTCCTTTTGCTCTTTCCTCATTCCTATTTCATCCACTCAAATTTTACCCCTCCATCCTCAATCCCCACTTACTCTCCCAATACCCGGCCAATTGTAGATTTTTTATCCCTCCCACACAAAATATTTTTCCCTTCTCCATTTTACTCTTCCAGCCCCATCCCATTCTAATCCTCCCCCAACATCAGCTCCCTTCTAGTTCCAGCCTCACCCAGCATCCATTCCCTTCTAGTCCCTGCATCAGCCCATTTCCAGTCCTAGCCATCCATCAGCCCATTTCCAGTCCTAGCCCCCCCATCACCCCACTTACAGTCCTTAACCCCCCATCACCCCATTTTCAGTCCTTAACCCCCCATCACCCCATTTTCAGTTTAAGCCCCCCCTATAACCCATTACCAGTCCTAACCCCCCATCAGCCCACTTCCAGTCCTAACCCCATCAACCCATTTCCAGTCAGCCCCCCATAGCCCATTGCCAGTCCTACCCCACCCATCAGCCCACAGCCCATTACCAGTCCTAACCCCATCATCCCACCTCCAGTTTTAACCCCCCAGCCCATTTCCAGTCCTAGCCCCCCATAGCCCATTACCAGACAACCCCCATCAGCCCACAGCCCATTACCAGTCTTAACCCCCCCAAAGCCCATTACCAGTTCTAACCCCCCCCAACAGCCCATTACCAGTCCTAATCACATCAGCCCACCTCCAGTCTTAACCCCACAGCCCATTTCCAGTCCTAGCCCCCGCCATAGCCCTTTACCAGACTGCCCCCATCAGCCCACAGCCCATTACCAGTCTTAACCCCCCCAAAGCCCATTGCCAGTTCTAAGCCCCCCCCAACAGCCCACAGTCCATTACCAGTCCTAACCCCATCAGCCCACCTCTAGCCTTAACCCTCCCCAGCCCAGCCCATTTCCAGCCCCAGCCCCCCAATAGCCCATTACCAGCCCTACCCCCCCCCAGTCCATTTCCAGCCCCAGCCCCCCCAATAGCCCATTACCAGCCCTACCCCCCCCCAGTCCATTTCCAGCCCCCCCAATAGCCCATTACCAGTCCTACCCCCCCCCATAGCCCATTACCAGTCCTACCCCCCCCCCCCGGCCTAAAGTAAAATTTAATTAAAAAAAAAAACCTGGTGGCTGCCGCCGCGGGGGCCCCGTCTACAAGCTGGTCGGGTCGGGTCGGGTCCGGTCGGGTCGGGTCGGTCGGGTCTCTCTCCCTCCCTCGCTGCAGGCTGCAGGCTGCGAGAGACGCATCTTCGCGTCTCTCGCAGCCTGCAGCGAGGGAGGGAGGGAGAGAGACCCGACCGGACCCGACCCGACCGGACCCGACCAGCTTGTAGACGGGGCCCCCCGCGGCAGCAGAGGGGGCCCCGCGGCGGCAGCCACCAGGTTTTTTTTTTAAATTAAATTTTACTTTAGGCCGGGGGGGGGTAGGACTCCTACCCCCCCCCCCGGCCTACAGTAAAATTTAATTTACAAAAAATCCTGGTGGCTGCCGCCGCGGGGCCCCCTCTGCTGCCGCGGGGGCCCCGTCTACGTGCGGGTCTGGTCCGGTCGGGTCGGGTCTCTCTCCCTCCCTCGGTGCAGGCGGCGAGAGACGCGAAGGGAGAGCGTCTCCTCGCGTCTGTGTTAAGCCCGCAGGGGCTGATGGGAAATCCCATCAGCCCCTGCGGGCTTAACACAGACGCGAGGAGACGCTCTATCTTCGCGTCTCTCGCAGCCGGGAGGGAGGGAGGGAGACGAGACGAGACCAGACCAGACCAGCCCAGCCCAGCCCAGTCCAGCCCAGCTTGTAGACGGGGCCCCCACGGCAGCAGAGGGGGCCCCGCGGCGGCAGCCACCAGGTTTTTTTTTTAATCGAGTTGAAAAAAAAAACCTGGTTCTATTTTTTGGGGGCCCCTGCCGGTTGTGGGCCCTACGCCATGGCGTACATGGCGTATACGTAAATCCGGCCCTGGTCTTCCATCTATTCCACTAGCACATGCCGTCCACATGAAAGAGACATACGATAACTTAAAGCATCTACTGACTTCCATTAACTATAACAAGTACAGCTGGCACCTCTGTGGTGACTTGAAGGTAGTTGCCCTTTTAATGAGGCTGTAGCAGGGATATATAAAATACATGTGTTTCTTATGTGAGTGGGATAGCCGAGCAAGGGATTGGCACTACTTGCGGAAAGAATGGAATCACAGACACAATTTAACAGTTGGAGAGAAGAATATCCAGCACCCAGCTCTGGTTGAGGCTCACAAAATCCTGCTACCACCCCTTCACATCAAACTAGGTTTGATGAAAAACTTTGTGAAAGCCCTAGACCTCACTTCGCCAGCTTTCTGATACCTGCATGAAAAATTCCCTCAACTCAGCGAAACAAAGATTAAAGAGGGTGTTTTTGTGGGTCCTCAGATTCGAGAGCTCTTCAAAGATGACCGGTTCAACAACTTGCTGCAGGGTGATGCGAAACAAGCATGGAATGCTTTTCGCCTAGTGTCAGCAAACTTTCTCGGGAATGTTAAGGCAAAAAACTACAAGGAACTAGTAGAAGACATGCTGATGCAGTATCAGAAACGTGGCTACAATATGTCTCTAAAGATTCATTTTCTTGATTCCCATCTCGATTTCTTTCCTGACAACTGTGGTATGGTTAGTGATGAACAGGGCGAACGTTTTCACCAGGATATCGCAACGATGGAGCAAAGATACCAGGGAAAATGGTCCACTACAATGCTGGCTGACTACTGCTGGACACTCCCCAGAGAAGCTCCCGAGCAGCTGTACAAGAGACAGGCGAAAAAATCTAAGAAGTAGTCTATGACTTGTTTTTTTACAGGTATTAACTGAAGGCCTATTATATTTACTATTGACATGCATTTTGTGATGTAAACATTAATTCTTGTAGATTACAAAAAAAAATAGAGCCAACTTTTTAATTTCACTGTCATATTCGTGTTCAGCATATAAAAATTGATAAGAAATGACTATTTTTATTTCAGTAACATGACTTTTGTAAAGATTTGTTGACTAGTGTTATCAAACTGGAGAAGATAGTGCTACGGCAGGTGGGAAGACCAGTATGCAGGCACAGTGGAGCCTCCCAAAAACTTTCAACAGAAGTTGGGGAGCGTTCCCATGCAGGGCTCTATCAGTGACATCACTCATAGATGAAGACTTATTCCTGTTGTCCACAGAGAACAACTGTTACAGGTGAGTAACTACCTTTTCTCTGTGAACGAGCAGGATGCTGTCCTCACATATGGGTGACATCATCGACAGTCAATTTATTTAATTAACTACTTTTATATATTGCTTTATTAGAATGTCAAGGTAGTTTGCATATTAACAGATTAACAAGAACATTGAAGTCACATATTTATTTATTTTATTTATTTATTTACAGTCTCTTATATACCGCACTATTCATCATCAGCGCGGTTCACATGGAACAAAATGCTCAGTACATTTAACAAGTATGAGTTTACAGGTAACAGGGCATAAATAACTTGGATAACCGGGGTAACTATTTACAAAACTTACTACATGGAATCATATGCACAGAGGTTTCATAGGAAAACACCAGCCCACTATGGGATTGAATATCAAACTTGGTGTGTTGTTGAAATACCATAAATTTATCTGGGACTGGTATCAGTGGGTGTCATTGAGCTCTAGGTGATGCCATTGGGTTCTATAAGGTACTTGTTGAAGAGGTGGCATTTGAGGGCTTTCCTAAACTGTGTTAGGCTCTTAATAGCCCGGATATCAGGGGGTAGTGCATTCCAGCATTTTGGGGCACTGAGACTGAAGGCTCTGTTGACTGTCGATTTAGTGCAAACAGTAAGTTCCTTCGGGATTTTTAGGGAGTTTATAGCCGTGGATCTTCTTGCTCTATTTGGAGATGTGATATGGATGAGGGAGGATAAGGATGCAGATGAGAGATTATTAACAGCTTTAAAAGTGATTATCAGGGTCTTGAAAACTATTCTAGCTTGAATGGGTAGCCAATGCAACTGTATCAGCAGAGGCGTCACGTGGTCGTTCCTGGAGGCTCCGTGGATGACTCTTGCTGCCGCGTTCATGCTAGCTGAAGCGGGTTTAATGTAGATTGGGGAAGACCTTGTAATATGACGTTGGCATAGTCGAAATGCGGTATAACCAACGCCTGGAAAATTGTCCGGAAATCAGTTGGATCAAGCATGGAACGTAAATGTCTAAGTGAGCGGATCTTGTAGTAAACTGATCTGACTATGTTTCCTATGTGGGCCTTCATGTCCAGGCGTTGATCTAGGGTGACTCCCAAATATCGTATTGAGGATTTAGATTGCAACTCCGCTTCTTTTACTTTAAGATATTGTGGGGGGGTAAAATTGGGATTCCTTGTAATGAAGAGTACTTCTGTTTTCTTATGTTGTATTCTGAGGTTTTGAGACAGGAGCCAGTCAGATATTGAACATATGAACAAATAGGAATAAATGGATCTAAGGAAGAATATGCATATTGCTGGAGAATAAACGTGGATGAGCAGGAAGTGGGTGGCGAACTAGGGAATACGACAGAGTAAATTATACAGTGTGCTCAGAATAGTTAATTGGAGGGTAGAGTTCTGTGCACATAATGGTAAGAGAACTAGTTCTCTCTACCAAAGTGCTAGACGAACAAGTGAGCTTTCAGTCTCTCGTGGAAGTCTAATAGGTCGTGGATGGCTCGAGAGTGTATTCCATATGCTTGGGGCATATTGCAAGAAGGCTCAATTCGAGGCATATTGCAAGAAGGCTCAATTCGAGGCACTCTTCACTTTTGCTGTCAGGATGGTGAAGGAATTTTGTGCGTTGCTTCTTCTCCATCTGCTGTCTTGTGTAATAAAGACTGTAGGTATACAGAGGAAAGGCAATGTTAGATTTTGAAAATGCTAAGCAAGGCCTTGTAGTTTGTTTGGCTTGCTATGGGGAGCCAGTGTAAGGATTGGGGTTACATGATCTGTTCTGGCTGCTCCATAGAGGATTTGGGCAGCAGTGTTTTATGCCAACTGTAAAGGGTGAATCTTGTGATTCAGTAGTCCTTGTAGGATGATATTGCAATAACCCCAGTGTGGGTAGACTAGGGTTGAAAAACTGAATAGAAGTCCTGGATGCTCAGTAATGGTTGTAGACACTGCACTGGTTTTATTTTGTGGTAAATGCATTTGATGGTATTGCTGATATGAAGTTGTTGCTAATATGAAGTGTAGGGTTAGCTGCTGGTCGAGGGTTATTCCCAAGTAATGCACAACCAATTTCACTTTCAGCTGTGCTTCTGGGATTCTTATAGATGTTGGTGGGTCAAAATTTGCGCCTCTTGTAATATGGAGCATCTCTTTTTTCTAGTAGTTCATGAGCAGGTTGTGTCCTGATAACCACTGGTTGATTGGTGTAGAGCATTTTATTAGTGAGGTGTAGATGGGCTGTGTGGTGAAGAAGGGTACGTAAAGCAGAATAGTCTGTATAAATATGATAGAAAACATGTGCTTGAATAATTGAGCAAATGGGTTGCAGAAATATGTTAAAAAGAAGCGAGGACAGTGCAGAGCCTTGAGGAACTCATGGTTTACTTTGTATGGAGCAAAAACAATTCCTGCTGCTCTTGCTTGCTGTAGGTGATCTGTTAAGTAAGAGTGGAACCATTTTAATTTCATGTTGCCTAGTTCTGTGGATTGCTGGCACTGTAATAATGCATTGGGAGGAACTGAGTCAAAGGCAGAGTGATGTCCAGGAACAGTAGGATGAATCCTTGATGAGCTCTTGGCAAGTCAAGTGTGTGATAAGGAAGCTTATCATAGCTCAGGAAGGAGCTATAGAAAAGGTGAAGTGACTCTGAACAAGCAACCTGTCAGTTCTGGTAGAAATAAGAAAACAGAATTTTTCCATAAAAGACTACCAGTCCCAGAATGCACCAGGTTTCCAACAGCCATTAGAGGAGCTGAAGTGGGGAAACGTGTGTTCAATCAGGAGGGCTATGAGGTAATCCCCAAGCACTCATCTCAAAGGGCAGGGCCTGATTCAGCACAGCTGCGCTGTGCTAGGGTGGAGCACTCATCTAAGCAGAATAAAGGTAGAGTTTATTCTACAGAGAATCATCTTGGACATCTTCAGTATCTTGGGGATCTTCAGTCTCTTGAGGATCATCAGAAGCAGAAGCCAAGACGGACAGACAGAGAGAGCAAGAAACCCTTTGGAAGAAAGAAGAGGAAAGCATTTGGGAGGTCTAAAGGAGTCCATAGCAGTACGTATACTGGGAGGCATTCCAAAGGCAAGCATACACCATTGGACTGGAGAAAGCCAGAGGAGTGGAGCTGCAAAGCCAGGAATCTCCAGACGGTACCTGTGAGGGAGACGGCTGCACTTGGAAGGGACCCTAAGACCCATGCCAGAAGGTATGTGAAGAGAGACCCAATGTCCAGGGATCTGGATTGGAAGGCTGGACATAAAAACTGGCCTACATACTGGCCAGGCTATTTAGAGAGGAACTCTAACAGTAATGGAAGCTCAGGTATGAACACTGATCTATGCCCTAGCTATACCCTTGAAAGACAGCAGGGAAACAAGTATTCTTCTGAGAGTGCTCCATTGAGAAATTCCTCTGTGCCAATCCATGATATTGAACCCATGATTGTTGAAGAAGGGGGAGAGGTTGTAGATGAAGGTTGTGTATACATGGATTGCTCTCTGTCTAAACTCCTGTGGTAAATTGCTGTTACAAAAATACAACCATCACAAAGAAATACAAACTTGTTCTTTAATCTACTCAGAAAAGCTCCTGAGTAGGATTTGAGCCACGCAGTAGAAAGTAAGCCAGCTAAGGGGTTTCAGCTGGGTAACTGCTAGCAATTAAGCCTTACCTAATTGGCTGTGAGCTCTGAGGGAACACCTCTGAGTCTGTGTGTGAAGATATAAGAAGTTAACCTGAAAAGAACAGTTTTTCCCTACTTTGTGGGTTTTGTTTGTTGATTGAAGCACTGCTAAGAAAATATTAGCTAGAGCCTACAGAAAAGACCTGTTTGTTATCAACCAGGTCTTTATTCTTTGATTTGATTGCCTGACAAGTTCAACTGTTGTTTTCCTGATTTTGTTTTTCTTAGTATAACACTGAAAGCAAGTATCCTGTTTTATGCGCTACCAAGTATATCTGTGTTGGGAGAAATAACCCCATAAATAAATATCTTATTGGCTTTACACTCAAGCACAACTAATTTATTGTGAACGGCTGAGTCTGGTTATGAATGGACTACATTTCCCACAATCCCTTGCAAGTCATATGAATATTTGCCTTTGCCAAGACTGTGGACATTCTCACCCAGGCACCCGTTGACAAGTGTTAATCTGTCTATGAGTGCAGTTAGAAGGGTCTCTACGCCATGACTGGGCCTAAATCCATACTGTTGCAGGGCAAGAGATGCAATTCGATGTGATCCTGGAGCTGAAGCTGCATGACCTTCTTAATAATCTTTGCCAGAAAGGGTATACTGTATTTGGGTCTATATGAGCTAGTGCTCTCTGGGTTTAGTGATGGACTCTTGATTATTGGTCAAACAGAGACGTGCTTGAGTTTGCTGGGCATGTAGCCCTAGGATGAGAGAGTGTTGTGTGATTTCAAATAGTGTAGGGGCAAGCCAAGTGTGAGATATTTTGATCCAGCTTACTGGGTATGGATCTAGACAGGAAGTGGTGGTGTTGAGATTTCTGATAATGCTCTCTGGGCGCTCTAGCGAGATTGGGTTGAAGGTATGCCAAGTGGAGTGTATTGGGTGTTTGGTTGTCAGTATGGTTGCAGTTAGCATGTTGCCTGTCTTGTAGGTTTTGGCTTGCTTGTGGAGATGGGGTGGCATGCTTGATCTCTTAAGTAGGATTCTTAACTAATGATTTCACTATGCCAAATAATTCTCTGGGGCGATCTAATGAACTTAAAATGAGCTTGGTGTGATGTTCCTTCTTTTTTGTATATCATATTCTGGTATTCTTCTAGTTTAGATATGTATTGTCGTACCCTGTCCTCTGCCTTAGGCTTGGAGGGCTGGGGTAGCCATTATTTTTCTCTATTGAAGGTTAAATCAACTAACTTTCCTCTCGTGATGCATGCTGGGAAACGTAGTTTTTCTTCTGATAGAAAATAGTCATGAAGCCAGAGTTATAGGCAAAACTATAACAAAGTTTATTTTTCCCAAAAGCAAAGGTTCAAAGTAAGTTGCACCAGGATACTTCTCCAGAATTTGTTCACAAAGGATCTTTATATAAGTGTGCTGGCTGAGCTTTTACATTCATTCAATCCAAATGCAGCTGCTTTCCACGTATACAGAAAAAGAACAAAACATGGCAGCTTCCTTTACCAAAGAAAATATCTTCTTTTCTTTAGGTTACACTCAGCTTATATTATATGGTTTAGCAAAGGCTTTCAATACTGTCTGCAAAGCACAAAGTACAATCCATAGGTTGTTCTGGCTGTAAGGAATCACTCTCCTTAGGGTCCACCTGCATTGCTTCAGGTTCTTGTGCTGCACTGCCTTGCTTTAAACTACTGGCATAGGCCTCAGGGTGTTTTCTCCCTAAAACTCCCTGTGGGTCTTTTAAACACAGCTCTAGTGAATAGGGATAAGCAGGACCTGAGCCTGAGGAAACTCCTCTCTGCAGCTGTGCGGCTATCTCTTGCCAGCTCTGGGGAAACAGTCTCTTGTCCTTTAGCTTAGGTTCCTCCCTGGAGCTCTGCCACGGTTCTCCCTTTAAGGCTGGGCTCTGCAGACTTCTGCACTGAGTCTTAAGCACCCACCTCTGAGCTCTCTGAAGCTTTTCCTTCAGTGCTGGGGTTTGAAGGTTTTCCTGCTCTTTCTCTCTGAGCACTCCAGACCACCTTCGTGTCCTCTCCCCTTCTGCCTTACTTGCTTCAGTTTCTTTCCTCCACGTGGCTTCCTTCCTCCAGCTACTGTGTTTCCTCCAACATTGCTCCTGTCTGGGCTGCTCCTCGGTCTTTCCCTCAGTCTGCCCTCTCTCATTCTCCAGCCCTGGTTTATATCCCTGTTTTCTGATCAACCTCCCTGACTCTCTAGACAGGTGTTTGTAATCAGTTTCCAAGCCTGTTGCTACGTCATCAGGGCTTGGGTGTGTCAGCTTAGCTTTTGAATCCCTGTGTTTGTTTTCTCCAGAGAACTGCTGAAATGTGTGCTTTGCTGGGCTGTGAGCTTTCCTAAAGGTAGAATCATTCTTTTCTTCTATTTCCATGGGCTCACTAGAGTCTTCCTTATCACAGTATTCATCATGGTCTTGGATAGTCACCATCTTCTCTTAAGTTGTCCAGACTCACGTTTAGTGCTTCTTAGATCTGCAGTGTCCCATACTGCACAGTTGTGTTTTTTTGTGGCTCTCTTTGTTTGGGATGTGATGGCTGCTTTGCACATTATGTGGTTCCGGTTGTTAATCAAGATGTCTAGATCTTCTGATAGCTGTGCTATCTGTGGAACAGCCTTTTCTAAGAACTAATTCTTGTCTAAGTGTCAAAATCTGCTTATAGCGGGCTGTGGTAGGGTGTGTGCATGTTTAGAAGAAGATAGACCATGATTGTTTTATGGTCAGATCAACGGACTGGGGATATGACAGGGAAAGAGATGTGGTTATTTGTAAGCATATGTTTAGGAGATCTAGGATAGTTCCTTTTTTGTGTGTAGGTTTGTTGATTTTCTGGGTGAATTCCAGTGTATCCATAGCTTTAGTGAAAGATTTGGAGAGCCTAGTTGGGGCAGAGGGGATGTTCAGATCATCTAGTAGCAGTAATTGCTTGTTTCTTGAAGAGAGGTGAAAGATTGTCTGCAGGAGGGATGATAATTCATCAGCGGGTGCATTTGGTGATCTGTAAGCTAGACAGAGCGTGATGTACTTATTTGAGATGATGAGAATGTCCATTCCTCCTGAGTTGGTGGTAGTGTTGTGGAATTCGAGATTTTACCTAGCTAAAATAAAGATGTCTACACCTCTGTGGTTAGACCTGAGACAGTTGAAAAGACTAAAATCCGATGATAGGGGCTGATTTATTAGCACATTGTCAATGCCAATGAACAATGACTCTGTCATGCACATTATATCTATGTTGTGGTCACTGAGATAGATAATGAGATAATACAGGGACCTTGTTGTGTGCCGAGCAGGCATTGAGGAAAACATATTTTGAGTTATAGGAGTGAATTGTATGGTTGTTGAGGTGTGCTCTTATGTATTTATGGGGCTTGATTTTAATGAGATTTCAGGGGCACCTGGCCCATGCTGTGGATGTGGGAGTGGTTATATCATAGTGGGCATTGTGATGTATGATTGGGATGAGAGCTGAGCTGAAAACTAAGGATTTTGTGTATATGATCAGTAATTAGATGTCTAGAACGCTTATTAAGAACATTGCAATGGCCATGATTGATTCAGTAGGGTTTTCAAGTGCAATTCCAGAATTTGGGCAGAGGATGGTATTTCTTAGATCTCTGTAGGCTGACAGACATGGTGAATGCTGTGTGTGCTTTTGTGTCAATGATATAGAGTTGCATGGATTGAGATGCTGTGGAGGCAAATCTCGCTCATGTAGCATGTGAGGCTTGAGTGTGATCATGGTAGGACATAGTGGGCTCTGTTATGGGTGGCTGTCTTGTCTTGCTTTTTCCAAACTACTGAGAAGGTCAGATGTTAACCTGTAGGACTGCAGGGTCATCGTATGGGTGTGGGTGATGGATTATGCCTATGTGATCCTCCAAATGGTGCATAAAGGGCTCGCTGTTGATGGAGGAATCATGTCAGTCCACTCCAAGGGCCACGTCTAAGGGCCCTTTGGCATGGCCTTTAAGCATGGGTCCACCAGGTGCTAGCATGCCCGAGGCTTCAGCTTTAATGCAGTTGGAGGCAGCTGCACATGTCACAGTCTTTGGGGCAGAGCTCGCTGCCTTATGGGATCAGACTGTACTAGTTTTAATCTGTGGCTCTTTTGCTCTCTATGGGAGACTTGGTAAGCATCTGATCAAGTTGTGTGAGAGCGGCTTGGCTATGGAAGGCTATAGGAGGCCCTGGTAAGCATCTGGGGTCTGTGACAGCTCTTGTCTGGTTGACTCGCAGTGACCTCTGAAGTCCTCTGCTAGGGCTGCTGGGATGGATATGCAGATGAGCCTTTCAAGGGAACCAGTTCCCATCTTCTAGAAACTTTTGGAGCTGGTCCTGTGCATGTGCATGTGCATGTCAAATCTTGCCTGTTGCAGCTGCTCGGGATTTATTTATTTTAATTATTTACATTCTCTTATATTCTGTGCTATTCTGCATCAGTGCGGTTTACATTGAACAAGCTGAAATTACATTGAACAGGGCATTATAACTTGGAGATAACTATTTTACAGGGAACATGGGCTATGGAGGGTTAAGTGGCTTGCCCAAGACCACAAGGAGCACCTGTGGGATTAGAAACCCCAGTCCTTCCGGCCCAAGGTTGCTGTCCTCTAGTGGGATTTGAACCCCCGACCTTCCGGATTACCTCAGTCTTTATTTTTCTGTAGAGCCCATCAAACATGTGTGCCACATTTTAAGACACTAATCTCTCCTGCCCTTCAGGTTATTCAGGTTTAGACATATTTTGGTGTATGCTTTTCTTCACTTGTCATTGCTACAGGACTATTTCCTACTCCTTTTTAGGTCACTAGTCAGGTTTTATGATCATTTTTAAGTTTTCTTATTTTTACTGTGTTGTGCTATAGGCCATGTCTAGGCCTTGGATCTTCCTCAGTCATTTGATTTTGCTGTCACTGTTTTTCTGAATGACACGTCCCAGAAATGTGCCAGAGGATTAAAATAAAATGCAACCGGATCATGTCTGCATCCCACAGATGGTACCTGCAATGCCTGGGGCCTGAATATGAACTCTCTTATTGTGTCTTGTGTTCACAGATGAAAAAAAAAGGGATCAGAGATCAGGAGATAAGAGTGCAAAAGGAATTTTGGTGCAAATAAGTCTGATCCATTGACTTTGGTATTAGTCTCAGTGGCCCAGAGAACTGCAACAAACACTGGTGATGCATCGACATCAAGAAGTCATCAGACTCGTTTAGAGTCAAGCATCGATAAAGTGTCCCAGAAGACGTCATCCATCAAATCTGCCTGAAGAAGGATTTGGCCTCTGCTTCATTAATATCGAGGACTCTGGACAATGAGCACTCAGTGGAGGTTTGGATGGCATTATAGTTTATTGGAGTTCGATGACCAGAGGATGGAGACATCAGAGGTAATGATATCCTATAAGTGGCCCTAATGTGAGAGGCTATGATAATCTTCAAAGGGCCAAAACCAGCCTGCAATACTCCCTACCAGATGGCACAATCTGACTAAATCAGGTGAGGTGCCTGTACCTTTTCCGATGGCAGCCCTTAAGGAGCACCTTCTGAAGAGCTTTGAAGAACGGATGGAAGTCGTCTGCACAGTGCAAGGTGGCAGCTTTGATGGCATTAAGGCTGATTCATCAAGACATCAAGCTGATTCTCGAAACTCATCACCTGCCTGTAGGAGTCATTGTCATTGAGGCATCGAAAGGTCTAGACATTGAGGATTGTCCACAGTCTCTATTTCCAGTATATCAGGGGATGATTGATGAACAGATGTCCTTTGATGTGTTGTTGAGCAATGTTCTTCACACACATCTGCATCCTGAGAAGAGTGGGTGTTAGCGCAAGCAGAGCCCTGACATTGTTTGAACGTCTGAGTTTGAATCAAAGTGCTCCTGGAAGTGAGGGCTATACAGACTACTTCTCATCAGAGAAGTCTCCTGAATTGCCCTTGGATCTCTCACCTTCTTATGAGAGAATATGTTCACCTCCAGAGGAGGAGTTCTTTATTGCATTTGTGAGGGAAATGGCTAAGTCCATACCATTTAAGTTGGAAATGGAAGAGGGATCCAGGGCTGCAGTATTGGAAATCCTCCATTTCAGTGATCTTCCTAAAGAAACTGCCACAGTGCCCATTCACAGGAACGCGTGAGAAGTAGAAATGAAGATAAGGAAGACCCTTTTCTCTGTATATTCTGTAAACATGAAGGTAGACTTGATGCACTGAATTCAGAAGCCTCCTGAATTCGAGAAGTTCCAGCTGTTGCACCACTCCCTGGTTGGTGAAACTGCTCTCAAAAGGACCAAGAGCTCCACTCTTGGTGTCCTGAGTAGAGAGGCTCAGACCTTGGATTCTTTTGGGAGGAAGATGTTTCAGAATGCTACAGTATGCTTACTTCCCACATAGCGTTCTTCCAGCTCCTTAGCTGCTCATGTAACCCTCTTCTTAAGTCTCTTCATTGGTTCCCTTCCTGTTTCAACATACATTTCAAACGTCTCCTACTTACCTACAAGTGCATTCATTCTGCAGCTCATTAACTTTCCTCTTGTATCTTTCCCTACACCCTCCTTGCAACTCCGCTCATCAAGCAAATTGCTTTTATCCAGGGCCTTCCGTTCAACTGCCAACTTCAGACTCCATTTGTTCCACCTTGCTGTGCCATATGTTTGAAATCGACTATCCAAGTCAATACCTCAGGCTCCATTTCTGGTCCAATTCAAATCCAGGCTAAATAGTCATTTAGTCGAAGACAGTCTTTAGATCCCGACTCTCTTATTCTCCTGTCTGCAACCATGTGTGTTTTAATAATTTCCCTTTATGAATTTACCCTTGTCCCTTGTTTGTTCTTTTGTCTATCTTGAACAGACTGTAAGTCTTTTGGGGAAGGGACTTAATTTTAAGTGTATGTATACAGTGCCATGTATGCCTGGTAGCATTATAGAAATTATACATAGTAATAGTAGTAGTCACCAGCAGCATGCAGGATTTTGCAGACACGCTCCCTCCAGGAAAGGTTGAGCAACTCTATTCCCTAGTGAGCAAAGGGAAGAAGTGCAGAAAATACATAGTCCAAGTGACTCATGATACTTCTGATATGGCATAAGAGCCTCCTCTGTGAATACTGGCGCCTGAAGACTCTCATGGCTCCTGACCTCAGACTTTCATTACAATGTCCTGGAGAAGCTGGCTGAAGTGCCATGCTATGGAATTACCAGCTTAGAGCCTGATTCAGAGAGGGGCACATCTGGGCTGTCTGGACCCGATTCTTTACAGTGGGAACAAAATGTTCCTGTGGCATGCAGAATCGGGCCCAAGGACAGCCAAGCATGTCCCGGCCTGCCTGCGGGGATGTCCTCCCCACAGGCTCCCCTGGCTGCCGTGGCTCGGTCCCCCTCCCCCCCTTCCTGACCCATGGCTGGCCAGCTAAGGCCTGGATCAGGTGGCGGGGGACCCCCTGCACTCAGCCCAGGCCCTGGGGCGGATCCCCGGGCCCAATCGCCTGATCAGTGCTGCTTGTATGTCCTGCCGGGCTGGCCCACCCCTGCTCCGCCCCAACCCTGCCTCCTGCTGGCTCTCCCTGTCCTACTGCTCAGGATGTGGTATAAAGGAAGGATAACTTTATTTTATAACTCAAACACCATGCTGCCCGACACAGAATTAGAAATCATAGCAGCTTTGCTAGACATGACTCAGGCAAAAGTCTTCCTTCCACAAGAAAGACTCATCAGGTTGGTAGCCCTCATGGAGGATGTAGAGTCAGCAGATATCAGTGAGACACGTATTGAGTATGTTGGGCCATATGGCCTTGATAGTACATGTAACACCCTTGGCCGTCTCAAGATAAGACAAGCTCAGTGGATCTTGAGCATGCAGTGAACACAGGTCATTCATAGGCCACAGATCCACTCCAGGACTTTTTGGCTTTGTGGACTATTCATTCCAATCTGTACAAACGAATTTCTTTCCAAATTCCTCTCTCTCAAAAAAGTCTCACAACAGAGGCATCCATAATGGGCTGGGGAGCCCACGTAGATGAGTTCCACATTGAGAGTTTATGGTCCTTTCAGAAGAGACTCCATCAGATACATTTCCAGGAACTAAGAGCAATTTTGAATGCTCTAAATGGCATTCACATATCGGTTAGCCAATTAAATTGTGATGATCCAAATGGTCACCATGTACTATATAATATCAACAAGCAAGAAGAGATTCATACCTCCCATATTGAAAAGCAATTAAGATTTGGAAATGGGCCATCTCCCAAGACAAGACTCTCAGAGCCACTTACCTGGCTGAGGAAGACAGTGTCCTGGCAGACAAGCTAAGTCATGTACTCCAACCTCACACGTGGACCCTGGATGGGGGGAAGAGGGTGGCTTTGGAAATCTTTTGAAAGTGGGGCACCCCCCCCCCCCCTTTATAGATCTTTCACCACCCTGCAGAATAGGCAAGTACCTCGGTTCTGCTCCAGCATGGGGACACACAGCAAACTAGCCTCTGATGTCTTCTTCAATTGGGGGAAGGCCTTCTGCACACATATCCTCCAATACCTCTCATAGCATAAACTCTCCTGAAACTCTGAGACAACAAGGAGACCATTAACCTCATAGCACCCTACTGGCCCCAGCAGCCATGGTTCCCTTTTCTCCTGGACCTAATGATCAGGGAGTCCATTCGGTTAGACAATTCACCAACTCTGATTTTGCAAGATCAGGGGACAATGTTGCATCCTAAAAAGCACTGCGTACACCTTGTAGCACTATGCAAATGATAAGTAGTAGTAGTAAGTCCCTAGCCCTCAAGCTGGGATGTTGGCAGAGAGGGAAGACTGCCACCTACTGACTAAAGAGCAGAACCGGGTGTGCACCTTGGAAAAAGTACCCCTCTGGTCAATAACTGTTCTCCAAAGATAGCCAGGCAAGCCAAGCCATCTGTGAAAGGATGCAAATGAAGTATAAAAAGTGAGGAAAAAGGACAAAAAAATAATCTATTTTGGCATTACAAACTTTCAAACAACATTACAACCTAGCCAGCATTTTGAATTGGCTGTAAATGGAGTTAAGGTATATAAGAGTTTCTGAGAAGATCTAGTATAAATATGGGAACTCTGGTATGAAGCTGTCTTCTGAATGCTTTGTCGACTCACCTCTCGCCATTCACCTCATTGCCATTGTCTCTGGAGTGAAAGATCATTGTGTACTTGGCTATGTCAGGAGATGGTCGCACCACCTTCATTTTATTCAGAGCCACCCTGAAAAGAAGCAAGATTTTGGTCAACACTAGGCAGAGTCCAGTCCTCAAGGAGTTTGCATAAGACTTGCTGCACAGAACATTTTCACATGCTTGCACCTCCTAAATATGTCTATCATTCCATCTAAAAGATGTTCTTATTGGGGGGAGAGAGAGGAATCCCTTCTCCTCTCCTATTGTTTTGACTATTAAACAAATGTCAGAGGCATTTTTGTAACAGGATTTCCAACCATCCCTCTCCCATGTTTTTCCTGTCCTCAAATCAGATCTGACCACGAAGAAAGATTTTTTTTTGTTTCTTTTTGCCTATATAGTCCAGTCTGTCTTCCTCTCTCCCTCCTGCAGCTTGAAAATTTCAGCCAACGGACTGTAAGAAATCCAGCCTGTCACAGAGGTCCTTCCCTCTCTGTCCCTTCAAAATGAGCTTATCACTGCTTAGGTCCTTCTCTCTGCCAGGAACGTGGCAATAACCCCTAGAATAAAGGCAGGGAACAGCCCAGGCTTACTGAACCTGCCACAAGTGAATCTGCCCAAGTGCCTCAGATTCCTACAATTACAGCTCTGCCCTGGTTCACACCAGTCACAGGACAGAGGGTGCTCATTGATCTTGGTGATGAAGGGCTGGGGGCTTCAGGACTAATGTCTGTATGTATGCATGCTTCCTTCTCTCAATAAAGCAGGACTAAGGGATGGGATTAGAGAGGGGAGGAGGAGCCGACTGAAGCAGGAAACAGCAGACAAAAGGAGGAGACACAAAATGAAAGAAGGGGAAAAGGGAGAGGAGAGTACATAATGGGGGTATGTGAACAGGGGGAAAAGTGTGCCACACACCTTCTTTCTCCAAGGACAAGCAGGATGAGTCAGCCACACCTAGTGACATCATCTGATGGTGCCATACATGGAACTACTCTCCATAGCTCAAAAAGGCAAAGCCTTTCTGAGCATGAGCCCTGGTAGCCCAACCCAATGGCCCGCCCCTAGCCAGCCAGTTTCTCTTCTTCTGCCTTTCCTACAAGACGGTTTCCTCTACTCGCCAGATTCACTGATTCCAAATGACTAAGATTACAAATTCTAAGATATCCAGTAAAGACTACCAGCAGAACAGAAGTAGAAAAGACTAACTTGGGCAACCATGCCGAAACTAGGATTCAAGAAATGCCCCCTGTGTGCCCACAAGATGAACAACTTGGATGGCCATGAGTGCTGCCTTCCTGGGCAAGGATCACAGGGTCGAGGAGTGTGCAGTCTGTGCCTGGATGTTTCCATGGGCCAGAAAATCCATGCTTTCCAAGACTTCCTGCAGTGTTCCAACCCCACGGGAGCCCAAACAGACAACGTGGCCCTCTCGGGCAAGGACTCCTCTGCTGTACCGTAGGATGCGCCAGCCAGGGCCTCCGTCCCCACCTGCGTGCTCCAGGATACCCCCGCTGCCTCCTCTGCTTCTCCGGACTCCAGCCACCCCACTACGGAGGCTCCCTCCATGTGGGTTTCCAGCCATGCTGCTCTGTAACTCCGGGGGTCCTCTTCTGGGTCTGGCTCCTCCCCCCTAGCGCTGTTTGGTCGGTGCAGTGACATCAGCCCAGCAGCCCTCAGGGAGCAATGTCAGCGCCATGGACCCTCCTCTCAGATGCTGATTGGATGGCACAGAAGCCATTCCTCCAGCACCGATCAGCCCTGACGCAGAAGCTGCTTCTCCAGCCCTGCTCTCCAGCACAGCAGGTCCTCTGACCCTAAGCGCCACCACCACCAAAGAGAAAGATCACCAGGGAGATGCAGGCACAATAATCACCAAAGGGGCAGCCACAATGGCCACATGGACAGCTGTGAACACCACCAGAGGCATGGAAAAACCACAGGAGGCACAGGAGATAGAGGCATAGAACTGGATCCAGTCACAGCAGCTCAGCAACACCCCACAGGAGGCACAGGTACTCTGCAGGCAGCTCTCCCCTCCCTCCAGGTTCCCTCAGCACCAACATCAGGAGGAAGAGCACTACTTGACCAGGCAAACCATGATGGTCTATCTGGCAGGACTCCTCCAGCTCGTCTCACGCCTCCTCCATGAATGGCCCACCATGCCTCTGGCTCTCTCAACAGCACCCCTGCCCCTGGACTCCAAGAGAGGATCCATGCCATTGACAACCCCATGGAGTAGCGGCCGGCCTCCATAGCTGCAACAAGAGCACCACCGGACCCCACAACCCCTCGATCCCCAGACCTGTTGTCAGTTGCCAGTGAAGGCGAGGAAGCAGTGGCATTGGGATCCCCTGAAGTAGGAGATGCCCTCACGTCTACCACCTCCCCGCAAGGACCCATGTGCCCTACTACAGACAAACTCCAGCCTACACCGCCCAAGGATCTGACCTAAGTTCCTATATAAGATAGTGTCTGTGCTTTCCCTTACCACCGGAGATGCCCTGAACCCGAGAGACGAAGTCCAAGGCGTCCTAAAATTCCTAGAACCACCCAAGACTTTGATCTTGCTGCCCATCTACCAGCTGCTTTGGGACTATCTGGCGAAACTGTGGCAGACCCCAGCGTCTAACCAAGCCTGCTCCCGCAAACTGGACACTAAGTATCAAGTCCAGCCCACCCCAGGTTAGAGAAGGTCCAACTCCCAAACCACTCCATCGTGGTGGATTCTGTCCTAAAGAGGTACAAGTCCTTCCGCAACCACGCCCACCCGCCTGGCCATGACCTCAAGCTACTGAATGACATTGATAAGAGGGCATTTCAGGGAGCCATGCTGAGTGTGAGAATTGCAGCCCACCAACTGTAGCACGCCCAGTACCAGGACGTGCTGATAGTGTTCTTAAGAGTCTCTATCTCAGCTTGCCCTTTCGAAATGTTGACAATGGCAACAACCACCTTCTCAGACCTGTGAGAAAGCACCAATCACCAGGTTCGGTAACCTTTGACGCCTTCAACTCCGCCGCTCAAACTGCAGGGACTGCCATCTTGGCCCACCAGCTAGCATGGCTGTGAGCATCAGGATTTCGCGAGGACACCCACAACCGCATAGCGGATGCCCCATGTGCACGGGATTCACTTTTCGGGGACAAGGTCAAGGATACATAGTAACATAGTATATGACGGCAGATAAAGACCAGTATGGTCCAGGTGGCAAGAATAGGTGCACTTGCCTCTCAGTGCAGGTCACCCTTCCCCATATCTTTGTTTAGGGGTGTACCCACTGTTCCATATAGGTCACCCCTATTTGTTCAGATATAAAAGATAGTTATGCTTATTTTGATTTTATCCTGTTGCTATAAGGGGATCCATTGTGTCTGTCCTATGCACATTTTGAATTCTGTCATTGTGTTTGCCCCCACCACTTCCATCGGGAGGGCATTCCAAGCATCCACCACCCTTTCAGTAAAAAAAAAAGTACTTCCTGACATTGCCTTTCAGTTTACCCCCTTGCAGCTTCATATTATGCCCTCTAGTTTTACAGCTTCTCCGTCTTTGGAAGAGGTTTGTTTGTCCATTAATACTCTTTAAGTATTTAAAGGTCTGAGTCATATCGCCCCTATTAAGGTCTTCAAGTCTCCTCTCAAAGTCTTCCAACGCAGGCTCCAAATCATTTTGGTTGCTTTCCTCTGAACCCACTTCCAGTCTTTTTATATCCTTTGTGAGATACGGTCTCCAAAACTGAAAACAATATTCCAAGTGAAGCCTCACTAGCGACTGCTGATAATTCCTCTCTGTATGCAACCCAGCATCCGTCTGGCTTTTGCCACCATCCTGTCACATTGTTTCGCTACCTTGAGATTGTCAGAAACAATCACTCCGAAGTCCCTCTCCTGGTCCGTGCACACCAATCTCTCGCCCCCTTTCGCATACAATTCTCTTGGATTTCTGCTTCCCAAGTGCATGACACTGCACCACTTCACATTAAATCTCAACTGCCAAGCATTAGACTATTCTTCCAGCTTTTGTAGATCTTTCCTCATGTTTTCCACTCCCTCGGGGGGAGTCCACTCTGTTGCAAATTTTTGTCATCTGCAAAAAGACAGACTTTTCCATTTAGCCCTTCGGCAATATCACTCACGAATTAATTGAACAGTACCATCCCAGGACCGAACCCTGGGGCAAACCGCTAATCACCTTCCCTTCATCCGAGTGAGTTCCGTTTACCGTCGCCTTCTGTCGTTTTGTCAGTCAACCAATTTCTGATCCAATTCACCATCTTGGGACCCATCCCCAAACTGTTGAGTTTATTGATAAGCCTCCTATGAGGAACAGTATGAAAGGCTTTGCTGAAATCCAGGTAGATCACATCCATCGCATGCCAATGATCCAGTTCTCTGGTCTCCCAGTTAAAGAACTCAATCAGATTTGTTTGGCAAGATCATCCTTTGGTAAAACCATGTTGCCTTGGATCATGCAACCTGTTGGTTTTGAGGAAGTCAACTATTTGCTCTTTGAGGAGCATTACTTTTTCCCGCCACCAAGGTAAGGCTGACTAGCTTGTAGTTTGACACTTCTTCCCTATTACCACTTTTGTGGAGAGGTACCACATCAGCCCTTCTCCAGTCAATGACCTAAAGGATCACTTCAACACCCTGAAGACCTTGGCTGAGGAGGGCCTAGAATGCACCATCACCAACCGGAAAAGGGATAGCCAGCACAAATCCTACCCTTCTTCCATGCGGCACAACTCCTACTGCAAGTGGCAAGCGTCGCAATACAAGCAACAATCCTACCAAGCCCCATACCACTCCAAAGCCCGCCTAAAGGAGCAGGAAGAACAGAAGCCCATGGCGGCAGCCGGAGGGAAGGCTAACGCCTCTTTTTGACAGAGACACCTAGACTAGTCTGACAGTGGGGGACAGACTGACTGCCTTCCTCACTGCTTGGAGTGCCATCACAACGGACAAGTGGGTCCTACAAATCATTGCACAGGGGTATCGCATCCGGTTCTCCTCCACCCCCTGGCAACATTCACAGCCCTCCAGCGATACTCCATCACACCTGCTCCTTATCACGGCAGAAATACTGGCCCTATTGATGTCCTGAGCAATAGAGCTGATGCCATCCCACGAAATCAATGATGGGTTCTACTCCAGATACTTCCTGATCCCCAAGAAGTCTGGAGGCATCTGCCCCATCCTTGACCTCCGGAAACTCAACATATTCATCCACAAGGAGAAATTCAGGATGTATTCCCTGAGGTCCACCCTGCCTCTGCTGTAAGCTGGAGAATGGTTGGCCTTTTTGGACTTACAGGATGCATACACACAAGTGCCCATCCACTCGGAATACCGGAAGTACCTGCACTTCCAAGTACTGCAAAACCACTACCAATACAGGGTCTTGCCCTTTGGCCTCTTCCTGGCCCCACAGGTGTTCACCAAGTGCATTGCAGTGGCAGCAGCACACCACCGCAAGCAAAAGATCTGCATATTCCCCAGCTTCAACGACTGGCTGCTCTCTGCGCCCCTCTCACCTGCAGACCGAGGAGGTGGTCAGCTGGACTATCACCTACCTATGTGCCTACTTAGAAGAACTATATACAAGATTCCTTTTATCAATTCTATTCAGCTTCTGTTCAATCATTGCATCTTGCTCCATGTACCTATGTTCAATTGTTTGACTCATTTTTCTGACTTATTCCAACGTGTTACTTGTACATTTGTTCTATGTAAACCACCTTAACATTTTGAAAGGCAGAATATAAAACCAGCTAAATTATTAAACTTATTTAAGTAAACAAATACCTCATTTGTATATGCTTCCCTTGCTGCATATGGCATATAACTTCTGCAGTACTCGCACGCTACGAAATAGTGCGCACATCTAATACTGCATGACGTCAATGCCAGCTTTTTGCATCAACCCCATTGTGCCACATAACAGATGCTCCAGAAGAACTCTCTCATTAACAGTTTCAAAGGTCAGCAGCTGAGCCTCTTCCCTTATCTAAGGAGCTTAATGACTCAAAGGAACATGTTTACTAAAGATTTTAATGCATGTTAATGAAGTTAGCACATATTAAGTGCCCATAACCCTTTTATTTCTGCGGGTGCAGTGGCACTTAATGCCTGTTAATTTCATTTAAGCACACTAACGTTTAGTAAACAAACCAAAGTTAACAAAGCAGTTCCAGTACTAACATTTAAGTGAAATCCATACTGACATTGAATAAGTGTATCACTTTTATCTAAGGGCTGGTGAAGCTGGAATCTAGCTGCTCTCTATAAGCTAAGCTAAGCTTAGCTTAGCTAAGAAACTTAGGTAAAAGCATTTTTAAACAGATAATTTTTCCTTCAACTTAAAAGGGGAAATTCTATTGCTAGAGAAATATTTGGAATTCCATTATGCCCAATCTGGCATTGTTAACCAGTTTGGATGGGCAGGGAGCCAGCAAACAAGTTGTTGGCTTGGATTCAGATAAAAATGTTTCAATTTCGCCAACTAGCTTCTACAAAAAACAATAAATTATTTGCCGAGGCAGTGGGACAAAGTGATATTGCCACACTTGAGCTGTTCTTTAAGTTAGTAGGTAATTAAAAAATCTTGGTAAAGAAATAGTTGGCAAATGAATTGCAGTCTAAAGAACTGGAGGTTTCTAAGCTGAATTCCTGATCTGATTGGTAGTACAAATTGTATAAGTCCAAGACGTTTTCAGGGGCAACAAGAGCTTTTAACCAAATGAAGGTGTTGCTGGTAGGAGGCCTTATCTACTGGTGATTGATTTAATCCAGACCTGTAAAGATCATGCATCCTCCAAGAACTGTGGAAAGGTTTGACATTTTCAGTCAATCTCTCCTACCATAGTAACATACATAGTAACATAGTAAGTGACGGCAGATAAAGACCAGAATGGTCCATCTAGTCTGCCCAGCAAGATGGCAAGAGTAGGTGCACCTATCGCTCTGTGCAGGCTACCCCTCCCCATGTCTTTGTTTATTTATTTATTTATTTATTTATTACAGTTTCTTATATACCGCGCTATTTAGAATCAGCGCGGTTTACATCATAACAAAACGACCATAACGACAAACTGTCAGGTTTTACATTGAACAGGAGTACAAACTTGGATAACTGGGTTAACTATATACATAAACTATCTACCCACCACTCCATTTAGGACACCCCTATTTGTTGAGACGTTAGATGGTTCAGAAGTTAGATGGTACCGTTTATTTTGTTTTTATCCTGTTGCTGTAAAGGGATCCACTGTGTTTGTCCCATGCCGTTTTGAATTCTGTCACCGTGTTTGCCCCCACCACTTCCATCGGGAGGGCATTCCAAGCATCCACCACCCTTTCAGTGAAGAAATATTTCCTGACATTGCCTTTCAATTTACCACCTTGCAGCTTCACGTTATGCCCTCTAGTTTTTCAGCTTCCCCATCTTTGGAAGAGGTTTGTTTGTTCATCATTTCTCTTTAAGTATTTAAAGTTCTGAATCATATCTCCCCTGTCCCTCCTCTCCTCCAAAGTGTACATATTTAGGTCTTCAAGTCTCTTCTCATAAGGCTTCTGACGCAGGCTCCAAATCATTTTGGTCGCCTTTCTCTGAACAGTTTCCAGTCTTTTTATATCTTTTGCAAGATATGGTCTCCAAAACTAAATACAGTATTCCAAGTGAGGCCTCACCAGTGACTTGTACAGTGGCATAAGTACCTCTTCCTTTCTGCTGGTAATCCCTCTTTGTATGCAGCCCAACATCCTCCTGGCTTTTGCCACCATCTTGTCGCACTGTTCTGCCACCTTGAGATCATCAGAGATAATCACACCAAGGTCTTTCTCCTGAACCGTGCATACCAACCTCTCGCCCCCTATCGTGTACATTTCCCTTGGATTTCTGCTACCCAAGTGTATGACACCACACTTTTTCGCATTAAATCATAGTTGCCAAGCACTAGACCAGTCTTCCAGCTTTTGTAGATCTTTCCTCATGTTAACCACTCCCTCGGGGGAGTCCACTCTGTTGCAAATTTTTGTGTCATCTGCAAAAAGACAGACCTTTCCATTCAGTCCTTCAGCAATATCACTCACAAATATATTGAACAGTGCCGGGCCCAGGACCGAACCCTGGGGCACCCCACTAATCACCTTCCTCTCATCCGAGTGAGCTCCATATACCATCACCCTCTGTTGTCTGTCAGTCAACCAATTTCTAATCCAGTTTACCATCTTGGGACCCATCCCCAAGCTACTGAGTTTATTGACAAGCCTCCTATGAGGAACAGTATCAAAGGCTTTGCTGAAATCCAGGTAGATGACATGCATTGCATGCCCCTGATCTAGTTCCTTGGTCACCCAGTCAAAGAACTCAATCAGATTTGTTTGGCAAGACCGTCCTTCAGTAAAACCATGTTGCCTCGGATCTTGCAACCTGTTGGTTTTGAGAAAGTTCACTATTCGCTCTTTCAGGAGCGCCTCCATTACTTTTCCCGCCATTGAGGTAAGGCTCACGGGCCTGTAGTTTGACACTTCTTCCCTGTCACCACTTTTGTTTAGAGGTACATCATCAACCATTCTCCAGTCCTGACGAACCTCTCCTGTTTCCAAGGATCTGTTGAAGACATCCTTTAACGGTCCTGCAAGAACCTCTCTGAGCTCTTTCAGTATCCTGGGATGTATCCCATCTGGTCCCATGGCTTTGTCCACTTTCAGTTTAGCAAGTTGTTCTAACACCTCATCTATGAATGGTGTGGTATTTACTTCATTCCCATTTTTATATTTGGGAGTCACAGCTGGTCCATCTCCAGGATCTTCTTTAGTAAAAACAGAGCAGAAGTATTTAGCAATTTTGCTTTTTCAGTGTCACTTTCCACGAGTCCTTTCCCAGCACTTCTGAGTCCTGCAATTCCAACTCTGATCTTCTTCCTTTCCCGAATATACCTGAAGAAAGTTTTGTCGCCACCCTTAACATCTTTAGCCATCTTTTCCTCTGCCTTTGATTTTGCTATCTTTATTTCTCTTTTAGACTCGTTGAGCTTGATCCTGTATTCATTTCTGTGTTTTTCTGTTTGCAAGCTTTTGAATTTTGCGAAAACTGTGTTTTTTGCCTTTATTTGAGCAGGCACCTCTTTGGAAAACCAAATAGGTTTCCTTCTCCTCTTGTTTTTATTTACTTTTCTTACATATTTATCTGTTGCCTCTTTTATTGTTGCCTTTAGTTTAGCCCATTGCAATTCCACTTCCCTTATCTCCTTCCACCCCATCATCTCCTCCTTTAAGTACTCGGCCATTTTATTGAAGTCAGTGTTTTTGAAGTTTAGGACTTTGAGCTTGCTATGATTGGCCTGTACCATGGCTTTTATCTCAAACACACCGTGTGATGGTCGCTGTTGCTCATAGGGGCACTCACGCAGACATTTGATACGCTATCACCGTTGGTGAGCACTACATCCAGGGTTGAGCTTTCCCTGGTTGGTTCCATCACCATTTGTCTAAGTAATGCATCTTATAGAGCATCCACAATTTTTTTGCTTCTTTCCAGATGTGCAGAAGGAGTAATCCAATCCACATCAGGTAGATTAAAGTCACCCAATAAGATCGCTTCCCCCTTTGTTGCTATCTTGGCAATATCTATAATCAATTCGTTATCTCTCTCTTCAATTTGAGTTGGAGGTCTGTAGACTACAGCAATATGGATGACAGTGCCATCTCCTCTTTCCAACGCAATCCAGAGCGCTTCTTCTTTTCCCCATGTCCCCTGCATTTCAGTAGCTTTAATATTGCTTTTGACATACAAGGCTACTCCTCCTCCTTTTCCATTTTCTCTGTCTCTTCTGAAAAGATTATAGCCAGCTATGGCTATATCCCAAACATGTGATTCATTAAACCATGTTTCTGTAATGGCCACGATGTCCAAATTCGTTTCCACCATTAGGGCTTCCAGGTCCGGAATTTTATTGGCTAAACTTCAAGCTTTTGTGCTCATTGCTTTCCAGCATTTACCTGGCTTGTGTGTATTTTACATTGATTTTGTTCTGCCCACTTCTTCCCACTTCTTTTTGATGTGTGGTTTAAAAGTGTGGCTGTTTCTGATGTTGTTCTGCTTTTGCAGGGGGTGGCATGTAGATGTTGACCTTCCACATCCATCACCCCCTTTTCCTAGTTTAAATGCATATCCACATACTGCCTGAATTTTTCACTTAGGTTTCTTTTCCCTGCGACAGAGAGATGAAGTCCATCAGCACAGTATAGTCTCTTGTTGGTCCATCTGTTGCCCCAGTTGCCAATAAATCTGAATCCTTCTTGTTTGCACCCGGTCTGGAGCCATGTATTAAAGCTGTTAATGTGATGCAGCCTTTTTTCCCCCTTACCAAGAACAGGTAGAACTTCTGAGAATGCAACAGTGTTAACAATGGGCTTGAGTTTCTCTCCCAGAGATTGAAAGTCCTTTTGGGCTGTAGAGGCACTGTTTCTAGCCAGGTCATTTGTGCCCAAGTGGATAATAACATCAAGTTTGGAGTGTTCACTTTTTGCGCTAAGTATTTCAACAACTTGGTTTGTATTCCTGCTGGCTGAAGAGCCTGGTAGGCACATGACTATCTTCTCTCCTTTGAACTGTGTTCCCAAGTTGGTGCCTCTGATGATGGAATCTCCAAGTAGTAATAGTTTTCTGTTTGGTGCGGTTTTCTTCATATTTGGTGCTTTAGCAGGAGATTGGGCATTGTCTGACTCATTTAAGGGCCCTTCAGTTTCTTTGGATTGGGCATCCTCATTAGCCAAGGCAGAGAAGGCATTGTGCAGGGATATCTCTTGATGTATAGGATGTCTCTGCGTTACAGGTCGCAATCTACCAGAACCCACTGTGATCCATTTGTTCCTGTGATGTTTGATTCTTTGTGAGAACGGTGGTGGACTTTGTTCAGTTTGTATCCTAGAAGAGGTGCGCTTCATTGCAGCCAGTTCCTCCCTCAGTAGAGACACTTCTTTATGCATGGCAGCTAGGTCTTTCCTTAGTAGAGTCAGTTCTTCATGCATGGCAGCTGACTTTAGGCATATTGGACAAGCTCTTAGGCTCCAAATGATTTGTCTTGGAATGAAAGTACCACAGTTATTGCACTGAATACATGACATGTTGATTAAGCAGTCCCAGAAGAGGAAGAAGAAGAAGAAGAAAAGATGAAGAAGATGTGGGCTTTAACCCAAGTTAGGAATGACAGATGGCATGTATGTGACCACTGTATAGGCAATGTAGCCCCTGGGGTGGGCGGGAACCTAAGTGTCTCTGGCCAGTAGGCTGTTCCTGAACTGTGGGCATACACAATGGAGTAGGTAAGGGAACCCACCAATAAGGGCAAATAGATAGATAAATATGTGGAGACAAACAGACAGACAGATAGAACTCACAGTTAAGCAGCAAATTCAGCAAAAATCACCTTTTGGGAGAGCTCTGGAGAGCACTCCTCTTCTCAAGGAACAGAAAGGCAATCTAATTACCAAACCATCTAATTACCAAACTAATTTAAAGGTAAAAAAAAGAATATAAGTCCTTCATAGATTAAGCCTTTCCACATCAGTATTATGTACTATTGGTTGGATTGAAGTTCTTAGGGAATGTCAGCAAATGAACAGATCAACCCATTGGGTTAAGAAAAAGATTAAAAAGTCCAAACCCTAAAGTTTTCATATTTACATTTCTACCTGACTTACCTAACAGAAAAATAAGGTCCCCCATATGGCCTGCTTAACCCACTTGTAATGGACAAAAATATACCTCCAGGACAGGGTAGGGACACACTGCCCTCCTACCCATGTGTTACTCATAGTCCAGAAATCAACTCAGAGGTGGAGAGTGAGAGGGTTGGTGGAAGTGCCACGCTAAACGTTTCTAGTTTAATCCCTGAGTCAGGTTTTCCACTACTTAATTGGCTCAAGATGCTGTTCCCTGTCTTTTTTGGGAAGGAGTTTTGATATCTGGGGGTTGGATTTAGGATCCATGTGTAGAGTGTTCCAGAAGGACTTATGGGGCATGAATCCCAGCCCCTCCTCCCCCTCACTGGAAACAGTTCAGAGGAAGGCAACCAAAATGATTGTGAGCCTGCGTCAGACGTATGAGAAGAGACTTGAAGACGTAAATATGTACACTCTGGAGGAGAGGAGGACAGGGGAGGTATGATTCAGACCTTTAAATACTTAAAGGATATTATTGAACAAACAAACCTCTTCCAAAGACGGGGAAGCTATAAAACTAGAGGACATAATATGAAGCTGCAAGGGGGTAAACGGAAAGGCAATGTCAGGAAATACTTTTTCACTGAAAGGGTGGTGGATACTTGGAATGCCCTCTTGATGGAAGTAGTGGGGGCAAATACAGTGACAGAATTCAAAATGGCATGGGACACAGAGGATCCCTTTATAGCAACAGGATAAAATCAAAATAAATATAATTCTCTTACATCTCAACAAAAAGGGGTGACCTACATGGAGCGGTGGGTACATCCCTAAACAAAGGCATGGGGAGAGGTGACCTGCACAGAGTGGCAGGTGCACCTACTCTTGCTGCCTTGCTGGACAGACTAGATGGACCATACTGGTCTTTATCTGCCATCATATACTATGTATATTACTATGTTACATTTGCACCAGTGGACTGCTCCACTCCAGCTGAAATTTTCAAAGGAAAACTCTATTTATATGAGACAATTTCCATCAGAGACATAGAAACATATACTGTGATGCAGTGGGTAATATAGAGCCTATGGAAATTCAGGAAAGTGAAGAGTTTACCTCAGATTCAGCTGTAGGAAAAGACACAAGGCACAGAGAAACAGCTGAGCAGAAAAGGCTGTTAGTGCAAGCAAAGCCAAAAGCTCATCAGGAGCACCTGTGTTCTAACTCTCACCTAACGTGCAGGGCAAGGAACCATATAAGGGAGAGTTTTAGTCAGAGAGAGAGGAGGAGAGACAGAGACAGGAGCAGGAACAGCAGAGGAGTGCTGGGAAAGGAAGCTGCAATCCAGGAACCAGGAAGTGAAAGCAGAAACAGTGCTCGTGAGAGAAGGGTTGGAAGGAGCAGTGCTGGGAAAAGCTATGCTACAGAAAGCAGACCTGGAGAGAAGCCAGGAGGGGCCAGCAGCTCAGGAGGACGGTATGTGCAGCCAGTAAGCACAGGTCAGCCCAGAGGGAGTTTACCGGGTGAAGGGAACTTCAAACGTGGCTGTAAACTAAGAAACAGCAGAAAAGCTGATACAGAGTTTGTTAACTCACAGCTTGACCGGAAAGCTGGGGAGAGAGTCCACTACAACCCAAGAGCTAATGTTAGCACCAAGATAAAAAGGTGGGAGCCTTATACTTTTGAAGAAAGGTTTAAAAGCTATGACTGTTGCAAAGGGCGTGGCCCTGAATATAATGTTCTAAGTGAAAGGTATCCAGAACTCTCACTCCGTGAGGAGAACAAGCAGAAAGCATCCCTCAGGCCAGGCAGATATAATCCTGGGATTAAAGGAATTTTTGCAGGAAGCGATAGTGAACTATCACAGGAGGCTGTGCCTGATTTTAGTACATCTGAAGAGGCTGATTCAGACGGTTTTGAGAGTGAAACTGAAGGGATGTTATGGGAGGATAACAGACACCCTTCAGACCCCATGCCAATGGATTGTACTATATGTTGTAAAAAGTGACCACACTTCTTTATGTTGACCTTTTGAAAAGAAGAGCTTTGTGAAGATAACAAAGGAAAGAAGTTTTCTGTTACCATTTTTCATTGCTGTGTTTGTATTTTTGTTCCTTGAAGAATGTCTGTTCGGGAAGGGGAATAAAACCCATACTTAATTTTTCCTTACCACTTGACCACAAGACTCTGTTTTTATATCAAGAGCAGAGTAAACTTCAACAACCCTAGGCGACCGCCTAGAACAGAGTTTAAAAGGGCTCTACCATACGGGCCCCATCACAATACACATGCATGCACTCTGTTGTACTTCAGCCACACACACATTCATTTATCCACCACCTCCCCCTTACCCCCCCCCCACCCCCCAAATCAGGTACACACATGCACACTAACACTTTCAGACAGACAGATTCTGTCTCTGTCTACTGGTGCTGTGCTGCTTCTGCTCTCTTCTACTTCAATGCCCCTAGTTCTTGCTTTTGCTACCAGTTCTTTTTCTCAGCCTGCAATATCCTTCTCACACTTTACCCCATTCCTCTCACATTTCTACCTTTCTCAGCAACTCCACTCACCCTTACTAAGAAACACACTTATTCCATTGGCTTTTTCCCAGACCCTGTGCAGAAAATCAGCCCACCTTTTCTGTGACTAGTGCAGCCTTTCCATTGGCTGGAACCTACCACTTACTTTGCTCAGTGAGGAGGGAGCACTGGCAAGCTGTACTCTAAAAAAAAAAAATAAAAAAAAAAAACCTGCAAACAATTTAGACATCATTCTGACTGACAACTACTTTACAAAGTTGTAGAATACTAAAATAATATAGATGGGTGGCAATCCTAAACTCATGAGTCCTCAGCATATCTGACAAATCTGGCTCTGCTTCCTCCCCAGGGCCAAGACAACCATCAGTCAGACAAAGCCAGCCAATAGGCTGCAGCAGACACAGCCAGCCAATAGGGAATAGTGGAAGGTAGGATACAGATTTTTTAAAATGTTTGCCAGGCTTCAATACTCCAACGGAAAGGTGCTTATCAATCATGAACAAAGTATGGTCTACAGAAAAAACCCAACTGCATGTAGCGACTTTCAAAATGTCTAATGATTGTAAAATACATTTTTGAGTTCAGTTGCCCAGAGTTTTTTAATTATCTTAGTGAAAATGTTGCTATTTTAAAGAAAATTCACTCTGTAGAGAAGTACAACAAGTAGGCCTGATTGTCACATTTGTAAGTACAGTTATAAACCTAGCCTACTGATTAAAATTTGAGGTTAAAATTAAAATTGTAATTAAACATTTTTTTATTTTCCTTAACTTTGAATCCTCTTTCTTGATTGAGTGTTCTGTATTTGAACTTAGAAAAGATGGTTAGGTTATCTAATGGCCCCAACCCCCTAACCCCCACCCGACTACAAAATAAAATACCTGGTGGCCTAGTAGCCCCGAACACCCCACCCCCCTCCTGCTACCTTTAGAAATGAGCAAGAGTGCTGCCCACACATTTCTGCTCCTCGCCCACCTTATATTGCAGCCTGACCTTGCCCAGTACATCCCAGGATGCACCGCATGGGGAAAGGCGTCACCATTTTTCAAGATGGCGGGCCAAGAATGGGAGAGCATGAGTGGCACTCATTTCTGAAGGTACCAGAAGGGAGGGAGGGGGGTTTGGGGCGCTAAACCACCAGATATTATTTTATTTGTCTGGTGGGTGGTTCAGAGCTGCTAGACCATGAGGTATTATTTAATTTTTTAGTTAAGTGGGGGGTGGGGGTTCAGGGTCACTAGACCACCAGGTATTTTATTTTTTAGTTGGGTGGGGGCCGCTGGGCCACCAGGGATTTGCTTCCATCGGGGCACAGGCCCACAACATGTTTTTGATGGCATAAGGGTTTTTTCCCGATGCCTGGATCACCCCCAATGCCATCAAAATATTGTCAGGTGGAGGAGGGAATCGGGGCTGTGGGCCACAAGGGATTTGCTTTCAGTATTTTGATAGTATTGGGTGCTTTGCCCGATGCCTGGATCACCTGAGGGAAAGATGATCCAGGCATCAGGGAAAGCACCGATGCCATCAGAATACTGTCTGGGGCACACATTACTGTTTAAGCCACCTCAGACCAAGGTGTAGAGAAACTGGCACTGGTTGCAAAATCCTCCAGGCCTGTCTCTGCATCGGGCGCAGCCATTATTTGCATACCAGTTTAGTATGTGCAGCTCATTTGCCTACATTTAAATACTCGGCATTAATTGTGTGTTAGTTTTACGGTTGCTGTTTATCCGCGCCTTCGTCTCTTTTTTTGCATTTGAAGTTAGCTTAAGCATGCACAGAGTGTGCTTAAAGGCCACGCTAGTTTTCTGCATTGCCCAGTTAGAATGTAAGCCCTCCTAGGACAGGGAAATACCTACTGTACCTGATTGTAACTTGCCTTGAACTACTACTGGAAAGGTGTGAGCTAAATAAATATATATTCCAAACATGTTTGGAAACTCAACAATAAACTAAAGTCCAACAAATCTGAAGCCTAGTGGCCATTTGGCAACCTAAGAAAAAAAAAAAAAAGATAGGCTAATCATTTTATGGTTGCCAGTAACCATAGAATTTCTGTTACAGTACTGTTCAACACCATTGTTCATGCGGCCAAGAGTAATATGCTGGCCCAGGGGGCAAAGGTTGACTGGAAGCCAAGTGTTGAAGTAGCTGCATGTATTTCCAGAATACTGCATATACTGTTGTTTAATATGTTGTATTATTTTGATGCATTATTTGATTTTTTGACAGATAGTTCCCTGGAGTGTACTTAGAGTGCATATTATCATCAATAATAGAGGTACTAGAGGAGAGGCAGCTGGTACAGTGGCTACTTGTGACCTAGATTAGCCACTGTTGGAAACAGGATACTGGGCTTGATGGACCCTGGTCTGACCCAGTATGGCATTTCTTATGTTCTTATGCACCAGAGTCACACAGTAAAGAGGTTCTTCCCTGCTGTGTTCAAAAGTACTCCCACTTATATGTTTACTAAGTGGTGGCAGGTCCAAAAGCGTTTTGTCTCCTTTCTCAGTGAGCTCTATTCTAGAGAAGCTGGTATTCAGCACTCAGATATTGAGCAGTATCTGTCTGGATTTCCACTATTTCACCCAATCGGATGGACATCTTGGAGGGTAAAAACCACCACCGGGGGTTATTGGCAGCCTTAAAACCAGGCAGTCTCCAGACTTGGATGGATTTTAAGTTGAATTTTATAAAGCCTTTTGAATACAATTAGCACCACATTTGTAACTTATCTTTAATTCCATCCTGCAAGGGGATCCACTGCTCCCATCTATGATGGAGGTATGGGTTGTGGTGATTCCCAAAAAGGCTAAAGACCCCACTGAATTCAATCTTACCGGCCCATTTCCATTCTTAATATAGACATAAAAATTATGGCTAAGGTATTGGCCTACAGGTTGAGCCAGTTGTTTCCTCGTTGATTCATCCAGACAAGGTGGGCTTTGCGCCTTGTCAGCAAGCAACTGATAATGTCTGCTGGGATCTTAACCTTATTACAGTGGCCAGACAGGCTCATACTCCTGTGTGTCTCCTGACGATTGATACCGAAAAGGTATTTGATTGTGTGCATTGGGATTTTATGGACACTATTTTGATTAAGTTTGGGATGGGGGAGCGCTTTAGAAAGTGGATTGTGGCTTTATATTTCCAATCTAAATCTTGTGTTAGGATCAATGAGGCTAACTCATCAGTGTTTTCTTTGGGTCATGGTGCCTGCCGAGGGTGTCCATTATCCTTTTTGTTATTCACTCTTGTCACGGAATCACTGGGTCAATCTGTTTGATATAATTCAGACATAAAGGGTGTTTCGGTGGGTCCTAGGAAACTGCTCTCTCTACTGATGATGCTTTACTTTCATTGATGTCTCCTTTTACCTTTTTATCTAATTTGTTTCAAGCTATGTTGGCTTATGCTGCTCTTTCTGGTTTTAAAATTGATAGGGCTAAGACCCACACTCAAAGTCTAGGAATAGCCTAGAGGTTAGAACACCGGCTTGGTAACCAAACTACCAGAGTTCAATTCCCACTGTCACTCCTTGTGACCATGGGCAAGTCACTTAACCCTCCATTGCCTCAGAAGAAAGACCTGGCAATCTACTTCTGGTCACACTCTCAAGAAAACCCAGGAGCTGCTGGGTTGCTAGGAGTCAGCATTGACCCAAAGGCACACATTGCATTTGCAGGACACAGGTTCCAATCTAGGGCTAGAAACAAACTTGCTGCATTGAGTGAAAATGGCTTTTCTGTTTTCTTGAGCTACTGGGAACATTGAATACTTGGAGATAAATCTGGCATCCTTGAATGATGTTTTATATGTGGCCAACTATCCTCCCTTAATTAGGGCTGTTATTCAGGATTTGAAAATTTGGGCAAAACTGACCTTACCATGATTTGGTAGAATCGCTACTTTAAAAATGAATGTCCTGTTTAGGCTTTGGTATGTTTTTCAGTTCCACAGAGAACTTTACTTCTCCTAGGACAAGCGGGATGCGTCAGCCACACATGGTGACGTCGTCTGACAGTGCCACTGATACAGAAGTGCTCTCATAGAGCTCAGAAAGGAAAGCCTTTTTGAGCACATGTGATAGTCTCCTACCTGGCTCAGTTCTTGTTCTTCCGCCCTACCATGCGGACGGAAATCTCAGTTCTCCAACCTACTTTTATCATGGATAAAGAAAAAACATTGAAAAGAAATAAAGAAAAACAGGATAAAGGCAACAAACTTGGCTTCAAGAAATGCCCACGCTGCTCAAAGAAGATGAACTCTACAGATGCACACGACCGATGCTTACGCTGCCTGGGTAAGGACCACCACATGGAAGATTGTCCCCACTGCACACGGATGTCCCCCAGGGCATGCCGATCCTGCAGCCATGCTCTTCAAGATTACCTCGAGAAGGACTCTCCCTCCGATTCTCTCTCTGCGGTCCCGATCTCCTCTGGGAAGAAGAAGCAGCATCCGGCTGAATCAGGAGAGAATGACCGCATGGCCAATCCCAACATGGCTGCCGCACAGAGCAGCTCTGCTGCAGCCTGGGATGTGCCTCTCGAGGCCTCCATCCTCAGTCTGCCTGCTTCCTCCTGCAACTCCGAGGCTTCCGGCGCCTCCCTACAGCATGGACCGGCAGATCCTACAATCTCCTCCGCAGCCGCAAGCAGCACGAAACAGACCTCCCTCACCGGCGCCATTTCCTGCACCGCGAGGAAGGAGCTGCCCACCAAGCCCGCAATTGGCTTGCCCTCAAAAGACCTGCCCACTGTGCCTACTATTGGCTGGCACCACGGGGAAGCCTCCCATGACGCCGAGAAACCCCGCGATGATCCTGGAGCCTGCCGCAGCAACTCCCCTAAACGACGTCGACTCCAACACCGCTCGGACAGCTGCTCCAGTGGCGATCTCTCCCCACACCGGCCCCAGCGTTCACTCAACCGTGCCAGCACCGATTACCACAGGAGCAGCAGCAGAGAGACACGAAGGAAGCACAGACATCGCAGGAGGTGCAGCAGCTCACCATCCCCTGCACCCTACTCTCTGAAAAGGCACAGGCATGACTCCAGAAGGCACAAGCCACGCTCCCTCCACCACCCATCAGCTCCAGCACCCCTCGACCCGGAGCACCCCCCAGCTGCTATGATGGACATGTGGAAAACCTTCCTGGCTCAGAACTTTCCAAAAAATGCACAGCCAATTCAGCCCCACCTACTAAGCACCAGGACACTGACCCCGCGGCGATCTCCCTCACCCATCTGGTTCTCCACGGGGCCTTTCTCCTCGGGTAGCAAAGCAGAGGAAGCAGCCAAGAGCATCTCTTCATGCAGCCCCTCTCCAACAAACAGCAGCAGAGACTCTCCTTCGGAAACTCCCTCTACACCACCCCTCCTGTCCTCGCCACTGGAGGACCTTACCTACCCCAAGTAACTCCAGAAACTCGCCTCAAGGCTTGCTCTCAACCCCTCGGACACCCCGGACCCTAGGAATGATGTCCTGGGCCTTCAAAAATACCTGGATGCTCCCAGATTGGTGATTTCAATACCGAGCCACCGCCTCCTTCTGGACACCCTCAACTGCAACTGGCTGACCCCTGCCTCTATTCCACCTATGTCATGCAGACTAGAAGCAAAATACCAAGTCCAGCCCTCTCCTGGCTTCAACAGGACTCAACTACCTCATCAGTCAATCGTCGTGGAGTCCGCCCTGAAACAGGCAAAGAGCTCCTGCATGCATACCAATAGACCACCAGGCACTGGACGACCATGGGAAGAAGGTCTTCCAAGCCACCATGCTGAGCGCAAATATTGCAGCACACCAATTCCAGCAGGTCCTCTATCTCAACACCATCCTCGACAGCCTCAAGAAAGCTTCAGATGAGCTACCCAACGATAGCAAAGCCTCTTTCTCGCCCCTTCTAGGGGACCTGACCGAATGCGGCAAACACCTCATCTGCTCCACCTTTGATGCATTTGATGCTGCCTCCAGAGGAGGCTCCATGGCCATCGCAGCGAGACGCACAGCCTGGATCAGAGCATCAGGCCTAAGAGCAGACACACACGAATGCCTGGTTGATGCCCCATGCACCGGCGACAACCTCTTTGGAGACAAAGTAAAGGAGACTGTTAGCAGTATGAAGGAACACTTCGATACCCTCCAGTCTCTGGCCTCCAATGGTCTTGATAAAAGCTCCAGCTCCAGAAAATCGCAGGGCTCCTACTACCGAAAGCCTCAGCAACCCAGATGGTACCAGCCTCAACAAAGGTGGCAGGTGAAATGGACAAACTACCACTCCTACCAGCCAGCTTACCAACCCTACAACCAAAAACCACGCAACAAGGAGCGTAGACTGCAAAAACAGACGGCGACCTCCTCAGGAAAAAGCATGCCATCCTTTTGACGAGACAACTCCCACACGCCTGCCCGTGGGAGGATGCATGACCCTCTTCAAATAGGCGTGGGAGAGAATCACCACAGACAACGGGGTCCTAAAAATCATACACAGAGGCTACCGCATCCGCTTCACGGCAACACCTCTGCAGAGGATCCTTCCCCACTACCGCATACCACTTCATCTTACCAAGGCAATGTCCCAGGAAATCGAGGCTCTCCTGAACGCCCGGGCGATAGAGCAGGTACCCAAGGAAGAAACTGGAAGCGGCTTCTACTCCAGGTACTTCATGGTTCCCAAGAAATCTGGTGGAATGCGCCCAATCCTCGACTTACGCTGCCTCAACAAGTTTATCCACAAAGAACGTTTCAGGATGTACTCCCTCGGATCCATCCTACCCCTCATCCAACAGAACGACTGGCTAGCCTCGCTGGACCTCCACGATGCCTAGGCCCACATCCCTATTCACCCAGCCCACCAGAGGTTTCTACGCTTCTGCATCAAGGGCACACATTACCAGTACTAAGTGCTTCCATTTGGCCTCTCCTCAGCTCCAAGAGTGTTCACCAAATGCGTAGCAGTGGCTGCTGCTCACCTCCGAAAGTCCGGCACCTGTGGTTTTCCCTATCTGGATGACTGGCTGATCGCTGCACCCTCCAGGCCAGCTGCAATCGAGGCGATGCACCGAACCACCTCGCTCCTCTCCACCCTTGGCTTCCTCATCAACTTCCAAAAGTCACAATTGCAACCCAAACAAACATTGGACTTCATTGGAGCAACTCTCTGCACCTGCCAAGCAAGAGCCTTCCTTCCGTTGGCTAGGGTAGAAAACATATCCTGTTTGTCCTGTCAAATCTCAACAGCCAAGGACACATCCGCCAGAACACTCCTGTGCCTACTAGGCCACATGGCAGCTACTACACACGTCGTGCATCTCACCAGACACCACATGAGAGCTCTGCAATGGCACCTCCGCCGTCGCTGGAACCAGCGAACACAACCACTGTCTCAACGGATAACCATAGACCAGAGGATACAGGCCTCCTTGTCCTGGTGGATGTGCAAGACGCACCTCTCCCTTGGCAGAGCCTTCAAGGACCCCCCACCCGACCTCACCATCACCACGGATGCCTCCAATTGGGGCTGGGGCGCTCACCTCCTGCATCTACACACCCAAGGAATGTGGACAGCACAGGAGGGCAGACTGCACATCAACCTGCTAGAGTTGAGGGCCATCAGGTACGCACTGCGAGCTTTCCGAGCCTGGTTGAGCGGGAAAGTGATGCTAATTCAGACGGACAACCAAGTCGCCATGTTCTACGTCAGCAAGCAGGGAGGCATGGGCTTGCTACCCCTCTGCAGGGAAGCGCACGCAATATGGACCTTCGCCTGATCCAGAGATTGCCACCTCCTAGCCAATTACCTCCCGGGTGAACTCAACAACCTGGCAGACCAACTCAGCTCCAAGCTGCAACCCCACGAATGGTCACTCCACCCGGAGATTTCAGCCTCCCTCTTCCTCGAGTGGGGCCAGCCGCAAGTGGACCTCTTCGCACACCCCAACAACACAAAATACGCAGACTTCTGTTCCAGACACCCGGCGAACCAGAGGCAGGGACGGCTCTATCATGAGGCGAAGTGAGGCGGCTGCCTCAGGCGGCGAAGTTTTAAAGGCGGCATTTTGCCCCCAAAACAGCTGCCTCACTTCGCCTTCAAACGTTAAAAAAAAAAAATCCAAACGCTCAAATTTCTGCTGCTGCCGAGTCCGCTTCTCGGCAGCGGCAGACTCACCTCTCCTTCCTATAGCAGCCTTTGGGGGCGGGACGCTGCTGCACGGGAAGGCTCCGCAGTGACTGGCTGATCCTCGCGCTAGTACAGCCGCTGCTCCAAGAAGCAGGAGCCGCAGCTGCTATAGAGGAGAGGTGAGTTTACGGCTGCCGAGAAGTGGACTCGGCAGTGGCAGAAATTTGAGCGTTATTATTTTCCTGGGGGCCAGGACTGGAAAGGGGGGGGTCTAGGACTGGAAATGGGCTCATGGGGGGGGGGAGGTTAGGACTGGATGGTGTGCACATATAAGAGTTGCAAAAAGATCTGATCTCTCTATACATAGTGCTAAAAGAAAATAAAAGACCCCTCAAGTCCTTTGCAAGCTCTTGTTTATGCATATACTTCTGTATATCGTAATCTTACCTTTGAACCATTTCTGCTCATAAAAAGTCTCTTTTCTAGCAAAAGTCTTTATCTTTGTGTTATAAGTCACACATAACCAGCCCCTTGTTCAAACATTTGTATTTTTTCATGGATATGAGGCTGATAATACACGGCTATAAAAGTTATATGGCGTAAGAACAGAGAACATATGTCAGTGCTATTGCTTATGTTAGTCTTCAGTTTATATTTTAAAGGAACTAGCAGGATATAGCTAATTAACGTATTACTCAAATTAACTAATAAGGATGGAAGTAATCTTAGAGTAGAAACATTTGTCTCTCGTTTCAATAGCAGTTTTTGATATTCAAAAGGAATTTGCTAGTCTCCCATCTAGTAGTGATTCTTTTCTAGCAATGGAGCTTGACAAGCCAACTTCTCTTATGGATTCATTGCCTTCTAAGTGACTTAAGAATCAAGAACTAGATTACCTTCTGTATCTCTGCACTATGGTAAATACTAATCTGGAGAATGGTTTTTCACTACCTATCTCAAAGGAGGCTTGTGTTCATCCACTCTAAAGAAAGGAGGCTTAGACTGTCTTTTGTATTAAAGACAGTGGACAAAGCAGTTTATTTTCTTATTCAGAACCATTGCAAAAACATTAATGCTTTTCATCCCAAAGACTGTCTGGATTTTACTTAGGTCACAACACTGATTGAACCATACTTGCCATGTTAATTTAAATTTAATTAAGAATGATTGATGGGGGTGTAGGAAGAATGGTCTCTTAATTGTTTTAAATACAAATGCAGCCTTCGACTCAATTGAAGGCTGTCTGCTAAAGAGCAATTGAAAGAACTCTGTATTGCTGGTAGGGTCTTGGATAGATTTACTCTGATCTTTCTGGCCATACTTTCCACATTGATGAAACTCTACCAATAGCTGTCCTAACTCAAACCAGTTTTCACTATCAAGTTAGAGGCCAAATATTGTCACTAACCGGATAGCGACTCCACTGTCTGGTAAAGCTGGATATTCAGCTGAATGTTCGGTTACAGCTCTGAATATCCAAGTCTATTTAGAGTGGTGACGACTGGATGCTTTAAGAGCACCTAGCCACTACCACTGAATATCAGTCACTGAGGCTTGTTGGATTAGCAGAGCAAATAGCTGATTAACAACTTTCAAGGTTTCATTTATTTGATATACTGCCTATCAAATAAAATAAACATTTGTGAAAATAATACATGTCAAAGCTCATCTGTCTCAGGGATAAATATTGTCCCCAAGTTAGACCAAATCCCCTTACTGGTTTGTATTAGCTTGTTTTTCTAACAAGGGGTTCTCAATTCAGTCCTCGAGGCACACCTAGCCAGTCAGGTTTTCAGGATAACCACAAATAATATGCATGAGAGAGATTTGCATAAAGTAGAGGCAGTGCATGCAAATCTCGCTCATGCATATTCACTGTGGTTAATCTGAACATCTGATGGCTAGGTGTGTACTGAGGACAGGTCTAGACTATTGTAATGCTCTGTATTAAGGCATTATTGTCACCTCCTTGAAACAGCTTCAACTCTTTCAAAAAAACCTGTGGCGTGATTACTCTGTAAAGCCAAAAAAATTTGACCACATAACTATTACTGATCTAACTTCATTGACTGTCCATTTCATGCTAAGTCAAATTTAGGATGCTTAAGTTGGTGTGCCAGAGCTTTGATGTTTTATTGCCATTAAATCTTGCATGGATACTTTACTCATCCCAGCCTGACCTAATTTGTGATCCCTTCTCCTCTGTTAGATTGGAGTCTATCTGTCGCACGACATTTAGCTATTTGGCTCCACTGTTGTGAATTCTCTTCTATTAGACTTTAGGAAAGAAAATAATTATGCTAGATTGCAGAAGAGAATCAAAATGTGGATTGTCCCCCAAGTTTTTTGAAACTAGAACACTTAACCAATTTTTAGTAAGTTTATTTGTGGCCTGAGCAAATTATAGTTTACCTCATCTGCTGTTCAGTCTCATGTTTCATGTATGTGCTGTGTAATTGGTGTTTTAACGTATTTGCTTGTTAATTCTTGTTAGCCTTTTCTTCCTTTTCTTCTTTTACTACTTTTGTTTTAGATACTGGCTAGACAGCAAGCTGAATTTGAATCTTGTTTTCTCTTCACTTAGTATTCATTGTATGTATTTTTTATCTGTTACACTATAAAGTTCATTTTTGTTTTGCATATTACATATGTAAAGACACATTTTAGACAAACAGTTTAGGTGCTCCCTGGGACGTACAAGTCAAAAGTCCAAAATTCCATAGGAGGGGCAGTAGAGAAGGTGGGCATGTGTGAATGCATTCCAAAAATGACATATCCACACCCTGAAAGATAAACGTCTCAGTCAATGTCCTGGAAAAAGGGCCGTGCAAAATATAGAGCTGAACTCATGCAGGGAACTGAGTAAGTTCAAAAACATGCATGTGCGAAATATAGACGTGGCAGGACCCGGCCATACAGACAAGTCAGCAGCAGTATTTTGGAACCTGCACGTGAATATGTCATCACATACACAAGCAGCCCAGCCAGTTTGCAAACAGAGACATGCAGGGGCACAGCAGTACACAAAAAACCTCTTTGTATTTACTTGCTATACTTTTTTGAGTGAGGGAAAGGTCTCGGGAAGCTGGCCAAAATGAACACTTCTGCAATGCTTATTTGGCCCGAGGAGCAGGTTTAAATCTGGACATGTCTACTGGAGGGTCTGAATGTATGGCGCCATTCTGAAATTGGGAATGCACATGGATATTTTTTTGGACTGCCTTGGACAAGCCTCCATCATGCTCCGAGTGACTTGGATAGGATCAGGGCAAACACATGCAAATTCAGGCCTTTCTAAAATGGTTTTTAGGACGTTGATCTGATTTGCACTTGTGAATCATCATTTTCACATGTGCAAATCATGAACAGGGTTTCTAAAATAACCCTAAACCCCCCTAAATGTTTAGCTCTTGTTAGCTACCTTGATGCCTCAAGGAAATGGTGATTTATCCAGTTAATAAATTATTTTCTTCCTGATCTTTTGGACTTCCAGCTCAGTTAGACCAGCCTCTACTGGCTACAGTGCCATTTACAACTGCTTGGGGATTCTCTCTCTCCCCCCCCCCCCCCCACTCCTTCCCTCCCCATGAACATAGGGTCTGTAACTTAATCCAAAATAGATGGAATAAGAAGCTTCATTTCAGACTCGTAGCAAATTTGCTGTAGCAGCTTTACCCAGTGAGAGCGAGCTGGACTTTTGTCACTGGGCCAGGCTGTTATTCTTGTTATGAGGTATGGTCTCCAAAACTGAACACAATACTCCAAGCGAGGCCTTACCAACAACTTGTACAGGGGCATTAGTACTTTCTTCCTGCTGCTGGTTATGCCTCTCTCAATATGCAGTCTAGCATCCTTCTGGCTTTTGCCACGGTCTTGTCACCGCCTTGAGATCCTCAAACGATCAACCCAAATTCCCTCTCTCATTTTTGCAGTTTTCGGGGTCATGCTTCAACTTCGTAACTGGAACCAACATTTCAGCCACTATGCTGTGGGCTTCTTCAGGGCAAAGTGGTTAAGCAGTGGGTATCTGTTCTTTTATAGTAGTCCTCAAACCGGACTAGTGGGATTGATGTGGGTAATTTGAATTTTGGAGGGAAAGTCCATTGAAGAGGTGCTGGAGACCTTTCTTTTCCCATAGTTCGGAAGGTTTTCTGGGTAAGTTAAAGATGCTCTCCTGTAGAGTTTCTTTAAATGTTCTCTTGGGCTTCTGCAGCTAGTATGATGATCTTTGCAGTTTTCCGAGTCTGAACAGGCAAACATTCTCAGCGCTGATGTTTAAAGGTGTTTATGACAATTGGGCGGCAATGGGCATCATTGGAAGACGCAAAGGATGAAGTTTGCCTAGGGCGTCTCATCTCCTTGTGCAGCCCTACTCCAATGGACTTTCCCTCCAAAATTCAAATTTCCCACCTCAATCACACCAATCCGATTTGAGGACTACTATATACAAAGAACAGACATCCATTGCTTAACTACTTCACCCTGAAGAAAGCCACAGTATGGTGGCTGAAACATCAGTTACAGTTACAAATACACAACATGACCCAGAAAACTGCAAAGATCACCATACTAGCTGCAGAAGCCCATTCCTCTGCTGGTCTGTGCACACCAGCTTCTTTCTCCCTATTGCATACAGCTCCTTTGGATTTCTGCATCATTCTGCACTTTTTTTTTTGCATTACTGCCAAGCATCAGACCATTATTCTAATTTTTGTAGATCTTTTCTCATGTTGTCTACTCTCTCCAAGGTGTCCACTCTGTTGTAAATCTTCATGTCATCAGAAAAAAACCCAAACTTTTCCTTTTAAGTCTTCGGCAATATCACTCACACAGACATTGAGGCCTGCAGCAGTCCACTACTTCCATTTTCCTTTCTTCTGAGTAAGTTCCATTTACCAGCACCCTCTGTCAACTCTCAATTAACCAATTTTTGATCCAGTTCACCACTTTGAGACCCATCCCCAGGCTACTCAGTTTATTCATGTCTTTTATGAGGAATAGTATCAAAGGCATTGCTGAAATCTAAATAGATCAGATCCATTGCAGGCTCTCAATCCAGTTCTCTGGTCACCTAGTCCAAAAAATCAATAAGATTCATTTGGCAGGATTGTCCTTTGTTTATCTTTATATTTATTTAAAACTTTCCATATTACCCTATGCTTGTCAGAATCAGAATAGTTTACACAAACCCAAATGTAAAAAATAATAATGGAAAGGAACACCAATGGAACATTCCTAAAAGGGTCTCCATTGCAAGCAAGGTAATGGCTGTGTGGCTCTGAATACAAGCTCTCTGACTGAGAACTCTTAAAGGGGGTTCGTTTGTTTTCATTTGTTTTTCATTTTTAATAGCTAATTAAGAACATAAGAACTGCTGTACTGGGTAAGACCAAGGTCCATCAAGCCCAGTATCCTGTTTCCAACAGTGGCCTATCCAGGACACAAGTACCTGGCAGGTTCCCAAAAAGGCACACAGGTTCCACAATGCTCATCCCGCGATAAGCAGTAGATTTCCCAGGTCCTTTTTTAATGGTTTATGGACCTTTCATCCAGGAACTTGTCAAAGCCTTTTTTAAAACTTTTACTAATCCTCCAGTAACAAATTACGCATTGAGTAAAAAAATATTTCTCTTATTAGTCTTAAATGGGTTACATTGTAGCTTCATTACGTATCCTCTAGTCTTTCTACTTTTTGAAGGCATAAGCAACCGATCTACCATTCCACTCCATTCATCCATAGATCGGAAGGTTTTCTGGGTAAGTTAAAGATGCTCTCCTCTAGAGTTTCTTTAAATGTTCTCTTGGGCTTCTGCAGCTAGTATGATGATCTTTGCAGTTTTCCGTGTCTGAACAGGCATCAGAGGGGGCAAAAGCAAACATTCTCAGCGCTGATGTCTAAAGGTATTTGTGACCATTGGGCGGCAATGGGCACCACTGGAAGGCGCAAAGGATGAGGTTTGCCTAGGGCTTCTCATTTCCTTGTGCTGTTGCCCCATTACAGCTTCTGCCTCTGTTCAGACAGGCTGATGCAGCCAAGGGACCAGTTCCATGTGCAAGCTGAAGCCTTCATGAAACAAGTAGAGGAGCTCAGAGAAGAAATGCCATGGCTGAGAAGCATTCAAGACAGCGAGAAGTACATTGATGAAATGCTTCTTAAAGCATCCAAGTTCTCCAACAGAAGTGAAGATGGGAGGCTACAGAATGAAGAGAATTTGACACGTGACACCAGAGCTTACAGAATCAACCACCTAACTCCTCCAGCCCTCGAATTGAAGAACCAGTGTGCAGCCCTGGAAGTGGAGGAGGTGAAAACATCCCAGAAAAGGGAAGAACCAGAGCTCAAGCATCCCAAAATTGTGGAATCAGTGACCACAAGGAAACGAAAGGTAGTGGTGGTTGGCAATTCTCTTCTGAGGGGTAATGAAGCATCCATCTGCCAACCAGATTTGTTATCCAGAGAGGTGTGCTGTCTGCCAGGTGTCAAAACTGGAGATGTTATGGAGAGTTTGGCGAGACTCATCAAGCCTACTGACTATTATCCAATGTTGCTTATCCATGTTGGCACAAATGATACTGCTAGGTATCCCTCTGAGCATATCAAAAGTGACTTCTTGGTTCTGGGAGAGAGGGTAAAGCAGAGGTGCACAGGTGGTGTTCTCTTCAATCCTCCCTGGTGAGGGAAAAGGTCAATGAAGAGAAGCTCTCTTCCTGGAGTTGAATGCATGGTTATGTGGATGGTGCCATCGAGAGCGTTTTGGTTTCCTGGACCATGGGGTGATTTTTCAAGGGCTGCAGAGCAGAGATGGTATCCACCTATCCAAGAAGGGTAAAAGTGTTTTCTGCAGCAAACTGGCTAACCTACTGAAGAGGGCATTAAACTAGATTCATTGGAGATGGATGAAGAAAGCCCCCAGGTAAGTGAAAGTTCTTAGGTAAGTAAAATATTAAATACCTCTGTTGAAATGGGTAATAGGGGCAAAATCTGGAAAGTAGTGTGCATAAATGCCTGTAGTATGGGAAATAAGATCCCAGATGTTCAGGCTTTAATGGAAGAGGCTGACTTGGATTTAGTGGCTGTTACGGAGACATGGTTAACAGACAGCCATTAAATAAATTATACTGGGCTATACTTTATTCAGGAAGGACAAGGTAGGAAGAAGGGGAGAAGGAGTGACACTTTTGTAAAAAATAATATTAAAGCTATAGAATTAAAAGAGAGCGAGGAGGCACTGTGGGTTAAATTAGAAAGACAGAACAGGAAATCCATTTGCATTGGTATGATATTCAGATCTCCTTTACAGGAAGATGTGGACAGAAATTTAATAAGACATACGCAATATTGCCATGAAAGGAGAAGTGCTACTGATAGGTGATTTCAATATGCCGGATGTTGATTGGCACACTCCTGCTGCAGTGTAAACTAGAAGTAAGGAGATCCTAGATTCTCTACAGAGAGAGCTATTCTGGCAATTGGTAACAGAATCCACACGTGAAGGGGCCATACTGGACTTGGTGATTACCAATGGGGAAAGTGTTTCTGATGATATGTGGCTCAGTATTAGGACTAGTCATCTGGACTGGTCTGGGAGGATTCAAGGAAAGGAAATTAACAGATACGTTTAAATTTCATTTTCCCTGCTTCCTGGTGGGCGGATAGTGTGGGTTGGTTTGTGTTAATTGATCCATAGATCATGATATCGTTGGCATAGATGTGGACGTTGAGGTTATATAATCTTATGATTGTGCAGTGTGGTCAAAGGTAGAGGTTAAAAAGGAGAGCAGAGAGGGTGGATCTTTGGGGAACTCCCTGAGTCTGCTTATACGGGGTAGAGATGTTTTGTCCAATCTTTATCTTTTAGTGTCTATCTGTCAGGTAGGATGTGAACCATTTGAGTACAGTGCTTTGAATTCCATTGGTGCAGAGATATTGTAGTAGGATTAGGTGGTTTACAGTATCAAAGGTCGATGAGATGTCTAAGAAGATTAATAGGAAGCCTTGGTTGATGTGCTGTATTCCTTGAATTAGGGTATTTATCAAGGTGGTTAGTAGTGTTTCTACTCCATAGTGTGGACGGAATCCATGTTGTTGAGGGTCCAGGAGGTTGTGTCTGTCGATACGGTGTTGGACTGTTTTTTCAATGATCTTGGCTGCGAATGGTAAGCTGGTGATGGGTCTGTATGATGAGGGGTCAGAAGGGTCTAGAGTAGGTTTTTTCAGTGTTGGAAATATGGAGGAAATTTTCAGGTATGTGGGCATGATGCCTTGTTGAAGTATTGAACGAGTGATTTTGGTGATTACTCCACTGAGTTCCTTTTTGGTCATCTTAATCCATGAAACAGGGCAGGGATCCAGAGCAGAGGTTGTTGTGTTTAGAGATGCTATGGTGAAGGAGATCCAGGGATCAGGGTGATAGTTTTCGACAGAGGGTGGGTGAGGGATTTCCGGTTGGGAATGCAGTTTGTAATGTTGAGCCAGTTGTTGGGAGGTGAGCATGATTTCTTTTTTTTCAGTGGATGGTGTTTTAGTCAGATGTTTTATGAAACTGAAGAGCTCTTTTGGTTGATTGCAGAGTTGAGTTGTTTATGTGGTGTTCACATCTAGCTTTGTCTGCTGTGGTGTGGTAGTCATTCAGAAGTCATAGATATTGTGGTCTGTCTTCTTTGTTTTTAGTTTTGCGCCATTTTCATTCATGTTTGTGGAGTTGTCATTTCAGATTGCGGAGAGTTGGAGTGTACCAATCAGTATTAGGTTGCTTCGTGTGAGTGGGTATGGTGGTATTGGTGGCAATGGATGCTTTTCTGGTGATAATGTTCCACTTCTCAATGAGGGTATCGGGATCAGTGGAGTCTTCAAGAAGTTGTAAGAGGGTGTCATGATGAAAATGCTCTTGTTGAAGGTTTAAACCTTCTTATTGATGGATGCTGGCTGTGATTTGTCCTGATGTTCTGTGGGAGGGAGATGTTGCTTATTTTATGATCCAACTATGGGACTGGGTAAACCTGAATAGAGTGTGGGAAGTCTGACTGGGTTGTATGGTCATTGAAGAAAATTAGGGCCAGGGCGTTTCCTTTCACATGTGTGGGGGTGTTTACGAATTGTATTGGGTCCACTGCTGACATTGCTTGGATGAAGGTGTGTGCATAGTTCTAAGAGTTCCTTCCGCTTTTTGATGCAGCTATCACTCTGTCCAGGATCACTGATAGGTCGTTGGGTTTGGAGGTAGGTGTCCTGTAAATGAGGCAGATGGTAGTCAGTTTATTGGTGATGGAGATGGGGTCGAATTCATAGGCATTTTCACTTCAATGGCATCGGAAGTTGAGGTTGTTTCTGGCTATGATCATCACTCCGTCTCCTCTGCGTTGAGTTCTTGGGCATTGGTATACGATGTATCTACTTGGTGTGAGTTGGTTTAATAGCACGTTGTCCATTTTGGAGATCCATGTATCGGTTATGCATAGTATGTGAGGGAGGAGTGACCTAGTGGTTGGGGCAAGGTACCTCAGGCTGGAAGGTCAGGGGTTCAAATCCCATTAGAGGACAACAACCTTGGGCCGGAAGGACTGGGGTTTCTAGTCCCACAGGTGCTCCTTGTGGTCTTGGGCAAGTCACTTAACCCTCCACTGCCCATGTTCCCTGTAAGATAGTTATCTCCAAGTTATAATGCCCCGTTCAATGTAATTTCAGTTTGTTCAATGTAAACTCCCTTGATATCATGAAAGGCAGTATATCAGAAATGTTAAATAAATAAATAAATATCTGTTATGGGATGATAGAAATCTCTAATGATCTGGATTTTTTTCCAGATCGAGCAAGAGTTTGAGTGCACAGTGCAGCGTGTGTGTGTAGGGAGATTTGAGTGAGGTCAGAGCAGTATGCATGGGGGCGTTCTTTATGTGTATTAAGCATCGGGGGATCTTGTATGCGTTGCATGAGTGTAGTATGTATTGGTCGGTGGTTGTTGTGCCATGGTAGGGGTGTGAGGTTTGTGTGCTCTGGAGAGCAGCAGGATTGCTAGGAGCATATAGAGTAGTGGGTATATTGTGAGCATGGCTAGCAGTGGGTTTGCCAATAACTTGGGTTTGGCCATGCAGGTGTGGTGGTCCAGGGCAAAGGGCATGTTGTGGGGTAGGGGGGGATTACCTTCTGGTTGCTGTCTTGGCTGATGCTCTGTGTCCAGAGAGCATCTGTCAAGGGAGAGGCTGTGTGGTGGTATGGGCTTTGTAGAATAGCAGTGATGCTGTGCCTTTCAGCCGGTCAGTGTTACCAGGGGGTCTGGAGACTCATTGCTGATAGCAGGAAAAGGGTGTTGGGATTGCAGTTAGCAGATGTGCTTGTGCAGCGATGGCTGAGGCAGTCTTTATGATGTTGTGACTGGAGACAGACTTTGGTGTTTGCTGTTGTCTTCGCCTGCGGTCCTCACCTAAGGGCCATGCCAAAGGACCCTCTAATAGAAAAGGCGATGGCAAAAGCCAGAAGGATGCTTGGGTGCATAGGCAGAGAAATGGCCAGCAGAAAAAAGGAGGTGATAGTGCCTCTGTATAAGTCTCAGGTGCAACCTCATTAGGAGTATTGTAAGCAGTTCTGGAGACCACACCTTCAAAAGGATATTAAGAGGATGGAGTTGGTGCAGAGGGTGGCTACTAAAATGCTTAGTGGTCTTAGTTATAAACCATATGGGGAGAGACTTAAATATCTTAATATGTATATGTTAGAGGAAAGGCGGGATAGAGGAGATATGATAGAGATGTTTAAATACCTCTGTATTGAATCCCATTAGAACAGTATACCTCAAAATTTGGACCCTCCGTCACCTACGGCCATTACTAGATCCTGTTGACTTTCGCACTGTATTCCAGGCCCTAATCATCCCTCACTTTGACTTTGCAAACATTATCCTACATGGCCTGATTGTTATCTCCAAATGCTACAAATGGCCATGAACACGGCAGCTCGAACCCTTTACGGAGCTTCCAGAAATGAGCATTGACACCCATTCTTAAGCAGCTTCATGGCTTCCTATAGCCAGCTGACTTAAGTATAAGGCCCTTATAATGACTTTCAAAATCCTGCATCACCTATCTGCAATCACCTTTGAAGAACTTGTATAATGGCCACTGGACAACAGAGCTAGGAGGTCAAGCATGGCTAACATTCTTGTCACCCCAGCCTCAGCCAGATATAGCTCTTAACCTGCCAAGCACAGAGCCTTCACATTGTGCGCACCTTCTCTCTGGAACTCCCTCCCTGTCTCAATCCATCTCATATCTGACCTTGCGACCTTCAGAAAGGCAATAAAGACATATCTCTTCCAACTTTACTTCGAACCTCTAGTATAGTCCATGCTGACCCTCCTCCTTTCCACAGCCCAGTCCTACCTACGCATCACATGCCTCCAATTATGTATATAGTTGCCCAAGGTTGTACCCTGACTGTCGCCATTGTTATTATATATAGATTAAGGTTCAATTTGTCTTAACAGCCTGTTTAGTTCTGTTCACATGTTCCATGTAAACCTGTTCTATGTAACGAGTTGTTTTTCTGTAAACCGTGCTGATTTAAAATAGTACGGTATGTAAAAACAAACAAACAAACAAATAAATAAATAAAATGCATAAGAGGATAGCTTCTTTTGATTGAAAGTAAGCTCTGCAATGAGGTGGCATGAGATGAGAGTGAAAGGGGATAGACTCTGGAGTAATATGTGGTAATATTTCGTTATTCCACACATCTACCACTCTCTGTAGTCTCCCAGAGGAGGTAATAGAGACAAGGACAGAATCTGAATTTAAGAAAGCATGGGACAAACACAGAAGATCTCTAAAGGGGAAAAAAGGGCTATAGTATTTGATATGGAAGGGCAGATTAGACAGGACATATAGTCTTTTTCTGCAGACATGTTTCTGTGTTTCAATTCAGACAGGAAAAAGACTGACAGAAAAAAAGAGTAGAGTTAGATAATATGGGTTACTGTTAGAATCTAAAATTTGTTACTGCCCTACCCTGAGCAACCCTCAAAGGCAAGAGTGAAAAAGTGAGTCTTTAGGAGTGTCTTGAAACTTTCGATAGAAGACTCTATGTAAACTATTTTGCCTTAGATCTTGCAACCCACTGGGCTCTAGAAAGTTCACTAGCCTTTTAGCAGTGCCTTATTACTTCTCCCACCAGCAAAGGTTAAGCTTACCAGCCTATAATTGGCCACCTCTTCTCTGTTACCACTTTTTTTGAAGAGAGACCCTATCAGCCATTCTCCAGTCCCATGGAACCTCCCCATCTCCAAGGATCTATTAAACATATTCATCAAAGCCTCTCTGAGCTCTCAATATTCTGGGATGTATCTGATCTGGTCTCATGGCCTTGTCCACTTTCAGTTTTGCAAGCTCTTCATAAACACCTTCTTCCATGAATGGTGTCGGATCTACTCCATTCCCATTAGTACTTTTGTCAGTCATGCGTGGTTCTTCGTCAGGATTTTCTTTCGTGAATACGGAACAAAAGGTATTTGTTTAGCACTTCTGCTTCTTCCTTGTCACTTCCACAAATCGGTCCTCAGCACTTCTGACTCTTGCAATTCCTTCTCTGACAATCTTCCTCTCCCCAATGTACCTGAAAATAGTCATCACCTTGCTTCCCATCTTTAGCCATAATTTTCTTTTGCATGTGCTTTTCCCATCTTGATTTACTCTCTTTGCCTTGACTCTGCCCCCAGCTCTTCCCACTAGCCCCTGTGGCCTTCCCCTCCTGTTCTGCCCATGGAAATCCCATCTCCTGCAGGTAAAAGAGAGGGGAATGGCTGTGATTGTGGCAGACTCCTGTCTGCCCGCAGGAGATTTCACCAAAATTTTGCTTGCAGCCATGATTGCGGCAGCCTTCCCCTCCTGCCCGTGGGGATCCCATCTCCTGTGGGCAGACAGGAGTCTGCCGCGATTGCGGCTGCTCTCTGTGGGAAAAATTATGGTGGGGCCAGGACCAATGTGGCCCACTCTGTTCCAATAGCCCTGACCCTGCCAGGGGCTCCTTCAGGTACTTTCACATTTTACTGGTCAACATTTTTGAAATCTCGGACTTTTGTGTTCGCTGTAATTAGACTTTGTTGTGGCTTTTACCTCAACCACACTGTTTGGCTATCACTGAAGCTAGCAGCAGAATTCCGTATTTTAGAGAGTACAGAGTGTAAGAAATAGAAATGTAGATGCAAGCACTGGAGGGTAAAGGTTGCAACAGGAGCCATTTGGTAGAAGTCGAGAAAGAGGACTGCCAGAGTCTCCGCCAGATCAGACTGCCATGGCAGAAAGCAGGAACCAGTGAATGGATAGCATCTGTGTCTCTTCCATTCTATACTACAAACCTTCAATTCAGCACAGACAGCAACACAAATTGCAAAGTATGTCTATGCATATAGAAAGCACATTTGCAATATCTTGCAAATTGCCAGATTTTTAATCAAATACCTTCTATGGTTTTCTGCAGTCCCAGGCATTTTCAAACCAGCCCCTACATTTCCCTGAGCATTTTCAGCCTGGTAGGCAGTGGTCAGCCAAGCTCTGACTAGAAAATTTGAAAAGAGCCAGAAAGAACCAAGGGCAGCAGCAGGCTGCTTTTGTGTCTGGTAGGTGCAGAGGGCCGGTGTGAGCTTGGGGATGATGTTGCCCAGACTGGTTCCCAGTGCTCAGAAACCACTGGATGCTGCTCTCCACTAAGTTGCCGCCACTACACAGCAATCCCCTATCCCTTCCCTGACTTGGATGCTGCAGAGACACTGAGTGGGGGATGGCAGCTTTGATCAAAGCCCCAGGGAGCCCAACAGCTGAGTGGAGTAGAATGGGTGTGGCAGAGAACAGGAATGCATGATCTGTAATGCAGAGCGGCAATGAAAGTAATCAGATAATATAAAGGCTGTAGATACTCGCCAACAGCAGCATTCATGACCCTGGCAATACTGAGTGAGAGCTCCAGCCAGAGAATAAGACTGTATGCACACATGCATTCTAGGACCAACTTCCTGGTAACAGTGGAGGGATGGGATAGGAGCTTGGGCTAAGGCAAAGCCAAGAGCCTCAAAGGTTGGGGGAGAGGAAGGTGTACACCCTGTCAACTCGGTCATCATCAGACATCTCTGTTCTGCATTTTTGGAGTTACCCAGAGAGAAATGGAGACGTCCCTTAGTCCTTCTGAACCAGCTTCATGATCTATCCATTGATCAGTAATATGAAACCCTATTTTGCATACCAGAACTTGTGAGACACTCCAGCCATTGTTTGTCCTTCAGGTGTGTTTAAGGAGAGCTTACATCTCCATTAACAAGACTGCCCTGCATCCTGGCAGAGATCCACTTTCTTACAACATGTACAGACACTGTCCGACTGTCCCAGCAGCATTACATCACTGGCTACATGCTACATGAATGTGTACATCATCTGAACACACAAACTGTCTTTTATATATAGTGGGATAGAATAGCAACACAATACTTCTTGGCATCTGGTTCCTATTGAATGAAGGGACTGCATGGGATTTAGTCAAAGCGGAATTTATTTATGTATTTAAAAGATTTGTAGTCTGCTGATCCAATGTAATTAGAAACATACAACACAGAGGATCTCTAAAGGCAAAAAGTGGACTGTTGTAGTTGTTATGGAAGGACAGACTAGATAGGCCATGTGGTCTTTTTCTGTCGTCATATTTCTATGTTTCTAATTGTAAAACATAAAAACAAATGACATAAAAAAAGTAACAATAAAATCTCATGGCACAATCAGTTTACACCTGCCTCTTCGCAATTTAAATGATAGGTGATGTCTAAAAGCTTGGAAATAGCAGCGATTTCTCTCCAAAGCTGTCTGACAGTACAGGGGGAAACTGAACATTGTTTCCAACTCTTCTCCTCCCTCATCTGATCATGCTCTCCCTTTCTGCTTTTCATTATATTGAAAAATATTCTAATTGCCAGGCTGAATGCTGATGTACTGTTAATACAGCAGAATGTTGAAAAGAATTATATATAGGGGCTCGAAAATCTGTCTGACTAGAGTCAAAGTTATTCTCCAAAAACTGAACAGAATAGGCCAACATTTGGTACAAGAAAGAATCAGGGAAAAGACACAAGACTGAAAACGGGCTGTATTGGACCAAAGGTTCCAGAGAAATAGTCCCCCCCAAAAATGGCTCAGTGCATTCCTATAGAAAAGGCAATTGCAGCAGCTACAGAACCTGTTCAGTAACATCTAATGGCTAGATAAATTACACTTCGTTTCATTTTTCTTTCCCACCCAATTGAATTTTGTAAAAACATGCCTCCCCGAAGGGGCTCAATACTCAGTCAGATACACACACACACAAACTCCCACCCTTCCACAGGTTCAACTAACTTGACTATCTTTTATACTTCAACAAATAGAAGGGGTGACTTGCATGAAGCGGCGGGTGCAACCCTAAAAAAGGCATAGAGGGGGTGAACTGCATGGAGCACCTACTCCAGACACTTTATTGGGAAGACCAGATGGGCCATGCTGGTCTTTATCTGCTGTCATATACTATGTTACTACTAAGCTGCAGGACAGTACTATAAAGTTTCTCTCCCTTCCAAGGGAATGAAAAGAAAGTCTCTTGCAGATGAGTTCCAGCTCTGCTTTATATTTTCTTCCCTTCTATATACTGTTCAAATTTGTTGTTACCCAGCCTTGCAAAATTTATGATATATTATTTTATCCATGTCTGCAGGGCTGGACTTAAAATTAGGAGCACCATAGGCAACCAGGCAGAGGGGGTAGGGGGGAGCACCATCCTACCCCCTTTCTCTGCCTCCCGATTGCACGATCTTCCCATTGACCCCTTTAACTTGCTGCTGTTTTGAAGAGTGAATGGCCGTGGCAGCAATGCATCTCCAGGAAGTGATTTCAGCACAGGGCCTGACTGCCCTTGAGCCCCTCCATTCCTTCCTCTTATGTTTTCTATGACCATGGAAACTCATGCAAGCGGGTGGGTGGTCTCACGGTCAGGCTCTGAGCTGAAGTTACTTCCTAGAGAGGAGATGCATTTGTGGCTGTTTACTCTTCAAAACATTGGTGTCACAATGCAGGGCTGAATCAAGGAATGACGACAATTCAGCACCTATCAAATTTGCTACCAGAGAGTTGCCTATATCTAAATCTATGCCTGCATGTAAATTTACCCAGGAAAAATCTCTTTTTTAACCAAACACAGAACTGCCATAGCTCATTACACTGCCTTGGATGCTTCACAAAATCTTTTTCTCTTGGATAAGATGACCAATGTACTGTAGACATTCAGCCTACAGTGTCTAGATTGAATCTGTTGTTGCTGAGTCACTCCCAACTCTCAGTGACCCTATGTTTTTTACTCCTCATCTCCTCCTTCCTGTTCTTGATTTGGGCTTGATAAGGGTGCCTAATGTTTTTATATGTCTATTATTTATTACTGTTTTTATTTTATTTTATTTATAGTGTTCCTTCCCTTGCGTTCCATAATGCCTCTATTAATGTATATTTTCAATGGGTTGTTTTGGTTTTAGTTACATTTATTATTTTTTTATTTTTATATTTTTTTATTACATTCTCTTATTGTTATTTATTGATTTTAATATTAATGTGTTTATTAATTATTACTATTATTATTTATTAATATTTGTTTGCAGTTCCCAGCCCCCTGAAGAAGGCCGAAATGCATCAGGGTTTTTGTTGAATTAATAAAGCACTTGTGACCACCACATACTACCCGCTGTTTGTGTTCCTCAAGAATTGAATGAGAACCAGAGGACCTATGTCAAACTTGCTATTTCTTACTGCCATATGGCAATGTCCACGACGTAACACTCTTCAGTTCCTTAGTAACTACGTAACCATCTCTTTAACCTATTGAAATATGTCTGTATCTATAAGACCACATTATAATAGCTTCATGGAATGTGGGAAACTTGACATGATTTGCCCACACACCCACAACATAAAAGGGTAATTTTACAAAGCTTTTTCCAATAGTAACGGCCATTTTACACACAGAAAAGGGTTTTTATGAAACTGCACACATGCATAAAAGGCAAGTGCATGTCAATCTCTGTGTAGGCGGTCCCAAGGCATGGCTGGTTTGGCCCAGTTCATACCACGGGCCACGTTTACCGAACCGGGCTGAAAATGGTACCTGATGCCGGCACTGCACTGGCGTGAATCCCCCCCCCCCCCCCCCCAGCCAGTGGTTTGATGGCATTGGAGGACCGTGGCATTGGGGGAAGCCCCCAATGCCATCAAACCACTGGTGGGTGGGGGGGGGGATTGAGCCACTGGGCCACCAGGGAGTTGCTGCACTTCGGTGGCAGCCAGCGGCCCAAGCATATGGCGCTGGCAAAACAAATGCATGCCATGCTGCCATCTGCTCGGTTCTTTCAGTGGCAGGATCAATCCGAACTGGTTCCTGTTCGGATTGAATCCCACCACTGTCCCAGAGGTGTAGTTTGAAAGAGCCAGGACTGGTAGAAGGGTATTGGGCACCCTAAGTGAACCTCCCTGAGGTCATTACAAAACCACCCCTCCCACAACAATTCTGTAAAAATGCATAACTGGACATAATACTTTTAAATATTAAACTTTGCTTTGCATATATATGTGTGTGCCTGCTCTTCCTGCAGGAACATGAATGTGCTGAATGTTTGAGTTTGTGTGGCTGTCAGGATTTATTGTTTTGCTTTGACTGATGCTGCTGAACTTTGCTACCCCTTAGAAGATTCTGTCCTAGGCGACCGCTTAGTCTTGCCTAATGGTTAGGCCAACCTTGGATAGAGCGGAGGTAGCGCTGAAATGTGCACATATATTTTATAAAATATACATGTGTATGCATAGAGTACACACATAAATATACACCTTCTTTGGAGTACCTGTAAATATGTGCATCAGAACTTGTGCTTATTAAGAATGGATCCGGGAGCCTATTTTATAAGGACACATAGTGCCTCTGATACCTTTTAAAATAGGTACCTTTTTGGACCTCACATATGTGCCCTGTTATAAAATCAAGCCCCAACAGAGAGAATCTGAGAAAACATTAGAAGAAAATAACCATTTGACCCTCCCCCAGTCCTGGCTCTTCCTACTGTACGATCACAGGTTGTAATTAATCTGTAGTCTTTTCCTTCCCTTGCCTTTCCTACCTACCACTAAATTTCCTTTGTCTATACCATGCATGCTTAAATTCTGCCAAATATTTTGGCTACTGTACCATCTTCTGGAACATTTTGGGGGTCATTCTGAACCACGAATATGCTGGTTAGATGTGCCGGTAGATGTCTATCCCACGAAAATGGGTAAAACCTATTCCGAACCAACCTCTTTCCACACATCTAAGTCAATTGCATGGGGATCTCTGAACGTGGGTGGGGATGGGCGGAGCACGGGTGTGGCCAGCCATGGAGACATACAAAGCGTATTCCGAAGACAAACGTGTATATCCCTGCGGACGCTGATGTTATTCCTGCAGAAACATGGAATAAGGGCTGCACTTAGAAAATATCCTGCTCCCCACTGCACTGCATCCCATACAGATAAATGCCTGTGACAAATATGTTCTGCACTGGTGTGTCTGCAGTCCGGAAAGCCACATGATATATTTATAAAGGACATGAAGCAGAGGGGCAGGACAGGGGGTAAGGTAGGGAAACAGAATTAAACACCCCCTACTGTAATAACAAGATCAGCAATAGTATAGATTCTGGCTGTGCTGACAGGGGCTGATTGTGATAAAGGATCAAAGCTTGGGTTCCCAACAAGCCCCATGTCCTGAAAAAGAGGATTGCTAGTGTAGCCGCTGACCCCATAGCTTAATGGTGTACCAGCTGCTATAAACAGGTGCAGGGCAATATATTGGCAGAGGTATGTGATACTGCCCATAGGGGAAAGTGTGTGTGTGTGTGGTCTGCGTGTTGCACAGGAGTATCTGGTGTGTCCATCCGCATATCTGGGGGCAATGGAATGCCTGGACATTACCTTGGCTGTAGGGATGTTCATGGCATCATCAGGTACCAATCTGTATGGGCAGGAGACATCCAAACAGGCTCGCTCTATCCCCATGCTAGAATGCATCCCTGTCACTACTAAGGGACCCTCAGGATAGGGGGATGCAACACCCACTACTGCTCATACGTGTGGTGCCATGAGGCACACACAGCGCTGCACATAACAGATGGTGCTTGCCAGACTGAGTGTACCATCTAGCCTGGACAGACAAAACAGCGGCTGTGAACAAGGTACTTCCAGGGGGGATGGTCAGGGTCCACAGGGTTGCTTTGGTGGATCTGACCCAACAGTGGCACTGATGGGGTGTGTGCTCTGCCTGGCTTAGAGAGGGGCCAGGGACAATGCATGCCATAAGGATTCAGTTAGTTTATAATGAGCTGACGGAGCATCAATATGCAGGGAGTGATGTCTAGGGTTGCCAGTAGAAAAGGTGTTATGGATACAGTCCATCTGACAGAAAAGCGGTGTGTGTGGAGGGCACTGTGGATGAGTTGGAGGAGACTGGTAGTGCAGAGTAGCAGAATGTGTGCCTCCCTAGGCCAGAGGCATGGATGGGGCATATACTCATTGCCCAGTGGGTATTGTGCATCATTTGGAATACTGCAGGGTTAGTGCAGGATTCCATCGACCTGGTGGGGGTCCATCCCAGCAGTGTCAGGCATATTGGCAGTGATGACAAGGCATGGCTCACCAGAGCAGGTTCCTAATGCCATGTACCATTTGCTGCACAGTATGACCCAACACACATGTTCACCTGTTCAGTCTTGTACACCTTCTTGGGGTACACTGGGTTTGGTGTGGTTCTGGGCACAGGGGGTCTGGTAAATGGTCTGTTTTGCAGCAGCTGTCCTTTCCCATCGGTTTTCATGTCCGGTGGACTTTGGGGAGGCACATTTTTCTCAGGGGCATGGCATTCGTGGGTATATCATGGAGACAGGTAATATCCTACACATTCAGTGGCACAGAATATGGTGCACTTGGGGATGTCTAAACAGCCTCCGGCATCCATGGCACAAAGCAGGCTGCATGGGCTTGCACATTCACGCTGCACATGTCTATCTCAGGTATTCCATCCCTGCAGGGCACATGCAGGCCTGTGCATTTAGAATCGTGTTCCCGGTGTGCCCGTTTTGATTTTAGACGTGCGTCGATCCTGCATGCCTGACACAGAATGACCCCCTTTATGTTCTGATGTTCATTGCCACTGTACTGAAAAATAATTCATATTCATATAGATTTTTCCTCCCTTCAGCTTCATATGATGCCCCCTTGTCCTTTTTAACTTTAATTTTATTGATAAAGCTACTTTCTAATATTTTGTTGATTCTGCTTTATATTTGAATGACTTTATCCTTTCTTCTAGAGAATGGGCCTGATATTCAAAGGGCAGTTACAGGGTTTATGGTCCTGTAAACCGTATAACTGCCGCTGAGAGGAATATCCTCGATTAAGAGTAGTTACCTATAACAGGTGTTCTCCAGGGACAGCAAGAATCAGTCCTCACATATGGGTGATGTCAGCGCCAAATGAGCCTGTGTGGAGCATTTCCCCAACTTTCAAAGAAGGCCTTTGGGACATGCTATCATGCATGCGTGGTCTCCTTCAAGCCCAAGGGTGCCATCTTGCTCAGTCAGATTGCATAGCTAGGATACTAGTAAAAAAAACTAAAACAAGGTAGGGAGGCAACTCCCAGGGGAGGAGGGAGGGTTGTGAGGACTGATTCCTGCTGTCCCTGGAGAACACCTGTTACAGGTGAGTAATTACGCTTTCTCCAGGAACAAGCAGGAAGTCAGTCCTCACATATGGGACTCCCTAGCTCCAGGCTGCCGAGGACAGAACCATGAGAGCACCAATGGCGACCAATGGGGTAGCCGTGAGTTGCAGAAGATGAGTCGTCCCCCTTGAGAGACTGTGCAGGACCCTAGCGTCCAGCGGCACTATCATTCCAGTAACCTGAACACAGAAGAGTTGGAGGGCAGGAGTTGCCTACACACTGAGAATATTATGGAGTACTGCCTGGCTAAATGCACTGTCCCTGCAGGACTTGCTCTCCAAGCAGTAGTGAGCTGTGAACATATGAATTCAAGACCATGTGCAGATCTCCATCACCGGCACTGAGTACAGGTTGGCAAACGATGTGATCATCGATTTCACACAATGTGCTGTGATCCGGTGCTCAAGGGAGAGGCTAGCTCACTAGTAGGCAAGGGCAATACAATCTGTCACCCAAGTGGACAGAATTTGCTTAGTCACAGGGAGCCCCAGTCTGCTGGGGTCATAAGACATGAAAAGTTGAGGAGCTTTGTGATGGGCCTGAGTCTGCTGTATGTAGGTCAGGGCCTGTTTGCAATCCAGTGTATGAAGTACTAGTTCCTCCGGGTTGGCATGAGGCCGCGGGAAAAAGATGGAGAAGACCACCTCTTGGTTAAGGTGAAAGGAGATACCAGCTTTGGGAGGAATTTGGGATGCGTGCGGAGCACTACCCTATTCTTGTAGAACCTTGTATATGGTGGATCCACCACCAGGGCTTGGAGTTCACTCACTCTTTGAGCAGACATGAGGGCCACTAGGAAGGCTACCTTCCAAGAAAGGTACCACAGGTGGCAAGTGGCCAAGGGCTCGAATGGTGGTCTGGTGAGTTGTGACAGCACCATGTTGAGGTCCCACTCTGCCACCAGGGGGCGGAGAGGGGGCTTGGATAATAGGAGGTCCCGGACGATGCTGGAGATCAGGGGCTGGCCCAAGAGTAGTTTTCCCTTGATAAGGTGGTGGTGAGTGGCTATTGCACTCAGATGGAGTTAGACTTCAGCCCGGTGTGCAACAGGTGCAGTAGGTACTGGAGTACTAATTGCACACGGCAGGAGAAGGGGTTTTCCCTCCTTTCCGCACACCAGGCAGAGAACCTTCTCCACTTGAAGGCATAAGCCCGTCTGGTGGAGGGCTTTTGGGAGGCCAGTAGGATCTGCTTGACTTCTCTCAGAAGACTGAAAGGGGCCAGTGCTACCCTTTCAGCAGCCATGAGGGGGTCCCCCTCCTAGGACAGGAGGTCTGGGGCTCAGCCCAGTGGTACTGGGAGTGCCACCGACAGGCAGAGCAGCAGTGGAAACCAAGGCTGCCTGGCCCACCTAGGGGCAATTAGTATAACTGACGCCCTCTTGCTCTGGACCTTGAAGAGGGTCCTGGTGACTAGGGCAGTTGGTGGGAACGCATAGAGTAGACCATTGGACCACAAGATCAGGAAGGCATCTGCTGCCACTCTCTGGGTGCGGCTGATGTGAGCAGTAGCGGGGCAGCTGCATGTTGTCCGGAGAGGCGAATAGGTCCATCACGGGCCTGCCCCAGAGGTGAAAGAGCCATTATGCCACCCTGGGATTCAAGCACCACTCGTGTGGCCAAAGGACTCTGCTCAGCTTGTCTGCTCGGCAGTAGTCCTGACATAGGAGGTAAACTAATCGCAAGAGTATGCTGTTGTGGGCTGCAAAGAAGAGGAGAGTCACTGCCTCCTGACAGAGGGAGTATGAGCCCATGATCACCTGCTTGTTGATATAAAACATGGCAACCTGGTTGTCCGTCTGGATCAGTACGGGCCAGTGTCGCAAGTAGTGGCAAAATGCTCGTAGGGCCAGGAAGATTGTCCTGAATTCCAGGAGATTGATCTGTAGCAGTAATTCCTCCTGAGCCCAGCTGCCCTGTGTGCGATGATCCCCACAATGCACCCCCCAACCCAGGAGGAAGGCATCTGTGGTCAGGGTCCTCTGAGGCATAGGTGCCTGGAAGGGCATTCCCGCCCAGAGGTGGTGCAAGTTCCGCCACCAGTTGAGGGATTCTGCCAGTTGGCAGGTGACCCTGACCCTGTCCCGTAGCCTGTCCATGGCTTGAGTCCACTGTGAGCAGAGGCACCACTGGGCTGTCCGCATGTGCAAGCGGGCTGAGGCCTCGTATAGCCCAGTAGGCAGAGGAGGAGATGAGCTGACACTGACTGGCGGTGTTGCCCTTCTCCTGCCAGTTGTCTGAGGCATTCTGCTCTTTCCCTGGGGAGGATGGCTTTGACCTGCAGTGTGTCCAGCTGAACACCTATGAACTCCAGGCTTTGGGCTGGAGAAAGGTGGGATTTGGGGTAGTTGATGACAAACCCCAGGTGCTGCAGAAGGAAGGTCGCACACTCTGCACCCTGACTGACCTCTGAGGCTGCGCACCCCTGATTAACCAGTCATTTAGACAGGGGAAGATGAAGACCCCTTGTAGGCGCAGGTGGGTGGCCACCACTGCCAGGCATTTGGTAAAGACTCTTGGTGAGGAGGCCAGGCTGAAGGGTTGCACTCTGTACTGGTAGTGCCCTCCTCCTTCCAAAAACCTAAGGTACTGCTTGTGGGAGGAGTAGATTAGGATGTGTGTGTACGCATCCTTTAAATCCAAAGAGCACAGCCATTCTCCCTGGTGGAGATAAGGCAGCACTATTCCAAGGGAGAGCATCTTGAACTTCTCCCTCACCAGGAACTTGTTTATGTTTTGCAGATCTAGTATGGGCCTGAGGCCCCCAGTTCTCTTTGGGACAAGTAAGTATCTGAAGTAGAAGCTTTTTCCCCATAGGTGCTTGGGTACAGGCTCTACTGCATTATCCCTGATCAGACCTGCAAGCTTTGTGAGCAATAGAGTCTGGTGAAGGAGGGGTCGCACCAGCTCTCCTGGGAAGAACCTGGGTGGTATCTGCTGTAGGTGAAGGAGGTATCCCCCTCTTATCACTTGCAGGAGGAGGTATCCCTCTCATCTCTTATCACTGATCTAAGGTGAAATTAGCCCATCTGTGGTGTGCCAGGCACCCCCCTATGGGCTGGTAAAAGTCTCCCGGGGAGGGGAGGCCTTGCCCTGGGAGTCAAAAGCTCTCCCCGGGTTGAATGGGAGCTGGGGCCTGGAGCTTCAGTGCCTTTGCCTTCTAGGCTCTATAGCCTTGCCTCTTAGGGTGAGAACCTTGTTGCTGGCCCGAGAAGGGCTGGTGACTCTGTGCAAAGGGACCCTTTTTCCTCAGGAACAGGGATCTTTTCCCTGATGGTTTCTTGCGGGGAAGGAATGAAGTCTTTTTAGAGAACCTCTGCTGAGTCACCACATTGGCCTCGATCTCAGTCACCTTGTTGGCCATAGGTTTGTCAAACAGGTTCTCGCCGGTGCAGGGGACATCTAGCAGCTTGTCTTGGACTCATTGCTTGAGGTTGGAAGACTGCAGCCAGGCTTGGTGACGGGCGCTAATGCCAGCTACTGCAACTCAAAGCCGTCATAGTCTGCTCAGAAGAGGAACTTGGAGCAGTCCTTGATCCCAGAGGTCAGAGACTGGAACCGTTGGAGGGGCTCCCCAACAAGGCCCACTGAAAACCCCAACAGCTGCTGGGTTAGAGCTTTCAGGTACATACCTATGTATAATTCATAGATTTGGATCCAGCAACCCAGCATCGAACCCTGGTAACACTTGCGCCCGAGGGCATCAAGGGCTCTAGCCTCCTTTCCGGGAGGGAACAGAGGAGTGGGTCTTTTGGCTCTTGAGTTTTTGCATGATTGACTCGACGTCCATGGAGTTATGTGGGAGCTGGCATTTGTGGAACCCCAGGTATTTCTGGATGCAGTACATGGCATCAAGGCACCGGCTCACCTCCGATACCAAGGCCGGTGTCTCCCACATTCTAAGCAATAGCCGGTCGAGGATCGGCTGCAGGGGCACCATGAGGGTTTCCTTGGGTGAAGCCTTGTATTGAAGGATCTCCAGCTCCTCGGTGTGCGGGTCTTCCTCCGCCTCAGTCTGCACCGAGAGGGCTCAGCCATGTCCTTGACAAAGTCATGGAAGGCCACATCCTCTGGAGGAGAATGACACCAGGGAGACGGATCTGAAGGAATATCTCAGTGCCGCTTGGTTTCCAGGGATGCCTTGTTGTCAGTCTCCCACTCAGAATTGAGTGGTGACGACGAATCCGAAGCCCCGTGATTCACTGCCTTGAAGCTGGTGCCAAGGGGTCAGTGGTCTCTGGAGGACCTGGGGTCCTAGTCGCAGAAACTAGCTGGGGAAGATTGGATGCCTAAGGAACGGGACCGGGACTTCAACTGGCGCCGAGGGCTTACCCGAGGCTAGTGGCACTCAGAGCTTGGCTCGATGACTGGGGACTACCTCATAGTCGGGGGACCGGTCATCGAGGCAAATGATGCGGATGAACCAGTCATCATTGCCTGCTGCAAGGCCAGAATAACAGTGATGTTCTGCTCCAGGGCCGAATTCTGGTTTCCAAGCCAGAAGGCTCCGTGGCTTTCAGCACAGGCACCGAGGATCTCAGACCCGGCGCCGGCACTCTCATGAGTGCATCCTCAATGAAGACTATGGCCTCGAGGAACCTCATACGTTCTCTGCCGGCCAAGGAATCCTTCTTGAAAACCTTGGTAGGGTGCTTCTCTGAGTCGCTCAAGTCTCTCCAGGTGGTTTTACTGGGTTTCTCTGGTGCAACTTCGGCAGACTTTGAGGACTTTTTCTTCTTCTTCTCTGGGTCCGAGGTCTTCTCGGAGGAGCTGCCACTGCGGGACTCTGAGGACATTCGGCCCTCACAGGAAGTGCTGGGCTTGCAGCTCGGTGTCGGGGAGACCGGAGTCGAGTCGGACCTGGGGAATGTTTTTTCCTGAAACTCTGACCTCTCTTTATTGGTCTTAGGTGTCATGGCCTGGCACAGGTTGCAGGAGGTGCTGTCATGGTCTGGGCCTAGGCAGCGCAAGCAGCAGTCATAGGTGTCGGTCACCAACATAGTTTGACTGCAACGGTCACATTTCTTGAACCCACTGGGGGACATAGTGGGGAACACTCAGATGGGGTCGATGACCCCCAAGCGAATAAAGGCACGAATGCCAGTTGAGGCAAGCCTCAATCAAAAAAAGGGGCCAAGAACAGCGTTGAGGTCAGCGCTGGCTCGAGGCGGGAAGAAGAACCGGTACGCAAACCGGGAAAGCTAACTTTTTTAAAGGATAATTAGCAAGGATTTTTCTGGGGAAATAAGACAGATGTCTGTTGGGCTCTGCGGAAAAAAGGAGACTGAGCAAGATGGCACCCTTGGGTGGGAAGGGGTCCATGCATGCGTGGTAGCATGTCCCAAAGGCTTTCTTTGAAAGTTGGGGAAATGCTCTGTGCGGGCTCTGTCGGCGCCGACGTCACCCATACGTGAGAACTGACTTTCTGCTTGTTCCTGGAGAATCTCCCTTACACACCCCAATACTAATCACTTAGCATTGAGGTGTGTTGGGGCGTTTCGGAGAGAAGTGGAGGTGGTGACAAGCAATAACCAGGCAACAGCGATATTACAGCTGCCCGGTTAGCGACCTGCACCAAAAAGATATTCTAGGAAAACCCTCCCCTATCTTTAAGGTGCAGGAGTTAACCAGGCAGCATGCAATATTGATACTGCCCAGTTAACCTCTGGCATGTGCGGCAAAACCCAGATATTCAATGTTGGGGCCGCATATGACCCCGGCATTGAATATCCGGTGTTAGATGTGCCTGCCAACCCCTATGTGCCACAGCAGCGCATAGCCTGCCTAATTGAATATCAGGCCCTATATCTTTAGTTTCTCTACACGCTAGATATTATAAATAGCTTTTCCTTGTTGGCCCCTGTAATATTCCACCCCCCAGGTTTTTGAGGTTCACATGTAAATTGATTGATGTTTCCTCAATGATACAAAGATCACTGCTAGTTAATCAATACAAATTTACAGTTCAGACTTGAATTAAAATAGAGCAGCTTCATATATCCCTACATCCTGCCGTAGATCCTCACACATTTTCCTACAAGCATCCATCATATCCAAACATAGTTCCAGTTATCCACCCAAGCTTACTTACCTTTCTCTCAGGTCGTCATCCTCTCCTCCCCAGCCCCAGTAGTTATTGGAGAATCCATTTACTTTGGCAAACTGGTCCATGGTCATTGCTGTCACACCACCAAAATATCCCTTATACCGCAATCTATGATCACAAAGAGAAGCAGAAAAATACACCAAAAGAATAAAAACTGAGAAGAAAAAGGAACAAGAGGAAAGTCTGCTTATGGCTCCAATTTGCATTTCCTATGTACATTTAATCCAGTATAGATATTCTAAACTTTCCTTATTAGACTTAAATGGGGTAACTTTATAGTCCTTTTAGAATGTACATATGTGGTAATGTGCACATGTAAAATTGCTGCAAGCGTAAAAGTAGACATGATGGAATGTGCATGCATATTTTCATTGTAGTCTTTGCCAACGTCACAGTCTGGACAAAGTGCATGCGCAGATTATGAAATTCCTTCATTTACAAGCATGCTTCCATAATGTTTTGTTTTGTTTCTTTTTAAGTGCTATCAAGTCAGTGCTGACTCCTGGTGACCCAGCAGCCCCTGGGTTTTCTTGGCAAGGTACAGTATGACTGAAGTAGATTGCCTGGCTTTTTCTTCTAAGACAAGGGAGGGTAAAGTGACTTGCCCAAGGTCCACAAGTAGTGCCAGTAGGAATCATGTAGCCACACTGTGTGCAGGCTTTATAGACACCTGCCAACCCACTTAACCTAGGCTCCTGGTTATAAAATTTCTGAAGATTTGAGCAAATCCAGTTCTTTGATGGATACTTCAAACATTCATTGGAATGGAAGGTGGAGACTAGGACAGAACTGAATACAGATTTGCATATAGTGGAGGCAGTGCAAGCAGATATAACTCATGCATATTCACTGTGGATATCCTGCAAACCAGACTGGCTAGGAGGTACACCAGGACTGGGTTGAGAATCACTGATTATTCTATTTCAGTCAGTTTTAAAGGGACCTTTTCATCAAATTAAGCTCAGGCACTCTACAAATTCATACAATATAAATGAAAACAACATCTCAAAACATGAAAATGTACTATAACAAAAGTAATAATAAAATCCAAGGGCCCGATTTTCGAAGGCATTTACATGGGTAACTGACCTAGTTACCCATGTAAATGCCTTATCCAGGATTTTCGAAGGGCCCTTACTGTAGACAGTAATCCTGGATATGTCCCTAACGTGCACAGATGCTATGCGGTTAGCATCAGGGCGTGTTCTGGAGCAGAGTAGGGGCGGAGGAAAAGGCTAATTTAGTAGCACCAATTTTCAATGCTATCTGCTTAGCCCTCTGCAACTGAAAGATAGGCAAGGTTTTTCCATAGTACCACCCAGTTCAAAATCAAGCCCCAACTCAATAAAACATCATGAAATTCAGGAAAGAAGATGATGCAAAGCAATTTAATATATCCTAAATTAAAATCATGAATAAGTACATGAAACTTTCTTAATGGCAAACTGAAAATCATAAATATAAAACAGTAGTAACAACAGCAAGGCAAGAATGAGAGAGCAGAAAGGCTGATTTATTTATTATTTATTTATTACAATCTTTTATATACCGCGCTATTTGGTATCAGCGCGGTTCACATACAACAACATCAACAGAATAACAGGCTATTCCGTGTTTACAGCAAACAGGTACATAAACTTGGGTAACATAAGGTTACCTTTTATATAATCATGTTTGTAATAAGTTATCATGACAACACAAAAGTCCTAGTAATCTTACTGAGAAAGTGGGAGAGGCTATTTGAAGATAAGGCATGTCGCTTATTTGGGGGGGGCTTTTGTTGGGGGTAATGTTTGGTGGGTAGTATATGAGGAAAAGGTGATATTTAAGTGATGATTTTATCCCAAGTCACACTAAGGGGTATGTTTACTAAGCAGTCTTAAAGTGCGCCCGGCAACGTTATCGGGTGATAAGGTACCTTATTCCCGATGAAGGCGCATTACCGGGCGATAAGGTACCTTAGCGCGCGATAACGCGTGCAGCGGCGCAAATGAGCGCTGAGGGTGGAGAAAGGCTCCCGGAGGAAGGCTCCCCAGAGGCGGAGAGAGAGGGTCAATGGGCAGAAAGTGGGAGGGGAGAGGCTCCCTGCACACTAACGCTGTGGATTCCGGGGCTGAAAACTAACGCCAGTGAAACCCTGGCGTTAGAGCAGATTTAAAGGGAAAAGAAACCATTTCCGTCAACAATGTACAGCAAAACCAGGGAAACTTACAAAAAGTGATAAGTGTGATACATGTGCACAGAACAAAAGGGCAAATAAACATTGAAAATGACCAGAAGAAAATGTAACAAAAACATGACCAAGCTGGGCAATAGCGATATTAATGGGAAACATAAAAAAACACTACCTAAAAAGCTCCAAAAAAAAGATATTAATTTTGAAAGGGTCTATGCTCTGTCCCCATACAAGGTGAATGATCCCACAGTGAAATAGCGCTGATCAGGGTTTTCCCTTTCCATTGGACAGGTTTCCTATGGCGTGCACATGTTCCGCAACAGCAGGGCGGGCATGTCGGAGCGGGCAACTGGACAGATGCTGGAAAAGGGGACATAGAGGGCTGCAAGCGGCACATGCTGTGGTGCAGCTGGGCCACAGTGCGGACTAGGGTGATGCCTAGGTGGCCCATAGGAATGCTGAAACAGTAGAGCAGCCAGACAGCAACTGATGAGGGCCCAACATGGGCACGAGTGTGTTTCCCACAGTATCACAGGGGATGGTACCCAGCAGGTACCCCCAAGGGCACAGAACATTGGCAGGCGGTGCTGGGGGGAAGCGTTGACAGCTATGCAGGCACCCCTACCCCAGAACCTGCACCATAGGCAGCCGCCTACCGGCACACTGGATGGCCTGAAACTGCGCACCACCAGCACCACCAGCAGAAGAGCATGTCAGCATGGTGGCAGAGGGGTACTGGTGGTGGAGGGGGCAGTGGCAGCTGCCCACAGCAGGCCATGACCTAGCCCTGTGTAGGTGGGTGCCATGCACTGCAACAGACAGGCCCTGTCTAACGAACAGTCATGCTATCCCCAGGGAATGCACTGTCTCTGTGGAAACACGGTGGTGCAGTACACACAGCCAGTGTGTTCAGGAGCAGGTCACAGGTTCAAGTCCCAGCTGTGGTTCCTGCCAACCCAGTCCCCATATTTTACCCACTACTAAAACGTGCTAATACAGATAACGTAAACATGCAGATAACGTAAACATGCCCAAAATGCCTACATTTTACCCTACAGAGCAGACACCATAAACATGTGCATTACCTAGAGCAGAGTCTCCCAAATGCAGTCCTGGAGGGCCAAACACCATTCAGGTTCCATGCTGCCTCTAATAAATATAGCTGTGCTGCATTTCTATGCACCGCCCCCATGGTATGCAGATGTATCTCATGCATATTCATTAGGGACAGCATGAAAACCCGAACAGTGCTTGGCCCACCAGGACTGGAGTTGGGCACCTCTGCCCTAGAGCAGCGGCCAACAGGGGCAGACACACCTGCACCCACAGGCTCCATTATACAAAGCCTCCTGGAGAGGCAGGATGTTGGGCCCTGCGTGCATCTCCCAATACTAGCACTTGCATACCTTAGCAATGCCACCCCTAAACCTTGGAATACGGTACACATATATTAAACGGTTGCTATGATTACTGGCAGATAGCAATTCCTAAGTTAAGCACAATCTGCTCATTAAGCTGTATCATAGCAACCTCTCTGATGTCTGTGGAGTGTGTTTCAGGTCTGGTGTCTGACCGTGTTTACCACCCTGGGGAGTGATCCCAACAGTATTGCATACCATAGCCATGCCTGCACTGTGCCCAGGACTGGTGCGGTGGCCAGGGCTGCCAAAAGCCTCTATTGTTGCACAATGCTGGCATAGGTGTGGGAGTGTGTGTCTGTCTACCCAGTGTGTGGTGGCTGCCAACAACTTACTCAGCCCACACTGCTGGCACTGTTTCCAGTGTTAGCCTGCCAATGTGCATAATGAGGAGCAAGGTACTGTGGGTATAGCCCGGACGGGGCAGCCTGGGCAGGATGCATCTGCACAGGGCATAGAGCAATGGCTGGGACATTGTAGTGCCCGGCCACCACCTGCACGGACAGGGTGGCCACAGCATCTCCTGCTGGGAGGGCACTCTCACCCTGACTGAGCAGTGACCATGTCATGGCTAGGTTCCCCCATAGTGCTATATGGTATTTTTCATCAGTGATATTTATGGGTTCTCTCTTCTGGGGCTAATCACTGACTTATCCGCTTGGTGGGTGTGCTCACACCCCAGTTCTGGGTGCACACATCTCCAGGAACATGCACTGTGAACTAGCTAGCAGACTGTCTGCAGTTATATGTGTATGGCTGGAACACCTTGCAGGGTGCAGTGGCTGGTGACTCACTGTGCTTGCTGCTGGAGAATGTCAGATGGGGGGGGGGGCGGCAGCTGAGCATTTCCAGGCCTACTGTCTTTCTGCCATTGCCTTATGGCTGCGTACAGCTCTGCATTGCCTGCCCTGTAGGGTGTCTGTTCCCCAGCAGGACTGGGGTTGATGGCCCCTCTATACTGCCACCATTGCAGGGAGGTAGAATGTGGATCTGTTGGTGGGGGATCCTATCTCCCACCCTGAGCCACAGAGGGCAGGTTGGGTGGTGGTACATAATCTGCCTATGGGTCCACACCCTCCCCTCCCCCCCCTCCTTGCTACTCTGTGCCACTAACACACACCATCGGCACCCCTACCAGGCTGAGGTGCTATGGGGGTGCACTCGGTCAGTTTCCTCCCCCCTCCCCCCTCCCCATTGTGCTACACCTCTGTTGCTCTGTTTGCAAGTCAGCGTGCCTACTTAAGATTAGCGCGCGTTAACGTGCTTAGCGGCTTCTCGCCCAATAATGTGCTCAGTGCACGTTATCGCACAAAAATCCCGTTTTGCTACGTTAAGACCAACACGCCCACTCCCTTTATGGCAGCCTGCACAGTATCGCCGGGCGCACGTTAGGACTGCTTAGTAAACATACCCCTAAGTCTTATAGAACCCCTACAAAAGCATGTTTTCATCAGCCACCTAAAAAATAATTACATTTTAACAATATTTCCCTTAATTCCTAATGCTGTGTTAAAGAGTGAAAGGCTGAGGGCTCTGATCGGTCTCAACAGGATGAGTGAGAGAAATTAAATCTAATAAGAGTTACAGCTGTGCTTTAATTTAATGAACTCTGACCCCATCTGGTACATCCCAGGATGCACTGCCCAGGGATAGTCAGTCTGCCAAATAAGGCAAAATTTGCCTTATGTGGTAGGCTTAACTCTCTTCCCTGGCAGTGCATCCTGGGATGCACGGCGCAGGGTCAATCAGGAAAACTGGCTCGCTTCCCTTGACTGTGCATCCCAGAATGCACCAGGTGGGGTCAGACAGCCATTTTGAAAGATGATGGCGTGGAGGCAGGAATGTGTAGGTATCGCTCCAGCCTCCTAACTTTGGAGGTATCACAGGCGGTTGGGGAATCTAGGATATGAGGAGGTCCATGGGGCCACCAATGAATATTTGGGGGGGGGGTTAGAAGGGGATGGGGCCTATGGGGACAGCAATGATCTTATTTTGGATTTTTGGGGTGGGGAGAGTAAAGGGTCAGATTTGGGGTCTAGTGGCCATTAAGGGTCAGATTTGGGGTCTAGTGGCCATTTTTGTACTGGTTGGGGGTGTCTGGGGAAGAACTGGGCCCCTTATCCTTTGTCAGGGGGTTGGGGCCAGCCAATCGGGGGTCTGTGCTTGTATCATCTGAGGTGAAGTGTCAAATTTCACCTTGGATGTTTTTGGTTTTTTTGGACAGCATGCCAAATATAGGGGCTGCTAATGCAGACCTCTATGCAGGGCTGGCCTGTCCATTATGCAAGAATGTTGTTCACACAACATCCCGCAAATGCTGTACGGCTCCCAGCAGGGTTGGCTTCAGAGGGAGCTGGGGAGACCCGAGGCCCCAATTCACCTCTGTGCAGCTGCCAAAGTAAAGAGCGCCGTTTTTCTTCACTTCGGCAGCTGTGTTCTAGTGCAGGCTGCTGACGCGCCAGAGGTTAAAGGGCATTTCCTGTTTCCCAGCACTCAGTGTGTCAGCGGCCTATACTAGAACACAGCTGCTGGTAAAGAAAAATGACACTCTTCACTTCAGTGGCTGTACAGCTAGGGCCTCTCCGGCTCTCTCTAAAGCCAGTCAGACAGGTGCAGGGCTCTTCAGGGGGTGGGGGGAGTTAGGACTGGAAATGGCTGATGGGGAGGCTAGGATAGGACTGCAAATGGGCTGATAGAGAGGCTAGGATAGGACTAGAAATGGCCTGATGGGAGGGCGAGGACTGGACTGGAAATGGCTGATGGGGGGACTAGGGCTGGAAATGGGCTGATGGGGGGATAGGAGAATGGAACTAGAAGGAGGCGGATGCTAGGTGGAATTAGGAGAGAGCTGATGTTGGGGGAGGACTAGAAGAAGATGGGGCTAGGGAAGTAAGGATGCAGAGGGGAAAAGCTATTTTGTGTGGGAGGGAAGAACAATCTATGATTGGCTGGGTATTGGGAGAATAAGTGTGGATTGAGGATGGATGGGTGAAATTTGAGTGGATGAAAAAGGAATAAAGAAAGAAATGGAGGAAAGAGCAAAAGGGGAAAGATCAATATGTTAAAACAGATGTAGAGCAAGAATGGAAAAAAACTAGAAGAGAGAAGAAAGGACAAATAGCAGACAATGGAGAGTTAGCAGATGACACGTGACTGGAGCAATTGCAACTGAAAAATAAAATGGCCAAATAACAAAAAGTAGAAAAATACTTTATTTTGAATTTATTAACTGGAATATGTCAGCTCTGTGAAATGTGCATCATTAACATCTTTGTGTTTTGTTTAGTACAAGAGGAAATTCATTTATAGTTTTATTTCTCCAGTGTTGTTGTACGATCCAAGTTTGTCTTTTGGGGTTCCCAGTTTAATTATTGTCTTCCTATTTCTAAATTGTGATCCCTTGTTCTTTGTTTGGCCACATTCTGCATGTTCTACATGTGTAACCGAGCTGAGGTATTCTGTTTATGTAGTTTCCATTTGACAATGCCACTTGTTCTCTTTCCCCAGTAAAGTTAGTGCATGTTAACATTATGCAAATATTTATGCAAATGAGGCCCGCAATCAGTCTCTGCACATGGCCCTGCACCCCACTTGAGCTGCCCCTGCCCCTGTATCTGTCTGGCTTGCTTTCCTTATTTGTTACAGATGTTTAGCACACAACTAATTTACATGCTATTTGTTTACATTAAAACTCCTGCATGAAAACTGCATTAGGAAACCTTGTGTTAGAGCTTTAGCCCCCAGCCTCGACACATCTATCCTTTGAGTTGCTAGGGACAGTGATACCACGTTGCTAATAACATTATTATAAGTGATAAATACTTCTGTCCTGTATCTGGTATTGAGACCAGCTCTGACAAAGGAGAGCAGCTGAATGACCCCATGGGGCACAAGATCCTGAATAAAGAATATTTCTAAGAAAGAAAAACTGAAAGTTATCTATAACCCAAGTTTATACACCACTAATGTGCCAAGGCTCCCTCTGTATACAACGGTAGCACAAAAAAATAAGTGACCTGCTAAGTGACCCCAAATAAATAAATAATAAATAAATAAATAGCAGTACACTTTAACTTCTGAATATACCTAGCACTCTTCACAACGAGCACCCAGGCCCACACCTGACCTCCATTAGTTTTTAAATTTGTTTTCATTCAGCTGCCATATGACCTTATCATATGAGGTGAGCTTGAGATTATTAACTAATACGGACAAAGTTTAAGGCAGAGATGGGCAAATTAGCTTCTTCATCCAGCCCAGTACTAAAGACTCTGCAGCCCTTTCTAAGGCTGGATTAAGAGAACTGCTCCTGCCCCGAGAGCTGAGGTAGTGGCAGTTTGTCTTCACAAGCCCTACAGTAGCCTTGCCCCTACCCATGCTTCCTTGGTAACAGGAAATCCATGCAAGGAAAGGGAAAGGCTGTTGAAGGCCTTTAAGTACACACTGGCTTTCAGACCCCATGATAATTCTCCCTTACTGCCTGATCCCTAAAGTTAGGCAAATCAGGACAGGCCCAAAATATCAGCTAGATGAGCTTGGGGAAAGAGGGTTGAAGCTACTAAAAACAGAAACTCGATGCAGTAAAAATTGTAAGATCAAGGGAATCAGAGGGCAGCAAAATCTGAGAGACTAGAAGGTGAAAAGGAGGCAGTATAGTTTGGTGGGTGGTCTGGGGAAAGTAGGTAGTAAATGTCAGGAGGAGGGAATAGAGGGTGCAGTAAAAATTGACAAGAGTCTCAGAGGAAGGAGTAGTAAAGGATAGAAGATCAGGGAGGAGGTGAGGGCAGGGGGACAATACATTTTGAAAGATGGGAGGGTAGAGACAGGCTAAAATTTTGAAGACTGATGGGAGTAGAAGTGGGATATTAAAAATATGAAGGATGGTGGGGATAGGGAGTTTCTGGTACAATCTAGCTGCAATAAATATGTTATTCTCTATCAAAAAGGAGGAGAATGATACCTGCCACACTTGATGGCACCGATACAGATTCCATTCTCTCAAGCTCAGATAAGGTCTTTATGAGCATATGTGGATGTTTCTGCATGTCCCTTTGCCTCCACGGTTCTCCATTCTCTCTTGAAACTATATAAGGACATGAGCCCTGTTCTCTCCATATAAGTTTTATCTACAAGCACTGCCTTTTATTTTTATTTTGTATTGTTTACAGAAAGTTTCCTCTTCTTTTCTCCTTAGCTTCCCAAGTCCTCTTCTCCCCACCTCCAATAAAAGTAATTACCTCCTCAGTTCATATCAGCACTGGCCAGTTCACCAGTGTCGAGTCAGTTCTCACCAGGGGCGGCCCAAGGGGGGTGCGGGGCCATGTGCGGAGACTCGGTGCGGGGCCTAATTTGCATAAGTGGCCTTATTTGCATAAATATTTGCGTAATGTTACCATACACTAACTTTTAGTAAACATGTCTCTTAATGAGGGTATGGATAAAGAAAGACTAAAAGATTTCTACATTACTATAATCCAGTGCCAACCGCCAGGCACATTAGGAACTACTACAAACGCTGCCCATTTAGAACCCATAGCAAACCCGCCATATTCTGACAGCATTACCAGGACTCACAAAGCACCATACCCTACCTATCAAAAGGCAACACTACAAATATTAAACCAATACATTTCAGAGAATACTGGGGAAAGAGAACAAGTGGCAATGTCAAATAGGAATTACATAAACAGAATACCTCAGCTCAGTTACACATGCAGAACATAGACCATCATCAAACAAGGAATCACAATTTAGAAATAGGAAGGCAATAATTAAACTGGGAACCCCAAAAGCTAAACTTGGAATGTACAACAACACTGTAGAAATAAAACTATAAATTAATTTCCTCTTGTACCAAACAAAGCGCAGACGTTAATGATGCACATTTCCCAGAGCTTTCATATTCCAGTTAATAAATTCAAAATAAAGAGATCTTTCTACCTTTTGTGCATTTTTTTTCAGTTGCAATTGCTCCAGCCACTTTCTTCTGGTTTCTTCATGTTTTCTGCTAACTCTCCATCGTCTGCTGTCCATTTGTTCTTTCTTCTCTCTTCTAGTTTTTTTTTCCATTCTCTCTCTCTACATCTGCTTTAACATACTAATCTTTCTCCTTTTGCTCTTTCCTCATTCCTATTTCATCCACACAAATTTTACCCCTCCATCCTCAATCCCCACTTACTCTCCCAATAACCGGCCAATTGTAGATTTTTCATCCCTCCCACACAAAATATTTTTCCCCTCTCCATTTTACTCTCCCAGCCCCATCCCATTCTAATCCTCCCCCAACATCAGCTCCCTTCTAGTTCCAGTCTCACCCAGCATCCATTCCCTTCTAGTCCCTGCATCAGCCCATTTCCAGTCCTACCCCCCATCAACCCATTTCCGGTCCTAGCTCCCCCATCCATTTTCAGTCTGAGTCCCTTCATCAGCTCATTTCCAATCCTAGCCCCCCATCAGCCCATTTCTAGTCATTTCCTAGCCCAACCATCAGCCCATGTCAAATCCTAGCTCCCCTCCACTCAGCCCAATTCCAGTCCAAGCCCCCCCATGAGCCTACTTCCAGTTCTAGCCCCTCCATGAGTCCATTTCAATTCAAGCCCCCACCACAGCCCATTTCCAATCTTAGCTCCCCCCAACAGCCCATTTCCAGTACCAGTCCTAGCCCCCCATCAACCCACTTCCAGTCCTAACCCCCCATCACCCCATTTTCAGTTTAAGCCCCCCCCTATAACCCATTACCAGTCCTAACCCCCCATCAGCCCACTTCCAGTCTTAACCCCATCAGCCCATTGCCAGTCAGCCCCCCATAGCCCACTGCCAGTCCTAACCCCTCCCATCAGCCCACAGCCCATTACCAGTCCTAACCACATCAGCCCACCTCAAGTCCTAACCCCTCCCCATCAGCCCATGTCCTGTCCTAGCCCACCCCCATAGCCCATTATCAGTCCTAATCCCCCCATCACCCCATTTCCAGACAGCCCACATCAGCCCACAGCCCATTACCAGTCTTAACCCCCCCCAGCCCATTACCAGCCCTAACCCCCCATCACCCCATTTCCAGACAGCCCCCATCAGCCCACAGCCCATTACCAGTCTTAACCCCCCCCCCATAGCCCATTACCAGTCCTAACCCCCCCAACAGCTCACAGCCCATTACCAGTCTTAAACCCCCCCCCCCCGCAGCCTATTACCAGTCCTAACACCCCCCCCCCGCAGCCCATTACCAGTCCTAACCCCCCCGCAGCCCATTACCAGTCTTAACCCCCCCCTGCAGCCCATTACCAGTCCTAGCCCCCCCAGCCCATTACCAGTCTTAACCCCCCCGCCCATCACCAGTCCTAGCCCCCCCAGCCCATTACCAGTCTTAACACCCCCCCAGCCCAGCCCATCCCAGCCCAGAACGAGTCTTAACTCCCCCACCAGCCCTGCCCAGCCCAGCCCAGCACCAGTCTTAACACCCCCCCAGCCCAGCCCAGCCCAGCACCAGTCTTAACACCCCCCCCAGCCCAGCCCAGCCCAGCACCAGTCTTAACACCCCCCCGCCCGCCCGCCCACCTCAGCCCGTCTTAACGCCCGCCCCAGCCCAGCCCAGCACCAGTCTTAACACCCCCCAGCCCAGCCCAGTCCAGCCCAGCCCAGCACCAGTCTTAACACACCCCCCCAGCCCAGCCCAGCCCAGCACCACTTAACACCCCCCCCCCCGCCCAGCCCAGCCCAGCACCAGTCTAAACACCCCCGCAGCCCAGCCCAGCCCAGCACCAGTCTAAACACCCCCGCAGCCCAGCCCACAACACCCCCGCAGCCCAGCCCATCCCATCCCAACCCATCCCATCTCGGCTTATGGCAAATTTAAAATAAAAAAAAAACCTGGCTCTGGCTGCTGCCGCGGCAGAATAGAGTGTCCCACGGGGCCCCCTCTCCTCGCTGAGCCTCTCTGCAAGGGCTTTCAGATTTGCGAAGGGAGAGTGTTTCCCTCACGTCTCTGTTAAGCCCGCAGGGGCTAATGGGAAATTTCCCATCAGCCCCTCGCGTCTAAAGGGGCAGATGGGAAATTTCCCATTAGCCCCTGCGGGCTTAACAGAGACGCGAGGGAGACACTCTCCCTTCGCGAATCTGAAAGCCCTTGCAGAGAGGCTCAGCGAGGAGAGGGGGCCCCGCGGGACACTCCATTTTGCCACGGAGGCCGCGGCAGCAGCCAGAGCCAGCTTTTTTTTTTTTTTTAATATAATTTTTTTTAAAAAAGCAGAATGTTCTTTGCGCGGGGCCCCCGGCCCTGGTTCTCACTGGCACACAACACTGAAGTCACTAGAGGTAATCTTGGTCTGTAGCAGATAAACGAGTGATGAAAGGAACACCCAAGGAGTCTTAGAAGGAAACAACGGTTTAATGTGCACAGACCCAGAGAAAATAGTTTTTCCAAATTCTGGGCCCCCACCAGAGGGCTCAGAGAGATTATATAGACTTCTTATCAGGTTATTACAGCATTTCTTCAAGATTGGTCACTTTATTACAGTGTAGTCCCGATTGGAGAAAGTCTACTGTACTCTTATCTCTAGAGAAGCAGAGGGAGAGTAGTTATCTCTAGCAAGCAGAGAGAGCAGCAGGACAAAGGAATAGGGGAGGGACAAGCATGTACCAGGGTATGACTTCACCAAGAGGGGTGTATCCTTTTCACTTAACACTTCCAGCTCTCAGCCCTGCCTGGATTTCTACCTCATTCCCCACTTTTTAAGGGAAAAATTTGCCTTGTAGTGGAGGGCAATTTTTCCTCATAGCAGTTGATCTGACTGTGGAAGGGATTTGTATTTGCATACTGCCATCACATGGGCAGCAGTTTTCCACTCCACCATGGTCTCAATGGTGGAGGTAATAAATCGGATAGGGATACAGCATGGCAGGATGACACATAGCAGGAGAATAAGGAGAACCCCTACCACTAGGGTTTTAAGTCCACCTAACCAATTGAACCATTCCGCAAACCACCCAGCACCTATAGATAGGGCGGTGATATGATTAGCTAGGTCACGTAGGTCTTGAATAGAGCATTCAATGGAAACACGTTCATCAGTGAGATTAAACCAACATATACCCTCAAACTCCTCGCAGCCATGATTTAAGCGTAGGAGCAGAAAATCAATGGTCATCCTATTCTGAAGAATCGCCGTCTGCAGACCGGACATCTCATGATTCATAGTGGCTAGGATGGTTGAGGTAAGATTAATGGATTTGGCCAAGGAACAGGCAATACGGCTTACTTCCATAGCGTTGTGCAAAGCTAACCCAGGTGCTCCTACAATGGATATTGCCAGTCCTAGAGCTGTCTGATCACTATAAGGTTCCACATTAGAGTTACAGGTAGGAGGCATAGGTTTTGATTGAGGATAGCGCGAGTGGGAACTAACCTTACTAGGGGTATGAGAGAAAGCAGCAGTAGTAAGTCTGCCAAAAGTGCAAGGACCGCCAGTAGCGTTTATGGGAACATAAATGTAAGCAGTTTTACCACATAACAAAAACCATCGTAAGGGAAGATACATTTCTGAGTAAGCATAAGATACCTTCATAATAGACTTGCATGATAATACAGTGTTAGACACATTAAAAAAAAACCCTTCAGTTGCATTTTCAAAAATAAAGCAATCTGTAGCTTTAAGCATGGAGACAACCTGCAAGGAGAAAGGGGCCTTGTTAAAATAAGCTAAGGTAGGACGAGTAACACCAATGAAGTAGAAAGATGTAGAAAAGGTTAGCTTTGGCTGTTTGCAGTTCAGATTATGCATTACAGTAAACGTTTGCATTTCTCACAAAGTAGTGGGTACAGCAATAAGGCATGTTGATAAAAAAACTCCAGGCTGTGATGAGCTGTGTACACAAAAGTCTGAAGTATTCAAAGCAGTCCCGGCAAGTAGTGTTACTACATTTATAGTTCCTGAGGCCAACAAGGGAAGGCCCCACATGAATACCAGAACAAAAGTCAGCATGAGCAGGTGCATACGGACCATGGAGCTTATGTCCCACTAACAGTATCTGAAGACTACTCCTCAAGCTTCTGCCGTGCGTAGACTAGCCAGCTTCCGGTATGCGGCTAGCGCAGGGCTCCGTCATCTGCCGATTCCCTGGTTCTCTGCAGCATGAGGCGTAAGGGATCCTGAGAATGTTCATGCGCTGTCCACTTATCATCCAAGTCAGGAGCAGCTTTCTTAAGACAAGTATGATGAATCCACGGGGTAACCTCTGCGACCTTGACTGCAGTCGTTGTGGCTAGGAGAACTGTGTAAGGACCTCTCCAGGTAGGGCACAGTGGTTCACGTTTCCATTCCTTAATCCACACACCATCTTCCGGCTGGTGAAAATGGAGCGGCTCTGACAAAGATAGGCAGTCGCTCTTTTATCCACCTGTTCAAAGACTGAAAAACAGATCCCAATGCCAGTAGGTGTTGTCTCGTAAGTTCATTACCTATCTGCTCTAGGTCTCCTTTAAGGCCCTGAACAATGGGTGGTGGTCGACCATTTTGGTGACCGCCAGCCCCAGGCAGCTGGGATCTTAGGGGATGAAGAGCTGCCCATATCAGCGGTGGTCCCGGGTCCGCTGCAGACAGAAGGAAAGAGCCCTCTTACAATCCAACGTATGGAGAATCGCCGATGCCCGGTCAGCGTGGGGCTTCGGAAAGAAGGTGGGAAGCACTATCTCCTGGTTGAGGTGGAAGTCTGGGAGGAACCTGGGGTGCATGCGCAGAACCACCCTGTTCCAATAAAACCTCAAGTATGGCACTTCGACCATCAGTCAAACACTTAGATAAAAACAGAGGAACTTTATTGTAGACCCTACAATAAAGTTCCTCTGTTTTTATCTAAGTGTTTGGCTGTGGTTTTTGCCCTCTGCTGGTTTTCCTCTGTACCTGTTTGTTGTGGAAGGCCTTCCTCTCCTACTTTCCACCTCGACCATCAGTGCCTGGAGCTCGCTGACTCTCCAGGCAGAGGTGAGCGCCACCAGGAAGGCCACCTTCCATGACAGGTGCCGCAGTGAGCAGGTAGCCATGGGCTCAAAGGGCGGCTTGGTCAGCTGCATGAGAATCACATTGAGGTTCCATTCTGCTGGTTGAGGGTGGGTGAGATGCTTGGACAGGAGCATGCCCCACATGAAGCGGAAGACAAGCAGTTGCCCCAAGAGTGGTTTACCCTTGATAGGGTGGTGGTTCACTTAGATAGCACTCAGGTGAACCCTGGCCGAGTTAGACTTCAGTCTAGCCCATGAGAGGTGTAGCAAGTTCTGCAAAACCAAGCTGATAGGGCAGGAAAATGGGTCCGCTCAAAGCTCTGAGCACCACACCGAGAACCGGCAACACTTGAAGGCATACCTATCAAGGTTCGCGACGCAGAGATCATATGCAAGACTACAGTAAGATACCTAGGTGTAACGCTTGATCAGCAACTTAATATGAAGGCTCATATCAAAAACATAACAAAGTCGGTGTACCATAAAATCCGGACCCTCCGCAATCTGCGTCAACTGTTAGAACCTGATGACTTCCGAACTGTCTTTCAGGCCCTAATAATGCCTCACTTTGACTATGCCAATGCGATCTTGTATGGTCTACCTAAGTGCACGACTAACCCCTTACAACTTGCAATGAATTCAGCTGCAAGAATCCTTCATGGAGCCTCAAGAAGGTCTCATATTACCCCAATACTAAAACAATTACACTGGCTACCCATACAAGCCAGGATCTCATTCAAGATCCTAATTATGACCCATAAAGCCATCAATAAATACCCTGCTACTGCCATTACTGATCTAATTTCAATCACACCTCCCAACCGAGCAAGGAGATCGAATGCCGCAAATACTCTCATATTACCTAAGGCAAGCACGAAGTGTTCTCAATTCACTAGATCCAGAGCCTTCTCCTTCTTTGCTCCATCCTGCTGGAACGCACTACCAGCAACTATCAGAACCATCAGTGAACTCTCCCAATTTAGGAAGGCACTGAAACGGCACCTCTTTCTTCATCACTACGATGATGCAGTCTTCTCCCCACACTCACCCACTCTCACATCTCAATGCAGCACCTCAAACTCGTGCACGTCACATTCCCAGACTGATCACTCGCAATCACACCTTCCCCTCCAACCACCATGAGAAACTTATGCAGTGCCGCATAACTCATTATATTGTTGCATAAAGTAGACTGTATTTATTCATCGTGTCTCCTTGTTAAGTGACTGGTTATTTATATCCTATTTTACCTGTTATACCTGCTTAATGCATACCCAAGTTTAATTTTCCTGTTTAATGTATACCCAAGTTATTATACCTGTTTCACTGTAAGCACAAATCACGAAATTGAGATGTGCAACTCTTATGTTCATTGTAAACCGCACTGATGTCGAATAGCGCGGTATAAAAGAGACTGCAAATAAATAAATAAATAAAATATGCTGCCTGATTAAGTACTTTCGTGGGGTCAAAAGAATATCCTTGATTTCCATGGGGAGATGGTAGGAGGCTACAACGATCTGCTCAGCCGCCACACTGTGAGGGATAGAGACCTCAGGTTGGGGTGAAGTAACAGACCTCCCTCCTGCGTGAACAGCTCTGATGAATTCCCAAGAGGGACCGGGGGTTCTGTTGAGAGGCGGAGCAGCAGGGAAACCATGGCTGCCTGGGCCACCTTGAGGCCATGAGGATCATCAAGGCCTTGTCCTGTTGGACCTTGAGAAGGGTCCAGGCAATGAGGGGCGTGGGTGGGAAGGCATACAACAGGCCAGTTGCACATGAAAGGAAGAAGGTGTCTGGGGCTACGCTGTCCGGCTGCAGGAAGGGACCGCAGAACCAGGGGAGCTGCGAATTTTCAGGGCTGGCAAAGAGGTCCAGGACTGGGGTCCCTCAATACTGGAAGAGCCACTGCACCATCCGGGGATACAGTTGCCACTCTTGTGTTTGGAGGACTCTGATGAGCTGGTCCGCCAACACATTGTCCTGGACCAGGAGGTATATGGCTCGAATGGTCATGCCCTGGCTCGTGGTGAAGAAGCATAGGGTCACTGCCTCCAAACAGAGGCTATAGGAGCCGGTTCCTCCTTGTTCATTCACATAGAACATCATCACCTGATTGTCCGTCTGGAAAAGCACCGCTCGGCACTGCAGGCAGTTCCTTAAAGCCTTGAGTGCAAGGCGGACAGCCCGGAGCTCCAGCAGGTTGATTTGCTGCAGGGACTCTTCAAGGGACCAGATCCCCTGAGTTCACTGTCCCTTGCAGTGGGCTTCCCAGGCCACCAGGGAGCCATCCATGGTCAAGATCACCTGATGTGTTGGAGCTTGGAAGGGCATGCCTCGAAGCAGGTTCTGAACCTCTTGCCACCATGCTAGAGACTCCGAAATGCCTGGTGTGACTGAGATGGGGTCTTGGAGGCGGCTGGTCGATTGTGCCCACTGCACTCGGAGGTACCACTGTGCTGTCCATATGTTGAAGTGGGCGATGGGCACGACATGGACCGTAAGAAAGCGAAGCATCATCCGGGCTGAGATGATGCTGCGGCACCGTACTTCAGATGCCAGGGATACGATGCAGTCTGCCTTGTCCTGAGGAAGGAAAGCCATGGCCTGCAGGGTGTCCAGGTAAGCCCCGATGTACTCCAGGGACTGAACTAGGATGAGGTGGGACTTTGGGTAATTGACCATGAACCCCAGATGCTCCAGGAGGTGAATGGTGTAATCCATAGCCTGCTGGGCTTTGGAAAGCCATGCCCCCTGTTACGAGCCAGTCATCTAGATAGGGATAGATGAAGGTGCCCTGCAGCTGGAGATGGGCCGCAGCCACAGCCAGGCATTTGTGAAGACCCGAGAAGTGGACGCAAGGCCAAAGGGAAGTACTCTATACTGGTAGTGGTTTCCCTGAACCATGAAGTGGAGGTACTCCCTGTGCTTGGGATGGACGAGGATGTGCGCGTAAGTATCCTTTAAGTTCAAGGAGTATAGCCAATCGCCCCGCTGGAGGTAGGGCCGTAATGTTCCGAGGGAGAGCATCTTGAACTTCTCCCACACCAGGAACTTGTTCTGCAAGTCGAGGATGGGCTGAAGGTCCCCTGTCCTCTTTGGGATGAGGAAGTATCAGGAGTAAAACCCTGTCCTCTGAGATGTGGAAGGACTGGTTCTACTGCCCCGTCCTCAAGGAAGCCTGCAAGCTCCTGACTCAGGAGGGCCTAATGCTGGGGAAGCTTCCTTGGCTCCTTGGGGACGTACGGAGGGGGGAGCTGGTCCAGATGGAGAAGACAGCCCTCCCGAACAACCTGGAGCACCCAGGCATCAGTGGAGATGGACACCCACCTATGGGAGAAGTGGACCAGATGCCCCCTGACAGACAGCCGATCTGTTAGCGGATGAGAGCCTATGCCGATGGCATCAAAACCCTGAGGACGGCTGAGTCGGCGCCGGGGGTTGGGTCTTGGGACCCTTCGGCTTATGAAGGCTGTGGGCCATGCTCTTGCACTGGCCGCCCTGAATGGGGGTCAACGCCGGTAGGTAGGACAGGTATCCCCTGTATGGGAGCCCCTTGTGGTGGAAGAAAAACTTCTTGCTCTGTTATTTCTTCCTGGGGAGGGAGAGGTTTTCCAGGAGAGGCAAGTACAAGTCATAAACTCTGTTTCAATCTCCGCTGCCTTATCCTCCATGGGCTTGTCGAATAGTTGCTCCCCGAGACAGAAGATGTGCAGCTGTGTTCAGTTTTGGAGACCGTATCTTGCAAAGGATGTAAAAAGACTGGAAATTGTTCAGAGGAAGGCGACCAAAATGATTTGGAGCCTGTGTCAGAAGCCTTATGAGAAGAGACTTGAAGACCTAAACATGTACACTTTGGAGGAGAGGAGGGACAGGGGAGATATGATTCAGACCTTTAAATACTTAAAGGGAAATAATGAACAAACAAACCTCTTCCAAAGACGGGGAAGCTGTAAAACTAGAGGGCATAACAGGAAACTGCAAGGTGGTAAATTGAAGGGCAATGCCAGGAAATACTTTTTCACTGAAAGGGTGGTGGATGTTTGGAACGCCCTCCCGATGGAAGTGGTGGGGGCAAACACGGTGACGGAATTCAAAATGGCATGGGACAGACACAGTGGATCCCTTTACAGCAACAGGATAAAATCAAAATAAATTGAACCATCTAAATTCTCAACAAATAGGGGTGTCCTACATGGAGTGGTGGGTTCACCCCTAAACAAAGACGTGAGGAGGGGTGGCCTGCATGGAGCAGCAAGTGCAACTACTCTTGCCATCATACTGGGCAGACTAGATGAACCATACTGGTCTTTATCTGCCTTCATTTACTATGTTACTATGTTCTCCTGAAACCACTGCTCCAGGTCCGAGGACTAGAGCCAAGCCTGCCGGCAAGCTACGATGCCAGCCACCGCTACCCAGGCGGAAGATTTGAAGCTGTCGAATGCCGGTCATGAGAGGTACTTCGAGCACTCTCCAACAGACTTCAAGAGGGCCTGAAAATGTTGGAGATAGTCTTTGTCAAGGCCCGCCGCAAAGTCTCCGAGTTCTCTAGCAAGGTCATGGAGGAACATTCCAATGTATAATGGTAAACTTGGATGCGGCATGACAGCATGGAGCCCTGATAAGCCTTGCGCCCGAGGGCATCGAGGGTATGAGAATCTCTGCCCAGAAGAATCGAAGAATGAGTCTCCGGGCTCTTAAGCTTTCACATGATTGAGTCGATTACCATCGAGGTGTGTGGAAGCTGGGCTTTCCGAAATCTCGGGCCTCCTGAACCTTATACATAGCGTCCAGGTGCTTGCTCACAATAGTGACAGAGGCCGGGGTCTCCCACATGCGGAAGAGGAGTCAGTTCAGAATGGGAGGATCTGGCACCGAAAGAGTTTCCTTCAGAAGAACTTCATATTGAAGAATATCAAGCTCCTCCACGCGGGGCTCCTCCTCCAACTCGGTGACGAGTGCTAGGGCCTGCGCCATGTCCCGGACAAACTCCGGAAAGGAGGTGTCCTCGGGAGGTGACCACCGCCTCTGGGTCAGTGGAGAGGGGTCCGAGGGGAGGTCTCGGTGGGACCGAGCCTCTGGAGAGGTTTCCCCGTTGGACTCTCACTCTGAGTAGGCCATGGAGGACTGACAGTTCGAGATGGGTCAGTGACCTGCGCCAGGCTCCTGAAGCTGAAGACTGCCCGTTGCTGGAGGCGCTCACCCGAGAAGATCTTGCGACCGAGACGGAGATCGAGACCCACGCAGAGGACCCTCACGAGGCTTCTGAGTCTCGGGTGCCACTGTGGCAGCTCGGGGAGTCGTCGAGGTCTGCGGTCTTGAGACACATGCCAGCAGGGCCAGGCACCAGCGCCTGCTGGGCAGCGAGGAATGCAGAAATGCTGTGCGCCAAGGTCAGCATTCAGGCCTCCCACTCGGGAGTGGGGCCCTGCAACACTGATGCCAGAGTGACTGGCTCAGGTACTGAGGAGGAGAAGGGGGTCCTTGTCGAGACGACCCTCGGGAGACCAGCACCTTCACCGGAGGCCTCTGTATTGATTCAAGGTACCTTACTGGGAGCTCCCTCTCCGACTTTAAAGTCTGCCGAGGGGGGCTGAAAGACCGGGTGCGTGACCTCTCACGCTTGTCTGGCACCCCCGACAGCATCCTCGTGACCTTCTTCTTCTTCTTCTACTCGCGTTCTGGCAACCCCTGGTCAGAGTGCTGCCAGGCCTGGGGAGGCGCCTTGGGAGACTCTAGGGGTTGTGGGGCTGAAGAGCGGGAGGCTACCGGGGATACTGGGGCTCCTTAACGGAAGAGATCATCCAGCTTCTGTTTATGACTCTGGATGGCCTTGGAGAACATCTTCTTACAGAGGGAGCATAGCTCCACGTCATGGTCAGCTCCTAGGCACCTGAGACAACAGTCATGAGCGCCATGTTTTTTGAACATCTAACACATTTCTTAAAACTGGAGGCCATTGGGGGAAAAAGGACCCCTGCAAGGTCGAAGACCCTTGACGCGGCCAGTAATTAAAAAGAGCGCAAAAGCGTGGTAAGACACAAAAAGACAAAAAAGTGGAAAAACCCGGAACCAAGGCCAAAGCAGAGGTGCTCGAGAGGCAGAAGAGGACCGGCAAAGGCCAGATAGCAAAAACCGTTTGGAAAAAGAAAAAACCTTTCCGGGGATGAGATGCACATCTGAAGGGCTCCGCGGAAAAAGTGAGACTGAGTAAGATGGCACCCTTTGGCAGGAAGGGGACCCCGCATGCGTGGTGGGATTCCCAAAGGCTTTCTTTGAAAGCTGGGGAAATGCTCTGTGGGCTCCATTGGTGCCAACATCACCCATATGTGAGGACTGACTTCCTGCTTGTTCCTGGAGAACCCCTTCTTTTTTCCCAGGGTGAGGAAGCTGGACAAAATATAAAATTCAACCCTGTCTATGCTTTTGTCAAGGTTTAGCTACCTTATCACTCAGTGGGTAAGGCAATCAGCCCTTACGAGGGCAAAATGGAAGAAGGACCATTTTAATATCCCACTTGTAGGGATCAGAAGATACTGGACAACAATGGCAGAAATACTTTCAAGAGCATAATGCTTTGCACCAGAACTGTAGCAAACCAACTATTTGTGGGAAAGGAGGGGCTGGCCAAGGCCCCCGAACAAAGTTAGAGACTATAGCAGAGACTGATGAGCCTTTGCGTAATAAGGAAAATTACACTAATATAAATCATCCTGTCTATGGCAATCTTGATCTTGATATGGATAGTGATGACCCTGTTTATGGTACTCTTGATATAGATACAGACAGTAATGAAGGCACAGATAGTAACGAAGATATAGGGCTGTGAAGGTGGCTATAGCCATATACCTCTAATCAGGTAGAAATATATGCTTATTGTAATGCAAGGCTGAACTGCAAGACATACATTTTAGATAGAATCTTCTGTCCCTGCAAAAACTGCTGACAGCTATTGCAAAAGAGATTAACTAACAAGTTGTGTACACAGCTACTATTACCTACCAAAGGTTAGCTTCTGCAAATTTTGGGGACTTTCTGTGTTACAGACAGTCCCTCCACCCTTCTTGTGGTAAATGATGGGTCAAATTTTAGATAACAACTAATATCAGCATTATTGCATGAACTTTCAGAGAATCAGAGACCTTTGGTCAACATATAACTGGAAATCAAATAAAAGCTTGAGAAATCAGCAGAATTTAGAAAGAAATTATAAGTGTAACTAATTAACTCTTGTTTGATGAAAGAATTGTGGCAACACCTGCTGTCATGATCATGGCCATGTAACTTCCACTTTTATATGACTTTTTAAAAACATCTAACTTTACAAGTTTCGGCCAAAGGCCTTCATCAGGGGTCTAAAAAACAGACATATAAATTGAAACAATAAAAACAACAACATTAATAAATAAATAATTAAAAATACATAAATATGTGATTAAGTGATTAAAAAATTAGAAAACATTACCAGATAACCACATAGAGAGTGTATGGGACACATCTATGGGGTGGAGCAACCACATTTCCCAATCTAAAACATGATAAAATTACATACAGAAATGAGTAGTTATACCACATATGTGACATAAGACACTTGTGTACAATTAAGAGGAAAGAGAAAAAAAAGAAGGGAGAAAAAAGGACAACAATAGGAAGTGTAAGGGAAAATCACAAGCATCACTAAAAATGAAAAAACTTTGTCCATATATGTTAAAAACAATATAAAGCAACATAATCATGAAGAAACACAAAAAGCATATGCAAATGTACTATAAAACAATGCAAAGAAGCATGCAATCATATATTAAAAAGGAAGAAACTGAAAACATAAAAAATTAAACTAAAATTATATATCTCAGCATACAAATATCATAAATACATGTAAGAATAATGATTGGTGAACAATTCAACTATAAAAAGCTGTTTTAGCTGAGTGTACACGGCATGTTTCAGATTTTCTTTTTATAGTTGAATTTCTTCATGATTATGTTGCTTTATATTGTTTTTAACATATATGGACAAAGTTGGGTCTCCAATAAAGTCAATTTTATCAACCATCCCTGGTAGGCCGTGGTAATTGCCCTCCGCTGTACTTTGTTGTTTGTTCCCTTGCGGAAGGCCTTCTTCTCTTGTTCCTTTTGAAAAACATCAGCAGAAAAATAATCCTGTAAGCAGATTTTATTCCAAACTGTAATTTTGTAACATGATTATCATCCGATGTTAATTAAAATTTAACTATGTCAGTCGAAAATTCTTAATAAAAGGCAGATCTCTAGTAGGAGATTTTCGAAGGTGGTCAAAGGAGGAGTCCTGGTTTGGTTCCTTTGATGGCCTTCCTCTAGAGCTCTAGAATTTAATATGACTGGTTTTCTATGTCTTGTTTTTTCCTTCCTGTTAGAAGGGCCAGGTAAGCCTAAGAATCTAGGTAAAGGAGGGCCTGCCCCGAGAAAGGGCACAACACTATACGCTGGAATTCGTTCCCAGAGGATGTAGTAAAAGCTATTAGTGTAGCTGAGTTTTAAAAAGGTTTGGACAAGTTCCTGGAGGAAAGGTCCATAAACCATTATTAAAGAGGACCCAGGAAATCCACTGCTTACCCCGGGACATGAATTGCGGAACCTGTGTACCTTTTTTGGAGCCTGCCAGGTACTTGTGACCTGGATTGGCCACTGCTGGAAACAGAAAACTGGGCTTGATTGGCCTTGAATTGACCCAGTTTGGCATTTCTTATGTTCTTTTGTTCGGTATATGGTCTAGTACCTGCAGGAGTGCCTGATTAAGCTTCAGCAATTTGCAAAGGTGCTCCCCCTGGAAGTTAGGGTCAGTTTCCCAGGGAACATTGATAGACAGTGGAGGATGGATAGCATTCCATCCATTTGGCTTCTGAGGCCTTTGACGCAGCTTTGGAACTTCTGCAGTTGCAAAAAGGGCACTAAGACTGCCATGGCTGCAAGCCAGAAGCCAGCAATAAGATGTCCACAACCATCTCGTGTACATCCTATGTACAGGAAAAATATATTTGGCTTTATAGTGAAGGAAACAATCAAGATAAGAACATAAGATATGCCATACTGGGTCAGACCAAGTTTCATTGCATGTCCCCCAGTCTTTCCATATTCTGATAACGTAAACAATCGATCTACGTTTACCCGTTCCACTCCGTTCATTAATTTATAGACTTCTATCATATCTCCCCTCAGACGTCTCTTTTCCAGGTTAAAGAGCCCTAACCTTTTTAGCCTTTCTTCATAGGGGTATCCTTCCATCCCCTTTACCATTTTGGTGGTTCTTCTCTGAACCTTTTCTAATAATGCTATATCCTTTTTAAGATACGGCGACCAGAATTGCACACAATACTCAAGGTTCGGTCTCACCATGGAACGATATAGAGGCATTATAATATCCTTTGTTTTATTTTCCATTCCTTTCCTTATGATACCTAGCATTCTATTTGCTCTCTTGGCCGCCGCTGCACACTGGGCCGAGGGTTTTAACATGTTATCCACAATGACGCCTAAATCTTTTTCCTGAGTGGTGGTTCCTAATGTGGAACCTTGCATCGTGTAACCATAGTTTGGGTTGTTCTTCCCTAAGTGCATAACTATGCACTTCTCCACATTAAATTTCATCTGCCATGTTGATGCCCCGTCTTCCAATTTATCAAGATCCTCTTGCAATTTTCCACAATCCTCTTGGGTTTTAACAACTTTAAATAGTTTTGTGTCATCTGCAAATTTGATAACCTCACTCGTTATTCCCTTTTCCAGGTCATTTATGAATATGTCATAAAGCAGAGGACCCAGCACAGATCCCTGGGGTACACCACTATTCACCTTTCTCCATTGGGAAAATTGGCCATTTAGCCCTACCCTCTACTTTTTATCTTTTAACCAGTTCCTGATCCACAACAGTACAATGCCTCCTATCCCATGACTCTTTAGTTTTGCCAAAAGTCTCTGATGAGGGACCTTGTCAAAGGCTTTCTGAAAGTCCAAATACACTATATCATCAGACTCACTTTTGTCTACCTGTTTATTTACACCTTCAAAAAAACATAACGGATTAGTAAGACAAGATCTTCCTTGTCTAAAGCCATGTTGGCTGTCTCCCATTAAGCCACGACTATCTACATGTTCAGCAATTTTGTTCTTTATGATGGTTTCTACCATTTTTCCCGGTACTGACGTCAGGCTCACCGGTCAGTAGTTTCCCGGATCACCCCTGGAACCCTTTTTAAAAATTGGTGTTACGTTTGCCGTCCTCCAATCTTCAGGTATTACAGATGATTTTCATGATAGTTCACAGATTACTAATAGCAGGTCTGCAATCTCATATTTCAGTTCTTTCAACACCCTTGGATGTATATCATCCGGCCCAGGTGATTTGCTACTCTTCAGTTTATCTTCCTGATGTATTGATATTTCCTTCAGTTCTTCTGCACCTTTAAGTACCACGTCAGTCATGGGTAACATCCCTTCATCTTCCTCAGTAAAGACCGAAGCAAAGAATTCATTCAGTCTCTCCGTTATCGCCTTTTCGCCCCTTAGTGCCCCTTTAAGCCCTCTAAAATCTAATGGACCAACTGACTCTCTCACAGGTTTTTTTGCTACAAATGTACTTGAAAAAGTCTTTATTATGCATTTTGGCTTCTGCAGCAAGCTTCTTCTCAAATTCTCCCTTTGCCTGCCTTATCAATGCCTTGCATTTAACTTGCCAGTGCTTGTGCTGTTTCCAGGTTTCGTCGTTTGGCTCTTTTTTCCATTTCCTGAAAGATGCTTTTTTGACGAGAGCCAGCTGGGTTTGAGACCGGTGCTGTGTGGCAGTGTTTTCCATCTGATTGGCTGCAGCAGATTCTTCCCGACTGCCCCGGCTGTTCTCGGCAGCATATTTCAGCGTCGGCTGCCTCTGCGGCCGCGGTCGCGTGCCCGAAGGGGGTGTGACCAAAGGGGGAACGCCCCTTTGGTGCCCCTTCGGTGCCAATTCGGGGCCTTGAGCCCTTGTTGCCGTTGGTATGCCGCGAGGCCATGCGAAGAGGAAGAGTAAGAAACCCCAGGGAAGTCAATCTGTTAAACAATCTGTAACTGTTACTTCTACTCCCTCTGCTATTATTGGGCCAATGGATCATCATGTAGTAATTCTTCCCCAGTCTACTTCCTTGACTCAGCACTCCTCATCGTCTGGTTCCGGCATTACCCTGAGTTCCATCGACAGGACTCCTCCACCCAACCCAGGATCTTCTCAAGCGTCTGTTCAAACATCGTCTTCTACTGGGGTGTCCTCCTTGGGAGAGGAAGACGAGATTCCTGTTCCCCTTCCTGTCTCATCACAAGAGGTACTTTCATTAGTTCCTATCTCCACGGTTGCCGGCTCTGAGGTTATTAGTATTCCTCAAATTGAAAATCCTGATGCTGTTACTCTTGCGGAGATTTGGAAACAGGTTACTGCTACTAATTTAATGTTATCTCAATTTATGAATCAAACGGCTGCGTTTTCACAACAGGTTTCAAGTAAATTTTAAAAAGTTGAGGCTTCTGTTAATCAGCTGTTTCAGTGTGCTGATCAGCTGGACATGCAGGTTGCTTCGTTACAGTCTGCAAATATGTTAGCTTCCAAGGATACTTTATTGTTTTATCAGCAGTTAGAAGTCCTGGATAATGCTTCTCAGGCAAAAAATTGCGTATTTTGAATTTCCCCAAAATCCGTTTATTGACATCTGTTTTGTTATTTAGACAATATTGTAAAGAAATACTGTTGCTTCCTAATGCCGACACTGTTGTGTTAGATAGGACCTTTTATTTGTCTGTTCCGGTGACTTCTGGGGAATCCAGCGGGGCGCGGCAGGAGGAGGGAATTTCTATGGATTTAACAGATTTTTTTGGAACATTCTCAGACCCCCATCTCCACCCGCGCCACTCTGGTGGTTACTTTGGCCAATTTTTTGGATAAGTCTTCTATTATGAAGGCTTTTTTTCCAAAGAAAGATTTTCTTTTTTATGGCCAAAAGATTTCCATTTTCCCGGACGTCTCCAGACAGACGCAGGCCCGGAGAAGGTCCTTCCTGCAGTTGAAATCTAGGGTTTTGGCTGGAGGGGGTACCTTTCTTTTGTGGTTCCCATGTAAGTGTTTGGTGACTATTCAAGGGATTAGTTATGTATATTTTGATCCTTCCTTGTTGGAATCTCTTCTGGTTTCTCTACAGGCTTGAGTGATATTATATTTGCACTGATTGGATTATGGAATGTGGTTGGTTGGGTGTTGTAGCCTTATAATTTATGCCCCGGTTTTTCTCTCTAAGCTGTTCTCTCCTTGATGTGGGTGGAGAAGTGGTATGTTTTTGTAAAAATTCTTTTTCTTGATTGTGTGTAAAATTTAGGTTCATATCGCTTGTTCTTTTTTATGTATATTCATTGGATGTAACAAATTGAAAATTCAATTTAAAAAAAAAAAAAGATGCTTTTTTGACAACAGCCTCTCTGACCTCACCTTTAAACCATGCTGGCAGATTTTGGACTTCCTTCCACTTTTCTTAAAGCGTGGAATACAGCTGGTCTGGGCTTCCAAGATAGTAGTTTTCAACAACACCCAAGCTTGATGTAAGTCTTTAACCTTTGCAACAGCTCCTTTTAGTTTTTTCTTAACAATTTTCCTCATTTTAACAGTCTCCCTTTCAAACGTTAAAGGGTAGTACTGTGGATTTCCTTACTATCCCTCCTCCACTAATTAAATCAAATGGGATCATGCTATGATCACTATTGCTAAGTGGCCCCAACACCCTTATCTCTTGCACCAGATCTGGTGTTCCACTAAGGACTAGGTCCAATATGGCTTCCCCTCTGGTCGGTTCATGAACCAGCTGCTCCAAGAAGCAGTCATTTATTTCATCTAGGAACTTTATCTCCGTAGCATGTCCTGCCGTGACACTGACCCAGTCGATATTGGTGTAACTGAAATCACCCATTATTATTACTGTGCTGTACCTTTTGTTAGCTTCCTTGATTTCTTTGAGCATTTCATTATCCATTTGCTCATTCTGGCCAAGCGGTCAATAGTACATCCCCACTGCCATCGCCTTCCCCTTTTCACATGGAATTTCAATCAATAGAGATTCTACAGCAATTTTTTTTCCTGCAAAACTGTAATCCTTTCTGACTCAATGCCCTCTCTAACATAGAGTGCAACCCTCCACCAATTTGATCAGCTCTATCATTACGATATAGTTTGAACCCAGGTATCACAGTGTCCCACTGATTGTCCTCCTTCCACCATGTCTCTGAGATTCCAATCATATCTAACCTCTCATTTAGTGCTATATATTCTAACTCTCCCATCTTATTTTTTAGACTTCTAGCATTTGCATACAAGCATTTTAGAGAATGTATTTTATTCATATTAATTTGGCTATTGGTAGGCATGGGTAATTTGGGATCTTTAAGTTCTGTCTGCTCCATACTCGAGGGTATTTGGGCTACTTTACTCTTTTTTGGAACCTCTCAGCTTTTGGTAGTATCCTTCAAGGATACATTCTTCCGAACCATGTGCTCTTGTGCGACTGTCGGCTTTCCCCTATTATCTAGTTTAAAAGCTGCTCTATCTCCTTTTTAAAGGTTAATGCCAGCAGCCTGGCTCCATCCCGGTTAAGGTGAAGCCCATCCCTTCGGAAGAGACCCTCCTTTCCCCAGAATGTTCCCCAGTTCCTAGAAAATCCAAAACCCTCATCCTTGCACCATCGTCTCATCCACGCATTGGGAATGCAGAGCTCTGCCTGCCTTTTGGGTCCTGCATGTGGAACGGGAAGCATTTCGGAGAACGCTACCCTGGAAGTTCTGGATTTCAACTGCCTACCTAAAAGCCTAAATTTAGCCTCCAGAACCTCCCAACCACATTTTTATATGTCATTGGTACCGACGTACCAAAACAGCAGACTCCTCCCCAGTACTATCTAAGACCTTATCTAGGTGGCGCATGAGGTCTGCTATCTTTGCACCAAGCAGGCATGTTACCAGGAGATCCTTACATCCACCAGCCACCCAGCTATCTACATGCCTAATGATCGAATCACCAACTATAACGGCTGTCCTAACCCTTCCCTCATGGGCACATGGCCCTGGAGAAACTTCCTCGGTGCGAGAGGGTTTTACATCACCTGGAGGACAGGTCCTAGTTACAGGATCACTTCCTGCCACACCAGAGTAATGCTGTCCTGTCACGTGACCTCTCTCCTCCATGACAACAGGGATGCTGCCAGACTGGACGTGGGACTTCAGGACTATATCCCTGTAGGTCTCGTCTATGTACCTCTCTGTCTTTCTTATGTCTTCCAAGTCTGCTACTCTAGCCGCTAGAGAACGGACTCGTTCCCTGAGAGCAAAGAGCTCCTTGCACCTAGTGCACACATAAGACCTCTCACCAACTGGGAGAAAATCATACATGTGACATTCAATGCAAAAGACTGGAAAGCCCCCATCTTGCTGCTGGGCTGCTGTCTGCATCTTAGCTTTAAGCTTGTGTTTAGATCGTTAAGTTCTCTACTTACTAAGGGTTGCTATGGATACTGTAACACCGAAAATCCACCCTATAGCTTTAAGACACAAAAAGCTGAAGAGTTCAGCACAGACTCTGGTAGAAAGGGAGAGAAAAAGCTTCATAGTTGCTATAGGCAACCAGAGCAGGCTGAGGCACGAGACCTGAAGGCACGCCCAGCCAACAGACACTCCCCAAACACTGAGGGAAACACTCTGCACATGTGCAGGAAAACGCCCCTAACTCTGCATAAGAAAGCAGGCAGGCAAGCAGAGTTAGTTCAGGAACGGGCCACTGTTCAGAAGCAGGCTAGAGAGGAGAATCCTTATTATGCTCGAGTCCAGGAGAGAGAGAATCCAGGAAGAGAGGCTGAATGTGATTCCTGTATGATTTCTGACGAAGGTTTTGAGGACACAGAAGCAGAAAGCATTTGTGAAACCTGGCAGGTTAGAGAAAACCTGAAACCCTTCAACAAAAGGTCAGAGTATTTTCAGCCTAACCCTGTTTATTGTGAGGCCTGGAAAAAGAAGCCAAGCAGGGCTGGGAGACAGAGCAGGAAGCCATTCTCCAGCCGTGAGCTTAACTACAGAAAGCCCTTTGCAGTGACGCAGGAGGGATCTCCCAGAGACAGCAGTCAACGGGGAGAGGGCAGAACAGCTGGTAGGAAACCCTTTGCTAATGAAAGCCAGAAGCTTTTAAGATATTCACATCCTTGTGAAAGAGATAGTGAACTGCTTCAGGATATTTGTATGAATGAGGAACCTGAATGTTTGTATGAAAAGCCTGGCAGAAAACTGACAAGAGCAAAGTTCAATAGAAAGATTGCAAAGCAGTTTTATCAAGGCTCAGATAATTATCTACCTTACCGTGAGGAGAGTATTGAGGAGAGACCAGTCACTGGCTGGAGGAAGTTACAAACTCTCTGCCATAAGGAAGACGAGGCAGTTGAGGAGCCTATGTGTATTGACCAAAATGAATGTTTGTCTTATGATGAAAAGATGGACTGTTCTTTATTGATTACTGAAGAGACCTCTCTACGCTGAAAGCAGATAAGCCTGCTAGAGAGAACAAGTCTGCACAGAGGAAACTGCCCAGGTGTTTACCTTAATTAACTATTTTGCTTTGTCATTTGATTTGTTAAGCAAGAAGCTGTACTTTTCTTTAACCATTTGTTTATGCCAGAAGCATGGCTATCTTTTGAGTTTGGAAGTTGTATCATTTTTGGAAATCCAGCAAAACCCCGGGAGGGGAATAAATCCTTGTTTAAACCTGACCCTCGAGTCGCAACTACACTTTCTTTTAATAGAAAGGTCAGGGCCAGTAGTGCACTAAGCTAACCAACACTAGTTTAGCCTCTGCTGGTGACATATAAAATGGCGTAGCACGTTGGATTTTTGAAAAAAAAAAAAAAAGCAATACTACTACCCAAAGTTTTTCAAAAGAGAAACAGATTGGCTGAAGAAAAAAAAAAACCCCCACAGCAGCAAAGGAAATCCTGAGAGGAAGAAAATCCTGATACTGAGAGGACATCCACAAGCTGACCGGACGGAGGTGCAGAGAACCTTTCTCAAAATAAGATCCTTCACCGTGCTAAGGTACAAGTGGCTGGGCACGGGTGGTAAGGATTGTGGAGAAAGGGGGAGAGAGATACCTGGATAAAAGCAGATAGGGAGGAAGAACTATATTGTGTGCCGCACTTGGTGGGCCCTCTGTTTTTTTCTCGCCTATACAGGTATACCGCAAGCGCCAAGATGGATACAAAAGAAATGATGAAATGGATGGAAGAGCAGTGGAAGGCACAGAGTGAGCTGGCACGGCAGGCCCAGGACAGGACTATGGCAGCACTGGCTGCGCAACAAAAGCCCCTGTTGGACTTGGTGACCACGCTACTGCAGCGGACATCCACTACTACGGCTGAGGAGGAACGTGTACCGGTACCAGCGGCGGTAGGAGTACAACACTATGGTGCATTGGCACTAGGACCTTTACAAAAAAGTGATAACTTTGATGATTATTCGGACGCATTCGAGCGAATCGCTCAGGCGGCTAAGTGGCCCCTAGACCAATGGGCAGTCCGATTCGCCATGTCGTTAACTGGAGAGGCATTGGCGGCCTATAAGGCGATGCCCGCTGGCCTAGTGTCCAGTTACCCAGATGTAAAATTGGCAGTTCAAGATAGGCTAGGTTTAACACCTACACATTATCGCCGACTTTTTAGGGAGGCAAGGCTCTTGCCCCAGGAGACACCTAAAGCTTTAATGCAAAGATTGAAAGGTTTAGCAGCAAAGTGGTTGGCTCCAGAAAGGGCCACGATAGAAACCTTAATGGATGCGGTGCTGCTAGAGCAGTACTTTGAAGCTGTACCCGCCGAAGTAAAAGCTTTCCTGCTGTTACAAAAATGTCAGTCCACTAGAGAAGCAGCGGAAATGACCGAATGCTATTTTGAAGCTGCATTGGCCGGGGCTTCTAGAGATAGTATGATGCAGGTAACAGGCATGGAAAAGATGCCTGGTATAAGGAAAGCTTATGCTTCTACGGTCCCAAAAGAAAATGTAAAAAGCTATAATAATGTGATCAGATGTTTTCACTGTGGAAAAAATGGTCATGTGCGTAGGGACTGCAAAGAACGTGTTGCCCTAATTGTAGCGGGAGAGAAGGACCCTGGGGGAGGATTTCTTATAGACGTCCGAGTAGAGGGTGTAAAGGCAGTCGCACTCCTTGATACAGGAGCCGACCAAAGTATGGTCTCCTCCAAGATGTGGCAGGCCATGTTGACTAATAATCCTTTGGTACTATGCCAAATACCCCCTTCTGTGCGTATGAAAGGTATGGATGGAATCCCCTCTTATTATTCCTTGTATGATGTGGTGGTAGAAGGACTAGGTAGAAAAGAAAAGATACCTGTAGTGGTGATCCCGAACCTTCCCAGGGAAGTGGTGCTAGGCAGGGATTGGCCCTCCTTTCAAAAAGCTCTTAAGGAAAAGTTAGATGAAAGGGTAGGTCTAGTTTCTACCAGGTCCCAACGTAAGGTCTCAGAGGCAGGGACAGGTCCCATAGCGGAGCCAGAGGAAGAGCCCCAAGATAAGGACGTAATTCCAGAGCCAGAGCCCGACCAAGATGAGGAACCCCAGAATATACTCCCCTCTAATGAAGAGTTAATTGACCTTCCCAAAAAGGTTAGGAAGGATAGGGCAAGACGAAGGCAGGAGAGAAGACAAAGGTCGCAGGGAAGAACAGACCTGGAGGCCGGGGAGGGTTTACCTTGGGTGCCAGCAGAGCTGGTAAGGAAATTCCCTTCCTTCCCCAAAGAACAGCAGGGGGATCCCGCATTGAAAAGGGCATTCGAATATGCTCGGGAGGCCAGGACAAGTTTGCCCAGGTTCTTTTTAGAAAGCGAACTACTATACAGGGAGAGCGCGGATCCCAGGACGGGGACGGTGCGCAAGCAATTGGTGGTACCAACTACTTTTAAATCAGTAGTGTTAAGATTGGCGCACGACCACCCTGTCGGCAGCCATAAAGGTGTCCAAGGGACATTGGACCAGGTGCTGGCTCGCTTTTACTGGCCGGGGGTGTTTAAGGAAACAACCCGGTATTGCGAGTCCTGTCCAGCATGCCAACGAGTTGCAGCTGCCAGGCCAAAGCCAGTACCAATGGTTACACCACCCACCATTGCAACCCCAGTGAGGAAGTTAGCCATGGATATTGTGGGCCCATTAATACGAACCCCAAGGGGCTTCCAATATATCCTAGTGATCATGGATCACGCGACCAGGTTTCCGTGGGCAATACCCCTGCGAAATATTTCAGCACGGACAATATCAATAGAGCTCATAAAGCTATTTTGTGAAATTGGCTTTCCTCAGGAGATCCTAACGGATCAAGGAACCAATTTCACCTCAAGACATTTAGCTATGCTTTGGGACGCCTTCGGGATAAAGCATATCCGCACTTCGGCGTACCACCCCCAGTCCAACGGGTTGGTGGAACGCATGAACCAGTCCCTAAAGCAAATGTTAAGGCGGAGCTTAGGAGGTAATATGGTGGAATGGGACAATGTCCTCCCATTCGTCCTGTACGCCTGTAGGGAACGCGTGCAGACATCGTTGGGTGCATCACCCTACGAACTCCTATTTGGTAGGACCCCGAGAGGTATTTTAGATATCCTTCGGGAGCAGTGGGTTGCACCGGAGGAGACAGAAATAGGGGTACCACAATTTTTAAAAGACCTCAGGAACCGTCTAGAACGGACTTCCCGAGTGTCTATGGACAATCTGCAGGCCAGCCAACGCCGGCAGAAGAAATACTATGACCGGGGAACTAGAGCCAGGAAGTTATCCATAGGGGATAGAGTGGTAATACAGGTAGCGAACGCTGGTCCAAAGTTCGAGGCCAGATGGAAAGGCCCGGCCAAAATAATTGATCAGGTAGGTCCTGTGTCCTACAGGGTGGAGCATGAAAATGGGCGCCACCAGACATACCACTTAAACCTGCTGAAGCCTTGGAGGGAGAGGTCGGCAGATGTAAGACTAGTGCAGGTAGTGAGCGAAAGGTTCCGCTCGGATAGAATTACGCGCTGTCCGACGGGGACGTCAGCAGCTCGTAATGTCTTAAGAAGGGGGATGTGTAACACCGAAAATCCACCCTATAGCTTTAAGACACAAAAAGCTGAAGAGTTCAGCACAGACTCTGGTAGAAAGGGAGAGAAAAAGCTTCATAGTTGCTATAGGCAACCAGAGCAGGCTGAGGCACGAGACCTGAAGGCACGCCCAGCCAACAGACACTCCCCAAACACTGAGGGAAACACTCTGCACATGTGCAGGAAAACGCCCCTAACTCTGCATAAGAAAGCAGGCAGGCAAGCAGAGTTAGTTCAGGAACGGGCCACTGTTCAGAAGCAGGCTAGAGAGGAGAATCCTTATTATGCTCGAGTCCAGGAGAGAGAGAATCCAGGAAGAGAGGCTGAATGTGATTCCTGTATGATTTCTGACGAAGGTTTTGAGGACACAGAAGCAGAAAGCATTTGTGAAACCTGGCAGGTTAGAGAAAACCTGAAACCCTTCAACAAAAGGTCAGAGTATTTTCAGCCTAACCCTGTTTATTGTGAGGCCTGGAAAAAGAAGCCAAGCAGGGCTGGGAGACAGAGCAGGAAGCCATTCTCCAGCCGTGAGCTTAACTACAGAAAGCCCTTTGCAGTGACGCAGGAGGGATCTCCCAGAGACAGCAGTCAACGGGGAGAGGGCAGAACAGCTGGTAGGAAACCCTTTGCTAATGAAAGCCAGAAGCTTTTAAGATATTCACATCCTTGTGAAAGAGATAGTGAACTGCTTCAGGATATTTGTATGAATGAGGAACCTGAATGTTTGTATGAAAAGCCTGGCAGAAAACTGACAAGAGCAAAGTTCAATAGAAAGATTGCAAAGCAGTTTTATCAAGGCTCAGATAATTATCTACCTTACCGTGAGGAGAGTATTGAGGAGAGACCAGTCACTGGCTGGAGGAAGTTACAAACTCTCTGCCATAAGGAAGACGAGGCAGTTGAGGAGCCTATGTGTATTGACCAAAATGAATGTTTGTCTTATGATGAAAAGATGGACTGTTCTTTATTGATTACTGAAGAGACCTCTCTACGCTGAAAGCAGATAAGCCTGCTAGAGAGAACAAGTCTGCACAAAGGAAACTGCCCAGGTGTTTACCTTAATTAACTATTTTGCTTTGTCATTTGATTTGTTAAGCAAGAAGCTGTACTTTTCTTTAACCATTTGTTTATGCCAGAAGCATGGCTATCTTTTGAGTTTGGAAGTTGTATCATTTTTGGAAATCCAGCAAAACCCCGGGAGGGGAATAAATCCTTGTTTAAACCTGACCCTCGAGTCGCAACTACACTTTCTTTTAATAGAAAGGTCAGGGCCAGTAGTGCACTAAGCTAACCAACACTAGTTTAGCCTCTGCTGGTGACAATACTTATACTAATAAAATTGTACCTAATACGTTTAATATACCTTGTTCACCTGAAGCTTAATTAATCTCAGGTCCTTAGTGTATGACTGATTTGGATAACGAGCTGCACCTGAGAGCACCTCCTTTCCTTTAAGATGTGTAAGTACCTAAAAAGCTTAATAACACTTATTAAAAGAGGGCTGCTACACAGTACCCTGTCCTGGGCTTCTGATGTAAGCTGTGACCAACTTCCTGGGTGATTAACAGTCCTTGCTTGGATAGAAGGAGTCTTTCAAAATGGCCTTTTGACCTGCTCTTTGCTGCTGCTAGGCTCTGACTTATTATGAAATTTAAACTACAAGCTCTCTGCTGGGTTCTAAATTTCACCAGAAAGCTCTGTTCTGTGTTTTAAATTTAAAAAGTACTTTGCTGATACTAGGCCCTGAATGAGTATTAAATTTAAACTACAAGCTCTCTGCTGGGTATGAAATCTAACCAGAAAGCTCTCTTCTGTGTTTAAATTTAAACTTAAACTGCTACTAGGCCCTGACTGATTTAACAAATACACTGTGTTCACAGATTAATCAGCTTTAATCCAAAGAAGTCCCTTCAGAAAAATTCCCAGAAGTATATACTCACAATTGCAGATCTCTCTCCAGAAGTAGCAGTCCCCTTTTCTAGTCCTTCAAGACTAGAACCTAATTAAAGACCATTGCACAACCTGCAGACACTTTCAGCAGTGGCAGACGTCTAGCCAACCTCAATGAGGGAGACCACCTTGTCCTTCAGGCAGTTTTTTTTCTTACAGCAGGGAAGCGTATCAATCCTTCCAGTGCCAGACATTCCAAATGGTGCAACCCTAGCAACTCCAGAGATTGAGGCACAAGAACACACATCAGCAAAAATCACAAATTCCAGTGCAGCTGAAGGCATCTCTGAGTTCTTGAGGGGCATGAGCATAACCTTTCCTTCCACTGACAAGTCACTATCAGTCAGAGGCAGAGTCCAACTTTTCAAAACAGCATAGAAAATTAGGTGCTGAAAATCATTTCTGTTGACTAGAGACTCGATTTCATAGCAAATTCACTGAACTTCCCAATACTGTTCATTCCACTGGGGATACCAAATCCTTCTGAAGACAAGATGGCATTTTTTCTATGGGTTGGAGCTGTGGAATCTGTTCAACAGAAGGAAGCCAAGACTGGCTTCTACTCCAAAAACTCGGCATTGTCCTCTGTTGAAAGCAGGTCTTTATCCAGGGTTTCACACTGGGTGAAAATGCTGTTGTCCACCCGTTGGTCTAGAGGTTCCAAAACACAGTTAAGGGTTTCTGTGATCCCATTTTTGGATACGTGGAAAATACATGGTTGATTAGGACATGACGAAGCTATGAGAAGCAGCCTACCATCTCACTCTTTGAAGAGTTTGTTATATTAGTGGGCCTAGATGTATTTATTCTGGATTGGAGCACAGGTTTTCTCTATGCCTTTCTGCCTATCCCACTAATATCACAAAACTTTCAAAAAGTGAGATGGCAGGTTGCTTCTCATAGCATCATCATGTCCTCATTAAATATTGTTTCTCATCTATCCACACTGACTAGGATGTTTCTGATGACCAGACAAATTCCCCTTACTTACAGTACCATCGACAGCATATGATTTTCTATAGCTCTGACAAAATGAATGCTGGACACTACTATCTGTCATGCTCAACCTCTCTGTGACAGAGATTCTCAATGTGGTGCAGAGGAAAAGATCAATCTACCCTCCAGAAATTCTGTTACTTTTTTCACTTAGTCTTTTTTCAATATCACCCTCTGAGTAAAGCAAGACTGCTCAGTGTGATGAGCCATCATAAAAGCACAACGCAACAGAAAACAAAACCAAAATAAATCTCTAGTTTTACCCTAATAGGGTACTGCTTTGAACACATGAAATTCCTACCAAAAATGGTTTCAGCTCATATCAGCCCATAGGTCTCCCCACCATTTTCCCAAAACCACATGCTCATGAGAGGGTCCCTTACATATCCTTCACTGTAGGCAAGCTCTGGCATATTTTCTGGAGAAGACACATCCTTATCACAAGTCCGAACAGCTGCTAGTTTACTTTGACTTGAACATACTGAATGCACCTTATCTAGGTGATTTATGGACTGCATAGCATATGGTTACCCTACCCCCTATACTGTACCTCTATGATGCATTCACCTTAAGCCAGTGCTGTTGTAGAGAGGAAACCTAATCAGCAGTTCAGACTTTCATATCAAATGACCATTCATTTCGACATTGAGAAGGCAGGTAAAGAGAATTTCAAGACAACTTTTCTGTGGAATAAATAACGCATAAAAACATTTTCAAGTACATTCGTAGCAAAAAACCTGTGACAACGTCAGTTGGACCATTAGATGATAGTGAGGACAAGGTCATAGCAGAGAGACTGAATTTTTTGCTTCAGTCTTTACTAAAGAAGATATAGGGAAATTATCCATGACAGAAATGATATTTAAAGGTGATGTATCAGAGGAATTAAAAGAAATCTCAATAAACCTGGACGATATAATACATCAATTTGATAAACGAAAGAGTAGAAAATCACCTCAGGGTGCGAAAGACTCAAAAATGAAATTGCAGACCTACAGTACTATTAGTAATTTGTAAACTATCATTAAAGTTGTCTTTGCTACCCGAAGATTGGAGAATGGCCCAACATAACACCAATTTTTTAAAAGGGTTCCAGGGGTGATCTTGGAAATTACAGACTGGTAAACCTGTCATAAATGCCAGACAAAATGGTAGAAATAATTATAAAGAACAAAATTATTGAACATGCAGACAATCATAGTTTAATGGGGAAAAGTCAACATGGATTTAGCCACTGAAATTCTTCTCACTAATCTGCTAATTTTTTTGAAGGTGTGAATAAACAAGTAGATAAACATCAGCTGGTTGATATACAGTAGTGTATCTGGATTTTCAGAAAGTCTTTGACAAGGTCCCTCATGAGAGACTCTTAGCCAAATTAAAAAGTCATGGGATAAGAGGCAATGTACTATTGTGGACTGGGAACTGGTTAAAAGACAGAAAGCAGAGAGTACGGCTAAATGGCCAATTTTTTTCAATCAAGAAAGGTGAATAGTGGCGCAACCCAGGGATCTGTGCTGGGCCCACTGCTTTTTAGCATCTTCATAAATGACCTGGAAATGGGAAAATGACTGAGGTAACAGCTACACAATGCAAGATTCCACATTAGACTCACCACCCAGGAAAAGGATCTAGGCGTCATTGTGGCTAATATGTTGAAACATTCCTTTCAGTGTGCGGTGGCAGCCAAGAAAACAAACAGAATGCTAGGAATCATAAGGAAAGGGATGGAGAAGAAAACCAAGGATATTACAATGTCTCTCTATCAGGGCTGGCAGAGGCTTTCTGCCAGCTTAGGCAGTCCCCCAGTGCCGCCCCCCACCATGGCACCCTCCTGCCCCCCATGGCATTGGTGCCACTCGCCTGCCCCTTCCCCATCATCAGCACCACCCACCCTGCCATGCTATCCCTCCTGGCATCCCTTCTTGTGCTGAAGCAGCAGTCAGCTGCCACTTCACCATGTCGGGCCTTAAAGTGCCCACACATATGTGTGATTATGGCCTGCTGCTCCTGCCCCTCCTCTGATGCAACTTCCTGTTGGAGGGGGCAGGAGCAGCAGGCCATAACTGCGTGCATGCGCATAGGTATTTTAAAGCCCATTGTGGTGCTGAACTGCTGCTTCACGGAGGTGGAGTTTGCCATACCTGCTGGATGGGTCAGCAGGCCTGCTCTCTATCGCTACATGGTGTGACCACACCTTGAATAATGTGCAGTTCTGGTCACCATATCTAAAAAAGGATGCAGCAGAATTAGAAAAGGTACAGAGAACTACCAAAATGATAAAGGGATGGAAGGATAGCCCTATGAAGTAAGGCTTAAAAGGTTAGGGCTCTTCAGCTTGAAAGAGAGAAACTGTTAATGTAGCTGGGTTTAAAAGAGGTTTGGACAAGTTTCTGGAGGAAAAGTCAATAAACCATTAAGGTGGAATGGGAAAATCCATTGCTTATTCCTGGGATAAGTAGCATGGAATCTATCTACCTTTTAGCAACCCGACAGGAACTTGTGAACTGGATTGGCCACTGTTAGAAACAGGATTCTGTTGTTGATGAATCTTTGGTCTGACCCAGTATGGCATATCTTATGTTTTTATGTACATGCTGCTGTGCAGGGGCTATTCAACTTTTAGCCATCTCTTCCCTTATGTATTCTTCTGCATCACCCTGTCAAGACTGCATCTTCCAATGAACAGTGTTATCTTTGGGTGTGACCAATTTCATCTTGCTTGTTGACAGAGAGAAAGCTAAGTTGCTTATCCATAACAAGGGTCCCCTATAGACAGGAGGATAAATCAGAGGCAAAATCTCACTCTCCATCCTGAAGAGTTGACTATCAAGCTCTACAAGTAACTGGGTAACTGCAGAGGTAGCCATCCATGCATACTCAAAGACCTTTTCAGTCTACTTGAGCTCTGAGAGAGTCATGTCCATGTTAATGCTGTCACCGATAAGTTTGTCTTATTTGTTCTGCTGTCTATAAAGAACCCCCATTAGAGGTCAGCAACTTTGTTATCTGGTCTTGGCCTCTGTCTCCTTCCCTTTGCCCACTAGTCTAGGATCAAGAAGAGGTAGTATGAAGAATATGTCAGATTGGAGGGTAGACGAAGGGAGAAAGATGAGGGAGAGGTTCTGGGATGATAGAGTGGTTGAAAAGAAGAATGTGGATGAGGGATAGGACCTGAGATTGAGGGCTGGGGTTGGAGAGGCCCCAGGATCAATGAGGCAAGGGGAAGCAAAGAAGATCTAGGACTAAGGAGGAGGCAGAAACAGGAGGATCCAAGATCAAGGAGGATCCCATTCTTCACATTCTGCCCTAAGCCCCAGCATGTCAAGCACTAACCCTATTTCAGATCTGGAAAGGGGTCCCCCTCCTTCTTGGACGGATCTTGAGGGTGAAGGGAAAGAATCCCCCTGGCCCTTCAGATGGACCAAAGTGTCCTCAGTCCATAATGTTTTCCCATCCCTGCTCACCTTCCAGTACTGCACATGGTGATTGAATGGGGAGTGCTCTGAAGGAGCAAACCAATCATTTCATTTGTCATTCCTGTGCCCCTATCCTACCTGTAGCCTGTGGCATTCCTGCCCACCACCAGGTGCTTTGGTTCATTGTCACAGAGGTAAAGGTTAAAGTCATTTTCTGGCACCAGGTCCACATCATGGAATATAAAGCAGTCCCATTTCTCTTCCTTTAGGGCTTCCAGATATCCTACGTTCAGCAGCTTAGCCCTATTGAACTTAGTATTGCCAGCCTGTGTAAGGGGAAGGAAGAATGCCTTCATAAGTTAGTACATCATAATTATAGCTTCTGATTTTAGGTTTTACCCAAGAATACAAATTTAATAATCATTTATAGTATGAACACTGGAAAAACAGCACTCTCTACCACTCTCTCACCCTTTCCTTTGTCTGCCTTGGATCCTTCACTCTGTTGTTGTGCCTTTTGGATGCTAGCTCCTCAGCTGCACAAAACGTATAATTGTGATTTCACCACAAAAAGGTACCCAGTAATAGCACTAGCACTGCCAAAACACCAATAAACACAGATTTTTTTGTACTCTCAAATAATGTTCCAATTAATTAAGGGTTAACCCTAAATTTACAGGGCCCAATATTCTAAAGTCATTTACATAGTTTACAGAGCTATAAACGTGCAAATGCCGCTGAAAGGGATATTCAATGACACTAACATGGTTAGTGCTGCTGAATATTCCCGATTATCTCCACTACGCGTCCCGATGTTAACTGCTTAGCATTGGGGCATGTCATGGGCGGTGACAGTCGCAAATCCTTCTACTCTTCTATCCTTGAGGGAGGCATGGCCTAGTGGTTGGGGCAAAGTGCTACAGGCCAGAAGGTCAGTGGTTCAAATCCCACTAGAGGACAGCAACCTTGGGCCAGAAGGACTGGGGTTTCTAGTCCCACAGGTGCTCCTTGTGGTCTTGGGCAAGCCACTTAACCCTCCATAGCCCATGTTCCCTGTAAGTATTAGTGTATGTGTCTCATATCCCCTTGTGTTAAATGTATCCCCCAACCGCTTTGACCCAGTGAAAAGCAGGATATAAATGCAGCTAAATAAATAAATACTCACAGGAGCTAACCAGGTAGCAGTGCAATAATCACCACTACCTAGTTAGCTTCTGTGATGTCAGAGACTGTGTGGAGACCCTGGAAATTCAATGCCAGGGCTAGAAGTCAGCAGTGACAGCTATGCACTGTAGCAGTGCATAGCAAACTCAGTACAATATTGGGCACACAATATATAATCACAATTGGCATTTGTGTTTGCATTATTCTATTGCATGCCGTTCAAATGCTGGTAACGGGGTGTAAGAGGTGTATGCCTGCAGTTTTGGTTTGGAAAATTGTGTGTGTATAAAAACATACATTAAATCAACTTCATGTGTACAAAACCTCTAATTAATGTGCATACAGCTGATTTACAGGCGTTAAAATTTCTTATGCACATTGGTCACATTTTACATGCATTAATTTCTAAAACAAATTTTAAAAAAGGTGCCTGAAAACTGGCGAAACAATCAAAAAATGATCCAAAATGTTTCCACATATATCCCTAGAAAGAGGGCATGATTCACCTTCTCCCCAAACACATGTATGTTGTCCTCCTGAACAGTGCAAACAGCAAAGAAAATTGTATTAATGCAACAATATTACTGAACTTATGTGGTTACCTTACCAGACCGACGTCCCTATTTCATGCTCCTCTTGCAAAGCTTATTTTACACCCAGAAAGGGGTTTTCATAAAGTTGTATGTGTGTAAAGAGAACTCACGTTATACATGTAAATGTTCTCAGTGGGAAATGGAGGCAGGACTGCAATGTATGTGCATATTTTATAAAATACGCCTACACATGTGTAACGTATGTGCACGCATTTACACCCTTTTCAAAGAAGGTCCTTGGCAATGGTGCACTACTGTGTCTGAATTTGGGAAATGCCTAAAATACTACACAAACCAATGGTCTCTCTCACAATTAAACAAAATAAAAATACTGAAATTTTATTAACATTTTTTTTCACATTTAAAGGAGGCATCAAAACAGTGTATTGGTGGATCATATCATGCTTCAGTCACTGGTGTGCAAAAATTCTAATGGTCTTGAAGAAAATGTGTGTTTAGGGGAATTGAAGCATTATATTCAACAATAGTTATACTACTTTTTTTTAAAGTACCATCAAGTCAGTGTTGACTCATAGCAACCCAGCTACCTCTGGGTTTTCTTGGCAATGTATCACTGGAAGTAGATTGTCAGCCTTTTCTTCTGAGGCAATGGAGGGTAAAGTGACTTGCCCAAAGTCACAAGGAGTGCCAGTGGGAATTGAACCCTTGATCTTCTGGGTACTAGGCAGTTGCTCTAACCACTAGGCTACTCCTCCACTCCTAGTTATGCTACTAGTGTGAAAAAAATTTAAAATAGTTTTGAGGCAAATGGTGAAAATGTGTGGACCTGGTAGGGCTGCCTGCTGCTAAACAAACCCATGTTCACATAGAAAAGAAAAGAAAAAATGAGACTGTGGTGGTGCTGCTGCTGCTGGAAGGAGGCTAGTGTGGCGCACACTGCATTTTCTCTAGTCACCTCCTACTCTTGGCTTTAAACTCTCCCCCTTGCAACCCAGCAGCAAGTACAGGGCTTAAATATATCATTTACCACTGCCTTGGGACTGAACTCTAGCGATAAGAGCCATGAAGTTTCTTGGCTCATACCATGAGACTTTGGCCCCAAGGCAGCCTGAAATGAAGCGCTTAAGCTCTTTGCCTGCTGTTGGGATGCATGGGGAAGAAACTGAAGGTTGGGATCAGGAGCAAAAGATGGGAGATCAGGAGAAGACTGGAGATATAAGGGCATGTTTACTAACATGAGTTACCAGGGAAGCATGGGGTTAGCACGTGGTTTTGGCACCATGCTAAAAAGTAGCACGGGCCCATGCTCAAAACCCCAGTGCCACCTTGATAGCACATGTTGGGGTGGGCACTGGGAAGGACAGGAGCATTCCTGGCATAGCATAGCTAGCATAGGCATTAGTGGCCTGTGCTGTGTCTGACGTTGGTAGCGTTGGTTCAACTACCACCTAAATGAGTGGCATTAGTTGCACTCATGGCTAGTTTGCCACATTGAAGCGTGGCATTCTTGCATTAACTGCAGGGTTAAGATGTACATGTCCCCGTACAGTTAGCCCAAACCTTGCGCTGGTAACATGGCCTACATACGCATTACCAGTATGGGGCTTAGTAAACATACCCCATAGTGTCCTGCATACCATACAGATTTCCACTGGCACCTGGCTCACCTGGTGAATGATGTAGATGGCATAGTCCAGCTGCTGTCTCTGGAGGAATGGGTGAAGATGCTCTAGCAGGTATAAGAGGTGCTTCTCTCGGTTCCGGTGTGGGATCAGGATGGCCACACGCTGCAATGGTCGACATTCATTAGGATGGTACCGGCCATTAAGTACTTTAGGATTTTTCTTCTCCACTTCTTCTAGGGTGAGGGACGTTTTGAAGGAAAGTTGCGTGGAGCCTCCTACAGCAGCGAAATGTGATTCATTGTATAATAGAGAACTTTGAATGTGTGCACCCCGGCTGTAGTTAAACAGCGAGACTTTCCTTAGTCTATCGATCACTCAGTAAATCCATGGCATTGATTTATAAACAAAGGAATAAAAAGACACATCTACTCACAAAATGCAGAGAGATAAGATAATAGTAGTAGTGGAACGAAGTACAAATGAAATCATAATATAATCAGAGGTTATTGTATATGTGTACTATAAAGAACACCACTAAATACCTCCATTTAAATTATATAGGTCTTTAAAAACAGGTTTAAAATAGATACATGCAAGAAGGTCTAAAGCTATAAAAGAAAAGAAAAACATAGTTGTGTTTCAGCAATAAATACTTCCATTATGTAACATGTGCCTTTGAGTCAGTGCTGACTCCTGGTGACCCAGCAGCTCCTGGGCTTTCTTGGCAGTGTGACTAGAAGTAAATTGCCAGGCCTTTCTTCCAAGGAAATGGAGGGTTAAGTGACTTGCCCAAGGTCACAAGGAGTACTAGTGGGAAATGAACCCTGGTTGCTTGCTCACCCAGCCAGTGCTCTAACCATTAGGCTACTCCTCCACTTGTATTATAGTAATGTAATAATACAATGGATGATGGTAAATAATGACCACTGACCCTTCTAATCTGCCCATTTATTCTGGTCTACTAAGTTTGACCATTTGTAAGATAATGGATGTCCAAGTGAAATCTGGGACGTCTAAGTCAGAATATCTGAAAAAAGCAGGCACATCCAGCTGCAGACATGATTTCACAAACTTGAACATGCCCAATATGGACATCTACACAGACATCCCCAGAATAATATTTCAGGACCTAGACAGCTAGGAATAGCCTAATGGTTAGAGCAGTAGGCTAGGACCAGGAAGCCAGGGTTTAAATCCCACTGCTGCTATTGTGCCAAGTACTATCTTCTCTACACTCTCTAGATATTTTTCAGCCAAAACAAGTACTATGCATGCCTGGAGCAGGTCTAAACTTAAACCAAATGTCCAGGAAGTTTCTGAGTTTAAGCAGGGATGTCCAGGTTCTCTGGGAACACCTCCACTACGCTGAACCCCCCCCCCCCCAAGTCCGTTCAGACTTGGACATCTACTAACCCAATTCTAAAATGGCTCTGGAGAACTCTCTGTGCTTTGGATATCTCTATACCCATTTTCAGTTGTCTAACATATGTACAGGGTTTCCAAAATGATCCCCTTAGTAGAACCAGGAGCATAAATTTAGGAATTTAGGCCTAATACATTTTCAGGAGCCAATTCAGGAGGCTAAACCCTTTCAAAAGTGGCCCCTATTTTCTTATGTTTGCTTTTTTGTCCATTCAGCACATGTTAAAACAATTTAGTGACTGCTAGATCATTTTAATGCATGCTAAAAACAATGCATCACAAGTCTGCTGGTTTTGCTATGTCATCTCAAAGTGCTGATGGTGTTCTGTGTTACTTGAAAAGGACCGCACACCCTTCATTGAAATGTGTCTTTTCCTATTTTGTCTTTTCTGTCAAATCACAATATCAGGGCTTTTGGCCACCACAGAAGCAAAGGACTTGAGTGACCTTAAGGAATCATTGCTCACACTTAAACCTGGTTGTTCCAGAAATCATATACAGATTGCAATGCAATGTGTGCCTTCGAGTCAATGCTGACTCCTAGTGTTATAAAACACCTTTACTTGTGGCCAATTTACCTGTGGCCAACCTGGCCAATGAGACTCAGAGGAATGTTGTGAAGCAGTATAAGAGCTCTTTATTCAATATGTTCCTGCAGCAACAGGTGTCCAAATAGGCACACCCCTTTAACATATCTCTGTGACATTTATACCTTTGTCAAATCTACAAGCCCCTACCCCCAGTATCTTATTGGCTAACTAATACAGTGTTATTGACCTAACTATTGTGCTCAGGCAGCACATGTGGGTTTCTGGTCCTGCTTACTGTAGCCCCATCCCCTTTATTTATTCTTTTACTTTATTTAACATAATTCCCTCTTACATGACAGACCATATGCAAGAATTCAGTTTACCTTGTTCTTCTGACTTCTTTATCCTCTTTATGGTAGTACATACTGATATTAGTCCTTATCTTTCTTTTGCATGTTCAGGTGGTCAATGGTTTATTTACTAACCTTCCTCTCAAAGTCCCCATAACAATTTCTAGTTTATTTACTGTATGTTTGTGCTTGTTCCATAAGAGCTTTGTATTGCAAAAGGTCAACAGAGCAAGGATCCCTCTTTTATTTAACATAGCTTCATTATGTATCTAAGACCAGCCCGGACCTCTGCGAAACTAGTTTTCCATCTTGCATACATTTTTTGCTGAGGGCTTTTGTCTCTTACAATATGGCAACTAAAAGAAGCAACTTTCTTATAAGCAGTATATAATAGACATACTTTAAATACATAATCCTTTATGTCTTATATGGAGTCAGCTCCCTGACTTCTTTTAACAATTTTTGGCTCTCATAGTCCACACAGTATGCCTTCTGGCTTTGGGTGTCTGTTCCTTCTGTCAGTCCTTATCATAACAGACCACAAAGATAAGGAGGGGGGGAGAGGAGGAGAGGAGGAGAGGAGAGCTATGTGCTTAGCAAAGCCTAAAAGCCACTATCTCTAAGTGCAGAACAAGGGAGTGAGATAAGAATCTACATACCAGACAGTTTTTGTAAAGCACTTCTAGAAGCCTCTATACTACTACACTTATTTTTAATTTCCTGATCATTCTGTAAAAATAACAATTTACATTATATCACCTTTGTATAGATACTTTTGTAAAGGCAACAATTTAAACCTTTCTGTCACTAGTGACCCAGCAGCTCTTTGGTTTTCTTAGCAGGGTGACTGGAAGTAGATCGCCTTGCCTTTCTTCCAGTAGAGGATTAAGCAACTTGCCCAAGGCCACAAGGAGTGCTAGTGGGAATCAAACCCTGGTCTCTTGGTTACCAAACCAGTGCTCTAATAATCTAGGGACTATTAATTTGTTGTTATGCATCCTCTAAGTCAGCTGGTTCTTTTTATGCTTTTATAGTTTTATTTGTTACCTAGGTTGTTCCACATACTTTAAATGTCAAAACTTGTACAGTTGTTATTCACTCCCTCTTCCTCACGCGCTTGTCTGTCTCAGTTAATTTTAATTTAATTTATTTGATGAATACTGATTTGTATTTTTTTATAAATTGTAAACTACTATGTTGGCATTTTCTGTGTAAGCATGGTGGTATAGCAAATGTCACTAAATAAAGAACCAGGATTGTGTAGAAACTGCATCTAAGAGGGTCAAAGGGAAAGCTTTTACCCTCAGCACCATGAGGCCACTGTAGCACTTGGGGGGGGGGGGGTTACTAAAGGGTGCTCTCAGAGCATGTTCTGGCACACGCTAAAGGTGCACTGGGACGGCTAGCACGGGGCCCTGACAGCGCGGAAATCAGCCCAAGCTAAGTGAAAATCACATACTGGGGTAGTAAAGAGGCAGGTTAAGGTGGAGAGTGAACACAATAAGCATAGCACAGTTAGCGCGGGGGTAAACACCACATGCTAACTGTGGTGCTTGATAGGGGACAGTGCTCTGTGTTAACTACTGGGAAAGCGTAGTTACTCTCCAGGGACAGCAGGAATCAGTCCTCACTTATGGGTGACGTCAGCACCGACAGAGCCCGCACGGAGCAATTCCCTAGCTTTCAAAGAAAGCCTTTGGGATTGCTGTCACACATGCATGGTCCTCTTTGCGCCCAAGGGTGCCATCTTGCTCAGTCAGGTCCCTTAGCTCGAGCCCTACCAAGCAGATGGCAAGGGAAGGATAAAAATCCAACAACTCTTAAAGGGAGGTGGGAGGGTAGCGAGGACTGATTCCTGCTGTCCCTGGAGAACACCTGTTACAGGTGAGTTACTACGCTTTCTCCGGGAACAAGCAGGAAGTCAGTCCTCACTTATGGGACTCCCCAGCTACAGGCTACCAAACCTGTAACCAAAAACCGCCTCTACGAGGTCGTGAGCAGAAGCCGATGCCCAAAGGAGCCCTAGTCCTCAGGTCCTCAGGGCGAAGCCCTCGGTAGCCGTGAAGAAGGGTCGGAGGGCAGGAGTTGCTTATGCCCTGAACAGATTACGGAGTACTGCCTGGTTGAAGGTGCTGTCCCGGCGGGACTCCCTCTCCAGGCAGTGGTGTGCAGTGAAAGTGTTCTCTGAAGACCAGGTCGCTGCTCAGTAGATGTCTCGCAGGGGCACTGAACACAGCAAGGCCACCGAAGCCACCTTGGCTCAGATGCCATGCGCGGTGACTCATCGATCCAAAGGGGCACCTGCCTTCGCATGGGGGAAGGCGATGCAGTCCGCCACCCAGATGGAGAGGGTGCGCTTAATGACTGCCTGCCTCAGTCGATTGGGATCGTAAGTCAAAAAGAGCCTGCCAGATTTGCGATGAGCCTGTGTGCGCTGCAGATAGAAGGCAAGAGCTCTCTTGCAGTCAAGCGTATGGAGAGCCGCCGACCACCTTCAAGCGCCGACCACTTTTGACCCCCTGTCTTTTTTGAGGACGAGGAAGTATCAGGAATAGAAGCCCCGACCTTGAAGGTGCAATGCCCCCTTCTTGACCGCCCGCTGGGCGAGATAGTTGACTGACTCCCGCTGCAGGAAGACCTGGTGCGTGGGGAGTTGAGGAGGTTCTGCCGGGGAGAAGGGAGGAGGAAGCCTGTCCAAGCGTAGGCGATAGCCATCCTGGACGACCCAGAGGACCCAGGAGTCTGAGGTGATGGAAGCCCACTGAGGGGCGAAGGAGGACAGGCACCCCCCACCAGCTGCTGAGTGGCCGGGAGGCGAGAGGCTATGCAGTCAAGCATATGGAGAGCCACCTATATGGGTTGTGGTGGAGCTGGAGTTTGGGCCTGGGGCCCTTTTGGCTTTCGAAGACCCTGGCTGGACTTCCTTTGCACTGGAGTGGTCAGCACGGGGGTAGGCGGGTAGCCACGATAAGGAAGGCCTTTCCTCGGGAAGAAGGACTTCTTGGCTTGTTGCTTCTTCTGAGGGAGGGTGGAGGTCTTGTGTGAGAGACGGGTTCTGGTGACAAACTGTCTCTATCTCCGCAGCCTTGTCTTCCATCGGCTTGCCAAAGAGCTGCTCGCCGAGGCAGGGCAGGTCCAGGAGTTTCTCCTGTGCCCATTGCTCCAGGTCTGAGGATTGGAGCCACGGTTGGCGATGGGCTCCGATACCTGCGGCAGTCACTTGAGCTGAGGACTCAAAACCACCGTAGGCAGCACGGAAGAGGTATTTGGAATAGTCCGCGACGGACTTCAATAGGGGACCGAACCTGTTGAGGGGTTCGCCCTTGATGCCTGCGGAAAAACCCCCAAGCTCTTTGGCCATGTCGCGCAAGAACACACCCATGGTATGCCTGAATGCACAGAAAGCATGGACCCCTGGTAGGCCTTGTGGCCTAAGGAGTCGAGGGCTCTTGACTCCCAGCCAGGGGGAACCGACGAATGTGACTTCGGGCTCTTTTGCTTTCTCATGACTGATTCCAACACCATGTAAGTGTGGGGGAGCTGGGTTTTCCTGAACCCGGGGCCACGTTGTACCCTGTACATGGTGTTGAGTCGCTTGCTCACTATGGGAACTGAGGCGGGCGCCTCCCACAAGTGGAGTAGCAGCCTAGACAAGATGGGAGGAACTGGGACAGTAAGAGACTCCCTAGGGGGGAACTCATACTGTAGGATGTCAAGCTCTTCAGCTTGAGGATCCTCCTCAGCCTAGGTGGCCAGGTTAAGAGCCCGCGCCATATCCTGAACAAACATGAGGAAGTAGGTGTCATCGGGTGGTGAGCGCTATTGAAACGCAGGAGGAGAAGGGTCCAACAGAAGGTCCCAATCGGCAACGGGTTTCTGGGGAGGTGTCCGCATCGGACTCCCAGTCCGAGAATTCGGATGAGGAATCCGAACCGGGCATGTCGTCCTGTCCCACAACCAAGGCCCACTTGGAGCCCGAGACCTTGGATGACCTCACCCCCAAGGAACGGGAAGGCGAGCGAGACCGACATCGAGGACCCTCATGAGGCCCGCAGCTCTCGGGGTTTTCCTGGACGGATTTGGGTGTCCCCTGCGGGGGAGCCACAATCTCCGGGCGTGAGTCCGTGAAGCTGGCTGTGAGCGCCTGCTGGGAAGCGATGAATGCAGAAACGCTGTGTTCCAGCGTCAGCATGTGGGATTCCCACGCGGGCATGGGGCCCTGTGACACTGATCCCGGGGTCACCAGGTCGGGCGTCAAGGAAGAGAGGGGGGTCCTCACCAGGATGTCTCTCAGGAGACCAGGCACCTTCGCCAGAAGCCTCCATGTCTGTACGGGGTACCTTGCGGGGCCGCTCCTTGTCCGACTCTTGGGAATGCCGAAGAGGGCTAAGCGACCGAGCGCAGGAGCGCTCGCGCTTATTGAGAGTCCCTAACAGCGACTTCGAGGCCTTCTTCTTCTTATGCCGCTCCACTTCAAGGGACCCCTGGTCAGAGTGACTCTGAGACCGCGGGGCCGAGGCAGGAGATCCCACTGGGGGAAAGATGACCGAGGGCGCCAATGGGGACTCCGAGGCGGCCTTTCTGAAAATGTCTTTTGACTTCTGCTTAAGGCTGAACAGGGCTTTGGAGGACATTTTCTTACAAAGCAAACAGAGCTTTGGATCATGATCTGCCCCGAGACATCGCAGACAACAGTCATGGATGTCCGTAAATGACATGTTCTTAGAGCATCTATCGCATTTTTTTAATCCGGTGGCCATGGGGGCAAAATGGCCCCCACGAGGTCAAAGACCCACGCGGCCAGCAGTTAGAAGAAAAAAGGGCGTGAAGCCCGATAGGCAAAAAAAGTGAAGAAAAATTGTCCCCTAATAGTTCTAAAAGAGTAGAGCAAGGTATAGGACCGGTGCTATCGGAAAAAAGGAGTCCAGTAGGCCAAAAACAAACACTTTTTCCAAGGGACGAGGACGTGCCTCCGAAGGGCTCCGTGGAAAAAGGGAGACTGAGCAAGATGGCACCCTTGGACGGGAAGAGGACCACATATGCGTGGCAGCAATCCCAAAGGCTTTCTTTGAAACTGGGGAATTGCTCCGCATGGGCTCTGTCGGTGCCGACGTCACCCATAAGTGAGGACTGACTTCCTACTTGTTCCTGGAAAAAATGCTTTCCACACCCCCAACAGTTAACACGATGGTGTTGCACCTAACACGCCACAGTTTTGGCTCTGCTGATGTGTTAGGTGCAACACCATAGTGCCCTTTAGCAAAAGGGCCCCTTGGTTTATTTATGAAGGGCTGTGGGAGAAAATGAAATACAGAGCCCTTTGATTCCTGAGTGCCTGAAGAGAGTTAATGGACATGTCAGTTTATGTGACTGGTTATGACCAGCAGAGGCTCTTCCATTACGTAATCAACAATGATCTTTACATCCTCAGACAGTGTACTCACCCAAGCAGCTCAGAAGTTAGTCCTATTCCCACACAATACTTTTAGTCATTTTTGCCTGTTTGAGAAAGCTATGAGGCTTCCTGGTCTAAGTAAGTAGAAACTATCTGCAAGATGAAATCCTGAGCAGCTTCTGAAAATGTTACAGAGCACAAAATAGTAAAACTGGTTACTTACGCAGATATGGAGAAAGGGCCGGACAGAGCCTCAGATCAGGCTTTCCTGCAGATACCTCAGTGGCAGCAGAAGTCTCTTTCTCTTTCTCTTTCTCAATCATGATGAGATTTCTAAAGTGCCCCGCCAAGGTCTTTGTGTTCCGGAAGTCCTGTATGGCATCTTCCAGATAGTAGGATAAAGCCCAGATGACCATCACCAGCAAACCCAGAACAAAGAGCAGCAGCAACTTGAACCTGCTGAAGAGGCGGAAGGCTGAAGAGTTCATGCCCATGGTCTTCTCTCCACTGATCTTTGACTGCAACCGCTCTTCAGAGGCAGCCCCAACAATAGGTGACCAAATTAATTGGTGTGAAAACATCTAGGAACAATCTCAGTGCTTCCTCCCACATGTTATATTCATCCAGTGCCTTGTCCACAGTTCTTACAAACATGTAACATGAGGAAATACCTGAAAATAAAGGGCATAACCAATGAAATTTACTGAAGCCCAGAATGAATTGCGTTGTTGTCGGAAAGTGATGACAATAACCAGCCCAGAATGCTGCAGTTGCCGCTATATGATCACTAGAAACCCTTCATCCCCAAGAATGTATTCTGCATAAACCCAGAGCACTTTTCAGTATTACCCACTCAGAATACCCAAGAGAATACGGTCAAGCAGGGACAGAAGTCCAAATTAAAAGCCCCTAGAAACAATGTTGGAAAGGGTGCCTACAGGGGTGGCCCAAGGAGGGTGCGGGGCCATGTGCGGAGACTTGATGCAGGGCCTCATTTGCATAAATATTTGAATAATGTTAACATGCACTAACTTTTAGTAAACATGCCTCTTAATGGGTGTATGGATAAAGAAAGACTGAAAGATTTCTACATTACTATACTCCAGTGCCAACCGCCAGGCACATTAGGAAGTACTACAAACAGTGCCCATTTATAACCCATAGCAAACCCACCATATCATAACAGTACTACCAGGACTCATAAAGCACCATACCCTACCTATCAAAAGGCAACATTGCAAATATTAAACCAATACATCTCCTACTGAGGAAAGAGAACAAGTGGCACTATCAAATATAAACTACATAAACAGAATACCTCAGCTCAGTTACACATGCAGAACATAGACCATCACCAAACAAAGAACAAGGGATCACAATTTAGAAATAGGAAGACAACAATTAAACTGGGAACCCCAAAAGCCAAACTTGGAATGTACAACAACAATGCAGAAATAAAACTATAAATTAATTTCCACTTGTACTAAACAAAACGCAGACGTTAAAGACACACATTTCCCAGAGCTGACATATTCCAGTTAATTCAAAATAAAAAAGTATTTTTGTACCTTTTGTTGTTTGTGCATTTTATTTTTCAGTTGCAATTGCTCCAGTCACTTTCTTCTGGTTTCTTCTTGTCTTCTGCTATCTCTCCATTGTCTGCTGTGCATTTGTCCTTTCTTCTCTCTTCTAGTCTTTTTCCATTCTCTCTCTACATCTGCTTTAACATACTGATCTTTCTCCTTTTGCTCTTTCCTGCATCTCTTTCTTTATTCCTTTTTCATCCACTCAAATTTTACCCTTCCATCCTCAATCTCCACTTACTCTTCCAATACCCAACCAATCCGATTTTTCTTCCCTCCCTCACAAAATATTTTTCCCCTCTCCATTTCACTCTCCCAGCCACATCCCATTCTAGTCCTCCCCAACATCAGCTCCCTTCTAGTTCCAACCCCACCCAACAACCGCTCCCTTCTAGTCCCTGCATCAGCCCATTTCCAATCCTAGCCCCTCCATCAGACCATTTCCAATCCTATCCTCTCCATCAGCCCACTTCCAACCCTAGCCCCCCATCAGCCCATTTCCAGTCCTAGCTCCCCATCCATTTCCAGTCCTATCCTAGCTCCTCCATCAGCTCATTTCCAATCCCAGCCCCCCATCAGTCCATTTCCAGTCCTTTCCTAGCCCCACCATCAGCCCATTTTCAGTCCTAGCTCCCCTCCACTTAGCCAATTTCCAGTCCAAGCCCCCCACTCAGCCCATTTCCATCCCAAGCCTCCCTATGAGCCTATTTCCAGTCCTAGCCCCTCCATGAGTCCATTTCAATCCAAGCCCCCCCCAAAAGCCCATTTCCAATCCTAACCCCCCCAACAGCTCATTTACAGTCCTATACTTGCCCCTCCATCAGCTCATTTCCAATCCCAGCCCACCATCAGCCTATTTCCAGTCCTTTCCTAGCCCCACCATCAGCCCATTTCCAATCCTAGCCTCCCCCCCCAGACATCCCATTTCCAGTACAAGCCCCCCTCCCCATCAGTATTCCCAGTTCAAGCCCCCTCCACTCAGCCCATTTCCAGTCCTAACTCCCCCCCTCCACAGTCCATTTCCAGTCCAAGCCCCCTCCCCATCAGCTATTTCCAGTTCAAGCCCCCCTCCATAGCCCATTTCGTCCTAGCTCCCCTCCCCATAGCCCATTTCCATTACAAGCCCCCCTTCCCCATCAGCTATTTCCAGTTCAAGCCCCCCTCTACTCAGCCCATTTCCTTCCAGTCCTTGCTTCCCCCCCCCCCCCATAGCCCATTTCCAGTCCAAGCCCCCTTCCCTCCCCTCCCCTCACAAAGAGCCCAATGGCTATCTAAAATGCTTTAGAGGGAGCCGGAGAGGCCCTGGCTCACCTCTAACAGCTGCCGAAGTGAAGCGCATCTTTTTCCTTCACTTCAGCAGCTGTACTGAAGTTTAGAACGCTGTCGTGCTGAGGACAAAAAGGGACTTCCTGTTTCCCGGCACTCAGCACAGCAGGGTTCTAAACTTCAGTATAGCTGCCGAAGTGAAGAAAAAAGACGTGCTTTACTTCGGCAGCTATTAGAGGTGAGCCGGGGCCTCTCCGGCTCCCTCAAAAGCCACGATGCCTGCCATTCAGTGCGGGATGTTGTTGGCGCAGGGCCCCCTGAAGTGCGGGGCACTGTGCGAACAACATTCTTGCACAATGGATGGACCAGCCCTGGGTGCCTAGAGTCCACATCACTACTACTATTATCTATCATTTCTACAGTGCTAGTAGGGATATGCAGCACTGTATACATACATGTAAGAGTGCCCCTACTCTATAAAGCTTACAGTCTATACAAGACAGACAAACAGAACAAATGGGAACTAAGGATTTTATTTATATGGAATGTTAAAACACATGATTATTAAATAGGCGAATAAGGGGTCAGGATCCAAAAGCAGACTCGAAGAGAAGGGATTTTAGCTTGGATTTGAATTGAACTAGAGGCTGAGCCTCATGTACTGATTCAGGAAGTCTATTCCAGGTGTATGAAACAGGAAGATGATAAGAAAAGAGTCTGGAGTTCGTGGTGGAGGAGAAGGGCACAGATAGAAGTGATTTACCAGATAGCATAGTTACTCACCTGTACAGCAGGAATCAGTCCTCACATATGGGTGACGTCTGCACCGACGGAGCCCACGTGGAGCAATTCCCCAGCTTTCACAGAAAGCCTTTTGGAATGCTACCACGCATGTGTGGTCCCTTCCTGCCCAAGGTTGTCATCTTGCTCAGTCAGATGACATAGCAAAAAGAAAAAAAAAGGACTTACACAATGTAGGAAGGCAACTCTCAGGGGAGGAGGGAGGGTTGTGAGGACTGATTCCTGCTGTCCTTGGAGAACACCTGTTACAGGTGAGTAACTACGCTTTCTCCAGGAACAACCAGAAAGTCAGTCCTCACATATGGGGCTCCCTAGCTCCAGGCTGCCAAGGACCAAACCACAACAGCACCACCGGCGACCCAACAGGTGGCCGTAAGTTGCAGGAGGTGAGTCCCTATAGGAACTCTGCAAGACCCTTGCGTACAGTGACAACTTCATTCCAGTAGCCTGAACACAAAAAGGTCAGAGGGCAGGAGTTGCCTATACCCTGAAAATATTATGGAGCACTGCCTGAAGGCACTGTCCCTACGGGACTCGCTCTCCAGGCAGTAATGAGTTACAAATGTATGAATCGAAGACCATGTGGCGGCCTTGCAGATTTCTGTCACCGGCACAGAGTGGAGGTTGGTTACCGACATGGCCATAGCCCACACATGATGTGCAGTGATCTGATGCTCAAGGGAAACGCCTGCTCACTCATAAGTGAGGGAAATACAGTCTGCCACCCAAGTGGATGGAGTCCACTTCGTTACCGGGAGCCTCAGTCTACTGGGGTCATATGATATAAAGAGTTGAGGAGCTCTGCGATGGGCCTGTGTCCGCTGCAGGTAGAAAGACAGGGCCCGCTTACAGTCTAGCGTATGCAGCATTAGTTCCTCCCTGCCGGCATGATGCCATGGGAAGAAGGTGGGTAGGACCACCTCCTGATTGAGGTGGAAGGAGAATATCACCTTGAAGAGGAATCTAGGGTGTGTGTGGAGAACTACCCTGTTCTTATAGAACTGTGTGTAGGGCGGATCCGCCACCAAGGCTTGGAGTTCGCTCACTCTCCAAGCGGACATGAGTGCCATCAGAAAAACCACTTTCCTCAAAGGCGGTCTGGTGAGTTGGGAGAGCACCACATTCAGGTCCCATTCTGCCTCAGCGGGGCAAAGAGAGGGCTTCAATAGCAAGAGGCCCTGCAGAAACCTGGAGCCAGGGGCTGGTTTGAGAGGGGTTCTCTTTCTATAGGGTGATGGTAGGCAGCTATGGCGCTCAGATGTACCCTCATCGAGTTTGACTTCAGACCGGTGTGCGAGAGATGCAGTAAGTACCGCAGTTCAAGTTGCACACAGCAGGAGAAAGGATTCTCTTCCCTCTCTGCATACCAGATGGAGGTTTTTGGGAGGCAAGTAGGATCTCCTCAACTTCTCCCAGGAGGTTGAAAGGGGCCAGGGCTACCCTTTCAGCAGCCACGCTGTCAACGTTAGCGACTCCAGGTTGGGGTTCAAGAGAGAGGCCTCTTCCTGGGACAGGAGGTCCGGGTCCTAACCCAGTGGGACTGGGAGTACCACCGACAAAGAGAGCAGCAGAGGAAATCAGAGTTTCCGGGGCCATCTGGGGGCGATCAGGGATCACTGATGCCTACTTAATATTGACCTTGAAGAGTGTCTTGGCCACTAGCGGAGTCGGTGGAAAGGCATAAAGGAGGCCCTCTGACCATGGGATCAGGAAGGCATCTGCTGCCACTCTCCCTTGGAGCGGCTGGCATGAGCAGAAGCGAGGTAGCTGCGTGTTGTCCAGGGAGGTGAACAGATCCATGACGGGTCTGCCCCAGAGGTGGAAGAGTCTTTGCAGCACCCTGGAGTTCAGGCGCCATTGTGCGGGTGCAGTACTCTGCTGAGCTTGTCCACTAAGTAATTGTCCTGACCCAGGAGATATATTGCTCGTAGAAATATCCCGTGGCACACAGAGAAGGACAGCAGAGCAACCGCCTCCTGATAAAGGGAGTGCGAGCCCGTGCTCCTCTGCTTATTTACATAAAACATGGTGACCTGGTTGTCCATCTGGACCAACACAGGTTGGTTGCACAGCAGGTGGCGGAACGCTCGCAGGGCCAGGAAGATGGCTCTGAGTTCCAGGAGGTTGATCTGTAAGAGGGACTCCTTTGGAGAATAGGTGCCTTGAGTGCGGAGTTCTCCGTAGTGCACCCCCCATCTGTTGTCAGGACTCTCTGAGGCGCAGGTACTTGAAATGGCAACCCTGCCTGGAGGTGGCGTAGGGACTGCCACCAGTTGAGAGAGGTCGCCAGTTAGCAGATGACTCTGACTCTGTCCCACAACCTGCCTATGGCTTGAATCCATTGAGAGTAGAGGCACCACTGTGCTGCCCGCATGTGCAAGCAGGCTAGGGGCGTGACGTGGACCATTGAGGCCATGTGGCCCAATAGGTGGAGGAGGAGGTGAGCTGATATGGACTGGTGAGCCTGCACTCTGCTAGTTGTACAAGGCGATGTGCCCTCTCTTTTGGGAGGAAGGCCTTGACCTGTAGTGTGTCCAACTGGGCCCCTGTGAACTCCAGGTTTTGGGTTGGAGAGAGTTGTGATTTGGGGTAGTTGATGACAAACCCCAAGTGCTGCAGGAAGCAGATTGTTCACCCTGTGACCTAGATGGCCTCGAGGGCCATTCTGCCTCTGATGAGCCAGTCATCCAAGTAGGGAAAGATGAAGGCCCCTTGCAGGCGCATGTAAGTGACTCTGACTGCCAGGCACTTTGTAAAGACTCTTGGTAAGGAGGCCAGGCCGAATGGAAGCACCCTATACTGGTAGTGCTCTCCTTCCACCACAAACCTTAGGTATTGCCTGTGGGAGGGGTAGATCAGGATGTGGGTATATGCATCCTCCAGGTCTAAGGAGCACAGCTAATCTCCCTGATGGAGGTAGGGCAGCAGTATCCACAAGGAAGAGTATCTTGAACTTCTCCTTCACCAGGAATCTGTTCAGGTTTTGCAGGTCCAGGATGGGCCTAAGGCCCCCAGTTCTTTTGGGGAGAAGGAAATACCTGGAGTAGAAACTCTACTGGGTACGGGTTCTACCGCCTTGTCCTTGAGCAGGCCTGCAAGTACTGAGATGGACAAGGTCTGGTGAAGGAGAAGCTGCACCGGCTCTCCTGAGAAGAATTCAGCTGGTTTGCTGGAACCGGGGGAGGTAGCCCTCCTTTACCACCTGCAGAACCAACTGGTCCGTGGTGACCTCGGCCCACCTATGGGTGAAGAGTACCCGGCGTCCCCCTGTGGGCTGAGGAGGGATGCCTGGGGGGGGGGAGAGGAGGCCCTGTCCAGGAAGTCAAAAGCTCCCTCCAGGTACCACATGGGATCCCCACTGCACAGGGAATCCTCAAGTGGATAACCCGAAGAGAAAGTTATGAGCCACTCAAATGATGGTATGCCACTTGAGGATTCCCTGTGCAGTGGGGATCCCATGTGGTACCGATGTAGATTGCTAGTGATTGGCTCATACTGCTCTTTATGTTAATATGACGTCAGACACCGTTGACTATATAAGTACGTTACATTCCCTCCGGCCGGTAAGCTGAGGATCTGCCATTTGCTGATTCATTGGACCTGAGGCAGGGTTTCTACACAAGTTGACGGAAAACCCGAAACGTGAGCCACGTCGTCTATCAGTTGATTCGGCGTTCTGGCGGTGCTTTGGCAACAGCTAAGTTCTGGACTTTAACCAGTTTTAAAGTTATTTAATAAAAGGAGTGGTCACGGCGGTGCCTATTGATCAAGTTCCGGGCACTGGGTTGACAAACTCCGACAAAAAAAATATTTTGGGATTCTTAGGGAATTTCTTGTTATGATGGGTTTTTTCTTTTTGGGTTAGTTCTTGTTTAATCCGACTGGTTCTATTTTCTTTACATAGCTTAGGCAAAGACACAAAGGTAAAGGAGGCAGCTCCAAGGGGAGGAGGGAGGGTTGTGAGGACTGATTCCTGCTGTCCCTGGAGAACACCTGTTACAGGTGAGTAACTACACTTTCTCCAGGAACAATCAGAAAGTCGGTCCTCACATTTGGGACTCCCTAACTCCAGGCTGCCACGACAGCAGCAGCGGCGACCCAAGGGAGGTCATGAGTTGCAGAAGGTGAGTCCCTACCAAGAGACTCTGCAGAACAAAGCGTCCAGCATCACAATAACTCTAGTAGCCTGAACACTGAAATGTTGGCAGGCAGGAGTTGACTGTACACTGAAAATGCTTCAGATCACTGCATGGCCAAAGGCACTGTCCCTGAGGGACTCACTCTCAAGGCAGTAGTGGGCTGCAAACATATGGATCGAAGACCACATGGCAGCCTTACAGATTTCTTGCACCGGCAGTGAACATAGGTTGGTCACCGATGTGGCCATAGCCCTCACGCGATGAGCAGTGATCCGGCGCTCCAGAGAGAGGCCAGCTTGCTCATAATCGAAAGCAATGTAGTCCGCCACCCAGGTGGACAGCGTTCGCTTAGTCACAGGTAGTCCTACTCTGATGGGGTCATAGGAAATAAAAAACTGGAGGAGCTTTTCAATGGGCCTTGGTCCTCTTTAAATGAAAGGATAGGGCCCTCTTGCAATCCAGGGTATGCAAGATGACCTCCTCTCTGCCAGCATGCAGCCATGGGAAGAATGTTGGGAGAACTACCTCCTGATTGAGGTGAAAAGCAGACACCACCTTTGGGAGGAATTTGGGGTGCATACGCAGCACCACCCTGTTCATATAGAACCTGGTATAGGGCGGGTCCGCCACCAGGGTCTGCAGCTCGCTTACTCTGAAAGTGGACATCAATGCTACCAGGAAGGCCACCTTCCAGGAGAGTTATCTCAAGTGGCAGATGGCCAAAGGCTCGAAGGGTGGCCTAGTGAGCTGGGAGAGGACCACATTGAGATCCCATTCTGATGCCGGAGGGCAGAGAGGGGGCTTGGAGAGCAGGGGGCCCCTGAAGAATCTAGAGACCAGAGGCTGACCTGAGAGGGGCTTCCCCTCTATAGAGTGATGGTTAGCTGCTATAGTGCTGAGATGCACCCTCACCGAGTTAGATTTCAAGCCCGAGTGTGAGAAGTGCAGCAGGTACTACAGCACGAGCTTTACCTGACAGGAGAATGGGTTCTCATTCCTTTCTGCACACCAGACGGAGAACCTCCTCCATTTGAAAGGGTAAGCCCTTCTGGTGGATGGCTTCCGAGAGGCCAGGAGGATTTCCTCGAACTCACCTGAGAGATTGAAAGAGGCCAGTGCTACCCTTTCAGCAGCCACGCTGTCAGCCTTAGGAACCCCAGGTTGGGGTGTAGCAGGGAGCCTCCATCCTGGGACAAAAGGTCCGGGTCCCGGCCCAGTGGTATTGGGGTTGCCACTGACAGGGAGAGCAGTAGGGGGAACCAGGGCTGCCTGGGTGCAATCAGGATCACTGAGATGTCCTTGCTCTGTATCTTGAAAAGGCACTTGGCTATCAGAGATGTCAGTGGGAATGCATAAAGCAGGCCCTATGACCAGGAGATCAGGAAGACGTGTGTCGTCACCCTCCTGCAGTGTGGCTGAGGAGAGCAGAATTTGGGCAGCTGTGAGTTGTCTGGGGAGGCGAACAGGTCCAGCCAGGGTCTTCCCCAGAGGCGGAAAATCCTCCGGGTAACTCTTGGGTCCAGGCACCATTCGTGAGGCCGAAGGACCCGGCTGAGGTTGTCCGCCAGGCAGTGGTTCTGATCCAGTAAGTACACCGCACTCAGAAGGATATGGTTGCGCACTGTAAAGGAGTGGAGGGCTACTGTCTGCTGACAGAGGGAGTAGGAGCCCGTATCCCCCTGCTTGTTCACATAGAATGGTGTAGATTGTACTTATCTGAAAGATGGCAACACGTTCGGTCTGGTGGAGTGATGTCTGATCCATTTCACCAAGGACAGGGAGTCCCGCAAGGCTCCTCCCTCTCTGCCTTACTGTTCAATATTTATATGCAACCTATTTGCAAGATCATCAGGTCCTTCAATGTGAGTTGCATGATATATGCGGACGATGTCCTGCTTTATATGCCTTTCAACACAGACAAATTGGACCTATCCCCACTAAGTAACTGCTTTGATGCCATATCGCAATGGCTATTGTCACAAAACCTAAGGATTCAACATAAGAAGACAGAGGTACTCTTCATGTCAAAGAACCTGAGTTTCAGCCCCCCACAGTTCTTGAAGGTGAAGGATGCTGAGTTACAATCAAAACGCAATATAAGATATCTGGGTGTTACACTCGACCAGAACCTTGACATGAAAGCACATATAGCCAATACTGTAAGAATCATATACTACAAAATCCAGTCACTAAGACATCTTCGCCCCCTGCTTGAACCTGAGGATTTTCGCACCATCTATCAGGCTCTGATCATGCCTCACTTTGACTATGCTAATGTCATTTTGCTAGGCCTCCCTCAATCCACTCTGAACCCCCTACAGCTTGCAATGAATAGCGCTGCGAGGGTTCTCTATGGGGCATTTAGGGGTGAGCATGTGTCGCCCCTGCTGATGCAATTACACTGGCTTCCTATACATGCCAGGATCATATTCAAAACTACTTACATTCAAAGCGGTAAATAGTCTCTCCCCCACATCATTAACCGAACTCCTCAAACCCATAGCCCCGAATAGATCAAGGAGATCAATTGCATTAAATACGCTAATGATTCCCCGTGAACTTACTAGAAGCACCTCAGCAACAGCAAACCGGGCTTTCAGCCTTCGTGCCCCTAAACTCTGGAATGCACTACCGCCAGATATTAGAGCAATCACCAGCCTACTGCAATTTAGAAAAGCCCTCAAACACTACTTATTCCTTAAATACTTCCCGGTGAGTGCAGAGGCACGCCCCCTCTCGGTGAATCATAGGCACACCGAATCACCTATTGAACCAGAATTTCCCACTTAGTAAGGTTTGACCTTTGGTATAAGGTTCTACTGGCCTGTCTTAAATCTCATCTGCGCTATCATTTAAGATGTCAATAGTTTACTGTTATATTCCGTTATTCGTAATCGCATTGCTATCCAGGTTTTATGATCCCAGTTACTGATTTTACCCTGTTATCCAAGTTTTATGTCCCTGTTTATTGTAACTCAGACGCTTGTTGTTGGTGCTGAATTTTTTGTTCGATGTAAACCGCGCTGATGTCGAATAGTGCGGTATATAAGAAATGTAAATAAAAAATAAATAAATAAATAAACATGGCAACCTGATTGTCTGTATGAGGACCGGGAGGTCGCTCAGGAGGTGGTGGAAGGTCTGAAGGGCCAGGAAGATGACCTAGAGTTTGAAGAGATTTGATTTGCAGGAGGGATTTCTCTGGGGACCAGGTGCCTTGGGTGCACTGGCCCTCGTAATGTGCACCTCAGCCTATAAGGGAGGCGTCTGTCATCAGGACTCTCTGAGGGGTCGGTGCCTGGAAGGGCATCCCCGCCCTGAGGTGATGTAGGGACTGCCACCAGGTGAGGGAGGCCACCAGCTGGTGGGTGACCTTCACTCTGTCCCTCAGCCTGCCCGTTGCCTGCGTCCACTGGGAATGGAGGCACCACTGGACTGCTCGCATATGCAGGCAGGCCAGAGGCGTAACGTGAACTGTTGAGGCCATGTGGCCTATCAGGCGGAGGAGTAGATGAGCTGGCACCGAACTGGAGCTCTGCACATTTCTTGCCAGCTGCATCAGGCAGTGGGCTCTCTCCATGGGGAGGAAGGCCCTGACCTGTACAGTGTCCAGTTGGGCCCCTATGAATTCCAAGTCTTGGGCCGGGGAGAGGCTGGACTTGGGGTAATTGATGATGAACCCCAACTGCCAATGAGTATGAATAGTAAGCCTTGTGGCCCACCTGGCCTCGAGAGGTGTGCTGCCTCTGATGAGCCAGTCGTCCATATAAGGGAAGACGTGGGCCCTCTGGAGGCACACATGGGCGGCTACGACCGCCAGGCATTTTGTAAAGACCCTTGGAGAGGAAGCGAGGTTGAACGGCAGCACTCTGCACTGGTAGTGTAATAAAACATACCTTTTTACACAACAACAGACTCCTCAGTTTAGCAAAGGGTTACTTTAATTACACTACATTCTTGCAAGAAGGGTATCCGCTTGACTAAGCAGAGACACCTATCCTCTGTTTCACAGTTCTTTTATAGTACACTATGTCCTCTCCTTATTCCAGCATGTCTATAACTCATTGGTTAATACTGTCTCACTCCACTTCTTTGCACTTCCACACCTGTGGCAGGCTACGTATTACTAGTCACGTAGTCTCTCCTTCCAGGATGCAGGCATACAACAAAGGGAGTCAGAAAGTCATTACATACAAAATTATATTAGAGTGGTAAATGAGTGGAATATAAGAATTATATTACATTGTAAAAATAACATATAACATTTGTTTATATCAAACCCCTCCCTCTTTCTTTTTAGAGTTTTCTTGTTACTTTTTACATTTACTCTACAGTTCCATAGGAAGCTTCTAATTTAGATAACATCCTTCCTGACTATCTCTTCCCCTTTATTGTCCATTAATAACATTGCACCTTTGTGCACTGGAGATGATACAATCATTTGTTTAGTGCTTGCCGTTTCTATCAATCTTTGAGTTAGCCCTTCTATACATGGTATTATGCAACACCCCACCATAATTAATAATCCAGTTACAAGTACAGAGGTAAATATAGATACTACCACCCCTTTCCACTTCCCAAACCATGACTCCAACCATCCAGTGAGAGAGGTATATGTACCTGAATTTTCTCCCAATTCCTCTGCCAAGGTAGTTAGTCCTTGCAGGGCTTTAGTGATAGCACCATCAGGGGCCGTGTAATTGGGGATGAACATACATTAACCCCCCAACATTACACATGCCCCCTTTTTCAGCTGCCATCATATCTAAAATCATTTGGTTTTCCCAGGCCATTCTGCTAGTGGTGTCCAATTGTTCTGCGATCCCCTTTATTGCATCCCGGGTATAATTGATAAACCACTGTTGGTTATAATATATATAATTTATCCAATCTACATTTTTGTTTATCGTGATTACCCATAACAGGGATTCGAATCCAGCTGCAATCTGGTTTCGTGCTTTATACTCATCCAGAACTCCCAGAGGGACTCCTATTGCGTCTATATATATCCTGTCATCACATGAGGATCCCAAAGTACTCCTACTTTTCCTTTGCATTTGCCCTTTGTCCTGTTCTATGAACACCAAGGTGAAAGGAACTGCCAATTGAACTATTGCACATGTTCCCGACCATTTGTTTATATCACTAGTGTTGCCCCCCCACCACCATGAATCTCAGGTAATGCCTGTGGGAGGGGTGGATCAGGCTGTGGGTGTAAGCATCCTTGAGATCCAAGGAGCAGAGCCAGTCTCCCTGGCGGAGGTAGGGCAGCAGTGTCCCAAGGGAGAGTATCTTGCTTTTCCCTCACCAGGAACTTTTTCAAATTGCACAGGTCCAGGATGAACTGGAGACCCCCTGTTCTTTTTGGGACAAGGAAATACCTTGAGAAGAACCCCTTTCCCCAGAGGTGATGGGGTACCAGTTCCACCGCCCTGTCCCTGAGCAAGCCTGTGAGTTCTGTGATGAGCAAGGCCTGGTGGAGGAGAGGCTGTGGTGGCTCTCATAGGAAGAAGTCTGGAGGGTTCTGCTGCAGATGGAGGAAATACCCCTCCCTGCACTACCCGCAGAACCCACTGATCTGTGGTGATGCTGGCCCATCTGTGGGCGAAAGAGGCCAGTCAACACCCTGTGAGCTGAGGGGGCCAAAAGCTTCCCCCCAGTTGGGTGGGTGGAGCTTGGGAGCCATGGGCTTCCTAGACCCATGTCCCTGGCCTTTTGGCTGTGAGGACTGGTGAGGCTGCCTCGAGTAAGGCTGGTAGTGGCCAGCCTGGGAGTAGCCCTTTTTCTCCAAGGATTTTTTCCTTGGGAGAGCCAAGGTCTTTTTGGACAGTCTCTACCAGGTTACTACCTCGGCCTCAATCTCCACAGCCTTATCAGACATCAGTTTCCCGAACAGGTTCTCACAATTGCAGGGGACATCTAGGAACTTCTCCTGTACCCACTGCTCCATGTCCAAGGTGAATCCCTACCAAGAGAGAGAGACTCTGCAGACTCAAGTGTCCAGCATCACCATAACTCCAGTAGCCTGAACACTGAAGGGAAGGAGGGCAGTAGTTGCCTATACACCGAGAATGTTTTGGATCACTGCCTGGCCAAAGGCACTGTCCCTGAGGGACTCACTCTCAGGGCAGTAGTGGGCTGCAACCCTGGCCGCAGACTTGAAGTCATAGGCAGCCCAGGAGAGGAATTTGGAACAGTCCCGGATGCCTGCTGCTAGGGACTGGAATCTTTGCAGATGTTCCCCAACGAGGCCCGCCGAGAACCCCGAGAGTTCCTGTATCAGACACTTAAGCTACATTCCAATGTACAATTTGTATGCCTGTATTTGGCACCTGAGCATGGCGCACTGGTAGCACTTGCACCCCATGGCATTGAGGGCCCGAGCTTCCCTGCCAGGGGGAACTAAAGAGTAGGTCTTTTGGCTCTTCAGCTTTTGCATGGAGGACTCATCCACCATCGAGTTGTGGGGGAGTTGTGGCTTGTGGAACACAGGGCTCTTCTGGATGCGATAGATGGTGTCCAGGCACCGACTGACCACAAGCACCGAGGCCAGGGACTCCCACATCCAGAGGAGCAATCTCTCGAAGATGGGTGGAACTAGCACCATGAGAGTCTCCTTGGGAGGGGATTCATATGGTAGGATCTCGAGTTCCTTCGTGCATGGGTCCTCCTCCGACTCCATCTGAATTGAGAGAGCCCGGGCCATGTCAAGAATGAAGTCATGAAAGGCCAAGTCTTCAGGCGGGGAGATGGCTCGGAGGGGACGTCCTGGTGTCGGGAGGTCTCCAGGGAGGGACTTTGCCAGGTTTGAACGGAGGCACCTCCTTCAGGATCTTCTTTTTTTTGAGAGGGTCCAGGGCCGCAGTGAAGGCGCCGTCGCCGCGGGACACCAAGGAAAGTCCTAACCTCTCTCGAAGAGCCGGCTTTGAGCCTCGATGATGGGGAAGCCAGGGCAGAGTCAGACCTCAGTAAAAGCTTCCCTGTAACTCAGACCCCCTCCTGTTGGTTTTAGGGGTCATAGCCTGGCACTGGATGCAGCAGTTATGAGTATCGGTGACTGAGGGAGTCTGACTGCAGTGGTTGCATTTCTTGAACCCACCGGGAGTCATGGTGAGAGCACACCCAGCTGGGGTCGAGGACCCCTGGGCAAAAAAAGGCGTGAAGGCTGGTCGAGGTAGGACCTCGAGGAAACATGAAAAAAAAGGTAGCCGAGATCGGCACTGGTGGTGCCACCTCGAAGTGGGAAGGGAACCAGTATACAAACCGGACAAAAGGAAGGAATAAAATAACTTTTTCCTGGACAGTAGAGGACCATGTCCATTGGGCTCCGCGGAAAAAAGGAGACTGAGCAAGATCCTGGAGAAATGACAGAATGTTTGAAGGCAACATAATTGCAGTGGAAAGCGATAGGCTCAGGATATGATAGATGGAAGGGATGACAATAGGGAAGATAGAGCTGAATAACTGGGTGGGAATGGGATCAGAGGAACAGATAGGTAGTTTGGAGGAGAGAAAATGTGCAGTTTCCCCCTCAACAATTTTAGAAAAGTAAGAAAGGATGGCTGGGATTGAAGGAAGGATGTGAGAATGAAGTGGGGGAAGGGGAGATGGAAGTGACTTGGTGGAGAATTCAAGACTGATTTTGTAAATGTTTTCATGAAAGTAGACAGCCATAGTCTGGGCAGAATGTGAAGGGAGGAGGGATGGAAGGCGGTGGTACTGAGGAAGGAGGTGGCACTTCATTCTCACATCCTTCCTTCAAACCCTGCCATCCTTTCTTACTTTTCTAAAATTGTTGAGGAGGAAACTGCACATTTTCTCTCCTCCAAACTACCTATCTGTTCCTCTGATCCCATTCCCACCCAGTTATTCAGCTCTATCTTCCAGAAATGGCAAGGGCTGAAGACCAGAGTTTATCAGATGGACATAATACTCTTGCTTGGCAAATGCAATAGCAGACTGAAAGGAGATTAGCAAAAATTTGAAATGTATGACGTTGGCATGGGATTTTAGCCAAAAGCGCTCAGAGCAGGCACAGGAACATAGGCAGCAGATTCTAGAGGTCAGCCAATGCTGAGGCATGGTATGTCTTACAGGACATAGAATGGGAAGATCAAGAGCATCTAAAGCAGAGGAGAGTATAACGTTATAGAAGAGACTGCCACATCGATAGATAACCTAACATAGTAGATGAGAGAAGAGATGAGAAAGTAGTGGAGAAAGTGAAAAGGGTCCATAGCCTGAAGATTCCTAAATGTGTTGTGGAGATTGGATGAGAATTTGGAGGGGAGTGGTTAAATATGAAAGTTAACAAATGATGATCAGACAGGGGGATGACTGAGGTGGAGAGGTTTGAGGGTGAGTAGTAGGAGAAAAAGATAGGGTTGAGGCAGTGGCCATGTTGATAAGTAGGGGGGAGTAAAATATAGCTGGAGGTTGAACGAGGAGGCTAAATCAAGGAGCTTTGAAGCATAACAATCAGTGGGGTCATCAATATGAATGTTAATAACCCTGAGACTGGGTGACAGGGAAGATGATTCAAGAAAAAAAGAAAGCCAGGAGTCTAAGTCAGCAAAAAAGGATGAGATGGACTTGCTAGGCGGCCGATAAATGACAGCTACTCAGAGAGGGAGAGGAATAAATAGGTGGATGGAGCGAACTTCAAAAATAAAAAAAAGGAGTGAGACTGAGGTGGAAGAAGAGGTTGAAAATGGCAGGAATGAAAGAGTAGCGACCCAACACCACTACTGCAGCCAACAGAGCAAGCTGTACGGTAGACAAAGAAGCCTCTATGACAAAGGGCAGCAACTGAAGCAGAGTCTTCAAGGAAAAGCCAAGTCTCAGGGCAAGAAGATGCAGAGTATGAGAGACAAAGAGGTCATGAATGTAGGCAAGTTTGTTGGAGACAGAGTGGGCATTCTGCAGGGCACATGAGAAAGGGAGAGAGAAGAGGGATGTAAATAAGACTTGAGGACTGCATGTGATCCACACAGGTGGGGTGCAAGATGCCCTGGAGGGCCAGATTGGCACGGATATCCCCAGCTGAAGGGAGGAGGAGGAGGAGGAATAGTTGAGTACAGGGAAGAGAAGAGGCGGCATGATAGTGGCAATGGTGAGATGCTCTCAGAGTGAATGGAGAAGGCTGAATAAGAAGAAGATTAGCAGATGACATGATAGAAGAAAAAGTGCCTGAAGAGGAGACGAAGGTAGCAAATGGGTAAGGGGCAGCTGCAAGTGGGTCCCCTTCTTACTTGAGCACCCTGATAACTGCAGTGATCAAGGAGCTCCTGCAGTATGACATCCCCACAAACGTTTTGACTTGAGTCATGTTGCAATGCTACCTTTACTTATTTTTGCAGAAGAAAATCATGCCATTTGGACTTTGACATTCCTCACAGCACTCAAATATATAGTTTTAAAAAAATCCACTTGCAGCTTTTAGAAATCCATTATTATAAAGTATACAATTCTCAAAAGCCACTAACGCAATTTACTCATGCAAGTATGTTGTCTGAAAATTGCCCCCTCCCCTTTATTATGTCTAGTACATACTCTGAGTGGTAGCCTATTGGTTAGATGAGCAGAATGAGGCCCAGGGAAGCCAGGATTCAAATCCCACTAATGCCTCTTATGACTTAGGGCAAGTCACTTAACCCTCCATTGCCTCAGGTACAAAATTGGATTGTAAGCCCTCTGGGGATAGGGAAGTACCTACCATACCTCAAGGCAACGTGCCTTGAATTACTACTGAAAAGGCATGAATTAAATCTAAACAAAACACCTGCATTTATGGGAGGTGTTCTTAGGAGTGTGTCTTGCACAGAAGCAGACAACACACATGGATTGTATTTTCATGTTTGTGAAAGCTATTTCTCAAATAAAGTCTACCAATACTTTGTGTCTACATCAAATCTGAAAATGAAAGCATGCATGAATGGACGTATAATAGCTGACTGCAGAAACCAAGGTTGAACTACTGCTTCTCCTCCCATTGATGTGACCTGGGCTTGGGAACAAAAAGAGGGATCGACTTAAACACATCTTACACATGCTTTATTTTACAGCACCCCCCTCCTCCAAACTGGTTTATTCTGCCCCACTGCTCTCTTCTATGCTTATCAAGCTGTGTAATGCCATGCACCACTTTGTGACAATGGTTCAGATTCTTGCCAATTTACCAAAATATATTTCTAGCAAGAAAAATGTTTTCCATAAAACAATTTCTCATACTTACAGCCTGACTTAATAGTAACGGTCAACATGGCTAGTTCAATTGCAGCTGGCAACACCATAGTAGTGATACTGATATGGTATCAAAAATCTGCACAGGACTTCAACAATCTTGCCCTTTACACCTAATACGCAAAGCAGGTTCTGCTATCTTGGCTTTAGCTGCCCAAGTCTCTGATATATAGCATCACATAAAACATTTATATGGAGACACCTGCAAAAGCACATTTTCTCTTTTGACTGTTGTAACTGCTTGATTGCTATGTTAGCAGCAGTTTCATCTGACCACGTTTTGGCAAAATTGTCATACAAGATAATAGTGATTGCTCTTGCAAACCACCTAAGCGTAGCACCAATATAAACAACCTGCTTAGATCACTCGACTGTAGACATTCCTTCAAGGTCTTCTTAAACAAAGCAGTGATTTTCTACCCAATGAGAAAATGCGTAATCTGCAAATAAGTGAAAGATGCCACTGCCGTCAGAGTAAACGACTTACCTAGCTCTTGAAAGGGCTTCATCTGACCTGCCTAATTTAATAAGTCAGTATGTAATCCCCTTAGACTTCCAACAAGAAAATATCTTACAGTTCATTCTTGTAGGGAGAAAGTCTGCCCACCTACTGAAAGTTAACCAGGGAGCTACATTTTAAACTAAAACAGGGGCTACATTTTAAACTAAAACAGAGCCATTTCCAGGATCTGTGGCGAAAAAAAACAAAGTGGGTGGCATTTGATACATTTTGACAGCTATTTAACCTCAACAGGCAAAACATATTGAAGATCTAAGGACGCAATTATAAACTGCTCCACATCTATAGGGGTATAATGAGAAGTGCTCCTATGTCAATCACTGAAGTGTCTCATATTGCAGGCAATGCTAGAAAGTTTAAGATCCGGAAACCTCTTTGATACTGTCTAAACTACTTCTACTAATAATCATTTGTATAGCACTACAAGGCCTATGCCGCGCTGTAGAGACACATGTAAAAGATGGGACTGGATCAAGCCTGTCGGGCGCATCTGGAGCCAGTTGGCAACCCTAGTCCAGTGTTTCCCAACCCAGTCCTATGGGGCACACCGGCCAGTCAGGTTTTCGGGATATCCCTAATGACTATGCATGAGATATATATGCATTAGAGATATCCTGCCAACCTGACTGGTTTGTGGCCCTCCAGGGCTGGATTTGGAGACCCCTGCCTAACACCTCTGTCATCTAAGATTGTGAGTGGGCAAGGTGCAGATGTCCTAGACATCGAAAGGGTATATAGAATGTGACACATTCCTCCTCGATTCTCACCACCACCAAAAAGTTGTCTAATAGACAATATTTTGGTGGTGGTGAGAAGCAAAGAGGCATGTGACAAATTCTATCTAACCTTTTTGATGTCTTGGAGATAGATTCAAGGCTAATTTTCTGGACTTTGTCAGGGAAATAGCCATGGTCAAGGCAGACTGTGAAGGAGGTATTGGGTAAGCTCAGACATAAGGAACCACTAAATAGCAGCTTTGATATCTCTAAGATTCAAAAAGATAGGCAACATTTGCAGCATGTAAATCCATTTGGAAGCAGTCAGCATTTAAATAAGCATATGTGACCCTCTAAAGAAATGAGGAGCAATTTCTACCTCCCCAACAGCGTCTTCCTCTTCTCCGCTATGGGGGCCATATTTAAGGCTGGATTTACTAAAAGGGCTACTGTGTTACCATGCACTAACACACATTAACATGTAAAGTAATATTTTCACAGATCCCATTTTATGCAATGGGACTTAGTAATAATGTTCCCAGTGAGTCCTTCTCTTTGGAGAGATAGAATCGCAGGACTACAAAACAATTTCTGGTATTTGGTTAGATCCCGAAAGTGGGGGGTGTGAGGGCTGGACTCTTCTCCAAGGTCCTATACTAATATCTGTTCTGTATGTATTCCGCATCCCTGGACCAAGCTCCGTTCTGCAGCCAAGTCTACAAAAGCAGTTCTAGTCCACTCTTCTCAAATTCTCCACACATCAGGGAGGAGATGATCAAGAAATATGTCCACAGTGACATATAACAGACTCCAACTTGGCCTCAAAACTTTGGGCAACGTAACTTGATAAAACCTTTCTCAGAAGACTTCAGCAGATATTAACAGCCTCTTCAAGGACAGTCAAATCTACAACTCCATTCCAGCTATTCATAGTACACATTCTGTAGCTAGCTCTTTGAGACATCACTTCGAGTGCTTCTCTGGATGCTCAGGTTCCAACTCGCACCAATGATCTCCTCTCCACTGGGTAGGTCTCCTTCTGGCTTTGGCAATGATGCTCAAGATAATCCCGTTCCTTTCTTATCTTTTTACCTCTGTGGTTCTCACAGGATCTGCAGCTCATTTGCAGTCCTAGCCACCCCCCACCATAACAGACAAATTTCCAGTCCAATCAACCCCACCATCACAGCCCATTTTCAGTCCTAGCCCCCCTACCATCACAGCCCATTTGCAGTCCAATCACCCCCCCCCACCATCACAGCCCATTTGCAGTCCTAGCCCCCCCACCATCACAGCCCATTTGCAGTCCAATCACCCCCCCACCATCACAGCCCATTTGCAGTCCTAGCCCCCCCCACCATCACAGCCCATTTGCAGTCCTAGCCCCCCCCCACCATCACAGCCCATTTGCAGTTTTCCCCCCCCCCACCATCACAGCCCATTTCCAGTCCGTTCCCCCCCCCCCACATTCACAGCCCATTTCCAGTCCAAGTTCCCCCCTGATCACAGCCCATCCAATCCTAGCCCCCCTACCATCACAGCCCACTTGCAGTCCAATCACCCCCCCCCCACCATCACAGCCCATTTGCAGTTTGTTCCCTCCCACACCATAAAATCCCATTTACATTACAAACTCCCCCTATCATAACAGCCCATATTCAGTCCTAGCCCCTCCACCATCACAGCCCCTTTGCAGTCATATCACTCCCCCCACCATCACAGCCCATTTGCAGTCCTAGCCCCCCCCCCCCACCATCACAGCCCATTTGCAGTTTGTTCCCCCATCACAGCCCATTTCCAGTCACAGCCCATTTCCAGTCCGTTCCCCCCCCACACACACCCCCACACACACATTCACAGCCCATTTCCAGTCCAAGTTCCCCCCTGATCACAACCCATCCAGTCCTAGCCCCCCCCCCTCCTCTGAAAAGCCCTGCGGACATCTAAGGAGCTTCAGAGGGAGCCGGGGAAGCCCACGCAAGGCCCCGGTTCCCTCTGCACAGCCGCCAGCGTGAAGAGCCTTTTCCTTCACGCTGGAGGCTGTTTCAGTGAAGCCACAAATGCCGGGAAAGGTTAAAGGCAATCACCAACTACTAGTACTAGTACAGATCACCAACTACTAGTATGCAAACTAAAGTTGAAAAAGAGCAAGCCATTCATGAATGTAGCAAAATATAACCTTGAGAATATATCACTAGAATTTAAAGACTGCCTGCAAAATCGATTTGCTGCTTTAAATACAAATGTCAGAGTTCCAAAAGAGTTATGGGATGACATCAAAAAGGTTGTATTGGAAGAAAATGAGAAGTCTCTACAAAAGGTGAAAAAGTCAAAATGGCCAAAATGGATGACCAAAGAAACTCTGAAAATTGCCCAGAAACCCAGAGAAGCTAAAGCCAGAGGAGAAAGAGAGGCAATCGCAGAACTCAGAGATTTCCAATGTGTAGCAAGACAAGACACGTGCAAGTTAATAGAAAAAGAAACTATTAGAGGAAAACCAAGATTGATTTTCCTAAAGCCACGAAAGTTAAAGAAAAAATTCCAGCCTCGATTTTGAATGTTACAAGATGCTCAAGGATCCATATTGAATGATGCTGAGAAGATCACGAAAGTTGGAAAGAATATACAGAGTAATTATACAATAAAGAGCAAATGGACCAACAGCTGTTTCAACCTGTACCTTATGATTAGGAACCATTGGTGATGAAAGAAGAAGTCGAAGCAGCATTGAAAACCTTATCAAAGAACAAAACACCCGGCACTGATGGTATTCCCTTTGAAGTATTACAGCAATCAGATGGAGAAATTTCACTTACCATTAATTTCCTTTCCTAGAATACTGCTAGACCAGTCCAGACAAACGGGTTGTGTCCCCCTGCCAGAAGATCTTGGAGACAGAGAATTCTACCAGAGCTCTGATAGGCTGGACTCTGGTGATATGGTCCTACCCCTAGGGGTCTCCCTCAGTATTGACTGTAAAGCGAACCCAAAACATGTAACGCAACTTAACCATAAGACCACACTTAGTGGACATTGAATTCAACTATGCACAAGGGAGCTGAAAGTATCCCCAGAACTGAAGGCTGCTAAGACGATAACGCAGCCATCGGCACCCCATGGTGAGGCATACTGACAAGGAAGGAACAGAGGCCGGCGGCTTCACCGCACTAGCAGCACCGTAACTGACAGCAGGGTGGGTCCTGGACTGGTCTAGCAGTATTATAGGAAAGGAAATTAACGGTAAGTGAAATTTCTCCTTCCAAGTCATACTGCTAGACCAGTCCAGACAAACGGGCAGTACCCAAGCTACCTGCTTTCAAGGGGGGGTCAATGCCGACGACAGCACTGCAGCTCCAAACTGGCCCTCTTGCCGAGCGTGAACGTCCAATCTATAGTGACGGACAAACGTGGACAACGATGACCAAGTCGCCGCCCGGCAAATGTCGAGAGGAGCTACTTGAGACCGCTCGGCCCAAGACGAAGCCTGAGCCCGAGTGGAGTGAGCTCAGAGCCCTGCTGGAACCTGCTTGCCTTGCAGTATAGAAGCTGCCTCAATAGCTCCTCGCAAACATCTAGAAATGGTGGATGTGGAGGCTGCGGACCCCTGTCGAGGGCCCGTTAACAGGACATAAAGATGATCAGTCTTACAGAAGGCGTTTGTGATCTTAAGATACCGATAAAGCACTCTCTCAGGTCCACAGCACACAATTGACGAAGGCGACCGGAACACTGCTCTTTTTCAAAGGTAGGCAAGAAAAGAGGCTGGTTGACATGAAACGGGGGTAGCACCTTAGGTAAAAAGGATGGAACAGTTCGAAGAGAAACTCCTGCCGAAGAAAATGAGAGAAAGGGGTCTCGACAAGAGAGATCCTGAAGTTCGGAAATCTGACGTGCCGAGGTTATGGCCACTAGGAAAACTGTCTTTAGCGTTAAATCCTTAAGGGAACATGCCTTCAGGGGCTCAAAGGGAGGAGCAACAAGGGCAAGAAGAACGAGAGCGAGATCCTAAGAAGGAACTAAAGGACGTATCGGGGGCCGTAATGTCTGAACCCCTTTAAGAAAATGCGAAACGGCCACATGCGAGGCGAGAACACGCCCCGCTATCGGCCCTCGAAAACAAGTTAGCGTGGCAACCTGCACGCGCAAGGTCCCGAGCGCCAGACCCTTATCTAGACCGGCCTGCAGAAGGAGAGAATATCCGGGATGTTGCAACGCCAGGGCGAGATGTGACGTAGCGAACACCAAGTGTCAAAGAGACGCCACACACGAGCGTAAGCTAGCGACGTCGAAGACCACCGTGCCTTAAAGATTTTGAGGGAAAAACAACAAAAGCAACCAGATCTGCTGGAGACAGAGAAATACTGAGGGAGACCCCTAGGGGTAGGACCATATCACCAGAGTCCAGCCTATCAGAGCTCTGGTAGAATTCTCTGTCTCCAAGATCTGCTGGCAGGGGGACACAACCCGTTTGTCTGGACTGGTCTAGCAGTATGACTTGGAAACAGTTGTTACTATACTTATGAGGCTCTGCCAGGAAATTTGGAAGACAACATTATGGCCAACTGACTGGAAAAGATCTGTGTTCATACCAATACTAAAGGAAGGTGATTCAACTGAGTGTGGAAATTATCACACAATTGCTCTGATCCCACATGCCAACAAGATTCTACTCAAGATTATTCAGCAGAGACTACAACCATATCTGGAAATAGAACTGCTTGAAGTGCAAGCAGGGTTCAGGAAAGGGCGAGGAACAAGAGACATTGCAGATGTGAGATGGATCCTTGAAAAGACTAAAGAATACCAAAAGTATATCTATATGTGTTTTATTGACTACAGCAAAGCTTTTGACTGTGTAAAACCATGAGAAATTCTGGGCCACATTAAGAAGCATGGGTATACCAGAACACTGAATAGTTCTCTTGTGCAACCTTTACATTGATCAAGAAGCAACGGTTCGAACGGAACAAGGAGAAACAGAATGGTTTAAAATCGGCGAAGGTATGACAAGACTGCATACTTTCTCTCTACCTGTTTAATTAATATGCAGAACAAATCAGAGAAGCAGAACTGTATGAAGAGAACCGAAGTGTGAAGATTGGTGGAAGACTCATCAACAACCTTCGCTATGCTGATGATACCACATTACTGACTGAAAGTGAAGACGATCTGAAACGTTTGCTTCTCGAGATCAAGGAACAGAGTCTTAAAATGGACCTGCACCTTAATGTAAAGAAGACAAAGATCATGACAGCTGACAAAATCAATAAGTTCATCATTGATGGAAAAAAAATCAAAAATAGTGGACAACTTTAACCTACTTGAATCAACTATCAATAAAGAAACAAGCAGTCAAGAAATCCGACGACGCGTTACTCTTGGTAGAATGGCTATGAAGGAGCTAGACAAGATTCTCAAGAGCAGAGATGTCTTTCTCCATACAAAGATTCAACTCGTTAAAGCCATGGTATTTCCAATAACGTCATATGGTTGCAAAAGTTGGACAATGAAAAAGATAGACGGGAAGAAAATTGTTGCCTTTGAATTATTGGGCAGTCCAATGAATACAGTGTATCCCATGGACTGCCCAAAGAACAAACCAGTCAGTACTAGAGGAAATCAAACCCAAACTTTCTTTAGAAGTTGGCAAGGTAGAAGGTCAATGCAAAAGAGGAAGGCCAGCAAAGAGATGAATCGATACAATAACAGCAGCTATGGGTGCCACTCTGTCAACGGTAAGCCGCCTGACTGAGGACCAAACACAGTTTAGGACAACTATCCAGAGGGTCGCCATGAATCGACATCAACTCGATGGCACTTAACAACAACAACAACAAATAGGCCGTGTGCAAAAAATGTATGCTAACATGGGAGACATGCCAGACACACATGCACACGATTCTGCACTAGTAGCAGCCAAAACCTGTGCAACAAATTTGTATCATCACCTGGAGTTACATGTACATACATATGCGTCATCTGCTAGAATGCTGTTCTGTGCCTGGAGGTTTTGCAACACTATTATTAATAAGCAGAATAGCATTCCAGCAGATGCATGGATGTATGCACATGCATCTCCAGATGCCGATACACACTTTTTGCAATAGCAAATATTTGTTGACTCAACATTTTTGTCCCAGCATACCTCCCCCTCGGTGCCTCCTCTTCAAGACACTGACATAGGCAGGATTAATTTTTTTGTGGGGCCTAGGATTAATATGGGTGGACACAAGGAAGTGTTTAAATGTTGTGAGTTTAAATATTTACATGGCTTAGCTCCAGCTTATTTATCACTACCTGTCTCTTTAGCAAAGTGTCACTGTGAGACCTGGGTTAACAAAACAAGTTAGTTCTACCAAACCGTCACAGTTCAATAAGTCATCTACCATGAAAAAAAGATATTTCAAGGGCACATTTCCTGCTTGTGAAATTCTCTGCCATTGGATTTGAGATCTGAATTAAATTATTTAGTGTTTTACAAAAAGTTAAACACTTGGCTATTTAACAGATATTATGGGTTGGTTTGATAATGGGGTAGATTGCTTTCCTTAATCTATTATTTGCTATTTTTCTATGTTAATTATTAATGAAGTCATTGTTTTCTGGTATAATGTCAAATAATAAACAAAGCTACTGTATTGATATGTCCCTTTTTGTAATCCGCCTTGAGCCAAGTCTGGTTCAGCAAAATATAACTGTCAGACTAAACTAAACTCCTCTCACTTGACTTGCTGCTACTGACTGGATGGGTTTGACACCAAAGTGGAGGGGCCATGACTCACTCAGTCCCACCCTTGGCTATGGCCTTGCTTTAAAGAAGCCAGAAAAACTGACTGGTCCTGTATGCTCACAGTGAAGACAAGAAACCAACATAAAATCCTCACTAGCACGGACGGCTGAACCTTTTACTCATTAGATCTTGTGTTAAAGCCGCAGTATTACAAAACCCCACACTCAGCCTTCTAGATTTCAGCACACTTCTCTGCTTCTGTGTTTAATAGCTAATACCTTCATTACCTTGGGATTTAAATGAGCTGTGCGCTGATGTCCACCTGAGGCTTTGTGCACAGTTAGTTCATATAAGGAACTCTTTTTTACATAGGGTGCACGTGGTAGTGCACATGATTTTTGCAAAAACTGAGCTAATCTGTGTGCAAGGCCCAGTGCATAGTATTAAGAACATAACAAATGCTATACTGGGTCAGATAAAGGTCCATCATGCCCAGTATCCAGTTGCCAACAGTGGCCAATCCAGGTCACAAGTACCTAGCAGTTTCCCCAAAAGACACAGGTTCCACAATGCTTGTATTGGGGTAAGCAGTGGATTTCCCGGGTCTTCTCTTATAATGGTTTATGGACCTTTCCTCCAGCAACTTGTACAAACTTTTTTTAAGCCCAGCTACACCAACAGCTTTTACTATTGCGGTTACTCACTGAAAATCAGCTTAATTTTCACACCTTCCTCTCTCAATAACACCAGGAGCCATACATGGAATTTAGAGATTAGATCCAACATTATATTAAAGTGACTCCCATATTAATAGGTTCCAGGTGGGGTACATTGTGACAAAATAGTTAGTGTTGAAGAACTATAGTTTTTCTTAAACTCTGCAAGCTCCTAAAGGCTGGGTAGTTCCTGCCCATTTGTCTGGTAACTAATCTCATGTAAAGGTAGTTTCAGAGAAAGAACATAAGAACATAAGATATGCCATACTGGGTCAGACCAAGGTCCATCAAGCCCAGTATCCTGTTTCCAACAGTGGCCAATCTAGGTCATATGTACCTAGCAGTTTCCCCAAAAGACACAGGTTCCACAATGCTTGTACTGGGTCAAGCATTGATATCCTGGGTCCCTTTTAATAATGGTTTATGGACCTTTCCTCCAGGAACTTGTCCAAACCTTTTTTAAACCCAGCTACACTAACAGCCTTTACTATATCCTCCGGTAACAAATTCCAGAGTTTGATTACACGTTAAGTGAAAAATATTTTCTTTTATTAGTCTTAAATAGTTTACCTTGTAGCTTCATTGCATGTCCCCTAGTCTTTCTATATTCTGATAACGTAAACAATCGATCTACGTTTACCCGTTCTACTCCATTCATTAATTTATAGACTTCTATCATATCTCCCCTCAGCCGTCTCTTTTCCAGGTTAAAGAGCCCTAACCTTTTTAGCCTTTCTTCATAGGAGTATCCTTCCATCCCCTTTACCATTTTGGTGGCTCTTCTCTGAACCTTTTCTAATATCGCTATATCCTTTTTAAGATACAGCTACCAGAGTTGCACACAATATTCAAGTTGCCGTCTCACCATGGAACGATATAGAGGCATTATAATATCTTTTGTTTTATTTTCCATTCCTTTCCTTATGAAACCTAGCATTCTATTTGCTCTCTTGGCCGCCGCTGCACACTGAACTGAGGAAATAAGTGCAGTGATTACCTGGATTAGGATTTCACTATTTACATTACCAATAGCACTTAACCCCTAAGTAGCCATTTATCATTTTTTCTTGAAACTGTAAAACCTAGTTTATCATCATACTAAAAGGCAATCTAGCCTGTCTGTAGCTGAGGGAAGAAGTGAGGGTAGTCTTAAAGGCAGGGCTGGCCCGGCCCGTCCACTAGGCGGTTACCTAGGTGGCAGGCCCTGATGGGTGATATACTTCTCCTTTGATGCAGCGACATCCAGCACCGTGACAGGCATTAAAACACGCACGTTTTGCTGTCATGGCCTGTCACTCCTGCCCCCTCCAACAGGAAGTTACATTGGAGGGGGCAGAAGCATTTTAAAGCCCACCGTGGCTGAACTGCTGCCGTTTCAAAATAAGAATTGGAATGCTGCCCCCCCCCCCCCAGTGGGTAGATGGATGCTGGGGGGAGGGGGAGGTGCCTCAGGCAGGAGTTGAGGAAGGCAGCAGAAACCATTAGGCTGGCGCTGCTTGAAGGAGGTACATGAAAGAGAAAATACAATACACAGTGGGGACAAAATGAAACACGCAGAAATAAGAGTCTTTGGTGGGAGAGAAGGAATGGGGGGAGGCAAACTCTTTTAAGGCCTTCACAGAAGTGCTATTTATAAAATGTGAAACCAAATGAAAAATCAAAAAAGTTTACTCAGAATAAACAAATAAGTCCTTAGTTCATGTTCTTCGACTCTGAAGCAGGCTCCTGGGTTTCCTCTTTCTCTTCTGGGGCCACAGGTAGGACTCTCTTCTTCATTTCTTCAGGGTCCCAGGCAGGGTACCCCAAGACTCCTTTCAGTGAACTCACAAGGTATACTCCTATAGTACCCTTCTTCATCTCTCAGTTCATGGATCAGTAGTATATGGTTTAAAATTGTCATTGTCAAGTGACCTGGACCTTACGAAAATCCAAACATTTTTTTCTCTGTTTTCTGGTGGAGGATACAAAACAGGGAATTTGCTTTTCTCCCTTTGGGAACACCATGCCCTAAGACTTTTACCACAATAAAAACCAATAGGAATTGTTTTTCTATTGGGTCAAAAATACACCAGTGTGTTCAAGATATTTTGGGGGGTCCGATAACTCACACCACTGCACTGGGCCATTAAGAGGTAAAGATGGACTATTCCTTTCCCTGCCTTAATGATGTACAGTTGTGGTCAACATTATTGGCACGCTAAATGTCCAATATCTCCTAAAAAAAGTGGCCAGTGAAATGGCTTTGGACTATATATGCACATATATTTGACACATAATCATAAGAATCATATAAAACAAGCCCAATTTAAAAAAGGAAGTAATATAAAAACTGGGAAATTGACAGGACATGGTTACTGGCATCCTTATAAATAATTCAAATCAGTTTGAACAGAAGAACCATATTCCCACTGCAGTAAAATTAGATGCACCTGTGATCAATTGTCAGTAATCACATGACTTGAATCAACTAATGAATGATGCCTCTGATGTTTAAAATGGCAACATTTACTCTCTATTCCATTTTCACAATGATAAAGACAAGAGAGCTGCCTAAGACACAAAAGCCATTATCACAAAACATCAAACTTCAGAGGCCATCTCCCAGGGCTGTCGCTACCCGATAAGCTGGGTAAGGGTGGCAGGGTGGTTGCCCTTCTTCAAGGGTAACAAAATCACAGCCAGGCTGCTCCCGCGAACCGAAGAAGTGAAACCAGCAACGATGTTGTGAGTGTAGGAGCAGCCTGTCCTACAGACTGAAGGGAACATGTCTGTCTTTGAGCAGTTATTTTTTATTACCTTTTTTTATTTTATATTTTATTATGTTGATTTTTAGTGTAAACTACATAGCTTAAATACAGATTTGCAGTATATCAAATAAATTATAACTATAACATAAAAAGACATGCTTGATCTTTTCCCAAACCCACCTTGAGAAACCACAATTCTTCTGGGAAAATGTTCTGTGGACAGATGAAACCAAACCTGAGCTCTTTGGCAATACAGACCAGTGAGACATTTACAAGCAAAGAAATGAAGCTTATAAGGAAAGAAATATCCTTCCTACTGTTATTGGTGGAGGTTCCACAATGTTTTGTGGCTGTTTTGCTGCCTCAGGAACTGGAGGCCTGTAACGTATTAAAGGAATCATGAAGTCAGAGGACTACCAAGGTATTTTGGAGCGAAATGTGCTACCTGTCAGAAAGCTAGCACTGGGTCGAAGGTCATGGGTCCTCCAGCAGGACAATGACCCAAAACATACATCCAAAAGTACAAAAGAATGGTTAAAAAGGAACAAATGGACTGTTTTAAACTGGCCAGCAATGAGTCCTGATCCCAGTCCAATCAAGAACCTTTGGAAAGGGCTGAATCTGCCATTGGTAAAAGGAATCCTGGGAACATTCATGAGCTGGAACAAATCGCAGTTGAAGAATGGGAGAAACTACCAGCAGACAGATGAACAAAACCTATAGATGGCTACAAGAAACGTTTGGAGGCTGTCATCACTGCCAAGGGTTATGCAACCAAATATTAGTGAAGGGTGCCATTAATCCTGTCCAGGTCATATTTTGTTTTTTCTCAGAAATTACTATGTCTAAGTTGCACAAGCATCTTTTTTTTGTTGTATACCTTTAAACATACTATTAAAATATCATGATGACATACACTCGTAATATTTCCAATTATTTCTCAAGATATTATACACAACATACCTAAAATGCAAGGGTGCCAATAATGTTGACCACCTGTAGATGGCCTTCAGGGAGGCTGCTCCCCTGGATACTGCTTCCTGAGTCCCACTGTACTCTTGCAGCTCCTCTTCTTTCATGTAAACTCCTGTGGCGGAAGACCCTTGGCCTTGGAGACAAAAATTGCAATGAGTGCCTGAGTCAATGCTGACTCCCAGTGACCCAGCAGCTCCTGGGTTTTCTTGGCAGTGTGACCAGAAGTAGATTGCCAGGCCTTTCTTCTGAGGTAATGGAGAGTTAAGCAACTTGCCCAAGGCCACAAGAAGTGTTAGTGGGAATCAAATCCTGGTCTCCTAGTTACCAAGCCAGTGCTCTAACCACTAGGCTACTCCTGCACTCCACAGGCCCTAGAGACAGAGCCTTCTATACTCCCCTCCAAAATTACTGAGGGAAATAACCACTAGCCAGTGTTAGTAGACCTTAATCTCCATCACCACACACATTTAAAACAGGTCATTTGGGAACAAGAGCTCCAGAATCTTCTTCATTTTGAATGTGGAGAGAAAACTGTGGTGTCCTTCTACAAAGATATCCCCTAATTATTTTCTCCTTATTAGTGGCATCCTGAGCGAAATTGTTGTTTCTTTAGTCATAGTTTAAAAAGACTCACACACTAGATCACCCTCAAGATATCTATCAATCAGATTGCCATCAGCCTTGAGATGATTTTCACAAACACCCTGATTTTCTTTTCCTAAGGACCCTTAGAAGAGATTCCTGGGCACTATCTCCTGTTGGGGCCTAGGGACAGAATCCCCAGGCCTGCACTATGCAGCTACCTTTTTCAAGGACCGGGGATGTGGATACTCAGCCCTTACCTATCACTCTCTCTCCTCCCAAGGCCTGCATTGACCACTTAACACAACAGCCTAAGCACACCATGTGCTGGTCATACTTTTCAACAAAATTATGGTACTTTCCCTTCAAAAGGCATAGGAACATATGGTAGCACAGAAGATCCACAAAACATGATGAGTTCACTATAAATATACAGGGGAAACCTGCAAAAAATTGCATAAGTAATTTAATATAATTTTGCCTCATTCACTCTGCTTTAGGGGACTGGGGAGGGTAGTAGTGGATCCCCTGGTCCCACTCTGTTCTCAGGGAAAGGATCTCCTGGCTCTGTACTCGTCATCCTTCTTTCTCTGAGTCCAGCGAATGGTTCCACAATCCCATCCGCTATCCTCTCCCTTTCTACTTTTTGGACCCAAAGAGGGGGATTTCCTAGTCCCTTCCTCCATCTTTTTGCTTCTGGAACTGAGGGAGGAAATTTCTTAGCTCCCATATTTTGTCTCTCTCTGCTTCTGGAACCTGTCGTTTTTTCCTCTCTACTTTCAGGATTCAGGGAAGGATCCCTGGTCCTGCCCTATGTTATCACTGTTAAATACCTCAAAGCTCTATGTAAACCTGTTTAAGTACCTGTTCTTTGTAAACCGCCCTGATTCACAGATAAGGCGGTATAAAATAGATAAATGTCAGTCATTTTTACAGCAGTCAATGCAACAATCTCTGCAGAGGCCTTTTATTTCTTCTTTTGACCACATGCCACTTTTTAATTAAAAGACTATTTTTTGGCAAAATGCTGCCTTTCATTCTTTCCAAAGATTTTCAACCATGGCTGTGTGGTAACAGGAAGCGCTCTAACAATATTCACGCAAATAGGACACTCTTACAGTTAATATATAGATAGAACCATTTATTAATAAACATTTGCCTTAACACGCGATAAGGCATTGCAGAGCAATTAGGTAGGGACACATTATCCCTGTATGAAAGATTTACACTCACTGCAGCTCCTGTTTCCTCAGATTACATTCTCTCAAGCCACTGTAAATACACATATCTAATGAACATGCGATACCAGGACACCAACAGCATACTTCACAGGCAAACAGAAAAATCAGTTAATGCTGCATATATAAAATACCAGAATAAATACCCCCCCCCCCCGATAAAGCAGAGGAAATGGAGAGCCCAAGGTGAAAGCAATGATAACTGGAAATGGGACACTGTTTCAGAAAGATTCTCTTACGCTAAAGACGCTTTTTTTGTGCCCCATATAAACCCTTTATCTTATGAGAGCAACTTTCAAAGTCATTCTCTTGGGTAAAATAGCATTTTACTCACAGAAATGGGCTTTTTGAAAATTGCCCATCTACCCTCTGTGTGGTAAGAGTTGGCTTTCTGTTTCACAGAACAAGTGTTATTACTCGCATAGAGCAGAGGCCTTCATGGGGTGAGGGAGGCGGAGCAGAGGGGGGTTAGGAAAGGGGAGGGACAATGTGCATAAATTAGAATTTTCAAAACTAGGCATATTATTTTGGCCAGAAAAAGTACCTGCATTATAAAAACAGACAAAAATATCTCTGCAGTTAACCTTTCCCTGTAGCAATAGTCAAAGGGGCTTGTTTACAAAGCCGCGGTAGCGGTTCGCGATCGCTATCAGAGCCGCGGCCCCATTGATAACGATCGCGAACCGCTACTGCGGCTTTGTAAACAAGCCCCAAAGTGTAATTTCACTTCAAAATATGTTATTATTTCACTGAATTTGTTATTATTAGGATTTAAGTCCTGCCTTTCCAGTAGTAGTTCAAGGCAAGTTACATGCAGGTATTTCCCTGATCTGGAAGGGCACAAGAAATGGCACTAAGATTTGCATCCAAACTTCCCTGGTTTTTAGCTTACTGCTATAACCGCTAAGCTACTCTTTTGCTCCAAAGCACCCACTTTCAGTATTGTCCCTTGTATGACTCACTATTTCTTCATGTTGCAAGAAATTGCATTTGCTGAAAGGATTTTGTTTTGTTTCTTTTTGGCTTAAGAGTTGCCTCCTGTTTATTTGAGCTTCTGCTTCAATTGATACTAACATATTGGGTTATGGTATCATACTCCTTCATTCACAGCAGCTGGAGATTTTCTCCATGTTTTATATCCCAGCCTCCCCAGCTCACTTAGCATTGTCACTGTAGGGACAGACTTAGGAAAAGAACATGATCAGGGAGCAGAGTCCTCATCTAGGAAGCAAACCTATGCCCTCCTTTTTTCAACTCATTGCTCAATTGTTTTAGAAGAAACCACGTATAATGATGTCATCAGGCTTGTTACAACAGCAGAAGTCATATATTGTGATGTCATCATGCATTGATAAAGCTGCCCCACTAAAATGGTTTGGGTTATATTTGTCTGATCATTCTATATACAGTCAAACCTCGGTTTTCGTATGCCCTAGTTTTCGTACGATTCGGTTTTCGTTGACTTTTTTCATCGAGATTTTGTCCCAGTTTTCATACATTGTCTTGGTTTTCGTACAGTTGAAAATGGAGCACCATCTTGTGGCCAGAAGTGGGATTTTCTTTATTTTGATTCTCTTGCTGATTGTCTTCCATATGCCAACAAGTCTTCAATAAAGGTAAAAGTGATGTTAAATGTTCATTTATCCATTTCATTAGTCATTTATATTTATTTTTCATTGTTTTCTGTATGTAAAAATATAATTATTATCTATAAAATGTATTTTTTGTTAATATTTTTGGGTGTCTGGAACAGATTAATTGGATTTACATTATTTCTTATGGGAAATATTGCTTCTGTTTTCATACATTCGGTTTTAGTCAGACTTTTTCAAATGGATTAATCACGAAAACCAAGGTTCCACTGTACAGAGTTGCCAAATTACCCAGTTCCAGGAGTGAGATTGTATGCCAGTTCTGGTTTTAAATTTACATTGCAGCACAGTATGGTATTTGTAGTACCTGATTTTACCCTTTGGAATCAGTGCTGTAGGGTCCATAATGTATCAGAATGAGATTGTCAGAAATCGAGGAGTGGCTTAAACTCTCACTCATGGAGCTGGGTAACTTGGCAACTCTGTATACAGTCAACAAAATTGTTACAGGATGTTTCTCAAGGTTCTCCATTGTTGCCCATTCATTTTACTGCTTATTTGTGACTGGTGGCCAATATAGGTAAATCTTTACTTTATGCGGATGGCATCCAGATTTTTGCCTGGGAATGGATTTTTGTTAGAGAGTGGATGTTTGTCTAGGACAAAGTCCTGGTCTGATGCAAACAAATTGCTTTTTAATGCTGATAAAACTGAAATTCTGCAGTTTAGCTATGCTCCAGTGCCTACTGATTTTCAAATCCCAACATTTAATGGGACATCAATTCTCATTACAAAACCAGATGAAAAGTTTAGGATTACTTTTGGACTCGACCTTGTCCCTCAAGCTACAGAAGACAGCAATTGCCAGAAAGGCTTAGACTGATCTGTATGCCACTATGACCATTCTGTGATTTCAAGATTTTAGGCAGGCAATAATCTTGATTCACTGAAACAATTGTAATGCAATTTATGTTGGAATCCCAAAGGAAAAAACGTTAAAAATTACAAGGCATAGCATGCAGAATCTGACAGCTAAGGTCACCCATAGCACCAGATGGGATGAGGTCACACCATTATTGCACTCATTATATTGGTTACCAGTTGAGTTCTAAGTAAAGTTTAAATGATTGTGCTCGGTATTTCCACTGTTCCATGATATAAGGCCAAAAGGCCCAATATTCAAAGGCATTTAAAGTTTGTAGACCTGCGAACTGTGCAAATGTTGCTAAGAAGGATATTCAGCGGTGCCACCTCTACACATCCCAATGCTAACTGGTTAGCATCGGGGCATGTTGGGAGAGTTCAGGGGCGGAACCAAGGTAGTACCAAACACTAATTGGGCAGCGGCGATATTGAGCTACTACCCGGTTAGCGATATATGGCAAAAGCCAGGTGCAGGAAACCCTGGCCTAACTTTCACTGCGTATAGCTAACCGGGTAACAGCTCAATATTGCCACTGCCCACTTAGTGATTGGCAAATGCGGCGAACCCAGATATTCAATAGCAGGGCCAGATATGACTCCAGCATTCAATATATGGATTTAATGTTCAGTGCCGGCTGCTAGCCACTTTAGCAGTGCTGGCCCCCGGTGCTAAATATTGGGTCTAAAGTATTAAAGAGGAAAACTACAGCAATCCTCTGCTCCTGCCCTGTTGCCATCTTGGTTCTGAATGGCAGCTCTGAACCCCTAATGGTAGTTTCATGGTACTACCATTAGGGATCAATCTTCCAAATAAGGAGAAATTGCCCTTATTTGGCAGATGGACCCCCTTAATAGTAGTACCATGAGACTCCTGCTAGGGGTCAAAGCTGACATTTTGAACCTGGATAACAATGGAGCAGTACCAGAGGGAGTGTTTCTGCCCCCTCCACAGGACTATCAAGGATACACTAGGTAAGTCCTGGGGAGGGATCAGGGGGAAGGTTGGGTTTTGGTCCTTGCAGAGGGAAAGGGTTGTTGATCGAGGGATTGACTGGCCACAATTATTTTTTTATTTTTTTTACTTTGGCTGTGGCAATGCTGGAACCCACATTATCACATCATGTGCATCAGTGGGTGGCATAGGTGCACCTGTGCTGTCTGTCATTACATGTAATGCAGATCCATGTGGTGTCTGCCCTGTGTAGTAAATGCAGAGCAAATGTTTGCCATACCACCGTTTATCACCAGACTTTTCACTTATCACTTGCTAGCGTTTGCTCCTAATGTGTAGAAATTTCAAAAATTTACCGCACTTTAGGAAAAATGTCCCTTAGACAGTCAGGACTATATTTGGGAACCACTGCTGTAGCCTGACATTTTCACTATACCATTTATTTTAGACTTTGCTATTGGACTAAAGGTTATGCATTATCCCGTATATCTCCTCTCTCCCACTTTGGGTATCTAGAAAGGCCCTCACACTGCAGTGTAAATAGTTTATGTATATAGTTACCCAGTTATCCAAGTTTGTACTCCTGTTCAATGTAAAACCTGACAGTTTGTCGTTATGGTCGTTTTGTTATGATGTAAACCGCGCTGATTCTAAATAGCGCGGTATATAAGAAACTGTAATAAATAAATAAAATAAATAAATATACTTCCCCTTGGTATTAGACTTTATGGATCTGTTTTTATAATAGGTCACCCATGTAAGAAATCAAAAAAGGCACATGTTTGATAAAGACAATGTAGGCACCAATGCACCTTTATGAAACAGGCTCGCAGATCCAGACTGAATAGCATGCAAATGCCGACACACACATTATACATGCTCTGAGGCAGGGATAAATATATTTGGCACCCTAAGCATATATTCACATATTTGATACAATATGTTGTGTGCATTGCAACTCCACCACTAGATGTGGCATATTGTCAGTGGCCGTGCTTCTATGTATGGATACTGCCATGCAATTATTTTTTTTTAAAAAGGGCCTTTTTTGTGTTCAAAGCAAGCTTTACATGGGGGAAAACCTTTATAAAAGTTACCTGTCTGAGGTGATGCCATTTGTTTAATCCTGACCTAAGTCTGCAAACACATCACGTGCCTGGTCCAGAGACCCCTTCAATCTAATTGTTCCTGCCACCTCTCACCCCCCGCCCTTCCTTGCCTCACTCCTTGCCCCCCTCCCCCGCCCCACCCTAGTCAACCCAACTCCTCCTCCTTGTATATAGTACATTGTATATAGCTCAACCTATATATAGAGCATTCTGCCTACACCCTCGCACTCTGCAACTTGATTCATTTGAAGTGAAAACCGCTTTGATTTTAGGATAAAGCGGGATATAAATCCTTTTAAATAAATAAATAAATAATCCATGCTACGTGTAAGGGGAAAGGGCATAGATGAGAACTCTCCAAATTGCCCCCTTGTACTTCCAGCAGAATAAAAGTCATGGACACTACACTGAGTATTTGTTCAGTTTTATTTATGTCCTAGTTTATTCTATTTCTCTATTTAATTTAGATCCTCTCTCAAGACTTACAGAAACACACAAAATTTTTGTTTACTCATTCGTAATATTCTGTTCATGGCCAACCAAGACCCTCTAGTGCATCTGATGGCAGATTGGTACTGTGGCCCCATTTTATCACATTGCAGTGCCTCAGATCATCTCTGTCTTTTGAAAGTAAAAGTTTAAACTTATGGACCGTAGGACACTATGTCTAGATTTCAAGGAGGCACTGAAAGAGAGGCACTGGAGAGGTAGCTCAGTTGAGTTAAGGAGGAACTTGGTTGATGTTTCCAAAAATAAAAGAAGGTGGACTAACTGCTGAACTAAAAACTCCATTCCAGGTCCTCCAGTCTGCTTTGTGACTACAAATGTTAATTACTTCACAAATTGTCTGACAGAATGTCTAATACCCACTAGCTTTTCAAAGCCGAGCTAATGCTTATCACAATAATTCCTTTTTATCCTGAGGGCGAGTTCCCTGCTTCTATAAGCTTCGCCCATAACCCGATTCGATACCTTTCACACGCAGTATTGGCACAGACAGATGTGGACACACTGGACCCCCAGGAAGGACAGAGCCCTCGATCCTGGGCTCTAGACAGCACACAGGGGTGACACTTGGCTACTCTGTCAATCCAAGGCCAAGGCTCCCTATTTTCAAACACCCTCCCTCCCTCCCTAGCAACCGGGCTGAAAGATGCAACTGAGCGGAGAGCTGGGCTCCATCAACTCCAGTTACAAATACTGTAAACAAAACCTAACAGTCCATCACTGATCAGAGTACTACAGCACATTTGTCTTCCTGCATAACTCCCATTACTGCCCATGTCTAAGGCAAATGAAGAGCCTCCCAGCAGTACCCACACTTACTCGTTTGCTGCAGCAGGAGTCCAGCTTCCTCCGCTCTTAGTGAAAGCAGAAAGAGGCCTCTATCTCAGCCTTGAAATCCATGGGACATAGCTCTGCCAGATGAAAGAAAGAGACGCCTTCAGCTTTTCTAAGGGACCCTCCTCCCCCCAGCCAGACTCCTCCTCTCTCTCTTCCTGCTCTTGTGGGCTCCTTTTATACCTACTGCAGCCTCATGCTCTGAATCGGCAGATAGCATTCAACACACAGGGACAGAACTACTGCTGCTATAAGGGCTGCCAGCTGCCTTCAGATTTGTCTGAAAGGGTTGTACCAGCTCTGGGTTTATCTCATTGCATGCAGGGACTTGTACCTCTGATTTCCTTATAGTCGCCCCCCCCCCCCCCCCCCCTTGAGAAAAGCAAGACTGCAAGTCCCTAGCGTGAAATGGGGTAAATTCAGGACTGGATCTAAACAATCCTGTCAGCCAAATCTAGTAACCCTAGCTGCTGGAACCATGTTTATATAATAAATCATTCTTTTACTCAAGAGGATAACAATTTAAAAATCCCTTGTCATGCTGATGATATTTGGCTTTTTCTTCAGAGTCCATTCTGTCTAGACGCACCAAGCCAGTCAGGTTTTCAAGATATCCACGAATACAAATGAGATAAACTCAGTACATGGTTGCTTAACATAAGTGTAAAAAAAAAGTATATGCCCTATGCAGCAAACGATTTATATACAAATAATTGGTGCATATATAATATGTGTGAACACAGGACAGCACCCTGATTGCAATGGAAACATTGCATGTGCATTCGCAGCAGAATCAATATTTTGTACAGAGATTGAACTGGAGCAGCATGCCCATGACATGTGTGTATCTGGAATGCATATTATGTGCAAACAGAGGCCTTTCCATGGGGATAATTTTATAACAGGCTAAGAGTGCAAGTCATGGTTACATTTAAGCTGTAAACATTTACGCCTGCCCAGAAGCAGGTGTAAATGCTAGCATATAAAGCATGTGCTTATGCGAGCATTTTATAAAATATTCATGTAGTTCACAACCTCGCTCACGCTCTACCCAAACTCTACACCAGACTATGCCCACATGTAAGTCACATATAAGTACAAGCCACCTTGTCACTACACATATTTCTTGCTGCATAACCTCTGGGGTAATTTGATAAAACCGTTATACATGCAGGAAAAAGGTTTAGAAGATTATACGCAGCAAACTGCACTATGCTCTAGCACAGTATTTTGCTTGAGATTTTCCTACATTAATCTTGCTCCCCAATGCAGAAAGCTTTTGTCTGTGCCCTTTTCTGTTCCTGGCAAATCCAGACTTCACTCATTCCATCTTGCTGTTCATCCATTTTAGTAGGCCAGGTTTAGGGTAGCCAACTTTTTGAAAGGGAAAAAGCTTGCCATATGTCATGCCTGTGGTCCGTCCCTTGTCACACCCCCAGCCCGACCCTCCAACACAATGTCAGTGAAGGCAGCAGTGCAAGCTTCAGCAACTGCTGGCCACATTGGGGTGAGAGGAGGGGAGGGGAGGAGTACAAGAGGTTGCACTATTCAATCCCTACTGAATCATAGTCCTCTCTTCAATAAGAGGATAACATAAGAACATAAGAAATGCCATACTGGGTAAGACCAAGGTCCATCAAGCCCAGTATCCTGTTTCCAACAATGGCCAATCCAGGACACAAATATCTGTCAGGTTCCATAACGCTTGTCCCAGGATAAGCAGTGAATTTCCCAGGTCTACTTTAACAATGGTTTATGGACCTTTCCTCCAGGAACTTGTCCAAATCTTTTTTAAATCATCTACACTAACAGCTTTTACTATATCCTCCAATTACGAATTCCAGAGTTTGATTACCTGTTGAGTGAAAAACGAATTCTCTTATTAGTCTTAAATGGGTTACATTGTAGCTTCATTGCATGCACCCTAGTCTTCCTACTTTTTGATGGAGTAAACAACCAGGGCCGGATTTACCTATACGCCATGTACGCCATGGCGTAGGGCCCACAGCCGGCAGGGGCCCACAAAAAAAGAACCAGGTAATTTTTTTTTTACTCAATTAAAAAAAAAACCTGGTGGCTGCCGCCGCGGGGCCCCCCCGGCTGCCGCGGGGGCCCGGTCTACAGTGTGAAGGGGTGCGGGGCGGTGCGGTGGGGGCGGGTCGGGTCGGGTCGGGTCTCTCCCTCCCTCCCTCCCTCCTGCAGGCTGCGAGAGACGCGAAGATAGAGCGTCTCCTCGCGTCTGTGTTAAGCCCGCAGGGGTGATGGGATTTCCCATCAGCCCCTGCCGGCTTAACACAGACGCGAGGAGACGCTCTCTATCTTAGCGTCTCTCGCAGCCTGCAGGGAGGGAAGGAGGGAGGGAGACCCGACCCGACCCGACCCGACCGCACCGCACCGCACCGCACCGCTTCAGCTTGTAGACGGGGCCCCGCGGCAGCAGAGGGGGCCCCGCGGCGGCAGCCACCAGGTTTTTTTTTAAATTACATTTTTCTTTAGGCCGGGGGGGGGGTAGGACTGGTAATGGGCTATGGGGGGGGTAGGACGGGTAATGGGCTATTGGGGGGGGCTGGGGCTGGAAATGGACTGGGGGGGTAGGGCTGGTAATGGCTTTGGGGGGCTGGGGCTGGAAATGGGCGGGGCTGGGCTGGGCTGGGCTGTGGGGGGTTAAGGCTAGAGGTGGGTGATGGGGTTAGGACTGGTAATGGACTGTGGGCTGTTGGGGGGGGCTTAGAACTTGGCAATGGGCTTTAGGGGGGGGGGGTTAAGACTGGTAATGGGCTGTGGGCTGATGGGGCTGTCTGGTAATGGGCTTATGGGGGGGGCTAGGACTGGAAATGGGCTGGGGGGTTAAGACTGGAGGTGGGCTGATGGGGTTAGGACTGGTAATGGGCTTTTGGGGGGGGTTATAACGTGTAATGGGCTTTGGGGGGTTAAGACTGGTAATTGGCTGTGGGCTGATGGGGGTTGTCATGTAATGTGCTCTGGGGTGCTAGCACTGTAAATGGGATGGGGGGTTAAAACTGGAGGGGGGATGATGGGATTAGGACTGGTAATGGGCTGATGGGGGGGGGGGAGGGACGGGCAAGGGGCTAGGGGGGGCTGACTGGAAATGGGTTGATGGGGTTAGGCCTGGAAGTGGGCTGATGGGGGGTTAGGACTGGTAATGGGTTATAGGGGGGGCTTAAACTGAAAATGGGGTGATGGGGGGGTTAAGGACTGAAAATGGGGGTGATGGGGGGTTAAGGACTGTAAGTGGGGTGATGGGGGGGCTAGGACTGGTATTGGTTGGGGGGTTGCTAGGACTGGAAATGGGCTGATGGATGGCTAGGACTGGAAATGGGCTGATGCAGGGACTAGAAGGGAATGGATGCTGGGTGAGGCTGGAACTAGAAGGGAGCTGATGTTGGGGAGGATTAGAATGGGATGGGGCGGAAGAGTAAACTGGAGAAGGCAAACATATTTTGTGTGGGAGGGATACAAAAATCTACAATTGGCCGGGTATTGGGAGAGTAAGTGGGGATTGAGGATGGAGGGGTAAAATTTGAGTGGATGAAATAGGAATGAGGAAAGAGCAAAAGGAGAAAGATTAGTATGTTAAAGCAGATGTAGAGAGAGAATGGAAAAAAATCTAGAAGAGAGAAGAAAGGACAAATGGACAGCAGACGATGGAGAGTTAGCAGAAGACACGAAGAAACCACAAGAAAGTGGCTGGAGCAATTGCAGCTGAAAAAAATGCACAAAAGGTAGAAAAATATCTCTTAATTGTTAAATTATAAATTGGAATATGTCAGCTCTGGTAAATGTGCATCATTAACATCTGCGCTTTGTTTAGTACAAGAGCAAATTAATGTATAGTTTTATTTCTACAGTGTTGTACATTCCAAGTTTGGCTTTTGGGATTCCCAGTTTAATTATTGTCTTCCTATTTCTTAATTGTGATTACTTGTTTGGTGATGGTATATGTTCTGCATGTGTAACTGAGCTGAGGTGTTCTGTTTATATTATTCCTTTTTGTCATTGCCACTTTTTCTCTTTCACCAGTAGGTCATGTTGTGTTGTTCTCTGAAATGTATTGGTTTTATATTTGCAGTGTTGTATTTTGATTGATAGAGTATGGTGCTTTTGTGAGTCCTGGTAGTGCTGTTAGGATACGGCGGGTTTACTATGGGCAGTGTTTGTAGTAGTTCCTAATGTGTCTGGCAGTTGGGCACTGGAGTATAGTAATGTAGAAATCTTTAGTCTTTCTTATCCATACACTCATTAAGAGGCCGTTTACTAAAAGTTAGTATATGGTAACATTATGCAAATATTTATGCAAATGAGGCCCCTTATGCAAATGAGGTCCGCACCCCCCTTGGGCCGCCCCTGCTGGGGGCCCACAATTTTTGTTGGCGTAGGGCCTCACTCAAGGTAAATCCGGCCCTGTAAACAACTGATCTACATTTACCCGTTCTACTCCATTTATTAATTTATAGACCTTTATCATATCCCCCCTCAGCCGTCTCTTTTCCAAGTTGAAGAACCCTAATCTTTTAAGCCTTACCTCATAGGGATATCCTTCCATCCACTTTACCATTTTGGTGACTCTTCTCTGTACCTTTTCTAATTCTGCTATATCTTTTAAAAATATGGTGACCAGCATTGCACACAATATTCAAAGTGTGGTTGCACCATGGAATAATACAGAGGCATTATAATATTCTTAGTTTTATTCTCCATTCCTTTCCTTACGAATCCTAGCATTCTCTTTGCTTTCTTGGCCGCCACTGCACACTGGGTGGAGGGTTTCAACGTATTATCCACGATGACACCTAAATTCTTTCCCTGAGTAGTGGTTCCTAATGCGGAACCTTCCATCATGTAACCATAGTTTGGGTTATTCTTTCCTAGGTGTGTAACTTTGCACTTATCTACATTAAATTTCATCTGCCAATTTATCAGGGTCCTCTTGAAAATTTTCATAGTCCTTTCATGTTTTAACAACTTTGAATAATTTTGTGTCATCTGCAAATTTGATCACCTCACTTGTTGTCCCCATTTCCAAGTCATTTATGAATATGTTAAAAAGCAGCGGGCCCAGCACAGATCTCTGGGGTACTCCACTATTCACCTTTCTCCATTGAGAAAATTGGCCATTTAGCCCTACTCTCTACTTTCAATCTTTTAACCAGTTCCTGCTCCAGAATAGTACACTGCCTCCTATCCCATGACTTTTTAATTTCGCCAAAAGTCTCTCATGAGGGACCTTGTCAAAGGTTTTCTGAAAATCTAGATATATTATGTGCCCGATTCTGAAAGGCGACTTATGGGGCTGCACATCCCAGCAGGACATGCAGCCCCGAAAGCTGTTCTGCCCTTATTCCCACTCAGACTCTTCCCGCATGGCCAGAGCAACACTACAGGGAGAGCCAGCAGGGGGCAGGATGAGGCAGAGTGAGGGCGGAGCGGGGGCAGGCCGAGGCAGCAGGGCATCCAGGGCCGAGTCAAGTCACAGCCCTGTACATCTTGCAGGGTCAGCAGGAACATGCTGCTTATTTCTCCTCAAAGGTGGAATAAGCAGCATTAACCAGGAGATCGGGGCCGGAACCCCCCCAAGAGGCCGGGTTCAGGGACAGGTAGGTCCCCACCATCTAATCCTGTCCCCAGCTGCCCGGCATTGGGTTGGGCGGCGGGGAAACCGAGGGTCAGTGCCACAGGAGTCAGGGGGGCCTGCGGGGAAGACGTTCCTGCGGGTCTGCAGGAGCACTCTGGGCCATCTCAGGGCCTGATTCTGTATGCCACGGGAACGTTTTGCTCCCATGTTACAGAATTGGGTCCTAAGGGACCCGTCCTGCTCAGGGCCGTCCAGACATGCCCTTTTCTGAATCGGGCTCCAAATCAACCAGCTCACCTTTATCTACCTGTTTATTCATACCTTCAAAAAAATATCCCATAGAAACATGACGGCAGAAAAAGACCATATGGCCTATCTAGTCTGCCCTTCCATAAAAACTGCTATCGTCTCTTTTTTACCTTTAGAGATCTTCTTTGTTTGTCCCATGATTTCTTGAATTCAGTTACTGTCCTTGTCTCTACTACCTCCAGGGAGAGACTATTCCATGCATCTACCACTCTTTCCATTAAGAAATATTTCCACATATTACTCCTGAATCTATCCCCTTTCACCTTCAGCCTATGTCCCCTTGCAATTGAAAGACGTTCTCCTCCTGTGCATTTATGCTATGAAATATTCAAACATTTCTATGATATCTCCTCTCACCAGCTTTTCCTCTAAAGTATATATACTGACTTCTGGTATGGCAATGAGCTGAGGTAGATGTGTGTGTCTTGGCTCCGGGGTTCCCCACTAACAAAGTGGAGTGGAGGAGTGGCCTAGTGGTTGGGGCAAGGTACTTCAGGCCAGAAGGTCAGGGGTTCAAATCCCACTAGAGGACAGCAACCTTGGGCTGGAAGGACTGGGGTTTCTAGTCCCACAGGTGCTCCTTGTGGTCTTGGGCAAGCCACTTAACCCTCCATTGCCCATGTTCCCTGTATGATAGTTATCTCCAAGTTGTAATGCCCTGTTCAATGTAATTTCAGTTTGTTCGATGTAAATGGCACTGATGCAAAATAGCATGGTATATAAGAGAATGTAAATAAATAAATAAACCTCTGCAGACAGATCGAAAAATCGCCCTAACTGACTTAGGACTCCTGGTGGATACACAGTATGGCCCACACAAGTGATTGGGTGTGCCCACCATAGCAGATGGTGGCAAAACCACCACAAAGAGAGAAGGCCCATGGGACTGATACCAAAATGGCATCCAGCTCTCCACCATCAAGCCCAGAGGCAGCATTGATGGCTCTCATGGAGAAGATGTCAACAGCAGTCTTGTGGGCTCTGAATGATTACTTTGCTGGCATAACAGCCCAACTTGACTGACTTACTGGCTCCATAACTGAATTCACAGGCCATATGCAACACACAGAGAACAGGATCTCTGTGCTGGAGGATGGCAGCCTGAAGATGGAGTGGAGGATCCAGCAGATGGAGGAAAAGGTGCTCAAAACACAAAAACAAAAATCTAAGACTTGGAGAATTGGGGCCGCAGGAAGAATCTCCAGCTTGTAGGTCTGCCCCAATCAATTGCCGACAGTGAGCTCAGAGGCTACCTAGAAAGTTGGATACCACTGAGCCTTCATCTCATGGACTTGCAGGAAGCCTACGGGTGGAACATGCACATCGAGTGGGCCAGCACAGAGAAGGATATACCCAGCTGAAAGTGGTGTTAGTGAGATTTCTTAGCTTTCAGCAGAAGGAAACTGTTCTTGTGCAGCAAGGAACCAAGGCCACACTGAGCATGAGAGTGCCAAAGTGCTTTTCTTCCATGCGTATCTGCCACGGTAACCCAAAAGAAGAGAATGCTCTCCACGGTGTGCAATTCCCTTGACAGCAAAGGGGTCCAGTTTTCACTCCTCTACCTGGCATAACTCCAGTTCTCCCTGAATGGCCAGCAGCAGGTTTTCAATGATCTGGAGGGAGCCCAGACTATCTGCAATATGCAACTCAAAGACACGGCTTGATCTCCGGGGCCAGAGAAGGGGCGACAAGCTGGAAGGATGGAAGGCCACTATTGGGAGTGAGTGGGAATATGTAGCATGAGACTGCTTTGAGACTTAAAGTATAGAAATAACCTAACCCAGATCATATCCCAAAACCCCCATAGTATGAAGCAGATTGTTATGTTGTTAACCTGGTTTCAAAAGTTCTCTATATGTTAAATATGTTTATGTTCAGGGTAATTGTTTGAGGGAGAGGGGAGTTCAGAGAGGAGGCTGGCAATATGGAGGGTTTGGGTTCATTTGGTTGCTTTGGGCGATACTAGGTATCTAATTTAAGAACATGAGGGGAGCTTGACTGGGCGAGGCCTCTTCCCTCTGGATGGTGGCATGAGTTAGTGGACTGCTCACCCGATGAGGGGTCCAGGGACCTGGGGGACATGAGGTGTGAGATGTGTGCACGCAGTGATTGAACTAGAGGGATAAGAGTGGGGGACAAAGAGGTATGAACAGGGAGGAAAAAGGCAAGTTGGGGACAAGGGGGACAGAAGAAGACTCAGGAAAGGAGGGAAGGTGTAAACAGGAACCTCAGGTAACCATTGAACAGGTGCAGATGGATAAATGGTAGAGTGCAACGATGGCATGGCTGAACTCCCCGCAGGCGTACTGTGTTGACACAATACCTATATGTGCCCAGAAAGCAGGCTAAAGCCATTGTGAAGGATCAGGAGGGAGAGCAGGGCAAGCCTGAGGCTAGGTGGTGGTTGGGTGAGGAGCCCAGCGCCATTTCACACCGGGAGCATGAGTCCTAGAGACAGGACTCTGGGAGGTAAGAGTAGGGAGGGAGAGGGCAAAAGGGGGGGCAGAGGGTGTGCGGAGGGAGAGGGGGGGAAGGGAGGGCAGGGAAAAGCCGATAGGGTCACAGAAAGAGCAGGAGCAAGATAAATGTACAGTATGGTTATGGCTGCATGGGGTGTGCCAAAGATCATGTAATAGGGTGAGTCTGGGAACCCTGGGGCTAGAGGGATCCCTAGGCGGTATGCTGAAAGTAACCCTATGCATGATGGTGGAACCCGACTGCACAATCTGTGTTGGGTAAAACACTCTGTATAATCTCTTAGAATGTCTGCAGAGTAGGGCACCCCATTAAACGCCACAAAATTTTGAAGATGTTGCACAACAAACGGGCAAATATAACCCTCCTGCAGGAGACACACCTCACAGCGGCTGAGCATACCAAGTTGAAGTGGTGGTGGGTGGGGGAAGTCCACGAGGCATCATCTGGGGAGCGTAAAGCAGGCGTCACGATTCTAATCCAGAAGCAGGTCGATTTGAAGATGGAGGCGGTACATGCTGACCCACTGGGCCGATACTTATTCCTTCAGGGATTACTATGTGGGCAACCCCTTTTAATTGGGAATGTATATGGCCCGAATGTGTATGATGTCTGCTTCTACCATCAGTTGATATTGGGGGACTATCTGGTCCAATTAGAAAAAGACCTGCGGGGAGGGGGGCAAGACTATGGTATGGCACTAACCCCACATGGGAGCAGCATTCAGCCTTGTTTGCAATCCAAGCCTAGCTCAATGCCCTTCTGCACCAATGAGAGCACCAGTCAATAGGTATCGATTGTATCACCATGGCAATAAGGCTGGGAAACTATTGACCGACCTGGTGAATTTGGAAGGGGGGCCACGAACGATCAGTGCCCTAAGAGATGAACAGGCCAATTACAGACTGTGCAGGCAGAACTGGAACAAGTTCTGAGGGAGTATTATAACGGTCTGTATCAGTCTGAACCATGTGATATGGCAGCTGCAACAGAGTTTTTCTGAGACCTGGCCTTACCACACCTAGCAGTGGAAGATGTGGCAAAGTTAAATGGGCCGGTGCTGACCCAAGAAGTCCAACAGTGCATTTGTAAATTGCAGAAGGGATGAGCTCCAGGACCCAATGGGTATCGGACTGAATTTTTCCAAATGATGTTGGATAAGGTGTCAATACCGTTCGCGGAATACTACTCTGAGTTGGTGCAGCGGCAGGCATTCCCATATGAGCCTAACCAGGCCCTTCTCACCATGCTTCTTAAGCCAGGCAAAGACCCCTCCCTGCCGGGATCCTAACGGCCTGTTTCACTACTAAATGTGGACATCAAAATTTTAACCAAGATAATGGCTGAACAACTGGCACCCTTGCTACTCCAATTGATTGGAGAATTGCAGGTGAGGTTTGTTCAGGGTCACAACATTGCCCAGAATGTCTGGAAGATTCTGGCAGCTCAATACAAAACTATCAGGCGACAATGACCACCTATATTCATTAGTTTTGACTCTGAGAAAGCATTTTATCAGGTTCAATGGAAGTACATGTATATGGTGCTGGAGAAATTTGGGATTGTTGGATATTTTGTAGATGTGATTCGCCTCCTGTACACCCAACCTTGAGACTCTGATGGTTAACAGGCGTCCCACAGAGACATTTCTGTTGGATTGAGGTACCAGACAGGGCTGTCCGCTATCTCCACTTTTGTTCATGATGCAACTAGATCCTTTCCTGGAGCGCCTCCATTCATATCCCTCCCTGGGTGGTGTTCGGTTAGGAAAGGAGGATGTCAGGATATCCGCATTCGTGGAAGATATGTTTGTATGCCTAGGGGATCCAATTTGGTCCTTGGACTTACTCCTGCATGAGTTCCATTTATATGGTACTTTTGCGGGGCTAAAGCTAAACGTGGACAAGTTAGAGGCTCTTCCAATCTTAGCCTCAACGTGTCAGCATTGGGCAAATAGGTTCCCATTGAAATGGGCAGAGGGACAGTTGAAGTATTTGGGGATATGGATCATGGCCGATCCCAGACAATTGTATGCCTCTAATATCCTGACTCTCTTTAGAGTTGAAGCTCGGAAGATGGAGAGAGCTCCCATTTCCACTAGGTGGACGGATCAGTCTGCATAAAGTGACACTATTTCCCCGCTGGCTGTATGTCCTACAGGTGCCCAAACACCCTTATCTCTTGCACTAGATCTTGTGTTCCACTAAGGACTAGGTCCAAAATGGCTTCCCCTCTGGTTGGTTCATGAACCAGCTACTCCAAAAAGCAGTCATTTATTTCATCAAGAAAGTTTATCTCCCTAGCTTGTCCTGCCATGACGCTGATCCATTCCATAATGAGGTAATTGAAATCAACCATTATTATTACTGTACTGTAACCTTTGTTAACTTCCCTGATTTCTTTGAGTATTTCATCATCCATTTGTTCATTCTGGCCAGTCGGTCGATAGTACACCATACTGCTATTGCCTTCCCCTTCCCCTTTTTACATGAAATTTCAATCCATACAGCTTCTGCAGTGAATTTTGTTTCCTGCAAAACTTTAATCCTTTGTGACTCAATACCCTCTCTAATATACAGCGCAACCCCTCCATCAATTTGATTTGCTCTATCATTACAATATAGTTTGTACCCAGTTATCACAGTATCCCACTGGTTGTCCTCCTTCCACCATGTCTCTGAGATACCAGTCATATCTAATCTCTCATTTAGTGCTATTTATTCTAACTCTTCCATCTTATTTTTTAGACTTCTAGCATTTGTAATCAAGCATTTTAGAGGTTGTATTTTATTCATATTAATCTGGCTATCAGTAGGCAGGGGTAATTTGGAATCTTTAAGCTCTATCTGCTCTGTATTCAAGGACATTTGGGCTACTTTTGTCTTTATCGGAACCTCTCTGCTGATATTCCTAACTTCAGTCTTTTGTTAGTATCCTTCAAGGATACATTGTTCCAAACCATGTGCTTTTGGGCGACTGTCGGTTTTCCCCTATTATCTAGTTTAAAAGCTGCTCTATCTCCTTTTTAAGGGTTAATGCCAGCAGCCTGGTTCCATCCTGGTTAAGGTGGAGTCCATCTCTTCGGAAGAAACTCTCCTTTCCCCAGAATGCTCCCCGGTTCTTAATAAATCCAAAACCCTCATCCTTGCACTATCGTCTCATCCACGCATTGAAACTCTGGAGCTATGCCTGCCTTTTGGGTCCTGCGCATGGAATGGGAAGCATTTCAGAGAACGCTACCCTGGAAGTTCTGGATTTCAACTTCCTACCTAAAAGCCAACATTTAGCCTCCAGAACCTCCCTACCACACTTTCTTATATCATTGGTTCTGACATGTACTAAGACAGCAGATTCCTCCCCAGTACTATCTAAGATCTTGTCTAGGTGGCACGTAAGGTCCGCTACCTTTGCATCAGGCAGCATGTTACCAGGTGATCCTCACGTCTACCAGCCACCCAGCTATCTACATGCATAATGATCGAATCACCAACTAACCTTTCCCTCATGGGCACATGGCCCTGGAGAAACCTCCTTGGTGCAAGAGGGTTTTACATCACCTGGAGGAAAGGTCCTAGCTACAGAATCACTTCCTGCTGCACCTGGTTGATGCTCTCCTGTCATGTGACCTCTCTCCTCCATGACAACTGGGATGCTGCCAGACTGGAGGTGGGACTTCAGTACTATATCCATGTAGGTCTTGTCTATGTACCTCTCTGTCTTCCTTATGTTCTCCAAGTCTGCTACTCTAGCTCCAGAGATCAGACTCATTCCCTGAGAGCAAAGAGCTCCTTTCACCTAGTGCACACGTTAAGACCTGTCACCAACTGGAAGAAAATCATACATGTGACATTCAATGCAGAAGACTGGAAAACCTCCATCTTGCTTCTGGACTGCTGTCTGCATCTTAGTTTTAAGTTTGTTTTTAGGTATTTAAGTTCTTTATTTACTAAGGGTTGCTAGGGATACTTATACAAATAAAACTATACCTAATACGTTTAATGTACTTTGTTCACCTGAACCTTAATTAATCTCAGGTCCTTAATGTATGCCTGATGAGGATAAACAGCTGCACCTGAGAGTGAATATGACACCTCCTTTCCTTTAAGAGAGTTAAGCACCTATAAAGCTACAATTATCCCAGGCGTGGGTGGGTTTCGGGGAGAGAGGGAGGGAAAGAAGACTTATTAAAAAATGCTGCTACACAGTACCCTGTCCTGTGCTTCTAAGGTTATTTGTGACCAATTTGCTGGGTGATTCACACAGCCCTTGCTTCGATTGAGGGAGTCTTGGGTTTTAATTTTAACCAGAAAGCTCTCTGCTGTGTTTCAAATTTAAACTGAAAGCTCTTTGCTGCTGCTAGGCCCTGACTGAGTATTAAATTTAAACTAGAAGCTCTCTGATGGATTTTAAATTTAAACTCAAGGCTACCTATTGAGTTTTTAATTTAACTAAAAGATCTTTGCTGATATTAGGCCCTGCCTGATTTAACAAATACACTGGATTCACAATTAATCAGCTTTAATATAAAGAATTCCTTTTTCACCAAGATTTAGAAAAATTCCCAGAAGTAAATACTTGCAATTGCAGATCTCTCTCCAGAAATAGAAAACCCTTTTTGTAGTCCTTCAAGAACAGAAAATGGGCTAATGTTGGCGGACAGAGAGACTGGAACTGGTGGAATACTGATACCGGGGGGGGGGGGGGCAAGGACTGTAAATGAGCTGATGCTAGGGGATGGGAAGCCTGGGATTGCAAGGGAGATGATGCTGGGAGGTATTGGGACTGGAAAAGGACTGCTATGGGGGGCTAGGACTGGAAATGGGCTGATATTGAGGGATGGGGAGTCTGGAAGGCAGCTGATGCTGGAAGGGACTGGAGGAGGACTGATACTGGGAGGCTAGAACTGGAAATGGGCTGATGCTGGGGGATGGGGGAATGGAAGGGAATGGAAGGGAGCTGGTGCCGGGAGGGACTGGGAATGGAGGAGGACTAATACTGGGGGTCTAGGATTGGAAATAGACTGATTCTGGGGGATGGGAATCATGCACCTGGAAGAGAGTGGATGCTGGGAAGGCTGGAACTGGAAGGGAGTGGGGTTGGGGCTGGGGGAGAAAAAAAATCTGGGGGAGTGAAGATTGAGAGGGAAACTGATATTTTTGTATGGGAGGAAAGAAAAAAGGTCATATGGAGGGAAGAATTGAAAGAGAGGGGCACAAGAGTGAATGCTGGGGTAAGAAGGAGGAAAGGCAGAGTTAATGAATATCTAAAAAGGAAGTAACTGTGTGGTGGAAGGGATCTAGGAGGCACAGAGGGGAGTAAGAGGCTAGCAAAGGAGTGAGATAAGAAATGGGGGAGCTGGGCTGGAGGTTAGAAGAATAGATGGAAAGTTGCTAGGTGAAAAGTCAAAAGGGGATCGAGGACAGAGGATTGAAATTGAGTGGATGAATGAGTAAAGAAAGAAATGGAGAAAAGAAGAAAAAGCAAAAGATCAGTATGTCAGAGGCGGATGTAGACAGAAAATGGAAAAAAAAATCGGAGAAGAAAAGATATGGGCAGCAGACAATGGAGAGTTAGCAGAAGACATGATGAAAACAGAAGAGAGAGACTGGGGCAATTGCAACTGAAAAATAAAATGCCCAAACAAAAGGTAGAGAAAAGAAAAAGTATTTTATTTTGAATTTATTAACTGGAATATGTCCGCTCTGGGAAATGTGCTCTGTCGTCTTTGCGCTTTGTTCAGTATAAGAGGAAATTAATTTCATAGTTTAATTTTTTCAGTGTTGTGGTACATTCAAAGTTTGGCTTTTGGGGTTCTCAGTTCAATTATTGTCTTCATATTTTTAAATTGTGATCCATTGTTCTGTATTTTGACGGCCTATCTATTTTGCATGTTTGACAGAACTGCGCTATTCTGTTCCTCTAGTTCTTTATAGTAGACCCATTTATTCTCTTTTCCTAGTAAGATGTATTGGTTTAATATTTGTAGTGCTACTTTTTGATTAATAGGGTTAGGTGCTCTGTGAGTCCTGGTAGTGCTGTTATAATATGGCATGTTTGCTATGGGTTCTAAATGAGCAGAGTTTTGTAGTAATGCACCTGGCAGTTGGCACTATAGGATAGTAATGCAGAAGTAGGTAGACTCGCTTTTTCCTCACTGTACATGCAAATGGTTTTCAGACACTCATTAAGAGGCATGTTTACTAAAGGTTAATGTGCTTTAACAAATCTGAATGTGTGCTAAGTGCAGCAACACCTATTTAGGTCTATAGGTACAGTGATACTTAACACACATTAATGTTTAGTAAACATGCCCTTAAGTCATTGTTAGGACAAAAAAAAGAGGCTTGTGAAGGACTCCTTGAAAGCCACTTAAAGATTTAGATGAGCAACATACACATTTTAAAATAAAATCAATTAGAATTATACAAATGAGGCCCAGTGGATATACAAATATCTATGCAAATGAGGCTCCGCAATTAGTCTCCGCAGCACCCTTCACAGTCCCTGGAAATATGTAGACAAAAATTCTTCATCTTTATCTTTATTTGTATCATTTGATATACCGCCCACTACCGAAGTGTCAGGGCGATGTACAATAAAAAAAATTGCAGCTGGTGAAAATAGAAGCTAGATTCTGCATGCAGTGCAGCAACAGAGAAATAGAAACTGCATTGCATTAACTCTATACTGCACCAAATATTAAAATAAAAAATGATATAAATTCTAAAAATTGACATATGTGCGATCCATAGATGATTTAAAGGAGTTCAGAAAACAACTGAAGTTTGTACTCTTCATTGAGCACTATGGCACAGACACCTAACAAGTCTTTATTATTATAGCCTGCATGTAACATGTTTATCTGTAACAGTTCCTTGATGTTGTGTATCCCAATTTTACCTTCACTGTATAGTTTAGTCTGTGTATGCCTCCCTGCCTCTGTTCTCCCTTCTTGTGTCTTGGTAACCGCTTTGATTTAAGGAAAAGGCGGTATAGAAAACCTGTTAAATAAATAAATAAATAAAATATTCCAATCACTAAATTAAAAATAAATTTTGATGTCTGGCTATTTTATTTTTCTAATCATATTGATCCCAGTCTCTGGATTTTTCTTTCCTCTGTCTTCTCTTAACTTTCTCTCCACGGTCTCCAGTCCATTTGCCCACTACTGTCTTCTCCTGTCTGCATTTCCTTTTCTATATCCATCTCTCACATAGATCTTTCAGCTTTCTTTCATTTATTTTTCTGTCTCTATCCACTCCGATTTAATTCCTTCTTACAATCCAGTCTTAATCTTCTTTCTATTGCATGTACATACAACTGTCCATCTCTTTCTCTCACCTTGGCCTTCTCATTCCCCATCCCCTTATTCCCCTGTCTCCCTACCACCTCCCTAGCATCACCTCTCTTTTCTTCTCCTTCCAGTGTCTTCTCTCACTGTCTCCCCTGAAGGAGACACGATGGCTGAATGAATCTCTCTGTCTGCTTTCCCAGAATCCTCTATGAAGAACTCCATTTAGAAATGAATGCATAAGAAAGTCTCTGTGTGTGTACTGTGAACCTTCAGACAGCTGTTAAGATGAATTGCAGAGAGAATGCTTCACCCATGAGTATACATAAACAAGGGAAAGACAGGAACTGGGGGAGGTTAAAGGAAATGAGACATAGAGATAAGACCCCCTGCAAAAGATCATAAAACAAGAAAACAAAGAAAGGAATGTTTTCCTATGTTATTGTAAGGAATAACCATATAAGAGAAAAAAGTGTGAAGTGAATGTATAAATTAGTGCTTTGTAGAATGTAACTTGGGCAGACAGTGTCTGAAGCTCTGTATTGAGTGATGTCATTCTTTGCCTCACAGGATAACAACACAGTGTTATATTTGTTGCAGACCTGTGTATTTTAGTTCAATAAATTAGATTGGTTTCTACTCATAAGTTGTCCTGTCTTACAAAGTTATACACAAATTATAAGGAGTAAATGAGGTCTAATATTGGGGTGACACACAGCACTAAGGCATAAATAGAAAAAGCCCCAATACCCCCCTTTGTTCAATATCTCTTCTCTATCTCTGTGGTTATTTCCCTGCTGTTTTCCTACTTACCCTCATGCCCCCCCCCCCCCGTGTCCTTATCTTCTCTTTTATGCCCAGCATCTATTCTCTATATTCCTACTCTACCTCCCCCATGTCCAGCATCTGCCTGCGTGTCCCTATCCCCCTCCTATGTCCAACAACTCCCCTCTGTGTCCCTACTCCTCCCCCTGCATCCAGTATCTGCCCAGTCACCCCATTCCCCACCCCCTCGGGTTTAGCAGTCCCTTTCTATGTCTCTAATCTTTCAGCCCCACGTGCCAGCATCTTCCTGTCATCTTCTCTCCCTCCCTATGTTCACCATCTGATCCCCCCTCCCGTGGCTCTATTCACCGATGTCCAATATCTCCCCTGTGCCACCCTATTTCCTCTCTGTTCAACATTCCCCACCTCCTAATTTCATCCCTATTCTTCCCTCACCCTAGTCAGAATGTCCTCTCACTCTCAGTGTCTCCTATGTCCACAGTCTCCTTCCTCTCCCCATCAAGCCACTGTCTCCTCGTGGGTACCCATCTCCATGGCTCCGCAATCTGGACTTGTCCTCTGCTACTTGTCTAGCTCCCTTCCCCTGCCAATTCTCACCTCCACTGCCACTGCTGGGACCTACAGCAGTGGCAATACAACAGCAAACATAGAGCGGAGCCTGTAAGTTAGTTCAGGTGCATCGCTCAGGACTCTGCTGGTACCGCACCTAGAAACAGGAAGTTTTCATCAGAAGGGGTGAGACTGGCAGAGCCCTGAGGGACACTCCTGAATGAACTTATAGGCTCTACTCTGTTTTGGCTGTTAAATTGCTGCTGCTGCTGCTGCAGGATCCAGCAATGGCAGCAGAGGTGGGCACTGGCAGGGGAAAGGAGCTAAACAATGACAGAGGGCAGGTCCTTGACAGCAGACCCATGGCCTGACTCATAACAACTGAATGCTATTGCTCCTCAAGGCACAAAAACCACAGCTTTCCAAGTGTCGGTTTTACAGTTCTGCCGGCAGCTGGCCTGACCACATAAATACCGGCCAGGCTGGCTGAAAGGGCAACCCAAGCCAGGCTCCTTCTCTAGCCCTATTCAAATCCAGGTTTAAAACGCACCTCTTCAAGGCTATGTTTGGATCCTGAGCGCCTTATTCTCCTGCTTATCACTTATCGGTATCTTGCTATTCCCCTTGAATTACCCTAGTCCCCAGTTGTTGTGTGGTCTGTCTCAATTAGATTGTAAGCACTGATGAGCAGGGGCTGTCTCTTACTTGTACATGTACAGCACTGCATACACCTTTTCGTGCTATACAATTGATAAATAGCAATAATAGTAGTAGTAGCTAGTGCAGGAAAATCCTAAGCAAAACCACTGCGTTAAAAGCATAGTGCACTGAGAATGCTAAGTGCATGCAAACAACAGAAAAATAATTTGCTCCCAATTTAAAAACTGTGCAGATTTTTGCTCTTTTTTTTTGTGCTGAATCTTTACACCAGTTCAGGAGCAAAAAGTTCATCTGAGGTGACGTATCACACTTCGCCTCAAACTCAAAGGGGCCCAGACTCCATCTCCAGATCTCATGCCCAACATTCCCCAAACCTGAAGCTCCAACTCCCCGAGCTGACCTCCCCTTCAAAATAATTAGTGCCCCAAGCGAACCTGATCCCCAAAAAATAATAGTTATCCCAGTGATCTCTATCCCATGATCCCCACCAAAAACACATTGCTGGTCCAAAAAGCCACTAGATCTCCCACCCCCGATCCCCACAAAAAATCATTAGTGGCCCAAGTAGGCCTAGTCCCATCAAAAAAGATATATGGTTCTGGTGTCCCCAGCTACCCAAAAAATGATATATGGCAACCTGCATAGCCCCCCCCACAAATCCTTCTCTGCACCATTAACATCGGAAGTGATGCCCTCACGCTCCTGCCTCTGTGCTACCATCTTTGAAAATGATGGCAACTGACCCTATGCAATACAGCCTGGGATACACCACACCAGGTCAGTATATCAAATAAAGCAAAAGGGGGCATGATTACTAAAATGCGGTAGCCAGGAGCACGCAGTCAAAAAGAGACCATGCAAAAGTGCTGCACTACTAGAGCAGTGCATGGATAGGTGTGGTTAGGGCAGAGTCAGGGCAGAAAGTGGGCAGCAGTTGCCAAGCGCCACTAGCATGACTGCTCTAATGGTGCTCTGGAGACAGAAAGATGCCACTAGCCTGGGTGCAACTACTATTTGTCTCTGACCAGGCAGTAGTTGCACCCACCTTGCTGGTGCACCACCAACGCACAGTTTGGAAGTGAGTCTTCCAAAATATGAAGGGCAGAAACAGGGAAAATATATAGAAGAAAAAACAGCAGATAGGCAATGTTAGCAGAAGAATGATGACTGTCTAGAGCTCCTGTTTGGAGGGGCGTAATGGTGTGGCTGCAATAACAGCTGTGCCCTACAGCCTTACAGGCACAATATGAGTTCCTGTATCACAGGACTGAACCTGTTGGGACTGTACAAAAACAATGCTGGCTGTCTTAACAGACTGCTGTTTCTGCCTATGTACTGGTTAGCTGTGGGAGGGCTGCTGGTATGATGCGCTGTGGAGGGGGTTGACAGATAGGGCCTTTGCTCTGTGTTCAGCCAGTACTGGCCACATAGTCAGGGTTGGATCCAGCAGAATAGAGCAGGTGGTAGATCATGCAATTGAGGTGTTGCTATTATTGGGAAATGATGTCTTGATGCCAATATGTGCTGTCAGACTCCCAACACTTCTGCATGCGGGGTCATGTGGCAGTGCATACATACACCTGGAGGGGGGGGGCTATGTCGGTGTCATGGGTCCTGTTCTTGTGGGCAAATGGAGCCTCACTTTGGTGATGGAGGGATATGTCTTGGGCCTACTGGCTCTGAGCAGATACACAGCATTTCTATCACTGAACATGGGCTTGCTATGCTGGCATTCACTGATTCGTGTCCCTTGCCTCACCGCAGCTCCCTTGCTTTGGCGATGAGGGGGTCCACTAATTTGGAGTTCTTGTGGACTCCCAGGGTGTTGTGGGACTTTGGTTCCCAGACTGATGGGAGCCGCCATGTGGGGTCCCCCCCCCCAATAGCTTACACCTGGTAGATAGTAGACACTGCACACACCCTGCCTGATACCTTACAGGGCCCCTTGTTCAGATGCCACATTTGCACCCTATCCCCCAGATGCAATATGGTCTCTGCATCTGTTTGCTTTCCTGATTTGCAAGCCTTGCCCCCTTGTACTTTGTCCCATTGCTCTGAGCTGCGCAGCCAGCTCTTCCATTCCTAGTGTGACATAGTGGGTCCTTCCAGCCCGTTAGAAGAAGCTAAAAAGCAGGAAACAGGAGCAGTGCTGAGATGTAAACAAGAGCACATGGCTTCTGGTTACCACAGAAACCAAGCACAAGGGAAAGGGATACGCCCGTGCTACCACTTAGAGAATGAGTCACAAGTTGATTCAGCACACCTGTTAGGGGGAGGAGTCAAGCTCTGCCCTAGAATTCACTCTAATAAAGAGGTCACAGTTGAGCCTATGGAGTTAGGCAAAGGTGAGTTAGGCGAAGGAGGTGAGACGAGCAGCCAAGCAGGCAGCCAGGTGGGCTACGGGAGCTGCAGTGAAGAGAGCAGTGAAAGGAGAAGGACAGAGTCTCCGTGGAAGGGTGAAACGGAGCTTCCCTTCAGGAAGAGAACAGAAACTCCAAGGGAAGGATACAGCAAAGGCAGTCTGGATTACTTGCTGTATTCTGGGGAGTACAGAAAAGAAAGAAAGCCAGGAAGGCAATTGAAAGCTTCTGTGCACAGCTCAGGTTGGGAACATACAGCCAGTTCCAAGCCACAGAGAAAACCTCTACCAGCTAGGTTTAAAGGTAAGCCTAAAGGCTGGGGTGCTAATGATTACAGTGATTTCATTTACCCAGAGGGTTGGGGCTGTAATGTGAAGGACTGTACTGAGAATGCTTATGGGAACCAGTACTTAACTCAGGAGTATCAAGTGAAGCCTGGAGCAGTAAGGAAAGGTGTGGCACCAGGGTTGCAGTTACAAACATTTCCTGTTTCAGAGGAAGAATTAATGGACATTGAGCCAGAGCATGTAAACAATAAGGAAGAAGTAATGGACTGTACGATAACTCTTTCTAATGAGATAATAGCATTACGCTGAGTTTATGCTTTAAAGAGAAAGGCAGCATTGCTTGAAGTTAAAAGCATACAGCTGTGAAGAAACAGAACTGTTACCTTGAAATGCTGGAAATTAATATGTTTATGCTGAAGTAAGCCTTTATGTTGGAAACCTTTAATTTGTCCTTATACCAGAAAGTACCTGGTTTTGTGTTACCTTATTTCCTGGTTAAAAATCCTACCCCGGGAGGGGAAATAAATCCTTTGTTTGCTTGAACCACTTTTGAATCCACAACTGCTCCTCATTGGTCAGCGAAGGGACTACATCTCCCAAGAAGCTCTGCTTTAGGATTTGTGAAAGTAGCTGTTCAGTGGGGAAAAACACTCGCTTAAACCCTACCTACTGATACTGGGGGTTTTAAAGGAGAGTTGGTCACACTAGTCATCCCTCTCTATTCACACTGGCCATTTCCTACTGTTCTGTTGGTAGGGTGGGGGCCTATATATTACTGTCTGCTGTGCTTTTGTAGCCCACAGGTACCCTAAAAACAATTGCAGGAGGACACTGCGAGTGCGTTCGCTCTGTGTGTGCATGTGCTCTGGCTGCACATTTGCCACTGTCACAGTAGGGGTGTGACTAGCACAGAAGTATTTCTCTACCATGGCCGTGCCCCCTGCTGTGGTAAAAAATGCATGCTAACCACACATTTGTCCTGCATTACCTGCCGCACTTTAGTAAACATGTCCCTAATTGCCTTATATAGCAGATGGATCCTCCACTTTTTAAACAATTGTAGTTTTTTAAAACTTTGCAATAAAGTTGTTGGCAACTTATCAGGCTGATACAAAACCTGGTGCTGAAGTCGCACTCTATCAACTTTTTATGCCTATTTTCAGTGTACCGATAGCACGCAACTTCAGCACAGGCATGCAGAAAGGGGTGAGCATGCAAATTGGCCACGCGTTAAACTGGGAGAGCAAGCCAAACACATGCACACAAGAAGTCGGCGCAAGTTTGGCATGCTCTCCCAGAGAAATGGGCTAATTTGCATAGGAGCCCCAACTGTATTTTTAAGGCACTAGGGACTTTCTCCGATGCCTGGATCATCTGAAGAGAAATGTCAAACTCCTGTCAGAATATCCAGGCATTGGGGAAAGTCCCTGATGTCATCAAAATACTGTCAGGGGCCAGTGCCCCTGACAGCGGCCCAGATGCCCCCACCCACCCAAGTAAAATAATCCATGGTGGCCCAGCAGCCCCAATCCCCCCACCCGCTCAAGTAAAATAATCCATGGTGGCCCAGCGGCCCCAATCCCCCAACCTGCCCAAGTAAAATAATCGATGGCGACCCAGCGGTCCCGATCCCCACACGCCCACCCTCATCCTGGGACCTTCAGAAATGAGTGGAAGTGCTGCCTACATGCTCCTGCTGTTGCCCCGCCATCTTGGATGCACCACGTGGGGTCAGGCACCACCACTTTTCAAGGTGGTGGGACAAGAGCTGGAGCACATGGGCAGTACTCCTGCTCATTTCTGAAGGTAGCAGGAAGGGGGAGGGGATGGGAGGTTCGGGGCCGCTGCATCACCAGGGTTATTTTTGGTTGGGCGGGTGAGGAGGAGGGAATCAGGGCTGCTGGGCCACCAGGGATTATTTTTACTTTGGTGGGTGGGAGGAGGGGAAAAATCGGGGCCACTGGGCCACCAGGGATTATTTTGCTTGAGGGGGTGGAAGGGATCAGGGCCACCGAGCTACCATGGATTTGCTTTCTGTTGGGGGCCACGGCCCTGGCAGTATTTTGATGGCATTGAGGGCTTTCCCCAATGCCTAGATCATCTGAGGGGAAGATTTATTTATTTATTTTATTTAACATGGTTTTGGTATCGCTTTATCATTTCAGTGAAAGCAGTTTACATTGCAACTTAAACTTGTTAAGATGATTCAGGCATCGGGGAAAGCATCTGATGCCATTAAAATACCATTGGGGGCATGCGCTAGATGTTTAAGCCACCTCAGACACAGGCATAGAGATATTGCCTCAAAGGCTGGTTGCAAAATCCACTACATGTTTCTCTGCATTGGGTGCAGCCAATATTTCCATACCAGTTTATTATGTGCAGGTCATTTTCCTATAATTTAAATACATTTACATACTCTTGGTGTTCTGCACTAGTTTTTCCCTTGCTGTGTACATGTGCATCTGTCTCTTTTCTGCATTTGGCGGTAGCAGTAAGTTTACTTAAAACTGGCATTATCTGTGCTTAAGGGCTGCACTAGTTTTCTGCATCAGCTTATATAGTTTTAGTTTCAAAGTTATCACTGTATTTTTTAAGGAGAATTACTCTCTAGAGTTAATGAAAATTATAGCTACCAGACTTTTAGATGCATTATTATTTTTTTGCAAATTTTTCATTTTTTAAAAATCGCATCCTCTTAGAATCTGGCACTAAAGTGCTGCAGGTAGCATGAAGTTAAAACATGGTTAGTGCATGGTTTTATCATGGTGTGGACGTTACAGCCATGGCAAATGCAAAGGGTGCTGCCACTAGCCATGTCAGTAGTGGTCACTGCGAATACATGGCCAGTGTACATGCCCACTGCAATGGCTTCCATTAGGTGCACCCTGTACTTGAGATGTTATGGGTGACAGTAGGTATAGGCAGCCAAACCCTACGGAAAGACTAGATAGCAATACATGTCCCCCAATCCAAGAGGGCATGCACCAAGTGGGCAGTGCAGGAAAGAGAGGGCTGACCTAGGAATAGACACATCACAGAACTATAGGCCAAAGTACAAGGAGGCAATGTTCCCGCTAAGCTGCACTGGGTCCACCGCCAACATTCCTGCCGGCAGGAGGAGGTGCAGAGCGATCGATCGCTCTGCCCCTCCCCCCACTAGCGGGAATGCCGGTGGAAGACCCGGCGCAGATTAAAGAGAACATTGCAAGGGTGCTGCAGCATGCGTTAGACACAGGTCTAACACATGCCGCAGCACCCTCGAAATGTTCTCTTTAATCTGCACCCTATGCAATTGCCAAGTTCACCTAGTGGACGGGACGGCCCTGGGTGCAAATACAGAAGCTGAAGGAGTAGGGGCCCCATATAGAAGCAGGCAGGGTGTCAGCAGTGGCTGCCAAGTGGAAAGACCATATGCATTCCTCTCACTTTTGGCCATATTGCCAGAAGCCCCAAGCAAAACTCAACTCTCTTAACCCACCTACAGCGCAAATGGCACTCTCCCTACTAGCCTTCACTTGGAAAAATCACCAAAAATGACTAAATGTAACATATAAAAATAATCTTACAGTCTATAAATAGAATGGACAATGTGTGAATATCAAACTCACTGCTCTGGAGATACTATCTCAATTGGCAATTGTAAATTAGTCCTGTCAATCTCTAAAATTCACTAAAAGGAGCAGTTGCAAAGGTTAAAGACGTACATCAAGCTTGGATGTTGTTGAAAAATACTATCTTGGAAGCCCAGACCAGCTGTATTCCACGCTTTAAGAAAAGTGGAAGGAAGTCCAAAAAACTGCCAGCATGGTTTAAAGGTGAGGTCAGAGAGGCTGTTGTTGCCAAAAAAGCATCTTTCAGGAAATGGAAAAAAGAGCCAAATGACGAAACCTGGAAACAGCACAAGCACTGGCAAGTCAAATGCAAGGCATTGATAAGGCACGCAAAGAGAGAATTTGAGAAGAAGCTTGCTGCGGAAGCAAAAACACGAAATAAAGACCTTTTCAAGTACATTCGTAGCAAAAAACCTGTGAGAGAGTCAGTTGGTCCATTAGATGATAAAGGGGTTAAAGGAGCACTAAGAGACGACAAGGCGATAGCGGAGAGACTGAATGAATTCTTTGCTTCGGTCTTTACTGAGGAAGATGTAGGGATGTTACCCATGACTGAAGTGGTATTTAAAGGGGCGGAAGAATTGAAGGAAATATCGATACATCGGGAAGATGTCTTACAACTATTAGATAAACTGAAGAGTAGCAAATCACCTGGGCCGGATGGTATACATCCAAGGGTGTTGAAAGAACTGAAATATGAGATTGCAGACCTGCTATTAGTAATCTGTGAACTATCATTAAATCATCTCTAATACCTGAAGATTGGAGGATCGCCAATGTAACACCAATTTTTAAAAAGGGTTCCAGGGGTGATCCGGGAAACTACAGACCGGTGAGCCTGACGTCAGTACCGGGAAAAATGGTAGAAACCATCATAAAGAATAAAATTACTCAGCATGTAGATAGTCACGACCTAATGGGAGACAGCCAACATGGCTTTAGACAAGGAAGATCTTGTCTTACTAATCTGTTATGTTTTTTTGAAGGAGTGAATAAACAGGTGGACAAAGGTGAGTCGGTTGATATTGTGTATCTGGACTTTCAGAAAGCCTTTGACAAGGTCCCTCATCAGAGACTTTTGGCAAAACTAAAGAGTCATGGGATAGGAGGCAGTGTACTATTGTGGATCAGGAACTGGTTAAAAGATAGAAAGCAGAGGGTAGGGCTAAATGGCCAATTTTCCCAATGGAGAAAGATGAATAGTGGTGTACCCCAGGGATCTGTGCTGGGTCCGCTGCTTTTTGACATATTCATAAATGACCTGGAAAGTGGAATAACGAGTGAGGTTATCAAATTTGCAGATGACACAAAACTATTTAAAGTTGTTAAAACCCAAGAGGATTGTGAAAAATTGCAAGAAGATCTTGTTAAATTGGAAGACTGGGCATCAAAATGGCAGATGGAATTTAATGTGGACAAGTGCAAGGTTATGCACCTAGGGAAGAACAACCCAAACTATGGTTACACGATGCAAGGTTCCACATTAGGAACCACCACCCAGGAAAAAGATTTAGGCGTCATTGTGGATACCATGTTAAAACCCTCGGCCCAGTGTGCAGCGGCAGCCAAGAGAGCAAATAGAATGCTAGGTATGATATGGAAAGGAATGGAAAATAAAACAAAAGATATATAATGCCTCTATATCGTTCCATGGTGAGACCGCACCTTGAATATTGTGTGCAATTCTGGTCGCTGTATCTTAAAAAGGATATAGCGATTTTAGAAAAGGTTCAGAGAAGAGCCACCAAAATGGTAAAGGGGATGGAAGGATACTCCTATGAGGAAAGGCTAAAAAGGTTAGGCCTCTTTAACCTGGAAAAGAGACGGCTGAGGGGAGATATGATAGAAGTCTATAAATTAATGAACGGAGTGGAACGGGTAAACGTAGATCGATTGTTTACGTTATCAGAATATAGAAAGACTAGGGGACATGCAATGAAGCTACAGGGTAAACTATTTAAGACTAATAAAAGAAAATATTTTTTCACTCAACGTGTAATCAAACTCTGGAATTTGTTACCGGAGGATGTAGTAAAGGCTGTTAGTGTAGCTGGGTTTAAAAAAGGTTTGGACAAGTTCCTGGAGGAAAGGTCCATAAACCATTATTAAGAAGTGACCGAAGATATCAATGCTTGACCCAGTACAAGCATTGTGGAACTTGTGTCTCTTGGGGAAACTGCTAGGTACTGTGATGCAGCAAGGGGTACACAGCTCATGGAAGGGCAGGAAAAAGAAAGACTTACCTCAGATTCAGCATTGGAAAAGAGCACTAGGCACTCTGAATCAGTTGAGCAAAGGAAATTGTTACTGCGTAACAAACAGAAAACTCATCAGGAACACCTGATTGAAAATCCCCAGGTCACGTGTAGGGCTAGGGATTACTTAAGACAGGGTTCCAGTCAGTGGAAGAGAGTTGTGGCAGGAAGAGTTGCAGAGGGAGCAGCAGATGCAGTTGCACCAGCAGATGCAGATGAAGGCAGAGAGAGAGAAAGGCACGTTACAACTCTCGAGCAAGGCAAAAGCCGGGGAGAGAGTAGCAGGAGGTGTGGCTCTCATCAGCTGAGCAGAAACCCCAGGGGAGTGCTGGGAGGAAACTCTTCTCACGGAGAACCAGGAAGTGAATCTGGCTCCAGCACTCAGGAAGAGAGGTTTAAGGCAAGCTGTACTAGGAGAAGACCTGCTACCAGAGATAGCCTTGAAGGGAAGCCAGGAGGGTCCCACTACACAAGAGACCGGTATGTGCCAGCTCTAAGCACAGGTCAGTGTAAGAAGAAAGTGTCGGGGGATGGGAACTCCAAGCACATCTGCAGCATAAGAAATAGTTGTAAAGCTAGGACCAATTATACTTCTGCACAACCAGCCTGGGAGGCTAAAGCCAAAAGATATAGGGAGCCAAGTACTAAGGCAATCCCTGCAGAGAGAAAGAAACCTCCATATGCTTACAGGGAGAAGTTTAAAACTTATAAGTGCCAAGGGCGTGGTCCTGATTATAACCGCACGAAGCAAGATGTTTCAGAGCTAATGTTCTGGGAGGAAAGCCCAGGCAGAAGCTACTACAGAGGGAGGTATAGACCCGAAGGGAGAAGAGCCTCCATTGATTACCATAGCGAATTGTCACAAGACGCTGTGTCTGAACACTGTTCACAAGAGGAGTCTGACACAGGGAGTTTGGGAAGTGCTGGAGAAAGCATGATATGGGAAGATGGTAGTAGTCTTCCAGAGCCCATTCCCATGGATTGCAGCATGTGTTATAAATGCAGCCTTGATATTTGAGTAAATGCAAAAGAGAACTTTGTGCATGTAACAAAGAATATATGTTTGCCACTATTTTTGTTACTTCGCTTACGTTTTGAAGTTTCTGTTCTTCTTGACAGTCCGAGCGGGACGGGGAATAAAATCCCACTTTATTTTCATTCAATTTGCTCTGAAAGACTCTTTTATTTATAAAGCCGGAGCAGTTACTTGTCTTATAGACCCTAGGCAACCGCCTATACAGGGCTAAAAGGGCTCTAACCACGGGCCCCATCACAGTACATATGACCTAGATTGGCCACTGTTGGAAACAGAATACTGGGCTTGATGGACCTTGGTCTGACCCAGTATGGCATATCTTATGTTCTTATGTTCTTATGTTACTGCGCTGGAAAGTAGACGAGAGGCCTCTCGGAACAGTTGGCACAGGTGATGGAGGTGGGTGGATGGCTGACAGAGGCAGCGTACTGCATAACTGCCGCTGAAGATATGCAGCAACACCATTCTCAAACCCTCAGGCTGGAAACACTGGTAGCACAACATAGTGAAAAACTGGATGAGCTGGAGAACAGAGACCGCCAAAAGAATCAGAGGTTCATTGGAGTAGCTGAAATGGTAGCAGATAAGGAGCTACGTGGCTTTTTAGAGACTTGGATTGTGTCAACAATAAAGTTGGGAGGCGATAATGGCAAGATTCTGTTAGAGCGGTTGCAGTGCCTGGGAGAGCGCCTTGAAGGAGCTAACCGGCCACGTGTGGTCATAGTTCACTTCCATAACACAGGTCTGCAAAAAACTTTTTTCGAGAGCTGTTTTGGTTATTCCATGTAATCTTTAAGTTTTTTGGTGCGCTGAATCCAAAAATGACCTCCATTTTGTCATAGGACATCACGTTTCCTGACAATTTAGGTAACTATGTTAAATAAGGCAATACCTCAAAATAAATGGAAATAGACATAAAATTAAAGTTTTATTACAATATTTTCATGAAAATCCTTTTTTGAACTGAAATGAGCTCACCTATACACACTAAACTCGATTCTTCTTCCTTGTGAGGCTCCTCTTGTGAGTAGCATCTGGAATGTCTCTCTGAAGCATCCAACAGTAGTCTGCCATCATTGTAATGCTCCATTTTCCCTGGTATCTCCTTTCCATCTCTTTAATGTCTTGGTGGAATCATTCACCTTGTTCCTCACTCACAGCTCCCAAATTTTCAGGAAAGTAGTCAAGGTGGGACTGGAGGAAATGCACTTTCAAACTCATCAGGCAACCTAAAGCTTGAAATGCTTTCAGCATGCGTCCGATCTTTTTGTAGTGAGGATCTTTGTTATTGCTTAAAAATTTCTGTATGACTTCTTTAAATGCAATCCACTCTTCTTTTTGAGGATCCGTCATGGTATTGACCAACTCTTGATCAACTATAAGCCTTCTAATGTCTGGTCCGACGAACACACCTTCCTTCAATTTTGCCTCCGACAGGCCTGGAAACTTGGTGACCAAGTATTTGAAGCATTCTCCATCTCTTGGAAGTGATTTTACGAATTGCTTCATCAATCCCAATTTTATGTGGAGAGGTGGTAGAAGAACTTTATGGGAAGGTACCAAAGTTTCTCGTCGGACATTTTTTTCACCGACTGTTAGCACCCTCGGCTGCCAAATCTTCTTGTTCCAGTGATTTTGTCGGTCTCGACTGTCCCATAGACACAGAAAACAAGGATATTTGGTATACCCAGCTTGTTGCCCGAGCAGCATGCACAAGACCTTCAAGTCCCCACACACTTGCCAACCATGGTCTTCATATTTAAGTTTACGAAGAACCAATTCCAAGTTCTCGTAGGTTTCCTTCAAGTGTACGGAATGACCTACAGGTACGGAAGCGTAAAAACCATTGTGAAGTAAAACTGCTTTGAGACTTCTTTTTGAAGAATCTATAAAAAGATGCCATTGCTCTGAATCATATTGGATTTTAAATTGACCCATCAGACCTTCGACATTGATGCAATAAACCAACTTGTCTTCCTGGGCGAAGTAAGGAACGAACTCCTTTTCACAATGTCTGAACCATGAAGATGACACTCCTGGCAACAATAAATTCCTGCTTTCAGCCTTGATCCGAGTAACTCAGTGGCATCTTTGGGAAGATTCAAGTCTCTTACCAAATCATTCATCTCCTCCTGAGAAAACAATTTTGGTCTTGTATCATCTTCAAAGTCAGAACTTGATTCGTCATCTGGTTCAGGTATGACTTCACCTTCATCGGAGCTAGGTAACTCTTCCAAGGTAGCAGGGGGCTTGGGTACTGGTATATCTGTGCCATGGGGGCTGGGACGAATTGCCAAGTGAAGATTGGGGTATGAAATGGAATGCTTCCATTTGGAATTAAACCCTTTCACATCGCATGAACAAAAGTAACAGTCGTCACTATGGTTCTTTTGCTCTCGCCATACCATAGGAATCCCATAATGGAAAGATTTTTTCTTACCCTTGAACCAGTTTCGGAGGTCCTCAACACACCGTTTGCACACTTTATGAGGTGCCCAGACTTTATCTTGATCTCCAATTTTTAGTCCAAAGTATGCAAAGTATACTTTTTTCACAAAGTCTGTAATATTCTGCTGTTGCTTCAACACTGTATATTCACCACAGATGAAACAGAAACTGTCTGGTGAATTAATACACTTTTGCGGAGCCATAACATAATGGTTGAAGAATGACGAGCTAACACGAATTGCGATGAAAAAGTGTGAACAGCCTAGAACCAAGAACCTAATGATGATTCGTGCACAAGTGTGGCATGCAGGAGAGAGCAGCTCTGTGTCTGTACACGAGATGTCACAGTGCTGGCCACGCCCCCCTGCACTGACCGGAGCTGCTGCTATCTGCTCTGTGTCTCCCTCCCACTGGATTCTTCAGGAAAGATTAACCCCTTCTACCATTAGAAGCACGGACTTAAAACTTGCTTAGCTTATGTATATATTGCTGATCATCAGATTTACAGTGCTATATTTTTTTTACATAACTCGGACAACCCCTTTAAGGTTTTTTGGCATTTTATATCTTAAATGCACTTATGTGAATTAATTAATAGTAATTTGAATTAATTAATAGTAATTTGAAAAATTTGATAAATTTGAAGACAATTTTGCATGTTGTGGCAAATCATGATGTCTAGGAGTTTTTTCAATATTTTATTTGTTTTCAGCACACCAAAATACATGGAAATTAGATGAAAATAGTCAAACAGCTTTTTAGTCGCAGACCTAATTACATCCAGAAGGAAGCGGTGCTTGGCAAGGCGAGAGTTTTCTCAAACTGTTCTACTTGTGTTCCAGGACTATTCATCTCAGGTTAGCCAGAAACGGAGAGCGATTGTGGCAACTTGTGGGAGATTGGCGGCCGTGGGGATCAGATTCAGCTTGCAATACCCAGCTAAACTGAGGATGGAGAGTGAGGGATGCCACATGTACTTCACCACACCAGCGGAGGCCTTAACCTTTTTGGATGGCCTCATGACGAGTACCTCTCCAAGAAAATAGGAAACCTAGAAAGCCCCTTGGTTTGGAGAGAATACGTATGATCTATAAAGCTCCAGATTGGTGCTTGGATTGGGAATGGACTGTATCACCAGTAGCTATGTATGTTGTTGCAGGCGTGGAGAAGGTGTGCTAGAGTGTTGGGATGTGAGGCATTGCAGCAGCACCATGAGGCACACCTCAACTGAATGTAATGTGATGTTTAAGTCCTGATGTAATAACTGGATAGTAATACTTAAGCAATGTTAATTTTCAGTTTAAGTAGCGTGCTCCATTAGAATGTTTAATAAACATAAGGGATGTGGCATGGTAGTCACTGAGGCTAAAATGCAGGAATAATAATGTGGTGCTTCATCAGGTGTGGAGCTAAAGGGGACCAGTTCGGGGTCATATAATGTCCTGTGTTTTGCTCTCCTGTACTTCACCAGGAAGAGATGGTATTCTTGATGGAGATCCCGTAGAGATGGTTGTTTGTGGGCGGAAGCCCTCCCACACAACGAGCAAGGAACCGGAACTATTTAGGACCTATGGGTGACCATACCAGCCCATTGTTGTTCCTATCTAGTCCCGAGAATTATTATAATTTATATATTTTTTTTCTTCTTTCTCTTTTCCTTCCTTCCTTCCTTGTCTGGAGGTCCAGCGCTGAAGACCATCCGATGGCTTGGTGGATCCGAGGGCCTGTGGCTCGGATCGAGTAAGCTTGGTAGCTATAGAGGGTGTGGGGGTATAGGTAGATACACTTAGTGTGGAGGTGCATCGGGTGGCCTCGGCATCTGGCCCCACCAAGGGAGGGGGGAGGTAATGGGAGGGTATCTAGCTTATGTATTGGTGTGGTGTGGCACTTGTAGCGCTAGTATTCGCTCGGCCACAGACCCTGAGTATCATTGTAGTATGTCTATTGGGGCAACCGCCAGGGGTGGAAGACTGGTAGGAAGTGGTTAGGTGTCCCATGAGAGAGGGGGAGTAATATTAGGATGGTACGGAAGGTATAGGGTGGGAGATTAGATAGGTGGGGGGGGGGTTATGGCTATTTCCCCACCGTAGTTTACATGGGCAATTGAGGTGAGTAGGGAAGGAGTATATGGAGATGGATGACAGAGGGAAGTTTATCTGGCTAGGTACAAGTAATTAACCTGGTTGTAATATGTAGAGTTTAAGATGCGGTTAATCCAAGGGAAGGGAGGCCCTAGGGGAGGGGTAAAATAATGGAAGTAGGAAGGAGAGAGAGTAAGGGGAGATGGTGTAAGGGGGGGGGAAGAGTAACCCTGGAGTTGGCAGAGTCCCATGCACATCAGATCCCAGTGGTGCTCCATAGAGGAGTTCGAGGGGGAGGTAAAGGGAGGGTGGAGGGAGAGGGGATAGAGAGGAGATGGTAGGGATATTAGTTAGGGGGGTTGCTGTGTATGGACTGACCGGGAATATGGAGGAAGTGGGATGGAGGGGTTCCTGGGCTGGGGGGGCCCCATCCTATGCTTGGTAGATGTACCTAAGACAGGACTGAACTAATAATTGACAAGGGCTGATAATTCTTTCATGGAATGTATGTGGGCTCAGAACTCCCATTAAGTGATCTAAAATCTTATGGGCATTGGTGCGCCGGAGGTGTGACATGGCACTCCTCCAAGAAACGCATCAGTCAGCAGTAGAACATCTAAAGATGTGTAGAGATTGGGTGGGCCAGGGTTTTGGTGCACCAACAGTAGGACAAAAGGGAGGGGTAGTAATATTAATACACAAAAGGATTCACTTTGCTTGTTCCTAAGAGTTTGTTGATCCACAGGGGCGGTATGTGACATTGCTGGGGGAGATGGAAGATCATCCAATAGTATTGGGTAACATCTATATACCAAACGTACCAACAGCCCCCTTTTATGCCAGGTTGGCTTCGATTTTTCAGCAACTCCCAATAGATGAATATGTGATGGGGGGTGATTTTAATGGAGGACTGGATCCTATGACCGATAGTTCATGGGGTGGTCAGGACAACCGAGCTGGCGGTACTAGAATATTGCAGCGATTTCGTACTCAATTAGCACTGGTAGACCATGGCGATTTCTTCACCCCGGGGAAAGAGATTATACCCATATGTCATGGGCACATGGTACAAACTCAGGTAGAGGAGGCAACAATAGACGAGTTAGGACCCTAAGATCATGCCCCGACAGGGATTGAAATGGGATGACTTGGGGGCCGGGGGGGGGGCCAGTTTGTGGCGCTTCCCACTTGAGCTTTACAGAGAGGCACATTTTCATTCATACATTAGAGAAAGATGGGGTTCCTATGCAATATATAAAGGTCAACATCAGATAAACCAGAACTGTTCTGGGACATGGCCAACGTGGTCCTCTGGGGGGACATTATGGCCTATATGGCTAGACGCAGGCAACTACTGGATGCTCGGGTGGTGCGTCTAGAATGTCAAGTCACTAGGCTGTGGCAACAATGTGCCCGGCAGCCCAATAAGGAAACGAGAACACGATACATGAAGGTTCAGGCCGCCCTTAATGAAGTCATGCATCAAAGAGCAAAGAAATCCTTATTGTATTATAAATTTCAGCTTTATCAGTATGGAGACAAAGCTGGGGCACTGCTTGCTAAGTGCCTGAGGGGTCCAAGAGGCAGCCGGAAGATACCTGCCGTATATGATAACTCCAGTCAGCTGCATAAGGATACTCCGGTAATTACTTGGATTTTCCAGGAATATTATCAAAAACTGTATACTATGAAAAAAGGTTTCGTCATTCCAGATAATGATTTACTTGCAGGAGTTAGACTTACCAAAAATTACATCAGAACAAGCAGCTGAGTTGGGGGCCCCGGTGACGGTGGAGGAGGTGACCCGAGTGATTAGCAGGGCACAGTGCTGCATGGCACCCGGCCCCAATGGCTTTACAGCAGAATTTTATAAGCTACTATGGGATCAGGTGGCAGGCCCGATTTCTGCAATGTATCAGGCCCGTACTAGGTCGTGGCGGGGGGGGAGGTACGTGGGAAGATAACCGTGTCTATATTACTCTTATACCTAAATCAGAGAAGGATCCTCTAAAAGCAGAGTCATATCGCCCGATTTCATTAATCAATTTCAATAATAAAATGTGGGTCAAAGTGCTGACGGACAGATTATCAGACCTTCTTCCTGGGCTGGTGCGAGGTTCTCAAGTCAGATTTGTGAGAGGTCAACACACAGCCGTTAATGTGTGGTGAATAATAGCATTCCTGGAATGGGTACAGGATAAACAGATCCGTCCCTCCTGGTTAGTTTTGACACCGAGAAGGCATTTCAATAGAATTGGATGGGAATATCTTTTTCATGTATTACCTGGGTATGGTTTGGGAGAGCCCTTTATGCAGATGGTCATAGTTTATATAGAACAACAGCTGAGGTGCTTGTGAATGGGATTGTTTCGGAGGGCTTTGAACTGCAACGAGGGACCCGTCAAGGCTGTCCCTTGTCTCCATTATTATTTGTCCTTGCTTTAGACCCATTTATATGTACAGTGGTACAGAGTCCAAGAATTGAAGGCATGCATATCGGTAGCTCAGAGTTTAAAATATCGGCCTTTGCAGACAATCTTTTGGTTCTCTTGACCCACCCACAGAGCTCGCTAACGCAACTCTTGAGAGAATTTTAAAAAATTTGGCCAACTTTCAGGTCTCCGCTTAAATATGAGCAAATCGGAGGCCTTAGATGTCATCGGGCAATTGCGGGACCAATGGGGACAGGGGTTTCCACTTTGTTGGGCCAATACGTCTTTTCGTTATTTAGGTATTCAGTTACTGGGGAACCCGATCCTACTTTATTGATTAAATTGGGAGTCTCTCTTATGTCAATTGCAAACCAAGATGAGAGACTGGGCATCATTGCCCCTATTGCTAATGGGCCGGGTGGCGGCATATCATATGATGTTGTTCCCAAAATTGCTTTATATATTACAGTTGGTACCCCTTCAACTGCTCCACAAGGATGTATGCATTTTTGAAAAGGAGTAGTCTCATTATCTTTGGCGGGGTAAACCAGTGAGAATTTCGTTTCAAAAAATGAAGGGTCCCTGGCAGCATGGGGTGGTATGGGAATACCGGATCTTATGGGTTATGCAAGGGCATGTCAACTACGACATTTGAGAGATTGGTTGGGCCAGACATAGATTTTCACACCACACAAATTGGAGGAGAACTTTGTGGCTCCCCTTTCATTATCAACAGTATTGCATTTAACAGAACGAGACCTGCCCCTGCGAATCACTCGCAGTCTGTTGGTTAACCCTATGCGAGGCGTATGGAAGTATCTTTGTGCACAATGGAAAATAGATCCAAGGCATATCAGTTTCCTGGCGATCCAGGGAAATCTCTGTTTTATCCCAGGCATGGAAAATCAGGTTTTCCAAGAATGGAAACACAATGGGTTGTATAGCATTGGACATTTAGTAAACCTGGAGGGGAAGGCAAAATCATTTGATGCACTGAGAACAGAGTTTGATCTGACGGCTGCCCATGTGTTTGCTTATCTGCAGGTGACACATTATATTCATTCCCTCCCTCGGTAGGCACTGTGTGCAGAGGTGTCGGCTCGGGTAATACATTTCTTTGAGTTTGTGGAGAAGGAACAGATGTTGATCTTTCAATTTGCTCATCAGTTACAGCAGTGGGCCCAATTGCAGGAGTTCTGAGGGAGGAAGGTCAGTGGGCGGATGAACTGGGGATTCCAGTGGATTCAGGGGTGATGAGACGAGCGATATCACGCATCCCTAAGTTGGTGTAAGGTGCCCATCTGTGGGAATTGCAATGTGGAGTGATCCACCGTGCACATTTCCCCCCTAAGTGAGCTCTTTGGAGTAGGTTAACCGATAGTGGAGGGTGCCTGAGATGTGGTTCCCAGTTGGCAGATCTGGGACACATGTGGTGGATGTGTAAGAAGATGCATCGATGCTGGACACTGATACAAAATTATGTGGCATCTCTTTATAGGACAAGTGGTGCAATGATCAGCCAGTCTGGTAGTGTTGGATGAACTAGCTCCTTTTAGATCTAAGGGACAATGGGCCTGCTGGTTGGTATAGAAGGCATGTTTAATTGGTAAACAGATTTTGCTGCATCACATTGGGAGTGGCGCAACAATTTCAATCAGTTAATGTTAATGGAGTGTATGACTGCCAAAGGCAGTAAACAGCAACAGGTCAATTTTATGGTAGTGTGGGGTAGATACATCGATACTCTAGAAACATAGAAACATAGAAATATGACAACAGAAAAAGACCACATGGCCTATCAAGTCTGTCCTGCCATAACAACTACAACAGTCCCCTTTTTACCATTAGAGATCCTCTGTGTTTGTCCCATGCTTTTTTGAATTCAGTTACTGCCCTCATCTCTACCACCTCCACTGGGAGACTATTCCACGGATCCACTACTCTTTCCGTAAAGAAATATTTCCGCATATCACTCCTGAATCTATCTCCCTTCACCCTCATCCCATGTCCCCTCATAGCAGAACTTGCTTTCAATTGAAAGAGGCTCTCTCCCTGAACATTTATGCCACGGAGGTATTTAAACATCTCAATCATATCACCTCTATCCCGCCTTTCCTCTAAGGTGTACATATTAAGATCCTTCAGTCTGTCCTCATATGCTTTATAATGAAGACCACTAATCATTTTAGTAGCCACCCTCTGCACCGACTCCATCCTGTTCACATCCTTTTGAAGGTGCGGTCTCCAGAATTGCACACTATACTCCAAATGAGGTCGCACCAAAGACTTATACAGAGGCATTATCGCCTCCTTTTTTTCTGCTAGTCATTCCTCTCCGTATGCACCCAAGCATCCTTCTAGTTTTTGCCGTCGCCTTTTCTACCTGTTTAGCTACTTTAAGATCATCAGACACAACCACGCCTAGGTCCCGCTCTTCTTTAGTGGACAAAAGTACTTCACCCTCTATACTATATTGCTCCCTTGGATTGCTGCAGCCCAAATGCATGACCTTACATTTTTTAACATTAAATCCCAGCTGCCAAATTCTAGACCATTCTTCAAGCTTAGCTAGATCCCTCCTCATGTTATCTACCCCTTCCTGGGTGTCTACTCTATTGCAGATTTTGGTATCATCCGCAAAGAGGCAAACCTTACCTGAAAGCCCTTCTGCTATATCACTAACAAAGATGTTAAAAAGAATCGGACCAAGGACAGATCCCTGGGGCACACCACTGATAACATCCTTCTCCTCAGAGTGAGTTCCATTTACTTGTACTCTATCTCCAGTGGCCTGTAATGAATTGTTGACTTGGTAGAGCTCACAAGGTTGAATATAGTAGGGGGGTTACCCTAGGGTACCCTGCGTGTGTATGGTAGGTCTTATGTTCCTGGTCAGTTCCGTCCACAGCAAGTAGGAAGGTGGGGGTAGGGAGGTGGGTGTAGGGGATGGGGGTAGAGAGTGGGGTTAGGGAGGTAGAAGAGGAATGTAGGGGGGTAATTAATAGGTAGACGATCCCTAAGGACCTTCATCTAACAGGTCCGGGTTGTTGTGTAAGAGTTCTCACCACGCCCAGAGTACCAAACAGTACTTGTAATATTCGGAGGGGACCTAAAGGAAGCCAGGGTGGGTAGGGCATAAAATGAAAATAATAATGACACTACTGCAAAATTATTCATATTGCATTATTGTTCTATGATTTGGAAATATATGTCAGAATGCTGTTAATTGTAATGCACATATTTTCAATAAACAGAGTTGTTAAAAGGAAAAGAGAGAAAAAAAAACAGAAAGGTCAAATTCTTGGTTAAGACCCCTTGGATGTAGGATGTCCATCTGAAAAAATAGTTCTTTGTTCAAGCCTAAGTAGAGTCTTATCAGGATCTCCTCCTCTCCAATGGGGATGTACTTGTCTGTAGACCAAATATTTAAGATCTGAAATTTTGTGTTGAGCCTTAATCCAATGCTCCACCACTGGTTTCTGGACATTATTGTATTTAAGGCAGCTTTTATGTTCAATGATACGTGTTTTCATGCTTCTCTTTGTCTTGACTATGTAAAGGAGGTTACATGGACAAGCACTAATGTAAATGTAATATGAATTACAATTAGTAAATTTGTTCAATGAATACTGCTTGGATGTAAGTGGGTGATAAAAGCGTCTCGACATGTGAGAACATGATCACAAACAGTGCAGGCTCCACAACGAAAATGTCCTTTGGTGGGGGCACTGCGTTGGGAAACGGGCAGAACTGAGGGGACTAAAATATTAGATAGACTGGGGTTCTTCCTATATGCAACAAGTCAATCTTGCTCAGCAAATGCGGGAATGGTTTGTATAATATGCCACTCACGTCGAATAATATCAGCTATCTTTTTAGAGCGATGGGAAAAAAGCATAGAGCAAACCATTTTGTCCATGCTCTGTTTTTTTATTTTCTCCAAAAGATCAGTATGTTTAGTGTTCTTTGCTCTAAGATATGCTGCTTCTGCATATTGGGAAGGATAAAATTTGTCTGCAAATCTTCCACGGAGAACTTCAGCATTAGCTTTACACTCCGTATCAGCTGTACAAATCTGCCTAGCCCTTAACAAGTGACTAACCAGAAGGTTCTTCTTTAAAGAATGGTTGTGAAAACTGTGGTAATGCAAATAGTGGTTTCTGTCAGTGGGTTTATGGAACAAAGTGGTTCCGAATCCAGTAGTATCTTTGATAATCAAAATATCCAAATATGGTACTTCATTCTCACCTATAGAGGACTCAAATTATAAATTAACATCTAAAGTATTTATCCATGTTAAAAAGCGCCTAAAGATTGATGCTCTCCATCCACAAATGAAAAATGCGTCGTCAATATATCTTTGCCATAGCTTAATGTTATCTTTGTATGGATGTCTTTGTAAAAATGTATATTCAAAATTAGCTACATATAAATGTGCCACATCCGTTGCCATGGAGGACCTCATAGCTACCCCTTTAATCTGGTGATAAAATAAGCCATCAAACCAAAAGAAATTATTGGTCAAAGCAAGTCTAGCCAATTGCATCAGAAAGAATAAAGGTAAATATTTAAACCGGTCCTCTCATTGTAATAGGGTAATTTCAACTACTTCTATGGCTTCCTGTTGTGGTATATTTGTATATAATGAAACTATGTCTAAAGTGACCAATAAAAGATTGGGATGGTATCCCTCAAAATTGTACAAAAGTTGTATAATATGACTCGAATCCCTAGTGTATGACGGTACTTTGCACACAAAAGGTCATAAGAGGACATCTAAAAATTGTGACACCGATTCAAATAAGGACCCAATGGCTGAGATGACTGGCCGGCCAAGAAGATGATCAACAGACTTGTGAATTTTAGAAAGAACATACATAGTAGGTGCCACAGTGTGAGAGACAGTCAAGAAATCCTTCTCTTTCTGTGTAAGAAATCCTGCTGCCAAACCTATCCCTATGATATAATCAAATTCTTTCTCCAAGAGTTGGGTAGGGTTCATCCGTTTGTAGAATGTACTGTCGTTCAATTATCTTCTAATTTCAGAGACATAGTTACTTATAACAATAGCTCCACCTTTATCCGTCGACTTTATCACTATTCTGTAATCTGTTCTGAGTTCTTCAATCACCTGCTTTTGTTCTTTAGATATATTATGAAAGATCCGTCCCCGTGATCCCTCTAATTTATTTATCCCTTTAATCATGGCTTTTTCTAAGATATTAATGGCTAGGTTGGTAGTATTAGGAGGGATTCAGGGGGACTTCTTTCGAATAATAGATCTATCCATGTTTGCCATACCACTATTTGAAAAAAAAAGTCAGAGTAGTTACTCACCTGTAACAGGTGTTCTCCAGGAGCAGCAGGAATCAGTCCTCACATATGGGTGACGTCGGCGCCGACGGAGCCCCCGTGCGGAGCATTTCCCCAGCTTTCAAAGAAAGCCTTTGGGAATTGCAGCGCGCATGCGCGGTCCCCTTCCCGCCCAAGGGTGCCATCTTGCTCAGTCTGATGACATAGCTAAAAGACAGCAAAAAAATTAGCAAAAATAAATCATATGACTGCAACTCCAAGGGGAGGAGCGAGGGTTGTGAGGACTGATTCCTGCTGCTCCTGGAGGTGAGTAACTACTCTTTCTCCAGGACCAAGCAGGAAGTCAGTCCTCACATATGGGACTCCCCAGTTTAAGGCTACCGGAGGCCCCAAGCTGAAAAAATGAGCTCCCTCTAGAGCATCAGAACGTAAGGAAGGAATCTTCTCTGAGAACGCCCCCGACCGGTAGCCCAACAGCAGGGCCGGAGGGAAGGAGTTGCCTAGACCCCAAAGAGATAATGGAGTACTGCCTGTCCGAAAGCACTGTCCCTGCGAGACTCCCTCTCAAGGCAGTAATGGGCCGCAAAAGTCTGGCTTGAAGACCAAGTAGCGGCCCGGCAGATGTCTGCCAACGGAACAGAGCGGAGATGAGCCACTGACGCAGCCTTCGCCCTGACACGATGAGCCGTGACTCGACCCTCCAACGAGAGGCCGGCTGCCCCATAAGCCCAGGCGATACAGTCAGCGACCCATATGGACAAAGTACGCTTGGAGACAGGTAACCCCAACTTATTGGGGTCAAAAGAAACGAAGAGCTGAACAGCCCTCCGATGCTCCCGCGTATGGTCAAGTTAGAAGGATAACGCCCTCCTACAGTCCAGGGTATGCAGAACCATCTCAGCCCGGTTGGCATGCGGCCTGGGAAAGAAGGTCGAAAGAACCACCTCCTGATTGAGGTGGGAAGAGGAGACAACCTTAGGGAGAAACTTAGGGTGAGTCCGTAAGACTACCCTATTCTTGTAGAACCTAGTGTAGGGGGGATCAGACACTAGCGCCTGAAGCTCACTTACTCGCCTAGCAGAGGTAAGAGCTACCAGAAACAAGGTTTTCCAGGAGAGAAAACGGAGAGGGCAGGTAGCCATAGGTTCAAATGGCGGACAAGTAATCCGCTGTAAGACCACATTTAAATCCCACTCAGGGGCCGGTGGACGTAAAGGAGGCTTAAGCAGGAGGAGGCCTCTGAGGAAACGAGCCACCAAAGGGTGGTTGGAAAGAGGCCTCCCGTCCACCGGCGAGTGGTGCGCTGAAAGAGCACTGAGGTGAACCCTGACAGAATTGGACTTAAGGCCTAGATTGGAGAGGTAAAGCAAATATTACAATACTACCGCTACTAAGCACGAGAAGGGATTCTCGCTGCGCTGAGTACACCAGGCGGAGAATCTATGCCACTTAAGAGCGTAGGATTTCCTAGTGGATTGCCGTCTAGAGGCCAAGACTACGTCTTCCACCTCTCTAGGCAGTAGTAGGGGAGCCAGAACTACCCTTTCAGCAGCCAGGCCATCAGATGAAGGGACTGGAGGTTGGGGTGCAAGAGAGATCCCTGTTCCTGAGACAGGAGGTTGAATCCCCAGAGGAATAGGAGTGTCCACCGCCAGTCGCAGCAGAAGTGGGAACCACGGTTGCCACGGCCACCTGGGGGCTATCAGAATCACTGAGGCCCCGTCGTTGAGGACTTTGAACAGTGTTCTGGACACTAGTGGCGTGGGAGGAAACGCATACAGTAGGCCTTTGGACCACGGGATCAGAAACGCATCCGCTGCTACTCTGAGAGGATGCGGTTGTCTGGAACAGAATCTCGGGAGTTGCCTGTTCAGAGGACTGGCGAAAAGATCCATGATGGGGAGGCCCCACCTGAGAAAGATCTGCTGAACCACTAATGGATTTAATCTCCATTCGTGTGGTTGCAGGATCCTGCTCAGTCTGTCCGCCAGGTAATTTTCTTGACCTGGGAGGTAGACTGCCCTGAGAAGGATTCCGTGATTGACGGCCCAGGAGCACAGCCGTTGTGCTTCCTGACATATGAGGAAGGAGCCTGTGCCCCCTTGCTTGTTCACGTAAAACATGGCAACCTGATTGTCCGTCTGGACCAGTACAGACTGGTGAGACGTGAGATGGGAGAAGGCCCTCAGAGCTAGGCGAATCACCCGTAGCTCCAGGAAGTTTATCTGCTGAGCAGCCTCCCAAGGGGTCCAGAGACCTTGAGTACATGCCCCTTGGCAATGCGCTTCCCAACCTTGAAGAGAAGCATCTGTCGTCAGCACCTGAGAATGCGGAGGGGATTGAAAAACCACTCTGAGCACCAGATTCGGAAGATGAAGCCACCATTGTAGAGAGGAGACAAGCAGTGTGGATATTCTTACTGAGTCTGCAAGGCTCCCTGTGGCCTGATGCCACTGAGTGTGAAGGCTCCACTGAGCAGGCCGCATATGCAGGCGGGCATTGGGGGTTACATGAACCGTGGAAGCCATATGGCCGAGAAGTCTCAGGAATAGCCTGGCGGAGACCAGGGAATTGCTGTGAAACTGCCTGGCTAGATCCATCAATCTGTGGGCTCTGTCCACAAACAGAAAAGCCTTCGCCTGAAGAGTGTCCAGTCTTGCTCCTATGAATTCCAAGTTCTGGGACGGGAGCAAAGTGGACTTTGCGAAGTTTATGGCAAACCCCAAGTGCTGAAGCAGAGCCACAGTGCGAAGGGTGGCTTGACTGGCCTCCTGGGAAGATTGGCCCCTTATGAGCCAGTCGTCCAGGTATGGGAACACAAAAAGACCTTGAAGCCTCAGGTAGGCCGCCACCACCGCCAGGCACTTGGTGAACACCCTGGGGCGGAGGTTAGGACAAAGGGAAGTACTCTGTACTGGTAGTGGTTTCCTCCCACAACAAATCTGAGATATTGTCTGTGGTCTGGATGAATAAGGATGTGAGTATAAGCATCCTTTAGATCCAAGGAGCATAGCCAATCTCCCTGCTGGAGGTAGGGCAGCAGGATTCCAAGGGTAAGCATCTTGAACTTTTCCCTCTCCAGGAACTTGTTGAGGTTGCGCAAGTCTAGGATGGGTCAGAGGCCTCCTGTTCTTTTTGGTACCAGAAAGTACCGGGAATAAAAGCCGTGACCTCTCAGGTGGTGGGGCACCAGTTCCACAGCCTGTTCCTGTAGCAGACTTGCTAACTCCTGAAGGAGTAGGTCCCTGTGCAGAGGGGGTCTTGGAGGCTCCCCTGGAAAATAGGAGGGAGGTACCTGGTGAAAATGGAGAAGACTATTGGACTATATGGAGCACCCAGGTATCTGATGTGACGGCTGACCACCTGTGGGCAAAGTGGGCCAGCTGGCCTCTTGTACTGATATGAGCCAGCTGAGGAGAAGAGGCTATGCTTTCTGAGTCAAAAACCCCCACCCTGCTGAGCAGGGGCCGGTGTTGGTGGCTTGGGGGCCTTCTGCCTACGGGGCCCATGACCCTGCCCCTTGGCCTGCTGACCCTGTTGGGGAGCTGCAGAGGCCTGATAATGAGGGTATTGTTTATAGGCAGATGACTTCCTCGGGTAAAAGGACTTTTTTCCCGAGCCCTTCTTTTTCTGAGAAGGGGCAGAGGTTTTTCTGGACAGCCTAGTCCTGGTGAGAGTCTGTCTCGAGCTCAGCAGCCTTTTCAGCCATGGGTTTGCCAAAAAGGTTTTCACCTCGGCAGGGGACATCGACCAACTTGTCCTGTACCCATGGCTTGAGGTCGGATGACTGTAGCCAAGCCTGTCGGCGGGCACCGATGCCGGCCCCGGCTACCTGGGCCGAAGCCTCGAAGCCATCGTAGGCTGCTCGAGAGATAAACTTCGAGCACTCCCGAATACCAGTGGACAAGGCCTGGAACCTCTGCAAAGGTTCCTCAGAGAGACCAGCAGAGAACCCGGCAATCTCCTTTGCCAGGTCCCAGAGGTACATGCCCATGTAGAGCTGGTATGTCTGGACACGGCAAGCAAGCATAGAGCCCTGGAAGCACTTCTTACTGAGGGCATCCAGGTTCCGGGCCTCCCGACCAGGAGTCACCGAGGAGTGCATCTTCTGACTTTTCAGTCGATGCATGGCCGATTCCACAACCATGGAGTGGTGCTGTAATTGTGCCTTTTGGAACCCGGGGCTCTTGCGGACTCGATAGATAGAATCGACCCACTTGCTTAACACCGGCGTCGAGGCCGGGGTCTCCCACATGCGGAAGAGCAGCCGCTCCAGCATCAGAGGAACCGGAACAGTAAAGGCCTCCTTCGGGGGAGAGTCATACTGGAGGGCCTCGAGCTCTTCGGCTCGAGGCTCCTCCTCGGGATCCACGGGGAAGGCCAAGGCCTTGGCCATATCCCGCACGAAGTCCAAGAACCGGTTATCCTCCAGTGGGGATCGTCTCCGAGGTTCGGACTCCGGTGAGTCCGATGGGACACACCGAGTCCGATAGGTGTCGGGTGACTCTTCGTCCTCCGTCTCCCAGCCCGACTCCTCGGAGGAGGAATCGAGCGGCTCCGGTCGGGCGGGCACCGATGCCCTCCGCCCTGACGCCGAGGGTACCGGCGTCGACCACCTTGGTCCCGAACGGGAGGCCGAGGGAGACCGCGGCTGAGGATCGACTCGAGCCCGCATGGACTCAAGGATCGGCTCGGCCTCCGGGGTCGACTTGGACGTCAATGTCCCAGTGGTCGGGGCAGATGCACCGGTGAGACCGACGATCAATGCCCGCTGCTGTTCCATGAAGGCAGCGAAGCTGCTCTCCAAGGCCTTCAACCTGAGTCCGAGCTCATGAGACCCAGCAGCCCCCGACTCGGGCCCCGACGGCGGCTCCCCTGGAGGAGAGTCCACGAGGACTACAGTACTCACGTGCCCAGGAGACTCAATCTCGAGACGAGGTTGTTTGGCAGGCCTCTCCAACTCCGAAGATCCGGGACGGCGATCGGGGCTATGCGACCTGGCCCTCGAGGAACCAGGAGCATCCACCGATGCCGCCCTCGCGGGTTTTTTCTTCCTGCGCTGTTCCCGGGAAGGAGACCCCCGCTCAGAGGAACCTCGACGCTGCTCGGGGCCAGAGTCCCGAGACGTGGAGGCCTCTGACAAGGTCCGGGCCCGTCCGGACGCGGAGTCAGAGAAGATTCTATCCTTTTGGTGATGCCGACTCCTCAACGCCTTCGAGGACATTTTGCCACACGGACCACAGACCATCGGGTCATGATCGGGTCCGAGGCAGCGGAGGCAGCAGTCATGCGTGTCGGTAAGAGACATAAGTTTCTTACACCGATCACACTTCTTAAACCCGCTGGCAGCCATTAGGGGAAAAAGGGCCCCTGCGAGGTCAAAAGACAGGGCTGCCAAAATCCAAGATGTTACGGAGAGTTTGCCGAGACTCATCAAGCCCACTGACTATTACCCAATGTTGCTAATCCATGTTGGAACAAATGATACTGCCAGGTATACCTCGGAACGTATCAAAAGTGACTTCATGGCTCTGGGACAGAGGGTGAAGCAGTTAGGTGCACAGGTGGTGTTCTCTTCAATCCTCCCTGTTGAGGGTAAAGGCCAAGGCAGAGAGGCTCGCATCCTGGAGATGAATGCATGGCTGCGTGGATGGTGTCATCGAGAGCGTTTTGGTTTCCTAGACCATGGGATGCTGTTCCAAGGTTTGCAGAGCAGAGATGGCATCCATCTGTCCAAGAAAGGTCAACGCATCTTCGGTAGTAGACTGGCTAATCTACTGAAGAGGGCTTTAAACTAGATTCGTTGGGGATGGGTGAAGAAAGCCCCCAGGTAAGTGAAAGCCCCCAGGTAGGTGATACATTAAATACCTTTATGGAAATGGGTAACAGGGGTAACTTATGGAAAGCAGTGTGTATTAATGCCCGTAGCATGGGAAATAAGATCCCTGAAGTTGAAGCTTTGGTGGGAGTGGCTGACTTGGATTTAGTGGCAGTTACAGAAACATGGTTCACAGAAAACCATGACTGGGATGTAACTATACCTGGCTATACTTTATTCAGAAAGGACAGGGTAGGAAGAAGGGGAGGCGGAGTGGCACTATATGTAAAAACTACTATTAAAGCTTTGGAATTACAGAGCTTAAAAGGGAGAGAGGAGGCATTGTGGGTTAAACTAGAAAGAGGGAAAGAGAAATCTATTTGCATTGGTGTGATATACAGACCTCCCTCACAAGAGGAAGAGGTGGACAGAGAGTTAATTGAAGACATATGCAGCATTGCTAGGAAAGGGGAAGTGCTACTGATAGGAGATTTCAATATGCCAGATGTTGATTGGCACATTCCTGCTGCAGTATCATCTAGAAGTAAGGAGATCCTGGATTCTCTACAGGGAGAACTATTCAGGCAATTGCTAACAGACCCCACACGTGAAGGGGCCATACTGGACTTGGTGCTTACCAATGGTGAAAGTGTTTCTGATGTTGTAGTGGGAGATCATTTTGCATCCAGTGATCACCAGATGGTGTGGTTCAGTATTAGGACTAGGGCTGTTAGAATCCATTCCAAGGTGAGGATCTTAGACTTTAGGAAGACTAACTTTGCGAAGATGGGCCAATACCTCAGAGAGTCGTTAGTGGGATGGGAACAGCTGGGGGATGTAGAAAAACAGTGGGCAAAACTGAAAGGGGGTATTTTAAGGGCAACCAACCTTTTTGTTAAAATGGTAAATAAAGGCAAAAGGAACAGGAGACCGCTATGGTTTTCAAAGGAAGTAGCTGAAAAAGTGAAGAAAAAGAGGGAGGCCTTCATGAAATACAAGAGATCTCAGAGAGAGGAAGACAGGCATCTGTATTTGGAAAAACTTAGAGAAGCTAGCAAAGTAGTCAAGAAGGCAAAGATTCAAAAGGAGGAGGAAATAGCCAATGCAATAAGATAAGACATTTTTCAGATATATTAGTGAGAAGAGGAAGGGCAAAAGTGGTATTGTCAGACTCAAGGGTGCAGGGGGGGAATATGTAGAAGCTGATAAGGATAAAGCGGAATTGCTTAACAAATATTTTTGTTCTGTGTTCACAGATGAAGAACCAGGAGCAGGACCTCAGAAAACACCCACAAATAAGAACAGAAGTGAGGGACATCTTGAACAATTTTCAGAAGACTGTTCGTGAGAAACTAGCTCAACTTAAAGTAGACAAAGCGATGGGACCGGTTGGGATACACCCTAGAATACTGAGGGAACTTGGGGACGTTCTAGCAACTCCACTGACTGACCTTTTCAATGCCTCGTTAGAGTCGGGAGTGGTGCCAAAGGACTGGAGAGAGGCTCATGTGGTGCCTTTACACAAAAGCGGAAGTAAGGATGTGGTTGAAAACTACAGGCCGGTTAGTTTAACTTCGGTGGTGAGTAAATTATTGGAAACGCTGCTGAAAGAGAAAATAGTGAGGTTTCTGGAGTCCAGCGGATTACAGGATCCGAGGCAGCATGGATTCACCAGAGGCAGGTCTTGTCAGACAAATCTGATTGATTTCTTTGACTGGGTGACCAGGGAGTTGGACCGAGGGAGAGCTCTAGATGTGGTGTATTTAGATTTCAGTAAAGCCTTTGACACTGTTCCTCACAGGCAACTTATAAACAAACTGAGCACCCTAGGGATGGACCCTAAAGTTACTGCTTGGGTTAGAAATTGGTTGGGTGGGAGGCGACAAAGAGTACAAGTAAATGGAGCTCACTCTGAGGAGAAGGATGTTACCAGTGGTGTGCCCCAGGGATCTGTCCTTGGTCCGATTCTTTTTAACATCTTTGTTAGTGATATAGCGGAAGGGCTGTCGGGTAAGGTTTGCCTCTTTGCAGATGATTCCAAAATCTGCAATAGAGTAGACACCCAGGAAGGTGTAGATAACATGAGGAGGGATCTAGCTAAGCTTGAAGAATGGTCTAGAATTTGGCAGCTGGGATTTAATGTTAAAAAATGTAAGGTCATGCATTTAGGCTGCAGCAATCCAAGGGAGCAATACATTATTATTTATTTATTTATTTATTTATTTAACAGCTCTTATATACCGCACTATTTTTATCAGCGCGGTTTACAAATAACAAAGAATACTCAGATCAGCGGAGACTGATTAGGTTTACATTAAAACAGGTAATAGAACTTGGGGAACATGGGGATTTTCAGAATAACATAAGTCCAAACAAGTTGAAATAAAATAAACTATATACATGCTGGTGTGTCATATTCACTAATTGTTGTTATGGGAGAATGTGAGAAGTTTCCAGGATGGGGCGGAACCTTAGGATTTGAGCGTTATGTTGTGTGAAGGGATTTAGTGGGGGATCGGGGATGTTTCTTGGTGGTAGGGGGGTAACTTACGAGAAGTGGAGAAGAAAAAGATGATGCTTTATTGCTTTCCGGAATTGTAGCAGGTCTTGGATTGCTCTGATATCAGGAGGCAGGTCGTTCCAACATTTTGGAGCGTAGTGGGCGAATGTTCTTCTACTGGTTGATAGTGAACACCTTATGGAGTCTTTGGGGATCGCTAGTGTGTTATCTGATGTCGTTCTTCTAGATCTGGTTTTTGGGGTAAGAGTGATAAGATCCCTGAGAGAGTCGGGAGCGATGTTGTTGATAATCTTGAAAGTTATTAGAAGAATCTTATATTTTAGCCTGGAGCATATCGGTAACCAGTGTAGATCTTTAAGTACTGGTGTGATATGGTCGGATCTGGATAGACCGCAGAGGACACGGGCTGCGGTGTTCATGGCTTGCTGTAGAGGATTAAGGGTGTTTTTTGGTAAGCCATACAAAATTAAGTTTGCGTAATCTAGGTGAGGTAGTATGAGGGCCTGAAAGATGGTCCGGAAGTCGTCGGCAGGTAGCATAGGTTTGAGATGTCTTAGTGTTCTAATTTTGTAGTAAAATTATAGGAGGTGAAGTACTTTTGTCCACTAAAGAAGAGCGGGACCTAGGCGTGGTTGTGTCTGATGATCTTAAAGTAGTGAAACAGGTAGAAAAGGCGACGGCAAAAGCTAGAAGGATGCTTGGGTGCATACGGAGAGGAATGGCTAGCAGAAAAAAGGAGGTGATAATGCCTCTGTATATGTCTTTGGTGCAACCTCATTTGGAGTATGGTGTGCAATTCTGGAGACCACACCTTCAAAAGTATGTGAACAGGATGGAGTCGGTGCAGAGGGTTGCTACTAAAATGATTAATGGGCTTCATTTTAAAGCATATGAGGACAGACTTAAGGATCTTGATATGTACACCTTAGAGGAAAGGCGGGATAGAGGTGATATGATTGAGATGTTTAAATACCTCCGTGGCATAAATGTTCAGGGAGTGAGCCTCTTTCAATTGAAAGCAAGTTCTGCTACGAGGGGACATGGGATGAGGGTGAAGGGAGATAGATTCAGGAGTGATATGCGGAAATATTTCTTTACAGAAAGAGTAGTGGATCCATGGAATAGTCTCCCAGTGGAGGTGGTAGAGATGAGGACAGTAACTGAATTCAAAAAAGCATGGGACCAACACAGAGGATCTCTAAAGGTAAAAAGTGGACTGTCGTAGTTGTTGTTATGGAAGGACAGACTAGATAGGCCATGTGGTCTTTTTCTGTCATCATGTTTCTATGTAAAAGAGAAAAATGGCGTGAATGCTAGTCACGAAGGACAAAAACCGAAAAATAGAGAGTGGGCTCGATACCGGCGTATCAGGCCCGGGCGGGAAAAGGATTCAGCGTCGAACCGAAGAAGAAGAACAAAAAACAGGGAAATCAACTTTTTCCTCGGCGAAAAACGAACTACGTCCGTCGGGCTCCGTGGAAAAAAGAAGACTGAGCATGATGGCACCCTTGGGCGGGAAGGGGACCGTGCATACGCGCTGCAATTCCCAAAGGCTTTCTTTGAAAGCTGGGGAAATGCTCCGCACGGGGGCTCCGTCGGCGTCGACGTCACCCATATGTGAGGACTGACTTCCTGCTTGGTCCTGGAGAACTTAATTTTAAGTTTCTTGATAAATTTGAAAAAAATCTACCCTGGTTTCAAATGATTTGTAAGATGTGGTGGGTACAAAAGACAACCCCTTGTTGAGAATTTCCATCTGACTGGTTGTAATGGGTATGTCTGAAAGATTAATAACTGAGTCATTCAATCCCTGTAGGATTCTCTGTGTCCCCCCTGGGGCCACTTCATCCCTCTTCTCTGCCCCAATTTGGATGTTGTGAGTCTCTCCTCCTCTCCCATTCTTGATCCTATGGTGGATCTGTATGTTTGGGCTGGGTTTTCGATGGGTCTCTCCCTCCTCCCTTCCTCAATCTCTCCATTAATAAATCCTGTGATTTATGTTTGTCAGAATCAAAAAGGGGAGCAGAGGCATTCAAGGAGTCACCAAATTGGCTCCTAATGCATTTTTTTAATGGGACCAATATCTATATCTTCCTTATGGATGGGTGATTTCCTCTGCAAATCAGTCTTGCAATGCAATGGGTGCCTTTGAGTCATTCCAGACTCCTGGTGACCCAGAAGCTCCTGGGTATTCTTGGCAGTGTCACTGGAAACAGATTGCCAGGCCTTTCTTCTAAGGCAATGGAGGGTTAAGTGACTTGCCCAAGGCCACAAAGAGTGCTAGTAGGAATTGAACCCAGGTTGCTTGGTTACTAAGCCAGTGTTCTAACCACTAGGCTACTCCTCCACTCCAAATCAGTCTTAATCCTACGATAATTATCATCTACAAATCCTTTCTTCTCATTCCATGGATATACATAGCCAAATTTGCAATTATCTTTGTCTCTTCTAAATTTAGATATCTTCTTTTCTTTTCCTTTTGTATTTTTCTAGGTTCTTATTAAATTCTTGTATGGTTGTATCATATCTACTGTCATTCTCTTTCAAAAGTTGTAACTTATTATCTATCTCATTCTTAATTTTCTCAGATCTGGCCTTAGAAGTGCGAATTAAAAGAATCATAAGGTCCAACGAGCATTTATTGAGAATTGCATTCCGAATTTTGAACAAATTGTTCATCAACCAGATACATCCCTGGGGCCTTATACATGCATTGGACCCTGGGTATCACCTTCGTGCGGCAATAATTCAATAGAGAGGCAGCATGCATCTCCTCCCTTATATTACGTTGAGTCATGAAAACAGCTTCTTCCCATAAACGATCCTTCTCGGATTTGTCATCATTGGAATCCTGGAGAAAGTGCTCATCAGGAAGCATCTGTTGTAATTCTTCATCACTGTAGCTCAATATGTTTTTCCAGGGTGAAAACATGGCGTAAAGTCAGAGAAGCACAAAGAAAAACACCAGGGAAATAAAAAGAGCAAAAGAACCATGCCGCTGGAGACCAGCTCTTTATTGTGTATTACTTACAGACTGTAAGATTATTTTTATATGTTACTTTGTCATTTTTGGTGATTTTTCCTTTGTTTCTCTCTATTGGTATATGGTTTTATATATGATTGCTCATTGTTTGGCTGAATGTCACCCTTTGTATGGCTTTTATATTGTTTTTTTAAATTTATTTATTATATCTATTTATTTACTTATTGAACACAAATATTCATATATACTGTATATGGTTTTAATGATCTATATGTTAGTATAATGGATGCCTTTACATTTGGGCTCCTTCATTTATGTTTGTAATGTCTATTTTATTGCTTTTGTTTTAATATATATGTGTATATATATATATGTATAGATGTTTTATATTATTATTTATTTATTCTTATATTCTATTATGTATTATATACAAAGTCGAAGTCCCCTGAAGAAAGTCATTGGCGGAAACACATGTAGGGCTGACCTGGTGATACACAATAAAGTTCTGGTCTCCAGTGGCATGGCTCTCCTGCTCTTTTTGTTTCCCTGGTGTTTGCAGGAGAGGTGTTTTTCTTTGTGCATCTTGGGAGACCCTGCCAGTAGTTAAGCTACCAATAACTTAGCCCTCAGCATCACTGATGCACACAAGCCCTCACAGCATGTCAAACTACATTTACATTATCGTGCATAAATGCTGCAAAAAGACACTAAAATTCTAGTATTTGTTTCTGCGCTGTAGAGAGAAAGAGTGACTCAGCCTTCAGAGATCTCTGAACTTTAACAAAACAGGGGAGAGCCTACCCCAGCTAGAATAAACCAAATAAACTTGGTAACAGTGTTAGATGTTCATAAGGGTTAGTTATATTGAACCTCTTATAAAGATAAGGGAGAAGTTTAAAAGATACAGAATTCCCAATGCCCTGCTCAAAGGTGTACACTCTCTTTCGGTTTTATAACATTTGCAGCAGGCTTGCTTATAGCTACTAAGAGCATAAGCTGCATGATGGAATAATATAATTACTAGACCACTTAGCACAGATAGCTTAATGTATATTTATAGATGTGATATTATTACTTTTAATGTCTTTGCATGCCAACATAGAACGCATAAAGAATGCTATTATATAGCAACTTTAAAATGCAAATAGATACATTTAGGTGATTTTCATTTTCTGCATGGACAAGCAGGATGCATCAGCCACACCTGGTGACATCATCCAACGATGCCATGAGACGGAGTGCTCTCCTATAGTTCAAAAAGGCAAAGCCTTTCTGAGCATGTGTTCCAGTGCCCCCACTGCTGGGCCCAACCCTACCTGGCTCAGTTTCTTTTCATCCACCCAGCCAGCAAGATGGAGCTACCAGCTCTCCTGAACTACCAACAAGAATCAAAATGGACAAAGAGAATAAAGGAAAATCAAGCAAACCTGGGTTCAAGAAGTGCCCAAAATGTGTCGGGAAGATGAATTTCATGGATTCTCATTATCGCTGTGTCTGCTGTTTGGAGGAAGCCCACCACGTGGAGGACTGCCCCCACTGTGCCCGCATGTCTCCCAGGACCCGCTGGTCACGCTGTCACACATGCTCTGGGACTTTCTGACAGCTTCTGAGAACACTCAGAACCACTCTGCAGCCTCCTCCTCATGCCGGACTGATGACAAGAGTAAAGGAACATGGCCAGAAGGGAGAAGAAAAGGTAACGAGAACAGCGTGGCCACCAGCAACATAGCTGCTGCCAAGATTCCTTCTCAGAGACCTTCCTCTTCACGGGATTTGCCGCCAGAGGCTCCCAGTGTACTGAAGAGCCTCCAGCAGCCAGCCCAATCAGCCTGCAGAACTGCTGATCCTCAGCCTTCTTACCTCAAGAAGCTGGCTTAGACCTCCGCAGCAGAGAAAGCTCACTCCAAAAAGCTTCCTCTCCACGCTAAGAAAGCCGCATTGATGCACCCCCCCCCCCCCCCCACCGGCACTATTGGTCAACACAGGAGTGATGCAAGTCATTGCTGTGATCATGGATCATGGGGGAACCCCTCCTCAATGCACTGATGTCAGCACCGACGAGATCCCTGCTCTCAGCAGACTGCGCTGAAGCAGGCACAGCAGTTCCAGTGTCGACAGCTCACAAAACAGCAGAAAGGACAAATGGACAGCAGACAATGGAGAGTTAGCAAAGAAAGCAAAAGAGAGAGAATGGGGCATTTGTGACTGAAAAATAAAATGCCCAAACAACAAAAGGTAGAGAGAAATTATTTTATTTTGAATTTATTAACTAGAATATGTCAGCTCTGGGAAATGTACATCACTGATGTCTTTATGTTTGTTCAGTACAAGAGGAAATGAATTTATAGTTTTGTTTTGTGTTTTTTTAACTTTTTATTTATGCAATTTTCAAAATATAACAAGCAAAACAACTTGTACAGAAAAGGACCTTAAGGTCTACAAGTCCACTATAAGACAGGCAAGATGGGTCACAAAACAAAAGAAAATTATTTACCAGCAATACAAACAGGATAAAACAGGCGCTAGAGATAAGTGCAAAACACTCTAACCGCTAATGGACACCTAATCAGGGGGCCCAACCGGGGGAATTTATATTCTTATTTCTCCAGTGTTGTGGTGCATTCCCAGTTTGGCTTTTGGAGTTCCCAGTTCAATTATGCACATGCACAAGGTCAAAGAAATCGTCTAATATATATCACACCTGGGAAATCTTACCATCACCATGTCCAACAACACAAATCCTTATCTAAAGACCTTCTTTATTTACTTATAAACGTGAGATCAATTAGGAATAAAATACCGATCATAACTGATATCCTCACCGATTATAAACCTGACATATTATTCTTAACAAAAACATGGCTCACGGTTCATGATAACATTCTCCTAAATCAATTACAAACTGATGGATATGAGCTACTTCACTGCTCTAGGGCTTTAAAAGGGGGTGGGGGTGTCATCGCTATTATAAATAATAACCTTAAAGCTTCCCTCATTTCCACTAACAATATTAAGATACATGGATGTTCTTATGTTTGAAACAACTTCACATTCATTTGGTCTCATATACAGACCTCCATCCACATATACAAAATCTTTATCCTCCATATTAGATATGATATGTTCCCTCAACACAAGAAAAAAACAGCTAGTAATCATTGGAGACGTAAACCTCCCCTCAACTACACCATCACACTCAAAAGCAGTCATTGAAACCATGTCTGAACTTGACTTTGAGCAAATCATAGATTTTCCGACTCACATAAAAGGAAACACCCTTGACCTAATCTTTCTTCATAGATCTCCAGATTATAATCTCAATGTTTCACAACCCCAGGCTATTCCCATTCCATGGTCCGACCACCATTTAATTAAATTCAATCTCCCACATTTCAATAGAATCACAACCCAACAGCCGAAACAAAGACTAACTACAATGTTCAGGAAATTTGACAGGGAAAAATTTTTAGGACAGATATTACCACATATTCCTGAAACAGTAACAGACATCAATATCAGTATTGCTAACTGGAACGAGACTATAAAAAAAAGCAGCTATGCTTCCTAGCTCTAAAACAAACAAATCCAGATCCAAACAGAGAGACTCCCAACCTTGGCACTCGCAAGAAATTAGACAAATAAAGAGGGAACTTAGAAAGCTTAAAAAAAGATGGCGGAAAACTAACTCAAATAATGGCAGAAATTTATACAATGAGAAGCTAGACTACTACAGAAAAACAATAAATGCATCTAAAAAAGCCTTTCATACAAAATTACTAACAAATTCCCTCAATCGTCCCAGAGAATTATTTGAAATAGTTAAAAAAGTATCAAACCCTCCTAATACAGATGTCACCCCTATTAACCCACAAACTCTTGCTGACTATTACATAACTAAGCTCTCTCCACTATCAGCCCCTCCAATTCCACTAATTTACTCCAACCCAAAGCCTGAACACATATGGGATAAATTTCATACTGTAACACTAAAAGAACTGGATAAGGTGATCTCAGATATTAACACAACCACTTCTAGTCTTGATCCCTGCCCAGTTAGCTGGATCAAAAATACTAAACCACTCCTAGCGCCCTACATTCTAAATATAGCAAATTTTTCTCTCACACATGGTACTATGCCAACCATCCTAAAGAGAGCCTCAATTAGACCTATTCTGAAAAACAAAAAACTAGACAATCTTGATCCCTCTTCATATAGACTGTAATGGGGAAAAGATATCCTGTGATAGGAAAGCAGAGGAACCTATGAGTAATAGGGCTGTTTCTAGCAGGAAGGAAGATATCAGGACACCCAGTTGCCAAGAGTAACATAAACATTCCCAGCCACGAGGGAAGGAACCCTGCACAGCTGATAGGCATTCCCCAGCTCTTAGCTCTAATAGCTCTCACCTGGGAGGGGGAAGGGCTGGAGTAGAGCCTCAGCAAACATATAAGGGACGTTCATTAGAGAATAGTGGTAGCTGTAGGACGAGCAATAGGAGGAGCAACAGCTGTAGCTGGAGAAGGAGTTCTGACTTTGGCTTTGGTAGCTCCGGTAACTCCAGAGAAAGCAGTGTGGAAGATTCAGTGAAACCAGTAACTGGAAGCAGGAGAGACGTGCTGAATGAGAACCAGCTGGATACTAAGTGCAAGCTGAGGTTTGAATCTGGGAAGCAATGTCTGCTTTGGGCTGGTAGGAAAACTGATGTGAATGACTTTGATTCTGAATGTGAAAGAGAAAGGCAGATAACAGCTGATAGTCTTAATTGGAGGAGAAAGGCTCAAAACCCTTTTAACCAAGCCTCCAGACATATACCTTATTGTGAAGGCATTTATAAGGAGAAAGTACCAGTCAGAATAACTGGAAAGCAATTACAGGCTTCAGGAAGGAAAGAATATACGGTGCCAGACATCTGTATGTTGGAAGAGGGTGACAAACAGCCTAAGCATAGAGAAAAGCCTCTGAGGTTTAAACCCCGACTGAATGAAGCTGTGCATAGCTTTTCTCCTGCCTCAAACCCAGAAGGTGGCCTAATTAACCAAGGTAAAGCTGCTTACAAGTATTTTTCACCTAGAAGTTATAAAGGACATAAGTCTTATTGGAATTGTATGCCAAGATATGGTGACTCTGACCCTTACCTGCTGGAGGAAATAGTAGGGAGGTCAAGGGAGCTGGCAGAGGAGAATAATCTGCCAACACACTATAGGCAACAACCTTATGCAGATGATAGTCAGATTGAATCAATGATAATTGATCCGCCAGAGCCTGAATTATCTGACTACCAGATGGACTGTACATTGGCTATGATAAATGATAGAATTTCATTGTGCTGAAGATATACAATGCTGGAAGTGAATTAACTGCCTGTTTAAAAGCACAAGACTTTACTTTATCCTTTTTGCCAGAGTATATGGCTTTTGTTCTTTTGTTACCTGTGTTATAATCCAAACCCCAGGAGGGGAAATAAAACCTTGATTTGACCTTACCACTCGGGTCTCAACTATCTTATTGCAAAGGAGCCCAACTACAATCCTTTCAATAAAAGGTCCCCCTGTAGCCCAACCAGTATACTACACTGCTGGCCGAGCAGGGTGTGACAAAGAAATGGCGTAGTTGGCAGGATTTTTTTAAAAAAAACACAGCAAAAAGGACATTATCAAGAAAAAGGTTTACCTGAAAAATAGGGGAAGTTCGGCTATCCTGAAGGAAAGGAGAGAGAAACCGGATCAGACTACAGATCCAGACCTGATTTGGAGCCGCCCAGGAGATCTTTCTCAAGGCAAGATCCTGCACTGTGCTCAGGTACAAGTGAGGGGGCACGGGTGTAGAAGGATCTGGGAGAAAGTATCCAATTTCTGTGCTAAAGTGGCAGGCATAGATTTTCTTTTGGTACCGAACTTGGTGGGCTTTGTGTTGTTTTTGTTTTTACAGATACAGCAATCCTAATGGATCCACAGGACGTAAAGAGCTGGATGGAGGCTCAGTGGAAGGTCCAGAGTGAGCAGGCCCAAGGGATCCAAGAGAGAACTATAGCAGCCATGAATGCTCAGCAGCAGCCATTGCTGGAGCTACTGGGAGCCCTGCTGCAGAAGAATGTGGACAAGGCGGAGAATATTCCCTCATTACAAGTGGGGGTAGGACTTAATAATTGTGGTGCAATGGCACCGGGACAATTTAATAATAATGAGAATTTTGATGATTTTGCTGAGGCATTTGAAAAGATAGCAGAATCAGCTAAATGACCAGCTGACCAGTGGGCTGTCCGCTTGGCTATGACTCTAACAGGTGAGGCATTAGCAGCGTACAAAGCATTGCCCGCTGATCAGGCGTCCAATTACCTGAATGTAAGAAATGCTGTAAGAGACAGGTTGGGTTTAACGCCCATCCATTACAGGCGTTTATTCAGGGAAGCAAGGCTTAGGCCTATGGAAACACCAAAGGCACTATTTCAGCGACTAAAGAGTCTAGCGCTGAAATGGCTCACTCCTGAGAGGAGAACAATAGAGTCAGTGATAGAAACCATAATTATGGAGCAGTACCTTGAAGCTATACCGCCTGAGGTAAAAGCCTTTATAGTGCTCCAAAAATGCAGTTCCACTGAGGAAGCGGCTGAACTCTCAGAAAGATATTTTGAGGCAGAGTTAGCCGGAACCTCAAAGGAAAAGGTATTAAAAGTAGCTGGCATTGGTAAACTATGGGGCTTAGAAAGAACCTCTAGGAGAGAAATGTGTGACCAAAATGTAAACAAATTTCTTAAGAGAAAATGTTATAACTGTGGTCATTTAGGACACATACGTAAGGATTGCACTGTACGCACTGCCTTAATATCAGGGAAGAAACAACCCCTGGAGGAGGGATTCCTCCTCAAGGTTTGTGTAGAAGGGGTAGAAACTCTGGCCCTGCTGGATTCTGGCGCAGACCAGAGTATGGTCTCCCAGAAGTTATGGAAGACCATCTCTGACCGTGATCCATCCGCCCAGAACCCAGCAGAAGGAAGAGTACAAGTGAATTGTGTTCACGGGTCAGCGCCATACTATCCTGTGCATAAAGTATCCATAACAGGCTTAGGGATTGATGGGGAAGTACGCGTGGCGGTCATACCACGACTTCCTCGTGACCTTGTTTTAGGCAAAGATTGGCCTCCCTTCCAAAGAGAGTTAAGAAAAGGTTTAACTGAAAGAATAGGCCTAATTACAACCAGGTCCCAAGCAAAAGTTCCTGTAACAGAGGTTAGGCCCATAGAGGGGGAAACGGGAGCTCCTGAGGGTGAGGGAGAACCCCAAGGAGGTGAGACTGAAGAAAGTGAGGAGATACCTGATAAAGAACCCCCAGGAAGTGAGAATGAAGAGAGAGAGGAGATACAAGGTATATTTCCCTCTCAGGAGGACTTGGTAAACATACCCTCTAGAGAGAAAGAAGGAAAGGCTGGAATGCGACATGAGCATAGGCATAGGTTGCAGGCAAGGGTAGAACTGGAGGCCGGGGAGGGGTTACCCTGGGTCCCAGCGGAACTTGTCCGCAAATTCCCTTCCTTCCCTAGACAGCAGAGGGATGACCCAGCACTAAAGAGAGCCTTTGAGTATGCCCGAGAGAGTAGGACTATTTTGCCTAGGTTCTTTTTAGAAGAGGGATTATTGTACCAGGAGTGTACAGACCCTTGGAAAGGCACCTTAAGAAAACAGTTGGTCGTGCCCGCTACCTTTAAGGTGGTAGTCCTGAAAGTGGCACATGACCTTCCTGTGGGTCGCCATAATGATACAAAGAGGACATTGGACCAGATATTGGCCCAATTTTATTGGCCTGGCATTCTCAGGGAGACGGCCCGCTACTGCGCGTCCTGTCTCACCTGCCGACAAGTTAGGGCTAGTAAACCGAAACCGGTACCCACAGGATCGGCGCCTATTGGTTCAACCTTAGTACATAAGTTAGTGCTGGACATTATAGAACCCATTGTTAAAATAGTGGATATCCTAGAGGAACAATGGGGGGAACATGATAAAGCAGAAATAGGGGTATCCAACTTTCCAAGGAATCTTAGGAGCCGCCTAGAGAGGACCTCCCGAGTATCAATAGATAATCTGCAGGCTAGCCAGCGTAAGCAGAAACACTATTATGATCGGGGAACCAAGACACGACAATTAGAAGTCGGGGATAAGGTTTTAGTCCTAGTAGCAGAGGTTGGTCCCAAATTTGAATCCAGATGGAAAGGACCCTATACAGTTGTGGAAAAGGTCGGGCCCGTCTCCTATAAGGTGGAGAATGACCAAGGGCGACGACAAGTATAACACGTAAATCTGTTAAAACCTTGGCAAGACAGAACGGCCACCGTACGGTTGGTCAAAAAGGCAGGTGGTTCACCTCATAGGAATAAGATTACATGCTGGCAGACTCAGGGAGCCGCAGCCTGTAATATCTTAAGAGGGGGGATATGTAATGGGGAAAAGATATCCTGTGATAGGAAAGCAGAGGAACCTATGAGTAATAGGGCTGTTTCTAGCAGGAAGGAAGATATCAGGACACCCAGTTGCCAAGAGCAACATAAACATTCCCAGCCACGAGGGAAGGAACCCTGCACAGCTGATAGGCATTCCCCAGCTCTTAGCTCTAATAGCTCTCACCTGGGAGGGGGAAGGGCTGGAGTAGAGCCTCAGCAAACGTATAAGGGTCGTTCATTAGAGAATAGTGGTAGCTGTAGGACGAGCAATAGGAGGAGCAACAGCTGTAGCTGGAGAAGGAGTTCTGACTTTGGCTTTGGTAGCTCCGGTAACTCCAGAGAAAGCAGTGTGGAAGATTCAGTGAAACCAGTAACTGGAAGCAGGAGAGACGTGCTGAATGAGAACCAGCTGGATACTAAGTGCAAGCTGAGGTTTGAATCTGGGAAGCAACGTCTGCTTTGGGCTGGTAGGAAAACTGATATGAATGACTTTGATTCTGAATGTGAAAGAGAAAGGCAGATAACAGCTGATAGTCTTAATTGGAGGAGAAAGGCTCAAAACCCTTTTAACCAAGCCTCCAAACATATACCTTATCGTGAAGGCATTTATAAGGAGAAAGTACCAGTCAGAATAACTGGAAAGCAATTACAGGCTTCAGGAAGGAAAGAATATACGGTGCCAGACATCTGTATGTTGGAAGAGGGTGACAAACAGCCTAAGCATAGAGAAAAGCCTCTGAGGTTTAAACCCCGACTGAATGAAGCTGTGCATAGCTTTTCTCCTGCCTCAAACCCAGAAGGTGGCCTAATTAACCAAGGTAAAGCTGCTTACAAGTCTTTTTCACCTAGAAGTTATAAAGGACATAAGTCTTATTGGAATTGTATGCCAAGATATGGTGACTCTGACCCTTACCTGCTGGAGGAATTAGTAGGGAGGTCAAGGGAGCTGGCAGAGGAGAATAATCTGCCAACACACTATAGGCAACAACCTTATGCAGATGATAGTCAGATTGAATCAATGATAATTGATCCGCCAGAGCCTGAATTATCTGACTACCAGATGGACTGTACATTGGCTATGATAAATGATAGAATTTCATTGTGCTGAAGATATACAATGCTGGAAGTGAATTAACTGCCTGTTTAAAAGCACAAGACTTTACTTTATCCTTTTTGCCAGAGTATATGGCTTTTGTTCTTTTGTTACCTGTGTTATAATCCAAACCCCGGGAGGGGAAATAAAACCTTGATTTGACCTTACCACTTGGGTCTCAACTATCTTATTGTAAAGGAGCCCAACTACAATCCTTTCAATAAAAGGTCCCCCTGTAGCCCAACCAGTATACTACACTGCTGGCCGAGCAGGGTGTGACAAGACCTATCTCTAGCCTTCCATTTATGGCAAAGATTATAGAAAAAATAGTATATAATCAACTTCAGGATCACATTGAACTTCATGCCCCCTTAGATTCACACTAATACGGCTTTAGACCATACCATAGTGTAGAAACACTTCTTGCAGTTATCTTTGATGATATTCTAAAATACATTGACAAATCAAAACAAGCAGTATTACTTATATTTTTGGATATATCGGCTGCCTTTGATTCAATTAACCATCGTATCCTTTTTGAAAGACTCAAACAGATTGGTATACATGGCACTATTCTTGCATGGTTCCAATCATATCTAACTGATTGATCGCAACAGGTAAAAATAGGAAACCATACATCTAAAACCTATACGCAAAAACAAGGAATCCCACAAGGTTCTGCATTGTCAGCTCTACTCTTTAACATATATTTACAACCTATATGCCACATCATTCAACAGTGCAAATTAAAATATGCAATTTATGCTGATGATGTTATGATTTATCTCCCTATGGACATAGACTCCCTGGACCTCTCCAATATCAAATCATGCTTCACTAAAATGACACAATGGCTAAATGAACATAATCTACACATTAACTTCAAGAAAACAGAAGCATTATTTGTTTCTAGAAATCAAAAATTTACCCCCCCCCCCAACAGAAATAAAAATTGAAAATATAAGCATCCCCATAAAATATGAAATAAGATACCTTGGCGTTATCATAGACAGAACGTTAAGTCTAACAACACACATCAGGAATACAACAAACACAATATATAATTAATTAAGATATCTTAAAAATCTAAAACCATTATTATCAAATCTGGACTTCAGATCAGTCCTTCAAGCCCTGATCCTGCCTCTCTTAGATTTTAGTAACATAATTCTTCAAGGTATTCCAAAACATGCTTTACACCAACTAAAAGTAGCACAACATGTTGCTGCAAGAATGCTTATAAATGCAGGTCCAACTGAACACATAACACCTATACTGTACAAACTTCACTGGTTACCTATACAAAGTAGGATAAAATATAAAGTTATCATAACAACGTTCAAACTGATAAGAGATATAGCCCCATCATATCTAACTGATCTACTGACAATTCATTCAAGGACCAGAACAGTGAGACAAAGGAACCTGAACACACTACTTGTTCCAAACAACTTTTCAAAACTCAATAAAATTACAACAAATAGGGCATTCAGCTTCAATGCTCCTTTAATATGGAACGCTCTGCCGGATAAACTCAGAGATATCACAGATCTTTCAGCATTTCGAAAAGATCTTAAAACTCACTTATTTATAGAGTACTTTGGAGACTCATTCCCAATAGATGAAATATTTCCCACTTAAACTCATGTATACTCATATTCATCAATTCACAACTTTTTCCTTTTCCTTACTCTATCTTACAATACCCAATTCTCCACATTATCACATTTACTCTTTACACTAATAATTCTAGTGAACTACAATACATTTTTCCTTGCTCAGATAAGATGATAACATTTTTGAAATTTGTAAATATTTAAATCTGTATATATGTTTAGACTATCTATATACCTAATCAGCATTTACTCAGCATTGTAACCCTCAAATTACCATTTTTATTGTAATTTCAATTGTTTGAATAAGTTTTAATGTAATGTTGAAGTTTTGTTCTATGTAAACCGCTTTGATTTTTCTGAAAGGCGGTATATAAAACTGTTCAATAAATAAATAAATTATTGCCTTCATAGTTCTAAATCATGATCTCGTTTTCTGTATTTGGTGATAGTCTATGTTTTGCGTATATGACTGAGCTGTGGTATTCTGTTTGTGTAGTTTCAGTGTAGCAGTCCTACTTGTTCTCTTTTCCCAGGAGATGTATTGGTTTTCTGTGAGATGTGTTGGTTTTTGGTGGGTTTGCTGCTGTGGGTTCTAAATAAGCAGAGTTTTGTAGTACTTCCTAATGTACCTAACAGTTGACTCTGGAGGACAGTAATGTAGAAGTATGGTAGCCTTTCTTTATCCTCATTGTCCATGCAAATGGTATTAAGACACACATTAAGAGGCATGTTTACTAAAGGCTAATGCGTATTCACAACTGTTAACACGCACTAAGTGCAGCAGCACCCATTTATTTCTATGGGCATAGTGGCATTTAACACACATTAATGTTTAGTAAACATGTTCCTAATTCATTGCTGGGACAAAAATGAGGCTTGTGAAGAGCTCTTTTGGAAGCCTCCTAAAATTTTAGATTGGCAGCATATAAATTTTAAAATTAGATGTATGCAAATGAGGCCCAGTAGATATGCAAATATTTATATAAATGAGGCCTTGCAATAACTCTCCGCACATGGCCCCGCATCACTCCTGAGGTACTCCACTATTCACCTTCCTCCACTAAGAAAATTGACCATTTTTCTGTACTTCGTTTTTGGTCTCTCGGTCAATTTCCATTCCACAATAGGACATTTGCCTCCTATGCCATGACTTTTTAATTTCCTCTCATATGAGACTTTTTCAAATGTTTTCTGACCATCTAAATATACTATTTTGACTGGCTCAACTTTATCCATATGTTTATTCATTCTGTAGTGCCATTTGGCCCTGACAAAAATTGTACTGCTAGTAGGGTTGCCAACTTTTTCACCGAGAAAAACCCGACACCTGTGGCTCGCCATTCTCCACCCATTCTCCTCCCCCAGTCCCGCCCCTGCCCCGCCCCCAGCCCCACCCACAAAAATTACCGAGGATTCACTCACACCCCCCCTCAGTGCTGGTTCACTCATCCCCCTCCCCTCAGTGCTGGTTCACTCACTCGCCCCCCCCCCTCCCTGCTGGTTCACTCACTCACCCCCTCCCCTGCTGGTTCACTCACACCACCCCTCCCCTCCCCTCCCCTCCCTGCTGGTTCACTTACCCACCCCCGTGTCACTCACTCACCCCCCCTTGCTGGTTCACTCATACCATCACCCCCCCTCCCCTGCTGGTTCACTCACACCAACCCCGCTCCCCTGCTGGTTCACACCAACCCCCCTCCCATGCTGATTCACTCACACCCCCCCCTCCACTGCTGGTTCACTCACACCACCCCCCCCCCTTCCACTGCTGGTTAACTCACCCCCCCCCCTGTCTCTCACTCACCCCCTCCTGCTGGTTCACTCTCACCAACCCCCCCCCCTCCCTCCCTCCTGCTGGTTTAATCATACCATCACCCCCCCCCCTTGCTGGTTCACTCACACCCCTGCCCTGCCCTGCCCAAGCCGCTGCTTCTGCTTTGTACAGAGCAGCGGCTGCAATACACTTACTTTGAAAAGTAAAGAAACTGTGTGAGAAGCCCTCCGGTCATCGCAGAGCCTGAGGAAGTGATTTCATGGGGGCGGGTTCCTCACGGGCTGACTTACCTTTTCAAATTAACTGTAGCTGCAATAAAGTTAATTTGAAAGGAAAGACAGCCTGCGAGGAACCCGCCCCCATGACATCACTTCCTCGGGCTCTGCCATGACCGGAGGGCTCCTCATACAGTTTCTTTACTTTTCAAAGTAAGTGTAGTGCAGCCGCTGCTCTGTACAAAGCAGAAGCAGCGGCTGCACTATTATGGGGAATCGCGTTCGCATTCGCGCCGCGGACTTCGGGAGGAAAGCCGGTTTTTTGCTCTGGCCGCTCCCGATCTTGCGGCCAGAGCAAAAAACCGGCTTTTCAATGGCCGGTTTGACATCTGTGCCGGCAGCCGGCCTGGCCATGGAAAAACCGGCTAGGCCGGCTGAAAACCGGCCGGTTGGCAACCCTAACTGCTAGCCAGATGCTGATGTTTTATTCGGCTAACATCAACATTATCTAACGTTGATGTACTTGAGCTGTTGAGCCCACATAGAGGGCTCGATGCAGAAACTGTGCGTATACAACTAACTGCAGTAGTTAGTTGTGTGTGCACAATTTCCTACGTTTGTGTAGACACAGAATGTAGGAAGAGATTTAACATGAACAGAATTAATGTGAAAATGGCAGCGAACAATGCATTTAAATCCATTTAAATGGATGGTAATGAGCTCAACACCGGGATTTTAATGCAAAGTCTGAGAAGACAATAAGGGTTAGTTTATATAACTTCCCTGTCCTGAATCAGCCTGATCTCAGAAGCTAAGCAGGGGTGGGCCTGGCTGGTGACCACCTTGGTACACCATGTACTGTAGACTTACTGCACAGAAGAAAGGCCTGGCAATCTACTTCTGGTCACACCTTGCCAAGAAAACCAAGGGCTGGGTTGCTAGGAGTCACTATTTTCTCAAAGGCACACATAGATCTGCAGTCAATGCTGGTAAGGGATTTATGCCTGTTTCTTCTCTTCTCTTGAGTGTACAGCACTGCAATGTTTTTGGACTTTGTGGAATGAGTTTTGAAAGAAACAGCAGGTGAAGTTTGCTGGAAGAATGTTATGCACATGTGCTGGAATGCTATCTGGCCTAGTGGTTGGGGGTTCAAATCCCACTAGAGGACAGCAACCTTGGGCCGGAAGGACTGGGGGTTTCTTGTCCCACAGGTGCTCCTTGTGGTCTTGGGCAAGTCACTTAACCCTCCATTGCCCATATTCCCTGTAAAATAGCTATCTCCAAGTTATAATGCCCCGTTCAATGTAATTTCAGTTTGTTCAATGTAAACCACCTTGATATCATGAAAGGCAGTATATAAGAAATGTTAAATAAATATTCTCCATAGAATTTATGCACAGAATATTATTGGGGGCAGTTTCTCCCAAATGGGTTAGTTTTGCACATACCATGACAGGCGTGAACCTCACTTCTAAGCCAGAGCATGGGGAATATGATCTCAGTTTCTCAAATTTACTGCTAAGGCTCGGCGTAATACTTGCATCATGCCAAAGAGAGCCTCCTGCTGGAGTTGGTAAGATGTAACATGTATGGGTAGTTTGTCAAGATGTTCCTGAAAATTCTTCTATATCAAGCCGATGGCACCCAACACAATGGGAAATATCTCTGTATCTTTCTGTCACATTTTCTTGGTCTCTGACTGCATTTCCTGGTTATTTCAGGATCTTCTGCCTCCCCCCAAGATTCACAGAGTAGTTACTTGGAACTGACACCTCTATTATCAATGCCGTTCTGGTGTTTTTCTCCTTAACCACTATATCCAGTTCTTTGCTTCTAGCTTTTTATCAGTCGGAATGGGAGCATCCCAGAAGATCATAACCTCTTCATTCTCTGTAATATTGCTGTATGCATCAGATAGTATTCCAACGCATGAGCACAAGTGTGTAAGATGCCGCACAGTTGCTATGCACAAAGAATTGTCTCTACTAATGGTGTGAATCCTACCTATCCAATAGATGGCAGCAAGTCAAGGCTGGCCACTCATCCTCCGAACCATTTCTACAAACACAGGGAGTTCCCCAAGGTTCGTCCTTATCTTCATTGATGTTTAACATTTATATGCAGCCGATATGCGACTTAATTCGATCCTTCAACGTAAAATGCCTTGCATACGCTGATGACATCCTCCTTTACATGCCATTCTTGATAGACCAACCAGTGCTCTCCCCAATAATTAATTGCTTCGAAGCAGTAACAGATTGGCTTTTATCCCAGAATTTACGGATCAATCACAGCAAAACGGATGTCCTATTTGTCACGAGGAACCTCAAATTCACACCCCCTTCATCTCTACGAGTCAACAATATAGAGTTGAAATCCAAATCCACAATTCGTTACCTCGGCATCACCCTGGACCAGCACCTGAACATGACAACGCATATAAAAAACATCACAAAGGCAATATACCATAAGATCAGAACTCTACGTCACCTCCGACACTTACTGGACTTCACAGACTACCGAACAACCTTTCAGGCTCTAGTCCTTCCACATGTTGATTTCGCGAATATTATTCTTCATGGCCTTCCACAGTCGACCTTAAACCCGCTCCGCTTAGCCTTGAATGCAGCCGCAAGAGTCCTCTCCGGATCATCAAGATCCGACCACATAACACCCATCATGAAGGATTTACATTGGCTACCTCTTCACGCCAGGATCCAATACAAATCACTGGTTCTTACCTTCAAAGCCCTAAATAACTACCCCCCTACGCCAATCAGCACGCTAATCCATGGCACCCTAGAAAATAGAAGCAGAAGATCTACTGCACGGAACACGTTAGCAGTCCCCAACCTAATGACTAAATGCACAAAAGCTACCTCCAACAGAGCCTTCTCCTTATTTGCCCCTTTAAACTGGAATGCACTCCCCCATGAAATCCGTGGAATAAAAAGCATCATACTATTCAGAAAAGCTTTAAAACTCCACCTATTCACAAAATATTACTCAGAAACCTCCAGTAATAGAAGCACATCCAACAACCTGCAAACTTCCCCCATATACCTGCCGCCCCTGCACATCATCTCCTCAGATAATGGTTAGCTTCACAAAACTAATGCAACACCCATTTACATTAAAGTATTGTACATAGTTTGAGTTAATATGTATTTAGTTCCCCTGGTTTCCTTCCCATGTTCAATTTCCTGTTCTCTGTAAAACTCAATGTTGTTTGTATACATTGTAGTATGCTTGTTTGATGTACACCGCGCTGATTTTAATAGCGCGGTATAGAAGCAAATGTTAAATAAATAAAATAAATAAATAATACTAAGGGAAGAATTAGCTGTAATTAAACACACCTCCTTTAGAACACAAACTGAACAAAATCCACCACTGCTCCTACAAAGAATCATACTGCCCAGGAACAAATGGATCACAATGGGCTCTGGTAGGTTGCGACCTGTAACACAGAGACACCCTCTACATCAAGAGATATTCCTGCATAATGCCTTCTCTGCCTTGGATAATGAGGGTGCCCAATCCGTGGAAACTGAAGTGCCCTTAAATGAAAGACTTAATGCCAAATCTACTGATAATGTACCAAATAGGAAGAAAAAAATCACAAACAGAAAACTACTACTACTTGGAGATTCCATCATCAGAGGCACCGACTGGGGAACACAGTTCAAAGGAGAAAGGATGGTCAAATGCCTCCCAGGCTCTTCAGCCAGCAGGAATACAAACCAAATTGTTGGTATAGTTAATGCAGAAAGTCAGCACTCCAAAGCTGATATTGTCATCCACTTGGGTACAAATGACCTGGCTAGAAACAGTGCCTCTGTATTTCAAAGGGAATTCCAGACTCTGGGAGAGAAACTCAAGCCCATTGCTAACACTATAGCATTCTCAGACGTTCTACTTGTTCATGGTAAGGGGGCAGAAAGGCTGCATCGCATAAACAACTTTAATACATGGCTCCAAACCTTATGCAAACAAGAAGGATTTAGATATATAGGCGACTGGGGAAACAAATGGTCAACAAGAAACTATACTGTGTTGATGGACTATATCTCTACGTCACAGGGAAAAGGATCCTAAGTGAAAAATTCAGGCAGTATGTGGACAGGCATTTAAACTAGGGAAAGGGAGGGACGGATGGAGAAGAACAAGTTCAGGACGTCACTCCCAGCAAAAGCAAAACAACATTGGAAACAGCCACACTTTTGAATCACATATCAATGGCAAGCGGGAAGGGGCGTGTAGAACAAAATCCATGCAAAATATAGGCAAGCCAATCAACAAATGCTGGTGAGCAATGAGAACAAATGCTCGAAGCCTAGCCAACAATGTTCCTGATCTGGAAGCCCTAATGGTGGAAATGGACTTGGACATTGTGGTCATTACAGAAACATGGTTTAACGAGTCGTATGAATGGGATATAGCCATATCTGGCTATAATCTATTTAGAAGAGATAGAGAGGGTAGAAAAAGAGGAGGAGTGTCAAACGCAATATTAAAGCTGCTGAAATGCAGGGGAAACGAAGAAGCGCTATGGATTGTGTTGAGGAGATGATTCTGTCATCCATACTGGTGTGTTCTACAGGCCTCCAATTCAAACGAAAGAAATGGATAGCGAATTGATTGTTGATATTGCAAAGATAGCCATGAAGTAGGAAGTGATTATATTGGGTGACTTTAAACTACCCGATGTGGATTGGAGTGTTCCTTCTGCAAATCTGGAAAGAAGTAAAAAAATTGTGGATGCCTTCCAAGATGCATTACTTAAACAAATCGTGATGGAACCGACCAGAGAGAGCTCTGTGCTGGAATTTAATGGTCACCAACGGAGATATCCAGGTGAATGCCCCTATGAGCAGCAGCGATCATCACATGGTGTGGTATGAGATAAAAGCCAAAGTAGAATCCAATCACAGCAAGCTCAAAGTCCTAGACTTCAAAAACACTGACTTCAGTAAAATGGCCAAGTACCTGAAGGAGGAGTTGGCAGGGTGGGAGGGAATAAGGGAAGTAGAATTGCAATGGGCTAAATTAAAGGAGGCAATAAAAGATGCAACAGATACATAAGTAAGGAAAGTAAATAAAAACTAGAGAAAAAGGAAACCTATTTGGCTCTCCAAAGAAGTGGTTGCACAAATAAAGGCAAAAAAACACAGCTTTCACAAAATTCAGAAGCTCGCAAACAGAGAAACACAGAAAAGAATACAAGATCAAACTAAAAGAGACAAAAAGAGAAATAAAGAAAGCAAAATCAAAGGCAGAAGAAAAAATGGCTAAAGAAGTGAAGTGTGGCGACAACATTTTTTTCAGGTATATTCAGGAGAGGAGGAAAATCAGAGGTGGAATTGCAGGACTGAAAAGTGCTGAGAATGGATTCATGGAAAGTGACATTGAAAAAGCGAAAATGCTAAACAAATACTTCTGCTCTGTTTTAACTAGAGAAAATCCTGGAGAAGGACCACCTGTGATTGACAAATATACAAATGGGAATGGAGTAGATACCACACCATTCACAAAAAGATGATGTGTTAGAACAGCTTGTAAAACTGAAAGTGGACAAGGCTATGGGACCAGATGGGATACATCCCAGGATACTGAAAGAGAACAAAGAGGTTCTTTCAGGACTTTTAAAGGATGTTTTTAATAGATCCATGGAGACAGGAGAAGTTCCATAGGACTATATCGTAATGATAGAGCAGATTAAATTGATGGAGGGGTTGCACTCTATGTTAGAGAGGGCATTGAATCAACAAGATCTAGTGCAAGAGATAAGGGTGTTGGGGTCACTTGGCAATAGTGATCATAGCATGATCGCATTTGATTTAATAAATGGAGGAGGGAGGGTAAGGTAATCCACAGTACTACCTTTTAACTCTCAAAAGGGAGACTATGATAAAATGAGGAAAATAGTTAAGAAAAAACTAAAAGGAGCAGTTGCAAAAGTTAAAGATTTACATCAAGCTTGGGTGTTGTTTAAAAATACTATCTTGGAAGCCCAGACCTGCTATATTCCACGCTTTAAGAAAAATGAAAGGAAGTCCAAAAAACTGCCAGCATGGTTTAAAGGTGAGGTCAGAGATGCTGTTGTTGCCAAAAAAAAACATCTTTCAGAAAATGGAAAAGGGAACCAAATGACGAAAACTGGAAACAACACAAGCACTGGCAAGTTAGATGCAAGGCATTGATAAGGCAGGCAAAGAGAGAATTTGAGAAGAAGCTTGCTATGGAAGCAAAAATGTATAATAAGGATTTTTTTCAAGTACATTCATAGCAAAAAAACTGTGAGAGAGTCAGTTGGACCATTAGATGATAGAGGGGTAAAAGCACTAAGAGGGGACAAGCCATAGCAGAGAGACTGAATGAATTCTTTGCTTCAGTCTTTACTGAGGGATATTACCTGTGACTGAAATGGTATTTAAAGGTGATGCTGTGGAAGAATTTAAAGAAATATCGATACACCAGGAAGATGGATTATAACTATGTGATAAACTGAAGAGTAGCAAATCACCTGGACCGGATGGTATACATTCAAGAGTGTTGAAAGAACTGAAATATGAGATTGCAAACCTACTATTAGTAATCTGTGAACTATCATTAAAATCATCTGTAATACCTGAAGATTGGAGGATGGTCAATGTAATGGCAGTTTTTAAAAAGGGTTCCAGGGGTGATCCGGGAAACTACAGACTGGTGAGCCTGACATAAGTACCAGGAAAAATGGTAGAAACCATCATAAAGAAAAAAATTATTGAATGTAGATAAATCATGGCTTAATGGAAGACAGCCGACATGGCTTTAGCCAAGGAAGGTCTTGCCTTACTAATCTATTGTTTTTTTGAAGGTGTGAATAAAGAGGTTGACAAAGGTGAGTTGGTTGATATAGTGTATCTGGACTTTCAGACAGCCTTTGACTGGGTGCCTCATGAGAGACTTTTGGAAAAATTAAAAAGTCATGGGATAGGAGCAGCTACTATTGTGGATCAGGAACTGGTTAAAAGATAGAAAGGAGAGGGTAGGGCTAAATGGCCAATTTTCCCTATGGTGAAAGGTGAATAGTGGAGTACCCCAGGGATCTGTGTTGGGTCCGCTGCTTTTTAACATATGCATAAATAACCTGGAAATGTGAATAACGAGTGAGGTTATCAAATTTGCATTTGACACTAAACTATTCAAAGTTGTTAAAAACCATGAGAATTGTTGAAAATTGCAAGAGGATCTTGATAAATTGGAAGACTGGGCATCCAAATGGCAGATGAAATTTAATGTGGACAAGTGCAAAGTTATGCCTCTACCCAATGTGCAGCAGCGGCCAAGAGAGCAAATAGAATGCTAGGTATCATAAGGAAAGGAATGGAAAAAAAAACAAAGGATATTATAACGCCTCTGTATCGTTCCATGGTACGACCGCACCTTGAGTATTGTGTGCAATTCTGGTTGCCGTATCTTGAAAAGGATATAGCATTATTAGAAAAGGTACAGAGAAGAGCCATCAAAATGGTAAAGGGGATGGAAGGATATCCCTATGAAGAGAGGCTAAAATGGTTAGGGCTCTTCAACCTGGAAAAGAGACGGCTGAGGGGAGATATGATAGAGGTCTATAAATTAATGAATACAGTGGAATGGGTAAACATAGATCGACTGTTTACCCCATCAAAATATAGAAAAACTAGGGGGCATGCAATGAAGCTACAGGGTAAGCTATTTAAGACTAATAAGAGAAAATATTTTTTCACTCAACGTGTAATCAAACTCTTTAATTTGTTACCGGAGGATGTAGTAAAAGCTGTTAGTGTAGCTTGGTTTAAAAAAGGTTTGGATGAGTTCCTGGAGGAAAGGTCCATAAACCATTATTAAAGGGAATAAAATACAACCTCTAAAATGCTTGACTGCAAATGCTAGAAGTCTAAAAATTAAGATGGAAGTGTTAGAATAAATAGCACTAAATGAGAGATTAGATATGATTGGAATCTCAGAGACATGGTGGAAGGAGGACAATCAGTGGGACACTGTGATACCTGGGTACAAACTATATCATAATGATAGAACTAATCAAATTGGTGGAGGGGTTGCACTCTATGTTAGAGTGGGGATTGAGTCAGAAAGGATTAAAGTTTTGCAGGAAACAAAATTTGCTGTAGAATCTCTGTGGATTGAAATTCCATGTAAGAAGGGGAAGGCGATGGCAGTGGGGGTGTACTATCGACCGCCTGGCCAGAATGAACAAATGGATGATGAAATGCTCAAAGAAATCCAGGAAGCTAACAAAAGTTACAGCACAGTAATAATAATGGGTGATTTCAATTACCCCGGTATCGATTGGGTCAGTGTCACGGCAGGACATGCTAGGGAGATAAAGTTTCTAGATGAAATAAATGACTGCTTTTTGGAGCAGCTGGTTCATGAACCGACCAGAGGGGAAGCCATTTTGGACCTAGTCCTTAGTGGAACACCAGATCTGATGCAAGAGATAAGGGTGTTGGGGCCACTTAGCAATAGTGATCATAGCATGATCGTGTTTGATTTAAGGAAAATAATTTTTATTATCATTATTTATACAGCAGCAACAAATGTTGCAACATCCCAATTCACCAGACCAAGCCCAACACTCTACATATTTCTGGACATTGTTAAACTACTTCACTAAGGATAATCCCCTTTGGTCTAATAGTACAAGATACGTTATTGTAACATTAATACTATCCCTAACCTTACTACACTATCTAAACAGAAACATGGACAAGCTGAAAAGTATGATAAGTTGACAAACTAATAGACTGCAGATATGGCTTGCTTATTTTAACACAACAAATGTAGATCAAAGCGCAAATAATCAACCCACATATCCCTACGAGCTTTTCTTTCCCCGTTCCCTCCCACCCTTCCTTCTTCCTTCCCCCTCCCTTTCCCCTCCCCCCTGAACCCCTTCTCCCCCCCCCCCAATTCTACCGACCATCCATCCCTCCACATCCAATCATCCCTCCAGCCATCCATCCATACCTATCTAGATATCTCAAATAGCCATGTTTAATGTTCAGACGCCGTATTTTAGAGTGGCTATGGCAAACTAATAAAACTCTCACAACTTAATGCACTCCTCAAGATTCTACTCAATATCCAACTCAGGGTTCGCGTCCGCACGCCCTGTCGACAGCGGCTCCCAAATTTTCTCAAAGCTTCTTTGTTTATTGTCCCCTAGCAATCTGGCTGTTTTCCTCTCCATGACCATTAGCTCTAACATAAGATGCTCCCATTCAGTGAGCCCTTGGGGGTCGTCCACTACCCAATGACGCAATATACATTGTTTACCCACTACAAACCCCTTCCCCAATAATTTCCCCTGACACATTCCCCCCGAGACTCCTCCCATGCCCACCCCAAACAAACAGCAGTCTGGGGTAAAGGCGGAAGACTGAGACAGCTAAGTATTTAGTTTTGCCCAAACCCCCCGCCAAAAAACTTGTATTCTTTCACAAGACCAAAAGCGATGCAAGAATGTTCCTTTCTCTTTCCCACAGATTCTACACGTATCTGTCAGCGCCACACCAGCCCTAGCTGCCCATATATCATGTACATAAGCCCTCCATAGGAATTTGTATTGTATTTCTCGCAATCTTACCGACTCGGAGAGATCTTTAATAGCTCCAAATGCGAGTTCTAGAATTTCAACAGTTATCCCCGGCCATCTTGTTGCCACTTCTTTGCCAAGGTATCTAAAACCACCCCGTCCCCCACCGGGTTCCATTCCCTCCTCAAGAACTGTACTGTTATTTTCCCTTCCAGGAGACCCACAAAATCGACTATACTCCCTGATTCCAACAGTGCACCACTTTCCTTCTGCACAGTTCGCACATAATGTCTTGCTTGCAGGTAAAAGTAAAAGTCTTTTGATTCGAACTGAAACTTTTGCCTCAGAGATTGAAAGGATTCTAATTCTGGGGCAGAGGCCATCCTTAACTGACCCAGACACTCAATTCCTCGTTTCTCCCATTGTTTGGCCACCATTCCCTGATAACCCAGTGGAAAATCACTGTTACCCGCCAAAAGAACATAAGAACATAAGATATGCCATACTGGGTCAGACCAAGGTCCATCAAGCCCAGTATCCTGTTTCCAACAGTGGCCAATCTAGGTCATACGTACCTAGCAGCTTCCCCAAAAGACACAGGTTCCGCAATGCTTGTACTGGGTCAAGCATTGATATCCTGGGTCCCTTCTTAATAATGGTTTATGGACCTTTCCTCCAGGAACATGTCCAAACCTTTTTTAAACCCAGCAACGCTAAGAGCCTTTACTACATCCTCCAGTAACAAATTCCAGAGTTTGATTACACGTTGAGTGAAAAAATATTTTCTTTTATTAGTCTTAAATAGTTTACCCTGTAGCTTCATTGCATGTCCCCTAGTCTTTCTATATTCTGATAATGTAAACAATCGATCTACGTTTACCCGTTCCACTCCGTTCATTAATTTATAGACTTCTATCATATCTTCCCTCAGCCGTCTCTTTTCCAGGTTAAAGAGCCCTAACCTTTTTAGCCTTTCTTCATAGGAGTATCCCTTAGGTGTTGGTCCGTGGCGTTTGTCTTGAAAGGAGCACTGGAGATGTGGCCTGGATTGTCATACACATATAAAGGGTGAGCCAGTCAAACCTGCATTTTTGAAAAGGGCGGGAGAGCCGTGAAAGTGGGCGGAGCGAGTTAGCAAGGTTACCATTGTGTCCCCCACAACTAAGCATTTCAGTCGCCATGGAGCAGTGGTCTAAACAACAACGTTCATTCGCTGTGAAAGCGTTTTACCAAAGTGGTAGTTATGCAGCCGCTCAGCGTCGTTTCCGGACGAATTTTCAAATTAATCGAAATAAGCCAGTGCCGTCTGTTAATTCAATCAAATTGTGGGTGACAAACTTTGAAGCAATTGGTGAAACGAGAAGCAGAAGGGGTGGCAGTGCAAGATCAGTGCGAACTCCCGCGAATATTGACCTCGTGAGAGTTGCTGTGGAAAGAAGCCCTCGGAGATCGGCGCGTCGACAGAGTGCTGCGCTTGGCATGGCAAACAAGAGCGTCCGAAGAATCTTGAGGTTAGATTTACACCATCACCCGTACAAAATTCAGGTTGTTCAGGCTATGAATGAAAACGATTTTGCAGCTCGACGGCGTTTTTGTCAAACGTTGTTGGACATGTTTGATGAAAACGAGGACCTTGTTCACAACCTGTGGATGAGCGATGAGGCACATTTCCATCTCTCCGGTTTTGTGAATAAACAAAATTTCCGATATTGGAGTGATGAAAACCCTCAACAACTCCATCAAAAACCACTCCATTCAAGCAAGGTAACAGTTTGGTGCGCAATGTCCTCATTGGGAATCATAGGCCCGTATGTTTTTGAAAATGACAGGGAGCAAGCAGTTACTGTGAATGCACAACGCTATTCGGAAATGTTGCATTCGTTCTTCATTCCTCAGCTTCGTCAACATGGAATGAACAATGAAACCTTATTCCAGCAAGACGGTGCCACAAGTCATACAGCCCGTGTGAGCATGAATGTTCTCAACAATGTTTTTCCAAATCGGGTGATATCCCGAAATGGAGCAATTTCTTGGCCTCCCCGATCGCCCGACCTCACAGTGTGCGATTTTTTTTCTTGTGGGGGTACCTGAAGAGTAAAGTCTTTGAACAACGACCTCCAACGCTTGGGGAACTCAAGAGGAGAATCCGGTTGGAAATCGAGAGAATTCCTCAGCGTATGCTCCGTGATGTGATGGGCAGTTTCAGAAATCGCCTACAAGAATGTCTCAATCGGGAAGGACACCATCTTACTGGCGTTATTTTTAAACAGTGAATGTTGTTTCTTAAATGCTTTTTAATGTACATTAAGATAGTGACAATAAAATTTTGAAATATCCATCCGTTTATTTTTTACAGTCATTTCAAAAATGCAGGTTTGACTGGCTCACCCTGTATTATGGTAACATGCTGTTCTCTTTCTTTGCCTATCCTTTTGTCTGTTTCTTTCCTCTACTCTGTCCTATCTTACAAATGGCGTTCCTTTCATGTTTCCTCAAATAATATATTATTGTAAACCGCTCTAATGCTTCGGCCTGAGCGGTATATCAAATTCAAATAAATATAAACATAAACATATCCTTCCATCCCCTTTACCATTTTGGTGGCTCTTCTCTGAACCTTTTCTAATAATGCTATATCCTTTTTAAGATACAGCGACCAGAATTGCACACAATATTCAAGGTGCGGTCTCACCATGGAACGATATAGAGGCATTATAATATCTTTTGTTTTATTTTCCATTCCTTTCCTTATGATACCTAGCATTCTATTTGCTCTCTTGGCTGCCGCTGCACACTGGGCCGAGGGTTTTAACATGTTATCCACAATGACACCTAAATCTAAGGCAATGACACCTAAGGAAGGCAGTCCATCCTCCTCCACGAAACGTTCCTTCTTTGACAAACCACTTTCCATACTTGTCTCAAAGCTCGCATATAAACTGAATTTTTCCACCAAGCAGGCAAATCTTTATTTGATCTGTACAACAAAAATACTTTATGAAAAGTTCCTGACAATTTGTTTATTAATTCAATGGGCAGAGTCTCAGACGTTCCCAAGAGTAGATATCTAAGGGGACGCATCAAGCTCGCCAAGTTGTACTCTCATAACGGTAGTAGTCACCCTCCTCCTCCCCCTCCTCCTGCAGCCGCATCAAAGCCTTTAAGGCAATTCAAGATCTGCGGCCCTTCCACAAAAATTTACTCAAGTGACTTCGCAATAGTAACATATCTTTCCTGGAAATCCATACCGGAATATGACGCAGCAAATAGAGCCATCTCAAAAGTTCAACCATTTTAAAGAGGGCAATATGCCCCATCAAAGATATGGGCAAGTCTCTCCACTTCCGCAAAGTCGCTATTGATCTTTCCAGCATCGGGCTTACATTGATATTATACAACTGACACATGTCCTCTGGGATTTGAATGCCTAAGTATCAAATCTAACCTTCTTCCCAAAGAAGAGGAAAATCTCCCTTCCACCTTGGCTGCACCTTCCCTCCTACATCCAGCACAACAGATTTAGACCTATTAATATGTAACCCCAAAAAGGTACTAAACCATTCAATCTGCTGAAAAGCTACCTCTAAGGATTTTTGTGGATCTTGTAAACACAAAAGCGTGTCATCGGCAAATGCACTTATCTTAATGCCTCCAGATTTCCACTGTATACCCTTTACCTCTACCGTGCGTATAAGCGAGAGTAGCAACAGTTCTAATTGTAGCACAAACAGAAGCGGAGACAAAGGGCACCCCTGGTGAGTACCTCGCCCAAGGGGAAACGAGGACGAGTACTCTCCTCCTATAGCTATACAAGCCAGCGGTTCTGTGTACAAGGCTTTAATCCAACTCAAAAAGGCCCCCTCAAAATCAAATCGCTGGAGCACTGTAAACATATAGGGCCAAGAGACCCGATCAAAAGCCTTTTCCGCATCCAGACTAACCAGCAGTAACGGGGAGTTCTTCATAAGACACCTTTCCATCCCTAACAACACCTTGCTGATATTTAGAAAAGCTTCCCGACCTTTAATCTCGGCAGTATCTATTGCAGACGTGCAGCCAAGATCAAAGCTAAGATCTTCATATCACAATTGATTAAGGAAATGGGTCTATATGACGCGGGATCTTCTAGATTTTTCCCCGGTTTGGGGATCACTGTGATTGCCGCTGTTCGCATATCCCTCGGAAAGGATCCAGACTCTAATACCTCATCAAAAAGAGCCGCCAAGGATGGTGTCACTTGCAGTGTTAATATTTTATAGAATTCTGCCCCAAAGCCATCCGGCCCTGGCGTCTTGTGGGGAGTTCCCTGCCTTATAATTCTTTGAATTTATGTTCCAGAGATAGGTTTATTCAGCTCTTGTATTTCTCCTTCTACCAACCGTGGTAACTCCACCGTGTTCAGAAACCGTAGTTCTTGTTCTCTATCTTCTTCTCCAGGTGTATATAGATCTTGATAGAATTGCCTAAAAACCTCCATAATTTTCTGGGTATCATTGTGCTTAACTCCATCTTTATTCCTGATAGTAGCAATGATTTTTGTGCTCCCCCACTCCTTCACCCATCGGGCTAGCAATTTCCCCGTTCTATCTCCATATCGAAACAGTTGGTGCCTATAGTACTGCATCAAATATACTGCTCGTTCTTGAAGAACATTGTTTAACTGAACTTGGACTTTCAAGTATGCCTCTCTAGTATGCCTATCTGATACCCGCACATCCACTCTCTTGAGCTTCTGAAGTTCGTGAGTCAATTTCAGTATGGTCTCATTGACCCTTTTCCTCTCCTTAACTACAAAAGCAATAATATGACCTCGCATCACTGCTTTCCCTGCTTCCCAAAATACTGCCACAGTCTTTACTTGATTTTCATTGAATTTAAGATACTCCTCCCAATGACTCTTCAAATACTCACAGAATTGCTCATTCTTCCATAGATGTCTCGGGAAAGACCACTTAGAGCTTAAACTCCTCTGCCCTTTCCAATCTATTCTGACCATCGCATGATCAGAAACCACCATTGGTTCGATTTCCACTGCTGGAACCTTACTAAAACAATTATTTGAGACCAAGATGTAATCAATTCTAGACCATGTCTGGTGGGCACATGACAGATGCATGTAATCCCTCTCCCCTTTATGTAGCACTCGCCAGGTATCTACTAGCTCCCCCATCCTACAAAGATAACTTATCGCTTTTTTATTCCACCTTCCACCCAACCTCTGCTGGGATCTGTCCATTTCCTGATCATGGGGACAATTAAAATCTCCTGCCAGTATAGTAGGAATTTCGGTACTCTCCCCACCCTAACCAATACATCCTTAAAAAATTTGTGGTCATATACATTGGGCGCATATATATTACCCAAAAGCATTTCCTCCTCTTGAACTTTAGCATGCAAAAATATGAATCTACCGTGGGGGTCCACATCTTCCCTTAAGATTTCCAGCTGTATATTTCTCCGAACTAATATCGCTACCCCCTTCTTCCTACCCCCCGAAGAAGCGGCATATACCTGCCCCACCCAATCTCTCTTGAGCTTTCTGTGCTCCTGAAAGTTTAAGTGTGTTTCTTGCAGAAAAGCCAATTGGGCCTTACCTCTCTTTAGGGCTTGCAGAATTTTCGTATGTTTAATGGGAGTGCTAACCCCACCCACATTCCATGTTACAGTGCGCAGATCATGTGTGCGACATGTCAGCTCTCCTGACTCCTCTCAATCGCTCTAGTATCCTCTCCACCCAAGGTTGCCCAGCCTCAACCCCGAGCTACAAACGGGTGCACGGAGGCAATTCATCCAACTGCATCTCAGAGTATAGAAACTATGCACTGTAGCACTCCGGTCTTGCTCAGCACCACACATTTCTACTTTATACCGTCCATCCATACACAACTTCCCTTCATACCATTCATACCTCACTCGCTCCCCTCCCACCCTCTCCCCCCTCCCCTTCCCCTCCCCCCTTACTCTTAACCCCATATCTCAATATAGTCCTTACCCCCAGTTCCCCCTACTGGGATCTCGCCCCCTTAAGACGTGGCAGGGATGCCTCGTCCACTGTCACCATCACAACATCACACTGGTGGGTTCTAACATTCCTCTTACACACTTAGCCATTTTACAAACATCGCTATCGCAACACCCAGTCCATCAATTAAACAAAATTAATATTGCTCCCGTATCTTTACACTACAACCGTAATCATAGAGCCAATTCCACCACCCCATTTCTTAATTGGACTCTATTCCAGGTCCTCTCATAGCAATGTTTTAAAACGCTGTCCCAGAACCAGAGTTCTCACACTGGCGCGCTGATTGCGTCTCCTCTCTCCCCTTCCAGATCTTCCAAAAATCTTTTTGCTGCTGTTGCAGTCAAAGGTGTAATCCTGTCCTTTATTTGAAACTCGCAGCACTGCCGGATATGCTAACGTGAAACAGAGCTTCTTTTTGAAGAGGGCAGCACAGATAGACAAAAATTCTTTTCTTTTCGTGCCTTTGGTAGATGGATTACCTATAGTCATCCTATCAGTGTCTCCTGCAGAGGAATGTGTTTTAAAGAAGGGTCTCTCATATGTACCCACTGAAAAATATGATGCTTTTCAGACCAGGGTTGATCTTTATAAATTTATAAGGAAACTAAAGATGTATCAGTGGTTAAGAATCTCGTTGAGTCCCACCTGGTCTAGCCAACCCCTTTATTCAAGTTTTTGAAGGTTTGGTGATGCAAGATATTGATACATTAGAACACAAAACACACAAACCTTTTTCTAATTTGACAAAGGATGAGAATCTGGCAATACAAAAATTGAGAGCTAATGAGGATATTATTATTCGCCCAGAGGACAAAAGTGGGGTGATAGTAATAATGAACATGTGTGACTGTGTTGGAGAGATCGGGCAGTAACTTGAGGATTTAACATATTATGTTCCTTTATGTAAAGATCCAACAAAGGAATTGCAGGAGACTATTGCACAATTGGTGACTATAAGGTTAGAAGGAAGTTTCTTGAACAAGAAAGAGGGTTATTTTTTGAAGACGTGTTTCCCATTAACACTACTATTTACATGTTACCTAAGATACATAAGTCCTTGACCTCCCCTCCTGGAAGGCCTACAGTATTTGCCATAGGGTCTTTCTTGGAGCCCATTTCTAAGTTTATTGATGTCTTTTTGAGACCATTCATACCTACTATGTCTTCTTATGTATGCGACTCATCATATATGACCTCTGTCTTACAAGAACTTAGGATTGATATAAGGGATGTCTTCTTGGCCACACTTGATATAGAATCCTTGTACACTAACATCCCACAAGATGAAGCTATTACTGTAATACGTTCCGTTTTAAATTCTAGAGTTGGCCCTCTATGGGTCCCAATGAATTTTCTATGTGAACTAGCAGAGTTAGAACTTAAGCGTATCTTCTGCTTCCCAAGGGACCTTTTATCAGCACCAGTACTCTACTACTGATCATTTATATAGCACTACAAGGCATACATTTATATAGCACTACAGCGCTATACAGATACATGTAAAAAAATGGTTCCTGCTCATCAGAGCTTACAATCTAGTCAAGACAGACAACACAATAGCTGAGGACAAAGATACATCTAGGTGAAAGGTAAGGAAATACATAATTTTAGTTTTTTTATTTATTTATTTATTTAACTGTATTTATATCCCACATAAGAGACTAAGCAGATGAGGATGCAAAAGCAGCCTTTAAGAGGTGAGTTTTCAGCCTGGATTTGAAAAAGGCCAGAGATGAAGCCTGTCATACAGACTCAGGTAGTTTGTTCCAGGCATAAGGAGCAGCAAGGTGGAAGGATTGAAGTCTGGATTTGGCAGTAGATGAGAAGGGCATAGATAGACGTGATGTGCCAGAAGAGCAGTGTAGGGAGAGATAAGAGAAGAAAGATAGCGAGAAGCAGCACAATAAGTGCACTTATAGGTCGGTAGGAGAAGTTTGAACTGGATACAGAAATGGATAGGGAGCTAGTGAAGCGACTTGAAAAGAGGGATCATATGAGCATATCGAGAATGGAGGAAGATTAGCCACACAACTGAGTTTTGAAGAGATTGAAGGGGAGAGACCAGCAAGGAGGAGGTTGCAATAGCCTGGATGGGAGATGATTAAAGAGTAGATAAGTGTTTAAAGTAGTGTGTTCAGAAAGGAAGGGGCAAATTTTGCTGATGTTATAGAGAAAGAAATGACAGGGTTTAGCTGTCAGTTGGGTGTGTGTGGAGAAGGCGAGGGAGAAGTCAAAGACGACCCCAAGGTTGCAAGCCGAGGAAACAGGGAGTAATAGAGTGTTATCAACAGAGATTGGTTATTTTCTTTTGACAGTGTGGTGTTTTGGCAGCCTTAGTAAGATAGATTTTAAGGGAAATGTATTAGCAATGGTTTTTATGCATTAGATGCTGCTTGCAGCAATAGGCTGTCTTTAGCTGGACATTTTGGGGCTATGGGTTCTTTTATCATTTTCCCCCCTGCATGGAGTCATTTTTCTGTTGTGTTCCCCTACTTTCAGAGTAACAATAGCCGAGATGTTAGTGGTAACATACATAGTAACATAGTAAATGTCGGCAGATAAAGACCAGTATGGTCCATCTAGTCTACCCAGTATGATGGCAAGAGTAGTTGCATCTGCCGCTCCGTGCAGGCCGCCCCTCCCCACGTCTTTGTTTTCGTGACCTTCTTTACATCCGAGACCTGTAAACATCTGGTGTGCCTTGGGTTGGATACCTGTTAGTTTATTTATTTGTTGTATAATTGATAAGTGGTAGTAAAGGTTTTCACCCCTTTTTTGTAGGTGAATGGCAACATCTTGTGTTCTACTCCTAGAAGAGTGCCGTGTTGCCTCCAGGAGGTGGGTGTAATTGTACCCCTTGTATGTTTTATTGGATTGTATGATTTTTTGCATGATTTATAATCTGATGGATTCATTTCTTTTATTGTTTTGTATTCTGGTTTAATATGGTTTGTAACTGCTGATATTAATGGGCTCAATATTCAAAGGCTTTCACATAGGTAACTTCCTTAGTTGGGTGTGTTAAGGGCATTCTGGGGTGGAGCAGGGTGGAGGAAGGGGCTATACGCGTAGCAGCAATTTTCGATGCTACCTGTGTAGTCCTCTGCGCCTTAAAGATAGGCAAGGTTTTTCTCCACCTATCTTTAAGATGCAGAGGCTATGTGGGTAGCATTGAAAATCACTGCTACCCGTGTAGCCTCTGCGGCTGCCAGGGTGTCCAGGCTAACCCGGATTTTCACTTCTGCCGGCGCAGAAGTGAAAATCTGGGTTAAGGGGGTCAGCGGGCAGGCTATGCGCCGCCACGGCGCATAGCCTGCCTATCTCAATATCAGGCCCAATGTTTTTAATATGGTTTTAATATCTTTGTTTGTCTTCTGTTTTTCAAGCTGTAGATTGTACCTCGTACCTCTGCATATCTTTTGTAAAATATGCCCCTGATGCCGACTTTGAGCCAAAACATGTTGGGCACTTTTTAATTTTTATATTTAGCTATTTTATGTACATTTATTTATTATTGTATTTATGTTTTTATGGTCTCCATGTATATGAGCTATTAAAATTGTATTTATTTGGTTTTGTACCCTTTGCTGTTGTTTGGTTTTATCACCAATTTTGTTTTTCTGTTTTATTCGTGTGGTGCATTGTGCCTCTGTACGTCTTTATATGTACTCTGTTGCATGCACGGAGTTGTAATCCTGTTTGTCCAGTCGATTTTTCTTAGATCAGTGATTCCTAAACTGTGAGTCAGGACCCCCAAATGGGGCCACATCATTAGCAGATAGGATCACAGAAAACAGTGCAGTTCCCTCTGTCTCTAGACACCAGTATGGTCTATGCTAGTATTAGCAGTTAGTATGGAGCCTGCGAGTCAGTAACTTTCAGAAGCCCTGCCCCTCCCCTTGCGTGAGCCACCCATTAGACTAGAAATCCATGTAGATTACTGGGGTCTGCGAGTGCAAGTTAACAAACAGGGTCTTGGGCTAATCGCTGCTGTGGTGGCCTTCTTGCTTTGGATAAATGGAAGAAGGAGGAAGTGGGAAGTGGATAAGATAGAGCAGGGGAGTAGGGGGTCTGCTATTTTGTTATGTTCCTTATGAGGATCAAATGAATTTTTAAGTGTTAAAATAGGGTCATATTGGATAAACATTTGGGAAGCACTGTCTTAGATAATCAGATATGCAAATCTACAAATTCAATGTGACAAAATCAGAACTGGATCAATCTGTTTGATCAACCTGGGGTGATCTGGGGACTGTGTGTAGAAAGAGGCACAGTGCTTGGTGTTTCTGTGCAAACATTATAGCGTTATATAGAAATGGTACAGAGAAGAGTCACCAAAATGGCAATGGGGATGGAAGGATACTCCTATGAAGAGAGGCTAAAAAGGTTAGGGCTCTTCAACCTGGAAAAGAGACGGCTGAGGGGAGATATGATAGAGATCTATAAATTAATGAATAGAGTTGGACAGGCAAACGTTTACGCCATGAAATTATAGAAACACCAGGAGACATGCAATGAAGCTCAAATGTAACCCATTTAAGAGAAAATATTTTTTCATTCAACATGTAATCAAACTCTAGAATTCGTTACCGGAGGATGTAGTAATAATGCATTTGGAGACATTACCCCCAAGAGAAAGGCAGCTTGGTGGCACAGGCACCCTTAGTGACGGGGAAAGGGAAAGGAGGATGTCGTAGGGATGATATGAATCCTAAAACCAGCATCCCCTTGGTCAGGAATCCAGACTATCAGAACTTAGCATTTCTATAGTGCTGCTAGATGTACACAGTATGCTCTACAGCTACACATAAAAGACAATCCATGCCGCATGAAGCTTACAGTCTAGACAAGACAAAGAACTTCAGGCAGCTTGTTATTTTTAAGGCATTCTTTTATTGATTTTAACCATTTGATAATCAACATTAAATCAATAAAAAAATACAGGGGTGGCCCAAAGGGGATACGGGGCCAAGTGCAGAGACTCATTGTGGGGCCTCATTTGAATAAATATTTGCATGACACATTTATTTGGTCAGTGCCATGATCAAGTTCATGATGGGGAGCAAATGAGATAAAAATCCTGGTAGCAAAACAATGCACATTGTCATAGTAACATAGTAACATAGTAGTTGACGGCAGATAAAGACCAGCATGGTCCATCCAGTCTGCCCAGCGAGATGGCAAGAGTAGGTGCACCTGTCGCTCCGCGCAGGCCACCCCTCTCCATATCCTTGTTCAGGGGTAAACCCACCACTCCATATAGGACACCCCTATTTGTTGAGACGTTATATGGTTCGGAAGTTAGATGGTTCGGAAGTTAGATGGTACCGTTTATTTTGTTTTTTTTCCTATTTCTGTAAAGGGATCCTCTGTGTTTGTCCCATGCCTTTTTGAATTCCGTCACCGTGTTTGCCCCTACCACTTCCATCGGGAGGGCATTCCAAGCATCCACCACCCTTTCAGTGAAAAAATATTTCCTGACATTGCCTTTCAATTTACCCCCTTGCAGTTTCATGTTATGCCCTCTAGTTTTACAGGTTCCCCGTCTTTGGAAGAGGTTTGTTTGTTCATCATTTCTCTTTAAGTATTTAAAGGTCTGAATCATATCTCCCCTGTGCCTCCTTTCCTCCAAGGTATACATATTTAGGTCTTCAAGTCTCTTCTCATAAGGCTTCTGACGCAGGCTCCAAATCATTTTGGTTGCCTTCCTCTGAACAGTCTCCAGTCTTTTTACATCCTTTGCAAGATATGGTCTCCAAAACTGAACGCAGTATTCCAAGTGAGGCCTCACCAGTGACCTATACAGTGGCATAAGTACCTCTTCTTTTCTGCTGGTAATCCCTCTTTGTATGCAGCCCAACATCCTCCTGGCTTTTGCCACTGCCTTGTCGCACTGTTTTGCCACCTTGAGATCAGCAGAGATAATCACACCAAGGTCTTTTTCCTGAACTGTGCATACCAACCTTTCTCCCCCTATCTTGTACATTTCTCTTGGATTTCTGCTACCCAAGTGCATGACACTGCACTTTTTTGCATTAAATCGTAGTTGCCAAGCTTTAGACCAGTCTTCCAGCTTTTGTAGATCTTTCTTCATGTTAACCACTCCCTCAGGGGAGTCCACTCTGTTGCAAATTTTTGTGTCGTCTGCAAAAAGACAGACTTTTCCATTCAGTCCTTCAGCAATATCACTCACAAATACATTGAACAGTGCCGGGCCCAGGACCGAACCCTGGGGCACCCCGCTAATCACCTTCCTCTCATCCAAGTGAGCTCCATGTACAATCACCTTCTGTCGTCTGTCAGTCAGCCAATTTCTAATCCAGTTTACCATCTTGGGACTCATCCCCAAGCTACTGAGTTTGTTGATAAGCCTCCTATGAGGAACAGTATCAAAGGCTTTGCTGAAATCCAGGTAGATGACATCCATTGCATGCCCCTGATCTAGTTCCCTCGTCACGCAGTCAAAGAACTCGATCAGATTTGTCTGGCAAGATCGTCCTTCGGTAAAACCATGTTGCCTCGGGTCTTGCAAGCTGTTGGTTTTCAGAAAGTTCACTATTCGCTCTTTCAGGAGTGCCTCCATTACTTTTCCTGCCACCGAGGTAAGGCTCACGGGTCTGTAGTTTGACACTTCTTCCCTGTCACCACTTTTGTGTAGAGGTACGACATCAGCCATTCTCCAGTCCTGAGGAACCTCTCCTGTTTCCAAGGATCTGTTGAAGACATCCTTTAACGGTCCTGCAAGAACCTCTCTGAGCTCTTTCAGTATCCTGGGATGTATCCCATCCGGTCCCATGGCTTTGTCCACTTTCAGTTTAGCAAGTTGTTCTAACACCTCTTCTGCTGTGAATGGTGTGGTATCTACTTCATTCCTATTTTTATATTTGGGAGTCACAGCTGGTCCATCCCCAGGATCTTCTTTAGTAAACACAGAGCAGAAGTAATTGTTTAGCAATTTTGCTTTTTCAGTGTCACTTTCCACGAGTCCTTTCCCAGCACTTCTGAGTCCTGCAATTCCAACTCTGATCTTTTTCCTTTCCCGAATATACCTGAAGAAATTTTTGTTGCCACCCTTAACATCTTTAGCCATCTTTTCCTCTGCCTTTGATTTTGCTATCCTTATTTCTCGTTTTGTCTCTTTGAGTTTGATCCTGTATTCATTTCTGTGTTCTTCGGTCTGCAAGCTTTTGAATTTTGCAAAAGTTGTGTTTTTTGCCTTTATATGAGCAGCCACCTCTTTGGAAAACCAAATAGGTTTCCTTCTCCTCTTGCTTTTATTTACTTTTCTTACATATTTATCTGTTGCTCCTTTCAATGCCTCCTTTAGTTTAGCCCATTGCAATTCCACTTCCTTTATCTCTTCCCACCCCGTCATCTCCTCCTTTACATACTCTGCCATTTGATTGAAGTTAGTGTATTTGAAGTTTAGGACTCTGAGCTTGCTATGATTGGCCTGTGCCATGGCTTTTATTTCAAACCACACCGTGTGATGGTCGCTGTTGCTCACAGGGGCACTCACGCAGACATTTGACACACTATCACCGTTGGTGAGCACTACATCCAGCGTTGAGCTTTCCCTGGTTGGTTCCATCACCATTTGTCTAAATAATGCATCTTGGAGAGCATCCACAATTCTTTTGCTTCTTTCCAGATGTGCAGAAGGAGTAATCCAATCCACATCAGGTAGATTAAAGTCACCCAATATGATTGCTTCCCCCTTTGATGCTATCTTGTCAATATCTCTAATCAATTCATTGTCTCTCTCTTCAATTTGAGTCGGAGGTCTATAGACTACAGCAATATGGATGACAGTGCCATCTCCTCTCTCCAACGCAATCCAGAGCGCTTCTTCTTTTCCCCATGTCCCCTGCATTTCAGTAGCTTTAATATTGCTTTTGACATACAAGGCTACTCCTCCTCCTTTTCCATTTTCTCGGTCCCTCCTGAATAGATTATAGCCAGCTATGGCTATATCCCAATCATGTGATTCATTAAACCATGTTTCTGTAATGGCCACAATGTCCATGTATACCTTTGCCTGTCCATGTATACCTTTGCCTGTGGACACGTTGGGCAATAATCAATCACGATTTCCACTGGTAAAGTGTTATTTTACCTGCTGAAAGGGCTTTGATTATTGCCCTCTAAATGTTTACATTATAAACATAAAACAATGCACAACACAGTAAACATTCATCTACATATAACTTCTCATTCCAGTAAACTAGTCCACACCTCTTCCCCAATTTAACACAATTCCAGACCTCCCCATGCACATGATTCATCCCCCAGTTCCCCTGCCAAATGCATCCCTTCCGGAACACATAAGAACATAAGATATGTCATACTGGGTCCAAGGTCCATCAAGCCCAATATCCTGTTTCCAACAGTGGCCAATCTAGGTCATAAGGTATACAAAAATGCAATGCAATGTGTGCCTTTGAGTCAGTCCTGACTCCTGGCAATTCTTAGCTACTCTCAACTTCAAAGAGATAATCTTTTGTTTAACTTCTGTGTAAATGTTCTCTCAGTAAAATGGAACCTTAATGAACTGCGTGATACTCACAAGAATAAAAATAAACCAACATTGAGGGGCATGATTACTAACCGGTGCTCAGGGCGCAGTATTTGGGAGTGGTAAACAGCACCATTAAGGGTCACAACATGTGTTAAAGAATGGGGTAGGGAGTGAGTGTTCTGGCGTTAAGGGTGCTAGCGGGCGGTAAGTGGATTATCGGGCATTAAGAGCACAAAGCGTGCATATTAATGCCTACTAATGTCCATGTGAGAGTGTGGGAGATGAATGTGGGAGGCAGTTAGTTCTCTGCGGTCCTTTTGTAAGCACTTCACTATGCCTTCACCTTATGTCTCTTGGAACACATGACAGAATACTTAACTTTCGAAGCTAAGAAGGACACTATTAGACAGGTTGTGCTCTGGGAATGGCTTTTTGATTAAAGGATTAATTTAATGGTTTCTCCCTTTCTGACCCGATTCGTGGCTCATGTACTCTCTAACCGGCAGTTTACTGTATCTTACAGTCGGCTTCCTTTTTAACCCTTCTAGCTCTGACCTCCTCCTACTTTAAAATGCTCTGCAACAATTCAGGTTTATTCTATTCAATACATTACTCACTGGCCCTGTACCTGGCTCTTTGAAGTATGATGGTATGATTACATAATGGTATGTTCTGTACATTTTTAGCCCTCGAGCTCTGGATTGACTGGTGTCTTTTTAAAGACTACCTCTTCACAAGGTGCCCTGTGTAAGTACGCTCCTGTATCGTCCTCATCCCCTTGTTTTTCTTCACAACAGTAATAGTGGCTTCCTTAATTACACAGCTGATTTTAATGTTCCAGATTTCTATATTTATTTATTACACACCTTTTAATTGTTTTTCTCATGTCTTTTATATGCCAAATTGCTATTTTATTATTATTTTATTTCATTATTTATTCATTTAATCATCTACATGCTTTTAATGTGCATATTATATGATTTTGCTTTATGATTATTATTTTTTATTATCATCATTATTACTATTACTTTTATTATTTTTAATATTATGTGGTTTACCCACTTTTTACTTCCTGTATACATTGTATTTTTTAATTGTTTTGTTTTATGTTTTAAGGTGCGTACCCCCCCCCCCCCCCCGAGGAAGGCTTGTTGCCAAAACACGTAGGGGTTCTTTTTTTTTCAATAAATAAGCACCTGTGACCCTATCCATCCCTCGCTTGTTGTGCTTTCCTGCTTACTGGTGCGAGGGTCCTGCTCCCTCTGTGTTCTGGTGGGTAGAAATGTGATATGCTGTAGCCTGCCTGCAGAACTAATGTGCACAACACAGAAAACAAATGTCAACTCTCACCAAACACTGGCAGCGGTGACCGCCCTCCATGTGTGCTGTGGCTGCAAGTTATCCAATGAGGCCTTGGCACACATAGCGGGTGGTCGCTGATACTAGCATGCTGTAACGGTACCCCAGGGCCAGCCCAACCATTAGCCAAACTAGGTGCTCACCTAGGGCAGCAACTTCCAGAGGGCAGCAAAAGCAGGGCACACAAAGCTAAATAATAGATAGTGACAGTGAGAGGGAGTGTCAAGCCTGAGTGTCACCTAGGGCACCAACACAGTGAACCAATTCTAGGGCTGGCCCTGAAGTACCCCAGAATAAAACCAATGCGTGCCCTGGTGATCCTGCAGCTCCTGGGTCTTCCTGGAAGTCAGATCAGAAATATATTGACTGGCCCTACCACAGAGATGATAGAGGGTGCAGTGTCATCACCTAGGTCATAGGTGGGATTTGAATTCTGGGCTTTGCCTTACTGAGCCAGTGCTCCAACCATTCATCCACAGCCTCACATGCTTGGCGATGGCAGACAGAACTGTGCCAGTGTCACTGCCCCAATGACGCATGCATATCCACAACATATGCATGGATCTTTCCCTGAGTATCCACTGCACTGTGGGCACATCCCCATGGTCACATGATTCTTGCCAGTCATGTAATTTGTGACCTATACCTCCTCACATTGTCCACAGCTGCACCTGGCACAATGGGGAATTCACATTGTTCAGGTTCACTCTGTCTCTGTGTGAGCACCCATGTCTCTGTGTGAGCACCTCTGTCTCTGTGTGAGCACCTATGAGGGGACTATACATATAGAACTACAGTATGACCAAGTTGTTCACCACATTTACAGATCTCTACCAGTCCATGGTGCATGCGGAACAGAGGATGGAGCAGATGCAGGGAGGCATGGAACAAGGGCTGGGGGACAATGTAGGTGCGGTGAGAGGTGGCTTCACTACACTGAATCAGAGTCTACAGGCCATCATAGCTTTCAGCCTCCTGTTATCACAGCAGCAGCCCCAGAGTGAGGTGTAAGCAGGCCCTAGCTAACAGCAACCACCAGCTGTCTGACCATACCTGAGGAGGGGTTGTGGAAGACCCAGGCCAAGGATCCATGATCAGCCACTGCCCGGATATATTGACACCTTTCTTGGCACACGTTCCTCACCTCTGTATGGTTTCTGTACAATGCTGATAGCAACTTGTATGACTGACCCCACAACTACAGGCCAAGCAAATCAAGAGGGATTCATGCAGTCAGGAGCCAATACATTGATGTTCACATTGTTTGTGCAAGCTGGTATCAGACAGCTGGGAATGCATCAGTGGTCAGGCATCCTCAAGGGTTACCTAGGCATACAACATACATCAATGGGATCATGGGTGTATGACACTGCAGGACAATATGTACAGATGAGAACTGCCTGTTCTTAGGAAATGAGCTGCATCCAATGAGATGGCATTGACAGAGTGGACCTCTGCAACCCTTTGGGGGTAACCCTGCAAGCTACCATGTATCCACTGTTAGCCATTGGTAACCATCATCACACTGACATTGTGTGAGACACATCCTGCAGACCACTCTGTGAACCACATGTCATCACTGTTGCTACCTCTGATAATCTAACAATATACTTGGACATGCAGGGGTGCCACTTATGGTGACTACCCCAGCACTGATGGAAGCTGACACACATCATGTGGTGTCCATTGATTGTATACATGGACTGCCAGGTGACTATTCCTCTGCACATCCCATTTTGTGCTGCGCACCCTGACATAAGACATTGTTCTCTCATGCACCCAAACAATTGTTATGCTTCCATGTTCATCACTGGGGTTCATCAACACAATACCTGCATATGTTGGGTCTGCATCATGTATACCAATAGTGCACTGTGTGAGACAGCCATCAGTGTGTCATTGGCTGTGATATATGAGGCACATCCATATATGGTGTGTCATTTTGCCATCACGAACAAATCTGTGGCTAATGGCCTGCTAATGTAGGGCTGTGACATGGCAGCCCACAGGATGGCTGACTATGAGATGGGGCTATCCTCTACAGATGCATGATGTGCATCCCTTCCTCACCTCCATGCATTTCCCATGTGGCCATTGGTATATGTGGTCTCACAGAGATGAAACCTTGTGGCATCAATACACACTGTTCTGACCCCTCCCTCTGGATATCTCAACTGACAACATGACTTACCACCAGCACATAGGTATGTGTCCATCTCACACCACAACTCATCCTATATCAAATGTTGGTTCTAAGTGTCACAGGCCCTGTGGGACATACATGCACAGTGCCTTACAAGTTCCATTTCCATTGTGGTTGTCACATCGGATGAGTGGACCTTGACTTGTGGGATCCAACACATAGCTCTTTGTCATCAGCACTGGCACCTGTACTGTAATCTCACATCTTCACTCATGGGCATGGGAGGACATACGTGGGGATAGGAGGGGAGCAGTGCCGCAAGTGCTGGCTGCCCATCACACAGTTGGTTGAGGTCTGGTCCAGCTGCATTCCACTGGCACCACACCCATGGAACTAACAATGCCACAGCACAGATGGGCCAGCCAGCATGGAGGAGAGGCTAGGTCATCCTTTGGTACAGTGGGCAGCTATGAGGTGTTGATTCCTGTGCATCCAAACCACTTGTACAGGCCCAGTTACAGTGATGGCTGACAAACATTACATCCATGTCTGCAAACCCCTCTGAATAACCCATTCTGCAGCCACATTGTTGATCAGGACAATGTTTACCACTACTCTGCATCTATCATTCCAACAATATCCAGATGGTGTCGTTGTGTTGGTGGGTGTCTTGTTAGTCACTATCTGGATAATACTGTTTTAGGTTTCGCACATTAGGTGTGTCAGTATGTTCTGTGCCTGGGACGTTGCAGATTATCTGAAAAGGTTCTTGCCACTATGTCTCACTAGAAGACTTGAACAGTCATGATTGTGGCCTCCTATGGATTAGGAATTTGGTACTGGTTGAACTGACAGCATTCATGGCATCACTTTGAGATGAAACTGCAGCTGCTGGGTAGAATACCAAGGAACAGGATATTCACCATCGCTATCTACCCTTCACATTCCCACAATCTATACCAGTACACTGTCTACAGATCAGGCTCCAGCGTTTGGTCTGTGGAACCAGCTCAGGGTACAATCTGAGATATCAGCAATCATCTCAAAGGTCTTTCCAGCCTATCCCATGACAGAGGATTTGTGGGTACAGGGGGCATACATGGTTCTGAAAGCATAGGTTGACATACCTAATGGCTAGATAATTGTTGTGGTCAATGACAGAAACACCTATCAGAGACACATCCTGCATAGTGTGAGTGCATGGAGATGTTCACTGCACAACACAACCCATTGCCCTCACCTCAGAGATTCTCAGGTTGTGGCTATGCCTTCAGGCAACTATCTGCAGATGTCTGTGGAATGGCACAGTGGTCACTTCTGGGGGCCTCTTTCACCTATCTGTCCATACAGCCCTGGTGGACCAGGCTTCTGTGACATCTAGAGTACCAATACCATCCTTGCTGCACATGTTTGGGACTTCCAGATTCTGTGTTAGTTCGGGCCAGATCGGTATTGTAGATTCAGTGCCCATGGTCTCACCTTATGGAATCTGTCCTTCCTGGTTCCTCCTCATGGCTGCCTGCTAGATGCCTAGTTTATGATATCATCTGAGAGGGTGGAATGTCCTGCTGTTCCATTCCACACCACCTTGGCATATCTGGTGGAGTTATGACTGTTGGGTGGGGATATTCACTGTTTGGTTTCTGGGGTTTCCTCAGAATGCTAGCCAATGATGTGCTCTGAGTTCTTCAGAGTACCCAGTCCATACTCTCAACAGCTGTCCTGACGTGGACAAGGAACCCATAATTGAACCCTTCTCTACTGGGCACATTAGACATCAATGTTTGACTGGCTAGGCTCCAGAATTCTTACATGGCTGTAGGAGACCATTTATTACAGAACACCACCACTTCCTAACATCAACTATTGGGTGTGAGGTCACCTTAGACAACAATTGGTGCAGGACGTGAGCCTCAATCAGATCAACATACACCGAGGAATCATCACGTTGTGTGTTGTGCTAGCAACATCTTATAGCCTCAATCCTCCCTTGGCCTCATTATACCCCTCTGCACCATGCATTTGACTATGTTGGTGCTTGAGGGGCACCCTCTCCTTTTCTAGCATGTAGACAGCGTACTTCATATGGAGCCATTGGTCTGACAGCAGTACTCACGTATCACTACCCAGGGTACAGTGGAGGTTGGAGCTCTCATGATCATATATCTGGGGGTATTTCGGCCAGAGACCAAACTCAGTTCATATTCAGTGATGAGGAATTTTCTCTGCATTGTACTTAATTCTGCATGGACACACACATTGGTCAACGTACAACCCGTATTTCATGTTTGTCATAAGCATTTATTGACATTTCTCTATCAGACATCCAAGTATGATATAGAACTCAAGGAAAGACTATTACATCTTGCCCAGGCCCCACTAAACAAAACACTCAAGGCAGTTTCTCCAAATAGGTTCGTTTTGCGCATACTAAGACAGTCATGAACCTCACTTCTAAGCCAGGGTATGTGGAGTATGATCTCAGTCTCTCAAATTTACTGCTAATGCTTGGCATAGTACTTGCAATGTGCCAAAGAGAGCCTCCTGCTGGAATTCATAAGATGTAACATGTATGGGTAGTTTGTCAAGATGTGCTTGGAAATTCTTTATCAAGCCTGTGGCTCCCATTACAATGGGAAATATTTCTGTATCTTCCTGCCACATTTTCTTGGCCTCTGACTGCATTTCTTGGTAGTTCAGGCTCTTCTGCCTCTCCATTCAATTCACAGAATAATCACATGGTTCCAACACTTCTATTATCAATGCCATTCTGGTATTCTTCTCCTTTACCACAATGTCAGGTTTCCCGGCATCCAGTTTCTTATCCATTAGAATGGGAATGTCCCAGGTGATCATAACCTCTTCATTCTCTGTTATTCTCTGGGGGCCATGATACCAGTGCTTTTCAGGGACAGTGATGTTGTAATGTTTACAGAGTTTTCAGTGGAGGAGTATAGAAATTTTCCACCATCAGAACTTCACAGCCTGCTAGAATACCACAACATCATATAGGCAGGCCATAATGTGGGAGGACATGGCACAGGATGGCTCTCCATTTTGCACAATAGAGATGTGACCTCTGTTTATAGGGAGAGGTGTGACTGTACTGTCACACAGATAGGATAGACATTTCTGCTTATGACCCTGTCTCACTGACCAGAACTCAAGGGACTGCAGGGTGTCCTAGAACACATCTCCTGCCTCTTTATAAAACACAGGAACATAGCAAGGATATCTGACCACTTGAACAGGCCCCATAGCAGGGATCCTGGGCAGGGGGGCCACATCTCCTTCCTCCAAAGTTGGTTGATCCAAGGGATCTCAGACTCCATTAAACCTACTGATACCAAGTACATTTCCTGCGGGTTCTGAACCTGCTACATAATCCTGTCTGCCTCCTAAGCAACCCTGCCATGAGAGGCCATGTGCTCAGTAAACACATCTAGTGATCTCACAAGGATTCCTGTCGGGATCCCACATACAGGACTGGACAGGGTTGGACAATGGACCCCAAGAAAGAAAGTCCTGGGACATATGGTATGCCTAGGTCATGGGCAAATGCTCCTCCTGGCCATTTGGTAACATAGGTCACATGTCTTTCCTTAGCATCTGCACATATGGCAGAACTGGTGACCTTAAACATTAGATCAACACATATGGTATCAACATCACATGTTCTCCTAATGTGCAATCTTACTGACCAGCAAAAGGTAGTCCCTAACCTGGGCCTTGTGTGCCTGATGAAGTGGTCCAACCCATTCAGTCAAGCAGAGAGATCTGCCATCATGCCCCCCCACCCACCAGTGGCTGTTAGCACAGTCCATTCACATGTTCATATGCACCTGTGGAGGTGGGGTTATGTAACATATGCAGATGTTATCCACCAACAAATACAGACACTGGGAATGACAAGGCACCACTGGAGGCAATCATGTGGTATGTGTGATGCAGACTCATGAAATACAAGAGACCCTCAGTACACATAGTAACATAGTAAATGGTCCATCCAGTCTGCCCAGCACTATGGTAAGAGTAGGTGCACCTGTCGCCCTGTGCAAGCCACCCCTCCCCATATCTTTGTTTAGGGGTTAACCCACCACTCCATGTAGGACATCCCTATTTGTTGAGAAGTTAGATGGTTCAGTTTATTTTGTTTTTATCCTGTTGCTGTAAAGGGATCTGCTGTGCTTGTCCCATGCTGTTTTGAATTCCGTCACCGTGTTTGCCCCCACCACTTCCATCAGGAGGGCATTCCAAGCATCCACCACCCTTTCAGTGAAAAAATATTTCCTGACATTGCCTTTCAATTTTCCACCTTGCAGCTTCATGTTATGCCCTCTAGTTTTACAGCTTTCCCGTCTTTGGAAGAGGTTTGTTTGTTCATCGTTTCTCTTTAAGTATTTAAAGGTCTGAATCATATCTCCCCTGTCCCTTCTCTCATCCAAAGTGTACATATTTAGGTCTTCAAGTCTCTTCTCATAAGGCTTCTGATGCAGGCTCCAAATCATTTTGGTCGCCTTCCTCTGAACAGTTTCCAGTCTTTTTACATCTTTTGCAAGATATTGTCTCCAAAACTGAACACAGTATTCCAAGTGAGGCCTCATCAGTGACCTGTACAGTGGCATAAGTACCTCTTCCTTTCTGCTGGTAATCCCTCTTTGTATGCAGCCCAACATCCTCCTGGCTTTTGCCACCGCCTTGTCGCACTGTTTTGCTACCTTGAGATCATCAGAGATAATCACACCAAAGTCTTTCTCCTGAACCATGCACACCAACCTCTCGCCCCCTATCGCATACATTTCCCTTGGATTTCTGCTACCTAAGTGCATGACACTGCACTTTTTCGCATTAAATCGTAATTGCCAAGCATTAGACAATTCTTCCAGCTTTTGTAGATCTTTCCTCATGTTATCCACTCCCTCGGGGGAGTCCACTCTGTTGCAAATTTTTGTGTCATCTGCAAAAAAACAGACTTTTCCATTCAGTCCTTCAGCAATATCACTCACAAATACATTGAACAGTGCCGGGCCCAGGACCAAACCCTGGGGCACCCCGCTAATCACCTTCCTGTCATCCGAGTGAGCTCCATGTACCATCACCTTCTGTCGTCTGTCAGTCAACCAATTTCTAATCCAGTTTACCATCTTGGGACCCATCCCCAAGCTACTGAGTTTATTGACAAGCCTCCTATGAGGAACAGTATCAAAGGCTTTGCTGAAATCCAGGTAGATGACATCCATCGCATGCCCCTGATCTAGTTCCTTGGTCACCCAGTCAAAGAACTCAATCAGATTTGTTTAGCCAGACCATCCTTCAGTAAAACCATGTTGCCTTGGATCTTGCAACCTGTTGGTTTTGAGAAAGTTCACTATTCGCTCCTTCAGGAGCGCCTCCATTACTTTTCCCGCCACCAAGGTAAGGCTCACGGGCCTATAGTTTGACACTTCTTCCCTGTCACCACTTTTGTGTAGAGGTACGACATCAGCCATTCTCCAGTCCTGAGGAACCTCTCCTTTTTCCAAGGATCTGTTAAATACATCCTTTAACGGCCCTGCAAGAACCTCTCTGAGCTCTTTCAGTATCCTGGGATGTATCCCTTCCGGTCCCATGGCTTTATCCACTTTCAGTTTAGCAAGTTGTTCCAACACCTCATCTTCTGTGAATGGTGTTGTATCTACTTCATTCCCATTTTTATATTTGGAGTCACAGCTGGTCCATCTCCAGGATTTTCTTTAGTAAAAACAGAGCAGAAGTATTTGTTTAGCAATTTCGCTGGTGACCACTCTCACCACCGATAGAGAAACCCCCACTGTCACTTTGGATATCTCTATGTATTTGATCCCACTAGTCCACAAAATGTGGTATGTTTGTCATTGACCTACGATGATTTTACCCTAAGTAGGCCAATCGGAGGCATTTACTGCCGAGAAGCTGCACACAGACCAATACGAACTGCAACATGCCAATGCTACTTCACTTGCAAAGTTCTCACCTGCTAGCTAGTATGCACACTGACTATGCATATGGAAGATGATACATGTTATGGGCAATGTCACATCTGATTAGGCAGGTGCATGGATAGTTGACATAACACAGCCCCTCCCGTGGATGACCACATGTCCTGAAAATCAATATTCTCATCCATATTTTGTATTCTCCCCATCTATGTTGAGATGCACCCAAACAGTACCAACCAGCAAACTGACATTTGAATATCTACTGATAGACACCAGTCTCTGTACAGTCTCACAGCTGACATCTCCATATGTGATGCTGGGGAATCCACCTCCACTCATGAGTACTCTGACAATGGCTGAATGTTCAAGGAGTTCATGGTCACCAGTGACACAACCATGCTTAGCCCATGCTCTGGCCATAGTCAACTCGAGCCAAAAGGGGCACCATGTATTAAACACTTCAAGCAGGAGGACGATCGCCACTGGAAGAACTGACATTTATTGGTGTCAAGGTCTGCCCAACATGTGCTTCAGCCATCTAGCCTTCTTCAGAGGACTGTAACCCTATTCGAGGCAGCCAATTAAATGCTCTCAAAATTGTATACCTAAGTGATAAAACCACTCCAGCAGAACAGTCCTATCCTTCATATAGTGTGGACATACCTTTTCATGTCCTAACAGTTTTACATTGTACAAAACTGGTGTTTTCCACTGTTAGGTAAACGAATTTCCCCTGCACCCTTGCTATTGGCAGTATCCTCTTTACAGGTTCTCCTTCATTTTTGTGACTTCTTTTCACATGAATTGCTTACATATGTCCATGTACATGTTGAGTTGCACCCCCACCACTGCATATCTTTCTTTGAAACGGCATTATCAGATCCTTGTATTAGGATCTCGTATCACTCATCCACACATCCCCCTCTAGCAACCACCCATCTCATCCACATTTATCTGTAGGCCCCTGTTGAAGCACATACATGATGCTAGTGATGTCAATGACATGGCAGTGGCCCAGATATGTTATGCTTCCCCTGGGATTGACAGAAACCTTATGTCAGCATGCAGATACAGGTGGGGCCTTGTTCCTTACCACAGTATCCACATGACTGCATAGTGCAGCAGCTGTGCCAGGTCTTCTTCAGAAATCTGGGCCTCTGTAACATAATAGATACTACACATGAGCATGCTGGTGTGTCATGTAGAGGCACAATGTTTGGATATACCAGTCAATGTGGCTGTGGGGAGGCTGAGCTGTGCATGTGGTTGCAAGTCACCCTGCCTGCTAATTGCATATCTGACTGCAGCATGCATTGGATTCACCCACATTTGCCTTGGTACAGCATTGGGGTTGCCAGATTTGGACAGATATTAGCAGGTTATCTGTGACAGGATCTGCTTAACCACCCCTTGCACTGAATTGCCAGAGTCAACAGGTCCTGTAAGCAGGTGCAGGATTCCTATGTTGGTGAGTTCTAGCTGGGAGAATGTAACTCAGTCCAGCCTCTGAAGCCAGAGAATCCTGCTGCATTCATGGATCTGTGGTCTGGCTGGCAATGTATACTCTCAGCTAATGGAGACTGCACACTTCATTGGGATGCTATTAGATAGGGACTCACCTGGGCTACAGCACAAATAATGTGACAATGGTTGTCTGCTCACTCAGTTCATAGAGAGTGATTATGCAGGCACTGCTACCTTTCCACCATTCTCCTTCAGATGGACTGTAGAATGTTTTGCACTGAATGCAGGGAGACAAATGTGGGAACACAAACGACTCATTGAGCCATCTCAGAGCTATTGCTGGAATCAAACCTGTGACCTTTGGATCTGTAATGATTTGATTCAGTGCTGCACTTGGAAGAGCCATCTATGAGCATAGGCAACAAATACTCTGGCTGGAGGATAGGTCAGTGTTTGAGTAGTGGATTAGATGCTGTCTAGGGAGGATTACAATGGTTATTGGGTTGCAGAGTTAACCAGACCTGGTCTGACCCCACTGCATGCAGGGACCTGTGGTCTTGCTTGTTTGGTTGACCACAACTGAGTACTCAGAACTACATTTCCCTGCATGCAATGAGGTGAACCCAGGACTGGACCAGACAAATCTGGAGCCTGTTGCAAATGTACCCCAGGCCATAGTTAGCATGGATTCATCAAGCTAGTGGGTGTGGTTGGCCTCTGTGGGTTCTGTGGGCATTCAAGTGATAGGTGCTTTGTGACCTTGGCAGCCTAACAGACTTATTTCATAACAAATGTTGCTTCTTAGCCCCCCCCCCCCTCCTACATCACTATGTGCTCTATGAGCAGGGTGATGTGCATCTATACTCATAGATGGCTCTCTGATATGCTGCATTGGAGATCCCTGGTCAAAGGTTTGATTCTCAGAACATCTCTGAGGAGCTCTATTCTTTCCCTGTGTTTCCTGATTCATGCCCTGTCTTTCCTCCCACATTTGCTCCCCCGCAGTTAGTACAGGCATATTCCACTGTTCATCTGCCGGTGAATGTGTGAGGGAAGCAATGCCTACATATCATGCTGTGTGAACTCAATGGCTGACAACCCATTGTGGTTTCACTTGTGCTATGGCCCAGATGGATCCCTATTAACTTTGCAGACACATTGGCAGCCAGACCACAGTTCCCAGAATGCATCAGCTTTACGTGCACTACGGAAATATTTCTTTACGGAAAGAGTAGTGGATCCGTGGAATAGTCTCCCAGTGGAGGTGGTAGAGATGAGGACAGTAACTGAATTCAAAAAAGCATGGGACCAACACAGAGGATCTCTAAAGGTAAAAAGTGGACTGTTGTAGTTGTTATGGAAGGACAGACTAGATGGGCCTTGTGGTCTTTTTCTGTCATCATGTTTCTATGTTTCTGTTTCTATTGTCATAGCAGCATGTCAGTAAGGTGGATAACTCCTCGACTGCCTGCAGGTCATGTTTTTCATGGATATAGAATGATAGGGGGTGTGGTTGGGTTCCGCCGATGCCTTGAGTGTTCAACTGACAGCCTGACACACATTTATGGTAATCAACTGGTAGCTTCCATGCCACCCCTGACTCATAGACTCCTATACAAGGAGGGTGACATTGTATCCTCATCACAGATGTCCTTCCCACATGCAGTAGAGTTGGCAAGGTCAGACAATTGAGTCCATTACAAGCTATTTCTTTGTTTCCTGTGCCACCTATTTCCCCCTAGGAGGATCATTAGTTTGCTGCCATCTGTCTTCCCTTACTTGTCTCCTTGCATGCCGTGCCACAGATTCCACAGGCCATTCACAGGGGACTTTATGTGAGGCAGGACTGGCTACTAATCTGAGTCTGGGAATTGAGCAAGTTAACCCTTCTTGTAATATGTCTCAGATTTTAGCCCACTTGTGTGTTTTAGCGACTGGGGGCAAGTGATTTGTGCCTTCAGTCTGAGCTGGCTGTACACAATGAGGTGTGCATTGCGTGCCCACTCATGCAGTATGGTTCTGTTGTGGCATTCCCCTGCAAGTGCGTAACATGGTATTAAAGGACCTCAGTCCTGGACATGATTACCCTGGCCTTTCTGTGACTGGGGACAGGGTGACCAGCACTGATTGTATTGCCTTCTCAATTGGGTGTAGTTCAGTTACATTCACAGTTCCCAGAGGTGTCAGATGGCTCAACTGGCTGGGGTTGGAAAACTACATACTTGGAGCTCCAGTGGTCAGTGGTTCAGGCATAGGCCCAGACCTGTCTTTTCCACATACATTTATTGTGTGGCTCTACTTCCCATAACAGACTCCATTCTCATATTTGTGTTTTAGGTGCCTAGTACATTTACTGTGCGGTTCTCATTCCCATAAGAGCCCCATTTTGATATCAGCTTTTCAGGTGCACAGCCTGGCCTAGTACATTAACTGTGTGGCTCTATTTCCCATAACAGGCCCCATTAGGGAGGACAACTAGCTCCAGATTTTGAGGGCATCCTGATCCGTTCCTGGTTTTACCTTACTAGCTACATGGACTTATCTGGATTTTCTTGGAGAAATCAGCAATGTGAAACCAGGACTGGATCAGGGTGTCCCTAAAAGCTGGAGCCAATTGACCACCCTAGACTCCATTCTCATACTAGCTTTGTAGGTGCCCAGCCTAGCCTAGTACATTTACTGTGTGGCTCTATTTCCCATAACAGCCTCATTATGGTAGCCAACTAACTCCAGATGTTAGGGACACTCTGATCCATTCCTGGTTTGATCTTACTAGCTGCATGGACTTGCTATCTGAATTTCCTTGGAGATATCAGCAATGTGAAACCAGGACTGGATCAGGGTATCCGTAAAAGCTGGAGCCAGTTGGCCACCCTAGCCCCATTCACATTTTGGCTTTTCAGGTGTCCAGCCTGGTCTAGTACTTTTATTGTGTGACTCTATTTCCCATAACAGTCCCATTCTCATATTAGCACTTGAGGTGTCCAGCCTGGCTTAGTACATTTACTGTGTGGCTCTATTTCCTATAACAGACCCCATTAGGGTGGACAAGTGCCTCCAGATCTTGGGGACCATTCCTGGTTTTACCTTACTAGCTACATGGACTTGCTATCTGGATTTCCTTGGAGAGGTCAGCAATGTGAAACCAGGACTGGATCAGGGTGTCCCTAAAAGCTGGATCCAGTTGGCCACCCTAGATCCTATTCTCATATTAGCTTTTCAGGTGCCAAGCCTGGCATGTGTGCCCCACTGCTCGCAAATGTAAAATAATAGAGGTCACTCACCCAGTAGCCAGCCGTGTCCATAGTGCCCCTCCTTGAATTGTTGGAAGAGTGCTGAGTGATGCAGGATGTAGGAATTGTGGATTGACCCAGCAAACCTTGGCACCATATTCAGTATGCGCTTATTTGCATCGCATACCACCTGCACATTCAGAGAATGGTAGTGCTTCAAGTTAGGGAACACTGCTTCCCTGACTCTGGGTGGGATTAAGTGCCACATGTGTGCAATCAATGGCTCCAATCACATGTGGTAGGCCGCAATTCTCACAGTACTTGGTGGAAGCATCAAGATGGCCTGGACATTCCTCCAACTGCAGCCACAGATGTTTGGAAGCAGCCAGAGACAAAGAAATGTAGCATACTCAGGAGCTTTGTCAGTCCTAGTATGGCAAGTGACCGGGCTGTAAGAGGCTCGAGGTCAGATCATCATAAAGCTCTCTTATGGCCCCTGTGCTCAGCCTGTAGAGGGTGATCACCTGCTCCTCAGGGAGGCCGAGGAGGGTAGCCCTATCTCTGTAGATACGGGGCCTTCTGGGCTGGACTTCCCTCCTTGAAGGACACAGGGTCGGCTGCTCTCCAGGCCAGTGCCTCTGCACATTGGCCCCCACCACCTAAAGAGGGGCAGGGGGCAGAGGCTGGCCCAGGTGTTGTGGGGTTTCCTCACTGCCTCACATCTTTCATTGTCTAGTCATGAAGCTACTTGTGCCACTATGTAGTAGGCCATGATGTAGCAAGGCATGGGCCACAGGCCACAGTGATGTATAGGCTGGACTGTGGGTAGGCCCTGCTCCACACACCTGGCAGTCTTGTCGCTATTGCAAACGGCCATTAGCAGTGACCGGGCCCACGTAACATCATCTCTGAGCTGGCATTTTCGTTCAACGCAGCTGCTCCTCTAATGGCCTCTAATCGGAACCGGCATTAGTGTACTCCGCCGCCGAGCCCGCCTACTCTCTGCCTAGTCACCACCCATTCTCCACGTCTTTTGCCCTGTCGGGCACTGCCAGGTTAGCTCCCTTTGCGGCTGCATTATCGGCACTTTATGCCATGCAAACCGCTACCGGGCACCCATACCATACGCAGACGCCTTTAGTGGCATTTAGTAATCATACCCCTAAGTGTCTCTAAATAACAAGGAAGTGACACTTGCAGCTCACTGTCTCTTTTACTCACACAGAGGCAGCTCAGGAGTCCTGCTTTAGTAAGCTAATTTCCCTTTGCTCAGGTGCTTTCATAGCTTCCCACAGATGCTCTCTCTTCTGACTGTCTCTCTGGCTCTGACACACTTTCTTGGATAGTTGGAGTGTCACACACAGCTGGATCAGCTTTACAGCTAGCTCTTTCAATGACTCAGGTCTCCCTCATTGGATCTGGTCTATCCCTCTCATTGGATCTGGGCACCTCTCTGCAGCTAGTTCTGTCACCTGGTATTGTGTCCCACAGCTGAGCTCAGGTCTCTCATACTGAATCTGTTCATATCTTTTCAGCTGGCTGTCTCACTGAATCTGGTCTGTGTCCTGTGAAGCCCTGGCCTCTGTCCGGGGGCACTGGACACTCACCATGGATGCTCTGGGTTTTTCTTCTTTTCCTTCTGTGAGTCTACTCTCACCCCTTCTAGGGAACTTTGCTTCTCCCTTCTGCACCTGCCGGGTGGGAATCTTATTCCCTGCCAGTGGTTTGCGAGGGAGCTCTTTGACTGTTGGATCTCTTTCTTCCTGTTGGGCCTGGCATCAGTGGGCCTCAGTTGCCAAGGCTTTCTTCCTTTGGCTGCTGCTGCTCTCCTGTTTGCTGCCACAACAGCTGTCTGCCTTCCTCTGCGGTGCCTCTTCAACTGCTGCAGCTCCTACAGCTGCAGAGGGCAATTTCTCTGCACTGCTTCTCAGTCCTTCAGCACCTGTGGCTCATTTCACCATGGCTACGGTTTGCAGCTGCCGTGGTTTTCCAACTCTCCTCCACCACCGAACAGACACCCAGCGCTGTCCAGTACCAACATTCCAAACTCAGCTGAGAAAGTGTTCTTCCACTCCAGCTTTGCAGAAATAGTCCCAGAGACTCTCCAAATTAAGATAAAGTCCCTAAATTAATAATAATTTCCATCACAACAGCCCTAATTATAGTTTTTAGCTATTTTCTGTACTGTATCTTTAAATCTACAGGCACTAATTATAGCTGTTACAAAACTCCGACATTAAACTTTCCCTTCCCGCCAGCAGCAGAGCTCATTAAAGGCTCCCCTCCTCAACTTACTCACCAACTGCCTTGTGCTTACATCCGGGCACTCTTTGGAATTAAAACATAAAATTTTATCATTAATATGGACTCTTTTGAGCCTTCCAATGTGAAATTATTCGTTTTTAATCAAAACTGAGGCTCCGGTGCTTCCCAGAGCCTTGGGAAGTCAATCCCTTTGTTTAATATAACAGCTGTGAATCACGGCAAAACCAGCTTCTAAAATAATTTTTATGGGCTTATCAGCCCTAGCCTGTCTTCCCAGGAGCCCCTTGATGCCTTTCGATGCTGCCTGAGGGTTCAACCCCACCAATTGGCATGGCCGAATAAAGGGCCTCTCTGGCTCCTTCAAGGCCAGTTCTGCCCTCAAAGGAATAGGCCTTACCCAGGCCTAAAGATTATTGCGGCCTGCCCCAGAGCCACGAGGATGGTCCTGGCTGCTCCCCAGATCTTCTCTGGGCCACTCTGGCCTAAACTCATCGCTGCTGCCCCAGACAGCCAGCAGCACCAAAGCACCCTGGCTCCTCTAGGCTGCCTCCCGACTGCATACTCCTCCCGGCTCTATTCTGGGCCAACTTGACTCAATTTCCTCCAGTCCTACCCTCCCCAACATCACTGCGGACCACCCGAGGCGCCACTACCACTACTCCCACAGTGGTTTGGCACCAGAGTTAGGGTTGCCAACTGGCCGGTTTTCAGCCGGCCTGGCCGGTTTTTCCACGGCCAGGCCGGCTGCCGGCGCAGAGGCAAAACCGGCCCTTTAAAAGCCGGTTTTTTTGCTCTGGCCGCAAAATCGGGAGCGGCCTAAAACCGGCTTTTCTCCGCTTCAGAGGGAGCCGGGGAAGCCCGCGCGAGGCCCCGGCTCCCTCTGAACAGCCACCAGCGTGAAGAGCCTTTACCTTCACGCGGGCGGCTGTTCCTGTGAAGCCGCGAATGCTGGGAAAGGTTAAAGGGCAACCTTTAACCTTTCCCAGCATTCGCGGCTTCACAGGAACAGCCGCCAGCGTGAAGGTAAAGGCTCTTCACGCTGGTGGCTGTTCAGAGGGAGCCGGGGCCTCGCGCGGGCTTCCCCGGCTCCCTCTGAAGCCGCAGACAGCCGCGATGCGGGTCCGGGGGGGGGGGCGAGGACTGCATGGGCTGTGATGGGGGGACCTGGACTGGAAAAGGGCTAAGGGGGGGGGACTGGAAAAAGGCTAAGGGGGGGGACTTGGACTGGAAAAGGGCTAAGGGGGGGGGGACTTGGACTGGAAAAGGGCTAAGGGGGGGGACTTGGACTGGAAATAGGCTGTGATGGGGGGGGGACCTGGACTGTAAAAGGGTTATGGGGGGGGACATGGACTGGAAATGGGTTGTGATGGGGGTGGAGGGGACCTGGACCAGAAAAGGGCTATGGGGGGGGGGAACTTGGACTGGAAATAGGCTGTGATGGGGGGGGGACCTGGACTGTAAAAGGGTTATGGGGGGGGGGACATGGACTGGAAATGGGTTGTGAAGGGGGTGGAGGGGACCTGGACTGGAAAAGGGCTATGGGGGAGGGGGGAACTTGGACTGGACATGGGCTATGGTGGAGGAAGGGGGATCTTGGACTGGAAATAGGCTGTGATTAGGGGGGCTAGGACTGCAAATGGGCTGTGATGGTGCGGTGGGACTCGGACTGCAAATGGGCTGTGATGGTGCGGGGGGACTCGGACTGCAAATGGGATGTGATGGTGGGGGGGCCTAGGACTGGAAATAGGCTGTGATGGGGGACTTGGACTGGAAATGGGCTGTGATTGGGGGGGGGGGAGCTAGGACTGGAAATGGCCTGTGATGTGAGGGCTAGCACTGGAAATGGGCTGATGAAGAGCTGGAATAGGACTGGAAATGGGCTGATGTGGGGCATGGGAGAATGGGACTAGAAGGGAGTGGATGCTGGGTGGGTCTAGAACTATAAGGGAACTGATTTGGGGGAGGACTAGAATGGATGGGGAATGAGAATAGAGAGGGGGAAAAAAATATTTTGTGTGGAAGAAAAGTCTATGATGGGCCGGTATTGGGAGAGTAAGAGGGGCTTGAGAATGGAAGGGTGAAATTTAAACGGATGATAAAGGAATAAGGAAAGAATTGGGGGAAAGAGCAAAAGGGAAACAATCAGTATGTTAAAGCAGAAATAGAGAGAGAATGGAAAACATCTGAAAGAGAAGAAAGGACAAATGGATAGCTCGCAGAAGACACGAAGAAACCAGAAGAAAGTGACTGGAGCAATTGCAACTGAAAAATAAAACGCCCAAACAGAAGGTAGAAAAATACTTTTTATTTTGAATTTATTAACTGGAATATGTCTGGTCTGGGAAGTGTGTATTGCTAACATCTTTGCGTTTTTGTTTAGTGCAAGAGGAAATTACTTTATAGTTTTATTTCTCCAGTGTTGTACATTTCATGTTTGGATTTTGGGGTTCCCAGTTTAATTATTATCTGACCAAGGAAGTTAGCCTACACGTATCCTCGGTAATTTTTGTGGGTGGGGCTGGGGGCGGGGCAGGGGTGGGACTAGGGGCGGAGAATGGGTGGAGCATGGCGAGCCACAGGTGTCGGGTTTTTCTCGGTGAAAAAGTTGGCAACCCTAAGTATTAGGATTGTAATGAAAAGGAATTGCTTTCTTTGAGAAAAGAGTTGGAAAGTGCTTTCTTTGGGAAAAGAGTTGGAAAGTGCTTGGTAGTTTGTTTAATGCTAAAGATTTAAAGCTGCAGAGGAGTTTTGAGGTGTTTAAGTTTCTGTGAGGGTGCTGTGAGAGAAGCTGTTTAAGCTAATACAATTTCAGACTGAAGTGCCTGAAGAGCAAGTCTGATAAAGGAAAAATAAAAAGAAATCCTGTTCTGGGGAAAAAACTGGGAAAGAGAGAGAGAGACTGTGATTGGTGAGAGGTTCTGTTCAGAACCTCTGGCGAAAATCTGTTTCTCTTTTAGGTAGAATTTCCTGCCGCATTTGTTTAAAAAAAAAAAAACAGAAGTTACTGCAGGATCTGAGGGGGTCTGAGAGCTGTTGGTTTCTTAAAGGTTCTCAGTTGTGCTGCTGTATGAAAGCCTGAAAGGAGGAATAATTTCAGAAATTCCTAAAAAGATTGGGATTTTTCAGCAGTGAATTGAAAGTGTGGCTGACTTTTAAAGAAACGTGTTACTGTCAGTGTCAGGGTAGGTTTGTTCTGTTTGCTGTAGAATCTTGGCACTGTGACAGTTTTCCCTAAGAGTTTCTGTAAATACTAACATAAAACTGGATTCAAGATTTTAAACTGACATTTCTGCTTCACAGCTATTTTAAAAGCTGAAAACATTGAAAGCCAAAAGCTCAAAGTTTCGCTGTGTGGGAGAGCTTTTACTATGTGTTTGTGTGGGTTGTGTATTGTACTGGCCAGCAGGGCCGGCCCATCCACTTGGCAAACTAGACAGTTGCCTAGAGTAGCCAGCCCCAGTGGACAGCATCGCCCCCCCCCCTCCTCCCAGTGAAGCACCAGTTCATTGTTGCCCAGTCCATCATGCCCCCCCTAATGTTCCTGCCTCTCCAACAGGAAGTTGCATCGGAGGAGGGCAGGAGTGGCAGGCCATGAGCACGCTAGTGTGAGCACTTTAAAGCCCAATGCAGCAGAGGCATCCCCATGCTGGGCCCCCTCCCCCAGGTAAGAAGATGGATGCCAGGAGAGGGGGCAGCATGGCGGGTCAGGAGGAGGGGGGCAGCATAGTGGGCCGGGTGCCACTGCAATCTTCGGGTGACGGCGGCAAGAACGGTCTGCCTAGGGCGGCAGAAACCCTTGGGCCGGCCCTGCTAGCCAGGCTATGAATGTTACTACTACTACGACTAAGCATTTATAAAGCGCTACCAGGCACACGCAGCGCCGTACAATGAAAACACAAAAAGACAGTCCCTGCTGTGGTGTGCAGGTATGCTTGAACGGAAGGGAAATTAGTTAGGGATAATTAATTATCCTTTCTTTTAAGTTAGATCAGGGCAGTTCCCAAGAAGTAAAAATTCTCAGTCTGAACTTTTGATTTGAGAGACTGAGAGGATCAGCCTCAACAAATAGATAGTTTTGCTTTTATGAGTTTTTAAGGTCAGGCAGTAGAACAACTCTGGACTTGAGGAGATCCTGAGACAAAGCCTGAAGTAAAGGTCCTGAAGCGCTGGACATCTGGACTAAAGGTTTCCCCCTTTGCAAGAGAGTGCTGGGAAGAGGTATTTGGTGTACCAGTCACACATTTAGGAGACTATTTGAGCTCAAGTAAATAAATAAACAAAAAGACCACGGAGTTTAAACAAAAGGAACTTACCTGTTAAAGTTTGGAGAATCTTTAATACCTGCAAAAGAAAAGTAAAAAGAATAATTTTAAACTAAATATCTGAAAAAGGTTTAAGGTTTACTTGAAGAATATTCATACTTTCCTAAGCGCTACCTTTTTGTTTGTAACCTGTAATAGAAGAACAGGATTTTAAGAAAAGAAATTGTGATCCAAGGGTTTACATGACAGCGTTCTGTGATATGCTAGTAAGTATTGATTACTTATCTGAAGGTATGCAGTCCATGAAGTTATTATAGAACATTGCTTTAAAACAAAGAACATCTGTTGTAACTACAAATTGTAATTCTCCTCTTTAGTGTGCAATAATGTTTGAATACCTTTATTTATTCAATTATTTGAACTAGTTTTACCAAATTCTGAGCGCACTCAGTTTTAAAGAAATATTTAACTAATTTATCATAACTATTTAATAAATGTAAAGAAAAATTCAAAATATTGATTTCTGGAATTTTTATTTCATTCTCAGAATTCACTGCTATATTGCAAATCTTATCTGCAACATCACATTGGCATTAATTAATCATCAACATTTAGATATTATTTTCCTCTTCTCCTTCTCTACTTATTTGGAAGAGAGAATAAGACATGGTTAGTGATTTCTTGTAAGCCTTCACCTGAGTGAGCGTCTGATTCCGGGGTACCCACTTGGCCTTTTTGACTATGAAGCAACATCTTCAGCATAACTGTAGAATCGATGCGCTCCTCAGGGGGCGGGGCCACATTATGCAAGCACTTAGGGGACACAAGAGGGGCAAAGGCTCGTGCTTCAGAAGCAGGATCCCCAATTGAATAACCAGCTAAGGGAGAAATGAGAAAACAGTAAAAGATGGAAAAAGTCAGACAATAATTACTCATTTCATGCTGAGAGACTTGCAAGGTCTAGGGAAAGGGCAAACACCACAGATTTTCTGTTCAGCCGTTTGGTTTCTTACTACCTACCATTGTTTAAGAGAAAGTTACCAAGCCTTCGCCTAGGGATGGAGAAAAGCAATTCTGAAGAAAGATTGTATCATGTTAGAAAAATGTTGTAAAGATCAAGCAAAACACACCCTGTATTTAAAACAACCTTTATGACAGATGTCTTTACTAGCAAGAGATACCTTACACTGTAAAGAATAATGCTAGCTTTAAGCCATGCTATTAAGCCATTCTACTTTGTTTGCTTAACTACTGAGCTCTTAAGGCGCCAATAAAGTCTTCCTTTCCCAAATACAAATATGCCTTGTTTGAGAAGCTGAATGTATATCGGAGGCATAGTAACATTATAAATGAATAGATTGTAAACCCTTATTGAGCAAGGATGGTCTCTTACATGTATATCTACAGTGCTGCGTATGCCATGTAGCGTTAAATAAATGATAAGACATAGTAGCAGATAAAGACCAGCATGATGGATAGCTCATGCTGGCCTTTATCTGTTCACTACAGTTGTTAGAGTTCTAATGTTGTTCAGTGCAGATTACCCTCTGTATTTTTTAGGGTTGTAATTGCTGCTCCATGCAGATTACCCTCCCCCCCCCCAAGCTTTTTTGAAGTATAAAAGTCATTTCTGTTTCAATATAGAGATCCTCTGTGATTTTTCTCATGCCTTCTGGCCCTCCACTGAGAGAGTATTCCAAGCATCCATCACCCTTTTTATGAAAAAAATATTTCCTGATTGTTGCTTTTAAATTTACCTCCTTGCAGCTTCATGTCATACCCTCTGGTCTATAGTTTCCCATCTTTGAAAAGATTTGTTTGTTAATACCTTTCAAGTATGTAAACATCTTTATCATATCTTCCTTTTCACCCCTTTCCTATGAGTTACATATTTTATTTGGGCATTTTTTATACCGCTTTATCAATTAATCAAAGCGGTTTACAGAGAACAGAAACACTCTGGGGTCTATTTGCCCCTCTTGCCATCCCCGACCAAAGCCTCCCCGTACAAACAAGGAGTATGTATGGGGAAGCTTAGATGGGGGCGGGAGAGGGCGTTGCAGAGGCAGAGTGAGGGCGGGCAGTGGGCAGTCCGCGGCCCCGGACATACAGGGCCGATTCTGAAGTCGGCCCTGTACATCCAGGGCCAGAAAACTGGACAAGGGACTTATTCCACCTTGGAAGTGGAATAAGTCCCCCTGGACATCAGGGTACGGCAGGCCTGGGCAGCAGAAGTGGAGCAAGGAGGTGCAGGTGGTTCCCCGCAGTCTGACCCTGGTCATGGGAGGTCAGATCGGGGGTTGGACTGCGGGGAAAGGAACAAGTGGCTGGAGGCTGGGGATCATGGCTCCTGAATGGAGCCACAGTGCCATGGCAACGGGACACCATGGCACCGCGGCTCCATTCAGGAGCCTGACTGAGTTAGCCTGGCAGGGGACTGTACGTACAGGCTGATCAGAATCAGGTCCTAGCCTGCACGTACAGGCCCAGACCCAATTTCATTCACATAGGGCTTGTCTAGCCCCCACTCAATCAGAATCAGTCTGCCTCTGTGCGTCCCACTTCCGATCCAGCGCACAGGGGCCTGGGCAGCCAACTTGGAATGTACCTCTCTACAAATAACATATATAACAAAATTAAAATAGGTAAGGAATTAAATTACAGTTCCTTATCGTTCCTCCAGTTTAGTCCTCCACCTCTGGGTTGTGCACCTCCTCCTGCAGCTTGGAGACTGGGCATGTCAAAGTTGTAACATCACTGGATATAGCCTGCTGGTATCTCCCATCAGCCCCCAGTGTGTCCATTCTCTATGCAGCAGGAGGACGTAGTGAGCCTAGCTTCTGGGCTCACTTGGGGGGAACAGATAAGGAGCATTTATTGTGACAAATCAAGATTATATGACCAAGATTTAAAGCTCTTAACTTCTGTATCATTTGTCGGGCTCTGGTGCCCTAAAGGCCACCAGATGGCAGCGATGCTCATGAATCACATATAGTATTCAGTGCCCCCATCCTTGGAGGGGTGGTGGTAAAATACAAAATCGTATTACTCATCAGGTTCACACAGGCAGCAGCCTCTAAGACCTCCATTTGCAAGGTTGTCGGTGTAGCCCACTGCTATTTCTCTGACTGCAGGAAGGCTGGGGGGGTGCCTGTGTGTTTCATAGCTCCACTTAGCATGCCCTTCCCAGGAAATTCTCATCTATTGCTAGAGCAGGATTTCATTTCATTTCTCTGGTTATGGTTAATGTACAGCGTTAAGGGGCTGTGTTCGAAGGCTTGGGTCCCACGGACTTCGGTGGGATTTCAAAAAGAAAAAGAAACTCTCTTTAGTGAGAGATAGCCTTGTTCATTTTTAGCTAACACTGTTGATTTATTCGGTGGCCTTTTGCGTCCTGAACCCCAAAGTCGGGACACTGTTTGCTTCCAGGGGTTCTACTCTCTATTTCGCTCTTCAGCTCCCTGGCAGACGCAGCAGGCTGGCAGGGGATGCGCAACGCATCCTGCAATGCTGAATCCCTCAGGATAAGAGGGGAAGGAAAGCTGGGTGCACTGGGGGCTGGTAGCTTCTTGCAAAGCTATAGGAGAAGTTCGGGTAATTTTAGCTGATCTGCTTTGATTTCATTGGAGTTGGCGGAAACTTGGTTTTTGGAGTCCTATACTTTAAAAAAAAAAGGGCATAGCTATGTTGATTTACAAGAATCTCCTTCCGCTATCCATAGAAGGTCCTATAAAGCGTTAAAGTCGGTTTATATGGCAGGGTAATATTTTGGCTTAGCTGCTGTGATATAGCGCTATGATCCGCTGTAAACATATTCAAGTCAAAAGGAATTATGGTGATAACTCTCTTGGACAGTTGTAACAGGTGCTTGGGTGAGCGCCATGGCCAGTCCACAGATGTGGAATGCTCTGCCATAAGCATTATGTCATGAGAGGGGTTTTATAGTTGTGTGGTTTCTTAATGGAAAATATTCCCGTTTAGTTTGGCTTTGCCCAAATTATAAGATTTTGTGGTAGATTTGTAATTTCTTCATTTTGGCTATATGTGGTTTAATTTTACATATGGAAAAGGCAGCTCAGCAGAGAGAGGTTGCAAAATAGAACTCTGGCCTTTGAAGCTATCTATGCTCCAATTCCATTTATCAGAGGTTCTCCAGTACGGAGAGTATCTGCTAGTGTTCAGCGAATGCCTTAATGGGGGCCAGAAGCACGCAGCCAGGCTAGTTCTCTAGCAGCAATAGCAGTAGCTCAGATTCTAGTAGGCATACATCATATGCTGGGCTTACAAGATGGCTTCCACGCTGATCGGCATCAGCCAAGATGGCTGCCGGTTTAGACTGTGAATGTGGAGGCAACCGGGATGAGGGACCTTGCGTTCTCTGGAAAATGCCCTGCATACACTGAATCATTTAAATTTGATCAGCTACTGGCAGGACACAATGCACTCTCGCATGCTTTTTTGCTTCAGTGGTCTAAAAGTGGAGTCTTTACCAGGTGGTATAATGGGAACTTGTCTGCAGTTTCTCGGCTTCTTCATTGCTGACTCAATTGCCACTGCGGAATGAGAAAGCTGTATTTCCTAACACCAGGTGCTAGTTGAACTTAAAATATAAAGTCCATCTTTGTGCAGTCAGACGGAATGGGGCGTTACTCTAGCAGGAAGGCCATGGATTAGTATGCCTGTGATTGGGAGTTCTTCTACTTCATATTGTTGGTACGGAAAGAGCTTCTCTTAACATATGCTGAAGGAATTTTTGGTTAAGAGATGTCTTTGTGAAAAAAAAAAAGTATTCAGCTGTCCTGAATTCGCCTGTTCTTGATTGACATTTTGAGGCTAAGCAGGGGCAGGCCTAGGTACTACGTGGGTGGGTGCACACCTTGCACTACCAGGGGGTGTGGACTCACTGTATGGAAGAGAGCCCTAGCAATCTTTAGTGCAAGATAGGAAAATAGATGGTTCACTGAAGCGATCGTTGGGGGCAATGCTCTGTCCTTACAAGCTCCCATTTGTGGAGCCTGGGGGGGCGAGAGCATGCTTCAGGTGGTCGCAGTGTTTATGGCAATCTACTCGCCTGGAACAGGAAAGGATCAGGGAGTTGAATTGACTAGAGCCTGATTTGCTTTATGTGGCAAATGTGCATTATTTTATTTTATTTATTTATTTACATTCTCTTATATACCATGCTATTCTGCATCAGTGTGGTTTACATTGAACAAACTGAAATTACATTGAACAGGGCATTATAACTTGGAAATAACTATTTTACAGGGAACATGGGCTATGGAGGGTTAAGCGGCTTGCCCAAGACCACAAGGAGCACCTGTGGGACTAGAAGCCCCAGTCCTTCCGGCCCAAGGTTGCTGTCCTCTAGTGGGATTTGAACCCCTGACCTTCTGGCCTGAAGTACCTTGCCCCAACCACTAGGCCACTCCTCCACTCATTATGGTTTAATTCAAGCGCTAGCTAATATTATTGGCTTCCTTGGGGTTCACCTGGAGGTCTCTCTGGTGGAGGAATGGGGCGGCTGATGGTTCGTCCAAGTCGAGGCTCAGTAAGCTCCCAGTTAAAAGTCTTTGTCTTGTCCTTTCCCCTTGGGCTCTCATAGGGCAAGTAGTTAGCATATCGAGGCTTTCGGGGAAATGTACTCTTGGTAGCGCCCGGTTGGATGAGATGGCCATACTAGGCTGATCTCATTCGCCTACTTGATGGGTAGCGGACGTTCTGCTGCGGCTAGGTCCGCGATGAATGTCTCAGGTGGATCGGTGCCCACCTACGGTTTGGCCTTTGAATGGGCGGGGCTGAAGAAGAAGTGTTATTCTGCGGCAGTCTTCACCACCTTGTTGAGAGCAAGGAGGCAGGTTATGTCTGGTACATAGGTCCGTGCTTAGCACCTTTTTGAAGGCTGCTGTTCACGGCGGCAAGTCCGGGCGACAAAGGTGTCTGTATCCTTGGTCTGAGTTCTCTGCAGGACAATGTCTGAAGGAACTAGCGGCCAGTTCCTTAGAGGGTCCAGCTGGCGACTGTTTTCCGCTGTAGAGGTTCTGTGGAGGGAATAGCGCTAGGTGTTCGGATCGATGTGTGGCGTTTCCTTAAGTTGGGACCTTACTGCGCTCCTCAAGGAAAATTTGGGTGCCGCCGTGGGATCCCGATTGGGCCTTAGAGGTGTTAACTAAAGAGCCCTTTGATTCTTTACTCCAGGCGTCGGTAAAGGATTTGCTGTTATAGACAGTGGCTTTGATAGCTCTTTGTTCGGCGCGACGAGTTTTGGAGTTTCAGGCGTTGTCATGTAATGAGCCATTTTCACCCTTTCTGGATAGAGGGTGGTGGTTGCGACCAGTCCTGTCGTCCTTCCAAAAGTGGTATCTGATTTTTCTCCTGAGCCTATTGGTTTCTCTTCCAGTTCTCGGTTTTTCTGGAAGGGGAGGTTTTTATTCGTAGCTTCCGCCGATAGGAAACATAAAATGCAGGGTGCGGCGTTCGTTTCTTTGTTTTTGTGTGTTGGTTGGAGGTTCCCGCGAAGGGGAAGCAGCAGCGAAGGCGGCCATTTCGCACTGGGTTAAGGCGGTGGTTGCCTTAGTATTCTGGTGGCGAGGTTGTACGATTCTGAGGGGCTTTCTGACTCTTGCTACCAGGGCGCAAGCAGCTTCATGGGTGGCTCACTGGGTCGTTCCACCAGGGGGGATTGGTAGAGCAGCTTCCAGGTCGTCTCTTCATTCCCTGAGTAACCACTACTGCCTAAATGTTCGGGCAGTAAAGGATGCCTGTTCCGGGTCGACGGTGTGGTGAGTTGGCTGGATAGGTCCCTCCCAATGATTACTGCTCTGTTACATCCCAGAGGTGGAGGACTAAACTGGAGGAATGATAAGGAAATAGAAATTGCACTTACCTGGTAATTGTCGTTCCTTGAGTGACGACAGTTTAGTCCTCATTCCCGCCCAGGGGTGTGATTTCTTCAGAGTTTATTTTCAGGCAGAGTGGAGCATCAATCTCAAGGAGTAGACAGATCCTTTCAGATTCTAGATCGCAGTGAGTATCCCTCTCTGTTGTTTCTTCCTTCTCTCTTATTTAAACGAGGGGATGGTATAGGAAACGTGGTATAGGAAACCAAACTATGGTTACACGATGCAAGGTTCCACATTAGGAACCACCACCCAGGAAAAAGATTTAGGCGTCATTGTGGATACCATGTTAAAACCCTCGGCCCAGTGTGCAGTGGCAGCCAAGAGAGCAAATAGAATGCTAGGTATGATAAGGAAAGGAATGGAAAATAAAACAAAAGATATTATAATGCCTCTATATCGTTCCATGGTGAGACCGCACCTTGAATATTGTGTGCAATTCTGGTCGCCGTATCTTAAAAAGAATATAGCAATTTTAGAAAAGGTTCAGAGAAGAGCCACCAAAATGGTAAAGGGGATGGAAGGATACTCCTATGAAGAAAGGCTAAAAAGGTTAGGGCTGTTTAACCTGGAAAAGAGACAACTGAGGGGAGATATGATAGAAGTCTATAAATTAATGAACGGAGTGGAACGGGTAAATGTAGATTGATTGTTTACATTATCAGAATATAGAAAGACTAGGGGATATGCAATGAAGCTACAGGGTAAACTATTTAAGACTAATAAAAGAAAATATTTTTTCACTCAACGTGTAATCAAACTCTGGAATTTGTTACCGGAGGATGTAGTAAAGGCTGTTAGTGTAGCTGGGTTTAAAAAAGGTTTGGACAAGTTCCTGGAGGAAAGGTCCATAAACCATTATTAAGAAGTGACCGAAGATATCAATGCTTGACCCAGTACAAACATTGTGGAACTTGTGTCTCTTGGGGAAACTGCTAGGTACATATGACCTAGATTGGCCACTGTTGGAAACAGAATACTGGGCTTGATGGACCTTGGTCTGACCCAGTATGGCATATCTTATGTTCTTATGTGTTTGCATAGGGGGACGTGAATGTAAAGTTAAAAAAAAGAAAATATAAGACTGATAAGGTTAAAAAGGTTCCTCAGGTTGAGGACTGGAGAGTTATTTAAAGTTATGGTATAGTTACTTATTTGTTGTTCCTTTGAGTATGCTTTGTCAATAGTACACTGGGGGCTGATGGGAGATACCAGCAGGCTATATCCAGTGATGTCACGACTTTGACATGCCCAGTCTCCAAGCTGCAGGAGGAGGTGCACAACCCAGAGGTGGAGGACTAAACTGTCGTCACTCAAGGAATGACAATTACCAGGTAAGTGTAATTTCTATGTAACCATCTTAACTAAAAGAAAACATGATCAAAAATGGAAACTTATTTACATGAGCAGCATTAAATGCAATTAAAGTTATATATGTATCAGGGCAATAGTGATATTCTGGATACATGGGCAATTACCAGAAGAACTTAAAAGGGACTTGTGTTTCAGATTATGTTGGGTAGATATTTGTTTCGTCTATCTTAATTACAAACTTTTCTGTAAATAGATATGTCTTGATTTGCTTTCGGAAGGTGTTGAATCATCTTTATCTTGTATATTGTTCAAGTTGTTTTGTTGATATTTTTGGATAGGCTCAGATTTTGATCTAGGGTTATTCCTAGGTATCTCACCTCTTTTTTTAATCCTAGAGATGCTTCTTTGACTTTTGTTTTGGATGGTGAAATGAAGTCCTTTGTCTTAGTAACAAAAGTACTTCTGGTTTTTTTTTAAGTTTATCCTCAGGTTGTATGAAGTGAGCCATTGTGAGGCTTCAAGTAATTTGCTGAAGTTTGTGTTTTGATGTAAACAATAATGCTGAGACGGCTGATCTTTGTGGTATTCCTTGCTGTTGACGGTACAAATTTCATGTTTGACCAATTTTTACCTGTTGAGTGCAGTCAGATAGGTAAACTTTAAACCATAGAAGGGTAGAACCATCAATTCCAATTTATTGGAGCCTTGCTAGTAGCATAGTGTGATTAATGGAGTCAAATGCAGACGCTATATCCAAGAATATTAGTATGAAGGCTTGCTTGGATCTTTCTATTCCTTTTATGAGTCTGTCAGCTAGGGATATGAAGAGTGTTTCTACACCATGGTATAGTCTAAAACTGTGTTGATATGGATCATGTGGTGCATGCTTATCTATGTGGTCCTGTAGTTGGTTTTGGACAGTCTTTTCAATTATTTTTGTTATAAATGGAAGGCTTGATATTGGTCTGTATGAGTTAGGGCATGTTTTATCAAGTGAATTATGTTTTAAGATAGATCAAATGGTTGCTTTTTTTAGGGCTTTGGGCATGTGATCTTGAGATAAAGAAAGGTTAACTATTTTGAGTATGGTGGGCGTCATTTCTATTCACGTTATATTTACTCAGCTTACTGGGCATGAGTCCAGAAATGATGTTGTTGTATTGATGGAAGTAATGATTTGTTCCAGATGCTCTATATTTATTTGTGTAAATGATCGTCATGCTGTAATGTCAGCTGTGTGGTTGAGTATGGCCGGTGTTGAGGCAGAGATTGTCAGGTTTAGCTTGTTCATGTAATGGTTGGCTAGCACATGTGGGATGATGCTGATATTGTTTCCTACTGTGTTGGGAACTCGAACTAATAATTTTACAATTTTGAAAAGTTCCCTGGGGCGATTCAGGGATTTCATAATTATCTTTGTATGATGATCTCTCTTATTGATGCTGTCTCAGTAAGCTTGGTGTGTGTCCATGTACAGCTTCCTGTCATCTGGTAGTTTAGGAATTCTCCATATGTGTTCTAATTTTCTTAAGCGTCTTTTTATGTTCCTTAACACTTGAGTGTACCACATCTTAGATCGGTTATGCCTTTTGATAGATTTTGTGTTGTGAGCAGATGCAGTTCTACTTTTGACTAAATTCCAGCTGTCTAGAATAGCGCCTATGTCATTTAAATCTGATTCAAGTTGAGGTAGAGTTTCATTTAAAAGTAACTCTTTGTTAAATTGCTTGAAGCGGTATTCTGTATTTACTTTATATTTCTCTTTGTCTATGGAAAGATGATGTGTTATGGTAAAATTGATTAGGTAATAGTCTGGCCAAGGAACAAGTTGTGTTTGGATAGAGGGTTGCGTAGAGTTATTGAGAATGTTGTTAGGTAAGAATATTAGATCAAGCATGTTTCCTTTATTGTGAGTTAAAGTATTGACAATTTGTTGAAAGTCCATATCATTCATTGCATTAAGGAAAGAATAAACATGACTATTGTGCATGGATGCCAAGTTGAAATCTCCTAGAAGCCAAACATCTAAGAATTAGATGTTTGTTAATTGGCTTGTCTGAGCAGACTGATTCTAGGATTGTTAGGTTATTAGGGTCAGATGCTGGTGATCTATATACTAGGCCAAAAGTAAATTGTTTGTTTTGCACCATTAAAATATCCAGACCTTCCATGCTTACAGCTGATGTGAATGAGGCTTTTAGTTCATCTTTCATTATGAAGAGAACGCCTCCTACTCGCCTGCTCTCTCTTGGGCAATGAAATATGTTGAAGTTTGGTAATTTAAGTTGGTTGAGCAGCACCATATCTATGTCTGAGAGCCAGGATTCAGTGATAAACATGATGTCTAGTTTTCTGCTGTTGATGTAGTCTACTATAATTGGGATCTTATTCCTCACTGATCGTGCATTAATCATACAGCATTTTAATTTAATTAATGTCAAGTTATCAATTATATTATGGCATGGAGCAGTGGGTTCACCCCTAAAACAAAGACATGGGGAGGGTTTAGCCTAAAACAAAGACATGGGGAGGGGTGGCCTGCATGGAGCGGCAGGTGCACCTACTCTTGCCATCTTACTGAGCAGATTAGATGGACCATACTGGTCTTTATCTGCCATCATTTATTATGTTACTATGTAGGCTGAATGTACGGTATGAAGCCTATCACTACTATTTTTGTTTCTGCCAATTGTTTTATAAATTATTGTATTTGGTATGATGTGGTAGTGGTTGTGTATAGTGATATTTTGAAATTGAGGAGTGAGTGAATATGTGATGCCAGTAGAAGTATTATGACAATACAGTAGATAGGCAAGTGTCGTTTAAACTCCATTTTATGTCTTTTGCTTCAGGTATGTTGAAGTAATTTCCTAATTTAAGGGGAAATTTTGGAGCATTCTCCTTACCATTGTTGGTAGCAGAGACTTGGGGCAGACTAAGACAGTGTTCGGATACCGCTAAGATCCACGCCCAAGAGCTCTGCCCTACATAGACGCAGGTCTTCAAATCTCTTTTCATATATCTTCTTTCACAGACTCTACGCCATTTTAGTTGCTTTCCTCTGAACTGCTTCAAGTCTTTTTAAATCCTTAGCGAGATATGGCCTCCAAAACTAAACATAATGTTCCAAGTGAGGCCTCACCAACAACCTGTATTATCTCCTCCTTTCTGCTGGTTATGCCCCTCTCTAGACAGCCTAGCATCTTTCTGGGCTTGGCCACCACCTTGTCACATTGTTTCACCACCTTGAGATCCCTCTCCTGGTCCATGCACATCAGTCTCTTGCTCCCTATCACATATAGTTCCTCTGAAGTTCTATACCCCAAATACTTCGCTCTGGACTTCTTTGCATTACATTTTAACTGCAAAGCATGAGTCGATTCTTCCAGTTTTTGTAGATTACTTCCCATGTTGTCTACTCCTTCTGGGTATCTACTCTGTTGCAAATCTTCGTATTATCTGAGAAAAGGCTATCTTTACCTTCTAATCATTCAACAATATCACTAACAAGGATATTGAACAGAACTGGCCCCTTGACTAATCCCTGAGGCAGAAGTTAGTTTGAATAAAACGAGACACCCTTAAATGCTGGTTGTAACGTGAGAAGTCAGACCTTAGAATCTATTAAGAGGAACTAGGTAAAAAAACATATCCGCCGAATGCCATCTTAAATGAAATTCTCCAAACCTGCAGCTTTCAGCACCTTTTAAGTTGACTAGCCCACCAGGGTTTGGGGAAGCTTAGCATCCCCAAGCCTCTTTTATCAGGCACCTATGCAAGCAATATATATTAAACATGTATATACATTTCTAACAACCTGTGTCACTAACACTTATTAAGCAAAAATCTCAACACACGCACACATACCCATAAACTGATATTCTAGCAGCGAGCATAATTTAAACAGGCCTTAAAGAAGTGATCTGGTTAATTTAAATGCAACCCTTTTGCGGCTGCACATCTCAAAAATTTTAGAGCTCATCTCACAGACAGCAGGTAGTGGTGTACAATTAAGTGCATCTGCTGCTTTCTACTGCTAGATGGAGTTGAGGTTTGTTACCATCAACCGCACTGAGTGGAAGAGCCAGGCATGGCTGTGGCCTCTAGAAGAGACAGAGAGTGAGAAAGGGCTTAGATTGCACGGAGGAAGAAGAGAGAAAGATTGGAGTGGCCGGTGGGAGGGGGGAGTTCATTGTCTGAAGAGAGGTGGTGAGAAGGGGTTAGAGAGAAGGAAGGGGAAATGGATTTCAGGATGGGCCTATTTGTCCTTAATACGATGTGAGACTTTCTGTGCCTGGGATTAGTTACCTTGCCCATTTCAGCTTTTGTACATGCTTTATAGATTAGTAAAAATAAGGTTTAAAACAGTGATTCTCAACCCTTTCCTGGTGTACCACTAGTCAGTCTGGTATTCAGAATATCCACAATGAATCTGCATGAGTTAGATTTGCATGCGCTGTTTCGTCTGCGTGCAGATATATCTCATGCATATTTCCTATGGATATCCTGAAAAACAGACTAACTAGGGGGTACATCAGGGTTGGGTTGAGAACCAGGGGTTAAACAATCACTTGGATGTTGGAGCTGAATTCCATATTGATATAAATTGGTTTATTTCTGTTATGCAAAGGTTTTGTGAAATAATAGTCATAGTTGTGACAGTGTTAAGAGAACATATGCATATGGCAAGGATTTTATCCCATTAAACGTTGTCCACTCTAGTCACATCCTTAGAGGTGGCAGTCGCTCTATGCCTGCCCTGCCCTATCCCACCCCAACCTGACATGCTCAATCTCTGCTTCAGCCTCCCCAAACAAGTGAATCACGGACTGCCTGGGTTGCTTGTCAAGAGATTTGATTGGGTAGAGGTGTTAACATCTTAGATTCTTCTTGATTGAGATTGCTACACTGTAACAAAACTTTTGGTGCACTGTTCTAGTGCTTGTCCACATATAGGAGGTAAGGGGCCAATATTCAAAGCCCTTAGCCAGTCAGCTGGCCAACGGGAAGCTAGCAAACTAAGGATGCTCACCACGATATTCAGTGGCACTATCTAATTAGTGTAGCTCTACAGATCACCCTGGCATTATCCGGTTAGTGGAGGAGCAGTCCCTGGATGGGGCAACGGCAGTGTTAACACTAACTGAACAATGGCAACTTCATCTGGTTTGTGGGATTTTCAGTCGTCAGCTATCTGGCCAACTTAGGCCGTTTGAAAAACTCTTCTAGGTTGGAAACCGGAAAGTGACGCCTAAAATCTCCATTAACCAGATAAGGTCACCATTTATCCAGTTAGCACTGCTAAGCCCAGATATTCAGCATCAGTTCCTATCTGAATATTGCCACTGAATATCCTGCCAATATTTAGGCACATGACTGACTGCCATGGTGTTTCAATATCGGCTGTTTTGAAAACTGGCCACTAATTTTATAAGGGTGGCACATATTTTGCACCTATTTTGTGAAATACACAAGTAAGATATGTGTGCCAAATCTATGTACAACCACTTACACCAACCCTAGACTTGGGGGTATGTTTACTGAACTGGGCTAATGGTTAACCTAGGCTATCTGCAACAAGGTCCCATCTTATTCGATGGGACCTAGTTGCAGATAGCCTGGGTTAACCATTAGCCAGGTTTAGTGAACATACCCCTTGGTGTAAATGCCCATGTCTAGATTTGTAAAAAATGAACATATTTTATGTATGTAAATTTAGGCTCTGCCTATGCCTGCTCAAGCTCCACCCATGCTTGCTCATTCTGAAAGCATGCACCATTGCCTTGACATGCATATTTACATAGTAACAATCCTTTAAACTATGTGTGTAACTGCCCATCCCCACATGACACAATGTGCGTTGATGACCCAACTTTATGTGGCTTGTTATAAAATTACCTCCATAGTCATTAGCTTCAGCTTTGAGCTCAGTACTTACAAGCTGGCAATTCATGAAAAAATATGCACAACTTTGGTGCTGATTTCAGGTTCAATATCCAATATTATAAGTGTAGGTGGGTGATGGAAGAATAGGGGAGTGGAGAGGGGGTAACCATAAGAGCGGGGTATATAGTAGAAAGTGTATATGCTGAGAGTGAATGATTGGTTAAAAAATATATATAATCTCAGCTAAGGTGCTGGAGTGATACAGTATTGCTTTGATATTATTCTTGAAAATTGTAATTCATCATTGATAATGATGTATCTTTCTATGGAATATTTGTAATTACCATAACAAATTGATGGTCTTGTTGAACTTGATGGGCTCGCTATTCAAAGCAATTAACACAGTTAGCAGACCTGCTAGCTGAGTTACATAGTAACATAATAAATGTTAACAGATAAAGACCAATGTGGTCCATCTAGTCTGCCTAATAAGGTGTCTAGAGTTGCAGAGCTGCACCTGCTGCCTGTGCAGGTTTCCCCTCTCTATTTATGAAGTTGTTTACGTTTGCTTTGATTCCACCCTCTTACTTTGTAGTGATCCTCTGTGTCTGTCCCACGTCTTTCTGAATTTCAGCACTGTTTTTGCTCCCACCACCTCCTTAGGGTGGTGGATGCCTGGAATACCCTCCCGTTCTGTGAAGAAGTATTTTCTAATGCTGCTTTTTAAGTTTACTTCCTTGCAGCTTCATTTCATGTCCTCTAGTTCTACATCTTCCCCGTCTTTAAGAAAGATTTGTTTGTTCATTAATACCCTTTATCATATCCCCTCTGTCTCTCCTCTCCTCTAGGGTATACATATTTGGGTCTTCAAGTCTAATATGCCTTCTGGCGCAGGCTCCATATCATCTGGTCACCTTCCTTTGAACCATTTCAAGTCTTGCAGCGATCGGGATATTCAGCAGCAGTAATGTGCTTACTGCCCTTGAATATGCACTAGTGCTGCCACCGAATGTCCTGACACTAGCTGGCTAGCATCAGGGAGTTCCAGGGGCGGAGCAGAGGCAGCATGTGGAGATAACGAGGCAGTGGCAATATTCAGCGGGTGGCCAATGGCCCCAGCATTGAATATCTGGGATTCAGGTTCAGCAGCGAGGGCTAGCCGTTTTTGTAGGGCTAGCCATCACTTCTGACTATCCCTCTCAATATATATGTACACTTTTATGTTCTGGCAGAACCCGAGACAATAAATATAATTTTTAAGAAAAGCTGACAATTCATGATGTCTTTCTTCTGAAACGGCTCTTGCCAAAGTCTCCGGTGACCTGTTCCTGGCCAAATCCAAGGGACTTTACTCAGTCCTCATCCTTCTTAACCTTTCTGCTGCTGTTGACCACCACCTTCTCCTAAATACCTTGTCCTTGCTTGGTTTTAAGGCCTCTGTGCTATCCTGGTTCTCGTCTTATGTCTCCCACCGCACTTTTAGTGTTTGTTCTTGTGGATCCTCCTCTACTGCTATCTAATTTCAGCTGGTGTACCCCAAGGGTCAATCTTGGGACCACTTCTTTTCTCTCTCTCTAGACACAGTCCCTTAGTGCACTCATCTCCTCCCATGGTTTTCAGTACCATCATTTACACTGATGACTCTTAGATCTACCTCTCTACACCTCAAATCTCTCTGGCAAGCTAGGCCCGGATCTCTGCCTGCCTATCTGACATTGCTGCCTAGATGTCTCACTGCCATTTGAAATTGAACATGGTCAAAACCGAGCTTCTTATCTTTCCCCTTAAACCCACCTCCCCCCTTCCTCCTTTCTCTTTCTCTGTGGATAATGCTCTACTCCTCCCTGTTTCCTCAGCTCGCAACCTTGGTGGTTGTCTTTGACTCCTCCCTCTCCTTCTCCACACCATCCAGCTGATAGCTGAAACCTGTCGTTTCTTTCTCTATAACATCAGCAAAATTTGTAATTTTCTTTCTGAACATACTACTAAGAAACTTATCCACTCTTTAGTCACCTCCCCTCTAGACTATTGCAACCTCCTCCTTGCTGGTCTCCCTCTGAATCATTTCTCTCCCTTTCAATCTGTTCAAAAATGTAGATGCACGGCTAACCTTCCGCCAGCCTCGAAAAGTTTATATAGCCCCTCTTCTCAAGTCGCTTCATTGGCTCCCTATCCGTTTCCATATCCAGTTCAAATCTCTCCTACTGACCTATAAGTGCACTCATTCTGCTGCTCCTCCTCACTACCTTTCCTCTCTTATCTCTCCCTACACCCCTCCTGGGGAACGCCACTCTTCTAGCAGATCACTTCTATCTGTGCCTTTCTCTTCTACTGCCAACTCCAGACTTTTATGAGTCCTTCTTGCTGGTATGTCAGGTTTTATCTCTGGCCCTTCTCAAATCCAAGCTGAAAACGTATCTCTTCGAAGCTGCTTTTGGATACTGATCTGCTTAGTCTCTTGCTCTCCAACTATGTGTTTCCTTATGAATATATCTAGGGGAATCATGTCCCAGGCTGTTGTGTTGCCTGTCTTGACTAGATTGTAAGCTCTGATGAGCAGGGACTGTCTTTTACATGAGTCTGTACAATGCTGTGTATGATACAAATGATCAGCAGTAGTAATGGTAGTAGTAGTATGTAGGACATAAGAGTTACTTTTAGTCCTTAGAAAGACATCATCTCAACTGCTGCATAGTTTATTTCTTATTTACCTGAAAGATAGTCTTAGGGGCATGTTTACTAAACTCCGAAATTGTGTGGGGCCCCGTTAGTGTGCCTGTGCCATATAAGGAGTGGGCGGTTCAGGCAGAAAAAAGAAAAAAAAACGGGAGAAAGCGACCGTACTTGTGAGCGTCACGCAACTGTGCGGGGTCCGTATTAGCGCGTGGGAAGGCTAAGTGTCGCACTGCTGGGCACACAAACGAACAGAGCTGTAGTACAACGGTGAAGACACTGAGCAATGGTGCAGGGGCCATGGGTTTGAACCCCCACTGGGCGCAATGATCAAGGCTGGCTCAGGCAGTACCTATTATGGGGAGGATTGTTTTAGGAGGGAGCCTAATTTTGTGCGGCAGAAGGCGGCGCGCCGATGTGCAAGTACAGGAACAGAGCAACAGCACAATGGTTATGACACTGACCAATGGTGCATGGGCCATGGGTTCAATCCCCCAAGGTGCCCAATGAAGAAGGCTCACAGAGGCATTATGTATTATGGGGATGAGTGCTGTAGGGGGCAGGTTAATTTTTTTTATCTCAGTTAACACTACTAGCAAACGCACTCACAAAGCGTGTTAACATAAGGCAGCCCATAAGGCACATGTTAACGTTCACTGTCCGGCAAGGCACCCTAGAATGTCCCCTATAGGGCCCCATATATGTTGCGGTACAGGGTAATGTATAGTGCACCTTATATGGATGGCAACCATAAGGTGCCTATAGGGCGCCCTATAAAGCACCCTCAGAGGCACCTTATGGGTACAGTACGCTGAGGGTGTTTTTGCTGGCAACAACATATGTACATGACAGTTAAAAAAACATTGGACAACCCTCTAAAAGAACCCCACTGTGGGTTTGAACCCATGACCTCTGGCTTCACAGGCAGTGACATAACCATTGAGCTACAGCTCTATAGCTGCCAGCAAGCCCCTGGCTGGCTGCAGAGAGCCGTCACGTCACCACACAGACAGTCTTCTGTGGGAACCAGGATAGGGTTAGGCCACCCGTACCCATGATGCACTGCACATGCAAGTCAGCTGACCACAGATGAACACAAGATGGGGAATGCACCCCAACAGCTCCCCGACCTGGTAGGAGGAAGTGTCCGTGTGCACCCACACAGCACCTCGGCCTGGTAGGGGGGTACTGACCGGGTGTGTTACTGGCACAGAGTAGCTACACACCGTCACATCGTGCGGGTACAGTGCTCACCCTGAGGGTGCGGTGATGCGCCCAGGACCAGGTCCACAACACCTGCCATGGCTGATAGAGGCCATGCCGGAGCTCCAAAGCAGTAGTAATCTGAGAGATAGGTAGTTCCTGCAGAAACGCCCTGGATTACTCTGTCTGTGTCAGTCAGTGGAACCCCTTATGGACCCCTAGGTGGGCTATGTACCACCATTTCTCCCCCCCCCAGGCTGCAGATGAAAAACAGGGTCCCCTATCAACAGATCCACATGCTACCACCCTGCAATGGTGGCAGTAGAGTGGACCATCAACCCCTGTCCTGCTAGGGAACAGACACCCTACAGGGCATCCAAAGCAGCCCTATACACATCCATAACACAATATCAGACAGACATTGGGCCAGGATATGCTAAGCTGCATCCCACTACTATCTGATATTCTCCTGCAGCAGGCCTTCAGCCACTGCACCCTGCAAGGCACTCCATCAAGACATATACCAGCTGAGAACAGTCTGCTAGTTAGTCCTGGTGGAAATGCATGCACCCAGAACTGGGATGGCAGCGCACACAAGCAGATAAGTCAGTGACTGGGCCCCACAAGGAAACCCATACATATCACATGAGAAAAATACTATATAGCACTATGGGGGTGCCTAGCCATGCTGGCGTCACTGCACAGTCAGGGTGGAGTGTACCCCCAGCAGCACATACAGAGGTCACCCTGTCTGTGTAGGTGGTGTCCGGCCACTACAATGTCCCTGCCAGTGCCCTATGCCCTGTGCAGATGCATCCTGGCCAGCACACCCTGTCTGAGCTATACCCATGGTACTTTGCTGCTCATTATGCACATTGTCAGGCCAATACTGGCAACAGTGCTGGCAGTGTGGGCTGTGGAAGGTGTTTGCAGCCAACACACACTGTATAGACAGACACACACTCCCACACGTATGCCAGCATTGTGCCACTATAGAGGGGTTTATCAGCCTTGCCCACCACACCAGTCCTGGGCACAGTACAGGCATGGATATGCTATGCAGTACTGTTGGGGGTCACTCCCCAGGGTGGTAAACACTGTCAGAGACCAGACCTGAAGCACACACCGCAGACATCAGACAGATTTTTATGTTGGAGATCAAAGAGCCAAATGTGCTTTAAGTAGGACAGTCTACCTGCCAGTACATATAGCAAACGTTTGAGAGCTGTCCACCGCATACCCAGGTGTAGGGTGGCATTGCTAAGGTATGCAGGTGCTAGTATTGGGAGATGCACGCAGGGCCCAATGTCCTGCCTCTCCAGGAGGCATTGGCCAATGGGGCCTGGGGGTGTGGGTATGTTCGCCTCTGTTGGATGTTGCTTTACGGCAGAGTTTCCCAACTCCAGTCCTGGTGTGCCTACCACTGTTCGGGTTTCCCTGCTGTCCCTCATGAGTATGCATGAGCTACATCTACATGCCATGGGGGTGGTGCATAGATATGCAGCACAGGCATTTGTATTAGCGGCAGCAAGGAGCCTGAATGGTGTGTGGTCCTCCAGGACTGCATTTGGGAGACTCTGCTCTAGGTAATGCCCCTGTTCATGGTGTCTGTGATCGGTGTGCGAAAAGATAGGCGTAATACCAATGCGTATGTCCCCAGCAATCCTGGTTTGTCCATACTATCACGGTTTAGTTATGTTAAAAATATGTGGACAGGATTGGCAGTAGCCCCAGCTGGGCTTTGAACCTGTGACCTTCTGTTGTTGCACACACTGTCTGTGTGCACTGCACCACCGTGTTGCCACAGATTGACTGGATTCCGTGGGAAGTCCATGACTGTACATCCGACAGGGCCTGTCTGTTGCAGTGGACAGTGCCAGCCTGCACATGGATAGGCCACTGTCTTCGGTGGCTAGCAGCCACTGCCCCCCCCCCCCCACCACTTGTCCCCTTACGCCAACATGCTGGCATGTCCTTATCTTGGTAAAAGTATATGGCCTGATTGAGTTGTGGCACTCCCGGACTGCATTTGGGGGACTTGGCTGAAGGTAATGCCCATTGTCATGGTGTGTGAGCGGTGTAGGGTAAAATATGGGTGTTTGCACCATGCTTCTGTACTCTGCAACATAGGGGTGTCGTTAATATCTCTGTTTAGTGGTGGGTAAAAAGTGGGGATTGGGCTGGTAGGTGCCACAGCTGGGATTTGAACCTGTGACTCTCTGGTCCTATAGGTACTGGCTCTGTCTGCTGCACCACAGAGACAGTGCAGTCCCTGGAGATAGGAAACCTGACCAAAAGAGTAGGGAGCCCTGCTCTGCACATTTTTACTGTGGGCTCATTCACCGTGTCTGGCGACAAAAGTGCAAATAAAACCCACAAATGAATGCGGAAAATGGGGGAAAAATATAACCAAGCTGGCCAACAGTGATATTAATGGGCACACATAAAAAAACACACCCAGGAAAGCTCCACAGAAAGGAAATGATTTTTGGAAGGGTCTCCGCTCCGTAGACCCTTCCAAAATTCATTTCTTTTTTTTTGTAGCTTTCCTGGGTGTGTTTTTTATTTTTGCCCATTGCTAGCACTATTGCCCAGCTGAATTATGATTTTTAAACATTTTCGTGGTGGTCATTTTGGGTTTTATTTGCACTTTTGTTCTGTTCACATGTATCACACTGCTCACGTTTTGTAGGTTTCCCCGGTTTTACTGTACATTGCTGACGGAAATGGTTTCTCTTCCCTTTAAATGCCCTCTACCGCAAGTGTTTCACTCGCGGTATTTTTGCTTTGAAATTCGGCCCCGATAATGTGCTGGGAGCCTCTCCCCTCCCCTTCCCCGCCCATTAACCCCGTCTCTCCGCCCCTCGGGAGCCTTCCTCCGCCCTCCGTTAGCCTTTCCACTCCTCTATCGGACATTTGCGGGCCCGTACTTGTGCGGGGCCCGTTAGTATGTCACGCACCTGCGCGGGGGTTCATCGCACGTGTGCGGGGCGCTTAAGAGCACTTAAGTGCTGCTTTTAGTGCGCTATTGTGCGGCGCGCAATTGTGCGGTTTTTAGTATCATGCCCCTTAATCCCAAAGAAATTTAAAATCAAAATTGAGCACAACTAAAATACACAATTAGTGTTGTGAATCCATTTTAATACTTTCATTAGACTGGAAAAAAAAGTTATTTATCATCCATGCCATTTAAAAACACTACGGTTGGCCCAATTATTGGGCAAACAAGCCAGTCACCTAGGGCAGTGGTTCACAACCCAGTCCTTGGGTACCCCCAGGCCAGTCAGGTTTTCAAGTATCCACAATGAATATGCATGAGATTGATCTGTATACAATGGAAGTAGTGCATGCAGATCTATCTCATGTATAGTCATGGTGGATAACCTCAAAACCTGACTGGCCTAGGGGTACCAGAGGACTGGGTTGGGAACCACTAGCTTAGGGCATCATCTTCTGAGGGCAACAAAGAGCAGGGCATTCAGAGCTAAACAGTAGATCTGGACAGCTGGAGGGGAGGAGTTGTGTAATGCATACGATTTGCTAGGGTGGCAACACCTTGAACTAACTCTGGGACAAGGCCTGGGTGGCACAAATGTTATCAAGAGGTAAAGTTGAATCCTTGTGATTTTCATGAATTAATTGTGTTTAAGTTCTATTTTAGAGGGCTCCTGGATGCTGTATATTTCATGGCTCTTTCAATATCTCAGCTGTGTAGGACAGAGAAATCCACTGACTTTCCCTTTTATGCTTGTGCTTGTCAGTAAACTTAATCTGAGATATATTATTGTTTTTGTTTCTAGACTTCAATGTCTTGACCCTATGCTGATAAAGAGGATCTGTCTACAAATCTAATTCTGTGTGGAAATGCTCAAAGGCTTACTGTGAACAATACCTCCCAAAGGTTTTTACAGCTGCAGATAAAAATCTGGAGAATGTCAGATCACACATTCTCTTGGGGCCACTTTTGACAACTATTTTGTTCATGTCTAATTTGTAGCTGTGAGTGAGTAAATAGGAAGGTCTTCCATGCATAATGGCTTTATATTTTATTGTGTGTCTTCAAAGTTGTGTAAAGTTGCATGATACAGCAAAGACTAAGAAGAAATTGTTTAGAAACAGAATAACCACCAAAAGCTATGAAATAAAAATGGTCAATAGGAGATGCAGTTGCAGACCATTGACCTTGATGAAAAGATGCATTGCTTGCCAAGACAGTAATCACATATGATGACCCTTTCAGATCTTGATTCACATAATCTCCTTTGTGTTTCCTAACCATTCCCCCTAGATGTATTCTGTGTCTACGGTTACTGTCTTGACTATATTGTAAGCTCTGATGAGCAGGGACTGTTTTTACATGTGTCTGTCTAGCGCTGCATATGTCTTGTAGCACTATACAGATATTCAGTAATAACATAGTATATGATGGTCCATCTAGTCTGCCCAGCAAGGCGGAAAGAGTAGGTGCACCTGCCGCTCCGGAATGGCGGTACACCCCATGCCTTTGTTTAGGGGTGTACCACCATTCCGTGTAGGTCGCCCCTATTTGTTGAGATATAAGAGAGTCGTAGTAGTAGTAGTAGATATGGTTTAAGTACATTTATTTAAATAAAGCCAGTAAAGTTGCAAAAATGTTAAAAAGAAGCAATCTGGATACCAGCCTCAATTTTGGACAGGAGTTGAGATTGGTAAAGAGAAATTTTTTAACCTGTGTCTGATTGTGAGATGTGCCTTTAAGAAATATAATTTGCAACCATAGATCCTTATTTATCACGTCCTGTTATTTGTTTTGTGTTGTTTGTCTTGAAGATTTTATGGTTTATAGATTCTAGATAATACAACTTTGCTCTAATGAATGTTCTAAGCAATCAGAGCAGGTGGCAAACATTCGTGTTCTTGTAATGTTTTATTTCCTGTTTTTAGCACACTCACCAAACATCTGCCTACCATTGTGTACACCTCATCTATGAAGAAGTGTGTGGCCTTACAGAAGAGCTGTGTCAGTAGAAAGGAGGCTGACAGCTTTGCCAGCCCAACTGCTGTAGACCACATCACATCACATGTAAACAGTTCATTATGTTCCATGTAATGTAATATAATTTGTTATGGTTTTAAGTTGTTCTCTGTATTAACAGACGTTGACCTGTTATAATGTTGTTCCATGCAAACCGCACCTGATCGCTGGAAGGTGCGGTATATAAGAAACTGTTAATTAAATTAAATTAAATCACAAAGAAATCTTAACACATTTCCACATTATGAAGTCTTATGTTATGTATTATTAATTGTTACTGTTATGGAATGATTCCCCTAATATGGACAGCAGCAAATGTTTTGATGTTGTTATTAGTGGAATAGGTAAAGTGAAGTTATCACCTCCTAATACCACAAATATTAAAAAAACTGATGAATTAAATTAGTATCACCGGTTAATGAAAACCCAGGATGTAAACAAATTTGTCCTTGTGGCAAGAGATGAACTGACTCCTTGCCTGCAGAGCTGGCGTTACCATTAGGCAAAGCAGACGGTCGCCTAGAGCACTGGTCCTCCTCTGGGAGTGCCCATTGGCACCGCTGCCTCCCCTCTCCAGGGCCAGCAGCAGGAGCAATGGCTCGGAAACCACAATGCAGTTCTTGCCTAAATGCTCTGGCGCTGCATCGCGGTTTCTTCTTCTACTATCTGCCACTTCCACCCCTCTCCAACGCAAACTTCTGATTTGCATAAACTAGAAGTCTGCATCGAAAAGAGTCAGAAGCAGTAGCTAGTAGAAGACAGAAACTGCAAAACAGCCAGCAGATGGAGACAGAGACTTAAGAACTGTGAACGCTAACCAATAATAGGCATCATGCAGCCATTTGCTCTCCAGTATTTCTGTAACAAAGCAATAATGAATCCAATTATGAAAACACCCCCTGGAAGGGATGCAGAACCCTAATCTGTAGGATCGAATGTATAAGTAAACCTGGGGCCCTATCGAATCCCATTAGTCTGTGAACTCAAAACAGCCATCAGAAAATCACAGAATAAGAGTGGGCCTCTAGACTGATCTGATTGGACTCAAGGAAAGAAAATTACACTGTGTAACACAATTTTTGTTCCTAGGTAGTGACTGTTATTTCCTAATTGCTTATAGCTTAAAAGTATGGAAAATGGTTATTATTCTCATTAAACTTTGCTTTTGTGAACAGGAGATTGATATTTGTGAAATTTACATATTCCCATTGTTAAAACAGGTTTACTTGTGCCTTTTTGTTCACATAAAATTTAAAAAAAACACAACATATAATACTTACTTATATTTAAGTTATTCAATAAAGATCAAAAAACATTTAGAAGTGAGAAGATTTTTGACATTTATGATTATGATGTAAATTACTTTCACAAATAAGCCCCCAGATGTAGTCTCCCATCATGTTCTCATTATACTATCCTTGGTAGCGACGTTCAAATTCTAGTATATCCAGGTGGAAACTTCTGCCTTGCTCCTCTGAGTATGCTCCCATGTTATCCTTGAATTTATCAAGATGAGCATCAAGGATAGGGACTTTGAGAGACATCCTGCAGCCCATTTTGCCATAATTCTTAACCAGAATCTCAACCAACTCTACATAGATTTCAGCCTTGTAATTTCCCAAAAAGCCATGAACCACTGCAACAAAGTTGTTCCAAGCTGCTTTCTCCTTCCTAGTAAGCAGTTTGGAAAATTTCATGCACTCAAGAATTTTTTTTATTTGTGGGCTAACAAAGACACCAGCTTTGACCTTTGCCTCAGACAATTAGGGAAGAAGTTTGAAGGTACTTGAAGGCTGTTGACTCTTTTTCTAGAGCTGTGACAAATTGTTTCATAAGGCCCAATTTGATGTGCAGTGATGGCATCAGCATCTTCTGTGGTTCCACCACTGGCTCCCACTTCACGTTCTTTGTCCCAACAGAAAATTCAGTTCTCTGTGGTCAATCCCGCCTGTGGTAGTGCGCCGTGGTGTCCCTGCTAGCCCAAAGACAAAGATAGCAGGGAAACATGGTAAAACCGCTTTGGAGACCCATCAGGAATGTCACCATTTTCAAGTCTCTGATAACCTTCCAGCTGTACTCAGCATACTTCAAGGCTAGCAAGGTCTTGACGCTGCTGTAATCTTCTTTGAGGCTCACTGTGTGAGCTAGGGGAAGAGACGGGTACTTGTTCCCATTATGTAGCAGCATGGCTTTGAGGCTCCTGGAAGAGCTGTCAATGAATAGGCGCCAGTCCTTCGGGTTACATACAATTCCACTAGTGTTGAACAGACCAGTCACATTGTGGCAAAAGCAGAGCCCAACTTGACTAGTGAAGAAGCTAGAAAAACTGTGGTGACGCTTCCTCTGACCTGTAACTTGCACACTTTCATCCAACAAGTTCCACTGCTTGAACCTGGAGGCCAAAAACTTCTTGATGTCATTTTGACGCTTCTTGATGTCATTTTGGTTCAGGTAGTAAGGGTTTCTCTCCTCATCTCCACCTCTGATATTGTAATCCAGGTCTGCAATTTTGTACTCATTTTGTGAATTGCTGCTTTCTTCTGAAGACAGCTGCTTTCTCTGCAGAGGAATGGGTACAGGGAGCTTTGGGCAGTGTGGCACCGGGGCATTGGATGAAGGAATGCTCAGATACATGACAGAAGGAACATTTTTGCAAGTCCGATGTTTGAAAAAATCCATCATGTCAGAAGTAGCAATTGCTCAAGTGGTCAGTGGGTTCCCGCCAAATTCTTGGGATAGCAAACTTCATGACTCTCTTTTCCCCTCTGTACCATCCTGCCAAAGAGAAAAGAAAAATGTGAACAGAAAAAATAATTATTTATATTTATAATTATGATGATAAAATTAATTTAAATTAATGATGTTCTTGCTAGATATTTCATTCATTATGTAAAAATTCAGTAACAATAAAGATTTTATAACATAAAATGCCACAGTCTAAGCCAGCAGCAATTGTCCATCTTACTTTCCAGAGTTTTCTTGCAGTGCTCACAAGTGAAATGAGGCGCCCAGGGTTTGTCCTGATCCCCAAAAGGCATGCCAAAATATGCCTTGCAAGCTTCATACATGTTGGCAGATGCTTCCACAGAGTACTCTTTTGTTCTTGTCTTGATAAAATCACCACAGATATAGCAAAATGCGTCTGCCGGATGCTTATAGCCTCTTGATGCCATGTCAGTCCACTTAAGAAGCTAGAATGAAAATAAACTGGTGAGCTTAAGATTGTTCCTATGTTTCCAGTCGGTAAGGAGGTTGCTGAACGACTGTGCTCACTCCACACAAATCCGTTGTTTATATAGACGCGAGGCAGAAGTGACATTGTAATGATCACCAAAAGGCTTTTATTAAAAGTTCTCAAAAGTTATACAAAGTTCCAAAAGTTTTGCAAAGTTCTGGAAAGCTCTAGAAAGTTCTAGAATTTTGCAAAAGGTACTCCACATTTACTTTGCACTAAATCTGTCTAAAATGTCCTGCAAAATAGGTAATTTTCAAAAATATCACTCTCCTGGTCCCAAAGGCAATATTTGTGGGCCATAATTGCCATTTCCTATGGTGCTGAGACATAAGATATTGGAAAATAATACTTATAACCCAGGGACAAGAAAAAAGTTAAAACATTTTACACAGTGTTATCTCCTTCTTTTTCAACTACCAGACCAGTCCGGAATTCATGGGATGTAACAAAGCACCTCTTATATTGGGTAGGAAGATGACACTCCTGTTTTATTAAGTCCTCTGATTCCAAAACCAGCATCCTCCAATGCACAGACACTGAGCTTATAATACCTCTAAAAAGAGTGCAAGGAGGACCAAGTCACTGCCCTAAAGATCTCTCCAACCAAATCCAAATAAGATTCTGCCTATGAGGCTGGTGTGCCTCTGGTTGATTGTGCTTGAAAGTTAGGAGGTAGCATACAACCTTTCAGAATCTAGGTCATGGAAGCAGCATCCTTTAACCAGTATCCAATAGCAGCTTGGGCAGTTGCTTTGATTTTTATAGGACCACCAAACACCACAAACTACTAACCTCATCCTCAAAACTCAGTGGCCACCTTTAAATAGCAAAAACATCACTCTGTGGACAGCCTTAAAGAGAAGGAGCTGAAACTCCTGACCACAGAAAGGTAATACCAATACCTGATTTACACAGAAAGCAGAAACTATCTTTGGAAATATAAAAGAGGAACTATCCAGACTGAAACATCTGTCTCTGTGAAGTGGAAAAAGGGTTCTCCTACTGGATAAGGCCTGCAGAACAGAAATATGCCTCAACAGTGATCAAGAAGACCACCTTCAAAGCAAAATCTTTCAAGGTAGCTCTTTTCAAAGGTTTGAAGGACTCTGGTTACAGCCCGGAGAATAAATTCAGATTCCAGCCTGAAACTATGGACACAGAGAGGGATCAGAATGAAACATGCCCTTCAGGAAACAAAAATCATCTGGGTGTATTAATTAGGAGCACCCTCTCTACAACATGTTGAAAATAAGATTTTTTTAAAGGGTAAAAATCCCATTCTGTGCACCAAGCTTCAAAAATTCTCCACTAAGTAAATTGATCTCTTCCAAGCCCATAGGAGAGTCATAATGACCACTTCTGCATATTTTCTGTGCCCCAAATGTGATCTTTCAAGAGTCAAGTCAGAAAACAAAGGAGAGATGGGTCTTCTATCAGAACTGGTCCCTGAACGAGGAGTCTCTCCTCTTGCAGAAGCCTGAGACTTTCCTCTACATGAAGTCGAATCTCAGCAGCATACCGCAGCACTCAGCAAATCCAGAGCCATGAAAACTACTAGTCTGCAACAAAACACTATTCTCTGCAACACTCATATTAACAAAGACCTGGAAAACATATACAGAATCCCTGAAAGGGACCATGGCTGAAGAAGAGCATCCAGTCCCTCCAATCCCATTCCTTGCATCTACCGTAAAACTGAGGGAGCTGCAATCTGATGAGTTGCCACTATATCCATTACCGGTGTATTCCACAAGTTTCAGGTAAGGTGAAAGGCGCATTGGCAACCGACACTCCCCCAGATTCAAGAAGTGTCTGCTGAAATTTGTTTGCATGTTATCCAAGCCTGGAATATGCATTGCCGACAAGGCTAGAAGATGCTGCTTGACCCCAGGTCTCAAAAGAGAGTCACTGATGACAGAGCAACACTCTTTGTCCCCTTTTGAAGACTGGCTTATGCCAGTGGCCATGGCATTGTCTGAAGAAATTCTGTCTGCCTTGCCACTGAGCAAAAGCAGGAATGCCATAAGGTCTCTACAAATTGCTCTGATCTCCAACTGATCATAGACCATACAGACTGTGTCAATCACCAACATCCTTGAGCCACTTGATCCAGACAACGTGCACCCAACCAGTCAGACTTGCTTCCGTTGTCACAACTAGTCAGTTGGTGGGCCGACCAGATCCACTCTTTTCAACAAATGACGAGAGATCAGCCATCAACCTACACTGGCCATGGCAGATGCATCTCAGGCTTCTGAGAATGTGCTGCCCAGCAAGTCATCATCAAGATCCTAGTGGTGCTGCCATGAAGCAGGACAACCAATGGGACACTGCAATACCAGAGGACAAACTATATCGCAATGATAGAGTAGCTCAAATTGGTGGAGGGACTGCACTCTATGTTAGAGAAGACATTGAGTCACGCAGGATTAAAGTCTAGCGGGAAACAAAATACACTGTAGAATCTCTATGAATAGAAATTCAATGTCAAAAAGGAAAGGCGATGGCAGTGGGGGTGTACTACCAACCGCCTGGCCAGAATGAACAAATGGATGATGGCATGCTAAAAGAAATCAGGGAACCTAACAAAAGTTACAACATAGTAATAATAATGGGTGATTTCAATTACCCTGGTATTGACTGGGTCAGTGTCATGGCAGGACATGCTAGGGAGATAAAGTTTCCAGGTGAAATAAATGACTGCTTCTTGGAGCAACTAGTTGAACTGACAAGAGGGGAAGCTATTTTGGACCTAGTCCTTAGGAGAACACAGGATCTGGTGGAAGAGATGAGGATGTTGGGGCCACTTGGCAATAGCGATCATAGCATGATCACATTTGATTTAATAAATGGAGGAAGGACAGCAAGGAAATCCACAGCACTACCTTTTAACTTTCAAAAGGGAGATTATGATAAAATGAGGAAAATAGTTAATAAAAGATTAAAAGGAACAGCTGCAAAAGTTAAAGATTTACATCAAGCATGGGCATTGTTTAAAAATACTGTCTTGGAAGCCCAGACCAGCTGTATTCCAAGTTTTAAGAAAAGTGGAAGGAAGTCCAAAAAACTGCCAGCATGCTTAAAGGTTAGGTCAAAGTGTCTGTTGTAGCCAAAAAAGCATCTTTCAGGAAATGGAAAAAGGAGCCAAATGACAAAAATTGGAAACAGCATATGCACTGGTAAATTAGATGCAAGGCATTGATAAGGCAGGCAAAGAGAATTTGAAAGAAAGTTTGCCATGGAAGCAAAAACACATAATATAAACTTTTTTCAAGTACATTCAAAGCAAAAAACCTGTGAGAACGTCACCTGGACCATTGGATAATAGAGGGGTAAAAAGAGCACTAAGAGGGGACAAGGCCATGGCAGAGAGACTGAATGAATTCTTTGTATCAGTCTTTACTGAGGAAGATTTAGGGAAGTTATCCATGCCTGAAATGGTATTTAAAGGTGATGCATCGGAAGAATAGAAAGAAATATCGATAATCCAGGAAGTACTATTTGATAAACTGAAGAGTAGCAAATCACCTGGACTGGATGGTAAACATCCGAGGGTGTAGAAAGAACTGAAATATGAGATTACAGACCTGTTATTAGCGAACTGCCATTAAAATAATCTGTAGTACCCGAAGATTGGAGAATGGCCAGTGTAACACCAATTTTTAACAGGGTTCCAGGGGTGATCTGGGAAACTACAGACCAGTGAGTCCGATGTCAGTATCAGACAAAATGGTAGAAACCATTATAATGGGAGGAGCGTGGCCTAGTGGTTGGGACAAGTTACCTCAGGCTGGAAGGTCACAGGTTCAAATCCCACTAGAGGACAGCAACCTTGGACCAGAAGGACTGGGGTTTCTAGTCCCACAGGTGCTCCTTGTGGGCTTGGGCAAGCCACTTAACCCTCCATTGCCCATGTTCCCTGTAAGTATTAGTGTATGTGTCTCATATCACCTTGTGTTAAGTGTATCCCCCAATTGTGTTGTGACCACTTTGATTGAAGGATAAGGTGGTATACAAAAATGTCTAAATAATAATGTGCACAACTGTATGCTTAACAAGACAGGTGACATGATGTTGGATTGTTCTCCAAGTTTGATTGCAGATGTTTTGTCACCATTCGAGGGGACATCATCAGTGCAGGGTTCCAAACAGGCAACATGTTAGTAGGCACACTTGATGTATACAAAGGCACATTTTGGAAAAGACGTAGAGATCAGAATTGAGACATCGATCACAACAGTCACAATTCCGGCAGTATTTTAGAAAGGACTCTGCTAAATGTGGAGCTGTTTCTAACATACCTGAAGGGCGTGCACGTGGATATGCATCCACATACAGGGGGAAGAACCATTTTACAAACCTACTGCTACATATATGTGTAAGTTCATTTAAATGTGTAGACTGGTATTTTGCAACCAGTACATTTTATTTATTTATTTAACAATTTTTATATACCGCCTTATCATAGAATCAAAGCGGTTTACATTATAACTCAAACAGTTACAGAGAACTTATGGAACTCGGGGACGGGTGTCATGCAGGGATGTTCTGAAGCACAACCTCTTTACAACAGAACATATGTACATACAGTATGTGGTGGAAGTCCAGCGGTTATACTGTTGAGTGTAGATGCTGCCAATTACACATCTATGTGAGCCACTTTGCAAACCTACAGTAAATGTGTAAATGCTGCCAATTAACCAAAGAAGCTGTTATCTTTCCTTCCTCTCGATTTGAAAGGTGGGGTTAAACAATGGAGTAATAAGGAGGTTAATGCCCTTAATCCCCCCTGTAAAGGGCTGCCTGAAACAAGTACTTTTTATAAACATATGTGTGCCATGGAAAAGGTGCAAATCCTCACGGGGACAGTTTTGGTCATACATGTGCATTTCCTATAAGAAATGGGGAATACATGTGTAGATTTATGACCCTACACATGTATTCACCCTAAACACACGCCCAATATGCCCTTGTAGTAAGGGCATCCACGTGTAAACTGAGTCCTTTCTGATACTGCCATTCCCACTTGTAAATACCTGAATTTACTCTTGGATGTTGCAAATAAGGTTTCTAAAATAACCCCTTTAATCCAGACCCTCTAGTAAATAAGCTGAATAAGCTAGGAAATGTAGATAGCTAAGCAAGATCAAAGAATGCAGCAAGGATCAGTGTTACTTTGGTCCCCCTATAATCAAACAGCTATAAATGGAAAGAAATCTGCATAGCTACTGAATGCACTGTCTCTAACCAGGAGCAGAGATCAGCGATTCTGGCAAGACTGCTGGTATGTACAGTCATAACAAATTCTGAATGGAGACTTATCGAGACTCTGTCAAGAACACACACATAGTGCAATCCATGCTGGAAACAGATGCTGCTAGGAATTTGGAGATGTTATTACTGTGTCATGGGTGTATAGGTCTGGGGTATTGCACTTCAGCATTCTAGCTACTGTCGAGTAAATAATACTTGCAAGCATACTCAGCAGAGCCTTACCCGCATGAAACCCAGCCAGTACAAACAGCTCCACATTTGAAAAAAGACCTAGGCATACAGAAGTGATGGTCTGACCAGGCTGGCATAGTGCATCTGTTAGTAAGTTTGCAGTTAGATCTCTGTCAGCCATGGCTGGATAAGCTTTCTACTTCCCTTATCAGGCTCTTGCAGTGGTTGAAAAGATCATTTTACCTTCCTCAAATAAAACAAGAGGCAGAAAGAGGAGCTTAGAGATTCATAGAATATTACCTTACCGATGACTATTAAGGAGAAAGAAAGAGAGAGAGCTGGTGGGAAGGACAGCCATGCAAGCCTGGCACTGAACAAAAGCCCATTTGTGACTCTCAGGCTGGAAGAATAGCTCCTCTGTGTGAGGCTGACTCCAGTAATGTTATCAGGTCAATGAGACCCAGGGTTCTCGCTACAGGTGTTTTCATCTCACATGCACACAATAAAGGTGTGTGGGGAGACAGCGAGAGCAGACAACCATCCATCACCTTCCACGTTTTTAAACTAGAAGAGTCAAATGCACACACTGTGCTTGTTTTGCCTTTCACTGTAGTTTTCCTTCTCTAGCTGTCTGACAATGCTCCAACTGCTGCCTCTCTGACAGTTCTTTGGTCACGTTGTAGAATGTAAATATCAATATATCACAAAACTCACTCCAATGAAACAAAACTTGTTTCCTGATTTCAAAGACAAAAATGATTGTTTCCAAAAATATATATCAACATAAATAGTGGAACAGTGAAAACAGAACCGTGGTCAGCAAGGTCTCAGCTTCCATGGGCAATGGCAAATATAATCGAGACGTGAGTCCAGAACCTGCCACTTAACTTGAGCCCGATAACATCAAGTTCCTGCTGCCACCACCCTCCACATTTACAGAAATTCTTAAACAAAATGAACATCTCATTTTAAAGCTAAGTTTTCTTGGGGGTTGATGCGGTTGCTTGTTCATTTTGTTCAGTCATCTTTTGATGTTTTTCCATAAGTAGTTGGGGAATGTACCCCAGTGCATATTCCCCATCTGTATGCACCTCCGGGACACATGTACTTGTCATCATAGTAGTAAGCTTGTTCCCATGATCCACACCTGTAATAGTCATTTCTGTTTATCAGGTCACAAGCATCAAAATACAGGGACGCAGGTTTGGTGGGATCAGAGAGTTGAGTTGTAGCATTTATGAGGGCTCCACCTTCATCATTCCATCGTAGTTCCAAGACATAGTAAGAAGAATTCTGTCTGAGTCTAAAACAGGTACGAGTCTTTCCATTCGTAGAGACATTCAGTTCTGTACCATTATACATGCACTGACTGACTTTACCAGTGCAAGTGTAGTAAGAGTGATAAAGTAAAGTCTGGGTGATCTTCATCCCCGTTCGGGTAGTGGTTATACAAGCTGCACAAGGAGGCAGGGCAAAAGTTGTTTCCAGGGGACCCAGGGCTACCGCAAAGATGAAACAGTAATATGCACTCATCATAATCGTAGTCTCTTAGTCTTTGATGATGGATAACTGAGATGTCGAAGGCTGGTTATTCTCTTCGTAGTGTGAGTCATAATGGTGCTGCAGGATTAGCGATCACAATCCAAGGACGACCCTCAGGAACTGCTGCTGGTTTGACTCGACTGTGATGAATCCAGGAATCGATTTCTGCCACTTTAACCGCTGTGGGTGTTGACAGTAGAACAATGTACGGTCCCTTCCAATGAGGTGCCAACGGTGTCTTCTTCCACTCTTTGACCCACACCGAGGCTCCAGGCTTGAAAGGATGCAATGGCTCTGTCAGATTGATAGCCAACTGGTCTTGCACCCAGGTATGGAGGTCCTGCAAGACAGAACTTAGAGCCAAAAATTCTTGTCTAGTGATTTCTGATCCAATCTGACTCATATCCCCCCTTATTCCCTGAACTATGGGCGGGGGTCTTCCATACAAAACCTCAAATGGGGAAACTCCTAATGACTTGGTGGGGGCTGAACGTACTCTGAAAAGGGCTATAGGGAGAGCTTGAGGCCATTTCAGGTGAGCTTCCTGACAGAGCTTGGATAACTGAGATTTCAGGGTTCGGTTCATTTTCTCTACCTTCCCTGAACTTTGGGGTCTATAAGCTGTATGTAATTTCCACTGTATTTGTAAAGCACGGGCTAGCTGTTGAGTTACTTGTGACACAAAGGAGGGCCCATTGTCTGACCCTATGGTCAAGGGTATTCCGAACCGGGGAAGGATTTCATGAAGCAGAGCCTTAGTGACTTCTCTGGCCTTCTCAGTTCTGGTAGGGAAAGCCTCCACCCACCCAGAGAAAGTACAAACTAGAACCAGTAGGTAGTGATATCCATTTACCCGTGGCATTTCTGCAAAGTCTATTTGGATATTTCCCATGAGGGTAACTCCCACCGATTGAACTCTTGGAGGTAGGACAGGACCCTGTCGGGCATTATTCTTTGCACAGGTTACACATTTTCAGGCTATTGAGGCAGTTAAGGGTCCCAATAATGAGATACAAAAATACGGTTTCAGGGCTTTTTCCATTGCCGTTTTTCCATAGTGTGTGGCTTGATGAAAGGCGTGGACAAAGGCTGGACCCAGGGCTTCAGGGATCACAGTCATACCAGGAGGTGAGCCTCCTTCGGGCGGTGGTAATACTATCCATCCAGTCTCGGATAACTGCCCCCCTTCATTCTGACAGTAGTAGTCCAGCTCATTTGAGGTGTATCGTGGTGTCCAAGCACTAAGAGGTACTGGAAATATGGCTGCTTGAACTGCAATATTGGGGGTAGAAATTTCTCCTTTGATTGCTGCTTCTCGGGCTGAGGCATCGGCGAATCTGTTCCCTCGGGACACTTCTCCATCTCCAGTCTGGTGGCCTCGGCAGTGCATTATGGCAACTTGTTTGGGGGCCCATACTGCTTCCAATAAAGTCAATATTTCTGGGCCATACTTGATGGACTTGCCTCCCGAGGTTATCAATCCGCGTTCTTTGTACAAGGCTCCATGGACATGTAATGTTGTAAAGGCATATTTAGAATCTGTGTATACATTCAGACGGATCCCAGTCCCCAGCTATTAATTCGGCCTTCTGTGCTGAAGTTCCTAGGGCCAGAGCTGATGATTCTATTACCATGTCCAGGGTCACCACTGCATAACCAGCACATCGTTGTCCATTAATTACAAGACTGCTCCCATCCACGAAGAAAGTCCTTTCTGGGTTGTTCAAAGGGATGTCAGTTAAATCTGGGCGACTTGAATATACAGTGTCCATTACTTCTAGACAATCATGGTCAGGAGGGCCTGAACCAATCGGCAGTAGGGTAGCAGGGTTCAAGGTTTGACTAACACTCAGTTGCAGCCGAGGATTTTCACACAGCATACTTTGATATTTCAACATTTGCGCGTTGGTGAACCAGTAGTTTCCTTTGTGTTCCATTAGGGTTAAAACAGAATGTGGTACAGTGACTTGAAGATTCTGTCCCAAAGTGAGCTTGTCTGCTTCGCTCACCAAGAGGGCTGTGGCTGCTACGGCTCTTAGGCAAGGTGGCCATCCTTTGGCAACAGGATCCAATTGTTTTGACAGATAGGCTACAGGTCGTTGCCAGGATCCAAGGGGCTGAGTCAAAACTCCCAATGCATTTCCACATGACTCATGGACATAGAGATGAAATGGTTTCTGCATATCTGGTAGGCCCAAGGCTGGTGATGACATTAATGCTGTTTTTAGAGATTTGAATGCTTTATCCTGTTCTGGGCCCCATTCCATGGGTGATCTTTCCACTCCCTTCGTGGCTTGGTACAAGGGTTTTGCCAAGTGTGCAAAATTGGGTATCCATATCCGACAGTAGCCCGCAGCTCCCAAGAAAGCCCGCACCTGTTTTCTGGTGGTGGGGGTTGGGATGCGGCACACTGCTTCCTTCAGCTCGAGTCCCAATTTTCGGATTCCTCTGGATAGATGGAATCCCAGGTATTTCACTTCAGTTTGGCACAACTGCGCTTTGGCTCTTGAGACTTTGTATCCGGCTTCATTTAAGAGGTGCAAGAGATCACTGGTGGCTTGCACACACTCAGACTTGGAGTTGGTGGCTATAAGCAAATCATCTATGTACTGAAGTAAGATTCTTCTTCCTGGAGTTACAGAGTAGTTTGAAAGATCTTGGTTGAGAGCTGCACTGAAGATGGTGGGTGAATTCTTGAATCCTTGAGGCAAGCGAGTCCAAGTGAGTTGGCCTCGTCTTCCTGTAGTGGGGTTCTCCCATTCAAATGCAAACAAGAGTTGGCTGGCAGGTGCCAGGCGGATACAGAAAAAGGCATCTTTTAAATCCAGAATGGTGAAATGAGCAGCTTCTGATGGAATCAGTCCTAGGAGGGTGTAAGGATTTGGTACTACTGGATGTATGGTTTCAACTGCACTGTTCACTCGTCGCAAATCCTGCACTGGGCGGTAGTCACCTGTCCCAGGCTTCTTGACTGGGAGGAGGGGGGTGTTCCAGGGTGATTGGCATTCTCTCAGGAGTCCATACTGTAGTAATTTCTTGAGGTGACAATGAATACCTTCAATTGCTGGTTGTGGGAGGGGATATTGTCGCACATGCACTGGTTCTGCTCCTGGTTTAAGGGTGACGAGCACAGGAGCTATATTCTTTGCTAGGCCAGGTGGATTATCCTCCGCCCACACTCCGGGCGGAGCTAAGATGTTAGTGGGTATACGGGGGCTAGCTGCTTTGGATGCAGGTAGATAGAACCGCCATTCTTCTTCTCGGGGGACAGTCAGCACCATCAGGCCAGCAGATTCCGAGTTCACAGTCATCTCCATTTTCCCTCCTTCAACAAAGGATATCTGCGCCTGGAGCTTAGCAAGCATATCTCGGCCCAAAAGGGGAACTGGGCATTCGGGTATGTAAAGAAACTGATGTGTTATCTTCCATCCCCCCAATTCACAGGCACGGTTCTGCAGGATGGGTCTTGTGGTTCTAGTTCCAGTGGTGCCAACAATGGTGACAGATCGGGAAGACAAAGGAGCCACTGGCTTAGCCACTACTGAATGTTCGGCCCCCGAATCCACCATGAAGTCCATATATTGGTCCCCAATTTTTAAGTTGACCATAGGCTCCTAGGGATCCAGGGAAAACTTGGAGCCCGGTCTGGCCTAGTCCTCATCCACGTAGTAGTCCTCAGTAGTCGCCACTCCCTCTACAGCGGCTTCTTCCTGCTGAAACTGTGCGCGCTGCATTCCTCCCCGTTGCTGGAACCGCCCCCCTGCTCTCCTTGTGCTCCCCCTTTCTCTCCAGGGGGTGGAGCCAATATTCGGGCATTCATTCTTCCAATGTCCTTCTTCCTTACAATAGGCGCACTAATTTGCACCTAAGGGGGACCAAGCGCTTCCTCGGACCCTTCCCCATCCTCGGGTCCTTCTGTTTGGGTATCCTCCACGTCCTTCAACTAGAGCTGCAGCAAGCAGATCGGCTTTCTTCTTCATCTTTCTTTCACTTTCCCTTTTACATTCTTGATCACGATTCACAAATACCTTCTGGGCAACTTCCATTAGCTGTGCTGTATTCATGCCTGCAAATCCGTCCAGTTTCTGCAGTTTTCGTTTTATGTCTCCCTGGGACTGACTCACAAAAGCAGCATTTACCATACGCAAATTCTCCTGGGCTACTGGATCATATGGGGTATACAGTCTATAAGCTTCAGTTAATCATTCATAGAAGGCAGCCGGACTTTCATCTGGGCGCTGAAGAATGTCTGCTACCTTCCCAACATTCATGGCTTTCTGGCCTCCCCTCCTCAGACCTTGCAGTAGGGCCTGGCGGAAGCGGGTGAAGGCCCTTTCTCCATCTGCACTATTGGGATCCCATCTTGGGTCTTCATTCGGGAAATCTACGGCTGCTGCCCGTCGGGGATCTAGGTCTCCCCTGTCTACAGGGTTCTCTTCCAGCCATCGGGTAGTTGCTTGCACTATTCGTGCCCACTCTTCAGTAGTAAAAAGCGTAGACAAGAGCTGACGGCAATCAGACCAGGTAGGCTGGTGGGTTTGCATGATACTAGACATTAACTCTGTCAAATCTTGGGGTTTTTCAGTATAAGAAGCATAGTGCGTTTTCCAGTTTAATAAATCTGTGGTAGAAAAGGGCACATAAACGAGACTAGTTGGCCTGACCACAACCTGACCCCCATCATCTAGAATAGGCAATCCTGGGACTTGGCGCAATGGCATCTGGCAAACTTCTTTCGGGCCCGTTTCTCTGCTTCGGAGGGCATAGCGCAAATTTGTGGGTCCAGCGGAGACCCTTCCGCTGGAGCCTGGACTAACAGGTGACCCTGGACTGGCAGTTGATGATCCCCCGCTGGCTGTTCCTTCAGGTGATGGCAGCCCTGCCGGGGAACTTTGAGAACTTTGTTCGGGACTGGGACTCCTGCTTCGGGAAGGGGGCTGCTCTCTTTCGGGCGGTGGATGTGACTGATGGGGCGGAGTCATGTCAGCTGGAGGGGCTCTCTCTTCCTCAGGCTCTGCTCGGGGTAACGGTGGAGCTAATGGGACTGGCTTATACAGGAATTGAGGTGGATAATTTAGAATTTCTACAGGTTCTGGGGCTGAATAAATGGGGAGCTTTTCTCCCTTGGCCCCCGGGACCCCCTTTGTAGTTGCTAACATTATCCTACACTGTTCCTCACAGCAACGCTTCATCCAAGAAGGTTGCCTTTCACAGATATCTAACCAGGAGTCTATATAGGGGAACTGGTCGGGATAATTCCTACGCACTATCCCATGCACTCGGGATACAATTCTGACATCAAAAGTACCCTCTGGTGGCCACACGGCGTCCAGCACCGGCCACTCCCTACCACATAATTTTCCTAATCGGGACGGCAACATTTTCGTCCCGTAATCACCACTAAATCCCTTTTTAAAATGCGTGATCATACAATTCAACGGAGTTTGCACAGACCCCGCCCCTCCCATTATGACGTACAAGACAACAGATAAATAGGGCGGGTAGTAGGGCTGCAGGTAAGGGGTCCGTACAGCCCACAAAACAGTAAGGGAGACAAACACCAAACGCTTCCTCCTTTTCGCGACCTGGGCGCGGTCGCCCAGCCAGGAACTGTGCTACTTAGGAGTCCGCTCTCGCGTAGTCTATATTTCAAGACCTCTCATTCACTCATACAGACAGGCATGCCACCAAATTCCCAAAATCCCATAGAGGCCTACCTTACTTACTTATTCATGAGGGGTGGGGTTTCGTCCTCGCGCACTCTCATGCAAGGAGTACTCGGCCACACCCTGAGAGGTGATCAGGCTCTCGTTACCTTAAACCGTTACCTTAAACCGTATTAGTCTCGTGCATGCGAGACTTTCCCATAGCTAGCTGACTAGAAACCAGACAAATTGCTACTCACCGGATCCGGCCATTAATGCGCTGCGCAACCAGTCCCTCCGTGGGTTGAATCCTGGACTCCCCTCGGGTTCGAGGTGTTGGCCGGTCGGACCCGGCAGGCCGCCGAGGCAGGGCAGAACCCTCTCCGATACAATGGGACCGGCGGCGCCTGGGGCCCTCTCCGCTGTCGGTCAGCCGCGGTCCCAACCGGACCAAACCTGGAGGCGGTAATACGTGGTATATTCACTTGCGCACCATTCACATACCGCACATTCCCGGCCAATGCACCAAGAATATGTTGCAGCGAAGTGCACGCAATGAATAAAACCAGGAGTCAGTTCGAAGATCCAAGCCAATTTATTGTGCACAGTCTCAGGCAATGTCACATTCAAAAAGGTCTGAGCAATGGAGTCCAGTAAACAACACCTTTTATACCTTTCTTCTTCAGTTTAATACAGGCAAACTTTCTATTGGTCCCACTGACCCCTGCACCCATCCAATTGGGATCTTTCTGTGGGCCCAGTACTCTGTTCCCCCTGCTCAGAATTCTCTAACAAAGGCACAGTTCTAAACTTTGATACTTTTCTCTTACAAGGTCACTGCTTAGCTTAGAAAATGTGTGAACACAGAGCACTGGTACATGTCTGTCATCAGCATAGAATATTCAACAAAGGATTTATATAACCTTATCAAAAAGCAGTTTAAAACAGTTTCTCTAACTTATACTGACTTTGGTCTTTCTCAGCCTTCTTATTCTTAGATGGGGGCTGGGACTCAGGCCTAGCTTACAGGCCTCTCATACGTTTATATACATATATAGGCTATTCTAGGCCATAGCCTACCACAGTTGGAAACAGGATACTGGGCTTGATGGACCTTGGAATAACCCAGTGTGGCATTTCTTATGTTCTTAAGTTTTGGACTCATTTATATTATTTATCTTTTATTTTAAGGCTCTTTGTTGTGATTTCATAAAAAAAAATTTTGGGTGAAATAGTGCTGATTATTATAGGGCGAGTGCCAAAAGAACCTGCATGTCCTGTATGCATGAGTGTTTGACATTTACACGCATAAGCACATGGCCACTTGCAATGCGTCTGTTGTTTGCATATGCATTGGCTCACCTCCTTTCAACTTTACACCAAAGTTTTGCACCAGCTCATCTGCATGCAGGGCCGGCCCGTCCATTGAGCAAGAATGTTTTTTGCACAGGGCCCCGCGTTTCAGGGGGCCCCGCGCAAAGAACATTCTGCTTTTTTTTTTTTTTAATTACATTTTAAAAAAAAACCTGTCTCTGGCTGCTGCCGCTACCGCGTCCGTCGCAGCAGCGGCAGAATGGAGTGTCCCGCGGGGCCCCTTCTCCTCGTTGAGCCCTCTGCAAGGGCTTTCAGATTCGCAAAGGGAGAGTGCTCCCTCGCGTCTCTGTAAAGCCCGCAGGGGCTAATGGGAAATTTCCCATCTGCCCCTTTAGACGCGAGGGGCTGATGGGAAAATTCCCATTAGCCCCTGCGGGCTTTACAGAGACGCGAGGGAGCACTCTCCCTTCGCGAATCTGAAAGCCCTTGCAGAGGGCTCAACGAGGAGAGGGGGCCCCACGGGACACTCCATTCTGCCGCTGCTGCGGCGGACGCGGCAGCGGCAGCAGCTAGAGCCAGGTTTTTTTTTTTTAAAATTTGCCGGAAGGGAAGGGGGGGGGGTTAAGACGGGTAATGGGCTGGGGGGCTTATTGAGGCAGTATGGAAATGGGGTGTTGGGGTGTTAGGACTGGAAATGGGCTGGGGGGTGTTAGGACTGGAAATGGGCTGGGGCTGATGGAGGCTGACTGGAAATGGTCTGGGGGGGTAGGACTGGAAATGGGCTGGGGGGGGGGGTTAAGACTGGTAATGGGCTGGGGGCTGATGGGGGCTGTCTGGAAATGGGTGAGGGGGGTTAGGACTGGAAAAGGTCTGGGGGGGTAGGACTGGAAATGGGCTGGGGGGGGGTTGAGACTGGTAATGGGCTGGGGGCTGATGGAGGCTGTCTGGAAATGGGGTGATGGGGGGGTTAGGACTGGAAATGGGGTGATGGGGGGGTTAGGACTGGAAATGGGCTGGGGGTTGATGGAGGCTGACTGGAAATGGGGTGATGGGGGGTTAGGACTGGAAATGGGCTGGTGGGGGTGGTTAATACTGGTAATGGGCTGTGGGCTGATGGGGCTGTCTGGAAATAGGGTGATGGGGGGTTAGGATTGCTAATGGGCTATGGGGGGGTTAGGACTGCTAATGGGCTATGGGGGCGCTAGGACAGGAAATGGGCTGATGGGGAGGGGTTAGGACTTGAGGTGGGCTGATGTGGTTAGGACTGGTAATGGGCTGTGGGCTGATGGGGGGGGGTTAGGACTGGCAATGCGCTATGGGGGGCTGACTGGAAGTGGGCTGATGGGGGGATTAGGACTGGTAATGGGTTATAGGGGGGGCTTAAACTGAAAATGGGTTGATGGGGGGCTAGGACTGGTAATGGGTTGGGGGATTGCTATGACTGGAAATGGACTGAGTGGACGGGGAGGCTTCAACTGCAAATAGCTGATGGGGAGGGAGCTTGGAATGGAAATGGGCTGTGAGGGAAGGGAGCTAGGACTGAAAATGGGCTGATGGAGCAGCTAGGATAGGACTGGAAATGGGCTGTTGGGGGGAGCTAAGATTGGAAATGGGCTGTGGTGGGGGCTTGAATTGAAATGGACTCATGGAGGGGCTAGAACTGGAAGTAGGCTCATGGGGGGGGCTTGGACTGGAATTGGGCTGAGTGGAGGGGAGCTAGGATTTGACATGGGCTGATGGTGGGGCTAGGAAATTACTAGAAATGGGCTGATGGGGGGCTAGGATTGGAAATGAGCTGATGAAGGGACTCAGACTGAAAATGGATGGGGGAGCTAGGACTGGAAATGGGTTGATGGGGGGCTAGGACTGGAAATGGGCTGATGCAGGGACTAGAAGGGAATGGATGCTGGGTGAGACTGGAACTAGAAGGGAGCTGATGTTGGGGGAGGATTAGAATGGGATGGGGCTGGGAGAGTAAAATGGAGAGGGGAAAAATATTTTGTGTGGGAGGGATGAAAAATCTACAATTGGCCGGGTATTGGGAGAGTAAGTGGGGATTGAGGATGGAGGGGTAAAATTTGTGTGGATGAAAGAAGAATGAGGAAAGAGCAAAAGGAGAAAGATTAGTATGTTAAAGCAGATGTAGAGAGAGAGGATGGAAAGAAAACTAGAAGAGAGAAGAAAGGACAAATGGACAGCAGACGATGGAGAGTTAGCAGAAAACATGAAGAAACCAGAAGAAAGTGGCTGGAGCAATTGCAACTGAAAAAAAATGCACAAAAGGTAGAAATATATCTTTATTTTGAATTTATTAACTGGAATATGAAAGCTCTGGGAAATGTGCATCATTAACGTCTGCGCTTTGTTTGGTACAAGAGGAAATTGATTTATAGTTTTATTTCTACAGTGTTGTTGTACATTCCAAGTTTGGCTTTTGGGGTTCCCAGTTTAATTATTGCCTTCCTGTTTCTAAATTGCGATTCCTTGTTTGGTGATGGTCTATGTTCTGCATGTGTAACTGAGCTGAGGTATTCTGTTTATGTAATTCCTATTTGACATTGCCACTTGTTCTCTTTCCCCAGTATTCTCTGAAATGTACTGGTTTAATATTTGCAGTGTTTCCTTTTGATAGGTAGGGTCTGGTGCTTTGTGAGTCCTGGTAATGCTGTCAGGATACAGCGGGTTTGCTATGGGTTCTAAATGGGCAGCGTTTGTAGTAGTTCCTAATGTGCCTGGCGGTTGGCACTGGATTATAGTAATGTAGAAATCTTTTAGTCTTTCTTTATCCATACACTCATTAAGAGACATGTTTACTAAAAGTTAGTGTTTGGTAACATTATGCAAATATGTATGCAAATAAGGCCACTTATGCAAATGAGGCTCCGCACCGAGTCTCCGCACATGGCCCCGCACCCCCCTTGGGCCGCCCCTGTCTGCATGCATGCCCTTTGCTACATACTGGAGCCAAAGTCTCATGCTATTGGCTCGCTACAAAAATGCATACACAACTAATAGTGCACGACTTGAGCACCGGCTTTCTGCATCAGATTGCAAGTCCACCGGGGATAGGGCAATACCTACTGTATCTGACTGTAACTCACATTGAACTACTAGTGGAAAGTTGTGAGCTAAATATAAAGAATAAATAACAAATGATACAAATGATTTGTAGTAGTAGTAAATAATGGTTGCTAGGTGACACCTAGTGATGTAAGGTGCATCAGCAGGCAACAACATAAGGTATGCTCAGTTATGCCTAGGGGAAGTCTGCCATTTCCCATTCTGCAGGTTTGGTGAGGCTTTCTAGCAATGAACCACAAGACAGACTGTGGCAGGTGCAGGCCTGTGACCCACGGTGTCTGACATAGGCAGGCCAGCATGGCTAGCTTGACCTGTAAATGAGGCCTGTGGAGAGGCATATAGGATTGCACATCCCCCAATATGCTGCTATTGTAAGATAGAACTCAGTAGAAGTATTAAATTTGCTTAGGTAAACAGAACTGCAGAACTAAGAAATGGAAAAAATACAGAAAAGACATGTTTGAAAGTTACTGATAAGAAAAAGTACATCTGCAAAGAAATAATGAGGAGTGCTGACAGATGAGTTACAGAACCTTACTCTTCTGCACGCACAAATTGGTCCCATAACCTTGAGAGTGTGAAAGTAACAAGTTGATGAACTGACCATTGTAATTGGGACTAGAAGGGGGGCAGGCAGGTGTCATGCCCACAGAAGGGACATAATTGGAGAAACTTATCAGTACCGGGACCAATAGAAGAGGTACGGGAGGTACGGGAGGTTACCGGGACCAATGAAAGGTTTTTCTATACCTAGAATGGAACAAAAGTCTATAAAAGTTGTTGTAATGCTTGAAAACTTTGCTCAGCCATTTTGAATTTGACTTGCTTGAGACTTGTGCACAAATAAATGATTTGGACCTTCTGAACAGACTCCTGGTATCATTGGTTTGTCTGCGCTTTGCTGCTACATATTCCTTGGTGCGTTGGCCGGGAAGTTGTGGAATCAAAGTGTATATAGGGCAATATACCACGACTTTCCGCCTCTATAGGCTTGGTCCTGCCGGGATCGCGCCCTTCCGACGAGGGCCGCTCCCTGGCGCCACCGGTCCCTTGTATCGGAGGGAGCTGGTCGGACCTCGGCGGGTGACGAGCCCGGCTGGAGTCAACGCCTCGAACCCGAGTGAGGGGAGTCCGAGGTCCAACTCATGCGCCTGCTTGGGAAGTTTGAGGACCGGATCCGGTGAGTATAGTTTTGATTTTGGGTCTAGACAGAAATAGAAAGAGCAGTACTGCCATTGGAACTTGGAACTTTGGAATTTGTAATCTCGAGATATTGGGAATTGGTAAGAGAGCATGATCAACTCTCAAGGAAGAGCCGAGTAGCCTGGCATGGGAATTCGCTGGGTGAAACCCTCATCCTTTTTGTAATTGGGAAAAAGACTAGTCAGAACAGATAGAAACGAATGCATTCTGGGATACGTTGCTAGCATGATTGTGTGAACGAAGTGTGAATGAGAGGTCTGGCAGCACGGACCAAGTGAAGGCGGACCCCTGATTAGCGCATTTCCTGACCGGGCGACCGCGTTCAGGTCGCGAAAAGGGGGAAGCGATTGTCGTCTTGTCTTGTTATTTGTATTCCCTATACGTTTCCAGGGCCGTGAGGACCCCTTACCCATGGTCCGCCCTCCTTTTCCCTTCTGTCTGTTGTTGCGCGCACACATCGAAATGGGAGGGGCGGGGTCTACTAGAAACACTCCATTAGAATGTATGATCGCACATTTTAAAGAGGGATATTCAGGAGATTATGGTATTAAAATGACAGCAGCCCGTTTGCAGATTTTGTGTACTAGGGAGTGGCCCGATCTAGACCCCATCTGGCCCCGAGAGGGAACGTTCACTGTAGAGATTATTCAGTCAATACATCGTAGAGTGCGGGTAGCGCACCCCGATCAGTACCCCTATATAGATTCCTGGTTAAGTATTTGTGAAGATCCGCCCTCCTGGGCGCAGCGCTGTTATGAGGAACAGTGCAGAATAATGTTAGCTAAAACGGATTCTAGACAGAAAACGGAGCAGCCTAGAATGAAAGAGCAGGATAAGAAAGCCAAGAAGAAACCCATCTTGGCAGATCCTGATTCCCCAGAAATAGTCCTCAGGCAGCCCCGAACCCCAGGTCCAGTAAGAGTAGCCCGGCGTCGTCCTGCCCCAGAACCCCAGAGACGGCCAGAGCCGAGGCAGGACCCAACCCCTGATCCCCCTCCTGGAGAAGAGAAAGAGGAAGAATTAGTGGAAAGAGAAGTGGAGGACGTAAAAAGTGAGTCAGAAGCGGAGATAGAAGAAGGAGAAAGAGAGAATTCCCCAGAAGAGGAGGAGAACAGTGTACAAATAATCGAGAAAGCCAGCGCTAGCACTAGCACGCCAGTGAAAGAGAAACCCAAAGCAAAACTTGTTGAGAAAAAGAAAGCGACTCCTGCAAAGGCAACGGCCATAACCCTTAGATCCCAAACCCAAAGACGCCTGTAACAGCCAAACTGTTTCCCTTAAGGCAAGTCCCGGGAGTGCCCGTAAAGAATGATAATGATGAAGTGGTAGCGGGACCCCTAACTTATGTGTATATCCCTTTCTCTACAACTGATTTATTAAATTGGAGGTCGCATTATGCCTCCTATACTAGTAAGCCCCAGGAGCTGACAGAATTAGTAACTAGTATTATGGAAACTCACCAACCCACTTGGCCAGATTGCCGTCAGCTCCTGACCACCCTATTCACTACAGAAGAACGAGCGAGAATTAGAAAAGCAGCTATTGAATGGATGGCAGAAAACCCTGCAGCTCCGGCGCAGGGGCAGAATATAATAGACCGTAGGGAAGCAGCTCAGAGAGAATTCCCGAATGAAGACCCCCAATGGGATCCAAATACAGATGAAGGATCCACAGCCCTAGCCCGTTTTCGCTAAGGCTTTTTACAAGGCCTGAGAAGGGGGGGCCAAAAAGCTATGAACCTTTCCAAAGTTACAGGAGTTATCCAAGGAATAGATGAGAGCCCAGCAGATTTTTATGAAAGATTAACTGAAGCCTACAGAATGTATACTCCCTATGATCCCGAAGCACCAGGAAGTTTATGTATGGTGAATTCTGCTTTTGTAAACCAGTCTCAACCAGACATTAGACGCAAATTACAGAAGTTAGAAGGGTTTGCGGGCATGAATGCAACACAGTTATTGGAAGTCGCTCATAAAGTGTATGTGAATCGTGATACTGAAAGACAGAGAGAATGTGATAGAAAGATGAAGAAGAAAGCTGATTTTTTGGCTGCGGCCATAGTTGAAAAGAAAAGGGGAGGTGTCCCTAGTCGAAGGAGCAGAGGAAGAGGGCGGGGTCAAGGCGGAGGCCGGACCCAGAGACTAGGCGTGAACCAATGCGCCTATTGCAGAGAGGAAGGACATTGGAGAGATACGTGCCCGCAACTCGAAGACGCCCAGCAAGATGACGACAACGATCATCAGTGGCGAGAAAAAAGACGAGGCCGTCCCTGAGGCCGAGGAGGAGCCAATCAAGAACAATTCCAGCGAGAGAGAGGAGGAGGAGCCATTCAAGCATTGGCCACACAGGCCCATGATGAGGATGACGTGGATTAGGACAGACCGGGCTCCAAGTTTGCTTTAGGTCTCCAGGAGCCTATGGTCGGAATACAAATAGGAGACCAAATTATGAACTTTATGGTTGATACTGGAGCAGAGCATTCAGTAATAGACAAAAAGATAGCCCCATTCACTACAAAAGCAGTCACCATTATAGGAGCAACTGGTGCCAAAGCCACAAAGTCTTTTCTTCAGAACCGAATATGCAGTCTAGGAGGACAGCAAGTAACTCATCAATTCCTTTACATGCCCGAATGTCCAGTACCACTATTGGGACGAGATATGCTAGCCAAGCTTCAAGCACAAATATCTTTCTCTGAGCAAGGAGAAATGCAAATGACAGTAAATTCCCAAGCCAAACCAGCAGGAGTAATGCTGCTGACAGTTCCCCGAGAAGAAGAATGGAGATATTACATTGATGATTCTGTCCAAGATACCTATTTTGAACAAACTTTAAAGAACATTCATGCACCACCTGGAGTATGGGCAGAAGGCAGTCCCCCAGGCCTAGCCAAGCATATAGCTCCAGTGATTGTAACCCTCAAGCCTAGTGCTACACCAGTGCACGTCAAACAGTACCCTCTCCCAAGAGCCGCAATTGAAGGCATCCATCGCCACCTACAGAGATTGCTCGAATATGGCCTACTAAAAGTATGTCAATCCCCATGGAACACCCCACTTCTGCCAGTAAAGAAACCTGGGACAGATGATTATCGCCCAGTGCAAGATTTGAGAAGAGTGAATGATGCAGCTGAAACCATACATCCAGTTGTGCCCAATCCTTACACTCTTCTAGGACTGATACCTGCTGAAGCTACCCATTTCACTGTACTGGATTTAAAAGATGCATTCTTTTGCATAAGATTAGCCCCTGTAAGCCAAATATTGTTTGCATTTGAATGGCAGGACCCCATCTCTGGAAGAGGGGGCCAACTTACCTGGACAAGATTACCCCAAGGATTCAAGAATTCACCTACCATCTTTAGTGCTGCACTAAATCAAGACCTTTCAAGCTATCCAGTAGCCCCGGGGAAGAGAGTGCTTCTCCAATACGTGGATGATCTGTTGATAGCTGCCGTATCAGAAAGAGAATGTATATTAGCCACCAAAGATCTCTTGCAGTTACTAGATGAAGCTGGATATAAAGTTTCCAGAGCCAAAGCACAGCTATGCCAAACAGAAGTGAAATACTTGGGTTTTCGTATTACCCAAGGAAGCAGAAGATTAGGCAGAGAAAGAAAAGAAGCAGTATGCAGAATTCCAACTCCAACAACCAGAAAGCAGGTCAGAGCCTTTCTGGGAGCAGCAGGATATTGCCGAATCTGGATACCCAACTTTGCCCAAATTGCCAAGCCACTGTATGAAGCCACAAAAGGAGAAGAAAAGTCACCACTGGAGTGGGGACTTGAGCAGGATACAGCCTTCCAGAAGCTAAAAGAAGAATTGATGTCATCACCAGCACTTGGACTACCAGATGTCCACAAACCTTTCCACTTGTTTGTACATGAAGCACAGGGAAATGCCCTAGGCATGTTGACTCAGAAATTAGGAAATTGGGAGCGACCTGTAGCCTACCTATCGAAACAATTGGACCCTGTGGCCAAAGGATGGCCACCTTGCTTGAGAGCAGTTGCAGCTACAGCGCTACTAGTGAGTGAAGCAGACAAACTCACACTAGGACAGAACATACGAGTCACTGTGCCACATGCAGTCCTTGCCCTTATGGAACAAAAAGCAAATTATTGGCTCACCAATTCCCGAATGTTGAAGTACCAGAGCATGTTATGTGAAAACCCACAGATACAACTTGAAGTGAGCCATGCCTTGAATCCAGCTACCTTGATACCCATCAGTGAAGAACTCCCAGAACATGACTGTATCGAAGTCATGGAAACTGTATTCTCTAGTCGACCTAACTTAACAGATGTGCCCATAGACAATCCCGACCAGATCTATTATGTAGATGGGAGCAGTCTCATCCTTGATGGACGACGCTGTGCCGGATATGCAGTCGTCACTCAACACGAAGTAGTTGAATCATCAGCTCTAGCCTCAGGCACATCAGCCCAGAAAGCCGAATTGATAGCACTTACCAGAGCATTGTTGTTAGGAGAAAAACTTGTGCTAAATGTATATACAGATTCCAAATATGCCTTCACTACCTTGCATGCCCATGGAGCTCTCTATAAAGAAAGAGGACTCATCACATCCGGAGGAAAATCAGTCAAATATGGTCCCGAGATATTGATGTTACTTGATGCCGTTTGGGCCCCAACACGTGTAGCTGTCATGCATTGCAGAGGACATCAAGCAGGAAAAGGAGAAGTTGCCCGAGGAAATAGATTTGCAGATGCCTCAGCACGACAAGCAGCTATGACAGGACAAATTGCCCCACAAGCCATGCCAATGCAAGCAGCATTGTTTCCAGTACCTTTGAATCTATGGACCCCACGATATACCACCAAAGAATTGGATTACTATTGTGACAAAGAAAATGGAGTATTGAAAGACGGATGGATTGAGCTGCCACCAGAAGAGGGCAGTCAACCTCCGGGACGAATAGTAATTCCTGAACTGTTAGGACCATCCTTTGTCAAAGCTTTCCACGAAGCTACCCACTATGGGAAGAGTGCTATGGAGAAAGCGCTCAGACCACATTTCTACATCCCTTTGATGACAACCATATCAGCCTCAGTAGCACGACAATGTGTAACTTGTGCCAAAAATAATGCTAAGCAAGGCCTTATTACAGCACCCCGAGTTCAGTCAGGAGGTGTCACCCCCATGCACAACCTCCAAGTTGATTTTACCGAAATGCCAAAAGCCAATGGATACCATTATCTACTAGTATTAGTTTGTACTTTCTCTGGGTGGGTAGAAGCCTTCCCAACCAGAACTGAGAAAGCCCGAGAAGTTACCAAAGTCTTAATGAGAGAGATTGTCCCCAGATTTGGAATCCCAGCAGTAATAGGGTCAGACAATGGACCCTCATTTGTCTCCCAAGTTACTCAGCAGTTAGCAAAAGCTTTGCAGATACAGTGGAAGCTCCACACTGCATACAGACCCCAGAGTTCAGGGAAAGTTGAGCGAATGAATCGTACCTTGAAAGCCCAAATGTCCAAGCTTTGTCAGGAGACACACTTGAAATGGCCCCAAGTGCTCCCCATAGCTTTACTCAGAATACGCTCAGCCCCTGTAAAGTCAACAGGATTTTCCCCTTTTGAAGTTTTGTATGGTAAACCCCCACCAATAGTGCAGGGAGTCAAAGGAAGTTTAGCCCAGATTGGTTCAGAAGTAACTAGACAAGAACTCCTAGCTCTTAGTTTTGTTCTGCAGACTCTCCATACGTGGATCCAAGACCAGTTGCCTATCAACCTGACGGAACCCTTGCATCCCTACCAGCCTGGAACTTCGGTGTGGATCAAAGATTGGAAGAAGATACCGTTGGAACTCCATTGGAAGGGACCGTACACCGTCATCCTGTCTACCCCAACTGCAGTAAAGGTAGCCGAGATCGACGCCTGGATCCACCACAGCAGAGTCAAGCCCGCCGCCAATCCTGAACCAGAGCGGTGGACAGCAGAGCAGCACCCTGATGTACCCTTGCGAGTTACTCTGAGACGGCAACCAGCAGCATAGACACTTCATCACAAGTGCTTTGCAGTAGCCAAGTCTTTCGAAGAGGATTGCTGTTTTCCATGCAGCAACAGTTTTGTTTCAACGAACCCAATTTGTGTGTGATTTGACACACTACTTTGAGACTACATTGACTAAGCCAGACTTCACAAGCCAACTGAATTGCTAAGTTGGTTAATGTGTACTGGACATCTTGAGGATCTTCAATCAACACTCAGCACCCGTTAAATTGCTTCATTAGCAAACGGGACGAAGAATAATAGACCGTCGTGATCAAGATCAGCAAGCTGAGGATTCAGAAGAACTCCAATCAACATGTATCTTTGTCTTTGCTTTGCCTTGGTTGCCTTCTTTGGAGGTTTTGAACAGACTTATGCTCTACCTCCATGCACTGCTTGCATTACTTCTACTAGAACTGGACTGAAAGTAACTCAGACTTTGCTTTACCATTCTTACTATACCTGCAAGGGAACAATAACTCGGTGTATCTATAACACCACTGAACTAAATGTTTGCACTCATGGCAAAATCAAAGCATGCTATAATCCGCATCAGAATCCATCCTATTACACGTTGGAAATAAGATGGAAGGATGCAGATGGACCTATATTAGCTGCTACACCACCACTTAAGGACATTACTAAACCTGCTGTTTTGAATTTTGATGCATGTAATGCTATTAATAGGGATAGTCAGTCCACCTGTGGTACGTGGGAGAAAGCGTATCAAAATGACCATAAGTATATGTGTCCAGAAGGTGCCACAAATTGGTGGAAGTGTACAGGTAAAACAGGATCAGGGTATAGTACTGCTACAGCGGCAGACTACTATTGCCCGTATTGGGGATGTGTTTTTTATGCTACCTGGAACACTGGTATAACTAATGAGAAAATAGATAAGCGGATGGCTACTCTAACCAAGCCAACCACAAATGATAAATGTCAGAAAGATGCTTGCAACCCCTTACATTTGCGTGTACATAATCCCCATGCATGGAAACAAGGATACAAATTTGGTTTACGTATTGCTGGAGGAGCAATAGATCCAGGGACCATTGTGTATATCAGATTGAATACCCAAGCCCACAAGTCATCTAAATATCATATTCATAATACCTTTTATGAAGCTATGCATGTAAATAAGTTTGAGATCCCTCACCCTTCACAGAATTTGTTTCTAGAATTAGCCGGAGCAGTAGTATCTAGTCTTAAGATCACAGATTGTTATTTCTGTGGCGGAACCCAAATGGGAGACCAATGGCCCTGGGAAGCCCAAGAATTGAATTATTCCATGATTTACAACCAGACTGAATTACACAAGACTACCAGTGAATGGGTGTTAGCGCACTCAATCGTTGGACGTCTTTGCTATGCCAGAACTGGGCCCCAGTTCACCCAAAAGGTAGGACAGCTGGTCTGTCTTAGCCAGAAATACTATAATGCCACGACCAAAAAGACAGCATGGTGGTCAGGAATCAGACATCCTGAACCTCCTAACCCATTAGCTAGATTTCCTGAACTTGCAGGTCTATGGACTAACCTTGCCAAAGTCCAAGCCTGGCAAGCCCCACCTGGCCTATATTGGATCTGTGGAAACCGAGCATATGCGCAACTCCCGCCACACTGGGGAGGAGCATGTGTCTTAGGAACCATCAGACCTTCTTTCTTCCTGTTAAACACTGAACATGGAGAACAATTAGGATACCCTGTATATACTACCCACAAACACAAAAGAGCATCGAGACAGAAAAGAGAAGCCTTACAGATAGGCAAGTGGGAGAAGTGGCAAGGTGATGATTGGCCACCAGAAAGAATTATTGAGTATTATGGACCTGCCACTTGGAATGATGATGGTATGTATGGTTATCGTACCCCAATTTATATGATTAATCGTATTATTCGCTTACAAGCAGTAGTTGAAATAATAACCAATGAAACTAGTCATGCTCTCACGCTCTTAGCTAGACAAAGTACTCAGATGCGCACTGCCATATACCAGAATCGCTTAGCACTTGATTATTTGCTAGCAGCTGAAGGAGGAGTATGTGGTAAGCTGAATTTAACTAATTGCTGTTTGAAAATAGATGATAAAGGTCAAGTAGTTGAAGAAATTGCTAAAGATATGCAAAGACATGCTTATGTGCCAGTACAGACGTGGCACGCATTGAAATTTCCTAACTGGTTTGCTAACCTTTTCTCTTGGCTGGGAGGATTTAAGACTTTCATTGTTTTAGTACTAATCCTTGTTGCTGTTATCCTCTTATTACCATGTTTAATCCCATGTTGTATGCGTTCCATTCATAGTGCTATTGATAGTACAGTAGAGCGGAAGACCGCAACTAAAATAATGGCTTTATACAAAGCTAGTCCTAGTAGAAATCCTTCAATCATGATGTGATTCTTCTAAAGATGATTTAATTCTCACACCTTATTGAATAATAGGGTGAGATTAATCAAAGGGGGGAATGTGGCAGGTGCAGGCCTGTGACCCACGGTGTCTGACATAGGCAGGCCAGCATGGCTAGCTTGACCTGTAAATGAGGCCTGTGGAGAGGCATATAGGATTGCACATCCCCCAATATGCTGCTATTGTAAGATAGAACTCAGTAGAAGTATTGAATTTGCTTAGGTAAACAGAACTGCAGAACTAAGAAATGGAAAAATACAGAAAAGACATGTTTGAAAGTTACTGATAAGAAAAAGTACATCTGCAAAGAAATAATGAGGAGTGCTGACAGATGAGTTACAGAACCTTACTCTTCTGCACGCACAAATTGGTCCCATAACCTTGAGAGTGTGAAAGTAACAAGTTGATGAACTGACCATTGTAATTGGGACTAGAAGGGGGGCAGGCAGGTGTCATGCCCACAGAAGGGACATAATTGGAGAAACTTATCAGTACCGGGACCAATAGAAGAGGTACGGGAGGTACGGGAGGTTACCGGGACCAATGAAAGGTTTTTCTATACCTAGAATGGAACAAAAGTCTATAAAAGTTGTTGTAATGCTTGAAAACTTTGCTCAGCCATTTTGAATTTGACTTGCTTGAGACTTGTGCACAAATAAATGATTTGGACCTTCTGAACAGACTCCTGGTATCATTGGTTTGTCTGCGCTTTGCTGCTACAAGACAAGTTCTGTGGTTATATATTAGATTTATTATGGGTAGAAATATAGAGAACATAAAACTAACACTACAGAATGAGATAATTAGGTTGTGTCGCCACACTAGTAATTACACAGCAGTAATAAATTGCTAGCTCACAATCAGAGGTCACAGGCTTGCTCTGCACTTAGGAAAAGTACAGGAAGGCGCTATCTGACTAATCCCTATACCCAGGTGAAGACATAAGACCTGTATCTTAGCTCTGCCAGATGGACAAATGCAGCTAGGATCCAAGGCAGTCTCTGGAATAGGCAGAAGTTCAAAGAGACAGATATACTAGCAACACAGGCTCTAGCTATGGGAATTAAGCCATATTGGAAAACACAGAAGGTGTTTGTCAGAGTCTTAGGGGTATGTTTATTAAACGGCAGTAGCAGACTCTGTGCGATATCAGAGCCACAGCCCCATTGATTTCAATATCGCATGGAGTCCGCTACCGCCATTTAATAAACATACCCCTTAGCTTGTTTTACAGGGTTAGTAGAACAGCCTTGGGATGACGCAGAGAAGTGGCAGAGAATTCTATGTAAATAGTTTGAGCATGTTATCTAGCTAATAGATTATATACTCCATGTAAATAGTTACCCCATGTTATCCAAGTTTGATACTCCTGTTATATGTAATACCAAACAGCCTGTTGTTCTGGTTTCTTTCTGTTATTTGTAAACCGCGCTGATGTCAAAGAGTGCGGTATATAAGAAGTTGAAATAAATAAATAAATAAATAAATAAAGTATAACAATGCCTGTTGGCTTGAGAAAGTGGCACCCTGTGGTTAAACTGTAAAATCCATAACCAGGTAGACGGACCCATCGCTCCCCTCCTGCAACTTATCCTCCATCCATACCACACATCTTCCACCCTTCCAACAAATTGCACAGACCGCCTTTTGTGGTAACAACTGGTCTCAGCTTTATTTCCAAAACATCATATTGAACAATGAACAGGAATCCAACAAACCCCCCCAGTGACGCGATGCGTCACCAGCCATGCGATTAGCAAGGCGACCTCGCCTCCACTCCATCCCCGGTCACACCACCGGCAACGTTCCAACCATCCCTATCCGACTTCACCATATTACTAGCAAAAGTCTTCCAGGGGTAGTCCGGGTCGAGGGCACCCCGCCCCCGTCCCAAGTCGCCTAAGGCTCCGGACCCCGGAAACCTCTGGGATCCCGCTGCTCACCCCCCCCCCCCAGCTGTGACAACCCGATACAACGCTCACCCCTCCCCAACACAATACGGGGTGGGCGGGTGGGCCACTCGCCCTCCGGTCTGGCCGCATGTGCTCCCGCCACGACCGCGCGCACGCTGGAGCACATGGCCAGACCCTCCTGATTGGCTCCGCTCGCCCCCTAAGCAAGCGGAGCCAATTCATTTAAAAGATGCACCCCACGTCACAAAGTGCAGTGACGCGTGCCCCCCCCCCCCACCGAAACGCGAGCAGGGTCCCGCGCCGGGCCGGGCACCCGGTTACGCGCGAGCGCCAGGACCCTGCCCACGCCCTTGATACTAACCGGGTAGCCGGACCCGTCGCTCCCCTCCTGCAACTTATCCTCCATCCATACCACACATCTTCCACCCTTCCAACAAATTGCACAGACTGCCTTTTGTGGTAACAACTGGTCGCAGCTTTATTTCCAAAACATCATATTGAACAATGAACAGGAATCCAACAAACCCCCCAGCGGCGCGATGCGTCACCAGCCATGCGATTAGCAAGGCGACCTCGCCTCCGCTCCATCCCCGGTCACACCACCGGCAACGTTCCAACCACCCCTATCCGACTTCGCCATATTACTAGCAAAAGTCTTCCAGGGGTAGTCCGGGTCGAGGGCACTCTGCCCCCGTCCCAAGTCGCCTAAGGCTCCAGACCCCGGAAACCTCCGGGATCCCGCCACCGGCACAGGAGACACAACTCAGCTGTGCCGCCCCCCCAAACCCCCTCCAAGCTGCGACCAGTGTGCCTCATCCAGCACCACCCTCTCCAATACCTCCTGCCAGTCATTGAGGAGCAGATCAATCCCCACAGGAGATAGATGCACACCATCAGCCCGATACAAACCCGCACAAGCCACATCAACCCAATCATGCTGCACATGATACCCCCCTTGCTCGTAAACCCACCTCCCGATCTGCCTATTTATTTTCGTCAATCCCCGGGACCATCTCCTCTGCCCGCAGCACTCCGGCCTGGGAATAATATCAGACCAGATTAAGACTACACCCCCAAACATATGCAGCAATACAGCAAAGTCCTTCTTAGTGGCTCTAATCAGCTGCTTGCAAGACCAAGCGGCCAAATCATTGCCCCCCAAATGCACCAGCACAATCGATGGCCTGTCCCGGATGCACTGATGATGACGAAGCAAAGGCATCAGCTGAGGCCACCGCAGCCCGCGCTCACCCAGCCACGAAAGTGTCACCACCGCAGGATCCTAAATTCAGCCCGACAGGCCGCACTGCCACTCGCTGACCAGCCCAGAACACGAAGAAGTGTCCCAAGATCCAACATCCCCGGGCCTCCAGCCCCACATCTGCAACAGAAAAAACAGCATTAATATCCCCCCCCCCCTCCAGCGGTATGCAGGTTTCTCATAGGCGAACATACCCCTTAAAAGCTTTCGACCGCCATCTGCCGATACACTGAATCTGCGCCCCAGAAAATCCCACGGCTGCAGCGCTAGTCACCGCCCCAATACGAAAGGAATGTGCAGAGAAACACTGCAGATCCTCCCCGATCCGGCACAACACCATGCGCAACACCGCGGTCACCTGAAATCGTGTCAGCGCACGGGAATCGCTATGCACAAATAACCCCTCTTCACCCATAGGGCGCACACCCAAGTAGCCCTCCATGGCGGCCACTGGGCACGTAAGCCCACCAATCGCTTGAAGCACCACCCACAACCCTTTGCCTTTCTGGTCTGTCTTGGATTTTGCTAACGACACGCACACGAGCCCCGGCTCGCTCCGCACGTGCTGGCGGCACAAGCTATTACCTAAACCTGCCTTCACCAAGTCGACTGCCAACTCACCGACCCTAAAGGCACCAAAGAATGCCAAACAAAAGACCGCCCAAAAGAACGCGGCCTCATAAGGCGATGCAGCCACCCCCGGCAGTCCCTGGCACAGTCTCCTTAACAAGTCATGCGTAATCGGAAGCCGGTGGTCACGCGGCCCGGGCAGAGAACGCTCCCACCCCTGCAGCAACTGCCGCGCAAGAGATCCGCGGCCCGACAATCTCCAACCCGCTGCCCTAGCAAAAAACCCAAACCCAGCCAGATGAATCTTCACAGCCGATCTGGCAACCCCGTGCCCCTTAGCCTAACCCACATACCCCCCCAGTAAGTAATCCGGCACCTCCCCCCCATCCCATCCTGTCTGGTATAGATATTCCAGCACTCGCTCACAACCACGCTGATAGGCATCCCATGTCCGCTCCGCCACCGAATTCTTGAGAAGGCTCTTCATCTCAGCCGGCTACAGTTCCACAATCGCCATGGGACCATGAGCCCGTCCTCGTCCGCCTCCGGAGCCAAGCGTCGAAAGCGCTCCAACTGCAAACGAGAAAGAGCATCAGCGATTTCGTTAGTACGCCCTGGGATATGGCGAGCTCTCAAGTCCACATTCAAATGCAAACAGGCAAGTATGACCAGATGCATTAGGGACGCTACCTGGCAGCAGCGCGGAGAATGACGATTAATGACCACCACCACAGCCTCATTATCACACCACCACATGACCTTACAGTTAGCTAACTTATTCGGCCATAATTCTAGCACCACCAATATGGGAAAGAGTTCCAAGAAAGTAATATTACTCACGAGCCCCACCTCGACCCACGCCTGCGGCCATCTGTCGGCACACCATGCGCCACCGAAGTATATTCCCAAACCAATGCCACCCGCCGCGTCCGTATACAGCTGCAAATCTTCACTGGAGATCTCCTCATCTTGCAATACTGAAATCCCATTAAAGTCCCGCAAAAAGGCGTCCCAAATCCGCAAATCCTCGCACATCACGCTAGACACACGAATGCGGTGATGCGGCCTGCGCACTCCAGCCGTCGACGCTGCCAACCACCGAATGAACACCCTCCCCATCGGGATTACCCTACAGGCAAAATTAAGCGATCCAATTAAGGCCTGCAATTCCTTCAAGGTCAACTTAGCAGAGGCCAAGGAATTAGCAACCAGTACCCTCAATTTCTCCACCTTCTCTAACGGCAATCGCGCTACCATTTGTTCTGAGTCCAACTCCACACCTAAAAAAGTGAGGATTGTCGTCGGACCCACAGTCTTATCTTCAGCTAAAGGTACCCCCAACTCACTGGCCAGACCCAGAAAACCATCCAAAAGAACTCTACAACACGTAGAACCAGCTTTGCCAACAAACAAAAAATCATCAAGATAATGAACCACCTCCGAGGACCCCACTCTCCACGCCACCATCCAGTGCAAGAAAGTGCTAAATTTCTCAAACTAAGAGCAAGATACCGAACAACCCATTGGCATACACTTATCAAAATAAAACTCTCCCTCAAATTGGAAACCTAAGAACTTGAAGGCAGACGGATGCACCGGCAATAAGCGAAAAGCAGACTCAATATCCACCTTTGCCATCAAGGAACCGCGCCCGGCCCTCCTGACTAACTCAACCGCCGTGTCGAAAGAGGCATAACGGACCGTACAGAACTCGCGCGGGATGAAATCATTCACCAAAGCCCCAACCGGAAAAGACAAATTGTGGATTAATCAAAACTTCCCTGGTTCTTTCTTAGGAACAATTCCTAAGGGAGACACCACAAAATCCTGAAAAGGAGGGCACTGGAACGGACCGGCTATTCTGCCCAACCGTAAGTCCGCTCCTAACTTCTCCCGAGCTACCGACGCCCATCTCCGTACGCTAGGGGAATTGCGAGCCATCGAATGCCCCACAGCACCCCGAATCGGAACTACAAAACCAAACTGAAAACCCAACTGCAAAATCAACTTATCTCGTTTCCGCAGATAATCGTGAAGCCAGCTAAGCAATAGCGGCACCCGTATCGGAGAAGGAGCCAACTCAAATAGCGCCCGCCTACTTGGGAACTGGCCCAGGCAGAGCGACGGCCCCTTTTTTAACACATTTTGTCGCCGAATGGGGACCACTGCAGATCGAACACACGTGGCGGAATTTACAGTCCGGAAAGGGACATGCCGATATATTAAACCTCCAGCACACGTCCCCACTGCTGCTGGTGACCGGTCTGGCCTGGACTGGCGAAACGCCACCGCGAAAGGAACGACCCCCACCGACCACAACCCCCGGCCCAACCTTTCCTCCACCCCCCCCAACCGCTCCGCCCTTGACAGACATCTGATCAACCAAAGGTTTATGTCTTCTGTACCCCAAGTCAGAAACTTGTTCTCCTCCATTTTGTCATGAAACTTTTCATCATAATTCAGCCATGACCAGCCCTCGTGTACCTGAGACGCCTCCAAAATCGAATCAGCATAAGACAGCATCATACCATACTGCCCCGTAAAATGCTGACCCCACACACTCGCCAGTCGCAAGAACGATCTCACCCAATTAACCACGTTCCTCGAGACCTTCCGAATACAGCCTGCCCTTATGTTTTTTCTTACTATCCCCCGAACGCTTACGCCACTCCAGCAAACAAAAAATATCAATGTACTTCCTCTTCCAAATTTTTCGCCGCAACTTTTCGGGACACCCTCCCATAATTCCGATAAGGCAACCAAGGATGAAGAACCAGCACCACCTTGAATATCAGAAGACCTTCGCCCCGACACCACCTCACCACCACAAACCCCGCCCCTTGATGACTCCGCAGAGTCTGAAGACGAGGAGGAGGATGAATCCGAACTACGCCGATGTCGACAGACGTACTTCCTTTTCTTGCGCACCTGTCCCGACCGCTCGGCCCTCAATCCATTTTCCCCCCACTCGCCCCCCTCTACCGACAGCAACTCACCTGTCCCGTCCTCGGCAGCCAGCACCTCCGCTGAAGATGGTGAGCCCACACGAGGAGCAACAGTCCGCTGCTGTACAGCTGCTCCTTGCGTATGGACTACGTCCCTCGGCGTGCCCCTTACCGCAGAGGCTCCCAGATCCACATTTGCCGCACCCGGTGACATAACTGTAGATGGCACACATCCAGGAGCGGACTGAAAAGACACCTGCGGAGACAAAAAAGGAAAACCTGAGGGGGAAAAGGCAGGAGACCAAGCAGGTTGCTGTGCCCCCGCCCAATCAGACCTTGAAGAGCCTTGCCCCCCGCTCAACCAATGTTCCCAAACTGCCTGCTGCTCTGCCAGACCATATCCCCTGGGGAAGCCATACTCCCCCCAGGAGAAACCAAACCACTACCACCTCCAGCTACCAAACCAAACCCAGGCCTCACCCACTCCCCCCACTGTCCCCAGGGACCGGCGCTACCTCTCTGTTCCCCCTCAGACCTGTGCCCCACAGCCAGCTCTGCCCCCCCCCCTCTGCACCACCAGCCCCTTGAACCTCTGAACCGATGTCGGCCCTGCCCTGCTCATGAACACCACTCCTTGCCCTCCTCCCAGTAACTGAGGGCCCATGCTCCCTCGCTGCGCGCTGCACACCCCTGCGTGCACTCTCACTCTCCCCCACACTCTGCGGCCCCATCCTCCCCCCTGCCCGATCCCCAACCCCTTTGTTGCCCTACCTGCCTGCCCACAGCAGCCCTGCACCCCCCCCCCCGACCTTTCCCAGCCTGTTTCCCCGCCATTACCTACCACTCCTCGACACACCCCACCTCCCACTGGAACAAACGAGCAGGCTGAAAATAAACCCTCCTGACTTTTCTTTTCTGTTTTTCCTTTTCTTTTTTTTTTTTTACTGTTCAACTTAGGCCTGTGTACTGCTCCTCCCGTCCCCACCGTAGCACCCGGCTTCAGTTTAGAAACTACAGATTTCCGTAGTACCGCACACCCGAAACTCCCCCCAAAGAAAAAAGCCCCGTCGCACACTCACCTGCACGCTGAGCACTGGATGCGCTCCAGCCACCAGGCTCCATGCACGACACTCAGCCACCGCTCACCGACCCTTCAGGGATCACGATCCAGCAGACAAAAAATCACCCGCCACACCGATTAGCTGCCACTCGCCCTCCGGTCTGGCCGCATGTGCTCCCGCCACGACCGTGCGCACGCTGGAGCACATGGCCAGACCCTCCTGATTGGCTCTGCTCGCCCCTAAGCAAGCGGAGCCAATCCATTTAAAAGACGCACCCCACGTCACAAAGTGCAGTGACGCGCGCCCCCACCGAAACACGAGCAGGGTTACGCGCGGGTGCCGGGACCCTGCCCGCGCCCTTGATACTTCTTTGAAATCTGTTGGCAGTGAAATTTAATGGTTAGATATATTACCGCCATTAGTTTCATTTTATTATTCTTTCTAAACCAAATGTCCTCCCCTTTCGCTTCCATGCTAGAGATATACACAGAGATAACACTGACTACCCCCCCACCCCGCCCTCCAACCTGATACACATGCACTTAAACACAGAGAGGCGCTAACACAGAATAATGCAGGTGCAAATATATTTGCATGCACACACATACACATGCACATACAGAGAGGTTAGAAAAATTGCCTGAGCCATGCTCCGCATACTTTCCCCACTTGTTTTTTTTTTCCATACAGCAAGAGTCTCAGGTTTGGCCACGGAAAATCTATTAGACTCAATGTCAAGTGTAGCAATCAGTAGCAATATCGTCTAAAAATGGTGTGTGTTATGACATACACACAATGGGGGTTGATGCGATACAATTGTCAAAGCCTCAGCCCTAACTACTGTCCATTTTTGCATCTTTCATAAGCTTTCCTATTTCAGTTAGATTAAAAAATAGAAAACCTAGTAATACCGTAAACGACAGCAGAAAAAAGACTTTCTGGTCTATCCAAACTTCCCAGCCATGATGTCAACACTGCTAAAGACACATCCTAGGGCAATCTTTTATGTTTGCCTTGCTCTCTTGTATCTTGTTTAGTAGAGCATACTGTACAAGAGTTCCACTTAGTTTCTTCCAGCACCCATCTTTCCCATATCGAATCACAAGTTTCTGTCATAATATAGATAACCAGCAATACTAGTGTGGCCATTGCACAAACATGCAGCCTCCTAGATATCCTGCATAGCCTGTCAGACACACCTGGCCATGCGAATACCAACATTTGTACTAGGACTAATACCCTTGCACCAGTGCTTGTTTTCTGGCAGACTGGTATGGTAGAACTAAACAGCTATCTGGCAGGCTGAAAGTTGTGTAACTACTAGAAATCCTTATGAAAACACAGGTGCTCTCATAACTGGGATTGTCTAGTCCCCTGACGTTCTGTTTATCAGTCCGAGAAAATTGTAAGCTCAGTGGTGCAGGGACTGTATTTTTTGTGTACTTGTACAGCACTGTGTATGCCTAGTAGCACCGTATAAATGATAAGTAGTAGTATTAGTAGTAGTAAGTTCAATCTAATATCACAGTATAAATAGCTACAATTACTAGTGAGTCTCCCAGATCTTTGTTTAGCCTGCCAAAGAGTCCCAGCTCAGCTCAACTCAACTCAACTCAACTCGTTCCCCTGATCCACTGGCTAAGGGAGAGAGAGAATAGGAGAAAACTTCATTTTAGTTACATATGTTGCCCTGGGAATGCCTGAATTGCATGCTTGGCCTCATCATTAGAGGGAAACCCTCTTGGACAGAACACTTTGTTGAAGGGGCTCCCCTTTCATTGGGTGGCTGTTTTATGTCACCGTGGTTCTGGCTGTCATGCTGAAGGGTTTTTTATTAACCAAAGTGGTGCAAGTATCCTTCCCTTTTCACTCTGTCTCTCTACAAGGAACGCTCCTCAGATTATTTCAAGCTATCAACAAGGCCAAAAAGACATATTACACTACAGTGATACTAGCTGATAGTAATCACGCGCAAAAATGATTTACTCTCATATCCAGTCTCACTTATCCTTTCCAAAACCTTGCCTGCTCTCCTGTCACAAATCTGCTGATCAACTTGCTATTTCTTCCAAATTTAAAGTGGACACTATTCTGGCCTCCCACACATCCCTACCTCAAAGACAATCTTACCCTTCCCCCTACATCCCCTAATCCTAAACCAAGCTCCCCATCAATCATGACTACATAGTCCTCATTCAATAAGCCCACACCTTTTCTCATAGAAAAAAATGTAGCTTCAATGCAATCTACCATCTTCCCATCTGATCGCATTCCTTCCTAGCTTCTCAAGGACCCAGCTCTCAATTTAACGTCTACTATCTACATCATGGTTGACAACTCTTTCCACTGTCAAAATGCCTGTCCTTTGGAAACATGCAATGGTTATACCAAAGTTAAAGACGTAAACTCTCAGCTACTCCAATCCATTGAGTTAATGTCCTATATCCAATCTTCCATTCTTGCCTAAACTGTGGTGTTCCCCTCCCATCTTTAACCTGTTTGTCTGTCCCCCTGCTACTCTCATTCAATCATATGGCATAAACACTTATTTCTAAACCAACAACATCCATTTGGTCTATCACACTAAACTTCCTTGCTCCTGACCTATCCTTTCTAAATGATTGCCTCTCTGCTATTATCTTTTGGCTCACTTCACAATGACTCAAACTCAATACTGCCAAATCCTAATCTAAGTGAATCACAGGCCCTGACACTCATCCCACACTAACATCTTTCCTTTCCTCTCAGGACAGAATCTTGACTTCGAGGATTTTCTTAAGATCCTTGGTTGTATCTTTGACTCCTCTCTCTTTTTCACCTCACAGATTTCTTCTACAATACAATCTAACTTCTATCATCTTCGCCAATTCCTATCTATCAGCTCCTATCTAAGAAGCTCTAACCACTGCCGCACAAGCCTTGATGCTTTCTAGATTCCCTCCAGCTCTGGCTACTGACTTGTTGCAGTGTTTCCCTAGCTTGAATTCATCACCCAAGGACTCCTAACTGCTTTGTGGACAAAAGTCTATGAAAATGAAAAGTGGGAGGCAACAAAGGGTACAGGTAAATGGAACTCACTCTGAGGAGAAGGAAGTTACCAGTGGTGTGCCCCAGGGATCTGTCCTTGGTCTGATTCTTTTTAACATCTTTGTTAGTGATATAGCGGAAGGGCTGTTGGGTAAGGATTGCCTCTTTGCGGATGATACCAAAATCTGCAATAGAGTTGACACTCAGGAAGATGTAGATAACATGAGGAGGGATCTAGCTAAGCTTGAAGAATAGAAATTGGCAGCTGGAATTTAATGTTAAAAAATGCAAGGTCATTCATTTGGGCTGCAGCAATCCAAAGGAGCAATATAGTATAGGGGGTGAAGTACTTTTGTCCACTAAAGAAGAGCGGGACCTAGGCGTCGTTGTGTCTGATGATCTTAAAGTAGGTAAACAGGTAGAAAAGGCGACGGCAAAAGCTAGAAGGATTCTTGGGTGCATACGGAGAGGAATGGCTAGCAGAAAAAAGGAGGTGATAGTGCCTCTGTATAAGTCTTTGGTGCGACCTCATTTGGAGAATTGTGTGCAATTCTGGAGACCGCACCTTCAAAAGGATATAAACAGGATGGAGTCAGTACAGAGGGTGGCTACTAAAATGGTTAGCAGTCTTCATTATAAAGCATATGAGGACAGACTTAAGGATCTTAATATGTACACCTTGGAGGAAAGGCGAGATAGTGATATGATTGAGACGTTTAAATACCTCCGTGGCATAAATGCACAGAGGGAGAGCCCCTTTTGATTGAAAGCAAGTTCTGCTACAAGGGGACATGGGATGAGGGTGAAAGGGGATAGATTCAGGAGTGATATGCGGAAATATTTCTTTATGGAAAGAGTGGTGGATCAGTGGAATAGTCTCCCAGTGGAGGTGGTAGAGATGAGGACAGTATCTAAATTCAAAAAAGCATGGGACAAACACAGAGGATCTCTAAAGGAAAAAAGGACCCTGTTGCAATTGTTGATATGGAAGGTCAGAATAGATAGGCCATGTGGTCTTTTTCTGTCGTCATTTTTCTATGTTTCTATGTAAACCTATTATTCCTTCTCTTCAGGGTTGCACATTGACTCTGAGCATGAGGGCTCCATTTAGGAAACCTAAATTTCACAAATGGGATGGGTGCGTCCTCTAGTGAGTACTGTAAGGACTCACTCCCTGCCCTTAGAATAAGCACAAAAATAAAGGTTAACAAATAAAAACAAAACAAAATAATAAATAATTAAATGATACTTTTTTATTGGACTAACTTAATACATTTGTTGACTAGCTTTCAAGATCTAAACATTCACTTCCTCAGATCATAGCAGAAGCTGCCAAAGAGGTCATTACCAGAAAACAAAAGTGAATGATAAAGACAGCGAGATTTTCCATGCTTTCTAGATTCGACTTTGCTAATGGCTCCTAATGCTATGGCTCCTAAACTCCTCTCTAAAACATCTGCAAAAATATCTAAATCAACATTAGGTTTATTCATGGATCTCGGAATACAGACCATCTACCGCCAACACCACTGGTTACAAGTCATACTCGTATATTGCATCAAATTTAAATGTCTCCTCTTTTAGGATATCTATAACAAATACATATGATACATCTGCTTGCTCTCTGTTGTATGCAAATATCTCTTACATATTCACTATGAATATCATGAAAACCTGACTGTTTTGCAGTCCTCAAGGATCAGAGTTTGAGGCCCCTGCTCTAGGGTATACTCTTATATGGCTTCCAATGCAGACCATGCACCATTCGGTAGCCCCTCTCTGGATCACCTCAATTCTTCTGGAGGTACAGTCTCCAGAACTGGGCACTGTCTCACTAACAACCTAGGCAACAATAGCACAATCACTTCCACTACTAGTTAGACCTCTTCTTATGCATCCTAGATTCCCTCCGGCTCTGGCTACTGACTTGTTGCAGTGTTTCCCTAGCTTGAATTCATCACCCAAGGACTCCTAACTGCTTTGTGGATAAAAATCTATGAAAATGAAAAGTAAACCTATTATTCCTTCTCTTCAGGATTGCACATTGACTGAGCTCGAGGGCTCTCTTAGGAAACCTAAATATCACAAATGGGATGGGTGCGCCCTCTAGTGAGTACTATAAGGACTCACTCCCAGCCCTTAGAATAAGCACAAAAATAAAGGTTAACAAAAAAACATAAAACAAAATAATATATAAATAAATGATATTTTTAAATAAATGATATTTTTTTATGGGACTAACAATACATTTAATGACTAGCTTTCAAGACCTCAACATTCACTTCCTCAGGTCAAGACAGAAGATGCCAAAGAGGTCATTACCAGAAAACAAAAGTGAATCATAAAGAGCGCGAGATTTTCCATGAATAAAAGAACTATCAGAGAATCAAAATACTTCTAACAGCTACAGAGACAATACAATCACTGCCCTTTATTGTATACTCTACTACACAATTATTCCGTATAACATTTATATTATCACTAAAGGTGGCAATAAAAGGGGCAACAAATGGAGAAATTAGGTCTTACCTGCTAATTGTCTTTCCTTGAGTTTTCTCCGGGCCAGTCCAGGGAACGATAGGGTTGTCAATCCCTTCCAGCAGCTGAGGACTGTAAACCAAACTTTTGCCAGCATCTTAAGCCCCTCCCCTTGCTGTTGCACTCCAGTCTCCTATTGCCAAAGCAGCCTAGAAGATAACTGTGAAACTAGAAAATAAGAAACAGCACTGAGAACTTTGTACATTTCCCGGACAACAAGCCTACAAATGCCTTAGCAAGTGGATTTACCACCGCACGGAATTTTTTTTTTTAAACAATAAACTTTGGAACAAAACCCCTCTTGCGGCTAACGCAAGGGAGCCCCAATAACCACGCCTACAGAAGCCCCATTCTTAGAAATTATGCAGCATGCAGGGACAAGTGGCGCATCGCATCCCCCAATGGAATGACCAAGTATATGGAAAAGAAAAAGCTGGTTGGGCCCTGGACTGGCCCGGAGAAAACTCAAGGAAAGACAATTAGCAGGTAAGACCTAATTTCTCCTTCCTTCTCGTTTCTCCGGGCCAGTCCAGGGAACGATAGGGCAGTACCAGAGCAGTACCTAAAGTTGGGAGGGACCGGCAAGCCCTGCGATAATCACAGCCGCCCCCACTCTTGCATCCTCCCTGGCCTGAACATCTAACCTGTAGTGTCTGGTAAAAGTATGCAAGGAAGACCAGGTTGCGGCTTTACAAATATCCACCGAAGGAACTGCGGCATACTCAGCCCAGGACGCTGCTTGACTCCGCGTAGAATGTGCTTTGAGACCCTCTGGAGGAGACCTCCCCTTCGCCTCATAAGCCGCTACTATGGCCTGTTTGACCCATCTGGAAATAGTCGCCTTAGTCGCCGCATGCCCTTTACGCGGACCCCCGAACAGCACAAACAACCGATCAGATTTACGTAAACCCCTAGAAGCTTTGAGGTACTTCCGTAACACTCTGCCGAGATCCAAGCTTTTGAGCGCGGCATCCATCGGAGAGCCCGTGAGGTCAGAAAACACAGGCAAGGACACCGACTGGTTCACATGAAAACTAGAAACCACCTTAGGGAGAAACGAGGGAACTGTACGCAGAATCACCTTTTCCGCCAGAAACTACAGGTAAGGCTCCCTACAAGACAGAGCCTGCAAATCAGAGATTCTACGAGCAGAACAGAGAGCGACCAGAAACGCCGTCTTCCAGGACAATTCCTTCAACCTCCCGGACACCTGCGACGTAAACGGAGGCTGCATCAAAGCCTCTAGAACAACGTTCAAATCCCATGCCGGAATGACCGGGCGTAAGGGAGGCTTGAGAATGTTAGCCGCTCAGAAAAAACGTTGAATATCTCCGTGCGCCGTCAAATGACGACCGCTCACTAAACCCCTAAAGCAGGCTAGGGCCGCCAAATGCACTTTGAGCATGTTCAGTGCCAAGCCCTTATCGAGACCGCTCTGCAAAAACAACAAAATAAGGGAAACAGTCGCCGAAAAAGGACGAATGCTATGCCGAGAACACCATGACTCGAAGACGCACCAGACGCGAACAGAGGCCAACGAAGTCGACCTCCTTCGCGAACGCAGCATGGTGTCTATCACTGAAGCCGAGTAGCCTTTACGGCTCAGCGTTTCCCTTTCAAGAGCCAAGCCGTAAGCAAGAAGCGATCCACCTGAGGCACTAAGATCGGACCCTGATTCAACAGGTTGCAACGAATAGGCAGGCGCCACGGCGCCTCCACCAGGAGCCGAACCAGATCCGCATACCACGGCCGCCTGGGCCAATCCGGCGCGATGAGAATTACTCTCCCTTTGTGGTTTGCAATGCGTTGGATCACACGACCTATCATAGGCCACGGAGGAAACACATACAGCAGAAGATCTTCTGGCCAGACCTGCACGAGAGCATCGAGACCCTCTGACATGTGGTCCTTGCACCTGCTGAAAAAGCGAGACACCTTGGCATTGGATAGAGAAGCCATTAGATCCATCGCCGGCTGACCCCAGCGCTGGACAATCGCATGAAACACCGCTGCATTTAGCTCCCATTCCCCCGGATCAAGAAGATGGCGACTGAGATAATCCGCTTGTACATTGTCCTTCCCTGCGACATGAGCCGCTGACAAAGCTAGAAGATGAGCTTCCGCCCAACTCATGAGCTGATGACTCTCCTCCAGCAAGACGGCGCTGCCTGTCCCACCCTGCCGATTGATATAGGAGACCGTCGCCACATTGTCGGAGAACACCCTGACCGCTCTTCCCTCGATTGAGGAGCGGAAGTGTTCCAGCGCCAAGCGCACAGCCCTGAGTTCCAACCGGTTGATCGACCATGAGCTTTCTGACAGGGACCATAGCCCCTGTGCCACCTGAGCTTGACAATGAGCCCCCCAGCTTGATAAGCTGGCGTCCGTGGTGAGAATCACCCACAGTGGCTCCTCCAACGGAACCCCCGCTCGCAGATGAGAGGCATCTAACCACCACTGCAGGCTGAGCCGCACTGGCTCCGGACAAACCAGCTTCTGAGACAGAGGCTGAAGCTGAGGAGACCACCTGGACAACAATGCTTGCTGCAGAGGACGCATACGTGCCCTGGCCCATGGAACCAGCTCCAGAGTCGCCGCCATGGAGCCCAAGAGCTGCAGATACCGCCACGCCGACGGAGCAGCCTGAGCCAAGAAGGCTTTCACCTGACGCAAGATCTTCAACACCCTGTTCTCGGGCAAAGCGACCGACCCCACGTCGGTGTCAAACAACGCACCCAGGTAAGTAAGCTGCTGGACTGGGCATAGCTGACTCTTGGACCGGTTGACGACCCAACCGAGCTGCTCGAGGACCTGCACTACTCGCGCTGTAGCCGTCACCGCGTCCGGATAAGACTCGGCCCTGATCAACCAATCGTCTAGATAAAGGTGAACGCGAATACCTTCCTTGCGCAATGCCGCCACTACAACTACCATCACCTTCGTGAACGTCCGAGGAGCCGTCGCCAAGCCGAACGGCATCGCCCGAAACTGAAAATGACCCTCGTGCACCGCAAATCTCAGAAAACGCTGATGATCCGGGTGGATCGGAATGTGTAGATAAGCTTCGGTGAGATCTAGGGACGAGAGGAATTCCCCCTTCTGCACGGCCCGAATTACTGACCGGAGCGTTTCCATCCGAAAATGCGTAACCTTTAGCGAGCGGTTTACATGCTTGAGATCGAGAACAGGACGAAAAGAACCTTCTTTCTTGGGAACCACAAAATAAATCGAGTATTGACCTAGTCCGCACTGGTCTTGGGGCACCGGAACCACAGCCTGTAGTTGTAACAACCTGTGCAGTGTATCGCTTATAGCCTGCCTTTTCTGCCCTGTTCCCCCGCAAGACACCATGAAGGCTTCTCGCAAAGGGAGAGCAAACTCTAACGCATACCCCTCCCGAATGATCTTGAGCACCCATTGGTCCGACGTAATCGCGGCCCAGGCAGAAAGAAACCCCTGCAAGCGACCCCCTACAGGACTCTCCACCTGGACCAGCTGACCTTCATTGAGGTTTCTTCGCTGCTCCCTGCGGAGCATTGAAATATCCTCTGCCGAAGCCCCGAGCCCCCCGAAAGGACTGATTGCGAGGGCCGAAACGAGATTTCGGATAGGGGGCAAAACGTGCCCCCCTGAATCTGCGAGAATCTCGACCTGGACCTTTAAACCCCAAGCCCGCTCTAGGCGTCTTAGATCGATCCTCCGGTAAATGACCCCCCTTGAAGTCCCCGAGATCCTTCACGATCTTCTCCAGGGCTTCCCCAAAAAGCAGCTTGCCTTTATAGGGTAGCTTGCTGAGCCTGGCCTTCGACGAAGCATCAGCCGCCCAGTTCCTCAGCCAAAGGAACCGGCGGGCTGCAATCACAGAAGCCATAGACTTTGCAGAGATTCTAACCAAATCATAGAAGGCGTCCGCGAGGTAAGCCGCTGCCGACTCCAACTTAGCTTCCTCAGCGGACAAACCTTCCTGAGACGGTGCCACTGACTCCCCCTGGAGCCAACGAATCGAAGCTCTGGAGACATACGCTCCACAAATGGACGTCTGCAATGCCAGAGCACTGGAATCAAAGGCCTGCTTCAGGAGAACCTCAAGCTTACGATCCTGGAGGTCCTTAAGTGCCGCTCCACCTTCTACAGGTATGGTTGTTTTCTTAGTCACCGCCGAGACTAAGGCATCCACCTTAGGCATTTTCAATAACTCCTTCTCCTCCAGGGGAATGGGGTAAAGGCGACCCAGAGCGCGAGCCCCCCGAAGTGTAGCCTCCGGGAACTCCCATTCCGATTCCACCATCTGCCTGATAACTCGATGAACTGGAAAACAGCGCTGCTCTGATTTAAAGCCCTGTAACAATGGATCTTCCAAGGGCTCCTGTGGCAGTGATGGCACTACAATATTTAGAGCGGCTAAGGATTGCGCAATAAGAGCCCCTAGTTCCTCCTTACAGAATACTCTAAAGACATTAGGGTCCTCCCCTGGAGCCAGTTCGCCCTCTTCAAGTTCCATGGGCCAAGCTTCCATACCTGCTTCAGAAACAATCTCCCCATCCTCCACCCCGGGAGGCATGGAGAGCTGCTGCTCTGCGCCCTCAAACGCAGGTCCCAGCCATGCCCCCTTCTGGGAAGGACCTTCATCCGGATCCAAAGCAGACACTGCAGGCTGAACAGTGTCCTCCACAGCCTTCGCTAGGGAGGGACTGAGAAGCTGAGAAGCCTTCAGCACATAGGCCTTATGTAAGGCCAAAATGAAATCGGGCGAAAACAACGCAGACAGCTCTCCCTGAGCTTCAGGTAAGGCTGGAGCTGCGGCCACCGGCACCAGAGCCTCTTTATGCGCCTTTGATTTGCGTTTGCTAGGCCTGGTCTGCCCCGCGGGAGAAGCGGCCGGCTCAGCTAAAATGGCCGCCGTTCCCGTCTTTTCAGAGGGAAGGTGAGCTTTATCCCCTGCTTTCTGTTCCGACTTGCCCTCCATCGCAGTCAGCAAAAACCTACCCGAACTGAGGGAAAAGCGAGGGGAATACTGGTAGTCGGTCCGGAAACCCCCGTTTCAGACCCGCGAACCGCCGACCAGCCGCCAAGCCCTGCACACGCTGCCACGAAGCCTAAAATCTACCAGGGCATGCTAAACACCAGGGACCTAATTAGAAAATCGCTGCCTCCTACCTTCCACACCTGACCGCTGTGCTCCGGGCCGTGTCTCCTCTGCCCCGCAGCTAGCGGGAGACGGAGAACCCGAGGCTCTGCAAGGACGGGTGGATTCTGGGGCTCCCAGTCCAAACCTCCTGAGCGCGAGAGAGACCGGTTGCTGTGAGGCAGGCTCAGCCTCACACACTGATAGAACTCGCAGTACCGGCTCTCCGTTATACCCAAACAATTGCAGCAGTGCCAGGGAAAGAGCAAAGTCACAGCTCAGCTAGAGCCTATCTGCCTATTTAGTCTGCTGAAGCACCAGATCGTCAAGTAGCAGTCAATGAGGAGGGAGAGGCACCGAACCAACATTCATTCCAGCTGCTGAGGACTGTAAGACTGGAGTGCAACAGCAAGGGGAGGGGCTTAAGATGCTGGCAAAAGTTTGGTTTACAGTTCTCAGCTGCTGAAAGGGATTGACAACCCTATCGTTCCCTGGACTGGCCCGGAGAAACGAGAAGGAAAAATATGTAAGAAAAGTAAATAAAAACAAGAGGAGAAGGAAACCTATTTGGTTTTCCAAAGAAGTGGCTGCTCAAATAAAGGCAAAAAAAACCCAGCTTTTGCAAAATTCAAAAGCTTGCAAACAGAGGAACACAGAAATGAATACAGGATCAAACTCAAAGAGACAAAAAGAGAAATAAGGATAGCAAAATCGAAGGCAGATGAAAAGATAGCTAAAGATGTTAAGGGTGGCGACAAAACCTTTTTCAGGTATATTCGGGAAAGGAAGAAGATCAGAGTTGGAATTTCAGGACTCAGAAGTGCTGGGAAAGGACTCGTGGAAAGTGACATTGAAAAAGTGAAATTGCTAAACAAATACTTCTGCTCTGTTTTTACTAAAGAAAATCCTGGAGATGGACAAGCTGTGACTCCCAAATATAAAAATGGGAGTGAAGTAGATACCACACCATTCACAGAAGATGAGGTGTTAGAACAACTTGCTAAACTGAAAGTGGACAAAGTGGTGCTGGTCCCTTCCTCCTCTGACGCAGGCATACATCAGAGGATGGAGGGATCAGACCTGCCATTCAAGTGCGGAGTTGCAAAGACACGCTTTTTTTTTTTTCAGTTTCCAATCTGCTCTGCTGCTGCCACCGATGACAAGGAAACATGAAAAGCGGCGGAAGAGCAAGAGCAGCGGCGTGGGAGGGGGAGCCGAGGCTGACAAATCCTCCCTAATTTCATTGCACCCTATGCTGCCGCACCGCTCGCACAGGGCTAGGTATGGCGCTGGCATGCGCTAACCCTCAGTTTAGTAAACATACCCCTTAGATTGCAACCTTTTTGGAGCAAGGAAGTATTGTGCCTGAATTCTTATCACCAATGTGCAGCACTGCGTATGTCTGGTAGCACTATAAAAATGATGGAAGGCATATTCAAAAGGGTTTAGAAAGTGGTGATCCTGATATTCAGTGACAGTATCTGGACAGAGCCGCTGAATAGCCCCACAGACCACAGAAAAGATGCCCAGTCATAACCAGAGGGTCTGTGGGAGGATCAGAGGCAGGGGTGGTCCTGGCAGCTATCTGTACAGCGACAATATTCAAATCAATAACTGGACTGCTAAACCACCTAAAGTTAGGACAGGTCAATGGCTAGAATGGAAGAAAGAAAGTAAGGATTTGAGGGTTAGACTGGATGCCGATCTGGCATTATATGCCCAGGTGTTGCATGTTGTGCATACAACCTATGGAAAATTGAGGGTACTGAAGCAACTGCGACCTTTTGTGGATGAGGGGGCACTGCGACTGTTAATGCAAGCAGCTGTGATGCCTATTTTGAATTATTTGCAATATTTTATATGTGGGATGACCGAGGTATATGCTAAGGAAATTGCAGGTGGTGCAAAATACTGCACCCGGGTACTCTCGGGGAGCGAGAGAAGGGACTCAGCCTAGATGTGCTCCAATAATTGCACTGGCTTCCTATCCAGCGATGGAGTATATTTGAGCTTAGTGCTAACATTTAGAACAGTCAGAGGGCAGGAGCCCAGTTATTTGTAAGATCTATTAACCTGTTGTCAGCTGGTGAAAGTGTTGAGATCTAGCCATGGGCATCTTCTGGCTATTCCAGGTTGTCAGCAGATGAGACAGAACAGATGTAAAGTCAGAGCATTTAGGACAGTGGTGCTGAACGGATAGCGACAAATCAGTCTGGTGAATCTGGATATCCAGGGCTGGAAGTCAGATAATCTTCGATCCTGAATATCTGGTTTAAATTAGAGCGATGACTGCCTCCAGGGACTTTAAAGGTGCTGACCATTGCCACGGAATATCATCACCAATAAGTATAGGTATTATATAGCACCCCCTGCACTACTAAGAACAGTATTAGTATTACACATTAAGGGGGAGGGAGGTTGTAGTTTTCAAACTGATGGCAATGGGACAAAACCATGGGCCCAATATTTAATTCATCTGCAAACTTCACAAAGTTAAATAGCATCCCTTAACTTATGTGTATTCTGGTGCCAGCCGTAGGCAGTCGATGACTCAGCTGAAGAGGGGTGGGACTGGGGTGGGAATAGAGTGAGTTGAGATCCTTGGGATGGGGAGGGAGCAACCAGTGCTGTATTCCAGGGGATACTCCATGGTACTGAGTACTGGTATTTTTTCCATTGCCTCCTCAAATTGACCCTTGGTTCCTAAGTATTAATGAAAGAGCTCAGGCTCTGCACACCACAAACACTCACATAGAGTGCCCCCCCCCCCAACAATCCATGGGAGAATGTGAAGGCGCATGCTGTGGCCAGCTTATAATTACTTGGCCCCTGCAAAATGTGGGAAGCATGGACTGCAGAGGTTGACCTGTCCACAAAGGTAGAAAAACAATGTTAGCTTCAGTTTGGTAATTTGAACATGCCAGTTTTGGGCATCTGAATGTGCAGATCTCTGATAGCTTTGGATTTTGCACAGTACAGGAGGAAATGCATATCTGTTTCTGTTTCTCTAATGTTGTACTGCAGGCAGAGTCCAGCTTCTTGGGGTATCCAGTTCAGTTCGTCTGCGGTTTTCTATTTCTAATATATGGCCATTCATTCTGTATTGGGTAGGCTCTAGCCAGATTGTGCCTACATGACCAAGATTAGGTATTTTGTAAGCATCTAAGGATTGCTGTAATATTTGCAATGTTGCTTTTCACAGGTTTCATGACCAGTTGCTGGGGGCATTCTATTGCGAGGGTGGGTCCCTGGGTGGTCACCGCACATATCAAAGATAGCCCTGCATGTGAATATTGACATCTTTTTTTGCTGGAAAAAAGAGGTCTGGGGGGCAGGATCATACCAAGCAAGAAATGCACCATGTGCGACTCATGAACCTGGTGCCTCCTCCCCCACCCGGCCACGCATAGGAACTCACTCTTGTCAGGCTTCCTGGAAGTCCAGTGATGATATCGTCACCCCTTCTGTATTTGTACCCTGTGTGGTTGCACTGCTTACACAGGCCTTGGTATGGTCCTGTCTGGGGGTAACACATATGTCAGCAGTAAAAGGATGGGGGGCATGCTTGAACATAACAGGGAAGGATGCCTTGATTGGGTGGCTCTGCTGCAACTGCACCAGCTGCCTCCCTAACAGTACCTCTGTTACTGATGGTTTTAACGCACACTGAATACTCTTCAGGAAATTATGTGCCAAAAATCAAAATAATGCAACATATTAAGCAGAACAGTATTTGCAGTATTCTGGAAATATACAGTATACTGGGACTTTAACGCTTGGCTCCCAGTCAACCCTAACTCTGCTGGCCAGCCTCTTCCTATTGGCCATGTGAAGAGTGACGTTCAGTAGCACTTTAACAGAAATCCTGTATTTACTGGCTGCCATAAAATGATTTGCCTATCTATTTTTTTGGGTAGATTGTCAAATGGCAAATAGGTTTCAAATCTTCAGACCTTTAGTTTATTGTTGAATTAAACGTTTGAAATATCTATCACCTGTATTAGCTGTACCAGTACTTATTAAAATAAATCCTTTCCAGCACTAGATATATTGTGAAGTAATACAAAATAAAAATAAAAAGACTTAAAATGGGTCTGCACCTTAACGTTAAGAAGACGAAGATCCTGACAACTGGCAAAATCAATAAGTTCATCATTGATGGAGAAGAAATTGAAATAGTTGACAGCTTTAACTTACTTGGATCGACAATCAATAAAGAAAGGACTAGCAGTCAAGAAATCCGATGACATATTGCTCTTGGTAAAATGGCTATGAAGGACCTAGACAAGATTCTCAAGAGCAGAGATGTCTCTCTCCATACAAAGATGTGACTTGTCCAGTCTATGGTATTTTCAATAATGTCATATGGATTTGAAAGTTGGACAGTGAAAAAGATAAACAGGAAGAAAATTGATGCCTTCGAATTATGGTGCTGGCCACAAATACTGTGTATATCATGGACTCCCCGAAGAACAAACCAGTCAGTACTAGAGAAGATCAAACCTATGCTTTCCTTAGAAGCTCAGATGACAAGACTTCGGCTTTCATATTTTGGGCACATCATGTGAAGAGAGAGATCATTGGAGAAAGACATAATGCTTGGCAAGGTAGAAGGTCACCATAAAAGAGGAAGGCTGGCAATGAGATGGATCGATACAATAACAGCAGCTATGGATACCACTCTATCAACAATGATCCGCTTGGCTGAAGACCGAGTAAAGTTTAGGTCAACTATCCAGAAGATTGCCAGAAGTCGACATCGATTTGACGGCACTTAATAACAACAACAAAAAAGTCACTCAGGACTTGTAAAGGGATTCTGCTACACCTTAACAGCACTAACTTTCAGACAGGAGCCACACAAGGGCCTTTCCCAGGAAAAAACAGCACTGTAAACATTGCAGTAGGCACTAGAGCATCAATACACCTATTGGAAAAACTGAGTAAGCTGGACTACTACAGATCAATCCTGCACAGACGTTCAGTGCTAACAGAATACCTGGCCTCTTTCACACACACCGACCCTCACCAAATATAGAATAAGTAACCCCAAATTAAAAATAGAAATATGTAGACAAAAATTTAAACAAAAACCCCAAGAAGCTAGGAAAATGTGATGTCTTTCCCTCTGTACAATGCAAAATATAAAGATAGAAGATATAAAATTTCAAAGCTGACATATTACAATCACTAAATTTAAAATAAAGAGCCCAATATTCAGCACCCGTGGCTAGCGCTGCTAAAGTAGCTAGTTGCCGGCACTGAACTTTAACCCTGGATATTCAATGCCTCAGTGCCGGGGTTCTATCTGGCCACTGGCACTGAATATCTCGGTTGGCCGCAGAAACCAGAAGCTAACCATCTTTTACTGTATCTACTTACGTCACTGGCTTAAATTCTGCCCAAGCAGCTCCCACAATGTGGGGGCGGGGGAAAGGCAAAAAGGGGGCCCACACAGTGGCAGCAGCGCGGCATACTTATTTATTTAACTGTTTTTCTATACTGCTTTTCACTGCGACAAAGCAGTTTACAAGCAACAGAATTTTTACATGTTAAAATAAAAGATAACGTATAAACAGATGGGTGTGTGGAAAACAAGCAACAGAACTATTATGTGTCACATGAATGAAACGTATATATATGGTAGAAACCTTATACAGGGTGGATGGTTAATGCACAATGGGTAGCATGGGGGAAGGTTGTTAATGTGTGTGATAAATCACATGGGTTTGTAAGGGGAGAGTAAGGGTTGTAGGAGGGAAGGCATCGGTAAAGTGGACCATTAGGTTGCTATGTGAGTTGCTATAAATAGGTGGGTCTTTAGTTGTTTGCGAAATATTACCAGTTCTGTGATATTCCTTATTCTCTCAGGTAGCGTGCGTTCCAGAGGGCTTATCATGTTTGCTGCACTGCTCCACTCTTGTAAGTCTGCAGCAGGCCCTGCGGCTATTCCTTGCCTGGACAAAATCTCACAATAACGTCAGTCTGACGGGGAATAGCCATCGGGCCCACAGCAAACTCAGAAGAACAGAGCAGCATGGCAAACGTGACAAAATAAGTCTGGTGCACTGCTGCCGCATGGGGGTCAAGCCATCGCCGCAACAATGGGGGGCCCCCAGCAAACTTTTGCTTGGGGACCCCTCATTGTAACTTACGCCATTGACTTTCAACTTTCCATCACTTTCCCTCTGCCTCATGGCCATCCCATTCTCCTTATTACCCAGTCTTTCACTAAAGGGCACTAGCTTCAGTGCGTGTGCTGGCACATGTTGAAAGCACACTAGGACAGGTGTTGACAGCTAGTGCAGGGCCATGGCCATTAGCATGGATTGGTTTCCACACTAACTGTGGGGTAGTAAGGAAGAGGGTCAGGGGCAGAGAGTGAGCATGGCGAGCACTGCTCAGTTAAAGGGGGGGGGGGGGGTAAACACTGCGCATTAACTGCGGCCCTTGCAATTAGTGTGGATTCACCTAATGCCATCACAATAGGTGGAGTTTAGTGCACCTGCGCGGCTTGTGTGCTGAAGAGCCCTAAATCTTTAAGCCTTTTCTTATAGAAGTATCTTTCTATCCCCTTTATCATTTTGGTTGCTCTTCTCTGTACCCTTCCTAATTCCCCTGTATCCTTTTTTAGATATAATGACCAGAACTGCACACAATATTCAAGGTGTGGTCATACCATGGAGCGATACAGAGGCACTATAATATCTTTGGGTTTATTCTCCATTCCTTTCCTTAGCACTCTATTTGCTTTCTTGGTCACTGCTGCACACTGAGCAAAGAGTCTTAATGCACTATTCACGATGAAGCCTAGATCCTTTTCCTGGAGGGTGGTTTCTAAGGTGGTACCTTGCATCATGTAATCATAGTTTGGGTTATTCTTCCCTAAGTGCGTAACTTTGCACTCATCCACATTAAATTTTGTCTGCCATTTGCATGCCCAGTCTCCCAATTTCTCAAGGTCCTCTTGCAATTTTTCACAATCCTTTTGTGATGTAACAATTTTAAACAATTGTGTGCCATCTGCAAATTTGATTACCCCACTCATTATCCCCATTTTCAAGTCATTGATGAATATGTTAAAAAACAGCAAGCCCAGCATAGATCCCTGGGGTATTCCACTATTCACCTTTCTCCATCAAGGAAATTGGCCATTTAGCCCTACTCTATGCTTTCTTTTAACCAGTTCCTGATCCATAATAGTACACTGCCTCCTATCCCATGACTTAATTATTCAAGAATCTCTTAGTCTCACTTAAATTAAGCTTGCTATTTCTTTTTTCAGCTTTACTTAAAGCATGTAAGTTAAATGCAGAGCAAGTGAATTTTGTCGTTCCGTATATAACTTCTAGCCCTCAGCCAGCCCCTGATACTGCCCCTAACTGCCTGCATAAAAATTGGCTTTATAATGACTAGTAAGGCTAGTGTTAAAGCAGCGGCAATGGCAGAATGTTAAAGCCAAAGCCCTTATCTTGTCAGCACCCAATGCTGCCTTCATAAGGGCATTTGAATATTAGGCCCCATATGCATGGAGGCAGAAGAAAAGGAAGTCAGCATCCGTGAGGGTGGAAGCAAACAGCCCTGAAGTTTTAAGTTAGTTAAGCATTGCAGGGCTGTTTCAGGCCACTGCCACCGCTGTAGGCCCCAGTGTGAGGCAGCAGTGGTGGAAATGGGGGCCTGCCTATGGGGGGGGGGGCCACAAGGGGTGAGGTTTGTCTAGGGCATGTCATATCCTTGCACTGACCCTGCCTCAGGAATGCCTCTTTTCAATAGGGGTGATTTTGTAACAGGACATCTATGTGGAATTGTCTAAAGGGATGCCTATTTTATTATGACTCAAAAATTGGTCCAGTAAACTCAAGGACATACCAAGGGGTGTGCAAGTATGGAAGAGGCGCTGATATCATGACTGGGTTTGAACTTGGTACAGTCCAGAGTACATTGTCCTATAATCAGAAGAGGAAAGAACCACTAAAATACCTCAAAAAATATCAATCCCTTACGAGTTTTAAAAGGACCTCAAATCAATAGTTAGAGATCAAGAAGCATTTAGCCCTCTGTCAATTTCATCCTTGGTCCAAAATAGACTTTTCAGGCCCAGAAAAAATATCTGTTTTATAATTTCAAATCCTCAGTCTTGAAGGACTACAAAAAGGGACTGCTACTTCTGGAGAGAGATCTGCAATTGTAAGTATTTACTTCTGGGAATTTTTCTAAATCTTGGGGAAAAATGAATCTGTGTATTTGTTAAATCAGTCAGGGCCTAATATCAGCAAAGAGCTTTTAGTTTAAATTAAAATCCAAGCAGAGAGCTTTCCGTTTAAATTTAAAACCCAGCAGAGAGCTTTCAGTTAAATTTAAAACCCAGGAGAGAGTTTCTAGTTTAAATATAATACGCAGTCAGGCCTAGTATCAGCAAAGAGCTTTTAGTTTACATTAAAAACTCAGCAAGTGGCTTTCAGTGTAAGTTTCAAACCTAGCAGAGAGCTTTCAGTTTAAATTTAAAACCCAGCAAAGGGCTTTCAGTTTTAATTCAGAACCCAGCAGAAAGCTTTCAGTTAAATTTAAAACCTAGTAGAAAGCTTCTAGTTTAAATTTAATACTTAGTCAGGGCCCGTATCAGCAAAGAGCTTTAATTTAAATCAGATTAGAGCATAAAAGGAAGAACAGGGTCAATTGACTAATAAATTGTTTCTAGAGACCTTTACAAAGAAGCCTAGGTAGGGGGCAAGAGACCTGTGAAATTGTTTTAAATAGGTGTTAAAGCCAAGTGACAGATCAAAGGGGCATTTTGAAAAACTCCCTCTATCAGCAAGGGCTGTGTGAATCATCCAGGAAATTGGTCACAGATTACCTTAGAAGCTCAGGTCTCGGATCTGTGTAGCAAGCCAGCCTTTACTAAGTGTTAGTTCCCTTCCTCCATCCCCGACTCCCACTCACCTCAGGCATAATCCTTGCTTTATAGAGTCTTACACCTATTAAAGGAGAAATGGTATTCACATTCCCTTCTAGGTTCAGCTGATCATCCTCACCAGGAATAGATGAATTAAAGCCCTGAAAGTAATTAATCTTGAGGTGAACAAGTCCCTTAAACTTATTTGGTATAGTTATATTAGTACAAGTATCCCTAGCAACTAAAAACAACTTAAATAACTAAACAAAACTTTAAAACTAAGATGCAGACAGCAGTCCAGCAGCGTGATTGGGGTTATCCAGTCTTTTGTATTGAATGTCACATGTATGATTTTCTCCCAGTTGGTGAGAGGTCTTATGTGTGCACTAAGTGCAAGGAGCTCTTTGCCCTCAGGGAATGAGTGAGATCTCTGGAGGCTAGAGTAGCAGACTTTCAAGACATAAGGAAATCAGAGAGGTACTTAGATAAGACCTACAGGGACATAGTAATGAAACTCCACCTCCAGTCTGGCAGCCTCTCAGCTGCCATGGAGAAGAGAGGTCTCATGAAAGAAGAGCATCACCTTGGTGAAGCAGGAAGTGATCCAGTAGCTAGGACCTGTCCACCAGGAGATGTAACATGCTCTTGCAACAAGCTTTTTCCAGGGGTATGTGCCCATGAGGGAAAGGTTAGAACAGCCATTATAATGGGTAATTCAATCATTAGGCATGTAGATAGCTGGGTGTCTGGTGAACATGAGGATTGCCTGGTAATATGTGTAAAGGTAGCAGACCTCACATGCCACATAAACAAGTTTTTAGATAACACTGGGGAGGAATCTGCTGTCTTGGTACATGTTGGTACCAATGACATAGGAAAATGTGGGAGGAAGGTTCTGGATGTCAAATTTAGGCTTTTAGTTAGGAAGCTGAAATCCAGAACTTCCAGGGTAGCATTCTCTGAAATGCTTATCATGCCACGCGCAGGGCCAAAAAGGCAGGCGAAGCTCCAGAGTCTCAATGCCTGAATGAGATGAAGGTGCAAAGAAGAGGGGTTTGGATTTGTTAGGAAATGGGCAACTTTCTGGGGAAGGGAGGGGCTCTTCCGAAGAGGAAGGAAGATGGAGCCAGGTTGCTGGCATTAACATTTAAAAAGGAAATAGAACAGCATTTAAACTAAATAATAGGGGAAAGCCGACAGTCACCCAAAAACACATGGTTCAGAAGAATGTATCCTTGAAGGATACTTACAAAACAGGGAAGTTAGCACATTCAGAGAGATTCCAATAAAGATAAAAGTTACCCAGATGCCCTTAAGTACAGAGCTGAAAGATTCCAAATTACCCCTATCAACTGATAACCAGATCAATATATTCAAATGCTAGAAGTCTAAAAAATAAGATGGGAGAGTTAGAATATATAGCTCTAAATGAGAGGTTAGATATGATTGGTATCTCAGATACCTGGCGGAAGGAGGACAACCAATGCAATATACAAACTATATCGCAATGATAGAGTAGATCAAATTGGTGGAGAGGTTGTGCTCTATGTTAGAGAGGGCATTGAGTCACATAGGATTAAAGTTTTGCAGGATACAAAATATTCTTTAGAATCTCTATGGATAGAAATTCCATGTAAAAAGGGGTAGGCAATGACAGTGGGGGTGTACACCAACTGCCTGGCCAGAATGAACAGATAGATAATGAAATGCTGAAAGAAATCAGGGAAGCTAAGAGAAGTTACAACATAGTAATTATGGGTGATTTCAATTACCTGGGTATCGACTGGGTCAGTGTCACAGCAGGACATGCTAGGGAGATAAAGTTTTTAGATGAAATAAATGACTGCTTTTTGAAGCAGCTGGTTCATGAACCGACAAGAGAGGAAACTATTTTGGACCTAATCCTTAGTGGCATGCAGGATCTGGTGCAAGAGATAAGGATGTTGGGGGCCACTTGGCAATAGTGATCATAGCATGATTGCATTTGATTTAATAAATGAAAGAAGGACAGCAAGGAAATCCACAGTACTCCCATTTAACTTTCAAAAGGGAGATTATGATAAAATGAGGAAAATAGTTAACAAAAGACTAAAAAGAACAGCTGCAAAGGTTAAAGATTTACATCAAGCATGGGCATTGTTTAAAAATACTATCTTGGAAGCCAGAACAGATGTATTCCATGCTGTAAGAAAAGTGGAAGGAAGGCCAAAAAACTGCCAGCATGGTTTAAAGGCAAGGTCACAGAGGCTGTTGCAGCCAAAAAAGCATCTTTCAGGAAATGGAAAAAGGAGCCAAATTACGAAAACGGGAAACAACATAAGCATTGCCAAGTTAAATGCAAGACAATGCTAAGACAGGCAAAGAGAGAATTTGAATAAAAGCTTGCTGTGGAAGCAAAAATGCATAATAAAAACTTTTCCAAGTACTTTCGTAGCAAAAAATCTGTGAGACAGTCAGTTGGACCATTGGATGATAAAGGAGTAAAAGGGGCGCTACGTGAAGACAAGGCCATAGCGGAAAGACTGAATGAATTCTTTGCTTCAGTCTTTACTGAAGAAGATGTAGGGAAGTTACTCATGCCTGAAATGCTATATAAAGGTGATGTATCAGAAGAATTGAAAGAAATATTGATAAACCGGGAAGATGTATTACAACTATTTGATAAACTGAAGAGTAACAAATCTCCTGGAGCGGATGGTATACATACAAAGGTATTGAAAGAACTGAAATATGAGATTGCAGACCTATTATTAGTAATCTGTGAATTATCATTAAAATCAACTGTAGTACATGAAGAGTGGAGAATGGCCAATGAAATGCCAATATTTAAAAAGGGTTCCAGGGTGATCCGGGAAACTACAGATCCATGAATCTGACATCAATACTGGGCAAAATGGTAGAAACCATTATAAAGAATAAAATTACTGATCATGTATATAGTCATAGTTTAATGGGAGAAAGCCAACATGGATTTAACCAAGGAAAGTCTTGTCTTACTAATCTGTTACATTTTTTTGAAGGTGTGAATAAACATTTAGACAAAGGTGAACCAGTTGATATGGTGTATCTGGATTTTCAGAAAGCCTTTGACAAGGTCCCTCATGAGAGACTCTTGGAGAAATTTTAAAAAGTCATGGGATTGGAGGCAGTGCAGTATTGTGGAACTAAAATTAGTTAACAGATAGAAGGCAGAGAGTAGGGCTAAATGGCCAATTTTATCAATGGAGAAAAGTAAACAGTGGAGCACCCCAGAGATCTGTGCTGGGTCTGCTGATTTTTAACATATTCATAAATGACCCGGATAAGGGAATAATCAGCGAGGTGATCAAGATTTGCAGATGACACAAAACTATTCAACGTTGTTAAAACCCAAGAGGATTGTGAAAAATTGCAAGAGGACCTTAATAAATTGGAAGACTGGGCATCCAAATGGCAGATGAAATTTAATGTGGGCAAGTGCAAAGTTATGCACCTAGAAAAGAACAACCCAAACTTTGGTTACACGATGCAAGGTACCACCTTAGAAACCACCACCCAGAAAAAAGATTTAGGGGAGATATCATAGAAGACTATAAATTAATGAATGAACTGGAACGGGTTAACTTAGTTTGGTTGTTTATGCCAACAAAAAGTAGAAAGACTAGAGGACATGCAATGAAGTTATAATGTAACCCATTTAAGACAAACAAGAGAAAATAAGTTTTCACTCAATGTGTAATCAAACTCTGGAATTCTTTACCGGATGATGTAGTAAAAGCTGTTAGTATAGCTGGGTTTAAAAAAGGTTTAGACAAGTTCCTGGAGGAAAGGCCCATAAACCATTATTAAAGAGGACCCGGGATGAGTATTGTGGAAGCTGTGGACTTTGGGTACCTGCCAAGTATTTGTGACCTGGATTGGAAACAGGATACTGGGCTTGATGGACCGTGGTCTGATCCAGTATGCATTTCTTGTGTTCTTATCCAAAAACATGCTAAATAAATATAGAAACATAGAAGAAACATGACAACAGAAAAAGACCACATGGCCTATCTAGTCTGTCCTTCCATATCAACCACTACTACAGTCCCCTTTTTTCCTTTTGAGATCCTCTGTGTTTGTCCCATGCTTCTTTGCATTCAGATACTGTCCCCATCTCTACCACCTGCCCTGGGAGACTATTCCACGGATCCACCACTCTTTCTGTAAAGAAATATTTCCGCACATCTGTGACCTATCCCCTTTCACCCTCATCCCATGTCCCCTCAAAGCAGAGCTTGCTTTCAATCTAAAGAGGCTCTCCTCCTGTGCATTATGCCACAGAGGTATTTAAATGTCTCAAATCATATCACCTCTATCCCGCCTTTCCTCTAAGGTGTACATATTAAGATCCTTAAGTCTGTCCTCATATGCTTTATAATGAAGACCACTAACCATTTTAGTAGCCACCCTCTGTACTGACTCCAGCCTATTTATATCCTTTTGAAGGTACGGTCTCCAGAATTGTACAAAATACTCCAAATGAGGTCGCACCAAAGACTTATACAGAGTGTGACAACGCACCGCCTAGCCTGTGGCGTAAGCAGGCCAAGGGGATGTGAGCCACACAGTGGGGTGAGTTTAAAAGAGTCCTTGTTAGTGCTGAAGCCTTCCTACTGTAGTTGTGGAGTGAGTGACGACAGCCAAGGTTGGGTTTCCAAAGTAAGTAATGCTTTATTCATGCATAAGGTATTTGCACAAAGTATAGCAAAGGACACCGTACAGGACTTACTCCCCCGCCACAGAAGTATAATGGTAACCTTCTGTACCAACTAAAAGTTCAAGTGTTTATATAGCTTCTCCTGATACTTCTCAGGGACACATAAAATATTTACAAGCTTTCATCATTCTTCCAGCTTCATTACTACAACAGGGCTTCAATCTTCTAGTATTGCTTTCTCAGTATCTACTGGTAATAAAGAATCTTTCTCCTGTTGTACTTCTTTCTAGTGTCAAACAGCTTCCCATAGAAATGGCAATCTCCACAACTCTGGCTTATTAATGACTGCCTTCTTGTGTAGGAGTAGTTTCTCTATATTGCCTTCTATTCACAGCTGTACCACATGAAGCTTTGACTCATTCCATTCACTAGAACGCTGCTGTCTCTCATGCAGGTTCTAGAACATTTGCTTAAGGCTTCTCAGCACTCAATCATCAATTAGGAATATTTATAGTTCTTCACTCTAGCATACAAATTCTTATGTAGCTGCTTTGTAAGATCCCTCAGCTCTGCCTGGTCCTCAAAGGCTCCTCTTAGCTCTCTGCACGGTTGCTGCCAATTAGCTTCTTGCTGGCAAGCAGGTGTGTGCTCTTCTGAACTAGAGCTTAGCTCACGCTGTCTATCGTAGGGAAATGTTTGCAGCTTTCTAACAGGGATTTTTCTATAGTCCCTCTTCCCTCTATTAACTTCAGGTTTATATTCAGGGCCTGATTTATCCCTGCCTCCTTTAGCAAGCAGTCTATTGTCAGTTCCTATAGACTGACTTCTTTCAAAGCTATTTACTTTACAAGGCTTAGAAGAGTTTGCTCTGACCTGGTTTTTGCAGCGCCTGCCTCTGGGGAACTCCCCTGACTCCAAGTCAGTATTCCAGGCTTCTGAATCCAGTTCTGGGTCACCTCCAAGGTTTTCTCTCTCATGGAGCTGAGGTCTGCCTGTGTCTCTTCCTGGACCACTTGCAGGAACTCTCCCTTCCCTGGTTCTCTCCTTAGTTCCTCTGGGCTCAGCCTTTCTGCTTGCACTGCTCTGTAACCAGTTCCTCTTCTCCAGGCCTTGCTCCTCGAGGGCTTGCTGCTCCAGTGCTTGCTCCTCGAGCCCCTTCTCTCTACTAACTGCTGCTTCCTGGTTATGAGTGCAGAGTGGTCCAATCCGATCTGACTCCTCCCACCTCCCTGATTGGCTATGTCTGTGGGTTAGCCTAGAGCTAGGGTGTGGTTCTTTCCCTGCTCTTCTCTGCAGAGAAAGTTTGTGCACAGGAAACTTAACCCCTTCCTGTCCTGCCTCTCCAAGCATCTGAGGTGACAGAAAGTGATTTAAACCCATTTTCTCCTGTTTCTGGGGCTCTGCCTTGTCACAAGAGGCACTATCACCTCCTTTCTTCTGCTAGCCATTCCTCTCCCTATGCACCCAAGCATCCTTCTAGCTTTTGCAGTCACCTTTTCTACCTGTTTAGCTACTTTAAGATCATCAGACACAATCACACCTAGGTCCCGCTCTTCTTTAGTGGACAAAAGTATTTCACCCCCTATACTATATCGCTCCCTTGGATTGCTGCAGCCCAAATGCATGACCTTGCATTTTTTAACATTAAATCTCAGCTGTCAAATTCTAGACCATTATTCAAGCTTAGCTAGATCCCTCCTCATGTTATTTACACCTTCCTGGGTGTCTACTCTATTGCAGATTTTGGTATCATCTGCAAAGAGGCAAACCTTACCCAACAGCCCTTCCGCTATATCACTAACAAAGATGTTAAAGATGTTAAAAAGAATATGTGCACTTATCTATTAAAAATAGTCCATACTCAATATTCCATCATATTCAAAGATCACAAATAAACTGTACACTTATCAAAAATGATCAGAAATCTGTGCTGCACCACATGATCCATCTAGTTTGCCCATCCCAATAACTACTAAGCTCTACAATCCCTTCCTTTCCCTTAGAGATCCTCTGTGCTTCCCACCGGTTCTAGTTTTTTTTTTTTATTATTATTATCGTTATCACAACCATAGCTCTGTAAGAGACAGGAGCTCTGGCTGCCAGAGGAAGGAGGTGGCAGGAAGTGAGCTAACGGGTGGGGGGGGGAAGGAGGGGGCTGGAAGATAGCTGACAGAGGGGGGAAGGATGGGGGGAAAGAGAGCTGACAAGGGGGGAAGATGTCTGGAAGCGAGCTGACATGAGGGGAAGGAGGGGGCTGGAAGGGAGCTGACATGGGGGAGGGAAAGAGGAGGCTGAAAGGAAGCTGCCATGGGAGAGAAGGATGGGGCTGCAAGGGAGCTGACATGGGGGGGGGAGGAGATGGATGCAAGGGAGCTGACAAGGGGGAAAGGAGATGGCTAGAAGAGAGCTGACACAGGGAAAGTAGGTAGCAGGATGGGGGCTGACAGGGGTGGAAAGAGGGGACTGGAAGGGAGCTGGCAAGGGAGCTGGCAATGGAGCTGGCAAGGGGGTGGAAGGAGAGGCTGAAAGGGAGCTGACATGGGGGAAGGGGGTGGCTGGAAGAGAGCTGACACAGGGGAAGTAGGTGGCAGGATGGGGGCTGACACAGAGGTGGAAAGAGGGGACTGGAAGGGAGCTGGCAAGGGGGTGGAAGGAGGGGCTGGAAGGGAGCTGACATGGGGTGAAGCAGAAGGCTGGAAGGGAGCTGACACGGGGGAAGGAGGTGGCTGGAAAGGAACCAATATGGGGGAAGGAGATCTTTATCTTTCTTTATTTGTCACTTGATATACCGCCCAAGCATATGCGTCAGAGCGGTGTACAATACAACAATCAATTAGAAACAGGAGGAAAGGAAAGGAACGCCATCATTTTGGACAGGACAGAGAGAGACAGAAAAGATAAGGGCAGAAAAGATAAGTTAAAAATAGTTACTTGTGGAGATACGGGTTTTAAGGGTCTGGGAGATCAAAGGCCTGCTGAAACAGATGGGTCTTAAGTGAGCATTTGAACTTTTGGAAGGATAACTCTGTACGAATGGCAACCGGGAGGGAGTTCCAGAGGGTGGGGGCCAGGAAATAGAAAGCAGAATGGCGTGTTGTTTCCAGGTACGCAGAGGATGGGGCAGGAAGGTAGAGGCGATAGCCATGGGCTGACCGGAGAAGACGTGGAGAAGGCTGAAGACGAATAGAGTCAGCTAGATACTGAGGGGAACCCGTGTGCAGTGCTCTGTGAGTGACTGTGAGGATTTTGTATTTAAAACGGAAGTTGATTGGAAGCCAGTGCAACTGAAGAAGGAGGGGAGTAACATGATCGCGGGGGGAAGAGTAGGTGAGCAAACGTGCGGCCGTATTTTGGACAAGTTGAAGACGTCGAAGCTGACATTGCGGGAGACCTGCGAGAATGACATTACAGTAATCTAACCTAGAAAGTACTAAGGAAATGACGAGTGAGGTGAGAGAGGAAGAAGGGAGATAAGGACGAACAGCGCGAATTTGGAGTAGAAAAAAAGAAAGAACGACGGATAAGTAAGGAAATGTGACGATGAAAAGAGAGAGAGGCATCCAAGATAGCGAAGAGAAGAGACTAGGGGTATAGGAGTAGAGAGAAAGAGAGGAGAGCAAGTGGGTGGGGGCGTGCTAAATGAGAACCAAAGGGCAGCTGATTTAGAGGGGTTCACATGGAGGAAGTTAGAAGTTATTCACGTGGCAACTCAGGTAAGACAGAGGTTCAAGGCAGACAGGTCTGGAGAAAGAGAACTGGTACGGTGAATGAGAGAAGGATGTCATCAGCATAGAAATACCCAGAAATCCCTGACTGTTGGATAATGAGTGCTAAAGGGGAAAGAAAAATATTGAAAAGAAGGGGAGCAAGGACAGAACCCTGAGGGACACCACAAGGAAGAGGTGAAGGAGAGGAGGTGGAAGAGCTAGTCTTAACAGAGAAAGTGCGTGAAGAGAGAAATGAGCGAAACCAAGCAAGAACAGACCCACGGATCCCAAGATCAGAAAGCCGAGTTAGAAGGGTACGGTGATCCACAATATCGAAGGCAGCGGAAAGGTCCAAGGTCACCACAAGAGAAAGATCACCCTGATCATGTGCCTGATGGATTTCACTCGAGAGGGAAGTAATGATAGTCTCTGTGCTATGACCCATGCAGAAACCAGATTGACGTGGGTGAAGAGAGAGAGTGGAGTCCAGGTGAGCAGAGAGCTGAGAGAACACAAGTTTTTCAAGGATTTTAGAAAGAAAGGGCAGGTTCGAAACCGGACGCCAGTTAGCAGGTACTGAGGGGTCAAGGGAAGGATTCTTTAGCAAAGGATGGATAAGGGCGTGCTTCCAGGCTAGGGGGAAGATACCAGAGGAAAGGCTATTATTAAAGATTTGAAGAATGTATGGGAGAAACACAAGAGAAGGGTCAGTTAGCCAACAGGAAGGTACAGGATCAAAAGGACCGGTGGTTTTGTGAGAGGAGGCAATGGCTGTGGAGAGCTCATTTGAAGTGACGAGTCGAAACGTAGTCCAGGTGTGGAAAAAAATCTTGTCAGGAGGAGGGGGGGAGAGAAATTCAGATATGGAAGAATGTGGTAGAGGAGGAGGGGACAGAGGCGAAGGGCAAGATTGGAAAGTAGCGTGGAGAGAAGAGATTTTGCCGGAGAAGAAAGAAGCAAGAGAGTCAGAATCGGGCGCATTGGAGGGAGATACAGAGATGGAGGGGGAGGTTGAGGGAGATGAAATAGAACGTAGGACTTTGAAAAGCTGTTGTGAGGAATTAGAGGCTGTGGCAATGCGATCAGAGTAGAATGAGCATTTTGCCTTGGTGATTGATTCGCGATATAAAGATTGAGCAGCGTGGAAGGCGGCGAGGGAACCGGGGGAAGGGTGCTTGTGCCATGTGCTGCAAAGTAGCTGATATGGGGGGAACAAGATGGCTGGGAACTGACACAGGGGAAAAGGAGGGAGCTGGAAGGGAGCTGACAAGGGGGGGAAGGAGGTGACAGAAAGGGAGATGACATGGGGGGGGAAGGAGGGGGATGGAAGGGAGCTGACACATGGCGAAGGAGATGGCTGGAAGGGAGCCTACAGATGGGAAAGAAAGGGGTTTACAAAGGAGCTGACATGTGAGGGAAGGAGATGGTTGCAAGAGAGGTGAAACAGGGGGAAGGAGATGACTGGAAAGGAGCTAAAATGGGGGTGAAGGAGATGGCTGATGGGAACTCAGATGTGGGAAGGAGAGGGCGGGAAGGGAGCTGAAATGGGGGTGAAGGAGATGGCTGAAGGGAGCTTACAGATGTGGGAAGGAGAGGGCAGGAAGGGAGCTGAAATGGAGGGGAAAGGGATGGCTGGAAGGGAGCTCACAGATGAGGGAAGGAGATGGCAGGAAGGGAGCTGAAATGGGGGGAAGTAGATGGCTGGAAGGGAACTAACACGGCTGAAAGGGAGCTGGCATGGGGGGAAAGAGGTGACAGGAAGGGATCTGACTTGGAGGGGGGAAGAAGATGGCTGGAAGAGAGCTGACATGGATGGGGAAGGAGGGGGCTGCAATGCAACTGACACAGGGGGAAGGAGATGGCTGCAAGGAGCTGACACTGGGAGAAGGAAATGGCTAGAAGAAAGCTGACATGGGGAAGGAGATGGCTGGAACAGAGCTGACATGGGAGAAGTAGGTGGCAGAAGGGTGCTGACACAGGCGAGGAAGGAGGGGACTAGAAATGAGCTGACACAGGGGTGGATGGAGGGGGTTGGAAGGGAACTGACATGGGGGGAGGAGATGGCTGGAAGGCAGCTGACAGGGGGGAAAGGAGGGGGTTGCAAGGGAGCTGGCACAGGGGGAAGGAGGTGGTAGGAAGGGAGCTAACATGGGGAGAAGGTGAAGGCTGGAAGGGAGCAAAGGTGGGGGCAGGAAGTGAGCTGACACAGGGGGGAAGGAGGTGGCTGGGAGTTTACACGGGGAATTAGGTGGCAGGAAGGGGGCTGACACAGTGCTGGAAGGAGGGAGCTGGAAGGGAGCTGACACGAGGGGAAAGGAGGGAGCTGGAAGGGAGCTGACACAGGGGGGAGGAGGTGGTAGGAAGGAAGCTGACAGAGAGAAGGCAGGGGCTAAAAGGGAGCAAATATGTGGGAAGAGGTGGGCTGGAAGGGAGCTGACACGCAGTGGAAGGAGTGGGCTTTAAGGGAGCTGATATGGGTAGAAAGAGATGGCTGGGAGCTGAGATGGGGAAGGAAATGGCTGGAAGAGAGCTTACAGAGGGGGAAAGGAGGGTGGTGGAAGACAGCTGACACAAGGAGAAGGAGGTGGCAGGAAGGGAGCTGACATGGGGTGAAGGAAGGGGCTGGAAGGGAGCTGACACAGGGAGGAAGGAGAGAGCAGGAAGAGAGCAGACATGTGAGGAAGGATATGGCTGGAAGGGAGCTGACAGAGGGGAAGGAGATGGCTGAAAGGGAGCTGACAGAGGGGGGAAGGAGGGAGCTAGAAGGGTGCTGACATGAGAGGGAAGGAGATGGCTGTGAGGGAGCTGACACAGGGACTGAGAAGGCTGGAAGGGATCTGACAATGGTAGGAAGGAGGGGGCTGGAAGGGAACTGGCATGGGAGAAGGTGAAAGCTGGAAGGAACAGACACAGTTGGGGAAGGAGGTGGTTGGAAAGGAGCTGACATGGGGGGGGGAGGAGGTGGCAGGAAGGGAGCTAACATGGGGGGAAGGAAATGGCCAGAAGGGAGCTGACAGAGGGTGGGAAGAGGGGGCTAGAAGGGTGTTGACACGGGAGAGAAGAAATGGCTGCAAAGGAGCTGATACGGGGGAATGAGAAGGCTCAAAGGGAGCTGACAGAGGGGGGAAGGAGGGGGCTGCAAGGGAGCTGACATCGGGGAAGCAGATGGCTGCAAGAGAGCTCACACAAGGGGAAGCTGATGGCTGAAAGGGAGCTGATGGGGTGGGGGAAACAGATGGCAGGAAGGGAGCTGACATGGGGGAATGTTGTGTCAGGAAGGGAGCTGATACCTGGGGATTTTCTGGAAGGGATAGGAAGGGAGCTAACATGGGGGGGAGGTGGCTGGAAGGGAGCTGACAGAGGGGGAAGGAGATCACTGGAAGGGAGCTGACAGAGGTGGTAATGAGGGGGTTAGATGGGATCTGACACAGGAGGGAAAGTGATGGCTGCAAGGCAGCTGACATGGGGGGAAGTAGATGGCAGGAAGAGAGTTTACATGTGGGAAGGTGTAAGCTGGAAAGGAGCTGACATGGGGAGGGGGGAATGAGGTGGCTGGAAAGCAGTTGACACAGGGGGAAGGAGATTGCAAGAAGGGAACTGACACAAGGGGATGAAGGGGGCGCGAAGGGAGCTGACAGAGGGGGCACGGAGGAAGCCTGAAGGGAGCTGACACAGCTGGGGAAGGAGGTGACAGTAAGGGAGCTGACACGAGGGGAAGAAGGGGGTTTGAACGGAGCTGACAGAGAGGTGGAGAAAGGGGCTGGAAGGGAGCTGAAATGGGGGGAAAGAGGTGCTGGAATGGATTTGACATGGGTGGGGAAGGAGATGGCTGCAAGAGAGCTCACAGGGGGGAGGTGATGTCTGAAAGGGAGCTGACAGGGGGAAGAAGGGAGCTGACACTAGGGAAGTTGGGGCTAGAAGTGAGCTGATACCTGGGTTGGGACTGGAAGGTGATGACATGGGGGGGGGGTGGAGGAAGGAGGTGTCTGAAAGGAGCTGACATGGGGGAATGAGAAGGCTGGAAGGGATCTGACAGAGGGGGAAGGTGTGGGCTGGAAGGCAGCTGACATGGGGGAAGGTGGAAGCTGGAAGGGAGATGACACAGTTGGGGAAGGAGGTGGCAGGAAGGGAGCTGACACAAGGGGAAGAAGGGGGTTTGAACGGAGCTGACAGAGAGGGGGAGAAAGGGGCTGGAAGGGAGCTGACATGGGGGGAAAGAGGTGCTGGAATGGAGTTGACATGGGTGGGGAAGGAGATGGCTGCAAGAGAGCTCACAGGGGGGAGGTGATGTCTGAAAGGGAGCTGACAGGGGGAAGAAGGGAGCTGACACTAGGGAAGTTGGGGCTAGAAGTGAGCGGATACCTGGGTTGGGACTGGAAGGTGATGACACGGGGGGGTGGAGGAAGGAGGTGTCTGAAAGGAGCTGACATGGGGGAATGAGAAGGCTGGAAGGGATCTGACAGAGGGGGAAGGTGTGGGCTGGAAGGTAGCTGACATGGGGGAAGGTGGAAGCTGGAAGGGAGATGACACAGTTGGGGAAGGAGGTGGCAGGAAGGGAGCTGACACAAGGGGAAGAAGGGGGCTCAAAGGGCTGACAGAGTAGGTAAGAAGGGGGCTGTAAGGGAGCCAACATGGGGGGAATGAAGTGCTGGGAGCTGACATAGGTGGGGAAGGAAATGGCTGCAAGAGAACTCACACGGGGAAGTGGTGTCTGAAAGGAAGGTGACGGGGAAGCAGTTGGCAAGAAGGGAGCTGATGGGGAGGGAAGCAGTTGGCAGGAAGGGAGCTGACATGGGAGAAGTTGGGACTGGAAGTGAGCTGATACCTGGGTTGGGACTGGAGGGTGATGACAGCAGGAAAGGGATGAGGTGGATGGAAGGGAGCTTATACCTGTGGATGTCCTGGAGGGGACTGGAAGGGTGTTCACCCAGGGAGGAAGGAGGAGATAGGAAGGGAGCTGATGGGGAGGAAGGAAGGGGCTGGAAGGGAGCTGATATGGAGGGGGGGAGGAGGTGGCAGGAGGGGAGCTGATATGGGGGAAGGAGATGGCTGGAAGGGAGATGACAGAGGGGGAGGGGATTAAAAGGGATCTGATATGGGGGGAAGGAGATGGTAGGAAAGAGACTGACATGGGGGAAGGAGATGGCTGGAAGAGAGATGACAGAGGAAGAAAAGAGGGGGCTAGAAGGGCACTGACACAGGAGGGAAGAAAATGACTGCAAGGGAGCTAACATGGGGGGAATAAGACGGCTCAAAGGCAGCTGACATGGGAAGGAAGGGGTTGAAAGGGAGCTGATATGGGGGAGAAGGAGGGGGCTGGAAGGGAACTGACATAAGTGGGGAAGGAGATGACAGCAAGGGAGCTGATACTGGGGGAAGCAGAAGGTTGCAAGAGAGCTCACACAGGGGGAAGGTGATGGCTGAAAAGGAACTGATGGGGGGTGGGGGAAGGAGGTGGCAGGAAGGGAGCTGATGGGGAGGAAGGAAGGGGCAGGAAGGGAGCTGACATGGCTGGGAAGGAGATGGCTGCAAGGAAGCTGACAGAGGGGGGAAGGAGGGGGCTGGAATGGAGCTGACACAGGTGGGGACGGAGGCGACAGGAAGGGAGCTGATGGGGAGGAAGGAAGGGGCGGGAAGAGAGCTGACATGGGGGGAGGAGATGGCTGGAAGAGAGCTTACATGAGATGGAAGGAGGGGGCTGGAAGGAAGCTGAAAGGGGGCTGACACAGGTGGAATGTGGGGGCTGGAGACAGCTGACACAGGGGAAGATGGTGGCTGGAAGGGAGTTGACACGGGATAATGTAGGGGTAGGAAGGGAGCTGATATGAGGGTAAAATATGGCTGGAAGGGAGCTGACATGGGGGATGGAGGGGGCTAGAATGGAGCTGACATGGGGGGTAAGAGGGGGCTGGCAGGGAGCTGACACAGGGAAAGTGGGGGCTGGAAGGGAGCTGATACCTGGGGATGGTACTGGAGGGGGACTGTAAGGGTGATGACACTAGGGAAGGGATGATGGGGATGCAAGGGAACTGACCCCTGGGGATAGGACTGGTAGGTGGCTGGGTAATGGGGGGAGGGGGCTGGAAGGGAGGAGGCACTGGGACTGGAAGGGAGCTGACACATAGGAATGGCACTGGATGGACAGAGCGTAGGTTGACTGGAAGGGAGAAGTGAGAAGATACCTGGGATGGTATTTGGACTAGAAGGGACTGGACTGTGTGGAAGGAGGGGGACTGGAAGGGAAAGGACACCAGTGACAGTCCTGGGAATGCAAGGGGGTTGACACTGGTAGGTACTGGGAGGGGTGGACTGTAAAGAGGGCTGATACTGGGGAGGTTAGTGGGACTGGAAATAGGCTCATGGAAGGAAGTGAAGAAAACAAAAAAAGAGATAAGAAATGGCAGATGGACTATAGACCATAGAAAAAGAGTTAAGGGAAGACAGGAAAGCAGAAGCCCCAGATCAGGACCAGCATGATCAGAGAATAAAATGGTCAGACAACAAAGGTAAAAAAAATAATTTTATTTTCATTTTAGTGATTGGACTTTGCACTATCTTTATATTTTACAGGGCAGTTTCTCCAAATGGGTTAGTTTTGCGCATCTAACCAGAAAATAACTGCAAGGAAGGGAAATACAATATTCAAAAAAACCACCAACCTTCCTTAACACCAACCTTCCTTAATACATAATGCTAAAATAAATCACCAATTCACAAAGGCAAACAGGCCTCAGAGAAATCTTACCCTTCACTTGGCGAACCAAGCCACCATAGGGTTAGATGGAAAATTCCACATCACGGGCCATTAAGCCTTATACTTTTTATTTTAACAATTTAATTGCACCAATTAGTATCAATAATCAAATCAGACCTAATTAAAAAAGACTACTTAGATCACCTAAAAGTACTTTTTCGGGATTTCAAAATAATCTCAATATCTTAATCATACAGCTGAAATAGTGTGTACGGAATACCCAGTGCGGGTACTATCAGGCCTCACAAGAGGCTCCGTGACCTGCAAAAAATACAAGAAATCTTTCAAAGTGAGTTATGGCAGCATTGAAATGTAAATAGCATACTCAACTTAGGGTTCTGTTGAAATCTCCCACGCACGCTTGTCATCAAAACCGCACACACTTTCAGTTCTTAGATATCAGCCTCAATCTGGAGAAGCAGAGTCAATGCCGTGAAAGCTTTCTTTAAAGTCCAACAAAAGCTTTTGTTTCGCCTAACAGGCTTCTTCAGGGACAATAGACTCAAGCATGATAACTACAACTCCACAGCTCAAAGATAAACTCTTACGGGCAAGATGCCTCCAACCGCTTCAGGGTAAGATTTCTCTGAGGCCTGTTTGGTTGGTGTTAAGGAAGGTTGGTGGTTTTTTTGAATTTAGTTTTGCGCATACCATTACAGTCGTGAACCTCATTTCTAAGCCAGGGCATGTGGAGTATGATCTCAGTCTCTCAAATTTACTGCTAAGGCTCGGCATAATACTTGCATCATGCTAAAGAGAGCCTCCTTCTGGAGTTCATAAAATGTAACATGTATGGGTAGTTTGTCAAGATGTGCTTGGGAATTCTTCTTTATCAAGCCTGTGGCACCCAACACAATGGGAAATATTTCTGTATCTTTCTGCCACATTTTTTGGCCTCTGACTGTATTTCCTGGTATTTCAGGATCTTCTGACTCTCCACGCAATTCACAGAGTAGTCACTTGGAACTGACAGCTCTATAATCAATGCCATTCTGGTATTTTTCTCCTTGACCACTATATCCAGCTTCCTCACATCAAGCTTTTTATTGGTCGGAATGGGAGTATCCCAGGTGATCATAACCTCCTCATTCTCTGTAATTCTCTTAGGGTCATGATCCCATGCTTTTTGGGCACAGTGATGTTGTAGTGCTTATAAAATTTCCAATGGATGAGGTACATTACTTTATTACGTCTTTCTGTATAGAAATTTTCTGCCATCAGAACTTCAGAGCCAGCTATGAGATGAGTCACTGTTTCCAGGTCTTTCATACAGAATCGGCATATGTCTGAATTGCCAGTTTTGTTTTGTTTTTGTAACTTAGTCTTTATTGATTTTTCCATATTTACTATTCCAAAACATTGTCAGAAACTAATATACATTCCAAACAGGTGCATAGGCAAAAATTGCATTTCAAACATTTTCCTTATGCAGTGTATCTTCAATATAGCTTACATCCTGACCAATAAAACCCATGGTAACTCTTCCCCCCACCCCCCCACCAGAACTAACACCCTATACTCCCGCCCTTCCCCCCCCCTAATTCAAACCCCTGGAAGCCAAGTATGTTATCAAAGGCTGCCATTGTTTATCAAACTTATCCCCCTGGTTTCTCTTTAGCGCTCTCAAGCGTTTCATATTTAACACTCTATATAATCTGGTGTCCCAATGGGCCAGGTCTGGTGGTGCACTCTGCTTCCACTTCCAGGCTATTTCACATCGAGCTGCAACAAGACATGTCCTCATTGGCTTACTCCATCTATTGGAGAGATTGGTCGGCCACATACCTAATAGAAACAGAGAGGGGCACAGCTCCGGTGTCACCCCAAAGATCATCCCCATTTGATCTCTGATCTTTGTCCAGTACAATCTTACCAGTAGGCAATCCTACCACATATGCATATATGTACCTCGGGCGCCACACTACCTCCAACAGAGTTCAGAGGTCGTAGGGAACATCTTATATCAACTTCCCACTGCACTCCAAGGTCCCTTTCCCATTCCGTCATATATCTAAGCTTCCCCCCCCCCCCCCACCCCCCGGTCTGGCCATGTGTAGACTAGCATAGAGCAGCCGAATTAGTCCTTGGGATTGATAATGCCCTGTCCACAAGGCCTCAATATCATTTGGCCCCTCATCAATCCTTTCCATATGCTCCTTCTGGCGTAGATAATGGGTCACCTGTAGATAAGCAAAGAAATCCCGTGTCCCCAAATGATACTCCCCTTTTAGCTGCTCAAATGACTTAATTTCTCCCAACTCTATCAATTGCACAAATGTCTCTAACCCACTCCGTGCCCAACCTCTAAATATTCCCTCCCTATCCGGCCCAAAGGCAGGAGTGGCAACAATTGGTGCAAGTAAGGATGTCCCCGCCCTTTTATTGATCCTACGGAATTGCCAGTTTTTTCAATGATCGCTGTAAACCATCTCATCTGTCAGCCGTTATCCTGGGCTGCAACAATCAACTTCTCATCCTTTGGTTTCATTTCACCCCTCCTTAACCATTCATGTTCTTTATTAACAAAGGGACCCAGGATATCACTGCTTGACCCAATACATGCATTGTGGAACCTGTGTCTTTTGGGGAAACTGCTAGGTACTCATGACCTAGATTGGCCACTATTGGAAACAGGATACTGGGCTTGATGGACCTTGGTCTGACCCAGTATGGCATATCTTATGTTCTTAACTGTATTTCCCACTGTATCTGTGCATCTGCCACTTGCTTTTCCTTGTTTGTTGATTCAATTCCTTAAAGAGTTTTTTCTCCTGTTTTGCAAATTCTGTTACTTCCTTTCTTGTACATGCTTATGGATTTTCACTCATTCCTTCTAGTCATCGGAACGCTTGTACAAGTTTGATGAGGGAAACAGATTCTGGACATTTACTCTAATATTTCAGTACTTTTTGCATATTTGGATCCAAGGATGCAGTTAAGTAGGCCTGAAGGCCTATGATAATAGCTCCGTTTATGTAATCAATCTCTGAGTCCTAGCCCTCCTTCAACTCTAGGGATGTACAGTCTTGGCATACACTGATTCTTGTAAATCACTTCATAGGCATGGAGGAGTTTTCGCATCTGCACATCCAGTTTTTCAAGATCTTAAGGAGGGCAGTCCACAATCCCAAAGCTGTATAAAAGTACAGGAATTGCCAGCTGATTGATGGCTTGTATCTTATTCTGTGATGTTAAAGTAATATTCATTATTAATCTTTTCTATCAGTAATTTTTGCTTGAGTGTTGTTCCTTCCTTTACTCCAAGATTCTTATATATGCCTTCCTGTTCAAGGTCCTTGATGTCACAGCCTTCAGCCAGGGAGATGTTTTCTGTTTTGCTCAATTTTCCTCTAAAGAAAGTTGCCTTAACACATTTGTCAAGGCCAAAGGTCATCCTGATGTCATCAGAAAAGCTTTTAACCACACAGAGTTGCTCTGCTAATTATTGTTCACTGTAACTATAGAGCTTCAGATCATCTACAAATAATAAATGAGATATTGTTTATGGGTTATTTATTTAACTAGGTTTATAGACTGCTTTTCTACCAGTCAAAGCGGTGTACATTCAGGAACTGTATAATATATATTCTTCCCTTGTCCCTGAAGAGCTCACAATCTATGTTTTTGTACCCGAGGCAGTGGAGGGTTAAGTGGCTTGCCCAAGGCCACAAGGAGCACCTGTGGGACTAGAAACCCCAGTCCTTCTGGCCCAAGATTGCTGTTCTCTAGTGGGATTCAAACCCCTGGCCCTCCGGCCCAAGGTAACGTGCCCCAAATACTAGGCCACTCCTCCCTTGTTACCTTCTTTAGGATTCGGGCTAAATCCTTATCCCAAAGAGTTGATGAGAGTACTCATTGGATTAAGTGTCACACAAAACAGAAGAGGTGACTGGGAATCCTCCTGAAATATTCCTTGCTGGATCCTCATATTAGGAATGGGGAACTGTATCTCTTATTTATCTGATGTTGCACTGCATGCAGAGTCTGGCTTCTTGAGGCTTCAGTTTAATTTTTGTCTACATATTTTTATTTTTACTTTAGGTTGTAGTCACTTATTCTGTACTTGGTGAGAGTCTGTGTTCTGAGTGTGTGACTGAGGCCAGGTGATCTGTTAACATGGCGTTTGTATGTAGGGATCTATACTGTACTGTAGTAATTTGACTTGTTCTGCTTTTCAAATAGATGTATGGATGTTCTAGGGTCCCCTGCGGTATATATAGTGCTGCTTTTTTCAGGGTAGGCCCCTTGTTGTACGACGTTTTGGAAGTTTATGCTGGTATAGTATGGTAGATTTGGCCTTGTATATCTTCGGTGACTTTTATAGGGTTTTATATTAGTTCACCTATATGCCTGGTGCTGGAGAATGTTTATGTTGTTAATGAGATGAACAGAATCAGATTTTTTTTTGGATTATCACAACCTGTTTGAATGATGCTAAGTATGTTTATATTTATTAAAAACTTGATATACCGCCTTTCCACCATCAAAGCGGCTTACATATAAAAATAGTTAAAACTGAAAAGAATGCCAATCAAAAACAGGATAGCAAGCAATAGGGAGGGAGGGAGGACGGCCAGAAAAAGGGAGAGAGAGGTAAGGGGAAATTGCAGCTCCAGAAAATAACTGATTGGTCAAGGCAAGCAGTAATCAGGTGGCAGATTGCAAGCTGATTGAAAAAGATGGATCTTTAGTATAATCTTAAAACGAGAGTAAGAAGTTTCTAAATTGCAGTGGGAAGAGAATTCCTTAGATGAGGGCCTAGAAAGTAGAAAGCTGAGTGTCTAGTACCTTCGTAATGGGCTTGTGATGGGGGATGGTAAATACAGTCAACAGACATGAGAAACCAAGGGGGAGGGAGTGTGTAAAATGAGCAAAGAAGAAACGTAGGTGGGTAGACCGGAATGTAGGGTCTTGTGAGTCAATGTTAGGATTTTGAACTGAATAGATAATATACAGGCAACCAGTGTGATCTGATAAGGAGTGGAGAAACAAGATCAAACTTTGAAGCATGGTGAAGAAGACAAATTGCAGTGTTTTGGATAAACTGCAACCATTTCTGGAATTGTGATAGGCCGGCATATATGACATTACAGTAATCAATTCTTGAGATGATTAGTATGAGCAGAAGTGTGTGTAGGGAGGATTCCGAAAGGAAAGAACATATTGAACAGATATGATGCATGGTATAGAAACAACATTTCACCACTATGCTAATTTGATCCTGAAAACAGAGCAGTATCTAAAACTACTCCAAGATAGTGTATAGAGGAAGAAAGAAGTATGGAATATGAGCCAAGTATGGGAGCTGGAGATGGCAATGAAGGGGATCCAGTAACCAGACTGCAGATGTTTCGCTTATATTCAGCTTCAAACATCATGAAGCCAGGTTGCCATAAGAGACAAACAATTATGAAGGATAGTCAAGTCAGGGGCCACTGGATCTGTCTAAAACTGCAACAAGATGTCATCCGCATAGCAATATGCAGAGACACCCTGCTGCTGAATAATAATAGCAAGAGAAGCTAGGAAGATATTAAAAAGAAGAGGTGCAAGAACAGATCCCTGCGGAACACCATAAGTGAGAGAACAAGGGGTGGAAGTAGAACCCTGGGATGCCACAAAGAAAAATCGGTGAGAGAGAAAGGAGAGTGGAACCAGCTCAGAACAATGCCCTGTATCCCAGCTGAAGATAAATGTGAGAGAAGTAAGGAGGATTCACCAAATCAAATACACAGGTGAGATCAAATGAAACTGCGATGAAAATGTTACCTCTATAATGATAGTCTCTGTACTGTGTTCTTCCCTAAAACCTGACTGCCTGGGGTATAAATCATTGTTTTTTTCAAGATGGGTCAGCGTTTGTTGAAATACTACTTTCTCTAGAATTTTGGAAGTTAAGGGCAGGTTCAAAACTGGTCTAAAATGTTCAGGGAGCAAGGGATCCAGACTAGTATTTTTGAGCAGAGGGTGAACAATTGCAGTTTTCCAACGATCTGGAAAAACACCTGTGGACAGGGTTTTAGAGATTAGTTAAAATACAAAAGGAAGACTAGTGAGAGAAGGCTGTGATCCATGTGGAGAGGATGGGATCCAGGGAACAAGTGGTTTTGGATGAACTAGTAATGAGTTTACCAATGGTGGCTTGAGTAATGGAGTTGGAAGTATTTACTGCTAAGTAATTATTTTTATTCTGGCTATGCATTTGCTCTTTCGCTGCAATTTTCTTACAACATTGGATTTGAAGTAGAAATACTAGCATCATGTGAAAAGAATTCACATAAGAGTTTTGGGAAAAAGGAGGTTGGGGTGTAACCAACTTAATAATAATGAGGGAGGGGCACCGATTTATAGGTCGCAGGGCAGCGCCAGAAACCCTAGCACAGCTCTGCCAGGGCTGGCCGTACACATACAGCAGGACAGCTTTGGGCTGCGATAGGGCTGTCAGTGGCTATGGTGGGCCCGAGTCAGCCCTGGGCAGCAGCAGCAGGATTTAAAAAGAAAAGTGAAGCCATGGGGCTGGGCTCAAGCGGCATATGGGGGTCATGCAGACTTCGGGGAGAACCGTGATCACCGTGATTGCTCCCGTTTAAGGCCTGCAGTGCTTGTGGCTACTCCTGCACACTTCCGCGGCAATCCTCACAGCAGTTCAGCACTCTAGAGTAGCCACAAGCACCGTGGGCCTTAAACAGGAGCAGCCACGGTGATCATGGCTCTTCATGACGCCAGCATGATCCCATATGTTGCCTGAACTCAGACCCGCGGTTCCACTCAGCCACCATCATGTGGCTTCACTTTTCTTTTTAAATTCTGCCACCGCTGCCCAGGGCTGTCTTGGGCCCACCACAGCCGCTGACAGCCCTGATCACATCTTGAAGCTGTCCTGCTGCCCTGCTTCAACATCCGCGAAAAACCACAGCTGCATTTTCTTTTAAAAATAAAAAAGCAACTTCTCTGCCGCAGCTCTCCAGCGCAGTCCAGATGCTGCCTGTTCTCCCTCTTCTGCTGATGACATGGAACCCGGTAAATACTTGTTTGGGGTTTTTTTACACCTTGGGTTACGTTAGCACTGGAATAGGACTGGAAATGGGTTGATGCTGGAAGATGGGGGGACTAAAAGGGAGGTAATACTGGAGGAGGACTGATGCTGAAGGGAAGGCGGCTGGAACTAGGAGTGATGATGCTGGGAGGTACAAGGACTCAAAGGGAGCTGCTGCTGGGAGGAACTGGGACTAGAAGGGAGCTCATGCTGGTTGGTGCTGGGAGAGGAAGGGAGCTAATGCTGGGAGGTGTTGGAACTAGAGGAGTAGCCTTGTGGTTACAGCACTGACTTGGTAACCAAGAGACCAGGGTTCAATTTCCACTAGCACTCCTTGTAGCCTTAGGCAAGTCACATAACTCTCCATTTCCTCAGAAGAAAAGTCTGGCAATCTACTTCTGGTCACACTGCCAAGAAAACCCAGGAGCAGATGGGTCACCAGGAGTGAGCATTGACTCAAAGGCACATATTGCATTCACATATTGCTTCACACCACCTACACACCTCAACATAGGTACCACAAGCATCCAAATACAACCACAAATAAGATACCTGGGCATTATTATTGACCAAGCCCTCTCATTAAAGCAGCAAATTGCCAAAACCTCCGGAACTATATTCCACAAGACAAGAACAGTGCAACGTCTCAGACCCCTTCTAGAACATCAAGACTTCCGAACTGTGATGCAAGCCATGACGCTCCCACATCTGGACTGCTGTAACATAATATACCATGGCCTTCCAACCACGCAGATCAACCCCCTCCGAACAGCTCTGAACACCACAGCGAGAATCATCCAGAGAGCAAAGAAAACCGACCACATCACCCCAATTCTGGAAGACCTTCACATACTCCCCCTCGAAGCAAGGACTAAATAAAAAGCCATCCTACTCACCCACAAAGCCATCCATCAAACACAGAACTCCCAACTTCACACCCTACTGTCTCGACCAGCCCACGGCAGAACTACCAGACAAGCCTCCAGCAATTCCCTCACCGTCCCTCACAAAAGAACCAAATGCTCACAACGGATCTGCAACCGAGCCTTTGAACTTTATGCTCCCTCCTTATGGAACTCTCTACCGAGTTGTCTCCGCAATAATGCCAATCTACTATCCTTCAGGAAACAGCTGAAAACTATCCTGTTCCAGGAATACCTTAACATGACCCCCACCAAAAAAGCGAACTAACCTTTGATCTCACCCACCATGACCCCCCAACGCAAACCTGTACTAACCTGTCCATGTCCAAACTCCGTCCCATGTCCAAAGTCTATCCTATGTTGAAATCATCAATGTCGTCTCCCCGGTGATGGCCCTGCCCTATACTTAAATTCCCCCCACCCTTTTATATGTAACGCCGCTTTGACCCGGTGAAAAGCAGGATATAAATACAGCTAAATAAATAAATAAAGCCCACTAGCAAGCGGTGCCTTTTTCCATCTCCAACAGATCTGAGGCCCACTCTAGCTTGTGGGTCTAGGAGGGCAATTGCCATATTGCACCCCTTCTAATTCCAATCCTGCTGTCTTTTATTTTGTACAGTACAGGGGAAATGCATTTCTATTTCTCTTGTGTTGCACTACATGCAGCATCTGGCTTTCAAAGGTTTTAGTTTAATTTTTGTCTATATAGTTCTCTTTTTGTTTTGTGCTCATTCATTGATGAAGGCCTGCCTGTATTGTGTGTATAACCAATTTGGGTTAGGGTTGCCAACTGGCGCCAGATGCGCCCGACAGGCTTGATCCAGTTCTGTGTTTACCCCATTGCATGCAGGGACTTGTAGTCTTGCTGTTCTTATGGAGTGCAATGGGGAAATCAGAACTACGTGTCCCTGCATGCAATGGAATAAACCCAGGATTGGATCAAGCCTGTCAGGCGCATCTGGAGCCAGTTGGCAACCCTATGCTGGGTATTCTGTTAGTATGGCATTTTTGTTTAAGAATGTGTAGCAATCTTGCTTATTCAGTTTGCACTTTGCCCCTCTGTGTAAATATTTTTTGGGGGCAGGGGACAGGACAGGAGATGAGCCAAGGGTGGGGAAGGGGTGGGACAGGGGAGAAGGGGTCAAGGGGCGGGGTAAGGGCAGTACTGGGGTGGGCATGTGCAGAGCACGGCTAGCCACAGGTGACGGCTTTTTCCTCTTTCAAAAAGTTGTCAACCCTAATATTATTCCTGAGTCTATCCCTTTTCACCCTCATCCTATGTCGCCTCATAGCAGAGCTTGCTTTCAATTGATGCTCTGCTACGAAGGGACATAGGATGAGAGTGAAAGGGGATAGACTCAGGAGTCTATAAAACATATTAACTCCTGACACTGCATACTGAACTGTCATGATATTTAATGTACATATATATTCTGAAAAAGACAAAGGAAATGCAAGGTGATCACATACCAAGGAGCAAAAAGAAAATGCAAAAACCACAGCAGTTTATAAACCCAATATAAACCCTCACCAGTATTGGACATATTGTGAAGTAATATAAAACCTTACAAAAATTACTTGACACCTATAGAGAAAATCTACCATATCATAACAGCATTAACTTCAAAAAGGGGCTTATCTAGAAAAGAAGAGCACTGTAAATATTGCAGTGAGCCATAGAGCATCCATAAGCATATTCAGAAAACCGAACAAGCAGGATTTTTACCAATCCAGACATAGAAACTCCTGGCCTTGGTCACACATTCAGAATATAGATCCTCATCAAGTAAGGAATAAATTACCACACTAAAAATAGACATATATAGAAAACAATGAAGCTGAAACCCCAAGAAGCCATACTCTGCATCAGTAGCAGAGTCATGACTGATTTTTTGGTGGGGCATGTGGTTAATATGGGTGGCCAGAAAGCAGTGCAGATGTTGGCACTGCCTCCAGTTATCCTCTCATTCAACTGTTCGGTTGCCAATGATTTGGTGCGCCTCATGCCAAAATGGAGGGGCCAAGGCCCACCCCCTTGGCTATACCCCTGCATGCAGTACAACACCAGGGAAATAGAAAGAAATGTATATGCCCATTTACTGTGCAAAATATAATACATGTAAATTCCAAAGACTGACATAGCCCAATCACTAAATTGAAAATAAAATTCATTTTCTACCTTTGTTGACTGGCCATTTTATTCTCTAATCATGTTGATCTAAATCTCTGATTTCTGCTCTCCTCTCTCTTCTCTTAACTCATTTTTTAGGGTCTCTGGCCCATCCACCACTTCTCTCCCATCCTGTCTTTTTCACTTCCTTGCATCTCTGGCATTTATCTTTTCCTTTCAGCTTTCTTCCATTTAGTTTTCTCTATCAACTCTTCCTTCTTACCATCCAGGACTCAATCCCCCCTCTCGTATCTCCAGTTTTCAACCCTTAACACAGCCCTCTCATTCCCCATTTCTGTCTCCTTCTCCATCCTCTTATTCCCCAGTCTTTAATTCTCACTTTTCTCTCTTCCTCCCCATGTCGTTATCCCCTTCTCTCATCCACTATGCAGTCTCTCCCCTATCTTTCTCCTCCATCCAGCGTCTCATCCCCTTTTTCTCACCCCATTGTATCCACCATTCCCCTTCTCTCCCTATTCCTCTCCCTGTGTCCAATATATCCCTCTTTCTTTCCCTTCCCCTGTGTCCAGCATCTCCCTTCTGTTTCTCTCCATACTCGATGTCCAGCGTTTCACATCTTACTCTCCTTATCCTCCCCGTCTAGTATTTCCTCCTCTTTCTTTCCCTCTCCATCTCCCCTCTCTCTCCTCCCATGTCTACCATCTCTCCTCTCTATCTGCCCCTCCCCCTGTGCCCAGCATCACTCCTCTCTCTCTCTCTTCCTCCCCCATCCAACATCTTGCCTACCCTCCATGCCCAGCATCTGCCTTTCACCCTCATGTCCAGCATCTACCATGTCTTCTCCATCATCCCCATGCCCTGCATCCTCCCATGCATATGGGAAGTCTGAGACCTTCACGCCCCTCATAAATGATTATTTGAAAAATTAGTTTCGAATTTGAAAACATCAATCTGATATGTTGATTTTAGTGTTAGAAACAAGAGACAAGATTTGAGATTATACAGCCTTGGAAGATTAGAGGGATTTATTTTTGCTTAGCCTTAGAGATCTATCCCCTCTGTGAACTGACGTTAACTACGAGTGTTGTTACACATCCTCCCATGCCCAGCATCTGTCCTCTCTCTCCATCTCTGCCCTATGCCCAGAACCTACCATTTTCCCCCTAACTCTACCATATGTCCAGCATCTCCCCTTTCTCCTCCCATGCTCAGCATCTTCTCTTGATTCCTCTATGCCCCCCATGTTTAGCATCTGCTCTCTATCCTCATCCCATGTCCACCATCTGTCCTCTACCTCCCCCACTCTGTGGCCAATATTTTCCCTCTGCTCCCCCTCCCTGTGGCCACTATCTGTCCTCTGCCTGTCCCCACGCCATCCCATGTCCAGCATCTGACCTCGACCTTCACCTCCATGCCCCCCTGCTAATATCCAGCATCTTCTCTCTACCCCCATCCCATATCCACCATCTGTCCTCCACCTTCCCCACCCTATCCTGTGGCCACCATCAGCCCCCCATCCCCAACACATGTCCAGCATCTACTTACGATCCCCCTTTAGGCTTCCCCTATGTCCAGCATCTTTCTTCCAACTTCACACACCCCCTACCACCATCCAGCATCTGCTCTCTACCCCATCTCATATCCACCATATGTCCTCAACCTCCCCCACCTATGGCCAGCATCTGTCCCCTACCCCTAAACCATGGCTAGCATCTACCCTACCATCCCCCTCTATGCTCTCTCATGTCTTTCCTCCAACTCCCCTCACCCCTACACACACTGTCATCCAGCATCTGCTCTCTACCCTGTCCCATATCCTCCATCTATTCTCTGCCACCCTCACCCTGTGACCAGCATCTGTGCTCTTTCCCTCACCACCCGGTGCTACCATCTGCCCTCTATCTCATCATCTCATGGCCAGCATCTGTCCCCCACTCTATCCCATGTCCAGCACCTGCCGTCTATGCTCCCTCCCCCGCATGCCGACATTCAGTATCTCCTCTTCCCTTCTAACATTTTACCGCGGCTCCAGCTTGCCTCTCTCAGCCTCTGTGGCAGTGATGGCTGCAAGTAAATAAATGAAAGTGCAGGGTTTTCCTGACTCCAGTGTGCTTTGAAGGCCCCGTCTGTCCTGCCCCTTCTGATGCAAAGATGCTGGAGTTGTGAAGACCCCATGCTTTGGTTTTGGGTTGTTTGTTTGTTTTTTGCAAACTCATTGCCTGCTGCCCCTGCTGCTTTTCACCAGTCTGTAAAGAAATATTTTCTTAGATTAATCCTGAGTCTATCCCCTTTCACCTGCATCCTATGCCCACTCATTCCAGAGCATTATTTCAATTGAAAGAGATCTGCTTTTTGTGCATTTTTGACATGAAAGTATTTAAATGTCTCAATCATATCTCCCCTCTCTTGTCTTTCTTCCAAAGCATACATAATATTGAGATCTTTAGGTCTTTCCCCATATGCATTATGACAAAGGCCACTGACTATTTTAGTGATTGCCATCTACTGCAACTTCATCATCTATCTTTTTGAAGATGTAGTCTCCAGTTTTGCACACAGTACTCCAAGACCTGACAAGAGGGGGAGGTAAGGGATGTGACCATGGGAATCATGGATCTCTGAAGGGGCCTGGCCTCAGCCTATCTTGCAGTACCTGCATGTACTCTAGGCCAGTTGCATCCTGTCCCCTCCAACAGGAAGTGGCACAAGGCCTGCCGCTGCGCTGTTTCATTTTTTGAAGTCAGGCCCATGGTAAGGGGGCTGGAAAGGTTGTTTGCACTGGGGTCTGTGCCGGCTCTCAGTGCCCCTGAGCACTCCAAATGAGATCAAACCAGAGACTTATTCAAAGGTACCCTTACCTCCTTTCTGCTGGTCATTTCTCTCCCTATACACCCAAGTATTCTTATGGCTTTTGGCATCAACTCTTTTATCTGTCTGGTCACCTTAAGTTCATCGGATATGATTAGCCCAGGTCCTGCTCTTCTTTTATACACAAAATATTTCACTCCCTATACTGAACACTTCCTAGGGCTTTTTCAGACTCAAAAGTATGTCTGTACATTTTTTAGTGTTAAATCTTAGCTGTCAAATTCTAGACCATTCTTCAAGTTTCACTAGATCCTTCTTTATGTTTTCCATGCCATCTAGGGTGTCTACTCTATACTGTAGATTTTAATATAATCTGCAAAGAAGCAAACCTTACCTGATAGCCCTACCTCAATATCATTTACAAAAATCCTCAAAAGAATCAGACCAAAGATCGATCCATGATCGAGAATGAACTCTATTTACTACTATCCTTTGTCGCCTCCCACTCAATCAGTTTCTGACCCGGTTAATCATGTTAGAGCCCATCCCCAGGGTACTCAGTTTATTTATAAGTTGCCTATGTAGAACTGCGTCAAAGGCTTTATTGAAATTTAAGTATACCAAATTCAGCATGCTCCTTCGATAAAACTCTCTGGTTACCCAGTCAAGGAAATTGATCAGATTCATCTAATAAGACCTACCTCTAGTAAAACTATGCTGTCTCAAATCCTGCAAAACATCAGATTCCAGAAACTGCACTACCCTTTGTGTTTCCATTAATTTACTCGACACAGCGGTCAAATTAACTCGCCTGTTATTCTCAACTTCCTCCTTACTTCTGTGGAGAGGGACCACATCTAGTCTTCCCCAGTCCTCCAGAACTACTACCAGAACCAGCCCCAATAGCGCAAATGCCCACACTCAAATATACACCTCCTCCAAAGAAGAAAGAAATGTGTGCATGTACCTGGTTATTTTATGACATATGCAACTCCCCTCCTGCCCAAACTATATCCCTGGGATGTATAAAATTGACTTTAAACATGGAAAAAAATGTATAAAATGACTCGCAATGTAGCTAAAGGTCAATGTATGGGTGAATACCTTTCAGACAACCCATATATGCACATTAAAACCTTTTTACCTTTGGAAATCACTTGAAATTTGCCTTCTCTGATAGTATCACTCTACGTACTGTGCTACTCTTTCACGTAGTTTATTCATGCCTAGTGTAGTATTAGTCAAGTACCGTATTAGTATTCTCTATTGTTCCTCCTTGCAAATACCATTACTGTCACACAAATTATACCATACTGTCACTGCAAATGCTGCAATAGTCCTGTTTTCTGCCCACCCAACTAGCCCATATTTAATTTTTGGCCAGTTCACCAATTTGATTTAAAAATTCTTTGCAGTTTTACTCGCTATGGGACATGTTTGCTAAATTGCACCACCGGGTAGCACAGGGTTCGGCGCACCCAAGTGCGCCGCAGTAAAAAGTACTGCATGCTAAAAGTGCAGCCATGCTAAAAATCCCAGGCTACCCGAAGAGTGTGGGTTGGGACACAGACAGGGCAGTTCTGGGACATTGTGGGTAACATGGGCATTTTTGGCTCATGATCCTTGGCGATGTTGCACATGCTGCCACCTTAGGTCTGTAAACCGTGTAAATGCCTTGGAATATCAGAGCCCCAACACCCATAACCAGGGCTCTCCTTAAATAGCAACAGCCTCAACATTATATTTGATAGCAATCAACTTTCACCTTTGCACCACACTATCCTCTTAATTGCTTTTCATTGTGCGCCCTGTCAGTTTGTGTTGGCTAGATTGTAAACTCCAATGAATAGGAAATGTCCATTCTAGGACTAAAATCTTAAGTCTGAGGTTATCTCTACGATCTCTGTAGGAAGCAACTGGATTTAGCAGATGAAATTCCTGCCTTGGATTCTCTTATTGGTAAGTGGAACACAGCATTTAGTCTTAACTTTAGAGGACAGGTCTGTTGTATGGGATGAAACATACTATATATCACTTGCAGCCAGGGCTGGTACCGAAGGCAAATCTTCAGCTTTAAAGAATCCCTCCACCCCCCTTGTGATTTTGATAATTAAACTCAACAATTATGATCATCCCAACACCACCTTTCCCACAACAATTTTGTAAAAATGTATAATTGAACATTATACTTTTACACATTTAAATTTTGCTTTGTAGGTATGTGTGTGTGTGCCTGCAGGTAAAAGCATATGTTGATGGCTCTTTGAATTAGTGGGGCTGACAAGACCTATTGTTTTCCTTTGACTGCTATTGCACTGCCACCCCTCAGAAACTGCTGCCCTGGGTGACTACCTGTTGTTGTTGTTAAGTGCCGTCGAGTCGGAGTCGACTCATGGCGACCCTCTGGATAGCTATCCTAAATTGTGTTCGGTCTTCAGTCAGGCGGCTCATTGTTGACAGGCTGGTACCCGTAGCTGCTGTTATTGTAGCGATCCATCTCATTGCTGGCCTTCCTCTTTTGCGTTGACCTTCTATCTTGCCAAGCATGATGTCTTTCTCTAATGATCTCTCTCTTCGCATGATGTGTCCGAAGTATGAAAGTCGAAGTCTTGTCATCTGAGCTTCTAAAGAAAGCTTAGGTTTGATCTCCTCTAGTACCGACTGGTTTGTTCTTCGGGCAGTCCATGGTATACACAGTATTCGCCGCCAGCACCATAATTCAAAGGCATCAATTTTCTTCCTGTCTGTCTTTTTCACTGTCCAGCTTTCACATCCATATGATGTTATTGAAAATACCATGGCTTGAACAAGTCGAATCTACCTAGTCTTGCCTAAAGGTTGTGCCAGTCCTCCTTACAGCAGATGCCCTGCACTAATGATTAGACTCCTTCATTCTACTTGCAATAGTCTGCGTTTTTTCATAATTTTATTCCTCAGACAGGTCCTCTTTACTGGAGAGATTGTGGGCTAAGAGGCTGGCATATCCGTAGCCTGGTAGACTTGTCCATACTCCATTTTTCCCTGAAATGTTGGGGATGGTGGGAACATAGAAACATAGAAATATGACGACAGAAAAAGACCACATGGCCTATCTAGTCTGTCCTTCCATAACAACTACAACAGTCCACTTTTTGCCTTTAGAGATCCTCTGTGTTGGTCCCATGCTTTCTTGAATTCAGTTACTGTCCTCATCTCTACCACCTCCACTGGGAGACTATTCCACGGATCCACTACTCTTTCCGTAAAGAAATATTTCCGCATATCACTCCTGAATCTATCTCCCTTCACCCTCATCCCATGTCCCCTCGTAGCAGAACTTGCTTTCAATTGAAAGAGGCTCTCTCCCTGAACATTTATGCCACGGAGGTATTTAAACATCTCAATCATATCACCTCTATCCCGCCTTTCCTCTAAGGTGTACATATTAAGATCCTTAAGTCTGTCCTCATATGCTTTATAATGAAGCCCATTAATCATTTTGGTAGCAACCCTCTGCACCGACTCCATCCTGTTCACATCCTTTTGAAGGTGCGGTCTCCAGAATTGCACACCATACTCCAAATGAGGTCGCACCAAAGACTTATACAGAGGCATTATCACCTCCTTTTTTCTGCTAGCCATTCCTCTCCGTATGCACCCAAGCATCCTTCTAGCTTTTGCCGTCACCTTTTCTACCTGTTTAGCTACTTTAAGATCATCAGACACAACCACGCCTAGGTCCCGCTCTTCTTTAGTGGACAAAAGTACTTCACCTCCTATACTGTATTGCTCCCTTGGATTGCTGCAGCCCAAATGCATGACCTTACATTTTTTAACATTAAATCCCAGCTGCCAAATTCTAGACCATTCTTCAAGCTTAGCTAGATCCCTCCTCATGTTATCTACCCCTTCCTGGGTGTCTACTCTATTGCAGATTTTGGTATCATCCGCAAAGAGGCAAACCTTACCCGACAGCCCTTCCGCTATATCACTAACAAAGATGTTAAAAAGAATCGGACCAAGGACAGATCCCTGGGGCAAACCACTGGTAACATCCTTCTCCTCAGAGTGAGCTCCATTTACTTGTACTCTTTGTCGCCTCCCACCCAACCAATTTCTAACCCAAGCAGTAACTTTAGGGTCCATCCCTAGGGTGCTCAGTTTGTTTATAAGTCGCCTGTGAGGAACAGTGTCAAAGGCTTTACGGAAATCTAAATACACCACATCTAGAGCTCTCCCTCGGTCCAACTCCCTGGTCACCCAGTCAAAGAAATCAATCAGATTTGTCTGACAAGACCTGCCTCTGGTGAATCCATGCTGCCTCGGATCCTGTAATCCGCTGGACTCCAGAAACCTCACTATTTTCTCTTTCAGCAGCGTTTCCAATAATTTACTCACCACTGAAGTTAAACTAACCGGCCTGTAGTTTTCAACCACATCCTTACTTCCGCTTTTGTGTAAAGGCACCACATGAGCCTCTCTCCAGTCCTTTGGCACCACTCCTGACTCCAACGAGGCATTGAAAAGGTCAGTCAGTGGAGCTGCTAGAACGTCCCCAAGTTCCCTCAGTATTCTAGGGTGTATCCCATCCGGTCCCATCGCTTTGTCTACTTTAAGTTGAGCTAGTTTCTCACGAACACAGTCTTCTGAAAATAGTTCAAGATGTCCCTCGCTTCTGTTCCTATTTGTGGGTGTTTTCTGAGGTCCTGCTCCTGGTTCTTCATCTGTGAACACAGAACAAAAATATTTGTTAAGCAATTCCGCTTTATCCTTATCAGCTTCTACATATTCCCCCCCTGCACCCTTGAGTCTGACAATACCACTTTTGCTCTTCCTCTTCTCACTAATATATCTGAAAAATGTCTTATCCCCCCATTTTATTGCATTGGCTATTTCCTCCTCCTTTTGAATCTTTGCCTTCTTGACTACTTTGCTAGCTTCTCTAAGTTTTTCCAAATACAGATGCCTGTCTTCTGCTCTCTGTGATCTCTTGTATTTCATGAAGGCCTCCCTCTTTTTCTTCACTTTTTCAGCTACTTCCTTCGAAAACCATAGCGGTCTCCTGTTCCTTTTGCCTTTATTTACCATTTTAACAAAAAGGTTGGTTGCCCTTAAAATACCCCCTTTCAGTTTTGCCCACTGTTTTTCTACATCCCCCAGCTGTTCCCATCCCACTAACGACTCCCTGAGGTATTGGCCCATCTTCGCAAAGTTAGTCTTCCTAAAGTCTAAGATCCTCACCTTGGAATGGATTCTAACAGCCCTAGTCCTAATACTGAACCACACCATCTGGTGATCACTGGATGCAAAATGATCTCCCACTACAACATCAGAAACACTTTCACCATTGGTAAGCACCAAGTCCAGTATGGCCCCTTCACGTGTGGGGTCTGTTACCAATTGCCTGAATAGTTCTCCCTGTAGAGAATCCAGGATCTCCTTACTTCTAGATGATACTGCAGCAGGAATGTGCCAATCAACATCTGGCATATTGAAATCTCCTATCAGTAGCACTTCCCCTTTCCTAGCAATGCTGCGTATGTCTTCAATTAACTCTCTGTCCACCTCTTCCTCTTGTGAGGGAGGTCTGTATATCACTCCAATGCAAATAGATTTCTCTTTCCCTCTTTCTAGTTTAACCCACAATGCCTCCTCTCTCCCTTTTAAGCTCTGTAATTCCAAAGCTTTAATAGTAGATTTGACCTTCACTATTTCCTGAGCCCATTCTTGGTCCACTGGGGCAATCTGCAAGTTTTATCTAATGGAAGCTGCTAAATATTTCAAATGTTGCTAGCTATCAGATTGACCATCACTAAGTTTTGGAAAAACCAACTGGCGTTTTCAGTTACTCAAGGTTGCACATATTGAGACATCATCATATTCCCTTTAGGAAACAACTTGTAAATATGACCTAATTTCGAGAAGGTTCTGGGACTCTTGCCCTATTTCTAGATGTGGTTAGGGCTTTTTCCACCTTTATTTTCTTTTTCCCATTTATTAACTTTCTCTCCAAATCAAGGACCTAGCCATTTTTCGTCTTTCTGATCTGCGTTATCTATACATTGGGGGTTATTTTAGAAACATTTCCATATCTAAAAAGCAGCAGGAGACTATCCAAAGACTTTAATACAGTTTGCAGACCTTCTGCAGGATACTCAGTGGTATTAACATGATTAATGTTGCTGAATATCCACGGGTTCCATCACTACATGCCCCGATGCTGAGCCGCTGCCCCAGTTAGCAATAGCTGGCGAAAGTCAGGTGCAGGAAATCATGGCCTAACTTTCACCACAGAAGCTAACCAGGCAGCAGTTGAATATTGCTGCTGCCCAACTAGCTTGGCAGCAATCTGGGCAACCCGGATATTCAATGCTGGAGCGCGGATATGGCCTCATTATTGAATATCTGAGTTTTAAGTTCAGCATCGGCAGCTAGCCACTTTAGCAGCACTAGCCGCCAGTGCTGAATATCAGGCCAAGCATGTACATATGTAGATTAGCAAACACGTATAAATATGATTTTAGTACAGGGGCTTTTTAAACATGGGGATGCTTACAATATTTAAATTTCCTAGATGTGTGGCGAGGTTGGGGAGAGGGAGTGGTTTGGGCGGGCCTATAGGAGCAGCTGTGACTATCAAAGTCTGCCCCCTCCATCGCCCCCAGACCTTGATCTTCCCCAACACCCTCCATGACATCCAATCCCTCCTAGCCTCCCCAATGCATCCAATCTCTCCTGCTCTTCCAAAACATCCAATGCCCCCCAGAAGCAAGCCCCGCCCCCACCTATAGGCAACAGGCACAATGTCCACTCACTCCTCCTCTTACTGCACTGGTTCCAAAATGGTGTTGCTAATCTCACAGTACTGCAAAATCACCACTAAGGATCACTGGCACCATTCTGGAACTTGGCACAGTAAGAACAGGAATGAGTGGGCATTGCTTCTGTTCCCACGAGATATCAGGGAACCCCAGTAAGAGGGATTGGGGGCAAGGCTGAGTTGCTGCTGGAGGGGATCTTGGGGAGGAGGTCAGTTTTGTTGGAGGAGGGGGTTGGGAATGTTCATGCCATGGAGGCATTTGCTTGTGGATGAGATTAGATGCTTTGGAGGGTTGTGGGGGGGGATCAGATATGGTTGGGGAGGGAGTCAGAGACAGGATTGGATGTGGTGGAGGGTTAGGGAGGGAAATCAAGGTCTGCGAGGAGAGATCAAGGTCAAGGGGTGATTGGGGGGAAGAGATCATATAAACAATTTTGAGATCACATAAAAAAATACCAATGGACTTATGTTGTAGCAGGTAAGCATCCACAACTCAAACTATTCTGGCTTCATGCTTTTGTCCTTTTTAACACCACAATTATGCAAATTTTCAAGCTTGGTGTACAGGTCATTCCACCCTCTCAGGGATTCCCCAAGGATATCTGATGCCCTAGGTAAACCATCAGCCATGTGCCCCTCCTCCATCCTACCCCGCATCTCCCCTTCCCTTCACCCCCCCCCCCTGTATCTGTATACAGCATCTCTCTCCTTCCCTCCCAATGTATTCAGCATGTCCCTTCTCTTTCTGAACACCCCATCCAAGGTGTCCAGCATCTCCACCTCTTCCCTTCTCTCTACCACTGCTGCTTCTCCCCCCCCCCCCCCCCACTATCCTACCTCCATGAGAAGCCCAAAAATTGGGCTTCAAGGGGCAGCAGCACAACTCTCACACAGTGCCAAGAAAGTCCTTTAAAACTGCTCTCGACAATCAGTTTTTTAGGCATAAGCAACATCACTTATTGCTGAGGCTCCATCAGACATGTATGTCTTTCAGCTGCTGCTACCTCATTGTATTTCAGTATTTAGTCCTCAACTTTATTTACTGCTCACTCTTATTGTAGCAAGTGATTTCAAATTGCTAATCTAAACTAATAGGCTGGGAAGTCGGGAGAAAACTTCAGCACTAATAATTCTATGAGGTTGCCACCAGAGGGCAGCATTTAGAACTGCTATTATGATATGAAATTTCATATTGCTAACAAGTAGTTCAAATCTGGAAAATCTCCACATGAGGGATAATTTTATAAAAGGCCATCTATGTCCAAGTTCCAAAAGGTGCCTATTTTAAGTCTAGTCTATAAAGGCACCTATGGTTTATTACCTCAATAGCACACAAATCCTCACTCACATGCATGCATGCATGTACTCACACATTTAATAAAATACACATGCACATTGTAACTCCACCCCCATTCTGCCCAACCTATGCTCCCAGGAATGCTTATGCGCAGATCGCATAAAAGTAGGCACACTCTTTCCATGCACCTTCCTTCTCTCATCCACATGTAGACCCCTGTACAGTTTTATAAAAGACATTTTCTGCAGAAAACAGACTCTGCTTGTGGAAAGATGTATAAAATCTACTCCTTAAGGTGCACAGAACATAAAGCTTAGTGTGGGAGCTTCACATATTAGAGAAGTGGTTCTCAGCGCTCTCATGGAGGCACGCCTGACTAGTCTCATTTTCAGAATAGTCACAATAAATATGCCTAAGATAGATTTGCATACATTGCAGACTTAAGATGCAGAGATCTATCTCACACATATTCATTGCAGCTATCCTGAAAACTGGACTGGTTAAGCGTGCCTCCATTAGAAGACTGAGACCCACTGAACTGGACAACCCTACACAGAGTACACAGGGAATTTGCATGCAGAGGTTTTCACTGCATATAAAATCCCTGTGAACAGAACATACACATCTGAATGAAGGTCTGAATCAAGGGCTTTCTAGACATGCATGGTCCTACTTGGTTACTGACAGTCTGAAAACCAAGAGCAACTCCGTCCTGGCACTGCTGTGCTGTGATGCTACAGATTCAATCTTTGGCGTTCATGACCAGTTCCAATATACACGCCCCCCCCCCCCCTAAGGTTATTCTTGATAGAAATAGTGTTAAAGATTTATCAGACTGCTACTACTTTGCAAGCACTGCAACAATGCGCAACAAAGGAAGTCACTATTACCAGCCTTTTAGGACAAGAATCTTGTAAAGTGACCCTGCATGCTGTGCTGCATGCACAGAGAGGCTTTTATGGAAGCAACAGAAGTTGCATTACTAGGAACTACTAGGAATCAGAGCTACCAATCCCATAAGGTAGGAGACTCTCATTAAGTCCCTGGAGATAAGAGTGACTTGACTAACCTAATTCGTTATGCTTTATTTCAAACAGGATGCTCTGCTGAGCTCTATTTGGGCATCCTACAATGAAAAGTTCTCAATGAAAATTTTTAAAGAGACATGCCATAAGCTACTAAGGCAAGAAAAAGCTCTGAGTGATGTGTGGATGGCTGATCTGGTAAGAGATCTAGAATGGTTCTCTCAAAGTAAATTATTTTTTTTAAATATTTTACCTAATTAAGAAAGAATAGCATCTCCTCTAGTTTGCAAAAAGATGAATAACCTCTACAGCAGCAGAACGCGTGCAATTTAAATCTAGCAGGCGCTAAGCAGAATAACACCCTGGAGCTGTCTCATAACAAGAGAGAACCACAACACTCACTATCCAGCAGCTCTTGGTACCCAGAGTTTAACAAGACACCTAGTAGAGTGAGAAAGATACAATCTAATGGCAGATTAAGGTCACCTGGTTCATCCAGTCTGCCCTCTTTCCATTCCTCTTGCTATACTGTATTGTTTACCTTCATTACTAACAATCCTCTGTGCTTATCTCATGTTTTCTTGAGTTTTGTTACTGCTTTTATCTCCAGGACCGGTGCTACTTGTTTTACCGCCCTGTGCCAGTGTTTACTTTGCTGAAGCCTCGCCCCCCCCCCCCCTCCCTCCCTCCTTGGATTCCAATGGAGTCCTTCACAAGCTTCTCTTTTGTCCCAACAATAACTTAATGTGGATATGAGTACCTAAACATCATTTTACACCGGCAGTGGGGTTCGAGTTAGACTACCCGATTTCTACATAACTTCCATCCAGTGCCAGCTACCAGGTACATTAGGAAGTACTACAAAACCCTGCAAAATGGTCACTCAAAGCCTACCGAAAACCTGTCCTGCCCTAAAATAGTACTTGCAGGACTCACAGAGCACAAAACCTACCTAAAAAATGCAGCAGTGCAAATATTCTGACCTTTGAATCCTCAGTCTCCTTCTTTTTACTTTTCACCTGCCTAGCTCCTGCCCAGCCCATCTCCCCCTAGCTCTCCCCACTCCCACTGCTCACTCCTCTAGTCTCGCTTTTTTTTGTCTTTCATCCACTTCCCATTACCACATTTCCACCCTCTGTACTCACCCTTGCCCCAGCCCTCATCTATTTTCTTCTGCCTCTCATTCCCTTGCCAGCTCCAGCTCGTTCTCTGTTGGTCATCCCCTCCCCACCTCCAGGCTCTTTTGTCTGTGTTTTATTCCCTCCTTTTACTACGTCTCCAGGTCTATTTTCATCCATCCTCCTCTCACTGTGTAAAACTGTGATTAGATCATTTCTGAAGACGACAAATCTGGATAGCACTAAGCCCTAATATGTTTGTGCCGTGTCTAATGCGCCATTCTCTAAGCTATTAGAACAATGGTTCCCAAACTTTGTGAAGGGACCTCAAATAGGGTCACATAAACAGGGCTAGTTCCCCTCTCTCTGGGCCTCCACTATGACCTATGTCCAGTAGTAACACTCGGCACAGAGCCTGTGAGCCTTGCTCGCTCCCTCCCTCTTTGTGAGCTTCCTGTTATACTGGGAGCCCATGATGAAGACTGGGGTCTGTGAGTTCACTGTAGGGCTCTGCGCTGCCACTGTTGTCACCACTTCTGATGCCTTCATGCTTTGAAGAAGTGGGAGGAAGAGAAAGTGGATGAGAGAAGAGAGGGGAATGGAGGCCTGCTGTTTGGGGTCATGTGAATTTTAAAGCGTTAAAATGAGATCATTAAAGTTTGGAAAGCACTGTATTAGAGAAGTTTGCGTTGACTCACTTGCAGGATTTGGTGGATGAAATAGGGGATCGGGATAATCAGCAGTTGAGGTTCCGACAGTATCATCATACGGTGACTGTGTTGACCGCAACCCACAATCTTAGGTTGGGATTAGATCAAGGAATAGATTCGTTCTGGGTGCTCTTAGATCTTCGTGCTGCCTTCAATACAGTCATTTGAACCTTTGTTGAACCAGTTACAAGGGTTGGAATTGGAGGGAGAGTGTTGTCATGGTTATCATCATTCTTACATGGGCGAACCCAAGCAGCATTAGTATGGGACAGGCTGCCGCATGATTATCCCATTATGTGCAGGGTGGCACAAGACACATTGTTATCATATTTTCTTTATAATCCTTTTTTAGTGCAGTGGCAGGCATATTTAAGGAGGTCGGTTTAAGATGAAGAAGGTAGCCAAGAGACAGCAGAGCTAGATGGAGAAGCCCAATCAGAAAAAGCAGTGAAGCCCTTGACAGATGAAGATGCCTGGGATGGATCAGGTAAGAAAATGACAAAGTAAGGCCATACCCTCTCTCAGTCTATAAAACCTGGACTACAATGTATTCTCTGATTTTGCTTTTACGTTTTTGCTTTTATTTTTAAATTTAGCATTCTCGTGTTCCAGATTGTTGAAAGAAGAAATTGTCAACAGCAATATTTGTTTGCCGAAGAAATGGTTAGACTAGAGAACCCTTGAGTACCCTAACCCCCTTGAAACTGTTACAACTGACACATTGAAGTTCCAAAAAAATGCACTGACTAGGGAAGGGTGGAGGACTCTGACTGCTAAGGCTCTGGAATGAAAGTGTGTGTGGCTGCATTGAGTGAGACCATAGACAGCACATGGCTCATTGCATGGGTGATAGAGCCAGAAACCCACTGTGCTCATTTAAGGGAAGAGTAGTATGAGTACTGCATAGAGCATATATGTACTGGGACTCAGCATAGCATAATGCTGAGCAACGGGATAAAGAGCAAGGAGCACCATATATACATGATAGAAGATTAAAGGGACTGAGGATATTATTTTGTGCAGCAGTAGCTAGAACATCCTGTAAGTGCTATAGTGATGCTATATGCATGAACCTTACTCCTCAGTTGTTATTATCTACATGAATGCACCCTTGGGAACTAACCAAGTGGCAGGCCCGGTTTAGACAGTCTTAATGATATCAGAGTGTCCTTCAATCTCACTGATATTGGAATAGCAAGATGAACAAACACTACATCAGAGCATTAAACTTAGCCTGGCCAATAGTCAAAACCCTTATCCAGATGGCCAGCAAGAGGCTATCCAGATAAGAGTGCTGAGAGAAATATCCATTGGCCCTATCCAGACAGATCCACAGAACATCTCCATGGACCAACCCAGCACAATCCGGTTAGTGCGAGGGCAGTCCTTGGGTGGAGCACGAGGGGTACTGGCACTGTTCAAATGTGTGCTGGCATTTGTCCAGAGGGCGTGATTTTTGGCTGGTGCTTTTCAGATGACTAAGGCCATATGAAAAGTGGCATGGGCTACTGTCTGGATGAGTGCTGGTTGGGAGTTGCGCTCTCTGGATGGCTGCTAGTACTTAACCGAATAGAGCCACTCAACCTGGATATTCAGTGGCAGCTAGTATCCGGATACTGCCACTGGATATCCCATTGATATTTAAGAACACTGACTGACTGCCATGGGATTTGAATATTGGCCCTTTTGAAAATTGGATCCAATATTTTTTTTCAGATTAAAAGAAAAATCTTTCGGAATTTACAGTTCAGAGATATTTTAGAAGAATGAGTAGTATACTCTAACTACAGTCATGCCACTCTGAGTGCACCTGATCTTGTCTGATTTTGGAATCTAAGCAGGATTGCGCCTCGTTAGTACTTAGATTGGAAACCACCTTGGAATACCAGGTGCTGTAAGCTTACTACATAGAAGAAAGGTCTGGCAATCTGCTTACATGATAGCAGGTTAAAGGGGATGTGATTTACCTAGAATTCAGCAAAGCCTTTGATATTGTTCCTCATAGACGGCTTATCTTTAACAACCTGGGGATGGGTCTCAAGGTGGTGAAGTGGATCAGAAATTGATTGACTGACAGACGACAGAAGGTGATGGTAAATGGAACTCACTCGGATGAAAGGAAGTTGATTAGTGGCATGCCTGGGACCGGTACTGTTCAATGTATTTGTGAGTGATATTGCTGAAGGACTGAATGGAAAAGTGTGTCTTTTTGCAGATGACACGAAGATTTGCAACAGAGTGGACTCCCCCAAAGGAGCGGATAACATTAGGAAAGATCTACCAAAGCTTGATGAATGGTCTAATGCTTGGCAGTTAAGATTTAAATGAAGAAGTACAGTGCCATGCACTTGGGATGCAGAAATCCAAGGGAATCATATGCAATAGGGGGAAGAGGTTGGTGTGCACGGACCAGGAGAAGGACCTTGGAGTAATTGTTTCTGAGGATCTCAAGGTGGCAAAACAGTGTGACAAGGTGGTGGCTAAAGCCAGAAGAATACTGGGTTGCATACAGAGAGTAATTACCAGCAGAAAGGAGGGGGTACTAATGCCACTGTACAAGATGCTGGTGAGGGAACACAAAGGAGCAGTACCCTCACAACAAGCCAGAAGAAACACACAAAGGGCGAGTGGTGCGTGGAGGCCACAGGTGCTTTATTAAGTAGGAAACCGCTGTTAGGCTAAGAGCCTAATAGCAACTGTGAGTGAAAGTCATTGTCAGCGTAAGGACTTGTTTCTCAATTATTCTCTACTGAAATTGAAAATATACAAGGTGCTATCATTTATACCCCCTGAAGAAGGCTACGGCCGAAACGCGTTGGGGTTTCCTACTCAGTAAAGCACCTGTGGCCTCCACGTACCACTTGCCCCTTGTGTGTTTCTTCTCAAGATACTGGTGAGGCCTCACTTGGAATATTGTGTTCAGTCTTGGAGACCATATCTCGCAAAAGATATAAAAAGACTGGAAACGGTTCAGAGGAAGGCGACCAAAATGATTTGAAGCCTGCATCAGAAGACATATGAGAAGAGACTTGAAGGCCTAAATATATATACTCTAGATGAGAGGAGGGACAGGGGAGATATGATCCAGACCTTTAAATACTTAGAGTATTAATAAACAAACTTTTTTCAAAGACGGGGAAGCTGCAAAACTAGAGGGCATAACATGAAGCTTCAAGGGGGTAAACTGAAAGGCAACATCAGGAAATACTTTTTCACTGAAAGGCTGGTGAACGCTTGGAATGCCCTCCCGATGAAAGTGGTGGGGGCAAATACAGCAACAGAATTCAAAATGGCATGGGACAGACAGTGGATCCCTTTATAGCAACAGGATAAAATTAAAATAATCTTAACTGTCTCTGCTATCCCAACAAATAGGAGTGACCTGCATGGAGCAGTTGGTACACCCCTAAACAGAGGAATGGGGAGGGGGGACCTGCACGGAGCAGCAGGTGCACCTACTCTTGCCACCTTGCTGGGCAGACTAGATAGACCATTATGGTTTTTATCTGCCGTCATATACTATGTTACTTCTGGTCTCACCTTACTAAGAAAGCCTAGGGGATAGTCACAACATGGACAGCTATCTGCAGGGTCTCCAGGAGTCGACGTCGACCCAACGGCACTTTAACAAAATATTTCAATGATATTCAATTTTTTGTGTCGCTGTGGGCACATGGCGGTCTTTAGGAGCTGCTTGGGAATGGCAGGAACCTCTCTGCTTGAGACCCAATGAGCCTCTAGGCCCTTAGCAGATGTTAGAGCTTTAACAAATTGACCTGGACTAGGGCTTGGCCCTGAACACTCAGGGCTCGAGTGGTGTCCTGTTCTGCTACCGGAGACGCTCTCCAAGGGATTCCTTGTGGTGCATCTTGATGTGGCTTCCTTAAGCTGGCGTGAAGCAGTTCTGTTCACCTGTGTGTCCTGCTGTGGCTTGTGTTCTTTGGAGTAAACCAGTAAACATATTCAGAATGAGTAACAGATCATTCCACAATGGGATCACTCTTGGGTGGAGTCCACTTTCGTGTTCTCAGAGGGCATTTCTAAAGCTTCTTGGCCTTCATCAATTATCCTTGTGAAGCCCTACTGAGCATTTGTGGAGGTTATTCACATGACTCCTTTGACAGAGTAGTCTTTCTTGATTGTCATCTTCTGTCCACCCTCGGTTCTGACTGCTTGGGTACATCACGCTAGTCTGGACTGGTCTAGCTGGATGATAAGGAGATATAAAATAAAATAAAAAATTCTCAAAATTTCAAATAACAATACAGGCAATAAAGAAACAAGATAGATACAAAGCAAAAACAAATGAAGAAAATACATAATGCCTTCATTCTAACAGACCACAACATACTGCGGGAGGCAACCAAAGAAAAGTAGGAAATAATTTTAAACAAAGAAGGCTGTAAGGCCAGCACTGACAGCAGAAACGCACACTATGGTACCCCACCACAAGCCCCAAGCTTCCCCTCTTTAGAAACTACTAGCTCTAAGAGCTGTTTGGGTTCAGAGAAATAATAATTATGCCCCTCAAAACTTATATAACATAATGAAGGAAATTTCAAGAGCCAGGTTACCCCTAATGATAGGACTCGAGGCCGTAAAGCCAAGAACTCCTTTCACCGGGCCTGCGTCTGCTTAGATACATCAGGAAATATACAAATAACTGAATCCATAAACTGCTCTTGCATGTGTCTAAAATATAAATGCAAAACAGACACTTTATCTTGTTCAAAAGTTAAGGTCACAAGCAATGTACAACATGTTGTTACCAGCTCCATAGATCGCTCCATGTACATAGTTTTACCTGTTCTCCAAGTTCAAATTCCTGTTTATTGTAAGTCCAATGTAGACTTCCCACACTGGACATTTGTGTTACATGTGAACCGCGCTGATGTTAAATAGTGCGGTATATAAAAAATGTTAAATAAATAAAAAAATAAATAAAAATCGCTCCAGAAACCCAGTCAGATCTAGCTGTTCCCAGAACTCCATTAGATGAGGGCACATAGAATGCCCTAGCTAAAGGAGGAAGATTGTCTGAAGCCCAACCCAGAATGTCAGTCAAATACTTTTTTACCAACTCATAGGCCTGAGCAAAGGGGATCGAGGAAACCTCAGGAATTGCAGGTTATTCCTCTGGGACCGATTCTCCATATACTCAAGTTTCCTCCAGAGCCCAACACTCTCCTTCGCGTGCATGTCCTTAAGTGGCCCCATCTTTACCATCTGGCCCTCCAGTTGTTCCAGTCTAGCTCCATGCTGGACCATCTCATTCCTCTGAACTGAGACAAGTTCTGTAAGAGAATCCACCTTCGAGGAAATTTGTACCAAATTAGCATTAAGGGATCCACCCAGGGCCTTGATCAAGTCCCACAGCACCGCTAGGGTAATTCCCGAGTCCTTCCCCCCAGAAAGCTCTCCCAATCTTCCCCGCAGATGACCCACAAGCTTACCTCCCTCTCCACATAACAAACCTGCACCTTCAGGGGAAGGCTGAGAGAGGGGGGAGACCCGGCAGACCTTCTGTCAGTGGCAATACTGCTCTACTTGCAAGCAAAGGATCCAAACCCCCCCCCCCCCAGGAGTCCTTCTGGGTTGCCAGGGAAGGGCCCATTCTTCAGGGCTCAATGAAGCCTCCTCTGTACGAACCTCATCCCTTGCAACCGTGACTGCCCCCCTCTGGGACCTGTAGCAGGGCTGTTTGCTTCCGCTCCCTCTGACCGCCCAATGAAAACCGCCCCACAGTGTAGAAGCTGCAAGGTTAGCACTGCAGGGCTGTTTGTGGTTACTGCCGCTGCTGCAGGTCCTGAGAGAAGTGACAGCAGCAATGGTGCCCCTGGAGGGCTAGTGCTGTAGACGACTGCTTAATTTGCCTATTGGTAGTGCCAGCACTCAGGCCAATGCTCTAGGTCACTGCCTCATTCACCTAATGGTCAGTCTCTTGACTTTTCAGCAATTTCTAGATGTCTCCAAGACATGAATACCGTATTTTCGTGCATAAAGCACGCGCTATACACTTTTTTACCTATTGCGCAACCCTCTCGCGCGGTATTTGCAAAGGCGCACTATACCGAAACTTTATTACAGGGAACTGATTCCATAAAAGAGTCCTTACAAGAATATAATGGTTTCAAAATATATTTAATTAATTTTCATCATCCGATTCCATAAAACCTTCGAAATCACTTCCCTCATCAACATCATCACTGAAATAATTTAAAACCGTATGGAGACGCTCTTCTGTAACATATGCACAGTCATCATCACTCCTTTCGACATTTTCAATGTGCCGAAATCCGCCATCTTTTGTTCCCAGTCATCCGGAATCCTCTGGCCTACAGTTGTTCTTATTCGCACTGAAAGACCATTCCTCTTCATAAATTTGCAAATCCAGTTGAAACTAGCCTGGAAACGTGAAATTCCTCTTTCATTGGCCAGCAGTTTTGCTTTGAATTGAATTGCGATAGTTGAGACAGCTTGATTTTGCTCCCTTCTAAACAGAATCCACTTTTTTAAGTCACTCTCTAGCTTTGGCCACTTTTCCTTGGGACCCCGACACGCACGTTTTCACGGGTTCATCTCCTCTAGCGTTTAATTCCGGGCATGATGACTGGATTATAATATAAGAGATCGCAAAGTTTAAATGTAAGGTATAATAGAACCGAGGGCCTTTTATATGCCTCACAGTGCACTCGGCACATGCGTGATATACGCGCGTGCGCATAATGCGAGACATTCTCTGCAGAACAGGCTGAATATTGTGCTTTATATGTGGGTGCGTGTTTTATGTGGGTGCGCATTACATGCGCTAAAATACGGTACCTGGCTTTTAAATAATAACTTTACACTTAGTTATGACAAAACTGAGGTAATGTTTGTTACTAGGAACCCTAATTTCATTCCTCCAAATACTATTGATTTACTAGGTAGGCCCATCATAGTTAAAAACGAAATCAAATACCTTGGCATAATTTTGGATAACAACTAAATACTAGCCTCTTTCTCTTTAAACGGTTAATCTAACTATAAACACACACACCGTTTAATGACTCTGCAACTTTAAAGCCTTTACGGGTTCACATCGGCAATTGGTCTCAGAAAAACTAACGGCACTGAAAACTAGAGCTGATAGCTCGTGAACTGTGCCAGTTTCACATCAATGACCCTATGCCATACGTGTTCTTCTATTTTTTTGTTTTTTTCTATTAAAGACTCTCTTTAAATGTCCATTCCTGTTCTTAAAATATTTATCATCCTCACATGTAATAACTTGCCACAAGATCAATATTCTCAACGTGAGGAGATATCAAAAACAATTCAGACTTAACTTCTGCCAACTGATCGTGGAGGGCAATTCCAACGCTCGCAGCAAGGCACCCCAAGCGTTTCACATAAAGAGTTTCATCAGGGAATCGTCCAAACTGAATATTTGATGCTGCCGGCGCTTCTATTTACGGCAGGGTACTCTCATTCTCAAAAGCTCGCCATTAGGAACAAAGTCCTGAGATGCGCGGCGTTTTTCATCTCAGGACTTTGTTCCTAATGGCGAGCTTTTGAGAATGAGAGTACCCTGCCGTAAATAGAAGCGCCGGCAGCATCAAATATTCAGTTTGGACGATTCCCTGATGAAACTCTTTATGTGAAACGCTTGGGGTGCCTTGCTGCGAGCGTTGGAATTGCCCTCCACGATCAGTTGGCAGAAGTTAAGTCTGAATTGTTTTTGATATCTCCTCACGTTGAGAATATTGATCTTGTGGCAAGTTATTACATGTGAGGATGATAAATATTTTAAGAACAGGAATGGACATTTAAAGAGAGTCTTTAATAGAAAAAAACAAAAAAATAGAAGAACACGTATGGCATAGGGTCATTGATGTGAAACTGGCACAGTTCACGAGCTATCAGCTCTAGTTTTCAGTGCTGTTAGTTTTTCTGAGACCAATTGCCGATGTGAACCCGTAAAGGCTTTAAAGTTGCAGAGTCATTAAACGGTGTGTGTGTTTATAGTTATAATTTTGGATAAGGCATTGAACCTTAAATCTCACATTGCTAAAACTGCTAACAAGGTCTATCATCGTCTAAAGATTGTGAGAAAACTAAAGCCATTACTCCTTCAAGACCATTTCCGTACCGTTTGTCAGGCTCTCATCACCCCCCTCCTAGATTACGTAAATCTGCTTTATCAAGGCCTCCCTCAGCTAACTCTGCACCCTCTCCAGATGGTTCAGAATACTGCTGCACGTATTATTACTGGTTCAGCAAAAACGGATCATATCTCCCCTGTCCTACAACAATTGCACTGGCTTCCAGTAAGTGTCAGGTCAAAATTCAAGACACTTTTAATTATCTTTAGGATTTACAATCACCTATCAACAGATGCATTACAAAATATTATAACTAGAGATGTTATCAACAGACCAAGAAGAAGCAGCGCCAATAATGACAACATAATTGGTACCCCTGCTGGATACTATAGGACTAAACAAGCAACTTCAAAAAGAGCTCCTTCTTTACTGGCTTCCAAACTTTGGAACTCTCTCCCGATGGACCTTAGAATTATGACTGATATTAAAGATTTTCGCAAGGCCTTGAAGTTCCTGCTATTTGCTGAAACTTATGATTTGATATATCAATAGTTTTTACCAATAGGTCCATTTTATTACATTAATTCTTTTGTTTGTTAATGTCTTATCTACCCTATGTTATTTGTAACCTTCCATTCGTATTGTGACCACTTTGATTGAAGGATAAGGTGGGATACAAATCTGTCTAAATAAATAAATGGTAGTGCTGGTCCTGGTGTCAAAGCTTGGATCCTGGTAGCTTTAGGAAAAGTGTGAAGACCCATCTTTTTAGAGAAGATTACTAGAGAAAAAAATTGTGGCATGGGAGAGTCGGGCTGTTACAGAAGAAATGGTTTTGGGGCTCTTTAAAAGAACGTTGAGTTTTATTTGGGAGGGGACTGAGAAGCTGTGCTGTTTGTTAATTTGTTGAGGGAACTGGATTTAGCTCATGTCTTTCTCAGAGGTTCAAGACAAGTTACATTCAGGTACGGTAGGTTTTATTTCTGGATGTTGATTTATAACCCGCCCTGAGACTTATGATTGGACAGGATAAATAGCTAAGTAAATAAATAAAAAAATAAAATAATCTTGGCAACTATCCCCCATGGCCTCTCCCATATTGTTCCACCATATCCAGTATCTCCCCTCTCTCCTCCCCTTCCTCTCTCCATTACCTTACCCCTGCCCTCCATGTTCCAGTATTCCCTCTCTTTCTCTTACCCTCCCTGCCCCTTCTCTTCCACCCCATAGCCCAGCAGCTTCCTCAGGGTGTAGCTATGGGGAGGCCTGAAGAGGTCGGGCCCTTCAATTTCTGGCTCAGGCCCATCCAGTATAGATTTACTGAGGAATCATCAGGAGCTGCCTGAGATTTGAGCCATAATAGCCCTTGATTACTGTCACTGTGCATGCAGTTATCTATAGCAGGCCAGAGGTGCAACTTAAACCTTTCCCTCCCCAACTTTCCATCTGCTCACCTCATGGCAAGGAGGAGGTAGTGGCTGCATATTGTCACAACACCGCCCTGGTGGTTAAAGGTGGCCAAGGCAGGCCGGACATAAATAAAAGTAAAGTTGGGTTTGGTATGTTTCTCTTTCTAGGGCCCAAGGTTGTATAGCCTCGGTAGCATCCTGTATTACCAAAAATACCCAGAGAACAAAAGGCATCGAGTGTAGGGAAAAATAAGGCTTTATTTCCCCTGGTTTGCACAAAGGATCGGCTTCAAACACCAACAGAAATCTCCTTACATCAGGTTATAAAAATCACAACTCAGATTCAAAACAAAAACTGTTCTTTTCACAGAAAGGTTACAAAGGCAGGCATTCCTATTTACACCGGTTTTAGTGCTCACTGGTTACACAAGCATTCTACGCTTCCCGTGATGCAATAGCTGCAATCCATGTCTTCCTCTGAAAGGGATTCTACCTCTTCCACTTGCATCGGTTCCTCCAGCAAAGTATCTGAGACAAAGTCAACAGTTCCCAGCCAGCTATAGTTAGGTTTCTCACCCAAATGCTGTATGACCTCCCAGTGTTTGGAGTTTAGCGTGGGGCGTCGGCCATGAGCATTTTTACAGTGTGAATCTCTCTCTTTCTTCCAAGGGTTTACATTTTATTTATTTTATTTTTATTTATCTATTTCTTCTATACCGCCCCTTCCAGAGATCAGGGGCGGTTTACATGGAACAAGTGAACAAATTTGTATACTAATGTATACATTACATGGAACAGAGATTTTTTTAACTTTTGTACAGATAATAGTTATTATATTACACGGAACAGAGATTTATAACATTGTAACTTTATACAAATAACTGTGCATTAATTGTCGAAACTATTTACATTTTATATACATTAATAAGTTTCTGTATCGTAGTGTTGATCAGAATTTTTCTACCTTTTTACAGGTAGTCAGAGTTTTCTACCTTTCATATGTGTGTGTGTGGAGGAATTTATTTCCTTTTTTTCATCTCTTGAGAGTATTTTGGGGTGTATGTGGTGGGAGTATGTGGTGGGAGTATGTGTGTGGGTAGTTGAGTGTGATTTTAGGGCTTTGTGTTTGAGTGTTTGGGGATGGTGTGTGGTTGGACTTGGGGGTATGGGATTTCATAGTGTTCGGAGAAAAGGTATGTCTTGAGTTCCTTTCTAAATTGGGTGAGGTCTTTTATGATCCGAAGGTTTATTGGGAGATTATTCCAGAGCATGGGGGCAGTGAATGAGAAGGCTCTGGTGCTGGTGGATTTTTTAGTTTTTTTGAATGAATTTGGTATTTCAAGTGAGTGTGTTGCGTTTAGTCTGCGAGTTCTTGATTCTGATGGGGCATGTAATAGCATGGATAGATATGAGGGGGCGATGTTGTTCAGGAGCTTGAATGTGATTAGGAGGATTTTATATCTGATTCTGCTGTTTATAGGGAGCCAATGCAGTTCCAGCATTATTGGGGTTACATGGTCTACTAGGCGGGCTTTAGTGACTACTTTGGCACAGATGTTCTGGGCTCTTTGAAGTAGGTATGTACTTTTTTGTGGTAGGCCAATTAAGAGACTATTACAATAGTCAAAGTGTGGGGTGATGAGTGTGTTAACAACTGATCTAAAGTCATGGGTGTCAAGTAGGGGTCTTAGGTGTTGTATGGTTTTGAGTTTGTAGAATATGGTTTTTACCGTCTGTTTTATATGTGGTAGCATGGAGAGTGTATGGTCTATTATTACCCCTAGGTATTTTACCTCTTTTGACGGGTATAGTTGTATTTATGATTGAGATTGATGTTGGATAGGTGTCCTCAGTCACGGGTGATCTTGTTACGAACATTGCCTCAGTTTTTTTGAGGTTACATGCACTTCCTGCAAACCTGGCTTACTTAAAAGTTTCTTATTCAATAAAAACTTTTCATACCTTTTCTTTTGAGCAGTGGGACATGTACAGGGAGCTTCTATCTCTTGCCCTTTCCATAGGCTGTTTCCAATACAATATGGTTTACCTTGTAACTCTTGCTTCTTTCCTGAGGATGAGGCTTGTGGCCTACTCCTAGGGAGATTCTGCCTTGCTCCAGCAATATGGCTTGGGTTCTGCCCACAGCAATCACAATGCAGCTTTTGCGTACCTGAATCTCTTGGACCGTTCTGTAGTCTCTGTCCATTCAGGTTCCTTTGGCTTGTACCTCTTTCCTGCACTCCAGCAGTGTCTGTAGCTTCTGCAGCTCCTGCTGCTCCTTCGGCTTCTGAAGGTTCTGCAGCTTCTCTGCGGCCTTCTCTGCTGCTTCTGGCTTTAAGGCTACTTCTGCCTGTCCAGTCACTTCTGCTCGGCACAGCACTTCTTCCAGAGCTCTCACTGCTCCTACTTCTCCTCCTGCTCCTCCTGTTCTCCCTGCTCCTCCTCCTCTTCCAGTCTTCCTGACTTCCTTTAAAAGGAGTTCCTGTCTTCCTGGATTGGAGGCTGGCTGGTTTCAGGTTACACCCTGTAGGGCGTGGATCCTCGGTCTTCCAGAGGTCCCTCTTGCTCCCCCTATCAGGCTCCTGCAAATACTGCAGCTTGTGCACGTCTTTTTTCAAGTTTAAAACATTTTCTTCTATGCCCTGCTGGTCTGCTGCATCACAATATATACATAACTGTCTGCTTCTTGCTCCATTGGCTCACTGAAGATTAACCCTGCGGAGGTCTGGCAGGGCCCACATGACTATGGGGCCTTCGTAGGGTGAAGCTGTGACCCAGCACACACATGATTGAGCGAGCTGGTTGATGGATTCCAGGAGGAAAATGTTGGAGAGTCTGTGCTATGTCTGGGAGCTTGCTGGTAGCCGAACACTCCACTCCTGCCTGGGGGCTCCCTCGGGGTACAATAAATGCGATGCTGGTGGCACTGGTTTTATTTATTTATTTATTTAACATTTCTTTTAAACCGCGCGCTTTATCATCAGTGCAGTTTACAGTTAACAGAACGACTCGAGGACCGCAGGGCACTCCCGAGTTTACATCGAACAGGGAAAACAACTTGGAGAAAAACAGGGAGAACGAAGTACAATTTACATACTGCTGTGTCAATAATGTTACAAGGGTAGAACAGGGGATAATGTTACAAGGGTGGGGCAGGGAGTTAGAACCAGGGTACCTCCAGACGCCCACTGTCCTAAAAGCTAAACAAAATTCTGGAGGTGTTTCTAGATAATGACAAGGAAATATTAAAGGCTTTCAAAACATTTTTACTGAAATTTATGTGGTGATACTGAGCACCAAGAGGCTTGTCCATTGAAGAATGTAACACCTTAGTATGGACTCACAGATAAGAAATATAACAAAGAAAGTCTATTTCAAACTTAAAATATTAAAGCAACTCCGCCCCCTATTACACATACTTGACTTTCAACGCATAATACAAGCGATCATAACACCCCACTTTGACTTTGCAAACCTAACCTTACTAGGTGTAACAAATCAAAACTTAAAAAAACTACAACTAGCTCAAAATGCAGCAGCCAAAACCATCATAAAAACAGTTCCCTTCCAACATATAACGCCTATCTTAGAATCCCTGCACTGGCTCCCAATCCAATGCCGCATACAATACAAAACCTTGTTAACCACATACAAGGCCCTAAACAATACAGCACCCTATACTGTAAATAACCTAATCACCAAGGAACACGGTCACAACCTACAAAGAAGAGACCAATTAAATAAGTTAATAACACCAAAGGAATTTATAAAAGCCAAAAAATCAACGAACAAGAAAGCCTTCTCCCATGCCGCCCCCATTCTGTGGAACAATATCCCAGCTGAACTACGATCATTACCCCAAATCATGGAGTTTAGGAAAAAACTCAAAACATACCTATTCTCAACACACTATGCTTCTGTATCAAACTCACCAACACAACATGAAAAGGGATAGCTGCACCAACAATGATAATCAGCCCTCGACCAGGAACAAGTACTAATACACTGTAAGATATCCAGAGATTCTATGTAAAACTGTATTTTAGTTCTAAACATGTTCAATGTATATAGTTCTCAACTATCAACCTGTTTCTGATAGTTTGAACCCATTATTGTTATTATAGAAATTGATTTTATTGTTAACACCGTTATATGTAAAAACAGCATGATGCTTATTACTGTTCCTTGTAAAACAGCCTTGCTTGTTAATTGTTGTTCATTGTAAACCGCAACTGATCTATGGAAGTGGCGGTATATAAAACCTGCTAATTAAATTAAATTAAAAAATGTGTGTATATCTTCAAGAATGTGATGGACAAGCTTGAGAGCATATAGTAAGATATGTAGGCAATGAGGAACTGCTTCCAGGACATGACAACTACTTAAAGGCTGCCAAGGAGAAGATTCAGGATTTCATAGTGAAAACAAAGCTTCAAGCAGAAAACCAGAAACTGGAAATAAAAAGCCCAATTTGCAAATGCTTTCTTGCCAAAATTTCAGCCGACTCAGAATGAGATAAATGTCCTTTGAGGCAGGACTGGTGCAAGGACATTGTGCACTCTAGATGATCTTTCAACTTACGCCCCATCCCCCCACCCAATATTTTGATAATTAAACTAATCAATCATGATTATTCCAACATCAACCCTCTCACAACAATCCTGTAAAAATGCATAATTGGACAACGTACTTTTAAATATCACATACTGTTTTGTATAAACGTATGGGCAAGCACTGATGTAAATTCCGCCCAAGCAGCCCCCGCAATATGGGGGGGCCCGGGCAGAAAGGGGGTCCACACAGTGGCAGTAGCGCGGCAAACATACTTTAACATGTTTGCTGCGCTGCTCCGTTCTTGTAAGTTCGCTGTGGGGAATGTGGGCCCGGCGGTTGTTCCTCACCAGACTAAAATCTCACAATGACATCCACACCACGAGACTTCAGCTCGTCAGGGAACAGCTGCCAGGCCCACATTCCCTGCTGCAAGCTTACAAGAGCGGAGCAGCGCAGCATACATGATAAAGTAAGCTTGCTGTGCTGCTGCTGCCGCCGTATAGTGGGGTCTCTCACTGTAACTTACGCCAGCCACTGTAGGCAGGTAAAAGTATGCACCGATAGTTCTTTGAGTTTGTATGGCTATTGGGATCTATTATTTTGCCTTGACTGCTGCCCTTGGTGACCACCTTGTCTTGCCTGAGGGTTGGGCTGGCCCTGCTTTGAATATAAGGGAAGGTCCAATTACAGAGAACTTCCTCAAGGCTTTGGGAAGCAAATCCATAACAATGTCAAGGTTCTTCTCTATAAAAACTAATAGACAATAAGCCTAGAGATTATAAAGCAGATGGCTTTACTCCAAGAGACATCATATTAGTATCTTTACCGCTGGGATCAAGGTGCATGCCAGACTTTGCTGCAAGAATCATGTGGCATTTTTCCAGTTCTAGTGCAAGTTTTGGAAACCCTGCAGGACAGGCCAGTTTTGTACCAATATACCCTGGATGAATTTGGAACAGCTTGAAGAAGTGCAGTGATATGTGCATTTGTAACTACTTTTACCAGGGAATACCCAGGTGGCACTCCTTGATCTATAAAGCTATTCCTGTGATCATAAGAAATGCCAAAATAGGTCAGACCAAGGTCAATCAACCCAGTATTCTGTTTCCAACAATGACCGATCCAGGTCACAAGTACCTGTCAGGATCCCAAAAAGGTATACAGATTCTATAGTTCTTATCCTGGGGTAAGCAGTGAATTTCCTTGGTCCTCTTTAATAATGATTTATGGACTTTCCCTCCAGGAACTCATCCAAACCTTTTTTAAATCCAGCTATACTAACAGCTTTTACTATATCGTCCGATAACGAATTCCAGAGTTTGATTAATTGTTGATTGAAAAAATATTCTCTCTCATTAGTCCTAAATGGGCTACATTGTAGCTCCATTGAGTGTTCCCTAGTCTTTCTACTTTTTCAAGAAGTAAGCAATCTATTTACATTTACCCATTCCACTCCATTCATTAATTTATAGACCTCTATCATATCTCCCCTCAGCCATCTCTTTTCCAAGTTGAAGAGCCTTAACCTGTTAATCCTCTGCTCATAGGGCTATCCTTCCATTCCTTTACTATTTTGGTGGATCTTCTCTGTACATTTTCTAATTCTGTTATATCCTTTTTAAGATATGGCAACCAGAAATGCATACAATATTCAAGGTGCAGTCACACTATGGAACAATACAGAGGCATTATAATATCCTTGGTTTTGTTCTCCATTCCTTTCCTTAAGATTCCTAGTATTCCATTTGCTTTCTTGGCTGCTGCTTTACACTGGGTAGAAGGTTTCAATGTATTATCCACGATGATGCCCAGATCCTTTTCCTGGGTGGCGATTCCTAATGTGGAACCTTGCATCATGTAACTATAGTTTGGATTGTTCTTTCCTAGGTGCATAACTTTGCACTTGTCCACATTAAATTTCAGCTGCCATTTGGACGTTCAGTCTTCCAATTTATCAAGGTCCTCTGGCAAATTTTCACAATCCTCTTGCATTTTAATAACTTTGAATAATTTTCTGTCATCTGCAATCTTGATCACCTCACTTGTTAGTCCCGTTTCCAGGTCATTTATAAATTTATGTTAAGAAGCAGCAGGCCCAGCATAGATCCCTGGGGTACTCCACCATTCACTTTTCTCCATTGAGAAAATTGGCCATTTAGCCCTACCCTCTGCTTTATATCTTTTAACCAGTTCCTGATTCACAATAGTACATTGCCTCCTATCCTATCCTATGACTTTTTATTTATTTATATTCTCTTATATACTGTGCTATTCTGCATCAGTGCAGTTTACATTGAACAAACTGAAATTACATTGAACAGGGCATTATAACTTGGAGATAACTATTTTACAGGGAACAAGGGCAATGGAAGGTTAAGTGGCTTGCCCAAGACCACAAGGAGCACCTGTGGGACTAGAAACCCCAATCCTTCCAGCCCAAGGTTGCTGTCCTCTAGTGGGATTTGAACCCCCAACCTTCTGGCCTTTAGTACCTTGTCCCAACCACTAGGCCACTCCACTCCACTCCTCCATGTAATTTCACCAAGGGGTATGTTTACTAAACCGTCCTAATGTGCGCCCGGAGCTAGTGTGCAGGATGCCATATAAGGAGTGGGCGTTTCAGTCTTAACCTAGCAAACCGGGATTATCGCGCGCTCTTGTGCGCTGTGCGCTAATGTGCGCCGCGCACATTAGCGCACGAGAAACGCGCGTGGGAAGCATAAGCAGGCGCGCTGATGTGCAAACAGAGGAACAGGGCTGCAGTACAATGGTGAAGACACTAACAGCTGGTGCGGGGTTCAATCCCCCACTGTGCCCAATGAATAAGGCTGCCTGAGGCACCACCTGTTATGTGTAATATTGCATTATGAGGCATTTTAATTTTATTTTAATTACTGCTGCTAGCAAACGCACTCTCAAAGCGCTGTAACATAAGGTGCTGCATAAGGCACCCCATAAGGTACCCCAGAGGGCACATTTTAAAGTGCACTGTCCGCCACGGCACCCTACAATGTTGCATAAAGGGTGGCCTATAGGGCGCCATATAGGGTGCCCTATGAGGCACGGCAAGGTCATAGCACTGTTTTTGATGGCAGCATTGTGCATTTTAACGCATGGAAATGTTAAGTAGGTACGCTGACATGCAAGGAGAAACAGCAGTGTAGCACAATGGTTAAGACACTGACTCATGGTGCAGGGGTCATGGGTTCAATCCCCCACTGTGCCCAATGAATAAGGCTGCCTGAGGCACTACCTGTTATGTGTAATACTGCATTATGAGGCAATTTAATATTGTTTTAATTAGTGCTGCTAGCAAACACACTCTCAAAGTGCTGTAACATAAGATGCCGCATCAGCCGCCCTATAAGGCACTCCAGAGGGCATACTATAAAGTGCACTGTCCGCCCAGGCACCCTATAATGTCCCCTATAGGGCACCCTATAAGGCGCTCCATAGGACACCTTATAAGGCACCTTATACAGACTGTAACCATAAGGTGCCTCAGAAGGCGCTTTATAGGGTGCCCTATAAGGCGCCTTATAGGGCGCCCTCTGAGGCACCTTATGGTTACAGTACCCCGAGGGTGTTATGCTGGCAGCACTAATGTACATTAAAAATAGACAATGCTTCCGACAGCCCTATCAAATAACCCCACTGTGGGTTTGAACCCATGACCTCTGGCTCCACAAGCAGTGAAGTAACTAGTGGGCTACAGCTCCATAGCTGCTAGCAAACCCCTGGCTGGCTGCAGAAGGACTGCACGTCACCACACAAACAGTCTGCTGTGGTCACCAGGATAGGGTTAACCCACCCATACCCATGATGCACTGCACATGCAAATCAGCAGTCTACAGATGATCACAAGATGGGGTATGCACCCCCACAGCACCCCGGCCTGGTAGGGGGAACTGACCGTGTGTGGCACTGGCACAGAGTAGCTACACACCATCACATTGTGCAGATTCGGTACTCACCCTGAGGGTGAGGTAGGGGGCCAGCACCAGGTCCACAGCAGAAATAGGACATGCTGCAGGACCCCAGCAGTGCTAATGTGTGAGATAGGTAGTGTCTGCAGACACACCTTGGATACATCTGTATTTCTCAGTCAAGGTTTAGCCCTTATGGACCCATAGGTGTATTATGTACCACCACCCCCCCCTCTGGGGCTGAGGGTGTGAAACAACGTCTCCCACCAACAGATCCACATTCTACCTCCCTGCAATGGTGGCAGTAGGGGGGACTATCAACCTCAGTCCTGCTGGGGAACAGACACCCTACAGGGCAGTCAATGCAGCTCTGTACACATCCATAAAGCATAGCCGACAGACATTAGGCCTGGATATGCTAAGCTGCACCCCACCACTATCTGATATTCTCCTGCAACAAGCCTTCAACCACTGCACCCTGCAAGGTGTTCCAGCAAGACACATACCAGCTGCAGACAGTCTGCTAGCTAGTCCATAGTGCATGTTCCTGGTGGAAATGTGTGCACCCAGAACTGGGATGTCAGCATACACACCAAGCAAATAAGTCAGTGACTAGACCCCAAAAGGGAACCCATAAATATCACATGAAAGAAATACTACATAGCACTATGGGGGAACCTAGCCATGCCGTGGTCACTGCTCAGTCAGGGTGAGAGTGATCTCCCAGCAGAACATGGTGTGGCTACCCTGTCTGTGCAGGTGGTGGCTGGGCACTACAATGTCCCAGCCATTGCCCTATGCCCTGTGCAGATGCATCCTGGCCAGGCCACCCTGTCCGGGCTATACCCATGGTACCTTGCTCCTCATTATGCACATTGGGAGGCCAATACTGGCAACAGTGCTGGCAGTGTGGGCTGTGGAGGGTGTTTGCAGCCACCACACACTGGATAGACAGACACACTCCTGCACCTATGCCAGCATTGTGCTACTATAGAGGTGTTTGGCAGCCCTGGCCACCACACCAGTCCTGGGCACAGTGCAGGCATGGCTATGGTACGCAATACTGTTGGGGTCACTCTGTCAAAGGTTGCTATGATGCAGCTCAATCAGCCAATTGTGCTTAACGTAGGAATTGCTATCTGCCAGTAATCATAGCTACCTTTTGATAGCTGTGTACCATATTCCCAGGTTTAGGGTGGCATTGCTACGGTATGCAAGTGCTAGTATTGGGAGATGTACGCAGGGTCCAATGTCCTGCCTCTCCAGGAGGCATTGGCTAATGGAGCCTGTGGGTGTGGGTGTGTCTGCCCCTGTTGGCTGCTGCTTTACAGCAGAGGTTCCCAACTCCAGTCCTGGTGTGCCAAACACTGTTCGGGTTTTCATGCTGTCCCTCATAAATATGCATGAGATACATCTGCATACCATGGGGGCGGTGCATAGATATGCAGCACAGGCATCTTTATTAGAGGCAGCATGGAACCTGAATGGTGTTTGGCCCTCCAGAACTGCATTTGGGAGACTCTGCTCTAGGTAATGCGCCTGCTTATGGTGTCTGTGCTCTGTAGGGTAAAATGTAGGTGTTTTGGGCATGTTTACATCATCTGCAATAAAGGTTCTGTCTGTATTAGCACGTTTTAGTAGTGGGTAAAAAATGGGGGCTGGGTTGGCAGGAACCACAGCTGGGACTTGAACCTGTAACCTTCTGCTCCTGAACATACTGGCTGTGTGCATTGCACCACCGTGTTGCCACAGAGACAGTACATCCCCTGGGGATACCATGACTGTTCATCAGACGGGGCCTGTCTGCTGCAGTGCATGGCACCCACCTACACAGGGCTAGGCCATGGTCTGCTCTGGGCAGCTGCCACTGCCCCCTCCACCACCAGTGCCCCTCTGCCACCCTGCTGACCTGCCCTTCTGCTGGTGGTGCGCAGTCTCAGGCCATCCAGTGTGCGGGTAGGTGGCTGCCTATGGTGCGTGTTCTGGGGTAGGGGTGCCTGCATAGACGTCCACGCTTCCCCCCAACACCGCCTGCCAATGTTCTGTGCCCTTGGAGGTACCTGCTGGGTACTATCCCCTGTGACACTGTGATAAACACTCTGGTGCCCATGTTGGGCCCTCATCAGTTGCTGTCTGGCTGCTGTACAGTTTCAGCATTCCTACGTGCCACCTAGGCATCTGCCTAGTCCGCACTGTGCCCCAGCTGCACCACAGCATGTGCCGCCTGCAGCCCTCTGTATCCCCTTTCCCAGCATCTGTCCAGTTGCCCATTCCGACATGCCCGCCCTGCTGTTGTGGAACATGTGCATGCCATAGGAAACCTGTCCAATGGAGAGGGAAACCCTGATCAGTGCTATTTCACTGTGGGATCATTCACCTTGTATGGGGACGGAGCGTAGACCCTTCCAAAATTCATATCTTTTTTTTGGAGCTTTCTTGGGAGTGTTTTTTGCTGTATCCCATTACTATCACTATTGCCCAGCTTGGTTATGTTTTTTGTATATTTTGTTGGGGTCCTTTTCAACTTTTATTTGTACTTTTGTTCTGTGCACATGTATCACACATCACCTTTTTGTAGGTTTCCCTGGTTTTGCTGTACATTGCTGACAGAAATGGTTTCTTTTCCCTTTAAATCAGCTCTAACGCGAGGTTTTCACTGGCGTTAGTTTTGGCCTCGGATTTCACAGCGTTAGTGTGCGGGGAGCCTCTCCCCTCCCACTCTCCACCCATTGACCCCTTCTCTCCGCCCCTGGGGAGCCTTCCTCCGCCCTCCGGGAGCCTTTCCCCGCCTTCAGCGCACGTTATCGCGCGATATGGTACCTTATCGCGCGATAACGTCACAGAGCGCACATTAAGATGGTTTAGTAAACATACCCCCAAGAGTCACTTGCGAGGAACCTTGTCAAAGGCTTTCTGAAAATCCAGATACAATATATTGACTGACTTACCTTTGTCTATCTGTTTATTCACACCTTCAAAAAAATATATCAGATTAGTAAGAAAAGACTTTCCTTGGCTAAACCCATATTGGCTTTCTCCCATTAAACCATGACTATCTACATGTTCAGTATTTTTGTTCTTCATAATGGTTTCTACCAATTTGCCTGGTACTGTTGTTAGGTTCATTGGTCTGTAGTTTACTGGATCACCCCTAAAACCATTTTTTTAAAAAATTGGCATTAGGCTTCCGGTTAAGGTGGTGGAGTGAACAGACCCTGGTGGTGGAGCCAGGGCCGGCCCGTCCATTGAGCGAGAATGTTGTACGCACAGGGCCCCGCGCTTCAGGGGGCCCCGCGTGAACCACATTCTCGCTCAAAGGACAGCTGCAGAGGGAGTCGGGGAAGCCCGCGCGAAGCCCCGGCTCCCTCTGCACAGCTCGCCAGCGTGAAGAGCCTTTACCTTCACGCTGGCGGCTGTTTCAATGAAGCCGCGAATGCCGGAAGAGGTTAAAGGGCATTGCCTTTAACCTTTCCCGGCATTCGCAGCTTCATTGAAACAGCCGCCAGCGGGAAGGTAAAGGTTCTTCACGCTGGCGGGCTGTGCAGAGGGAGCCGGGGCCTCGCGCGGGCTTCCCCGGCTCCCTCTGCAGCCCCTTAGACGGCGCGGGGCTCTTCGGGGGGGGGCGGCTAGGACGGGATGGGCGGTGATGGGGGGGTAAACGGAGTGGAAATGGGGTATGATGGGGGGGGAAACGGACTGGAAATGGGCTATGATGGGGGGGGGGAAATGGACTGGAAATGGGCTGTGATGGGGGGAAACGGACTGGAAATGGGCTGTGATGGGGGGAAGAAATGGACTGGAAATGGGCTATGAGGGGGGAGAAATGGACTGGAAATGGGCGATGATGGGGGGGAGACTCAAAATGGGATGGGATGGGGGAAACAGACTGGAAATGGGCTGGGATGGGGGGGGAACGGACTGGAAATGGGCTGGGATGGGGGGGGAACGGACTGGAAATGGGCTGTGATGGGGGGGAAACAGACTGGAAATGGGTTGTGATGTGGGGGGGGGAGAACAGACTGGAAATGGGCTGGGATGGGGGGAATGGACAAATTGGGCTGGGATGGGGGGAAACAGACTGGAAATGGGCTGTGGTGGGGGGAGAACAGACTGGAAATGGGCTGTGATGGGGGGAACGGACTACAATTGGGCTGTGATGGGGGGAGGACTGCAAATGGGCTGTGATGGTGGGGGGATAGGACTGCAAATGGGCTGTGATGGTGGGGGGAATGGACGAAATGGGCTGTGATGGGGGGGAACTTGGACTGGAAGGGCTGATGAAGAGAAGGATTAGGACTTCAAATGGTCTGTGATGGTGGGGGATAGGACTGGAAATGGGCTGTGATGGGGGGGACGGACGGACGGACTGAAAATGGGCTGGGATGGGGGAAACAGACTGGAAATGGGCTGTGATGTGGGGGGGGGACAGACTGGAAATGGGCTGTGATGGGGGGAACAGACAAATTGGGCTGGGATGGGGGGAAACAGATTGGAAATGAGCTGTGGTGGGGGGAACGGACTACAATTGGGCTGTGATGGGGGAGGACTGCAAATGGGCTGTGATGGTGGGGGGAATGGACGAAATGGGCTGTGATGGGGGGGGAACTTGGACTGGAAATGGGCTGATGAAGAGCTGGATTAGGACTGGAAATGGGCTTATGGGGGCTGGAATAGGGCGAAGTGGGCTGACGATGGGGCTAGGATTGGAAATTAGCTGATGGGGGAGCGTGAAGGAAATGGGCTGATGAGGGACTGGAATGGAACTGGAAAAGAGCATATGGGGGGCTAGGACTGGAAATGGGCTGATGAGGAGTTGATGGGGGAGCGTGAAGGAAATGGGCTGATGAGGGACTGGAATGGAACTGGAAAAGAGCATATGGGGGGCTAGGACTGGAAATGGGCTGATGAGGAGCTAGGATAGGACTAGAAATGGGCTGATGGGGGGAACGTAGACTGCAAATGGGTGATGGGCTGGAATAGGACACTGGAAATGGGCTGATGGGGGCTGGAATAGGACTGGAAGTGAGCTGATGGGAGTTGGAAAAGGGCTGGAAATGGGCTGATGGGGAGCTTGGAGTGGAAATGGGCTGATGGGGGGGCTGGAAAGGAACTGGAAAACAGCATATGGGAGGCTAGGACTGGAAATGGGCTGATGTGGAAGCTTGGGAGACTGGGACTAGAAGGGGGCAGATGCTGGGTGGGTCTAGAACTATAAAGGAGCTGATTTTGGGGGAGGACTAGAAAGGGATGGGAAATGAGAATGGAGAGGGGAAAAGATATTTTGTGTGGGAGGGAAGAATAGTCTATGAAGGGCCGGGTATTGGAAGAGTAAGTGTAGATTGAGAATGGAAGGGTGAAATTTGAGTGGATGATAAAGCAATAAGGAAAGAAATGGAGGAAAGAGCAAAAGGGGAAAATCAGTATGTTAAAGCAGATATAGAGAAAAAATTTGGAAAAAAATCTAAAAGAAGAAAGGAAAATGGATAGCTCGCAGAAGACACAAAGAAACCAGAAGAAAGTGACTGGAGCAATTGCAACTGAAAAGAAAATGCACAAGCAACAAAAGGTAGAAAAATACTTTTTTATTTTGAATTTATTAACTGGAATATATCAGCTCTGGGAAATGTGCATTGTTAACATCTTTTGTGTTTTGTTTAGTACAAGAGGAAATTAATTTATAGTTTTATTTCTCCAGTGTTGTTGTACATCCCAAGTTTGGCTTTTGGGGTTCCCAGTTTAATTATTGTCTTCCTATTTCTAAATTGTGATCCCTTGTTCTTTGGTGACGGTCTATATTCTGCATTTTAACCAAGCTGAGGTATTCTGTTCATGTAGTTTCTATTTGACCATGTCACTTGTTCTCTTTCCCCAGTAGGAGATACATTGGTATTCTCTGAGATGTATTGGTTTAATATTTGCAGTGTTGCCTTTTGATAGGTAGGGTTTTGTGCTTTGTGAGTCCTGGCAGAGCTGTTATGATATGGTGGATTTGCTATGAGTTCTAAAAGGTCAGTGTTTATAGTACTTCCTAATGGGCCTGGCGGTTGGCACTGGAATATAGTAATGTAGAAATCTGTTAGTCTTTCTTTATCCAGACACTCATTAAGAAGCATGTTTACTAAAAATGCATGTTAACATTATGCAAATGAGGCTCCCTATGCAAATGAGGCCCCGCAATTAATCTCCGCACATGGCCCCGCACCCCCCTTGGGCCGCCCCTGGGTGGAGCTCCTCCAATACCCTCGCAAAACAGAAACCAACTGGGATCTCCTGGACTGGCTGAGAGCAGCAAATAAAAGGAATAAAGACCACAATGCCTAAATTAATGAACATAAAAGGCACAAAAATCAATTAAGAACATATAAGCAGTGAAACAAAAAGCCAATATTACGAAAATGGGAACCGCAAGTCTGCTGCCATCTCCAAGTTCATTAGCTGCAAGTAAATATGAAGAAATGCCAGTAGAAAGTGGTGAAATGCTTCTTACCATCTTAAAGGAAATCAGGGCATTCAAAACTGAAACTGTAGAGAAAATCCCCTTCAAAATTGAAAAACATTTTGTCACCCTCGGTGTAGTGTATCGACCAAGCAGGACAACAACTGGGCCATGTAGAAAACAGGCAAACATACTTGAAAGACAAGGTCAGAGGTTTAAATGCACAAATGGCATGGTTGAAAGGGAAAATGGAAGATTTGGAAAATAGAGAACAGCGCTCTAATGTTCACGTATTTGGAGTGCCGGGAGGGGGGGGGGGGGGGGAGCCAGGAGAGCATGGATGTAAGTAAATTCGTACGAGGCCTTTTCCAAACATGCTTTCCAGATTCATCAGTGGTGGGAAATTATGAGACAGAAAGGGCCCATCGGGAAGCAAGGCCTAAGTTGGACAACAATGCTAGCCCCCGGGCAATAATAGTAAACTTTTTACAATATTAAGGCAAAGACTTTGTCATCCAAGCAGCAAGGAAATCCAGAGTGGTGGAATATCGAGACTGGAAGGTGATGATATTTCCAGATTTGGCAACAGAAACAGTAAAAGGAAGAAAAGAATTACTAAAATGTAAGGAAGCGCTCAGCTACTAAGGTGTGCAGGCGGCAGTATGGCACCCGGCTAAATTGACCTTTTGTACCCTGCCGAAGTACAATAATGCATTAAAGACTTATCTGAGTTCCCTTGAGGGGGAGAGGACCTATCAAAGCAAAATGGACAAACACCCTCAATAAGCAGAGATCGAAAGAGAGGATTACAGAGGGACATGCCCCAGAGGATCAAAATACAATGTAGGGTGCGTTGAGTGAGGCCCTCCCAACTCAACAGGCCCATGGGTCTGTGGAGGGAACATAAGTAAAAGGAACATCTACAGAGATACAAGAAATAACTGGAGAAGGACTGGACAAAACAATTTATTGAAACAAAAGAAAGGACAAACTCAGACTAAATAAAACAAATTGCAGCAGATTAGTCTCCTGTGACGGTGAATATTCAAAGATACCTGGGCCTTCACTGGGTAAAACAGGTAATAAAATACACCACAGAACTCTTCATGGTATAATTTGAACAACTGAGATATCCCCCTAGGGGAAAGATAACTGGATCTTTTCTTTTTTTTTTCTTTCACATTTTGGTGTATGATTTGCTTTTTCTTTCTTTTAAATTGGTTCTTCCTCTGATCAATGTTTTAAACTGTTAAGTATATAGAACAATAAAGAGAGGTAAAAATTGTGCAGGGGGAGGGGAGCAGAGGGACATGCAATAACATTTACATTCTCTTATATACTGTGCTATTCTGCATCAGTGTAGTTTACATTGAACAGGGCATTATAACTTGGAGATAACTATTTTACAGGGAACATGGGCTATGGAGGGTTAACTGGCTTACCCAAGACCACAAGGAGCACCTATGGAACTAGAAACCCCAGTCCTTCTGGCCCAAAGTTGCTGTCCTCTAGTGGGATTTGAATCCCTGACCTTCTGGCCTGAAGTACTGTGCCCCAACCACTAAGCCACTCCTCCACTCCACTCTACACACACATACACATATATAAATATATATAAAACACTACAGGAAAGTGGAATGAAGGTTAACAACAATATAGTTATGTTCAATGTTAAGATTAATGTGTTAAAGCAGCAAAGCTCAGAGGCGAAGCTGACAACTGAGGTGTTGAAATCTGGGTGCAAAGGCAATTGTTTTATTTGAAAAGAAGCTTATGGTGGGATATAAAATAGGAACACTCGAGATTAGAGGCATTAACCACCCCATTAAAAGGAAGCAGAACTTGGGATTACTGAAGCACTTGCAGGTGGATTTCACGTTATTACAAGAGTCCTACCTGACAAAGCTGGAACATGAGAAATTAAAGGCACAAGGGTACAAATTGATATTCTGCTCCTCATATAACTCTAAAAAAGAGGAGTTTCTATCCTTATACCACCTGTATACCATCCTGTCCAGGTGATTTGCTACTCTTCAGTTTATCAAATAGTTGTAATACATCTTCCAGGTTTATCGATATTTCTTTCAATTCTTCTGCAGCATCACCCTTAAATACCATTTCAGTCATGGGTGGCATCCTTACATCTTCCTCAGTAAAGACCGAAGCAAAGAATTCATTCAGTCTCTCTGCTATGGCCTTGTCTCCTCTTAGTGCCACTTTTTAATGAATGGAGTGGAACGGGTAAACGTAGATCGATTGTTTAAGCCATCAAAATATAGAAAGACTAGGGGACATGCAATGAAGCTACAGTGTAACTCGTTTAAGACTATTAAGAGAAAATATTTTTACACTCAACACGTAATCAAACTCTGGAATTCATTATCAGAGGATGTAGTAAAAGCTGTTAGTGTAGCTGGGTTTAAAAAAGGTTTAGACAAGTTCCTGGAGAAGGGGACCCAGGAAATCCATTCCTTGTCCCAATACAAGCATTGTGGAACCTGTGTGTCTTTTGGGAAAACTGCTAAGTACTTGTGACCTAGATTGGCCACTGTTGGAAACAGGATACTGGGCTTGATGGACCTTGGTCTGACCCAGTATGGCATATCTTATGTTCTTATAAATAAAAACTAATGGACCGAGAGGTTCTTTCTATAGATAATAGAACATAATAGATAATAAGAACATAAGAAAACCCCCTAATAGCTGTGGAAACTACAGGCCCATAGCTTTGATAAACAGTGATGCTAAACTTTTTGCCACAATATTAGCAAGTAGAACAGAAAATATCCTCCCTCCGTTGATTAACACAGATCAATCAGGATTTGTTAAAGGCTGACTTATATCGGACATTGTCCATAGAGCAGTAAAATCGATACATCGTATACAACAATATGCAACCCCAGCATTATGCTTAACACTAGACGCTGAATGGGTAGAATGGGTTTTTTTGTTTAAAATGCCAGAGAAACCGAATGTGGGAGAGGGCTTTATAGGTGGGGTCAAAGTGTTATATCAGAACCCAACAGCTCAGATATTCGTCAATAATGGCCATTCAGAAGCATTTTCCTTTCAAAGAGGTAGAAGACAAGGGTGCCCAGTCTCACCAATATTATTTGCCATAGTAATTGAAGCATTTGCTGCTAAAATTATACTAAATAACTGTATTCACCCAGTTAGAGGGGCAGGCCTTGAGCATAAAGTGATGTTATATGGAGATGACACTTTGGTTTTTTTGACCAACCCCAATGGTCCTGATTGTGATCTCAACGTACATCTCTTTTATACGTCCGGGCTGACCTGGACGTACAAAGGAGATCGCGATTCCAATCCCGCGGGGCATGTCTAGTCCTGCGGGATCAGAATCACGAACAAGCCTGTACGTGCAGGCAAGGACTGCGACTCAGTCCTGGCCTGCACATACAGCTACTGCCCGGCTAACTTAGCCAGGGCTTTTAAAGGGAGCCGCGGTGCCATGGTGCCATGGCACCGTGGCTCCATTTAAAAGCCATGATGCCAGCCGCCTGCTACAAAAATTAATTCCCTGCAGCCCGACCCCTGATCTGGCCTCCTAAGGCTAGGGTTGGGCTGCGGGGAATTAACTTTGCCCCCCCAGCCCCGATGTAAACCCAAAGAAACATCCAGGGAAGTTATTCTGCCCCAGGGGTGGAATAACTTCCCCAGACATTTTGCCAGCCCTGGACGTATAGAGCCGACATCAGAATTGGCCCTGTACATCCAGGGCCAGTGACAGCCCACTGCCCGCCCACTCTCCGCCCCCATATAACTTCCCCGCACAAACCGCAGGGAAGCTATATAGGGGCAGGAGCTGGCACGAATAGCGAGGATGGACGTCCTGTTGGGACATCCATTCCCGCTATTCATGCCTTGAAATGACCCCCTAGTCTATACCAGAATTGTAAAAAGAAATCAACAGCTTCTCCCGTGTCTGAGGATTTAAAGTTAATCTGGGGAAGATAGAAGCTCTAAGCAGTGCTAATAGACTTTAACTTTAAATGGGTGGAACAGAAATGTAACTATCTGGCAGAATATATAGGATGCCAGTTGGAAGACCTTTATAGGTTTTACTACCTTCCATTGGGGGGAGAGACTAGATAAGGAGCTTAAAAAATGAGCCGAGCTACACCTTAGCTGGTTGGGGAAAGTGGCAGCATTGAAAATGTCACTTATTCCCAAATTCACATTCTTGTTTTCGCAGCTACCAATCGCAGTCCCCACGACCTTCCTGCAGAAGTGGCAGAAAAAACTTTTACAGTTTATTTGGGGAGGCAAAATGGCCAGAATAAATACAAATCGTCTATCTCATAATAAGAAGCAGGGAGGGGTGAATCTTCCCGCCTTGAAACTCTATTATAAGGTGGTTGTCTTACAGGGACTACAAGCGCATCATTTGTGTCTCAGAGATACACTCTGGATCCCCTTGGAATGAGCCTCACTAATACCTGAGGGATTGTGGGACAAACTACAGAAAGTACGAGGGAAAAAGAAACTCAATCATCCATTCATCTCTCCGCTAATAACCCAAGCGAGATTCTGTATGAAACTGAAATACCTTCCTTCAGTGTTCTCAAAATGGTCAAAGATAAGAGACTTCCAACCATTCTCGACCTCAAAATTCACTGGTTTGGTGAAAGAAAGAAAGAGGTATAAGCTTCTTTACCAGACTGCTCTCCAAGGGCACATGCCAGCCCATAGCAGATCTGGAGGCAATTATGGGCTCAAAAATCCCCTCCTATCAATACTTCCAGCTTAAATATTTCTTAGGGCACCCAGATGTAAAAGAACAGATAAACCATGCACCCACATGTTTAAAACATTTCCTATTTTGGGGGCTGGGGAGCAAAGCTTTGCTATCAAGACCATACCAGGAACCGAGGCAAGAAACTGAACCACCAGTAGCACAACATGTTGCTGGCTGGCACAACTGGTTACAGAAGGTGTTATCAGACAAGGAATGGGAAGATATTCATACAGGAGTAGGTAAATGGACAAGAGTGACTAACTGAAGACAGGTACAGCTCTAGTTGATCCACCACACATATCTTATCCCACTTCTTACATTTAAAGCAGGTACGAAGCCCTCAGATAAGTGCTGGCGAGACTGTGGAGTACGAGGATCCTTTTACCATATGTGGTGGGAAAGTCCACAAATCTGCACATATTGGGAAGAAGTAGCAGAAAATCTTAAGAGAGGTCCTGGGGGAGCCGGTGACGTGTGATCCTGGAGAATTCCTGTTAGGTAGGAGAGTATCTGCACCAAAGGAACACCACATCTTGAAAGCTAAACTATTATTAATGGCTAGAATAACACTACCCTGGAAATGGAAAGCAGATCAAGGGCCATTAGCCTCTGAGTGGTGGTGTAAAGTGTGGGAAGCAGCTAAATTTGACAAAATAACTAATGACTCAGAAGGGAAACAAAGCCAATGGGAAACAATATGGTCACCTTGGGTGATATGGACCAAAAGTAAAGGGATGATCCCAGGAGATCCCACAGCTCGTAATAATGTACTAAATATGTTTCCCACATATTGGAGAACAGATAATGTGAACTATAGAATATTTAAGAGACCTCACTTGCCACTGAGTCATAGAGAAAATTTGTCAGGAGATATATGCTGCTTTTACCCAGTTCGAGGGTACTTATTAAAAGTATGGTTAACTGCAGGAACAAAACTAAAGGGACACTGTTTAACAAGGTTGAATAGGGACATAGGGAGATGGGATGGTAGATAAAATCAATGTTAGACAAGGGACCTTCATGTATGTGCTAGAGAGTGAGGTGAAACTTTGTATTAAGACATTTGATGATTATAATAAGGTAGCCTGACTAGACACCTGTCTCCAATCTGGAGAACAGAATCCTGGAACATTGTAGAGCATCCCTATTTGTACTGAACATGATCTGAAACACTGTACAGTCATGTTTATGGTTTAGATGAAATAAAAATGTATACAATAAAAAAAGCCATTATATTGGCCATTCTCCTTTGAGATATATAGGTGATATCTTGGGCTGGTTACATAAAGCTACTGCATTAAAGAAGGAACATCTTGAGGCCTTGCTGTGACCACACAAGGGGGTAATGTTTAGAAAGCAGCAGCTCAATGGGGCTGCGGCTCCGATATCACACGGAAGCCGCTACCGCTGCTTTGTAAACATATCCCTAGGTGTGGAAGAGGAAAATTCAGTAAGTAGTTAGACACATCACAGAGGTATCTGTAGACCCCTGAAGGTTTGAATTGAGCAAATAATTATTTCAGAACTAGAAGCAATTTGGTTGTGTAAAATCTCTAGCCTACCTAACTTCTACCACCACAGTTTGTAGAATCATAGGAAGCAGTGCAACAAAATCGCTAATAATAATTGAATAAAAAATAAAAAATATATTATTTAATAGCCCTGAACCTCCATGCAAGTAAACTAATAAGGAAGGTTGAACTCTCACCACATACCTCCATTTTGATTAGGGGAAGTTAGCATGCATTTTACTTGTACGTACCTTGAGCCTCAGTCAGTTCTATTACATGCAGTGCAATACAAAAAAACTAAGTGGAGGAGTGGCCTAGTGGTTGGGGCAAAGTACTTCAGGCCAGAAAGTCAGGGGTTCAAATCCCACTAGAGGACAGCAACCTTGGGCCAGAAGAACTGGGGTTTCTAGTCCCACAGGTGCTCCTTGTGGTCTTGGGCAAGCCACTTAACCCTCTATAGCCCATGTTCCCTGTAAAACAGTTATCTCCAAGTTATAATGCCCTGTTCAATGTAATTTCAGTTTGTTCAATGTAAACTGCACTGATGCAGAATAGCATGGTATATAAGAGAATGTAAATAAATAAGTTGGCTGTCATGAAACTTCAATGAGCTGACAGACCAAGAATCAGACAGTCACAGGCAGGTGCTGTTGCAGCTTTCCTCATGTTATGACAGGTTGGCTATGGAACCTAAATATGGGGGAAAGATTAGTGAAAAGTCCCAATAGGCGATCAAAAAGCAAATTGGAAGCACAGAGAGGAAAAGAAAACTGGAGAAGAAAGAGATGGGATGTCCCACCCATTAAAGCATACTTGCTTATGGTTCTTTACTGCAATTTTAGTTTGTTTTATTTCAAGTACCTTGTTGTTCAGGATGGTAGAATCGTTTATCTCCATGATTACTGGTAATGGGTCTTACTTGCCTGTTCATCCTATTACACTGATCAATATTGAAATCGTTACTGACTTTAAAAGGCCCTAATCTGTAGTATCTTGGTGAGCTGAACACGAATATAACATTAAAATAATTTTATTTGCTCTCGTTTTGAAGATATTGCATGTAGTTCATTTTTGACATTTCACCATGTAAATTTATCCAGGACATCAACAACATCCCAAATAAGCCTTGAATGATGTAATATTGCATCACATTGCATAATACCAGCATGCACACATCATCCAGAGTTGATTGCATCATTTTCTGATGCAATGCAATACTACTGCCAGACGGCTGCTGAAGCCATCTGACGTCAGCAGTGTACTATATGCAGTCGGAAAGGAAACTAATCTGGTATTTTGTTCCGATATTGAAACCCTCATGAATGCCTTAAAAATCGCTCATGACCCACAAGACTGGAGACTATTTATAGACTCTTCGAAACTGAGTCTGAAGGCTGTGCTTTTGAACAATGGAAACCGTCTTCCATCTATTCCAGTAGCTCATGCCGTCCACATGAAAGAGACATACGATAACTTAAAGCATCTACTGACTTCCATTAACTATAACAAGTACAGCTGGCACCTCTGTGGTGACTTGAAGGTAGTTGCCCTTTTAATGGGACTGCAGCAGGGATATATAAAATACATGTGTTTCTTATATGAGTGGGATAGCCGAGCAAGGGATTGGCACTACTTGCAGAAGGAATGGAATCGCAGACAAAATATAACAGTTGGAGAGAAGAATATCCAGCACCCAGCTCTGGTTGAGGCTCACAAAATCCTGCTACCACCCCTTCACATCAAACTAGGTTTGATGAAAAACTTTGTGAAAGCCATGGACCGCACTTTGCCAGCTTTCCGATACCTGCATGAAAACTTCCCTCGACTCTGCGAAGCAAAGATTAAAGAGGGAGTTTTTGTGGGTCCTCAGATTCGAGAGCTCTTCAAAGATGACCGGTTCAACAACTTGCTGCAGGGTGATGCGAAACAAGGATGGAATGCTTTTTGCCTAGTGTCAACAAACTTTCTTGGGAATGTTAGGGCAGAAAACTACAAGGAACTAGTAGAAGACATGCTGATGCAGTATCAGAAACCTGGCTGCAATATGTCTCTAAAGATCCATTTCCTTGATTCCCATCTCAATTTCTTTCCTGACAACTGTGGTATGGTTAGTGATGAACAGGGCGAACGTTTTCACCAGGATATCGCAACGATGGAGCAAAGATACCAGGGAAAATGGTCCACTACAATGCTGGCTGACTACAAAATTTGTTAAAATGTAAACCGCGCTGATGTCAAGAGTGCGGTATATAAAAGCTGTTAAATAAATAAATAAATAAATAAATACTGCCGGACACTCCCCAGAGAAACTCCCGAACAGCTGTACACGGCGAAAAAATCTAAGAAGTAGTCTATGACTTGTTTTTTTACAGGTATTAACCGAAGGCCTATTATATTTACTATTGACATGCATTTCGTGAAGTAAACATTAATTCTTGTAGAATACAAAAAAACTAGAGCCAACTTTGCAATTTCACTGTCATATTCATGTTCAGCATATAAAAATTGATAAGAAATGACTATTTTTATTTCAGTAACATGACTTTTGTAAAAATTTGTTGACCAGTGTTATCTATGATAGTCATGTTCATCAGCCTAAAATTTGAATATTTTACCATGGACTATTCAAGCATTGTCAGACTCATTAAAGATTTATCTGGTAAATGCACATTCAGTTAAAACAAAATCTGAAGATTTTGAGGTCTAAATTTGTAAATGGGACATTAGTATTTTTAGGATGGTTTCCAATTTTTCTTTTTTCTGTAATGCCCATTTTCTTTTTCATTCAATGTGACTTTTGGATGTATTATTCATTAATAACTGATAAATAAAAAAAATAAAAATACAAAATCTGATGTAACATACGTGTTTTGCTCAGTGAGAAACCTGATATCTTTTGAATCATGGAATCTTGGTTTATGGAGAGTGATTTAATGATCTTGAACCGTGTCCCCCAAATTATAGATACATATCCTGTACTTGTGTGGTAGGCTGGGGGGAGGGGGAAGGGTCTTGGCTTTGATAAACTACCCTATTCTCTAATCACAGTGGAAACCAAACATATTAGGTTGTGGCTTTTTGCTGCTTTCCTTTCAGGTATGGGGCCATTGTCTTATTTATTATCCTCCATGGTCTAATACTGACCCCTTACAACTAATAGAATATCTAGGGGCACTGAACATCGAAATCACCAACTATTATATTCTTGGTGATTTTAACATTCCTATTTGTGAGTACTCTTGATTTTCCCAAATTGCTGGAATTATTTGGCCATGCACAAGTAGTAAAATCAGCCTCACATAATAAAGGTAATTGTTTACATTTGATTTTTGCTCCTGATAAATTGATGTCTGGACAAAGCCTGCAGTAACTATTTTACAAGTCCCTTGGTCTGATTGTTAATAGATGAGTTTCTCTTGGATGCTGCCTTTGAGTTTCAAGAAGTTCTCTATCCAGTTAATAATTTGAAACAAAGCTATAAAATATGTGATCTGATGATTTTTTAAGAGCTTAGAATAAATTGTCATGTGAGTTACTTTCTCAAGAGTTAATCTGGCATGTTTCCTTTCTAAATAAGATGCTTGAGGAATAGTTTGAGTATGTTGGACTGTTGCTAACTAAGCTATGCAAAAGGACACATATTGAGCCGTAATTCTTGGAAGAATGCTAAAAGAGCTCTGAGGAAAGTGGAGAGGAAGTGGAATAAGACCAAGTCCTCATGATAAAAAAGATTACCATCACTTGTTTCTACAATATCGTGGCTCAGTGGCTTTTACAAGAAAAATTTACTGTTTGAACAAATTAATCAAGTATCATCTCATCCTCCTGAATTGTTTTGACAATACAGAAGTTGACTAATTGTAAGGATAATTTTAAGGGAAATGGGGTAATATCTCCTGATAAGTCTACACAATTCCTGAAATCGAAGCTTCAGAGTAGTATGAATGTAGGTTCTAAAGATGTGATTCATCCACATGAGTGTTATTTCCATTTGCTTTTGAAATGCACAGAATTTTTATTGGTAAGTTTAGATTTTGTGAAAAAAAAAGAACATAAGATATGCCATACTAGGTCACCCCAAGGGTCCATCAAGCCCAAGTCACAAGTATCTGTCAGGTTCCCAGAAGGCATACAGATTCCATGCTGCTTCTCCAGTTAGTAAGAAAGCAGTTGATTTCCCTGGTCCTCTTTAATAGTGGTTTATGGACCTTTCCTCCAGGAACGTGTCCAAACCTCTTTTAAATCCATCTACACTAACAGCTTTTACTACATCCTCTGGTAACAAATTCCAGAGTTGAATTATGCGCCGAGTAAAAAAATATTTTCTCCTATTAGTCTTAAATGTGCTACATTGTAGCTTCACTGCATGTACCCTAGTCTTTCTGTTTTTTGAGGGAGTAAACAACCAATCTACATTTACCCATTCTACTCCATTATTTTAAAAACCTCTATAATACCTCCTCAGAGCTGTTTTTTTTCCAAAGTGAAGAGTCCTAACCTTTTAAGCCTTTCCTCCTACAGAACCATCCATAACCCTTTACCATTTTTGTCACTCTTCTCTGTACCTTTTCTAATTCTGCTATATCCTTCTTAAGATATGGCGACCAGAATTGCATACAGTATTCAAGGTGTGGTCACAACATGGAGCGAAACAGAGGCATTATACATAATATCTTTTGTTTTATTCTCCATTCTCTTTTTATGATTCCCAACATTACATAAGAACATAAGATATGTCATACTAGGTCAGACCAAGGTCCATCAAGCCCAGTATCCTGTCTCCAACAGTGGCCAATCTAGGTCATAAGTACCTAGCAGTTTCCCAAAACAGACACAGGTTCCACAATGCTTGTACTGGGTCAAACAGTGATATCCCGGGTCCCTTTTAATAATGGTTTATGGACCTTTCCTCCAGGAACTTGTCCAAACCTTTTTTAAACCCAGCTACACTAACAGCTTTTACTACATCCTCCAGTAACAAATTCCAGAGTTTGATTACACGTTGAGTGAAAAAATATTTTCTCTTATTAGTCTTAAATAGTTTACCCTGTAGCTTCATTGCATGTCCCCTAGTCTTTGTATATTCTGATGATGTAAACAATCGATCTACGTTTACCCGTTCCACTCCATTCATTAATTTATAGACCTCTATCATATCTCCCCTCAGCCGTCTCTTTTTCAGGTTGAAGAGCCCTAACCTTTTTAGCCTCTCTTCATAAGGGTATCCTTCCATCCCCTTTACCATTTTGGTGGCTCTTCTCTGTACCATTTCTAATAACGCTATATCCTTTTTAAGATACGGTGACCAGAATTGTACACAAATTTCAAGGTGTGGTCACACCATGGAATGATAGAGGCATTATAATACCCTTTGTTTTATTTTCCATTTGTTTCCTTATGATACCTAGCATTCTATTTGCTCTCTTGACCAGTGCTGCACTGGTTTTAACATGTTATCCATGATGACGCCTAAATCTTTTTCCTGGGTGGTGGTTCCTAATTTGGAACCTTGCATCGTGTAACTAACCATAGTTTGGGTTTTTCTTTCCTAGGTGCATAACTTTGCACTTGTCCACATTAAATTCCATCTACCATTTGGATGCCCAGTCTTCCAATTTATCAAGATCCTCTTGCAATTTTCCACAATCCTCATGGGTTTTAACAACTTTAAATAGTTTTGCATCATCTGCAAATTTGATAACCTTACTCGTTATTCCCTTTTCCAGGTCATTTATGAATATGTCAAAAAGAAGCAGACCCAGCACAGATCCCTGGGGTACTCCATTATTCACCTTTCTGAATAGGGAAAATTGGCCATTTAGCAATACCCTCTGTTTTCTATCTTTTAACCAGTTCCTGAGCCATAAGAGTACACTGCGGCCTATCCTATGACTTTTTAGTTTTGCCAAAAGTCTCTGGTGAGGGACCTTGTCAAAGGCTTTCTGAAAGTCCAGATAAACTATATCAACCGACTCATCTCTGTTTGTTTATTCACACCTTCAAAAAACCATAACAGATTAGTAAGACAAGATCTTCCTTGTCTAAAGCCATGGTGGCTGTCTCCCATTAAGCCATGACTATCTACATGTTCAGTAATTTTGTTCTTTATTATGGTTTCTACCATTTTTCCCGATACTGACATCAGGCTCACCGGTCTGTAGTTTCCTGGATCACCCCTGGAACTCTTTTTAAAATTTGGCGTTACATTGGCCATCTTCAGGTATTACAGATGATTTTAATGATAGTTCACAGACTATTAAAAGCAGGTCTGCAATTTCATATTTCAGTTCTTTCAACACCCTTTGATGTATACCATCCAGTCCAGGTGATTTGCTACTCTTCAGTTTATCAAATAGTTGTAATACATCTTCCCGGTGTATCGATATTTCGTTCAATTCTTCCACAGTACCACCTTTAAATACCACTTCAGTCATGGGTAACATTCCTACATTATCTTAGTAAAGACCAAAGCAAAGAATTCATTCAGTCTCTCCGCTATGGCCTTGTCCCTTCTTAGTGCCCCTTTTACCCTTCTATCATCTTATGGTCCTACTAACTCTTTCACAGGTTTTTGCTACGAATGTACTTGAAAGTCTTTATTACATGTTTTTGCTTCCACAGCAAGCTTCTTCTCAAATTCTCTCTTTGCCTGCCTTATCAATGCCTTGCATTTAACTTGTCAGTGTTTGTGCTGTTTCCAGTTTTTGTCATTTGGCTCTTTTTTCCATTTCCTGAAAGATGCTTTTTTGGCAACAACAGCCTTTCTGACCTCTCCTTTAAACCATGCTGGTATATTTTTTGGCTTCCTTCCACTTTTCTTAAAGCATGGAATACAGCTGGTCTGGGCTTCCAAGATAGTATTTTTAAACAACACCCAAGCTTGATGTAAGTCTTTAACCTTTGCAACTGCTCCTTTTAGTTTTTTCTTAACTATTTTCCTCATTTTATCATAGTCTCCCTTTTGAAATTTAAAAGGTAGTACTGTGGATTTCCTTACCATCCCTCCTCCATTAATCATAGCATGGTCGCCTTTGATTTAATCAAAGGCGATCATGCTATGATCACTATTGCCAAGTGGCCCCAACACCCTTATCTCTTGCACCAGATCTGGTGTTCCACTAAGGACTAGGTCCAAAAAGGCTTCCCCTCTGGTCGGTTCATGAACCAGCAGCTCCAAGAAGCAGTCATTTATTTCATCTGCAAACTTTATCTCCCTAGCATGTCCTGCCGTGACACTGACCCAGTCAATACCGGGGTAATTGAAATCACCCATTATTATTACTGTGCTATAACTTTTGTTAGCTTCCCTGATTTCTTTGAGCATTTCATCATCCATTTGTTCATTCTGGCCAGGCGGTCGACAGTACACTCTCACTGCCATTGCCTTCCCCTTTTTATATGGAATTTCAATCCATAGAGATTCTACAGCAAATTTTGTTTCCTTCAAAACTTTAATCCTTTGTGACTCAATGATCTCTCTAACATAAAGCGCAACCCCTCCACCAATTTGATCACCTCTATCAATGCGATATAGTTTGTACCCAGGTATTACATGTGTCCCACTGGTTGACCTCCTCTCACCATGTCTCTGAGATACCAATCATATCTAACCTCTCATTTAGTGCTATATATTCTAACTCAAATTCAAATTCAATTAAACATTAACTCTCCCATCTTATTATTTAGACTTTTAGTATTCGCATACAAGTATCTTAGAGAATGTATTTTATTCATATTAATCTGGCTATCAGTAAGCCGGGATAATTTGGAATCTTTAAGCTCTGTCTGCTCCGTACTCAAGGGTATTTGGGTTACTTTGGTCTTTATTGAAATCTCTCTGCTGATATGCCTTAACTTCATTCTTTTGGTAGTATTCCTCAAGGATACATTGTTCCGAACCATGTGCTCTTGGGCGACTGTCGGCTTTCTCCTATTATCTAGTTTAAAAGCAGCTCTATCTCCTTTTTAAAGGTTAATACCAGCAGCCTGGTTCCATCAAGGTTAAGGTGAAGCCCATCCCTTCGGAAGAGCCCCTCCTTTCCCCAGAATGTTCCCCAGTTCCTAACAAATCCAAAACCCTCATCCTTGCACCGTCTCATCCACGCATTGAGACTTCGGAGCTCTGCCTGCCTTTTGGGTCCTGCGTGTGGAATGGGAAGCATTTTGGAGAACACTACTCTGGAAGTTCTGGATTTCAGCTTCCTAGCTAAAAGCCTAAATTTAGCCTCCAGAACCTCCCTACCACATTTTCCTATGTCATTGGTACAGACATGTACCAAGACAGTAGATTCCTCCCCAGCACTATCTAAGACCTTGTCTAGGTGGCACGTGAGGTCCGCTACTTTCACACCTTTCTTGGCCATTGCTGCACACTGGGCAGAGGGCTTCAACATATTATCCACAATGATGTCTAAATCTTTTTTTCTGAATGGTGGTTCCCAATTTGGAACTTTGCATCGTGTAATCATAGCTTAGGTTGTTCTTCCCTAAGTGCATAACTTTGCACTTGTGCACATTAAATGGCTTCTGCTATATGGATACCCAGTCTCTCAATCTATCAAGGTATTCTTGCAATTCTTTACAACCCTCTTGTGTTTTAACAACTTTGAATAATTTGGTATCATCTGCAAATTTGATCACATCACTCATTCTCATTTCCAGGTCATTTATAAATATGTTAAAAAGCAGCAGGAGCAGTACACATCCTTGGGGTGCTCCACTATTCACCTATCTCCATTGAAAAAATTGACCATTTAGCCCTACTCTCTGTTTTCTATCTTTCAACCAGTTCCTAATCCACAATAGTACATTGCTTCCTATCCCATGGATTTTTAATTTCCCCAAGAGTCTCTCATGAGGGATTTTGTCAAAGATTTTCTGGAAAGCAAGATAAAGTGTATCAATCAGCTCACCTTCGTCTACCTGTTATTCACACCTTCAAAAAAATATAAGATATTGGTTTAGACAAGACTTTCCTTGGCTAAATCCATGTTGACTTTCTGCCATTAAACCACAACTATCTACATGTTCAGTATTTTTTCTTTTTATAATGGTTTCTACCATTTTGCCCAGTACTGATCAAGCTCACTGGTCTGTAGTTTTCAGGATCAACCCTGGAACCCTTTTTAAAAACTGGCGTTACATTGGCCACTCTCCAATCTTCAGATACTACAGATTATTTTTATGATAGATCACAGATTACTAATACTAGTTCTACATTCTCATATTTCAGTTCTTTCAGCTCCCGGGAATGTATGCTATCCGGTCCAGGTGATTTGCTGCTCTTTATCAATTAGCTGCATTACATCTTCCCTATTTATCGAGATTTGTTTCAATTCATCTGATACATCACCTTTAAATATTTCCGACATGGATAAGTTTCTTAGATCTTCTTCAGTAAAGACTGAAGCAAACATTTATTCAATCTCTCCATTATGGCCTTGTCCTCTCTCAGTGCACTTTTTGTTGTTGTTGTTAAGTGCCATCAAGTTGGTGTCAACTCATGGCAACCCTTTGGATAGTTGTCCTAAACCCGGGGTCTCAAACATGTGGCCTGTGGGCCGAGAACTTTGTGTGGCCCACGACGGAGAGGAAACAAAAAAAACAAAAAACCATGGCTTCTTCTGCTGCCACCGTGGCAGCAGCAGAATCAACTATCAATTTAATAAAAAAAAAAAAAACACAAAAACAAACCCTGGCTTCTGCTGCTGTGGCAGCGGCAGAATCAGCTGTCCCGCGGCCCCTTCCCGTCTGCCCGGCAAAGCCCTCAGTCAGCTCCATCAGTGGCGGGCTTTTCAAGCCGCGAAGAGAGTATTTCCCTCTCACACGGCTCTGTTCAACCTGCCGGGGCTGAAGGAATTCCCATCAGCCCCGGCAGGCTTAACAGAGCTGCGCGAGAGGGAAATACACTCTTCACGGGTGGCCCTGAAAGCTGCCGCTGATGGAGCTGAGCTGAGGGCTCTACTGGGCAGATGGGAAGGGGCCGCGGGACAGCTGATTCTGCCACTGCCACAGTGGCAGCAGCAGATGCCAGGGTTTTTTTTTTTTTTAAATTGACAGTTGATTCTGCCGCTGCCACGGCGGTGGCGGCAGCGGCAGCGGCAGCAACAGCAACAGAAGCCAGGCTTTTTTAAAATTTACCTGGACTGATGGGGGGAGGGGGGCTTGGAATGGAAATGAGCTGTGAGGGGAGGGAGCTAGGACTGGAAATGGGCTTAGTGGGGGGGAGCTAGGACAGGAAATGGGCTGATGGTGGGGCTAGGATAGAACTGGAAATGGGCTGATGCGGGGACTAGAAGGGAGCGGATGCTGGGTAGGGCTGGAACTAGAAGCGAGCTGATGTTGGGGGAGGTTTAGAATGAGATGGGGCTGGGAGAGTGAAATGGAGAGAGGAAAAATATTTTGTGTGGGAGGGAAGAAAAATCTGCAATTGGCCGGGTATTGGGAGAGTAAGTGGGGATTGAGGATGGAGGGGTAAAATTTGAGTGGATGAAATAGGAATGAGGAAAGAGCAAAAGGAGAAAGATTAGTATGTTAAAGCAGATGTAGAGAGAGAATGGAAAAAAAACAAGAAGAGAGAAGAAAGGACAAATGGATAGCAGACGATGGAGAGTTAGCAGAAGACACGAAGAAACCAGAAGAAAGTGGCTAGAACAATTGCAACTGAAAAAAAATGCACAAAAGGTAGAAAAATATCTCTTTATTTTGAATTTATTAACTGGAATATGTCAGCTCTGGGAAATGTGTATCATTAACGTCTGTGCTTTGTATGGTAACATTATGCAAATATTTATGCAAATGAGGCCCCGCGTCTTATGCGGCCTGCGGGTTACTTTACAAGTCCTCATTTGGCCCTGAAAGCAATTTGAGTTTGAGACCTCTGTCCTAAACTGTGTTCGGTCTTCAGTCAGGCGGCTCATTGTTGACAGAGTGGCACCCATAGCTGCTGTTATTGTATCGATCCATCTCATTGCTGTTCTTCCTCTTTTGCATTGACCTTCTACCTTGCCAAGCATGATGTCTTTCTCAAATGATCTCTCTTCGCATGATGCGTCCAAAATATGAAACTTGAAGTCTTGTCATATGTTTGTAAAGAAAGCTTAGGTTTGAGCACTTCTAGTACTGACTGGTTTGTTCTTTGGGCAGTCCATGGTATACACAGTATTCGTTGCCAGCATCATAATTCAAAGACATCAATTTTTCTTACCCATTTTCCGCATTTTATTATATCTCCTTTATGAAAGTTGAATGCTTGCGCAATCGATTTCCTTGCTATCCTCCCTCCATTTATTAAATTAAATGTGATCATATTATGATCACTATTGCCAAGCGGCCCCAAAACAGTTACCTATCACACTAGATCTTGCGTTCCATGAGGACTAGGGTCTAAAATAGCATCCCTGAGTGTCGATTCCTGAACCAGTTGCTCCATGAAGCAATCATTTACTTCATCTAGAAACTTTATCTTCCTAGCACGTCCTGATGTGAGATTGACCCAGTCAATACCAGGATAATTGACATCTCCCATTATTACTGTGTTGCAAACTTTGCTAGTTTCTCTAATTTCTGTTAGCATTTCGTCATCTGTCTGTTCATTCTGTCCAGGCAGACGGTAATATACGCTTTCTGTCATTCCCTTTCAACATGGAATTTCTATCCATAGAAATTCTACATTGTATTTTGTTTCCTGCAAAATGTTAATCCTGTTTGACTCAATGCCCTTATTAACATATAGGGTTACCCCTCCACCAATGTGATCTACCCTATCATTGCGATATAGTTTGTAGACTTATATATCACAGTGTCCCATTGGTTATCCTTCTTCCACTACATCTCCGAGACACCAATTCTATCTAACCTTTCATTCACTACTATATATTCTAAACTCTCCCTTCTTATTTTTTAGACTTCTAGAATTTGCATGTAGGCATTTCAAAGATTTCTTTTGCTAATATTAAGTCTGGCTCTTTGATGACAGGGCTAATTTGGAATCTTTTAACTCTGTCTGATTTTTACTTAAATGACCTGGGTTACTTTTACCTTTTTTGGAACCTATCAGGATGTCCTGACGTCCCCGTTTGCTAGTATCCTTCAAGGATACATTATTCCAAACCATGCACTCTTGGGAGACTGTCAGCTTTCCCCATTATCTGGTTTAAAAGCTGCTTTGTCTCCTTTTTGAAGGGTAATGCCAGCAGCCTGGTTCCACCACACTTATGGTGAAGCCTATCCTTTCAGACCCCCCCCCCCCTCACCTTCCCTAGAATGTTGCCCAGTTCCTAACAAATCCAAAACTCTCTTCTTTGTACACCATCATCTTACCCACGCATTAAGATTCCAGAGCTCTTCCTGCCTCTTGAGTCTTCCATGGAAGTTCTGGATTTCAATTTTGTACCTAAAAGCCTAAATTTGGCTTCCAGAACCTCCCTCCCACATTTTCCTTTTTCATTAGTACCAACATATACCAAGAAAGCAAGCTCCTCCCCAGCACTTTCTATAACCTTATCTCTGTGACGTATGAGCTCCGCTACCTTCGCAACAGGCAGGCATATTACTAGGCAATCTTCACGTCCAGCAGCTACCCAGCTATCTACAAGCCTAAAGACTGAATCGCCAACTATAACGGACGTCGTAAGCTTTCCCTTGTGGGCACAAGGCCCTGGAGAGACATCCTTGGTGCAAGAGGGTATTACATCACCTAGAGGACAGGTCCTAGCAACAGGATCATTTCCTGCCACACCAAGGTGATGCTGTCCTTTCATATGACCTCTCTCCTCCATGGAAGCAGAAAGGCTGCAAGACTGGAGATCACACTTCAGTACTAAGTCCCTGTAGGTCTTGTCTATATACTTCTGTCTTCCTTAGCTCCTCCAAATCTACTATAGCCTCCAGAGATCAGACTCATTCTCTGAGAGCAAAGAGCTCTTTGCATTTAGTACACACATAAGACCTCTCACCAACTGGGAGAAACTCATACATGTAACACACAGTGGAAAAGACTAGATAGCCCTCATCTGGCTGCTGGACTGCTGTCTGCATCTTAGATTTAAAGATTTCTTTTAGCTATGTAAAATTGTTAAGTTATGTAAAGTTGCTAGGGAAATATGGATACTTGAACCAATACAATTATACCTAATAAGTTTAAAGGACTTTTAGTGTTTCTCTGAAGGTGAACTGCAGGATTTAAGTCATCTGCTCCTAAGGCCTAATAATCTGTTGATGAAGATATCAATTAAAATTAAAAGTAAGTAAGACCACCCCTTCTCTTCAACTGGTTTAGGAGGCTAAACATCAAGAATTATACCCGAGGTGGGTGGGAGGGATGACCTATTTATATCTGTACTTCTAAGGCAAACTCTTAATTTGTGTGATTCGCACTGCCCTTGGTTTGATAGAGGGAGCCTTTTAAGTTGCCCCTGTGATCTGTTACTTGGCTTTAACATCTATTTAAAACAATTTCAGAGTTCTCTTTGCCTTCTAACTGGAAGGCCTCTTTGAAAAAGGTCTCTAGAAAACAATTTCTCTCTATAAACTCAAATATTATTTAATGCTATTCTAATCTCTCTGTTAAGATATACCCTAACTGGCTTTAATTTAACTGAAGGTTGGCTTGTTATACTAAGCCCCATCTGGCTGTAATTTCAATGAAAGCTGGTTTGTTATATTAGCCCTAAATGACTTAATAAAACACTCAATTTTAAAATACATAGATTTTATCGGTTTTACCCCAAAGAATTTCCTTTACCCCTAAGATTTAGAAAATGTCTCAGGAGGTAAGTATTTACAAGTGCAGATTTCTTCCCAAGAGTAGCAGCCTTCTTGGTGGTCCTTCAAGATTTGAATTGTTCTTCAAGATCAGACCCATTCCGATCTAGTTTATTGAAAGGTTGCCTACTAGATCAATATTATTTGGATTCCAAGCAGGATATACTACTGAGAACATCTTGGCTTGGGTTGGTATTTATTTATTTAAGAGGACTTCTATTCCATCCTTCACAATTAGGTAAAGGGTGTTATGCTGTGGCTGCATTTCTCAATGCCTCAGTGGCATTTGATTCTGTTATTCATGAGCCGCACTCAGATAGCCTAATTGGAGAAAATATTTTTTCATTCAATGTGTAATTAAGCCATAGAAGTTGTTGCCAGAGGATATAGCAAAAGCTGTTAGAGTAGCTAGGTTTAATAAAGGTTTGGACAAGTTCCTGGAGAAAAGGTCCATAAACCATTATTAAAGTGGACTGGAAGAAATCCCCTGCTTATCTCCCTGGGATAAGTAGCATGAAATCTGTCTAACTTTTGGGATCCTGCCAGGCATTTGTAACCTGGATTGGCCACTGTTGGAAACAAGCCAATAGTCAATCAAGCCCAGTAGCCTGACACAATATGGTAAATCTTATGTTCTGCCCTAGGGTTAACAGCATCAGTTTTTGCTTGATTTAAGTCATATTTTACTGATAGAGAACACTGAGTTATGGTGGGAGTGAACCAATCTGAATGGCTTAAGTTAGTTTGAGACCTTTCTCAAGGATAGACCCTATCTATTATGAGGCACATTCTGAATTGGTCATCCAGGCCCCTTTGCGGCCGACCAGAATCAGGGCCCGGCCTGCACATTCACGCCATAGAGCAAATACTGATCCTGCGGGGGGCTAGGCACACCCGTGGAATCAGAATCAGGTCTATGGCCCGAACATGCAGCCGGGCCCCGATTCTGGTCAGCCTGCATGCATAGCAGATCCCCAGCTACCTCAGTCAGGCTCCTGAATGCAGCCATGGTGTCCCATCGCCATGGCACCACGGCTCCATTCTGGAGCTGCAAATGCTAGCCACTGCTGACCCTTTTCTTTCCCTCGATCTGGCCTCCCATGGCCAGAGTCTGGCTGCAGGGAACTTACTGCACCCCTTACCTCTTTGACACAGCCTGGCAGCATGATCCTTCTATGTCCAGGGAGAGTTATTCCACCTCTGCAGTGGACTAAGTTCCCTGTCCATGTTCATTGCCCAAGATGTATAGGGTCGACTTCAGAATCGGCCCTGTAAGTGCAGGGTTGCAGCCTGCCCATACCCCACCCCACCTCAGACACACCCCTCCCGACCAGGTCTAAGCCTTCCCATACAAACAAGCTGTTTGTACAGGGAGACATTAGCCAGAAACGGCAGAGGAGCGAATAGCAGTGATGGACATCCAATCCAGATGTCCATCCTCGCTATTCGTGCCACTGAATGACCCCCCTATTCTTTTTACTATATACACGTGCCCGCTTTGTGACTTGCAATGATCTTTGCAAACTGAATATTGTCTTTATTCAGATGACATCATGGTGTTTCTGCCCGCTCTAAAGTGTGTTGAGGCACCTTTGAATCACATGCATGAAGGTGTCAGAACAATTTTGTCTTGGCTTTTATCCCCGAGTTTTCAGTTGAATTTAGCAAAAGTTAAAGCATTGATTATTCATCAAGTACCTAATTCTAAAATATTAGTGGAATTAGAATTAGATGGGCAGGGGGGAGGGTGTGTGCTAGCGAGCCCAGAGAAGGTTGGCTACTTGACCCTTTTGCTTTTGCCTCTCCTCGGGCCTTTGAGCAGTTTTCACCGCTATTGGGTGCGTTAACGTCATTTATTTTGATGGTGCAGAATACCTGAAAGCACCACCCTTCTGTTTGGCTGCTAGACTGAGGTGAATACCGGAGAGAGTGCTGTTGCAGATGGGCGTTAGATCTCTGAGTGATCGCATCATTTACCTCATGTCTGGCCAGCAGCACCAGTGAGAAAGTATGTGCACTTGTCTAAGTGAAGCCTGAAACAAGAGATGGCAGGCAGGCTGGCTGGCTTCCAGATTTTTGCTGATTGGGGGCAGCGGATGGTGGCACTGTTAGTTTGGAGTCCAACCACTGTGGCCCTCCACATGCATGGCTCCAGCTCTAAAGAGGTAGATGTAGCTGTTTTCTTCAGGCTTCTAAGAGATAGTAAGTTTTTGGTAGTGTACCCTTTGCCTCTACCCAGCAGAGCAGCCCTACCTTCAGAAGCTCTTTTATAAGGAGGAGTGAAGCCCAAAGGGTACCAACTGACTAAAAAGGATTATCAATTGTGATCAGTCCCTCACCTAGCAATTTCTGACTGTGTTATGAACTGTTCTGTGAACCATATTGTGTGTGGATTGTGGATCTCTGTTGCCTGTATCTGGCTGAGCTGTAACATTTTATGGTGGATAGACCCTCCTATGTGGCTTTCTTAGCACAATTCTCCAGAGACCAGCTAATAAGTGTTCAAAAATGCCTTCTGTGGGTGGAGCACTGGAAGACTCTGGGATGGACAGAGATGGAGCAGCCACTCCTGCAACTAAGGTAGCTCTGGTGGAAATCCTGCAGGAGCTCCGGCTCTTTGGGGCAGACTTTAGAAAGGCAGTGTGTGATATCAAGACAGAGATTAAAGTTTTGGATGAAAGAGTTACTCAAAATGAAATTAACACTGGAGAGCAGAATGATGCCATGGCTGTTTCTCAATCTAAGCTTCACAAGCTAGACCTGCTCACCAGAGAATTACGTGAGCAACATGATTTAGAAAACAGGCAGCGACGGAACAACATCTGGATCCTGGGTATGCCTGAATCTCATAAGGATAAGAAAGATATAGGACAGGTGGAGCAGCGGCTTTTTGCCTTTTGCGTGCCTGGTGTCAAAGTCTCTGTGGGCTTGGAGAGAGCCCCTAGAGATGCAGGATCCAGGTCTGGTGGTGCCTTGCGCCCACAGCCTATTGTAATGTGTTTCCACTACTTTGAGGATAAGATTGCGCTTCTGAGGAGCCTTAAAAGAAAGAGTGCATTATCTTTCCAGGGGCACGAAGTGCATATCTTTCAAGATCTTTTGCAGTATATCCTTGAGAAACAAAGAAGCTTTGAGCCGCTTACTCAGCAGCACATCAGTGTTTGCCACCATCTTTCTATTAGGCTGCAATCACATTTATTCCTAAGGAAGGGCATGATACATTGCTGTGTAGTAATTATAGGCCAATTTCCCTTTAAAATGTCGACTATAAGATCTTTACAAAGGATCTCTGTGCATAAATTGAAAATTATCTCCAGCTGCTGATCCACCCTGATAAAATTGGGTTTATGAAGAATCAATTTGGTTTTGAAAATGTGAGATGGCTAATTAATCTTCTTCATCTACTTCAAGAGATGGGCATTCCCCGTGTGGTTCTCTGAAAGATGTAAGAGTGCAATTAGACAAACTAAAGAGTTGTAAATCACCTGGACCAGATGGTATACATCCTAGGATACTAAATGAATTTAAAAATGAAATTGCAAACCTACTATTAGTAAACTATCATTAAAATTGACAATAGCAGTGCTTCTCAACCTTTATTTTGTGGCACACTTGAGTTTGCTCAGTCCTTGTGGCACACATATAAAATTCTGCATGATCCCCACTGCTCAGTCCCTTCCACTGACAGCAGCAATTTCTTTTTTTTTTAATCTGTGGGTGCCTTATTATGCCAGATTCTATCTCATTTCTGAAAATACAAGGCCAGCAAGTCATGTAGGATTGCAGAGCTCTATGCATTCAGACACCAGACTGAAGAAAGTAGAGGAAATACACAGGTAAACGTGCTTCTGTCCTATCCATGTGAGGGAATGAGGGGGACTAAGGGGCTTGTTTACAAAGCCGCGGTAGTGGTTCGCGATCGCAGCCGCGGCCCCATTGAAATCAATGGGGCCGCGGCTCCGATTACGATCGCAAACCGCTACCGCGGCTTTGTAAACAAGCCCCTAAGTCTATCAGATTTCTGGTGGTGTTCTCTGTAGTGCTACTAGTGAACAAATAATTCAGTTTGATGGTGAGGATGAGGGAAGTCCAGTTGACCCTCTGCATGAAAAACTGAAGTAATCCACTCTCAAATGATACCTAAAAGCACATATTTGAAGGGCTGCTACTACCAAATATTTTTGGGCTCAATAAAAATCCTCAGGGCTGCCAGATATGCCATGCATACAAGAGAATTATGTACCAGAGAAAAATTAGCTAACACAATCAAACTATTACTGATATATAAATTCTGCGTGGAAAATACATTCAAATTCGATTTTGCACTGGGTTCCAAGTGTTCATGTTATTCTAGGAAGCTTAGCTACTAGATCACACATTAAGGTCGCTAACTTAAAAGAAAAAATGTTTCTCTAGGTTGGGATAGAAGAGAGAGGGGCCAGAGCAGGTAAAGCAGAGACTCTTCTGTGATCTGCAGTGGCTGCTCCAATCATACTCCTCCCACTGAATGGTAGAAGGGGGGGGATTAAGAAGCAGAGTGGCTTTTCTTTGCTCTCTCTGCTCCAGGCTCACCCCTTTGTTCCTGGTTTCTCCATTCTGCTTGGGAGAAGCTAGGGCTGGAATAGGAAGCAGATGGCTATTCTCAGGGGTACTCATGGTTCTTACCACTAAGGTACACCAATATGCTTGGATTACTGGTTGAGAAGCACTGGTCTTTAGTACCTGAAGATTGGAACATGGCCAGTGTAACACCAATTTTTAAGAAGGGTTCCAAGGTGATCCTAGAAACAGCTATTTTGCATCACAGCACCCAAATCCCCATAATTCATAATTACAGACATCCATGGAATATCACTCAAAATACCCAAATACACATGCAGCAACACAAAGGAATGTGTTCACTGGTTAGGATTAGCCTCCCCAACGATGCTAACCTTGTACCCCACAATCATCAGAAGGAAGTCACACCAATAAGAATTGCACTCATAAATGCACTCAGCCCGAAATAAGAGTCCATCCTTAATGGATTTCAGTCTGGACCATGAGTTAGACATAATAAGTTTCACAAAGACGTGGTTCACAGAAACTGACTCTTCTCTTAAACTAGCTGTGCCCTCCCAATTACACAATCTACACCTGTAATAGATCAACCAATAAAAGGTGGAGGTGTCTGTATAAAAGCTAACGATAGCCTAGAACTCACCACCATTGACTCAAGCTCCACAGCAAACACAGACATATTAATGGTTTTGAATGATTCACTCACAATGTGCTTATCATATAGGAGCACCACACAGTAATGCCTCAGAGTTATCTACGCTCCTGGAAGCAACCTGCTCCTTTCAAAACAACAACCCTTTATTCTTCTTGGAGATCTGAATCTATCATTGGCCTCTATAAAGCAGGCAGCTCCCTTCCTCAAAGCCATGGAAGCCCTCCAATACACTCAAATTCTTACCAAGATAGCCCACGACAAAGGAAACATCCTTAATCTAGTAGTCATACCTGATGAACAAACCCCAACCTGACCAAACATACAATACTTCCAATATCCTGGTCAGACCATGCATCCATACTAGTTTCCTTCTCCTGTAACCCACATAAGACCGCACTGCAGAGTAATCCACCCACCAACTGGAGATTTAGGAAATTTAATTACAAAGACTTCCTCAAAACAGTCATCCCTAATCAACCCTGAAGAAGCAGACCTTGAAACTAAGATCAAAAGATGGAATGAAATTATGACTGCTGCAGCACTCGCTCCACCAAGAAAAAACACCACCCCCAACTGCCATAACAGAGTCCCGTGGTTCTCAGCCTCACTGCAAAGTCAGAAGAGTGAACTGTGACGCCTCGAGCACAAATAGCAACTTTCCAGAGATCCACTTATATGGAGACACTTAAAACATATTCCGATGAAAATCTAAGATGCAAGAAGGAATACTACACTAACACAATCATGTGTGTGATAAATAAACTGAGAGAACTCTTCTCCATTGTAAAATCCCTTTTAAAGGAACCGAATAAATGAATACCACATGACAGAATATGGCCCCAAGACATCACAAATTATCTCCGCTCCAAAAAAATGTAGCCTCTCCCACAAATCATCACCCAATTATGCCAGGTACTCATAACATCCCTCCGAACCCTTGGTCACAATTTGAATTACTATCCCTTGAAAATATTGAATCCACAATAAGGAACCTCAAACTCAACTACCTCAGCACTTGACCCCTGTCCAGTGACTTGGATCAAGATTGCCAGAACACATCTCATACCAAAGCCTACAAAAAGAAACCTCCCTCAGAGTGAACAAACAAATCTAGATGATAAACCCTGAAGCACTTAAAGAAAGGCCTTCTTTTAAACAATATCTTTTTGTCGGAACCGTCAATCAAAAGAGGGAGGAATCAAATCCTACCCCTCACTGTGACCGTTCCTTTTATTAATTTTCAAAAGCAATGTGATTTTAAAACACTTAACTGCAGAATGAATTTGATTGCTGTTAACCTTCTTCACGAGCTGAGCACCACCACAAAATCCATGATGGTGAACGACGTGGCACGTTTCGGGTCAGAATGCCATGACCCTGCATCAGGTTGATTGAGATGCCTATGGTAGTAACAGCTGCAATGTCTCAAACAAACGAAGCCTTTCTACTTTTTAAAAAAGACCGGCGTGTGACGTAGATGCTGACGATTGGCTAAGTGCTGGCATGATGACACGTACTACAACCTTAAAAGGCAAGGGAAACCCTACAAATAAGGGATCACCTGAACCCAATAGGTCGAGTAAATGAAGCGCTCCTTAATGTCCAAAAAAGACAGTTTTTAAATCAAATGATGCTATACCATTCCAAGTATGCATTCAAACCATAAGGGGAGACATCTCAGCCTATACCTACTGAGCATTGTACACACATTTCTATCTCAAAGCCGCATGTCCACTCTTCTGAAACAGAGCTCAGTGAGACCAATACTAAAAAGCACAAATCTCCATAGCACTGCCCTCAGTTCATATAGACCGATATCCAGTATTCCTTTCATTTCAAAAATTGAGAAAACAGAACAAACCCAACTTCAAGACTACATCACTGACCATTCCCCTCTAGATCCTTACCATCATGGGTTCAGACAGAACCACAGTGCTGAAATGTTGATCACATCTCTACTGAACACAGTCCTAATCTCCACTAAGAATACCACCCAAGGCTTTCTCCTCATATTCCTTGACATCTTAAATGCCTTTGACTCTCTCCCTCATCATCAACTCCTACAAAGGCTCTACGACATTGGACTTTGAGATACTACAATCAACTGGTTTCGCTCCTACTTAGAAGACCAGAGCCAGCAAGTAAAAAAAATTAAAAAAATCTGCCATTTAAAATCTCATGTCCATTTACTCAGCAACAAAGTGTACCTCAGGGTTCAAGTCTCTCGGCCCTCCTTTTCAAAATCTTCCTTCAACCACTATGCAAGATATTCAAAGACCACAAAATCCTATATCAGATTTACGAGGACGACATTATGTTCTTCACATGATTCAACACCCGAACTCCAAACTACTCCAAGATATACAAATGTTTTATGGACGTGAGTGGCTAAGTCTACACAACCTCATTATTAACCAAGAAAAGACTGAGACCTTCCATATATTCTCTGATACATCATTCTCCCCGCCACAATTCTTGAGAATGGATGACCTCAACATACGAGTGAAATCAAAAGTCAGATATCTAGACTTAATAATAGATCAGAAGTTAAAGTTTCAAGCCCAGATAAAGAGAACAACCAACTCTATCTATCACAAGCTGAGAATGCTGAAGAACCTTTGACCCTTACTGACTCCAGACCTATTCCGGACTATATGCCAGGCCATAATTACCCGCATCCTAGATTACTGCAACATTATTTATCATGGCCTCCCCAAACATGCCCTATATGCCTTCGACACTGTTCCTCACAGGCGACTTATAAACAAACTGAGCACCCTAGGGATGGACCCTAAAGTTACTGCTTGGGTTAGAAATTGGTTGGGTGGGAGGCGACAAAGAGTACAAGTAAATGGAGCTCACTCTGAGGAGAAGGATGTTACCAGTGGTGTGCCCCAGGGATCTGTCCTTGGTCCGATTCTTTTTAACATCTTTGTTAGTGATATAGCGGAAGGGCTGTCGGGTAAGGTTTGCCTCTTTGCGGATGATACCAAAATCTGCAATAGAGTAGACACCCAGGAAGGTGTAGATAACATGAGGAGGGATCTAGCTAAGCTTGAAGAATGGTCTAGAATTTGGCAGCTGGGATTTAATGTTAAAAAATGGTCATGCATTTGGGCTGCAGCAATCCAAGGGAGCAATACAGTATAGGAGGTGAAGTACTTTTGTCCACTAAAGAAGAGCGGGACCTAGGCGTGGTTGTGTCTGATGATCTTAAAGTAGCTAAACAGGTAGAAAAGGCGACAGCAAAAGCTAGAAGGATGCTTGGGTGCATACGGAGAGGAATGGCTAGCAGAAAAAAGGAGGTGATAATGCCTCTGTATAAGTCTTTGGTGCGACCTCATTTGGAGTATGGTGTGCAATTCTGGAGACCGCACCTTCAAAAGGATGTGAACAGGATGGAGTCGGTGCAGAGGGTTGCTACTAAAATGATTAATGGGCTTCATTATAAAGCATATGAGGACAGACTTAAGGATCTTAATATGTACACCTTAGAGGAAAGGCGGGATAGAGGTGATATGATTGAGATGTTTAAATACCTCCGTGGCATAAATGTTCAGGGAGAGAGCCTCTTTCAATTGAAAGCAAGTTCTGCTACGAGGGGACATGGGATGAGGGTGAAGGGAGATAGATTCAGGAGTGATATGCGGAAATATTTATTTACAGAAAGAGTAGTGGATCCGTGGAATAGTCTCCCAGTGGAGGTGGTAGAGATGAGGACAGTAACTGAATTCAAAAAAGCATGGGACCAACACAGAGGATCTCTAAAGGTAAAAAGTGGACTGTTGTAGTTGTTATGGAAGGACAGACTAGATGGGCCTTGTGGTCTTTTTCTGTCATCATGTTTCTATGTTTCTATGTTACACCCCTTACAAATGGCCCAGAACACTACAGCAAAAATAATCCATGGAGCCACTCAACGGATCCACATCACTCCTGTATTAGTGCATCTCCACTGGCTTCCTACCTCAGCAGAACAAACTACAAAGCCCTTGTTACAATTTTCAAAGTCATACACAGAGAATCAGCAGCCTGCCTTCAGCCCCTACTATCAGAACCAAAAAATAACAGACTCCGAAGACACAGCTCACTTAACTTCCTCTCCATCCAAACGTAAAAGACCAGAAGCAAACAATCCCCAAGCAACCGTTCATTCTCCCACTTTGCCCCCACAATGTGGAATTCTTTACCCCCCGACCTAAGAGGATTTACGAATCTCACCGATTTTCAGAAGAGGTTGAAAACATATTTATTCCAAGAACACTACAATTCTCAAGTAGCACTTGAAACTCAAACTTGTATGCCCTAGTTCAAACATCCACAAAATTCCCTCCCATTTTCTGCTGATTCAATAATGTATATAGTTCACAGGTCATAATGGTTATTAACAGTTCGGTTCCATTGTACAACAGTATATATCTTAATGCCTTGTTACGTTTTCAGTTCTATGTAAACCGCCTAGCATCTAGTGATTACCAGAAAGTGTGGTTCAGTATTAGGACAAGGGCTGAAATAGTTCATTCAAAAGTGAAGGTCCTAGGAAAAATGAATGGGACAATACCTTAAGGAGTCATTAGCTGGATAGCAACAGTTATTTCTCTTTATTTAACATATTTTCTATACCGCGCTCTTTAGAATCAGTGCGGTTTACAGGTAACAATAGCTTGTACAGTGCAGGTGGGGTATGCACTGTACTTACAATGAACAGGTGCTGTAACTTGAGATTAACGAGGGTAACTATATACAGGCTGTCATGCAGCAGACCCTCTGGAAAGAAAAGAAAATGTTTGAAACGGAGAAAAAGACGTGCACAAGCTGCATTATTCGGAGGAACCAGCTAGAGGGAGCCAGAGCGACTTCAGAGACACTGAGGAGCCACGCCCCGCTAGTCACAAGGTAATGCCAGCCAGCTTCCAATCCTCGAAGGCAGGAGTGCTTCTTAAGGAGAGTGTGGAAGACTGGAGACAGTTTGGCAGGAAGGAGTTGGGCAGGAAGGAGATAGAGAAGAGCAGCAGTGGAGAAAGAGAAGCAGGCCAAGGAGGCAAGTCCAGCAGAAGCAAGGGAAGGATCACTTGCAGTGCAGAGAGAAAGAGGTTAGAATGGAAACCTGATTACTCTACCGCTAGCAAACCACCCCGAGTGGAAGGTGATTTCCCTGGAGCTAATGAAGGACCTGGGAAGGTCTCAGCTCAAACAAGAGTGGGAGCTGTTTGTCCAGAGAGGCGAAAGCATTGCTGCAACTGTGTCTAAAGTCAAATAAGAGACAGCTGGAGAACCTAAGCTGTGCTGCACAGGCAAGCCAGAAGCTAAGCCGGTACAGGCCCAGACCTTCACTTGGAGAAGGGACTCCAACCTCACAAGGTAAACCATACTTTCCTGGAAAAAGATTTCAGAAAGCTGCTGTATAGGAAAGACAAGCAGTAGAAGAAAACCGTTTGTCTGAAGGTTCCTACGATACAAGGTATGAAAAATGTTTACCTAAGAAGAAAGTTCTGAATGGAAAATGTTTATATAGAGCTGCTATAAAACCTCTGGATAACGAGGAATCTTTTCAGTATAAAACAGCACAAAGCCGACGCCCCAGGCTTAACCCAGAACATTGGGAAGTGATACAGGAACTGTATAAAAAGCCTGAATATATTTTACCTGAAACCAGGGACACAGATTCAGAGGCTTCAGAAGAGGAGCCAATGCAAGTGGAACTAGCATGGGATATTTCAGATCCAGAAATGGATTGTACATACTGTGTGACAGGAAGCCTAGAATCCTTGTCAGGCTTGTGAGCTGTGTGACTTGCTAAATTGAACATTCTTGTTTTGTGTAAATAGCACCAGTCCTGTGAAAGTAACAGTTTTTGCTTTAAACCTGAGTTTTTCTTTTCCTCACCTGAAGTAAGGACATTTTGCTTTATAGTTGTATCCCAATCATTTGAACCATTGCGAAGAAGGGAAATAAAAAGCCTTTATTTTTCCCACCACTCTGAGCAGTTGTTTTCATTGAAGATTGGTATCAAGGAAACTACTAGGACAAAAAGTCAATTGGGCCTTTGGAATACTTGCCAATCTCAACTTTATAATTTTTGTGTCTGACCTGCCCTGACCTCTACTAGCCACCAGGGTAACCCTCACGACAAGGCTCAGCAATCAGGTCACCTATGTATGATGTTGACCATAGTTGCTTGGCAACTATTTACAAGATTAGGAAGGCTATCTACATGTTACTAATTACAGGTTGGGCAGGTAGGTTAAAGGGTGAAGCTGCGTCAAGGTGACAAGGGTATGGTGGGTGTGTTGTCCTGGTGGTTGGGTATGACTGGTTGTGATTTATCACTAGTGTGGGAGTAGTGCAGGAGAAAGAGATGGTGCTTTAGGGCCTTCCTAAATTGGGCGAGGTTGGTAATGGACCGGATGGTGGTTGGGAGGGCATTCCAGCATGTGGGTGCACAGAACACAAAGGCTTTGTTCCTTGTTGCTTGAGAGCATTTCGTTATTGCATTGGGGATTACCAGTGTGTTGGCAGCGAATGACCTTCTGGATCTGTTGGGGGGAGTAGGGTGGACGAGGTCCTTGAGGGAGGTAGATGAGCAATTGTTGATTGCCTTGAAGGTCAGCAATAGTACTTTGAAAGAGTCTGCAGTGGATAGGCAGCCAGTGGAGGTGCTTCAAGACTGGGGTTACTTGATCTCTTCTGGAGGTTCCATGTAGGATTCTGGCGGTGGCGTTCATTGCAAGCTGGAGTGGATTCAGCATGTTCTTTGGGACTCCTTGTAGGATTGAGCTGGCGTAATCGAAGTGGGGAGTTACAAGTGCTTGATAAATTGTCCAGAAGTCATCTGGCTCCAGTAGGGGTAGTAGATGTCGGATTGTCCGTATCTTGTGATAGACTGACTTGACAATGTTGTTTATATGGGCTTTCATGTCCAGCTATTGGTCTATGGTGACCCCTAGATAGCGGACAGTGGGCCTGCTAGGAAGCTCGGTTTGTGTATATAGAAAAACTGTGAAGAAGACAAAGAAGATATTTTAAGGGTAACAATCCTTTTTGTTAGAAAAGTAAATAAATGTAAAAGGACAAGGCCACTATAGTTCTCGAAAGTACAGTCAAACCTCGGTTTTCATTTGCCCCGGTTTTCATACGCTTCGGTTTTCAACGTCTTTTCTGACTGAGATTTTGTCCCGGTTTTCATGCATTGCTTCGGTTTTCAACGTCTTTTGACTGAGATTTTGTCCCGGTAGCAGGGAAAAAAAGCTGTCAACGTAAGCAGGAGATGTTGCATGAATGTGGGAGGCAGTTCTTTCTCTTGCAGGGTACGTCTGAAGCTATATCATTAAGATTTTCTGCCATTCTGAAGCATTGAGCAGATAATGTAAAGGTATTTTAATGGACTGAATTCAATGTGATTCCGAAGAGAGCTGGGCACAGCAGCTTGTCAGGGGTGGCTAAGGCCAGATGTTAACATACTGTACTGTACAGTACTGTACTTAGCTTGCTTTCAGTGATGTTAAATGTTCATTTATCCATTTCATTAGTCATTTATATTTATTTCTCATTGTTTTCTGTATGTAAAAATATAGTTATTCTCTATAAAATGTATTTTTTGTGAATATTTTTGGGTGTCTGGAACGGATTAATTGGATTTACATTATTTCTTATGGGAAATATTGCTTCAGTTTTCATACGTTTCGGTTTTAGTCAGACTTTTTCGAACGGATTAATCATGAAAACCGAGGTTTGACTGTAGTTGAAAAGGAGAGGAAAAAGAGGATGGCTTTTATAAAATACAAGAGAACACAGAAAGAGGAAGTCAAGCATCAGTGATGGGGTCTATAGAATGCTACAGTACCTGTACTTCTCCAAAGAGATTATCAACAGTCCCCTTTAAGAGAGTCTGCAGCCCAGAGTTCAGGGCTGGGAGGGCATGGCTCACAGGAAGAGATTAAGAACCCAGAAGGCTGCAGGAGGGGGAGAGGTCTGTGGAGCCAGAGGTGCCCTTGACTCCGGCTGCCAAAGAGAAGACTGCTTTTTTGACATCATAAGGTTTCTGTTCCAGTTTACAGTACTGCCCTTTGGATTACATGGGACACCTGCCACGTTTCAACACCTAGTCAATTGCCTACTGAGACCATACAAGGAGCATGCGGGCTGCATACCTTGATGACATCAACATCTACAGTGGAGACTGGATCACCCATCTAACACAAGTACAGACCGTGTTGACCAGCCTGTGTAAGGGCTGGGTTGACGGCCAATTCCAAGAAATGTTTTCTGGGATGTCGGGACTTTCAATAGCTGGGATATTTAATAGGGAATGGGCAGTTACGACCTCAACTATGGAAGGTGGATGCCATTGCCCAGGTCCCCACCTCGAAATCTAAGAAAGAGGTTCATGCCTTCCTTGGATTAACTGGTCATTACTGCTAGTTCATCCCTAATTTTGCAGAGATGGTGAAGCCATTAACCAATCTCCTCTGGAAGAGAGCTCCCGAATGGATTCAGTGGTCACCGACCTGGACCTGGCCTTCCAGCATCTCAAGAAGACCATGTGCTATGAATCAATCCTGATTAGCCCCGATTTCTGTTTACCGTTATTCTACAAACTGATGTCTCAGGCCTAAAAGCCATTCTGGTCCAGGAAGTCAGGGGTGAACAACATCCCATAGCATTCATCAGTAGGAAGCTGCTTTCTTGATAGCAGCATTATGCAGTGATCGAGAAGGAAGCCCTAGCTGTCAAGTAGGCACTTGAGAGCTTCCAATACTACCTGCTTGGCCATCCATTTACACTGGTAACATATCACCAACCCTTCAAGTGGCTGGCCTACCATAAGGAGTTCAATGGCCATATTATGTGGTCTTTTTTGAGTCTCCAACCCTACTAGTTTCGGGTCTGCCATAAGACAGGTCATACTCACCTGAACGTGGACTTTCTTCCCCAGGTGAGGGAGGCGCTCAATGGGCATGGTTGAGCTGAGGGAGAATGTATATGATGGGATCTATAAAATGTTACCTGTCCTTCTCCAAAGGGACTATCAACACTCCTTTAAAGAGTCTTCAGTTCAGAGTTTAGGGCTAGAAGGGCATGGCTCACAGGAAGCGGTTAAGAACCTAGCAAGCTGCAGGAGGAGGAGAGGCCTGAGGAGCCAGAAGTCCTTCCAAGGAAAGTCATGCAAAGGAGTTCTGAGGAAGAAGCATTAACTGGGGCTGGAGGAAGGGCCAGGAGACCAGCTTAGTGAGATTTAACAAGCTGGGACAGAGCAGTTTTGTTTTCCCTGAACAGCAGTCTGTCCTATGTTTTAGCTTTGTGAAGGTTTAACAAGCTGGGACAGAATAGAAGCACGTTTTGTTTTCTGTGAACTACTGTCTGTTTGGTGTTTTAAAAGAAAGCCCCTTCCCAACGCCACCACACTGCCACAGCTTGGAAAAGCTAAGAGAAGCTAGGAAAATAGTCAGTAAAGCAAAGCTACAAATGGAAGATAAAATATCTAATGCAGTAAAATAGGAAGGCAAAACATTTTCCAAATATGTTAGTGAGGGAGGATGTGCAAAAGTGGTATTGTCAGACTCAAAGATGCAGGGGAGGAATATGTAAAAGCAGATGACGATGTTGTTGTTGTTAAGTGCCGTCGAGTCAGAGTCGACTCATGGCGACCCTCTGGATAGCTATCCTAAATTGTGTTCGGTCTTCAGTCAGGCGGTTCATTGTTGACAGACTGGTACCCGTAGCTGCTGTTATTGTATCGATCCATCTCATTGCTGGCCTTCCTCTTTTGCGTTGACCTTCTATCTTGCCAAGCATAATGTCTTTCTCTAATGATCTCTCTCTTCGCATGTGTCCAAAGTATGAAAGTCGAAGTCTTGTCATCTGAGCTTCTAAAGAAAGCTTAGGTTTGATCTCCTCTAGTACCGACTAGTTTGTTCTTCAGGCAGTCCATGGTATACACAGTATTCGCCGCCAGCACCATAATTCAAAGGCATCAATTTTCTTCCTGTCTATCTTTTTCACTGTCCAGCTTTCACATCCATATGATGTTATTGAAAATACCATGGCTTGAACAAGTCGAATCTTTGTATGGAGAGAGACATCTCTGCTCTTGAGAATCTTATCTAGGTCTTTCATAGCCATTCTGCCAAGAGCAATGCGTCGTCTGATTTCTTGACTGCTTGTTGCTTCTTTATTGATAGTTGATCCAAGTAGGTTAAAGTTGTTCACAATTTCAATTTCTTCTCCTTCAACAATGAACCTGTTGATTATGCCAGTTGTCATGATCTTTGTCTTCTTTACATTAAGGTGCAGGCCCATTTTGAGACTATGTTCTTTGATTGTGAGAAGCAAATGTTTCAGATCATCTTCACTTTCAGCCAGTAATGTGGTATCATCAGCATAGCGAAGGTTGTTGATGAGTCTTCCACCAATCTTCACACCTCTGTTGTCTTCATACAATCCTGCTTCTCTGATGATTTGTTCTGCATATAAATTAAACAGGTAGGGGGAAAGTATGCAGCCTTGTCTTACACCTTTGCTTATTTTAAACCATTCTGTTTCTCCTTGTTCTGTTTGAACTGTTGCTTCTTGATCAATGTACAGATTGCGCAAGAGAACGATCAGGTGTTCTGGTATACCCATGCTTCTTAATGTGGCCCAGAGTTTCTCATGGTTTACACAGTCAAAAGCCTTGCTATAGTCGATATAGCACAAATAGATATCCTTTTGGTATTCTTTAGTCTTTTCAAGGATCCATCTCACATCCGCAATGATGTCTCTCGTTCCTCGCCCTTTCCTGAACCCTGCTTGCACTTCAGGTAGATAACGTTAAGTTATTTAACAAATATTTCTGTTCTGTGTTCACAAAGAAAGAGTCAAGAACAGGCCCTCAGAAAACACCCACAAATAAGAGTAGAAATGAGGCGGATCTTGAACGATTTTCAGAAGACCGTGTTGGTGAGGAACTAGCTAAACAAAAAGTAGAAAAAGCGATGGGGCCAAATGGGATACATCCAAGAGTATTGGAGGAAGTTAGGGAAGTTCTGGCAGCTTCACTGTTTGACCTTTAGAGTCAGGAGTGGTCAAAGAGGATTGGAGCAGGGCACATGCAGTCCCTCTACACAAAAGCGGAAGTACAGGCCAGCTAGTCTGACCTTTATGATGAGTAAATTAATGGAAATGCTGCTAAAATAGTGGATAGTGAGGTTTCTAGAATCCAATCGATTGTAGGATCCAAAGCAGTATGGCTTTACTAGAGGCAGATCTTGTTGGACAAATCAGATTAAATTTTGATGACTGGGTGACCAGACAGCAGGGTCGAGGGAAAGCGCTTGATGTGGTGTACGTTGATTTTGGAAAAGTGTAGTTGCTTACCTATAACGGGGGTAGACAGTCATGCTCAATAGTGAAATCCCCGGACTAAGCCTTGAGCGGGTCTCCCACAGCTCAGAGAAGCTTTGTTGCTTCACTGAACATGTGTGTCTGCTTCCTGCCTGCTTGTGCTGGAAGAATCAATTCATGTCAGTGCAAAGAAGAACAAGACAAAAATCGGAGCTAGATGATGCTAGTCCATTCAATGGTGTCTACTCCTGAGACGCATGTTGCTGTAGCGAGTCTTTTTTTTTTTTTTTTTTTTTTGAGGGGGGAAAGCGGACGGGAGAGTGTGACTGTATACCCCTGCTCTCTATGGAGAACCCCCATTACAGGTAAGCAACTACACTTTCTCCAGAGATAAGCAGGGGGATACAGCCACACTCAATGGTGAGTCCAGAGCTAGGGGCCACTTAGTCAAGTAAGTCTGGTTGTCTGAAATGTCTTTGCAATCAGAGCGGCCCCAGACTTAGCTCGGGTGGAGGACCAGAATCAAGTAGCAAAGAGGTTCCACAGGACAGCCTGGCCAAAGGCAGTTGTGGATGAACGATCCAAGCTGTTATGCTTAGTGAAGGTGTGGATGGATTACCAGATAGTTGCTTTTCAGATGTCCTGGGTGGAGACAGAAGCCAGAATGGCTATGGTGGCAGCTGTGGCCCTGAGCTTGTGAGAGGCAACACGTTCTGGAGAAGGGAGAGCTGGTTGCTCACAGCAGAAGGCAATGTAGTCCACAATCCCTGAGGAAATAGTCAGTTTTGCTGCCGGTTGCCCAGAGTTATTGGGATTGAAGGTCAGGAACAACTGAGGTGACTTGGGGAGAGGTTCAGTATGATGGAGATAGCAGAGAAGAGCTCTTCTGCAGTCCAGGGTATGCAATTTCTCCTCTAGAAAGCCCACAGAAGTGTTCAGAAAGAAGGCAGGGAGCATGATAGGTTGATTGATGTGACAGTCAGAGGTCTACCTTCAGCAGAAACTTAAGATGTGTTCAGAGGACGACCTTGTTATGGAAAAATTGTGTATAAAGGGAAAATGCACAAGTGCTTGAAGCTCCCCCAGACATCTGGCTGAAGTGATGGCAAAGGGGAAGACAGATTTCTAGGTGAGATGTTTGAGCGAAGAGGACAATAAGATTCAAATGATGGTTGCATCAGCTGAGACAACACAACATTAAGATCCTAGGCCGGTGTAGGCTGTCAGATAGGAGGTTAAGTATTCATGAGCCTCCTCTTGAACTGGGAAACCACCGGATGGACCGAGATGGACTTGCCATCGACAGGAACATGTGAAGCAGCAATAGCCGAAAGATGAAAATGTACAGAGTCTGTAGGCTTGAGTGAGACAGGTGAGGATAGGACAAAAGCTGGCTCACTGAGCAATAGACTGGATTCTGTCCATGTGTTGCGGCCTAGTGGGCAAAACAGGCTCACTTACGCCGATACGGACGCTGTGTAGAGGATCTGTGAGAAGCAGCGAGAACAGAGAGGACATCCTGTGGTAGTGAAGAAATCAAGGCTTGGTGCCCTAAAGCCGCCATGCCGTGAGGGATAAGGACTGAAGGTTGGGATTTAGAAGGCAGCCCTGATGCTGAGTCAGAAGGCCTGGCTGAGTCCCCAGAGGAATACGAGAATCCTACAGTAGTGCTAGTAGATGGGGGATACCAGATTTGGTGGGACGATTGAGGTGCTATCAGAATGACCAATGCTTTGTCTTGCTTGATCTTCAGCAGGACCCACGTGATGAGCGGTAAAGGAGATCAGTCCAAAGCAAAAGTGTCGGGCGCTTGCCACTGGAGACAAGGCTGAATTGAACAGAAAACAGGACACTTGGCGTTGTTTGTGGAGGCGAATAGGTCCACCTCCAGTTGTCCCCAAAGAGCAAAGATGTCTCAAATGACAGCAGGATCGAGGAACCATTCGTGCGGGTCCAGTTGTTGGCTCAACTTGTTGGCTAGCTGATTGTGAGTCCCTGGAAGGTAGGTTGCTCACAGTGTGGTGTCCGGGGAAAGATCAAAAGTATATAATTACGTGGCTTCTCAACAGAGATGAAGAGAGTCCGTGCCACCCTGATTGTTGATGTAAAAGATGGAAATCTGGTTTTCAGTGCATACCAGGATAATCTTGTGACGGACTCAGTCTGTGAAAATGTTGAACAGCATAGTAGATTGCAATATCAATTTGCTGGAACGTCAAGCAAAGTCTGTTCGTGGGGGGACCATACACTCCGAAAGGAAAGACTGAGCTTATGGGATGCTCCAGCCGTATGCAAACACATCGGTGGTAAGAATGATGTGATGCAGAGGCATCTGGAATGGACACCCCAGCAGCAGACTGGCCAAAGTTGCCCACCATTGGAGGTTGTTGAGGAGAGCAGATCGCTGCAGGTCTTTGAGGGAAATCCTGGCCCAGAAAGAATGGGAGTGTTGACACCAGTTCAGTTTGAAGTGCCACTGTAGAGGGTGCATGTGCAGCCTAGCGAATGGGACTACATGCACAGATGCTGCCATGTGCCCTAGCAGAAGCAGGAGCAGGCGGTGAGTGCTGATCAGCATGTCACTAGAGTGGTGCAGATGGACTGGATTGGAAGGAGAGCTTTGGATTGTCAAGTGTCTAAATGTTCTCCAATGAAATCCAAAGTTTCTTGAGGGACAGGCTCGGATTTCTCGGCACTGAGGACGAAACCAAGGGTTTACAGGGTGACAGCAATGTCCCAGACAGCCCAGGTTGTTATATCTTTGATAGTGCTGAGAACTATCATCCAGGTAGGAGTAAACACAAAGGCCCTGACACCGCAAGTGGGCTACAATTACCACAAGGCACTTTGTGAAGACATAAGAGGTGGAGGAGAGGCCAAAGAGGAGAACTTTGAACTGATAGTGACAATCTAGGAAAGTGAACCGAAGGAACTTCCAGTGGAGGAGGTGGATAGGGATGAGGGTGTAGGTATCCTTGAGGTCTAGGGAAGTGAACCAATCTCCGTGGCTGAGCAAAGGAAGGATTGAGCTCAAAGAGTGCATTTTTAACTTTTCCTGCTTGATGAAAAGATTGAGATGACAGCGGTCTAGGATCGACTGAGCCACCGGTCTTTTTAGGTATCAAGAAAAAAACGGAAGCAAAATCCTTGACATCTCTTGGGAGGCAGGACAAGCTTGATGGCATCTTTGAAGAGAATCTGGGCTATCTCCTGTGCTAGTTGGGGTGCATGTTGTGTCTGGGTACAGTCGGATGGAACCAAAGGACCGAGAAGGAGGTTCCATGCGAAAATGGAGCTTGTACACAAACTGAACAATGGAGAGAACCCAGTAGCCTGAGGTGATGGACAGCCAGGTCTCTACAAAGTGCCGAATGTGACCCCGCACTGGCAAATAGTCAAAACCTGGGGAAGGGTTTGGGGAGGGTGGACTGCAGGAGCACCTGTCCTTTCCTGGGGTGACGCCTCAGGGGGTATGGCTGATATGACTGGCCTTGAGCCTGAGGGAGGGGGGCTGCCATGGGTAAGGCTGGTAGCACTTTCTTGGGTAAAACTATTGAAAATAATTGTAATGGAAAGAATAGCGATAAGATGGCAGAAAAGGATGACGAGAGGAAGCCACCTCCGCCAGCTGGGCTGCGAGTTCTCAGACTGTGGAGGAATGGTCCTTGACCTCCGAGATCGCCTCCTGGTCCTGAGATCCAAAGAGACTGTCACCCTGACAGGGAGCATCAGCTAAGCAATCATGTAGGTCCTCACTCAGACCGGACATGCGAAGCCAGGCAGTACACCTGGCTGAAATAGATGTAGCTGCGGGCCGGGCTACAGAATCGTAAATGTTATACGTAGCCCGAATGATGTGGTAAAGGGACTCATGCAAGTCTGCAGTTAGAGAAGCTGGATCTGCTAGAGAAGGATCATCCAGCTGTAAGAGAAGGTCATGGAGGTAGTGCAGCATATGAAGCCATTGAGCTAATATGCGCACAGCAAGAGTACTGCTGTGGTAAGATTTCCACCCCATAGCATCTAAGGTCCGCTGCTCCTTCCTTGGAGGCATCTGGGAAGGTGGCTTAGTATTTTTACATTTTTTTAAGGATTGCCTCAGAGATGATAGATGGGGGAGCCGAGTATGATAAAATCCTGGAGTCAGCAGGACCTTGTACTTAAGAGAGGATGGCCTAATGGTTGCAGCCAGTTGTCTTGAGCCAGGAGTTCGAATCTTGCTGGAGGACAGCAACCTCGGACTGGAAGGACTGGGGTTTCTAGCCTCACAGGCACTTCTTGTGGCCTTTGGCAAGCCACTTAACCCTCCCTTGCCTCAGGTACAAAACAGTTTGTGAGCCCTTCGAGGACAAGGGAAATATATACCATTCCTGAATGTACATCACTTTGACCCCATGAAAAGCGGAATATAAGCATTTCTAAATAAATAAATAAATAAGGTCTATGTGGTGAGATATGCTGCTGCCAGAAAGTGGAGTCTGCCAGATGGAGGATTGTAAATCCTGAAGGACCTGAGGCATGGGAAGTGCAAGGACCTCCTTAGGAGTACTGAAACCCTTTAAAATGGAGGGAAAATCCCACTTGTTTTTTGGAGAGTGCGAGGTACTGAGAACCAAAGCGCGGGAGAGTTTTTGAAGGAACTTCGAATATGAAAAATCCTTGAGAGGATCATCCCAGAGGTTGTTCTTGGGAAAAGAAAATAAAGTCATCCCCATAGGATTCACATGGCTCCCAGAAGTAAGGAGGGAGCGGGCAAATGTCTTTGTGAAGGGGCAAAGGCTTGCGCCAGTCAATAAGTGGTGGGGATCCCACAACCTCCTGAGTGGAAGGCAGCCGAGGATCTGAGGGCGCAGTAGGGTGTGCTTCAAGCGACTGAGGAGAGGCCTACAGAAGAGCAGAACTATCCTGGAGAAACTTTTGGAGCAGAGAAAGAAAGGATGATTGAGGAGCCTGTGATGTCCCCCTAGGAGGAGGAGGCTGTCAGGTGTGGCAGGCAGGGGTTTGTGCTTTGTAAGGTGCTTACTGGACTGTGCTGGCGGAGGGAGCTGATGTTTATGCTTAGCTTAAGCCTTTTAACCAGATGGTGGCATGTCCCACCAAGTCACCAAAGAGGAAGCCAACGTACTGGGAGTCAATTCAGGAAGGGGAGGGGTACTTCCCAATGGCAGGGATAGTCGAGAAGGAGCACCAGACCCCCACAGCTGAGACAGGAGGTGTTAATACCAGTGCGTGAGCTGCTTTCACAGATGCCGCTCCAAACCTGTGCTTGGCCCTATGGGGGGAGGGAGCTAGATGAGTCTGACATGAGAGCTGGCCCCGCAGAGATAGTAAGATGAGCAAGGTCTAGCTCTGGGAAAAAGTGAGAGAGCTGACCCACAGAGGTGGTAACACTGAGCAAGGCCTGGCTCTAAAACAATTGAAAACAGTTCCCTGTGACTTTCTGATTGAAATGGCACTTTTTTCTGTCAGCCAATGAAGACCGCAGCTCAGAAAGCAGTCTGGCATTAAAGTGTAGGCAGGCCTGTGTAAGTTTTGACGGCTGCGATGTGAAGTGAAGGCAGACATGTTTTTCTTTCGATGGCGAAAGGGAAGGAGCAGACAGAAATTTATTATATTGCCTGTGCAGAATAGTGTCAAAGCCTTTCTCCAGAGACAAGCAGAGGGATACAGTCACACTCAATGGTGAAGTCCCCAGACTGAGCCTTGAGAGGGTCTCCCACAACTCTGAGAAGCTTTGTTGTTTCACTGAGCATGCATGCCTGCTTCCCGCCTGCTTGTGCTGAGAGATAAGGGTGTTGGGGCCCACTTGGCAATAGTGATCATAGCATGATCGCCTTTGATTTAATTAGTGGAGGAGGGATAGTAAGGAAATCCACAGTACTACCTTTTAACTTTCAAAAGGGAGACTATGATAAAATGAGGAAAATAGTTAAGAAAAAACTAAAAGGAGCAGTTGCAAAGGTTAAAGACTTACATCAAGTTTGGGTGTTGTTGAAAAATACTATCTTGGAAGCCCAGACCAGCTGTATTCCACGCTTTAAGAAAAGTGGAAGGAAGTCCAAAAAACTGCCAGCATGGTTTAAAGGTGAGGTCAGAGAGGCTGTTGTTGCCAAAAAAGCATCTTTCAGGAAATGGAAAAAAGAGCCAAATGATGAAACCTGGAAACAGCACAAGCACTGGCAGGTCAAATGCAAGGCATTGATAAAGAAGGCAAAGGGAGAATTTGAGAAGAAGCTTGCTGCGGAAGCAAAAACGCGAAATAAAGATTTTTTCAAGTACATTCATAGCAAAAAACCTGTGAGAGAGTCAGTTGGACCATTAGATGGTAGAGGAGTTAAAGGGGCACTAAGAGGCCACAAGGCGATAGCGGAGAGACTGAATGAATTCTTTGCTTCGGTCTTTACTGAGGAAGATGTAGGGATGTTACCCATGACTGAAGTGGTATTTAATGGTGCGGAAGAATTGAAGGAAATATCGATACATCGGGAAGATGTATTACAACTATTAGATAAACTGAAGAGTAGCAAATCACCTGGGCCAGATGGTATACATCCAAGGGTGTTGAAAGAACTGAAATATGAGATTGCAGACCTGCTATTAGTAATCTGTGAACTATCATTAAAATCATCTCTAATACCTGAAGATTGGCGGATCGCCAGTGTAACACCAATTTTTAAAAAGGGTTCGAGGGGTGATCCGGGAAACTACAGACCGGTGAGCCTGACGTCAGTACCGGGAAAAATGGTAGAAACCATCATAAAGAATAAAATTACTCAGCATGTAGATAGTCATGGCCTAATGGGAGACAGCCAACATGGCTTTAGACAAGGAAGATCTTGTCTTACTAATCTGTTATGTTTTTTTGAAAGTGTGAATAAACAGGTGGACAAAGGTGAGTCCGTTGATATAGTGTATCTGGACTTTCAGAAAGCCTTTGACAAGGTCCCTCATCAGAGACTTTTGGCAAAACTAAAGAGTCATGGGATAGGAGGCAGTGTACTACTGTGGATCAGGAACTGGTTAAAAGATAGAAAGCAGAGGGTTGGGCTAAATTGCCAATTTTTCCAATGGAGAAAGGTGAATAGTGGTGTACCCCAGGGATCTGTGCTGGGTCCGCTGCTTTTTGACATATTCATAAATGACCTGGAAAGTGGAATAACGAGTGAGGTTATCAAATTTGCAGATGAGACAAAACTATTTAAAGTTGTTAAAAACCAAGAGGATTGTGGAAAATTGCAAGAGGATCTTGATAAATTGGAAGACTGGGCATCAAAATGGCAGATGAAATTTAATGTGGACAAGTGAAAAGTTATGCACCTAGGGAAGAACAACCCAAACTATGGTTACACAATGCAAGGTTCCACATTAGGAACCACCACCCAGGAAAAAGATTTAGGCGTCATTGTGGATAACATGTTAAAACCCTCGGCCCATTAGCATTGTTTTCCCAGGATCATGTTTGTACTCCAAGTTAGTTTCCCTTGTTATAATGTAATCTTTGAATTCAAGTTATAATGTAAACCGCTTTGACTTCATGATAAACCGGTATAAAACCAGTTAAATAAATAAAAAAATGGGACAAATGCAGAGGATCTCTAAGGGAAAAAAGGGGATTGCAAAGCTTAGTGGTTGGTGTGGAAAGTCAGACTGCATAGGCTGTAGTGTCTTTATCTGCCATCATGTTTCTATTGCCCACTGGTCACAAGCATTCTAAATGCAGATGCATGTAATGGCACCAATTGAGATAGTGTCACGTGCATCCACGTTAACTGCAACATTCATGGCAGATGCATGCTGTCAACTCCTAGGTTAACCGCACTGTGCAGGCACACTCACACTCTACTCCCTACCCTGCCTATTTCAAAGGATCTTGGCATCACTTTGGATAATATGTTGAAATCCTCTGCTCAGTGTGCAACAGCAGCCAAGAAAGCTAATAGAATGTTAGGAATGATAGGAAAAGGAATGGAAAATAATAGAAAGGATATCATAAAGCATATTATAGCTCCATGGTGTGACTGTGCCTCAAGTATTGCATGCAGTTTTGGTTGCCACGTCTGAAAAAAGATAGAGAAACTGGGAAAGGTACAGAGAAGGATTACTAAAATGATAAAGGGGATGGAAGGATGCACCTGTAAGGAAAAGCTTAAAAGGTTAGGGCTCTTCAGTTTAGAGGAGACAGTTAATGAGAGATATGATAGAGATATATAAAGTAAGGTGAAATTAGTCTTACCTGCTAATTGTTGTTCCTGGAGTGTAGACAGTCTGGTCCCGGACCTCTGGGTTCCCTATCTCATTCAGCAGCTTGGAGACTGAGAAACTCCTCCTTTTTGTGATGTCACCGATATATCTCCCTTGAATCCGCCTCCCAAGTTCAGTAACCTATTGACAAAGCAGACTCACCAGAGATACAATTAAGCTCTTAACCGCATGAGAAAACAGAAAAATAGGATCCACCAAGGCTAACGTGACCTTAACATAAGCAGGCTACTCCCTTACCCCCCTCCAGGGAAAAGCCCATAGACAGACGACAGAAAAATAAAAACTAACATTAGTATGAATCTATAGATATAGATAGAGACTTTTTTTTGTTGTTGTTTTCGTGCATATTGCCTGTACAGCACTCAACTATCACCCCGCAGCTATGCTAGGCCCTGGCAAGCAACGACATGCTCTTACCTGTAAACGTGCTCCAGCGCAAAGCTTCCTAGCTAGCAAAAAAATGCTCGGGTGGGACACGGGACCAGACTGTCTACACTCCAGGAACAACAATTAGCAGGTAAGACTAATTTCACCTTCCTGATCGTGATAGCCAGTCTGGTCCCGGACCTCTGGTTTAGTACCAGAGCAGTGAAAAGCGCGTTACGCACGGGAGGGACCCGGAAGACCAGCCTGAAGCACAGCCGACCCGAAGCCGGTCTCTTCCGCCCTTTGCACTTCCAGGCGATAATGCCTAACAAAAGAATGCAGAGAAGACCAAGTCGCAGCCTTGCAAATCTCCGCCGGAGGAACCAAACGCACCTCCGCCCAAGAAGACGCCTGCGCTCTCGTGGAATGCGCCCACAGACCGTCGGGCACCACTCTACCTTTCAACAGGTACGCCGACGCAATGGTTTCCTTTATCCACCGTGCAATAGACCCCTTGGAAGCCGAGTCACCCTTTCTCGGCCCCGCAAAAAGCACAAAGAGTCTGTCCGACTTGCGAAAAGAAGCTGTCCGTCGCAAATACTTTTTCAGTGCTCTACGGACGTCTAACAGATGAAACCGTCGAGGCCCCGACGCTTGAGATTCCTGTGAAAAAACCGGCAAGGAAATCTCCTGATTCATGTGGAACGGCGAAACCACCTTGGGGAGAAAACTCGGCACCGTCCGCAGTACCACCTTTGACTCAAAGAAGGAAAGATAGGGCTCTCTACAAGAGAGCCTGCAATTCTGAGACTCTCCTCGACGAACAAATGGCCACCAAGAACACGACTTTGAGAGTAAGATCCTTGAGCGACGCCCGGGACAACGGTTCGAAGGGCGCATGTTCCAACGCCTCGAGAACCAAGGGCAAATGCCATTTCGGAACGAACGGGCTAACAGGAGGTCGCACCAAGGATACCGCCCGGAGAAAACGCTTTATGTCACTCTGACTCCCCAGCGTCTGACCCCTCACCTTGCCTCTGTAACAGGACAAGGCCGCGACTTGAACACGTAGAGACGCCGCCGCAAGTCCTTTATCAAACCCGGCCTGTAGAAAATCTAGAATCTGAGGAACGGATGACCGGAGCGCATCACACCGATGGTCTGCGCACCAAGCCTCAAAAATCCACCACACACGCACATACGCGAGCGAGGTAGACCTCTTTCTAGCTCGCAAAAGCGTAGCGACGACCGCTTCCGAATACCCTCTGGACTTCAGCCGTGCCCTTTCAAGAGCCATGCCGTAAGAGAAAACCGATCCACATGGGGCATGAACAGAGGCCCCTGCGACAGCAGATCTGGGCGAGCGGGAAGATGCCAGGGTTTGGCTATCACCAGGCGCATCAGATCGCCGTACCATGGCCGGCGAGGCCAGTCCGGAGCAATCAGAATGACCTGACCCCGGAAGTTCTCGACGCGCTGCAGCACTCTGCCGATCAGGACCCACGGGGGAAAAACATACAACAGCTGCCCCACCGGCCACTCCTGAACGAGAGCGTCTAAACCTTCCGACATCCTCTCCCTTCTCCTGCTGAAAAAACGGCTGGCCTTTGCCGAAGAGAAGGTCGCCATGAGGTCTATGACCGGCACACCCCACCGGCATACCACCATCTCGAAGACCTCCGGATGAAGTACCCAACCGCCCGGGTCCACCCGAACGCGACTGAGGAAATCGGCCTGCACATTGTCCACTCCCGCGATGTGCGCCGCCGAGAGATCCAGAAGGTTCTCCTCCGCCCAGACGCACAGGGCTTCGGCCTCTAACTCCAGCGCGGAGCTGCAGGTTCCGCCCTGCCTGTTGACATACGCCACCGCCGCGGCGTTGTCGGAGAACACTCGAACCGCTCTCCCTGCGACTAACGGCTGAAAACTCCTCAGAGCCAGAAACACCGCTCTCAATTCCAGCCGGTTGATCGACCATGCTCTCTCTTGGACATCCCAGTTCCCCTGAGCAAAGCTGCCCTGCCAATGCGCTCCCCAGCCCAGAAGACTGGCGTCCGTCATCAGAGAGATCCAAAGCGGCGGGTCCAACGGCTTTCCTCTCTCCATTGAGCCGGGACGCAGCCACCACTGAAGGGACTGCCGAACGTCCGCCGGACAGCACAACCGCCGGTACAGAGGGTCCCGCTGATGCGACCAGCGTCGAAGCAACGCCCTCTGCAACGGCCGCATGTGGGCCCTTGCCCACGGGACTGTCTCGATGGAGGCCGCCATAGTGCCCAACACCTGAAGGTAATGCCACGCCGTGGGGGCAGTGCGCTGAAGGAACCGGACTATCAACCCCCGAAGAGCCCGCGCTCGGGTCTCCGTGAGGAAAACCCTGCCGAGCCCCGTGTCGAAGCGAGCCCCCAGATATTCCAGACACTGCGAGGGAACTAGCTGGCTCTTTGCGCGATTGACTACCCAACCGAGCTCCTCGAGAAAGGACACCACACGTGCCGTAGCTGTCTCGCTCTCTGATCTGGACTTCGCCCGGATAAGCCAGTCGTCCAGGTAAGGATGCACTAGGATGCCCTCTTTCCTGAGGGCCGCCGCCACCACCACCATTACTTTTGTGAAGGTGCGTGGTGCCGTCGCCAAGCCGAAAGGAAGCGCTTGGAACTGAAAGTGACCGAAGGGGACTGCGAACCTGAGAAATCTGCAATGCTCTTGCCTGATGGGGATGTGGAGGTAGGCCTCGGACAGATCCAGAGACGTGAGGAACTCTCCTCTTCGCACCGCTACTATAACCGAGCGCAGGGTTTCCATGTGGAAATGCGACACTCGAAGACACCGGTTTACTCTCTTGAGGTCCAGAATAGGCCGGACTCCTCCGTCCTTTTTGGGCACCACAAAATAAATGTAGTATCGACCTGACTTGCGTTGGCTGGGAGGAACGGGTACGATCGCCCTGAGATCCAGGAGCCTTTGCACAGTCTCCTTGAGCGCCGCACACTTGGCGACGGACTTGCCGGGAGACTGCACAAAGGCGTCGCGCACCGGTCTGAGAAACTCCAGGGCGTAGCCCTCTCTGATAACTTCCAGAACCCACTGATCTGAGGTTACTTGGACCCAGGCAGCATAAAACTCCCGCAACCTCCCGCCTATCGGTAGCAAGGGAGCCCGGGTCCCCCGTATCTCATTGCTGCTTCTTGTTGGCGAAGGTTGAGGAAGAGGCAGGACCGAAACCCCGACCCGCTCCTCGAAACCCCCGGAAACCTTGACCTCTGAAGGGAAAACGACCTCTCTGGCTCGCACCAACCCTTTGAAACCGTGAGCGGCGAAAATCGCGCTGCTGCTGTCCTTTACCGGGGGTATAGGACCGGCCCCCCTTGGGTCTGTCCTCGGGCAACTTACCCCCCTTAGTTTCACCTAAGTCCTTAACCAACTTCTCTAAATCTTCTCCAAATAACAATCGTCCTTTAAAGGGCAGTTTGCTTAATCGCGCTTTAGAAGAACTATCAGCCGCCCAGCTGCGCAGCCACAAGTAACGCCGTGCCGCCACTGCAGACGCCATGCTTTTGGACAGGCTACGCATCAGGTCATAATGAATGTCAGCCAGATAAGCTGCGCCAGATTCCAACTTAGGCCCATCGTCCGCCTCTGAACCATCCGGAGTCGCTTGCACCCGCTGCGACCAGCGTAGGCAAGCCCAAGCCACCCACGCTCCGCAAAGAGCCACCTGGAGCGAAAGAGCATTCACATCAAACACTTGACACAACAAAACATCCAACTTACGGTCCTGAGGGTCCTTAAGAGCCGTACTACCTTCCACTGGAATGGTTGTTTTCTTGGTGACCGCCGACACGGCCGCATCCACTTTGGGGGACTGAAACACCTCCTTATCCGAATCCAACAGAGGATACAGTCGACCCATTACTCGGGCCCCTCGAAGAGGAGCTTCGGGCACGTTCCACTCCTCCTGAATCATCTCGCGAAACACTCTATGTACCGGGAAGGCTCTCTGGTTCTTTCGGAAAACCTGCAACAAGGGATCTTCCAAAGAATCCTCCTCCCCTGACCCGGGAACCGGCATATTAAGGGCCTTTAAGGTCTCCGATATTAGAGCCGGAAGCTCATCCCTCCGGAAGACCCGCACAACCCTAGCCTGATCCTCTTTCTCGGACAATTCCCCTTCCTCAAGCTCCTCGTCCACCTCGAAACCGAGATCCTCCTCGTCGGACACAAGTCCCTCCGAGGGAACTGAAGTCTCTCCAGAGACACTCTCTAGCCGAGTCTTCTTAGCTTTGTGGAGAAGACCCCCGGCCGAATCAGTCTGAGCGGGTCTCTTCAGCCCACCAGGGACCTCTGCCCCTGGCCGCTGATGAGCCGCACCCAAGAGGGTACGCTGGAGAAGCGAGACAAATTCTGAGGAAAAAATAGCCGCCAGCTCTTTCGGAAAGGAAGCTTGAGGGACAGGGACGTCGGGCGCCGAAGACAGACCCGCCACCGGCTCCACCTGGGACTCTGCCGGTCGCAGAGCTAGCGATTTCTCCTTCTCGAGGTCGGCCAGCCCCTCGCCAGCATCCTTGGCCTGTTCCATGACCGTCGCCTCCCGGACACAAGACTTACACACTCCGGAATGGGCAGCCCTCTTCAAGCCACAGACAAGGCAGAGAGGCCTAGAGGGCATGTTAAACCAGGCCAAGCCCCAAACGATGGCAGCCCAGTAACCCTGTGCAGTGGTCAGCCCCCTGCAAGCGCCTCAGCAGCACCAAAGGGAAAGATGCTACAGCTTTAACCACCTATGGTATCCAATTCAATGTTAACAACTCATTTTGTCTTTATGGTTATTTTATAGTTATTTTGAGAAAGGGGAGATTCAGAAACAGCACCGCAGCGCAAAAGGCGGAGAAAAAACAAAAAACGAGGCTCCGGAGAACCCCCGAGAGGGAGAACAGAGCGCCTCAGACAGCCGCGTCTACCGCGGCCCCGCCACGCGGTTAGGCCCGGCGCCGACGCTTTCGTGCCAAAAATACTGCCGCAACAGAAAAGGCCTCGCAATTATGCTAGCTTACCTTTCTCCCGCCGAAGGAGCACTCTGCACCTCGTGCCGCAGAACTGCTCCCGGCGGCTCCGGAGAATGTGTAACTGATCCGGGAGCGGCTGCAGAGCGGAAACCTGCCCCGATGCAGACAAAAAAACAGCTCCCCCGAGCCGAGCCAGCCAGCGCACGAACAGGCAGACTTCTGTGTGGCGCTGGCTGGGCTCTTCTCCGGCTCTCACTCCCGACGGTGTCAGCCAAGCTTGAAGGCTATCCTGCTATCCGGATCCCCAAGAAAGCACCGAGCCCTTACCCTCTCACAATTAGGATCGCCAAAGCAGAGGAGGGGGGGGGGGAGGAGAGCGAGGGCAAAAGCCTGCAGAAACTTAAAGGCACAGCACTCCAAGTTAAACTGCTTGTGCCCACTGAACTCCAAAAGGAGAAAACTACCCCCAAACTAAACTATCCAAACTTAATTGATTGATTCTCAAGTGAGCCCGGACCCCCGGGCTCCAGTCCATCCAGCTGCTTGGAGACTGAGGTAACTGAACTTGGGAGGCGGATTCAAGGGAGATATATCGGTGACATCACAAAAAGGAGGAGTTTCTCAGTCTCCAAGCTGCTGAATGAGATAGGGAACCCAGAGGTCCGGGACCAGACTGGCTATCACGATCAGGAATGAGCGGATTGGAACAGATGAAAATAAATCAATTGCTTATCCCCTCAAAAATTACAAAGATTGGGACACCCAAGTAGTAGGAGAAAATATTTGTGTCACTCAACATGTAATTAAGCTCTGGAATATGTTGCTGAGAATGTAGTTAAAGCTGTTAGTGTAGCTGGGTTTAAAAAAGGCTGGACAAGTTCCTGAAGGAAAAGTCCATAAATTATTATTAAAATGGACTGGGGAAACCCACAGCTTATCCCCAGGATAAGCAGCATGGAATCTGTCTACCTTTTGAGATCCTGCCAGGGACTTATGACCTGAATTGGCCACTATTAGAAACAGGATGCTGGGTTTGATAGACTATTAGTCTGAACCAGTATGGCAAATCTTATGCTCTAATGAGCAGTGGGAGTGAGCAAACGGGCTGGGGGAGAGGGGACAGCGGTAGGTGAATTAGTGATTGACAAGGACAAGAATGTTGAGCAAAGGATCTGGACAGATAAATACAGTATTTAAGTGTCATCCATGCTGCATGACAGCTAATGCAGACTTTACTTAGAAACCCATCATCAAGTGTATGCAATTATTTGTCTATAATAATGTAACTATCCTGATTCAGACTTTTATGCCTAGTGTCTACTCCTGTTATCTTACCCCCCCCCCCCAAAAAAAAAGTAAAATCTGACTACACTACTTAGCTGCCTGTCCCCTCTCCCTTCTCCATCCCATGGTCTAGCACCTACCCCCTCTCTCACCCCACTACAGTCCACCATCTCTTTCTCTTTCCCCCACTCCATGGTCCAATATCTCCCTATCCCCTTGCTTTTCCCTCCCTCCCTCCCACAAAGTCCAGCATCTCCACTCTTTCTTCTTCCCCCATTGTAGTCTAGCATCCACCGGTTCCTCTCCCTTCCCCTTCATCTCTATGGTTCAGCACCTCATTTTCACCTTCACCCTACCTCTCAGAATTCCCCTCCAGTCCAACAGCTTCCTGATTCCCCTTGTCTTTCCTTTACCCTCCCTTGTTGCTGCCACAGCCACCATCACCAACTCTAAAAAAGGAAAAAAAAAGAGAAAGAGGCCTTTGATTCCATGCCTTTTTAATTTTTTTGGCGCTGTAGTAAATGTCTATGAATAGTAGTAATGGTATACATTAATTCAGATACATCTGACAGAAACTCAGAGCTCAGCAGCCAATCTCCCACCAGCCGTTACCAGAACCCCTTTGCTTACTTCTTCCTCACTAGAGGTCTTCCTTCATGCTCACTCAGCATTATACAAGAGAAAATAAATTATGGACTATGCTAAAAAATGAAATTATTGCAAATGAAAATAATTATATTGGCAACCCATAGATGTTACATATGCAAAGGAGAGAGGGGGGGGGGGTAAATATACAAAACCTAGGATGATCTTCATTTTCTATTGTGTTTAACAGCTTTATTGAATGCACTGTCTCTCCATTTCAAAGCAAGGTCTCCCTTTTACTTCATTTGGTACCAAAGCTCCACCAACTGAACATTGGCTGGGAAAAATCAAATTGCCAAAGCTGTTGCCCGTCCAGACAGAGATCCCAATGCCATTTGAAGGACTGGTTCCATGTGCAGGATGCCTACATGCTGAAGCTCTCAGGAAACAAGCAGAGCTCAAAGAAAAGGTGGCAAGGCTGAGGAGCATTCAAGACAGTGAGAGATGCAGTGATGAGATGCTTCTTGAAACACCCAAACTCTCCAGCAGAGGCGAGGATGGGAGCCTACCGAGGGACCAAGGTCGGACACGAGTCACCAGGACTTGAAGAATCACCAATCCAACTCCTCAAGCCTTTAAATTGAAGAATCATTATGCAGCCCTGGAAGTGGAGGAGGCAGAGGCATCCCGGGAAAGGGAAGACCAGAGCTTGAGCATTCCAAAGCTGTAGAATCGGTAACCATTAGGAAGAGAAGGGTAGTGGTGGTTGGTGACCAGAATTGATGTCCAGAGAGGTTTGCTGTCTGCCAGGTGCCAAAATCCAAGATGTTATGGAGAGTTTACCGAGACTCATCAAGCCTATTACCTGATATTGCTCATTCATATCGACACAAATGATACTGCTAGGTATCCCTCTGAGCGTATCAAGAGTGACTTCATGACTCTGGGACAGAGGGTGAAGCAAATAGGGGGCACAGGTGGTGCTCTCTTCAAATCCTCTGTTGAGGGTAAAGGTCAGGGCAGAGAAGCTTGCTTCCGGGAGATAAATACATGATTGCGTGGATGGTGTCATTGAGAGCATTTTGGTTTCCTGGACCATGGGATGATGTTCCAAGGGCTGCAGAGCAGAAATGGCATCCATCTGTCCAAGAGTTGACATGTCTTCAGTAGCAGACTGGCTAACCTACTGAAGAGGGCTTTAAACTAGATTAACTGGGGATGAGTGAAAAGCCCCCAGAAAAGTGAAAGCCCCCAACAAGTGAAAGCCCCCGAAAAGTGAAACATTAAATATCTTTATAGAAATAGATAAAAGGGGCAACATCTGGAAAACAGTGTCTATAAATGCCTATACCATGGGAAATAAGATCCCAAATGTTGAGGCTTTAATGGGAGAGGCTGACTTGGATTCAGTGGCAGTTCCAGAGACATGGTTCAAAGAAAACCATGACTGGGATGTAACTATTTTTCAGATATGTTAGCGAGAGAAGGAAGGGCAAAAGTGGTATTGTCAGACTCAAGGGTAAAGGAGAGGAATATGTGGAAGCTGATGAGGATAAAACAGAATTGCTTAACAAATATTTCTGTTCTGTATTCACATTGAAGGGCCGGGAACAGGACCTCAGACAACAATCACAAACAGGAACAAAAGCAAGGGGCATCTCAAACAATTTTCAGAAGACTGTGTTTGTGAGGAACTAGCTAAACTAAAAGTGGACAAAGCATTGGGACTAGATGGGATACATCCAAGAAAAGTGAAGGAACTTGGGGATGTTCTAGCAGCTCCACCGACTGACCTTTTCAATGCCTCTATAGAGAGTCAGGGGTGGTGCCAGAGGACTGGACAGAGGCACGTGTGGTCCCTTTACACAAAAGCGGAAGTAAGGATGTGGTTGAAAACTACAGGCTGGTTAGTTTAACCTTGGTGGTGAGTAAATTATTGGAAACGCTGCTGAAAGAGAAAATAGTGAGGTTTCTAGAGTCCAATGGATTGCAAGATCCGAGGCAGCATGGATTCAGCAGGGGCTGGTCTCGTCAGAGAAAATAAAGAAATTAGACTTACCTGCTAATTGATGTTCCTTGAGGAACTCCACTTCAGTCCTTCACCACTGGGTAGTGTACCTCCTCCTGCAGCATGGAGACTGGGCACGTCAGAATTGTGACATCACTGGATGTACCCTGGAGGTCTCTCCCATTAGCCTCAGTGAACTACTGACAAAGCAGACTCAAAGGAGCAACAAATAAGTAGCTATAACATTAAGTTTAACTTACACCAACTAACTTAACTTATCTTAACGTCCGCCAAAACAAAAGGGATAAGTGCATCATTGACTTTCTCTTCCCTCCAGAAATCTCCTAGGTTAACGACTGTATGGAAAGAGAAACTACCACGATCCTGAATTTTCTAAAAATTTTCTATAGATATCGAGACCAAACTTTCCCCCCGAAAAACCCTGCTTACTCACCTATCCCTTCTTGGGTGGGAATCAGGACTGAACTGGAGTTCTTCAAGGAACATCAATTAGCAGGTAAGTCTAATTTCTCTTTCCTTATCGTTCCTCCAGTTCAGTCCTTCACCACTGGGATGTAGCAGAGCAGTAACTATTGGGAGGGACCTTTCCACCCTGATCGCAAAACCGCCGATCCGAAACAGGCATCATTAGCTGCCTGGACATCCAGACGATAGTGCTTACTGAAAGTATGGAGCGACGACCAAGTGACTGCTCTGCAAATTTCCACTGGCGGAACCAAACTATGCTCCACTCACAAAGTCGTTTGCGCTCTAGTAGAGTGAGCCCGTAACCCCACAGGCACCCGACGCCCTTGCAACATATATGCTGACGCTATAGCTTTGCGGACCCATCTGGCTATTGAAGCTTTGGCCGCCGCTTCCCTTTTTCGCGGGCCTCCAAAGAGAACAAACAGACGATCCAACTTCCGGAATGTTTCCAAAACTTTTAAGTATTGACGCAGTATCCTTTTAATGTCCAAGCGACTCAGACTATGGTTGGAAGCGTTCTCCTCCATAGAGCTTAATACTGGCAATGAAACCAATTGATTCATGTGAAAAGGAGAAACTACTTTGGGCAAAAAGGATGGCACTGGCCATAGTACCACCTTTTCTCTAGAAAAAGACAAAAATGGATCTTGACATGATAAAGCCTGCAATTCCGAAATTCAGCGAACCGAACAGATAGCCACCAAAAACACTGTTTTTAAAGTTAAATCTTTGACTGAAGCTTGCTGCAAGGGCTTGAAAGGTTCCCTAGTCAATGCCCCAAGGACTAAGTTGAGGTCCCATGGGGGAACCACCATTCTGCGAGTAGGACGCAACCGAGACACCACCTTTAAAAACCTTATTACGTCGGCATGAGAGCCCAAGGCCGGCCCCTGGACCTTACCTCGATAACAAGAAAGGGCTGACAGCTGGACCCTTAGGGAGCTGGCCGCCAGGCCTTTATCGAAGCCACCTTGCAAGAAACTCAAGACCATAGGGACGGAAACTGTGGAAGCACGGATCTGCTGCTGAGAGCACCAGTCCTCAAATATACGCCAAATTCGCAAGTACGTCAGGGATGTGGATCTCTTCCTGGCTCTAAGTCCGGTCGTAATTAGCACTCCAGAATAATCCTTCTTTCTTAACCTCGCCCTTTCAATGGCCAAGCCGTAAGCAAGAATCGATCCACCTGAGGCATGCGAAGAGGACCCCAAGTCAAAATATCTGACGTTGCGGGAAACCGCCAGGGATCCCCGTCGAGAAGCCGCACCAGATCAGCATACCACGGATGCCTCGGCCAGTCTGGCACTACCAACAATAGTCTCCCCCGATGCGCTGAATCACTCTCCCTATGAGCGCCCACAGGGGAAACACATAGAGAAGGCCAGACGTCGGCCACTGTTGCATTAGGGCATCAATGCCCTCCGACATACTTTCTCGTCTTCTGCTGTAAAAGCGACTCGCCTTGGCCGACCGGAAAGTCGCCATAAGATCCATAATCGGTAGACCCCACCTGATGACTATCTGCGCAAACACTTCTGGATGAAGCTCCCATTCTCTGGCATCCACCCGGACTCTACTGAGAAAATCCGCCATCACATTCTCTGTTCCTGCTATATGCACTGTCGAGATCGCCTGCAGCCGTGGCTCCACCCAAGCAAACATTCTCTCTGCTTCCTCCTCCATGGGTCTCTGCTTCCTCCTCCATGGCAGCACTGCCTGTGTCCCCCTGCCGACTGAGGTAAGCTACTGTTGCGGAATTGTCAGACAGCACTCACACTGTTCGACCTTTCACCGCTGACTCAAACGCTTGAAGTGCCAGACCTACCGCATTCAGTTCCAGACGGTTGATCGACCACTGGACCTCCTACTCGTCCCACGCTCCTTGTGCGAAGAGGTCCCCGCTATGAGCTCCCCAACCTGTGAGACTTGCATCTGTCAACAACGGGAGCCACTGCAGTTGTTCCAGTGGCATGCCTGCCACCACATTTCCTGGTGAGAGCCACCACTGAAGCGACTGCCTGACCCTTAAGGGGCAGGGACGACATCTGTTTAGCAAATCATTCTGGTGAGACCAGTGCTGAAGTAACAACCTCTGTAAGAGGAGCATGTGCGCTCTGGCCCATGGTACCACCTCCAGGGTCGCCGCCATTGTCGCTAACACAAGCAGATAGCTCCAAGCTGATGGGGCAAGAGTCGATAGAAACTTTCGCACTAGATGCCGAAGGATCTGAGCTCGCTGCTCCGGCAGAAACACTGATCCCACTTGGGTGTCAAACCGTACTCTCAAGTACTCCAGAACCTGAGAGGGCACTAACCGGCTTTTGGATGCATTGACTACCCAGCCGAGACTCTGAAGGAACTTGACCACTTTGTTTGTAACCTGAATGCTCTTGGCTCTGGACTTTGCCCGAATCAGCCAATCATCTAGATAAGGGTGAACTAAGATTCCTTCTTTCTGCAGCGCCGCTGCTACCACTACCATAACCTTGGTGAACGTTTGCGGAGCCATTGCTAAACCAAAGGGCAATGCCTGAAACTGAATATGGTCCCACGGGAGTGCGAACCTTAGGAACGTCTGATGAGCTGGTCTGATCGGGATGTGCAAGTACGCCTTGGTAAGATCGAGAGATGCCAAGAATTCTCCCCGCCAAACCACCACTATAACCGATCGCAATGTTTCCATTCGAAAGTGCAACACTCGCAGACACCGATTCACTCCCTTGAGAGCCAAGATAGGATGGAGGGACCCGTCCTTCTTTGGAACTACGAAATAAATGGAGTCATGACCGACGCCGTACAGCTTCTGCGGTACCGGCACAACTGCTCCTAACTGTAAGAGATGTTCCAAAGTTTGTCGGACCGCGGACATTCGCCGCTGCCCTTTGCAGGGACACACGACCTAATCTAGTATTGGATGAGAAAATTCGAGAGCATAACCTTTGCGTATTACTTCGACATTATCTGGACCCAGGCAGGAAGAAACTCCCAAAGCTGCCCTCCAATTGGCTGAGTTCCTACCTGGGCCCGCCTCACTTCATTGTGGTTTTCGGGAAGCTGCAGAGGAGGTAGCTGCAAACCCTCTCCCCACTCCTCGAAAACCCCGAAACTCTTGCGCTCGTGAAGCAAACCTTCCTTGCTGGAAACCTCCCAGCCGAAAGGTACGAATTCGCTGGAAATCTCAAAACTGACCTCGCAGAGCCGCCAGGGACCTCCCCTGCTTAGGCTTATCTTCCGGTAGTCTACCGCCCTTGGACTCTCCCAAGTCTTTAACCAGCTTATCCAGATCCTCACCAAACAACAACTTCCCCTTAAAAGGACTTAGAAGAAACATCTGCTGCCCAATTTCGTAACCACAGGTACCGGCGCATGGCTACCAAGGAAGCCATACTATTTGCCAATGACCTAATCAAATCATAGTGGACATCTGTTAAATATGCCACACCCTATTCAAGTCGTGTCACATCTTTTATTCACTCCTGTTCCTGCCGAGATGGTTGCTGTACTCTCTGCGACCACCTAAGACAAGCTCTTGCCACCCAAGCTCCGCAAGTAGACGCTTGCAATGAGAGAGCATTAACCTCAAAGGCTTGTCTCAATAAGCCGTCTACCTTCCGGTCTTGCGCATCCTTCAAGGCTGCACTGCCTTCCACCAGAATAGTTGTCTTCTTCATGACCGCGGACACCACTGCATCTATACGCGGAGAACAGAACCTCTCCTTCTCCTTGTCCGCTAGGGGATAGAGTCTGTTCATAGTTCTTACCCCTCGAAATCCCGCTTCTGGTACATCCCATTCATCCTGAATCATCCGGTCAACCACCCGGTGAACAGGAAATACCGCCTGAGTTTGCCTCACTGCCTGAATGAGAGGGTCATCCAAACCCTCCTCCTCCGCTGGCTGTACCGAAGCGAGGTTAAGTGCCTGAAGGGACTCAGTAATGAGAGCAGTAAGCTCATCCTTACGAAAAGCTCTTATGATTCTCGCTTGATCGTCTGGTTCCGGAATCTCGCCTTCCTCGAGTTTGTTCATTCCTGATTCGGGATCCACATCCATATCTTCTGTATCCTGCCAATCTGATTCCACGAGCTGATCTTTGAGAGACTGTGCCCTCTTAAGGAGCCTCACCAGGCCGCCTCCAAGTTTTTCGGAGCCAGATTGCTGTCCCTGAGCCTCCAGCATCACAGGCTTTCCCTATCGTCCCCTGCTGTCGCAAACAATATGCTTGATGCATTATAAGCACAAAATCTGGAGAAAAACTTCCAAGGGCCGCCACTGCTCCTAAAGGTGCCCCCGAACTAGCTGGCACTGCTTGATTCTCCAGAGGGGATATGGACGGCCCTTCCAATAGAGACTCACCATCACTTTGTGCAACTGTAAATTGAGATTCCTCAGAAACTTTTTCATGAATCTCTTGCTCCATGTGGTAGAAATGCATGCACAGCCCTTGCAGACCCCGTCGTCCGAGACTGTGCCCCTGTGGGTGCCACAGACCAAACACTGCGGTCTTGACAGCATTAACAATAAAAAATAAATTCAAGATTCTTCTGAACGCAGGAATCTTCTCCCAACTATAGCAATAAATGCATGTTATCCTCTTTTTTTTTTTTTTTTGGTAAGGGTTTCCAATGAACACCCCCCAACAGTCTCAGATTAAAAGAAATTAAATTAAGTTAAAAGAATTAAATATAACTTGACTAAGGCTAATTCCCTTTGCACTTAGTTTCTGTCAGCGTTCGGGAGAAGTAGGCCCCAGCGCCGCTCACACGCGGCCTGAAAAAAGCACAGAAACCCCAGCTTACGCAAACTGGCAGGGCCTGGTTGTCTGCGCTGCACATGGAGTCGGGCCCCAAAGCCTCCCCGCTCGACTGACCTTTGGTGGGGCACTCTTCCGCTCTGCCGGACCTAAGCATGCTGCTGGATCCTTTACCTTCACTGATGCTGCCGATCCTGCGCCCTGCTATCCACCGCGCCGATCACTGCTAAAAGTGATCTGCTGCGGCGGAGAGGGTTTCCCCGACTCCTGGCTTCTGCCACGAGGCCCCAGAGAGAGACGGAGCCGACTGGCTCGTCGAAGCTGCCGCTGCACAATTCCCCTCTGTTCCAAAGAGGAGGGGAGAGCGTCCGAGTCACCTGGGCTGTTCCTGAGAGGGAAGAGGAAGCCAACTGCACACAGGTTCGATTCCCTTCAAACCCCTATTTTTCTTTTTACAACAGACCCTCAAAATAAACAGAATTAAATAGGCAATTGAAATAAAACCTCTAAGGCTAACTACACTAAGGATTGCTCCTTATCTGTTCCTCTAGTGAGCCCAGTGCCTAGGCTCACTACGTCCTCCTGCTGCATGGAGACTGGACACACTGAGGCTGATGGGAGAGACCTCCAGGGTACATCCAGTGAAATCATGATTCTGACATGCCCAGTCTCCATGCTGCAGGAGGAGGTACACTACCCAGTGGTGAAGGACTGAACTGGAGGAACAATAAGGAACTGATTGATTTCTTTGACTGGGTGACCAGGAAGTTGGACCAAAGGACAGCCCTAGATGATGTGTATGGACCCTAAAGTTACTGCTTGGGTTAGAAATTGATTGAGTGGGAGGTGGCAAAGGGTACAGATAAATGGAGTTCTATCTGAGGAGTTACCAGTGGACTGCTGTAGGGTTCTATCCTTGGTCTAATTCTTTTTAACATCTTTGTCAGTAATATTTCCGAAGGGCTGTCGAGTAAGGTTTGCCTCTTTGCAGATGATACCAAAATCTGCAACAGAGTAGACACCCAGGAACGTGTAGATAACATGATAAGGGATCTAGATAAGCTTGAAGAATGGTCTAGAATTTGGCAGCTGAGATTTAATGCTAAAAAATGTACGATCATGCATTTGGGCTGCAACAATCCAAGGGAGTAGTACACTATAGGGGGTGACATACTTTTGTTCACAAAAGAACGGGACCTGGGCATGATTATGTCTGACGATCTCAAAGTAACTTAACAGGTAGAAAAAGGGACGGTGAAAGCTAGGATGGTTGGGTGCATAGGGAGAGCAATGGCCAACAGACGAAAGGAGGCGATAGTGCCTCTGTATAAATCTTTGGTTCAACCTCATTTGGAGTATTGTATACAATTCTGGAGACCGCACCTTCAAAAGAATATAAACAGGTTGGAGTGGGTGCAGAGGGTGTTTACTAAAATGGTTAATGGTCTTCATTATAAAGCGTATCAGGACAGACTTAAGGACCTTAATATATATACTTTAGAGGAAAGGCAGGACAGAGGTGATATGATTGAGACGTTGAAATACTTCCGTGGCATAAATGCACCGGAGGAGAGCCTCTTTGGATTGAAAGCAAGCTCTGCTACTCAGGGACATAGGATGAGGGTGAAAGGTGCCTTCAATTCTTGACTCACCTGATCTCCTTCCCCCTTATCTACCCCTACCTACACCTTGTGTTTGTCCTAACTAGATTGTAAGCTCCTCCTGTGTTTGTCTTGACTAGATTGTAAGCTCTGATGAGCAGGGACTCTCTTATTTGTCCGTACAGCGCTGTGTACGACTTGCAGCGCTATAGAAATGCTCAGTAGTAGTAGTAGTAGACTCAGGAGTAATACACAGAAATATTTTTTTATGGAAAGGGTGGTAGATGCATGGAATAGTCTCCCAGTGGAGGTGGTAGAAATGAGGACAGTATATAAATTCAAAAAAGCATGGGACAAACACAGGCTCTCTAAAGGAAAAAAGGGGACTCTTGTAGTGGGCGATATGGAAGGGCAGACTATATAGGCCTTGTGGTCTTTTTCTGCCATCATGTTTCTTAGTGAAGTGTCCTAATGGTTAGGGCAGCAGCCTAAAGCCAGCAAGACCAGAGTTCAAATCCCACTAGTACTCCTTGTGGTTTTGGGCAAGCCACTTAACCCTCCATTGCCTCAGGTACAAACTTAGATTGTGAGCCCTTTAGGGACAGGGAAAGGAGAAATTAGGCCTTACCTGCTAATTGTCTTTCCCCGAGTTCTCTCCGGGCCAGTCCAGGAAAGAAGGGCAGTCAACCTCCTCCAGCAGCTGAGGACTGAAAAACAAACTCTTTGCTGACAGCCCCTCTAGCTCCCCCTGTGGACAGAGTGTCAGTCTTATGGTAACAAAACAGCAGAACTATACTTGCTAAACTCAAACACCAAGAAAATAAACCAACTGTTCCACCTCGCTGACCTAAGCACAGGCAGAATGTCCCCAACCGCTATCAGCCTCTCTTTTTTCTTTTTTTTTGAAACATAAACATCCTTAAAAAAAAATGCATCCCATTGCATGCATTGTTTTCTCTTTTTTTTTTTTTTTTATTGAGAGGAAACTCCCAAATCACAAACTTCTCGTAAGACTTTTCTCCGATGTCTGCAGCTCCGGCCACCAGCTTGGCAACCTCTTGCAAAAGGAAAACTCCTGCCAAAGGCCACAACAATTACCACTCTCGCAGACAATAAGGGCGGGTCCTGGACTGGAGAGAACTCAAGGAAAGACAATTAGCAGGTAAGGCCTAATTTCTCCTTCCTATTTGTCTCTCTGGGCCAGTCCAGGAAAGTAGGGCAGTACCAAAGCAGTACTCAAACCCAGGAGGGACCTGTGAGCCCCGCAACAATAGCCGAAGCCCCCACTCCGGCATCTGCCCTGGCCTGAACATCCAACCGATAATGCTTAGTAAAAGTATGCAGAGTAGACCGACATCGCCGCTCTACAGATATCCACCGGCAGAATCAATGCATACTCCGCCCACGAGGTTGCCTGACCTCTAGTAGAATGGGCTCTGATGCCCACTGGAGCCGCTAAGCCCTTTGATTCATAAGCCGCTCTAACGGCATGTCTCACCCAGTGGGCAATAGAAGCTTTGGCTGCCGCCTTCCCTTTAGCTGGACCCCCAAAAAGTACGAACAACCTGTCCGACTTCCGAAACGGTTCTGTTTCCTTTAGGTATCTCCGCAACACGCGACCCAAATCTAAACTCTTCAGCGACTGATCTTGTTTTGCCCCCTTGTGAGAAGCAAAGGTAGGAAGAAAAACGGCCTGATTTACGTGAAAACTGGATACCACCTTAGGCAGAAACGACGGTACCAGCCGAAACACCACCTTTTCCGCTGAAAACTGAATGTATGGTTCCCTGCACGAGAGCGCCTGTAGATCCGAAACCCGACGTGCGGAACACAACACCACCAAAAAAGCAGTCTTCCAGGATAACTCCCAGAGAGACCCCAGCGTCCCAGCCTCAAACGGAGGCTGCGTCAAAGCCTCCAACACCAAATTCAAATCCCACGGAGGAACCACCTGCTGTAGTGGAGGCCGAATGATCTTGGCCGCCCTAAGAAAACGCCGCACATCGGGATGCGAGGAGATCGATATACCGCGCACCTTTCCTCTATAACAGGCCAGCGCCGCCAGCTGCACCTTTAGCGTGTTGAGGGCCAGCCCCTTCTCCAGACCTCCCTGCAGGAAAGCTAAGATGTCCGGTAGCATTACTCCCGAAGGCCGCATGTGACGCTCCGCACACCACACTTCAAAAATATGCCAAATCCTAATGTAGCCAACGAAGTGGAACTCCTCCTGGACTTCAACATAGTAGCAATCACGGCCCGCGAGTACCCTCTACGGCGCAACCGCTCCCTCTCAAGAGCCAAGCCGTAAGCAAGAATCGATCCACTTGTGGCATTAAGACAGGACCCTGGAACAACAGATTGCCCGCTCGAGTCAATCTCCAAGGAGGAACCACCAGTAGCCGTTTCAGATCCACATACCAAGAACGTCTGGGCCAATCCGGAGCAATTAGAATCATTGTCCCGTCGTACTTCGCTACCCTCTGAATGACTCTGCCTATCAGAGGCCACGGAGGGAAAACATACAGGAGACAACCCGACGGCCAAGGCTGAACCAGACCATCGAGTCCCTCCGACATGCGTTCCCTGCGCCTGCTGAAAAACCGAGCCGCTTTTGCATTTACCTGAGCAGCCATGAGATCCAGAATTGGTTGACCCCACTTCACTGTGATCTCGTGAAAGACTGCCCAGTTCAGCTCCCATTCTCCGGGATCCAACACATGCCGACTGAGAAAATCCGTCTGAACGTTGTCTTTCCCTGCCACATGCGCTGCCGAAACCACCAAGAGGTGAGCCTCCGCCCACAGAAACAATTGTTGACTCTCCTCTAGGAGTACGGCACTGCCCGTGCCTCCTTGCCTGTTGATGTATGATACCGTCACCAAGTTGTTGGAAAACACCCGAACCGCTCGCCCCTCGAGCGGATCCACAAACTCCAGCAGCGCCAACTGAACGGCTCGCAACTCCAAGCGATTGATCGACCAAACCTTCTCTTTCGCCGACCAGGTGCCTTGCGCTATGTTGCCGAAACAATGCACCCCCCAACCGGAAAGGCTGGAATCTGTTGTGAGCAGTACCCAATCTGGCAGTTCTAATGGCATCCCCGCCTGTAGGTGTGCGGGAACTAACCACCACCGCAGACTTACCGCACCTCCTCCGGACATGGCAAATGGCGAGAGAGAGAGTGATCCTGCGGAGACCATCTTGACAGCAAGGCTTGTTGAAGTGGCTGCATATGCGCCCTGGCCCATGGCACCAGATCCAATGCCGCCGCCATCGACCCCAACAACTGTAAATACCTCCAAGCCGTCGGTGCCGAGATACGCAGGAACCTCGCAACCTACGACAAAAGCTTTTGAACCCTTTCCGGAGGAAGAAACACCGAGCCTATCTCCGTATCGAAGAGAGCACCTTGATAAGTCAATTTTGTCACCGGTTCTAACTGACTCTTCGTTCGATTGATAACCCAACTTAATTGTCCGAGAAACTCCACTACTCGCGCGGTGGCCGAGCGAGACTCCACTAGAGAAGAAGCCCAGATCAACCAGTCGTCGAGATATGGATGAACCTGAATCCCTTCCTTTCGCAGCGCCGCTGCCGCTACCACCATTACCTTGGTAAAGGTCCGAGGCGCCGTAGCCAGCCTGAAGGGTAACGCCCGGAACTGAAAATGACCCATGGGAACCGCAAAACGCAGAAATCTTTGATGTTCCTGTCTGATCGGTATATGCAAATATGCTTCCGTTAAATCTATGGAAGAGAGCACTTCTCCCCGTTTTACTGACCGGATTACAGACCTCAACCATCCGGAAATGCGGAACCCTCAAGCAACGATTCACATGTTTGAGATCCAGAATTGGCCGAAAAGAACCTTCTTTTTTGGGAACCACGAAATAAATCGAGTATCGACCTAACCCGCACTGGTCTCCGGGAACTGGCACGACCGCTTGAAGGCTGTGATAAGGAAGCTTATCATAGCTCAGGTAGGAGCTATAGAAAAGATGATGTGACTCTGAACAAGCAACCTGTCAGTTCTGGTAGAATTGAGAAAACAGAGTTTTCACATAAAAGACTACCAGTCCCAGAATGCACCAGCTTTCCAGCAGCCATGAGAGGGGCTGAAGTGAGAGAATGTGTGTGCAATCAAGAGAGCTATGAGGTAATCCCTAAGCACTCATCTCAAAGGGCAGGGCTTGATTCAACACAGCTGCGCTGTGTTAGGGAGCAGCACACATTAGGAAAGAATAAGAATAGAGATCATTCTTCAGGAAACAGTTTCAGCAACAGTTTCAAGAACAGCTTCAGGAAGAGATACAGAGGGGAGAGCTTCAGCAACGGCTACAAGCACCAGTATCACCTGGAGAAACAGAAGCCAAGCCAAGCAGATAGAGAGAGAAGGAAACTCTCTGGAAGGAAGAGAAGAAAGGCCATTGGAAGGTCTGGGAGATTCCAAGGCAGTACTCATACTGGGAGGTATTCCAAAGGCCAGCAGAGTCCATTGGACTGGATTCAGCCAGAGGAATGGAGTGGCAGAGATAGGAATCACCAGTGGCTACCTGGAAGAGAGAAGACTGCATGTGGAAGGGACTTTCAGACCAAGGCCAGAAGGTATGTGAGAGAAGATCCAGTGTCCAGGGATCAAGATTGGAAGGCTGGACATCAGAATTGGATTACATATTGGCCAGGCTATACAGAGAGGAATAATGATAGCAGGAGAGGCTCAGGTATGAACACTGATCCAGACCCTATCTATAATAGAGAATGGCAGCAAGGGAATAAGCATTCTCATGATAGTGCCTTAATGAAAGACTCATCTGTGCCAATGTATGATATTGACCCTATGATTGTTGATGCAGGGGGAAATACAGCAGATGAAACTATTTACATGGACTGTTCTTTATCTAAATGCTATTGCTAGTTTTCTATGAGCAAACACATCAGCCATCACAAAGAAACCTAACTTTGTTCTTTATTTCCACTGCAAACAGCTCTTAAAGCAGGATTTGGGCTCACACAGTAGCAGCCAGCCAGCTAAAGGCTTTCAGCTGGTCCATGGATAGTAATTAGGGCTGCACCTGATTGTGTGTGTGAGCAAGGGAGAATCACTGCTGAGATCAGCGTGGAAAATAAGCAGAAGTTAACCTAACCAGCAAAGTTTATTCTTTTCGTTGTGCCTTTGTATTTGGTAATTATTTGCTAAGAAAACATTAGCTAATTGCCTGACAAGCTGAAGGTTGTTTTCTGGTTTACTTTGTGACTTTTTGTTATCCATTTTAAACACTGCAAGCAAGTAACCTCATTTATAGTGCTATCAAGCATACATGTGCTGGGTGAATTAAACCCCATCAATAAAAGAAGTATTTTATTGATCTTACCACTTGGTTTCACAACTCAAATTATTGTCATCAGCTGTGTTTGGGAGTGAATGAACTACAATACCCACAATACCTTGCAAGAATCATATGAATATATGCATCGTCAAGATTGTGTAAGTTCTCACCCTAGGCAGCCGTCTGACAAGGCGTAACAGTGTCGTTGACCGCACGGAAAAACTACAAAGGCATCCCCCAGTGGGTGAGCAAACTCCAGCGCATAGCCATCTCTGATAATCTCCAACTTCTGCAAACGACCTCCCACCGGAATCTCCTCCTGGACCAGCCTCGCTTCATTGCGGTTTCTTAGCTGAGTTCTGCTGGGAACCAAAATAGCCCCTACTGAACCCTCTGGACCCACGAAAGGACTGGCCTCTAGTCCCCACACGTCCTCGAGAATACGGCGAAAAATGGGATCCGTGGAACCTGCGAAAATCCCACCCCTGACCTCTGTGTACTGGAGCTAACTTTGCCCCTCTTGGACTGTCTTCAGGAAGGCGACCACCTTTGGAATCACCTAAATCCTTTACTATCTTTTCCAAAGCTTCTCCAAAAAGCAGCTTGCCTTTGTATGGAAGCTTACTGAGCCGAGCCTTCGACGACGCATCCGCCGCCCAGTTCCTCAACTACAGAAAACGACTAGCCGCTACCATTGAGGCCACTGATTTTGCCGAAATCCTGACCAAATTGTAGAAGGCATCTGCCAGGTAAGATGCCGCCGACTCCAGCTTTGCTCCTTCCGCAGAAGACTCCTCTACCTTATCCGGACCCTGTTCACCCTGAAGCCACCGGATAGAAGCCCTTGACACATACGCTCCACAAACGGATGCCTGTGGAGCCAAGGAACTGGAGTCAAAAGCTTGAAGCGCTTCTAATCTACGATCTTGAAAATCTTTAAGAGCCGTACCTCCTTCTACCGGAATGGTGGTCTTTTTGGTGACCGCTGAAACCAAGGCATCCACCTTGGGCATACGCAACAAGTCCTTCTCCTCTTGTGGAACAGGGTAGAGACGCGCCATAGCTCGACCTCCCCTCAAAGAGGCTTCTGGACACTCCCATTCCGATTCAATCATCTGTTTAATAACTCTGTGTATGGGGAAACAGCGCTGTTCCAATTTAAACCCCTACAACAAGGGATCCTCTAACGGCTCCTGCTGAACCGTAGGGGGTACCATATTTAACACAGCCAGAGAGTGAGCAATTAATGCACCCAGCTCCTCCTTTCTAAAAACTCGAAACACATTCGGGTCTTCGCCCGGTCCTAACTCCCCCTCCTCTAACTCTCCTGGCCACAGTTCCAATACAGAGTCTGCCAGGATCTCTCCATCTTCAGGCACCTGAGATCCCAAAGCCTGAGGTCCAGATTCTGGTAAAGTTGGTTCTACCCCCTGTACAACAGAGGAGACCCCTTCCCCAGGGTCTGATCCTGAGCACTCAACCTTCTTGACCTCTGAAAGACTGCTAAGAGAAGGAGAGACAGGTGCTTGAGATTTCTTTACCAGAGAAGCATTATGGAGGGCTAAAATAAATTCAGTAGACAGGAAAGAGTCCAACGACGTTTGTGATACCAAGCAAGGCTGTTGCACTGCACCCTCAGCAGAAGGAGCCTTGTGCGACTTCAATTTTCTCTTTGCTGACTTCACTTGCAGCGCGGGAGAAACGGCCGGCTCTGATAAAATGGCCACCGTTCCCACTCTTTCAGCCACGCTCTGAGCCCTAATTAAACCATCCTCTTTGGGACTCTCCATCACAACTACTGACCAAGAAGCAAAATATAATGAAATCAAGCAAATTAATCAATTCGCAGTGCCGCGATCACCCCCGATCGCTCTCCACCAACACGGAGCTCGAAAAACACGCCTTTTCAAAGCCTAACCTGCCGGTAACTGTAAAACAAAGCCTGACCTCAAGAAACGCCGACAAACTAAGTCACGGTAGCGATTCCCACTCCCACTACAGGAAAGACAAGCCCAGCACGTTCTCCTACCTGAAAGAGGAAGCACCGAGACTCTAACAGTGCTACGATCTGCTTCCCCGCTGACAGCGGGTAGCCGGAACTGCAGCACTCGGAGACTGAGAAGTGTGTTCTGGGGCTCCCAGATCCCTTCCTTAAATGCCTCCAAGCACCGGACCCTCTAAAAGACAGGCTCTGTCTTCAAAAACTGAACCAATTTGGCGGTTCAGGAGGTCCGAAGGTGCTCTTCACTTTTTACTACTTCTTTTTTTTTTTTTCATAAGCGAGAAACAGAAATGTCTTCCGGTGATCTGCCCTGCCAGGGTAAATCAGCCAGTGCTTTTAACAACCTTCTTTCTTCCTGCTGATCCGGTTGCTATGTTTTCTTTTTTTTTTTTATTTATAATGCTATTCCTATTAGCCTCTCTGGGGAGCCTGTCAGCCACACGTCCTATTCAGCTGCTGAGGACTGAAAGACTGACACTCTGTCCACAGGGGGAGCTAGAGGAGCTGTCAGCAAAGAGTTTCAGTTTTTCAGTCCTCAGCTGCTGGAGGAGGTTGACTACCCTACTTTCCTGGACTGGCCTGGAGAGAGGAATAGGAATGCATACTGTACCTGAATGTAACTTGTCTCGGCTCTTCTTCTGAAAAGGCGAGAGCTAAATACTATAAAAGACTGTACATATCTGCTATGTAGATTTTCACATAGAACACTAGTTTCTAATCTAGAAATGCAGTCTGGAGATCCATAGCAACATTTGATTTTCTTTCCTCTCCACTGGACAAGGTAATATCTCAAAAGGTAAAACTACTCCAGGAATGCACACTATATGGAAGTGCAGTATTCCTACTCCAACCACAAGAAGGCTCTCACTTGCCTCCTGGTGGTTGGAGTAGGAATATTCTCGACTTTTGATCTTACCCTGCTTCATTTTTCCGTCCTGTAAGATAAGAACATAAGAAAAGCCATACTGGGTCAGACCAAGTTCCATCAAGCCCAGTACCCTGTTTCCAACAGTGACCAATACAAGTCGCAAGTACCTGGCAGGTTCCCAAAAAAACACACAGGTTCCACAATGCTCGTTCTGAAGTAAGCAGTGGATCTCCCAGGTCCTTTATAATAATGGTTTATGGGCCTTTCCTCCAGGAACTTATCTCCCTCGACTCCTTTGAATATCATAACAATTCTGAAGCACTTCTACCCACGTTTTGTATGACATATAAAATAAAGACGACGAATATTAACAAAAACGACTAGAGCGGTATAGCAATGGAAAACCCAATATCTTCTTTTATAATCCGGTCCTCACGCACAACCAGAAACTTGCGCAGGGTACACTAACCAGTCCCTAGTGCCCAACATATGAAACCTCAGTCAAAACCCTAGCTATCTGATCTTGCGTACTTCTTCCTCTACTTCTGTTTTCTTCACCAATCCTCTCTCTATTCGCTAAACCTCCCTGTCCAATCTTCAATCCCCTGTAGTTTTTCCTCTCTGCTTCTCCCGTCCCTTCTCTCGTGTTCAATATCCTCTATCTCCCTGGACAGCACAACAATTCCTACAGACACCAAAAGAGTGTTCGAGTATCCTACCAACTGTCACCACTGCCGTCGCCACCACCAATATGTCCGCCCAGGCGGGCCGCAGCGCTCTCTCCCGCCGGCAGTGCGCAAGCGTTGCGTCGTGTTGTGTCGCGCCGTGCCGCGGTGACGTACAGGCCTCTCACTGCCACGTCTCTCCTGGGCCGCGGCGGAGAGGGGAAGGGGGGAGTTTTCGGCTGTGTGTGTCTATTGGGGGAGGGTCTCAGTTCTTCGGTCGTTCGGAAACTTTCTCGGGACCAGCTCTGCCGGAGGCGAGCGCTCGCTGTTCTTGGTGCTGGGGCCTGCCCCCCTCCCTCCCCGGGCGGGGACGGACATGCAGCCGGCTGCAACTTTTCACTGCTGATGAGTTGTGGCCCTTTCGTTCTCGGGGCCCCGGGCCCATTGCTCTTCCGTTTGGAGCCGTGCTTTGAGAGGATCGCTGTCTGATGACTGAGCTGCAGCAGCCTCCCTTTCATGTGTGAGTATCCCTCGGCTCTCCTCAGCAGGGCTCTTAATTCATTTCTCTCTGTTGGCCCGAGCAGGGGTGTGCATGGGGGGTGGGCTCACTTTACTCTTGCACAGAATGACTAACTCTATCTTATTGTTGACATTTATTTATATTCACCAGCTCAGCTCAGCTCAGCTGGACTGGCACCAAGTCTGTAGCATTTCTTGACATATGATTTCAACTTTTTCGCGGAGAGTGGGGAGAGTATATTAAATATTCAGCACTTTGAGATCCATACAATAGTTAAGAAAGCACCCAGAGAGTCAGATAGCTACCTGAACGTTGTAGGCTTGAAAGTTTCTTGGGTGACTTCAACACCCTTGGGCAAAAGGAAATGCAGATCTCTTGTATTCGTTTAGCAGTTTTCTTGTGACAGCACACAGTGCTCTAATGTCCTCGAGAGGAGAGGAAGACTCCCTATCTGATGGGAGACAGCCCTTGGTATCCTAGTCATGGGTCGCACAAGTTTGAATCGCACTGGCAGGCACAGGTATTTTATACCATATTTAGAAAGCGTGATTAGCTTGTTAGTGTTTTCTCCACTTCAAACCCTTAGGGTCACCCATCAGCTGAAAATTCTAGCAGTAGTTCATGGTGGACTTTGCTAGTATTGCTCAGCGGGTGTTTTTTTAAATGGCTAGTGGCCTTAGAAAGGTAAGGACAGGGCATCATTAAAAACCTGCATTGAAAGAATGTCAGCTGCACAAAAAAACAAATCATGGTATGGATGCAGTTCTAGGATAGTTCTGCATTCCAGTCTCACATGTACCAGCATGCTCAAGCTGAATTGAGAAACATGACAGATTACAAACTGAATAACTTTTTCTTGCTTGTGGTAACTTAAAAATAATGAGTAATGAGTTTTGAACATATTCATTTTTTACATAGTAAGATAGTAAATTATGGCAAAAGCAGACTGGATGTGCCATTTTGGTCTAGTTGACATCAGTTGGTCCATTTGAGTAGATGTCTGGTTACATATGGAAATTTATAGATGCACACCTACATCCTTCATCCAACCTTTCAAAGCTGTACTATTGCCTTTTAGGACTAACTGCTGCTCTGTGCATGCTGGCACAATTCTTTCCTGTTAATTTGGGCTGTAACTGCTGATCCATACAAGTTACCCCCATGTCTTTTAGAAAGCACAGTGCAGCACTGCTGTTTTGGGCTGTCACTGCTTCTCTGTGCAGGTTATCCTGGTGCTTCATTTCCATCCTTTTGGTACTAAATAGAAAATTAATTTGTCACTATTAAATAATCTCGTCTTTTCAGCCAAGCTGCTCTACAGGCACAATACTCGGAAATCAAATACAGAAAATAGTCTGTCCTAACATGCATTTGACAGCTGTGGTGTGAAATATTTTAAGTTTCCATTTGTTGCTGCAATGGTTAAGTTAAGCAGTTTCCAGGTATTTGCTTACCCATATCGGGCTTGTTGCATTTAAGTTGAATCAGATTTGGAAAGCGGTAATCTACTTCAGGCCAGTTAGAGATGGCTAATTTATATGCTGATACTAGTACTGTGGGATGGGTACATCTAGGTAAGTAGATATTTATAATGAAGTTTTGTAGTGACTTCAGGGTCAGATAGGATGAACCATGTAAACCAAGTTTGTTCTGGTTTCCGGTGTCTTGTCTATTTATTTATTTAATATTTCTTTTATACCGCGCTATTTAACATCAGTGCGGTTTACAGGTAACACATTTGTGCAGTGCAGGCAGGTCTGCACTGGACTTACAATAAAACGGGGTTCTTTATACAGGGCTAACAGGGAAACTATGTACAATTTGGCTGTCACAAGCTATGCAGCTTATATGCTGCAGGCTATATGGGCAGCTATATGCTGCAGGCTATATGGGCAGCTATTTGGCTGTCACATGCTATATGGGCAGCTATTTGGCTGTCACAGGCTATATGGGCAGCTATATGCTGCAGCTCTGTTAGAGTTTTGTTCATTACCTAAGTAAATCCTTTGTACTGATGAACCACAAGGCCAAGGTTAAGCTGGAAAAATGCAGGGCTGAAAACGGTGACATCTTGATTTTAAAGTGTGGACCAGCTAGATTAGCTGATACTTATATAAGGCTGCGGTATAGGCATTGTGCAAGGTATGTGATTTTTTTGTAACTACGATAGAGGTGAATTTTGCTAAGCTGCTTAGCAATAAGTAGTTAACTTGCATCATAAATGCAAACACTCTACTAACTTTAAGTTACACTAACTCTTAGCGGAAAAGGAATAACACCCCTTCTCCGCCCCGCTGAAACTTACCCGACAGTCTTCCGCCCGGGTCCTCCCTCATCCCCGGTCAAAAAACAGAAGCTCTGCGCTTCCCAACTCCAGCTCCAACTCCCCCACCGACCGCCAACTCCTGAGGCCCAACGGTATTCATAAACAATTGCGTTTTAGGCCCCGGCTCAAACTGTCACGAGAGAGGGATCCGGGACTGGACTGGAGTTCCTCAAGGAACAACAATTAGCAGGTAAGTCTAATTTCACCTTCCTTATTGTCCCTCCAGTCCAGTCTCGAACCTCTGGGGATGTAACAGAGCAGTAAAAGTCAATGGGAGGGACCTTCCAGACCGGCCTGAAGCACTGCCAATCCAAAACAGGCATTTCCTGCCGCCTGGACATCCAGGCAGTAATGCTTGACAAAGGAATGTAACGATGACCAAGTAGCCACCCTACAAATCTCAAATGGGAGGCACAAAGCTATACTCTGCCCACGAGGCCACCTGAGCTCTGGTTGAATGAGCCCTCAGCCCCGCTGGAACAGGCTTACCTTTTAAAATGTATGCTGACGCTATAGCCTCTTTGATCCACCTGGAAATGGAAGCTTTTGCCGCCGCTTCTCCCTTCTGCTGACCCCCAAACAACACGAACAGCCAATCCAACGTGTGGTAATGAGCTGTCCTCTTCAAGTACCTCCTCAGGGTCCGAACATCCAGGAGACGCAACCACCCCCAGCCACATCCTTCTCGCTGTTGACAAAGACCGGTAAGAAAACCGCCTGATTCATATGAAACACCAATAACACCTTGGGTAAAAAGGAGGGAACCAGCCTCAATACCACTTTCTCCTCCGTGAACACCAGAAACGGTTCCCAGCACGACAAAGCCTGTAGTTCAGAAATCCAATGAGCAGAGCATATGGCCACGAGAAAAACCGTCTTGAGGGTAAGATCCATGAGCGAACCTCTGCCCAGAGGCTCAAATGGTTCCCATAGCAATGCCTCCAGAACCAAATTGAAGTCCCACGTCGGCACTGTCGCCCTACTCGGTGGCCATAGAAGAGACTCAGCCCTTAATAACCTTCTTATGTCCGGATGCACTACCAGCGGCTACCCCTTGGACCTTTCCTCGATAACAGGAAAGTGCCGCCAACTGAACCCTCGAGGAGCAAGCTGCCAGGCCCTTCTCGAAACCATCCTGCAGAAAAGCCAGAACCTACGGCACCGACGCTGTAGATGGCTGAACCTATCTGTCCACACTCCACGCCTTGAATATACGCCAGACGCAGACATTCGCCAGCAAGGTAGATCTGCAACTGGCCTTCAACAAGGTGGAAACAACTCCTGCTGAATATCTCTTCTTTATCAGCTGTGCCCTCTCAAGAGCCAGGCTGTAAGTGAGAATCGATCCACTTCCGGCATGCGCACCAGACCCTGCAACAATAACAGGTCCTCTTGTACCGGCAGCCGCCACGGGCGATCCTCCTGGAGCCGAACGAGGTCTGCGTGCCACGGCCTCCTCAGCCAATCTGGCACGATTAGTATCACCAGACCTCGGTGGGCCTCTATCCTCTGCACTACCTGCCCTATTAGGGCCCACGGCAGGAAAATGTCAGAAGTCCTTCCTCAGGCCATAGCTGTATTATGGCGTCTAGGCCCTCTGACATTCTTTCCCGTCGCCTGCTGAAGAAACGGCCAGCTTTTGCCGACTCGAAGGTTGCCATCAGATCCATAATGGGAACGCCCCAGCGGCGTACAATCAGGGAGAAAACCTCTGGATTGAATACCCATTCTCCGGGATCCACTCGGACCAGACTTAGAAAGTCCACCGTCACATTGTTAACCCCTGCCACATGTGCCGCCAACAGGGCTAAGTGGTTTTCCTCGGCTCAACCTAACAGCCAGTCGGCTTCATCCTCCAAGCCACTGTGGTTGCGTTGTCCGAAAGCACCTGAACTGCCTTCCGCTGCAGCAAAGGCTGAAAGTTCTGGAGTGCCAAGATTACCACTCTCAACTCCAGCCTGTTGATAGACCAACTCTTCTCCAGCTCATTCCACTACCCCTGGGCAAAACGCCCTTCGAAATGGGCTCCCCAGCTGGACAGACTGGCATCTATCGTCAAAGCAATCCACGACGGCGACTCCAGAGGCATCCCCTTCTCCAGGCACCATGGGCGCAGCCACCACCGGAGGGTCCGTTTGGTCTCCAGCGGGCAGGAGAACCTCTGTGAGAGAGAGTGAGTCTGGTGCGACCACCTCCGGAGCAGGGCCCTCTGCAACGGCCTCATGTGCACCCTTGGCCACGGCACTAGCTCGAGCATGGCCGCCATGGTCCCTAGGAGCTGCAGATAATGCCAGGCTGTGGGGCTCGCCCTGGTCAGAAACCGGCGCACCAGCATGCAAAGCCTGCGCCCCTGTAGCACGGGGAGAAAGACCTTTCCCTCGCGCGTATCAAACTGCGCCCCAATTACTCTAGGTCCTGCGATGGGGACAGCCGGCTTTTGGCCATATCGACAATCTAGCCTAGACGCTGAAGAAACTGTACCACCCGAGCTGTGGCTGACTCGCTTTCACCCTCTGACTTTGGTCGAATCAGCCAATTGTCGAGGTAGTGATAAACCAGTATCCCCTCCTTGCACAATGCCACAATGCTGCCACCACTACCACCACCACCACTTTGGTGAAGGTGCACGGAGCCGTAGCCAATCCAAAAGGTAACGCCAGGAAATGAAAATGCCCCATAGGCACCGCAAACTTGAGGAACTGCTAATGGTCTTATTAAATCGGAATGTGTAGGTAAGCCTCTGACAGGTCCAGGGAAGTAAGGAATTCTCCCTTTCTGACTGCCACTATAACCGACCGCAGTGTCTCCATGTGAAAATGCGACACCCACAGGCAGCAGTTTAGCCCCTTGAGATCAAGGATTGGGCGAAAGGACCCTTCTTTCTTTGGCATCACAAATAAATGGAGTCGGCCACAGCCATATGGGTCTGGAGGCACCGGCACCACTGCCTTGAGCTGCAGCAGCCTCTCCAAAGTCTGCTGTACCACTTCCAACTTGGCCCGCACCTTGCAGGGAGACTGAACGAAGAAGCTGAGCAACAGGTGTTGGAGCTAGGGCATACCCTTCCCGAATGATCTCCAACACCCACTGGTCCAACATGATTTGGATCCAGGCAGGGTAAAACTCCCAGACGACCCCTATGGGCTCCACCACCACCTGGGCCTCCTTCATTTCAATGCGATTTCTTGAGGCCCGAGGGCAAGGGGGCAGCAAACCCTCTGTCTGCACCCCTAAAACCCCTGGTTCCAGGAGGGAAACTTCCCCCTCTGAAACTGACTGAAACGTCAAAATTCCCGTTGCTGACCCCTGGGCACTGTAGAAGCACGGCTCTGCTTTTGTTTATCTTCAGGCAGACGACCGCCCTTAGATTCCCCTAGGTCCTTTACCAATTTGTCGAGGTCCTCCCAGAAGAGAAGCTTACCCCTACTAAAGGGAAGCTTACTCAGCTGGGCTTTTGACGAGCTGTCCGCAGCCCAGGTACATAACCAGAGGTAGCGCCGAGCTGCTACCACCGAAGCCATACTCTTTGAGAGGCCTCGGATAAGGTCGTAGTGAATATCTGTCAAATGCGCGTTCCCAGACTCCAGCCTGGCTGCTTCTTCTGCCTGTTCCCTAGCCGGTTCTCTCTGAATCTGCTGGGACCAATGAAGGCAGGCTCTTGCGACCCACACTCCACAAATGGAGGCTTGAAGTGAGAGGGCATTAACGTCAAATACCTGCTTCAACAAGGTGTTCAACTTCCTATCCTGGACGTCCGTGAGAGCCGCGCTACCTTCAACAGGGATCATCATCTTCTTAGTGACCACTGAGACCGCAGCATCCACTTTAGGAGGCTGAAAAAGCTTACGGTCCTGATTGGATAATGGATAGAGCTGAGCCATAGCCCTGGACCCCTTGAACCCTGCTTCCGGCATATTCCACTCTTCCTGAATCATTTCCCGAACTGCTCTATGCACTGAAAACACCCTTTGCGCCTTCCGCACAGCCTGTAACAAACGGTCCGCCAGAAGACATGTTGAGAACCTTAAGGGATTCGGTGATGAATGCAGGCAATTCCTCGCTTTGGAACACCCGAACCACCCTTGCCTGCTCTTCCGGCTCTGGGAGCTCACCTTCCTCCAAGTCCTCCTCCACATCTATCTCTGTGTCGCGGTCTTCATGTTCTATACCCTCTGACACCAGAGATCATTCTGGCCCCTCTTTCAAGAGCCTCGACTTCTTTGCAGGGACTATACCCAACTCCAAGCCAGCGGAGGTCCCTGGATGCTTTTCCCCCCACTCCATCTCCATTGAACTCACCCCCGGCCCTTGCTGGCGCAAGAAGAGGGCCTGATGGAGCAGCAGAACAAATCTGGGGGAAAACACCGCCGGTACCCCTACTTGCACTAGGGCCTTGAGGGGGGGGACCGTAAAAAACAGCCACAAGCTCCTGGAACGGCAAGGGAGGGGATATAGGATCCAGCAGGGCAACCACCGGTGAGGACACTTTCTGACCTTCCAACGCCTCCTCCATAGAGGCTGCCTCCTGCGCACACCCTCTGCAAATGTCAGCCTCTGACACTGCCCCATGTCGAGTACCAAAAACTAAGCACTGGGGCCTGGATGGCATACCGACAGCTGGGCTAGGAAGCCTCTGAAACAAACCAGACCTGACAGAGACTGCTCTGAAAGGTAAAGTGCCAAGTCCCCAGGCACCAGTTCCTCCAAATTTATGACTTCCTCTTTTTTTTTTTTTTTCTCTCTAAAAGGTTGACCAATTAGGACTGCAAGACCTGTGCGGAGAAGAAAAACAGTGCCAGCAGCGAGAGCAGGAAGCAACGGTGCCTTACCCATGTGGCTGCCATGCGGTCGGGCCTGCCTCAACAGCTTCTCAAGCAACTGCCAATTGCCGCGAAAAAACTAGCCATCCTCCTGCAGCGCTATCAATTACAGGGCTCCCAAAAACACTTTACCGCCACCGCTGCCGGTCCACTACTGGAGGATGCCTGCTGCATGACTTTCTTTCTCTCTCTCCCTCTTCCCCCACGCTCAGTCAAAATTGCAGCTTCGACACTGGGGGTCTCCACAGACTTCTGCTCCTCCGCAAGCCTCCTTGCTGCTCTCCACTGGCTCCTCACCCAAAATAGTGGGTTTGGGAGCGGCCCAACAAACCCCGGAAACGACGGCAAGCTCTCACCGGGTGGAGGGGGGTCACTTCTCCGTGGCTTGCTCTCTCAGCCTTTTTTGCTGTCCGCTTTTTTTTTTTTTTTTTTTTAACTACCTGTCAGCCAAAACACTAACTCTACCTAATTCTCCTTAGTTGTCTCTTTAGTGAGTCCAGAACCTCTTAGGCTCACCACTCTTCCAGCTGCTTGGAGACACAGACTACTGGAGCGGAGGAGTGGTCCCTTGGCTATTTATATCAGGGTCATCGAAAGGATGACGTGCTCAGTCTCCAAGCTGCTGATGGAGGTGCTCAACCCCAGAGGTTCGGGACTGGACTGGAGGGACGATAAGGAACAGCTGTTTACTCATGTAAAACTGTCCATGTTCATCACAGCATAGGTACTTTTACCCACCGCTAAAAGTGGCAGAGGAGGAGGCAGCACTTTCATTTGGGATGTCCCACGCATGTACCCATGAAAAGTATACTTGCACCTGCTTCAAAAGCAGCTGCAAACATATTGAGATACATTGCACCCACTATCTACAGTTTCATGGGTACAATATCCTCACAGGTTTGCAAGTCCCACAACTTCAAACTGCCTCTAAAGGAAACAGTTTTCAATTGCATCTAGATATTTCATTAAGGAGTAAGTCAGCTAGATTTTCTGGGTGAAAACTGTCCTATGCAGAACAGGCAATCACTCTAAGGGGCCAGATAATATACTGAGACTTTTTTCTCTATTCTGCCTCCATGAGATAAAAGCTAAGGGGACATTTAAGAAGCGCTATTCGTGCTTTGGCTGTACGAAAAATGGGCTTAGAGATGTCTCCAGAGCCATTTTAGAAGCTGGCTCTGGGGACGACCCCAGCATGAGGACACCCAAGTCAGAACAAGGGCATGGAGGAGGTGCGGCTGGGGTGTTCCCAGGAATCTGGAGGCATGGCCAGAGCATTCCTAGGATCCTGGACATCCCTGTCTGATCTCAGAAAGGTCCAGCATTGCGTCTAACATTAGACCTGCTCCGGGCACTAACAAGCATCTGAAAAACGCTTGTTTTAACTGAAAAACAACCAGAGGGTGTAGAGAAGAAAGCACCCTGTCATCCCCAGTACTTAGCACAATGTCAATGACAGGAGAGTGGGATTTGAACCCTGGCTGCCCTGTTCCTAACTCACTTTTCTAACCATTAGGCTATCCTAGATGTCCAGGTTCTGAAATATGGTTCTGAGGACATCTATGTAGATGCCCCTGCAGACATCCATATCGGGCACATCCATGTTTGTGAAATCACATCTGCAACTGGACATTACTGCTTTTTTTTCCAGACATTCTGGCTCATGCATACTCATTGTTGATATCCTGAAAACCTACTGGCCTCAGGATCCCAGAGGACTGGATGGAGAACCATTGCCTTAAATGAAGATATCCTTGGGGATAAATCTACACAAATCTATCAAATATTTCAATAGACATCCAGTTACCCTTCCTAGCCCCATCTGAAGAAATAATAGGCACAAAGTATGAAGTTCATTGTTTGTTGCTCCTGTGAGTTTGCTTTGTCAATAGGTTACTGGAGCGGAGGGACGGTCCCTTGGCTATTTATATCAGGGTCATCAAAAGGATGACGTGCTCAGTCTCCAAGCTGCTAAGGAGGTGCTCAGAGGTTTGGGACTGGACTAGAGTTCCTCAAGGAACAACAATTAGCAGGTAAGTCTAATTTCACCTTTATGTAAAAGCTTTGGAAATAGTCGTCGTTACTATTACTTTGGCAACACATATGAATTGTCACGCGGCGAACGTTTCTAAAATCTGAGTGATGCAGTTTTTGCGCCATATGGCAAGGGAAGGCTATGGGGAGAAAGTAATCACTGGCATGGAGATTTTGAGATTCCTCTAACATGAGATGGTTTAATCAAGGGCAGGACCGTTTTCAAAGACATTTACCTAGGTAAAATGGCTTGCCTGAAAATTGTTCTTCTGCCCATCTAAAGGTCTGTATGGGCTATCATTCACATGTAGTGTTAGCCAGGTTAAAATAGGTGTTCCCTGAGTGGTGGGGTAGCAGATTTAGTTGGGAAAGTAACAGTATGTGTAGATTTCAAATGTACATGCGTTGTTTTGCCACCCTTCCCCCAGCTGCCTACACAAATAGATAAGTACATAGTTATTGATTCTACTTTGTATACCACTACTACCTACTACTACTACTGAGCGCTACAAGTCATACTACTACCACCACCTTACCAATACGTTTACTGATATTTGGGAAATCTTTATGTAAACTGGAAAACTACTGTTACTCCATGGCTATTGCCAACGTGAATAACTATAACCAGGGAATCATCCCATTCCAGCCATTCAGACTACTTACCGTATTTTTCGCACCATAAGACGCACTTTTTCTTCACCAAAAAGTGGGAGGAAAAGTGCCTGCGTCTTATGGTGCGAATATAAGAAGTTGCAGAGCGGCAGCGGGTCCCCCGGGACCTTCCGTGTCCTTGGGGACTGCATCATCCCTCCCCCCGCCCCGTGTTCAGGCTTATCAGTGCCAGCCACCACCACAGAAGATCTCCTCCTTAGACACTCACCGACTCCTTCTTCTGCAGCCGCGGCTCCCTGCCTCTTAGGGAACCGCGGCTGTGCTTTTAAAATCATCTCGGAGCCCTTCCTGTCTTGACGGGCTCCGTGCAGCATTGTCCCGCCTCCAAAGGAAGTGGTAAACAACTTCTTTTAGAGGCGGGACAATGCTGCACGGAGCCCGTCAAGACAGGAAGGGCTCCGAGATGATTTTAAAAGCACAGCCGCGGTTCCCTAAGAGGCAGGGAGCCGCGGCTGCAGAAGAAGGAGTCGGTGAGTGTCTAAGGAGGAGATCTTCTGTGGTGGTGGCTGGCACTGATAAGCCTGAACACGGGGCGGGGGAGGGATGATGCAGTCCCCTATTAGCATACAAGATAATAGCACCCTGGAGGGGAGAGAGCCATAAAATTTTAAGTAGAAATCAAAACAGAAGGAGGGAGAAAAAGGGAACATTGTCAAATGTTTTTAGCTTATTGTATTCATGGACCACAAGTATATCAATTTCATAAAGTAAGACCAGGAACCGATTAGTCTGTTCTTCATGACACAGAGCCAGTTGGCAGCATTAGCTAAAGCTGATCATATAATGGTTGCAGCTCTTCGTAGCGTTGAAGTCTGGCTCCATTTTTGTAGGGGAGGTCGATCCTGTCCTCGTCCTTTGCTTATACCCATTTATACGAGAACTTATAGCCAGTGTTCCAGAGTTGCCAAGTTATCCAGTCCCAGGAGTGAGATTTTTTTGCCAGTTCTGGTTTGAAATTTGCATTGCAGTGCAGTATGGTATTTGTAGTCCCTGATTTTACCCACTGGAATCAGTGCTACAGGTCCCATAATGCCAAATAGGTAGGATGCATAAGGCAATCAAAACAGAATATTTTTTTTCCTATTTTCCCCTCTGAAAAACCAGGTGCGTCTTATGGTCCGGTGCGTCTTATGGTGCGAAAAATACGGTATGTCATATCACATTTTGGTATTCAATTGCAATTATTGTTCTACAGATAAGTTATTGCCCCAAGTCACTTATAAAAGCTAACAGTCGTATTGGTCAAGACAAAATGATTTAGAAATACAATTAGTCTCTCATTGTGTATTCCAAGTGTGCAGAGTCAAACTCAGAAAACCAAGATAACACATCTGTACAAGTTACATACAGTGAAAACAATTTTGAATAGCCCATGTTTCTTGCAATGTACACATGCAATTTTAGCTCTTATAAATTGCAGCCAATTTTAAAAAGAAAAACCGTTCACCTTGATTCTCTTCTGATAATCAGCAACACATTTTTTTAAATTCCTGTAATTGTGTTCTGCTGACTGTGATATTTCTGATAAGTGCTGGATAGACTGGAATCAAAGTTCTCCACTTACATGCAGAGCAGGTACAGCATGGAGAATGATAGTGTACCTCATTCCTAGTCTAGAGAGATCACCCACTTAGGATGACTGGGAAATACAGACTTTGATTTGTAATAGTGGATTTTTCATGATGTGGCTGGACCTTGAGAAATGTATTGAGACCTCTGATATATTTCATATAGACCACCAAAGGGCTTATAGCATCTTTCCTTTCTGGGATTGCTGACCTGAGCTGCACTTGAATTGGTGATCTAGGTGTGAGCAGATGTGTAAAGCTCTACAATCCAGTTTTCTCACACCTGCTGTTGGGCAAATTATAATGGTTGAACAGGGTCTGCTGTAACAGTAGAGGGAAAAAAAAAGTAAAAAGTAAGTGCTTTCCAATTGCCGTTGAAGTTGAGCACTGCGCAGTGTGTGAGATGTGCAAAGAGAGGGGTGGATCCAGTACAAATACGTTTCATCAGTGGTTATGGATCTGTGTGTGTACAGGTTTATTTATTTATTTATTAAGCAAAGAAAGCAAACTGCTCTGGTTTGCATTTCTTAATTAGCTTTTGGACACACAATCTGCATATTGCATGTTGCAGTCACACTGAAGGGCTTGTTTGCACTGTCATTACTGGCATCCCCATTCCCACACATATGATACTGGATTCTGGTTTCCTGGGCCTTACAAATCGTAAAGAAGGACCTTGTTTGCTAACCTTTTTTTCCCCTCCATAGATAAAAGACTGAGGAAAAGGCCTTCATAAGTCAGGCCCTAAAGGAGAAATGCAGCTAAAATCAGTTTTGTCTTTTGTGAATTTCCTTTGGGTGCAAGTGTGGTTATGCACTTAAATTATGCTTTGGAACATAATATGCCGCCTTGGTGGATAAAGAAAGAAAACTAAGTGGGGAAAGCATACAAATCATAGCTCTTGGAATTCTGTCCAACCCCTACTACTACTTTTACTACTTATCATTTGTATAATGCGACCAGGCATGTAAGAGATGGTCTCTGCTCATAAGAACTTACAGTCTAATCAAGACAGACAACACAACAAGTGGGGACTGGGATATATCTAGGGGAATGTAAGAAAGGAGTGGAGGAGTGGCCTAGTGGTTGGGGCAAGGTACTTCAGGCCGGAAGGTCGGGGGTTCAAATCTCACTAGAGGACAGCAACCTTGGGCTGGAAGGACTGGGGTTTCTAGTCCATCAGGTGCTCCTTGTGGTCTTGGGCAAGCCACTTAACCCTCCATAGCCCATGTTCCCTGTAAAATAGTTATCTCCAAGTTATAATGCCCTGTTCAATGTAATTTCAGTTTGTTCAATGTAAACCGCACTGATGCAGAATAGCGCGGTATATAAGAGAATGTAAATAAATAAAATAAAGAAATAAAGAAAACACATAGGAAGTGAACAGGAGGCTGGGGGGATCAGGATCCAAAAGCAGTCTCAAAGAAATGAGTTTTTAGCCTGGATTTGAACAGGGCCACAGATGGAGCTTGATGTACCAACTTAGTTAATGTGTTCCAGGCATAAGGAGCAGCAAGGTAGAAAGACTGAAGTTTGGAGTTGGCAGTGGAAGAGAAGGACACAGATAAAAGGGATCTGCCAGAAGAGTGGAGTTCCCAAGGAGGGCTGCAGGGAGAGATAAGAGAGGAAAGGTAGCGAGGAGCAGTGAATGAAGGCACTTATAGACCAGTAGTAGAAGTTTGAACTGGATGCGGAAACAGATAGGGAGCCAGTGAAGTGACTTAAGAAGAGGGGTAACATGAGCATAGCAACACTGATGGAAGATTAGCTGTGCAGCTCAGTTCTGAACAGATTGAAGTGGGGTGCGATGATTCAGAGGAAGACCAGCGAAGAGGAGGTTGCAATAGTGTAGACGGGAGCTAACAAGAGAATGGATAAGAGTCTTAGTGTGTTCAGAAAGAAAGGTTCATTATGGAGAAAGGAGCAATAGGTTGGATATGTGTCGAAGGAAAGGGAGGAGTCAAAGATGACCCCGAGGTTGCAGGCTGAGGAAACGGAGGAATAGAGTGTTATCCACAGAAATAGGAGGAGATGGGCTTAGGGGAAAAGATAAAGAGCTGAGTTTTGGCCATGTTCAATTTCAGATGGTCAAGAGACATCCAGTCACTAATGTGAGATAAGCAAACGGAGATCTGGGCCAGATTCCCAGAGAAATTTGGGGTGCAGAGAGGTAGATCTGGGAGTCATCAAGTAGAGATGGTACTGAAAACCGTGGGAGGAGATGAGTGTACCAAGCTACTGAATGTAGAGAGAAAAAAGGAGAAGTCCCATGACAGAATCCTGGGGTACACCGACTGAAAGCGGGATAGCAGTATAGGAGGATTCACCAGAACATGCACTAAAAGTATGGTGAGAGAGAGAAAACCAGGACAGGACAGAATCCCTAAATCCAAGCGAGGACAAGGTATCGAGGAAAAGGTGGTGATCAACAGTGTCAAAAGCCGCAGAATGGTCAAGAAGGATGAGGATCGAATAAAGGCCCTTGGATTTGGCGAGGAACATGTCACTGGAAGCTTTACATTCTATGGAGACGGCTCTTGCTAGAGCACAAAAGCCAAATTGCAGTGGATCCAGAAGGGACGGAGAAAAGAGAAAGTTAAGACAGCGGCAGTGAACCACACTTTCAAGTAGTTTAGAAATTAGAAGGACAAGTAGGATTAAGGGATGGTTTCTTGAAGAGAGGTGTGACCACAGCATGATTGAAGGAACAGTTGCAGTAGAAAACAATAGGTTGAGGATATGACTGATGGAAGGGACAACAATGGAGGAGATGGAGTTTAGTAGATGGGTGGGGGTGGAATCAGAGGTAGTAAGTTTAGAGGAGGAGAGAAGATGTGTGGTGGTGGTTTCCTCGGTGATCTTAGAAAAGGAGTAAAGAGTGACAGAAGTTGAGGGAAGGATTAGGGAGTGAAGAGGGGAAATGGAGATGACCCTAGGGGGAACTCAAGAGTAATCTTGTGGACTTTGTCATGGAAGTAGTCAGCCAAAGTCTGGCAGAAAGGGAAGGAGGGGTTGGGGGCAAAAGCACTTTGAGGAGAGAGTTGAGAGTTGTAAAGAGACGGCCAGGGTCAGAGGCAAGAGAGTTAGTCAAATGGACATAGTACTCTTGCTTGGCGAGTGCTAAGGCAGATTGGAAAGAGCTTAGCATGAATTTGAAATGTAGGAAGTCCTCAAGGGTATGGGATTTGAACCAAAAGCGCTCAGTTGAGCGGGCACAGGAACATAGGTAGCAAGTTTTAGAGGACAGTCAGGGCTGAGGTACAGTACACCTCACAGAATGTGAAGTGGGAGAAGCAAGAGCATTCAGAGCAGAGGAGATACAGTGTTGTAGGAAGATACGGCCTCATCAACAGACTTAGATTACATAGTGAAGGAAAGAGATGGTGAGACAGCAGTGAACTGATGGGTCGATAGCATGAAGGTTGAAAATGCTGGAAGAGATTGGGCGAGAGTGAGGTGGCGGGTGTTGAAGAGTGAAACTTAGCAAGTGATGGTCAGGTAAAATTTCTGCACCTCAGTTCTTCCCTTAAGGCAAGCAGTTAGAGAAGAAGACAAGGTCAAGGCAGTGGCCTAGCTGAAGAGTAGGGGCAGTAGAGCATAGCTGGAGATTGAATGAGGTGGTAAGGAAAATGAGCTTTTAAGGCATGAGGGTCAGAGGGGTTATCAATAGGGATGTTAAAATCCCCAAGGAAAAGTGAGGAGGAAGATACATCCATAAAGAGGGAAAATCACTTGTCAAAGTCAGTGAGAAAGGTAGAGGTGGGCTTATCAGGGGGTCAATAAATGACAGCAGTCCAGAAGGTAGTGGAGTAAAGAGGTGGATGGAGTAGATTTCAAAGGAAGGAAAGGAGACTGAGGCAGAAGGAGGGGTTGAAATTGGCAGGAATGGGACAGTAGAAACTCAACACCACTGCCATGCCCAATGGAGCAAATCATATTGGAGAATTGGTAGGCCCCATGACAGAGGGCAGTAGCTGAAGTAGAGTCTTCGGGGAGAAGCCAGGAAACAGAGCAAGCAGATGCAGAGTATTAAGGATAAAGAGATTGTGCATGAAGGCCAGTTTTAGAAATGGAGTGTGCATTCCACAAGGTGCATGAGAAAGGGAGAGAGCACGGGGAAAGGAGAGGGATAGGAATAAGATTTGAGGGGTTGCGTGTGGATCTGCCCTGGGAGTGTGAAAAAAATCTAGGGGGTGCCAGGGTTGGAATTGATATCCCCCGATAGGAGAAGGAGCAGCAGAGTGTGGGGGAGAGAGGAGGGGGCACAATGGTAATGAGAGCGAGGTTCTTTCAGAGGGAGGGGTAATGGCTGAATGAGAGGAAGAAGATGGTGAAGCTGAAGAGCACACGTCAGGATAGATGACAAGATGTAGGAGAGGTGAGGGTGTGATAAGGAGTAGGGGCTCAAGATCGTTGGAATGAGGGGGAGAAGATTAGAGAGTTTCAACAATAGGAAATAAAAGGGATGTGGAGCCATTGGAATGAGATGAGGGTGGGTGGGGGAGTAGAAGTTAGAGGAGATAAATGATGAATAGACAGGAGAGAAGTCCCAGATGACTAGAGTGCATCTGTGTATAATAAGTACAGGACAGCTATAAGATGAATATTAGCCCAGGGACAGACGGTTGGGAGGGATAAAGAAAGTAGAAGAGGAGAAATGAACAGCCAGCAGAAGATGGCAGAAAAGCTGTACAGAATTACAAAAAGCAGCTAAGAAACATGCTAATTAAAGATACATAAGTTTTCAGTTTGTATGTATATTTAAGACAAGCACAGAAAGAAAAACAGTCTGAGCAAACTAGGATACACAGAGGCTTGCAATAAGGTTGCTCTCAGCAGATCAGAGGACCAACAGGGAAGTCAGCACATGTACACAGGGAGGAAGAGGACTGAAAGTGCCTCTGTGTGGGGGAGGGGCTAGTCCACTCCACTCCACCTATTGCACACACATACACACACAGGTAGATTAGGAAGAGGCAGATTCTGCACAAAAGGCATGTACACATACACATGCCTATGCCTATTTTTATCTTTATTTTGTATGTTTATCTGTTTTTTTTTTATATGTGTATCGATATCTGTATTGGCTTTCTATGTGTCTATGATTGGGAGAGGAGATCAGGGGAAGGTGAGATTGAAGGCTTAATTCCTTAATTAGGTTACCGTGAATCAGTGTATGTATGCTGCAGTTGTTGGAACTACTTCTCCTATAGAAATGTATTGGGTTTTTTTTTTGGGGGGGGGGGGGGTACAGGGGTTTCATTTCTCTTCTATTCCTTACCATATGCAGAAACTTCACTTGTACAGCACAGGAACTTCCTTCAGTTTACCTCCTCCCTTTCTGTGACTTGAGCTGCCTTTCAGTGCTCCACCCCCACAGTCTTCCCATTTGGTTGGATCCTATTAACAGTATCTGTTACTAGAGCTGCCTTCCAGTGCTCCTGCCTCCCCCCCCCCCCCACCCGCCATGTATGTCGTTGGCTGGATCTTATCCACAGTGTCTGCTGCTAGTTACACTGGGGTACAGGCTCATTCACATTGGGGTGGGGGGATTATCTCTGCAGATAGAGATTTTAAAATCGGAGAAATGACCAGTCACATCTTTATTTCAGTTTTTGTAAACTGCATCTTCGTAATTTCTGAATATTAGTGCCAAAATCTGTTGAATTTGAAAAAAAAGCCAGATAGTTGGCAACCATGAGCCCTGAAAACATCTCAAGGGTCCCCCTAAACCTTTGAAAGGAACCATTCCCTAACTGCTGTGCTTCACTGTATACAATTTTTCTATGGTGCAGATGCTGGAACTGCTGCTCCTGTAAAAATGCATTGGGACAGTTTGGGGGGGGGGAGGGTGGAGGGTGGAGGGCTTATTTCTTTGGAGCCCTGATCCAGTTTGACTATTTATGAACTCGGTGTCCTTTCACTGGTTTCTTCACAAGCCAAGTTTCATCTCTTTCTGTTAAATTTTTGATATTTTTTACCTGCAGACAGACGCACATTTGTGACCTTTTGTATAATTTTCCATTGGGCCGTAAAGAAGAAAAAGCTTTGGTGGCCTTGGGCTTTGCTGTTGAGCAGGGCTGGATGCCTTAGAGGGCTCTTTGTGTGCACTGCTGTGAAACAGAGCTTCCTGCTCCCCTCTTCAAGCTCTGTAGGATTCCTTGAGGCTGGTCAAGAACTTCCTCTTTTGAGGGCTTCTTTGCTGGAGTAGCTTGACAGTTCTTTGAAGAAATTAAACTTTTTTTTAAAGGATACAAAAAGAAAGGAAGGCCAAGCAAATAGAAACCAAAGGGTGAAGACAGCATATTGTGATATTGCTGTGGTCCCAGAACCCCCAGGGAGTCCTCCTAAAGATGGGGAGGCTGGAGAGAAGTGCCCTGTCTAGCCTGAGTCACTTAGCATTGCCAATAAGTAGTGTAGCCTTTAGCCATATTCTTCGTTAGTTAAAGAAGGGGACACTTAGAAGCCTTTGAGCAGTCCACACCTCCTAAGGAAGGGTTTTCAATAATGTATTTATTTTATTCCATGTTAAGGGAGTTGGATTGACCATAACCCCATGGATGATTACCTAGGTATTGGTGTAGTCAGTGGAAGCCTTCTTGAGGAAGGCGAGCATGTTGGTGTACTCCTGTGTTGATTGGTTCATCGTCTGTCTTAAAGAGTTAGGATGGAGTGCTCTTAAATGAATTCAGTGTGTTTGATTTAAAGAATATTTTTTTGTGGCTTTTAAGATAGGGTGTACTTATGAGTTAGCAGGTATGCATGGTCAAAGGCCTTGCTGCAGAAAACTGCACTAGGCTTTGCGCATAGGTTAGCTCTGTTTTAGCGCACAATTTTGTGCACTACCAGTACACGAACAAGTTTTGTGCATGAGCTAATTGTGCAAAGCTTTGGGCAGACAGCAGCGCACAGCAGATTTAAATCTATTTAAATGGATGGTAGTTAAGCAATTAGCTGTGCAGAAAAGTATGCAGAAGGCTGAACTTGGTGCTGAGATCTTAATGCAGTCTAAGGAAAGGTGAGGGGTTAGTTCTTAGGTCTGTGATCTGGTGTGGAATTTATGCCTTTTTCTTGAGCATACAGTACCTGCAACCTTTTTCTGGCATTGCTGAAGGGAGCGCTGAAAAAAAAAAAGCGGGTAAGTGTGCTGGAACAATGTTATGTGCAAGCGCTGGAATTTCTGTTCAGAATAATATTGATGTTTATGAACCCCGATTAATTATTTTTAGCCGAACTTCCAAGCAGAATAATATTGTTATGCACCAGATAGTCTGGCACTTGTGTGCATGTTCTGGAAAGCTGTTTTTTATTCTGCGCCAGATACAGATGCTGCTAACCCAGACCTCTGTGCACATATGTCTGGTTTGCTCTCGTTGTTTAACGCAGACATTTTGCGCAAAGCTTATTTAAATTCACTTTGCTTACAGCTTGGGTAAGCAAAACTGTGTTAAACTTGTGCCAGGAAATCCTGCGCTAGAGCTTTAGTGTAGGGCTCTAGTGCAGGCTTTCTGTATTGAGGCCAAAGTGTGCTCACTATGGGGCTGATGTAGAAAACTTTAGCGCCAAGTCAAAAATTATACTAACAAAACCACACAAATAATTACATAATAATTCATAAAATGTGGTCAGCAAATACACCTTCAATAGTGCTCCCTCTTCCTATTAACTTAGAACATCACGTCATCACTTCAGTCATTCCTAAGGGAATACAAAGAGCTCAAATCAAACAACAGCTGCTATATCAGCATCAAAGCTTTTTGTATGGTCGCTACTATATTCATCATAGCCCCCTTGCTTTATTGCATTTTTAAATGATTTTTATTGTTCGGGTTTTTTTTTGTCATTTAAACCCCTTCTCTTTATATCTGTCCATTAAATCGCCTCAAAAAATGTCCTTCAAACAATGTCCAAAATTCAGTAGGCCATTTTATCTCAATATTGTGGCAGTCCTCCAACGACACTAACATAACGTCTCAACTGATTGTGCCCAGGGCCATCAGTTGAGACATAGAATGTGTAATAATCTCCCTGAAGAAGCCATGCAGGAGTGTTGAAACCACCAGTTGGTCAGATACAACTTGGAGACAACTTAAAAATGAGACACTATTTATTTCATTGAAAATTCTGTAATGTTGTAAGTGCTAACTTGCACCACTTTGTGATTAGTTTCTAAAAGGTGTATGAGGTTACACCCAAGACAGCTGTTATATGGATAACAGACTTTGATATACGAGGTGTGACAAAAAAGAAACAAGACTGTCCCATAAATGTTTTATTACAAAATCTACAGAGAAATTATGCATTGTCCCCTTCAAAGTAATCCCCCTCAGAGTTAACGCATGTCTGCATTTGCTTCTGCCACGTACAGAAGCACTCGGTAAAGTCCTCCTCTTTGAGGTCCCTCAGCTCGCTTGTCACAGTGGTCTTGGTCTCTTCTACAGAGGTGAAATGAGTTCCTTTGAGCACAGTCTTCAGCCTGGGGAAGAGCCAGAAGTCGCACGGTGTGAGATCTGGGTAATAAGGAGGGTGGTCGAGAGCTGTGATCTGTTTGTTGGCCGAGAGCGCAGTGTGTGCGGCGCGTTGTCGTGGTGGAGCAGCCACAACTTCTCTCTCCACAGAGCCCGCCTGCTGCACCGAACCCGGTCATGGAGGCGACTGAGGACTTGCTGGTAGAAGTGCTGGTTGACTCTCTGACCCTCGGGCACAAACTCATGATGGACCACTCCCTTCTGGTCGAAGAATGCGATCAGCATGACCTTGATCCTTGATTTGGACATGCGCGCAGTCTTGGGTCTGGGTGATAGTCGAGTCTTCCACTGCAGGTTCTGTCTCTTGCTTTCAGGGTTGTACTGGAAGACTCAAGTCTCGTCTCCTGTGATGACTCGGCCAACGAACTCTGGATCTTCTCCAGTCTTCTCTAGCAAGTCTTGACAAACATTGACCCAGTGCTCCTTCTGCTCGTCCAATAAAAGCCTGGGCGCCATCTTGGCGCACACCTTCCGCATCCCCAGCTCCTGCACCAAGATGGTCCACACTGACTCCCTGTTCAGGCTGAGCTCCTCAGCTGTTATCCGCACCGTCAATCTGCGATCACTCCGCACCAGCTGGTTCACACTGTCAATGTTCTCAGCCGTCTTTGTCGTGGAAGGCCGTCCTGACTAGGGGTCATCCTCCACCTCCTCGTGGCCAGTCTTGAAGCATTTGTGGTACTCGAAAACTCATGTCCAGAAGTTGGAGACATTCAGTTGGGCCCTTCTCCTACTTAACCAGAAAGTTCAAGTTGATTCTTTGCTCCATATTTCTGCCACTTCCAGTTGCGTGACAAAGCGATGGAGCAGTGTGCTACAAAAAAACCTGAAAAAGAAAAACTAGAGTGAGAGAGATGAAAAATATTATAGCAGAATAGTGGCAAGATGTTGCACAACACCGTGACATAAGCGGTTAGCCCATTGGCATTGAGTTATGGGCGTGGCTGCCACAGTCTTGTTTCTTTTTTGTCATTCCTTCCTTATCGTCCATCCAGTCCAGTCCCATCACCTCTGGGTTGTTACACCATGCCATCAGCTTGGAGCCTGAGCATGTCACAACTCGTGACATCAGCATACATGGGTAGCCAGGAAGTACCTCCCAGCCCCCTGTATCTCAATCTCCAAGCAGCTGGAGAGACGTGATTCCCTTAGTAGGACTCATTGTAGAGACAATTAGGTACCTGGTGAGAGGATTGGTGTAGTAGAGGTCTGAGCTTTTGGGGTGTATATGTATATAATGAACCTCTCCCTTATAGGACCCCCATAGCCACCAAAGCTGGGTTGTGAAGCTGAGCGGTCCACAGCCTGATGGCAGAGCAGGTGCCTGTAATTTCTTTCCTTTTTCCATTTGTTTTCATTTCTTTACTTTTCTTTTCATTTTCAGCCGTTTTCACGGCTTTGAGGGGCCAATTGCACCGTTGGATCAGTTTTTTCTGTGCAGCTGAGGAGTGGGGCAGAGACCGTGTGCAACAAGAACTCTGGGGCAGGAGACCGCATGGCGGTAGGCCCATCTCATACCCTTTTCTACATCATCAGAGACGAGTCTGAAGTATGAGGTGTGATCAAAAAGTATTGAGACTTGTTGTGTAGCTATATAACAATAAGTTGCACCACAATGCTATTAAGCATGCAGTGACCTAGTTATGTGCTCTGCATTTGTAGAGTGTAGCATGGCTGTAGAACACCTGTACTTTTTTAAATTACATGATGTTTGGTATCATGTAAAAGCAGTTAATCAGATTTACGATGAGTGAAAAAATTGAATAGTGAATTTGCATTATTTATTTAGACAGTTTTGTATACCGCCTTATCCTTCAATCAAAGCGGTCACAACACAATTGGGGGATACATTTTTTTTTTTTGTTTGTTTTTAACACGCGGGGATATGAGACATATACACTAATACTTACAGGGAACATGGGCAATGGAGGGTTAAGTGGCTTGCCCAAGACCACAAGGAGCATCTGTGGGACTAGAAACCCAAGTCCTTCCGGCCCAAGGTTGCTGTCCTCTAGTGGGATTTGAACTCCCGACCTTCTGGCCTGAAGTACCTTGCCCCAACCACTAGGCTACTCCCCCCTCCTATTATATTCTTCCAGAAACTTGAAGGGCTGCTAAAGTGTTGACTGTGATGAAAGTTATGGAAGGCCGTCCACGAGCAGGAATGAAGACAAAATTGAAGTAGTGTGTGCCTCAATATACTAAGAATTTAAGATATGCCATACTGGATCAGACCAACATCCATGAAGCCCAGTATCCTGTTTACAACAGTGGCCAATCTAGGTCACAAGTACCTAGCAGTTTCCCCAAAAGACACAGGTTCCACAATGCGTGTATTGGGTCAAGCAGTGGATATCCTGGGTCCCCTTTATAATGGTTTATGGACTTTTCCTCCAGGAACTTGTCCAAACCTTTTTTTTTAAACCCAGCTACACTAACAGCTTTTACTACATCCTCCGGTAACAAATTCCAGAGTTTGATTACATGTTGAGTGAAAAAAATATTTTCTCTTATTAGTCTTAAATAGGTTACTCTGTAGCTTCATTTCATGTCCTCTAGTCTTTCTATGTTTTGATGGCGTAAACAATCAATCTACGTTTACCCGTTCCACTCCATTCATTGATGTATAGACCTCTATCATCTCTCCTCAGCCGTCTCTTTTCCAGGTTGAAAAGCCCTAACCTTTTTAGCCTGTCTTCATAGGGGTATCCTTCCATTTCATTTACCATTTTGGTATCTCTTCTCTGTACCTTTTCTAATAACGCTATATCCTTTTTAAGATACGGCGACCAGAATTGCACACAATATTCAAGGTGCAGTCATACCACGGAACGATACAAAAGCATTATAATATCCTTTGTTTTATTCTCAATTCCTTTCCTTATGATACCTAGCATTCTATTTGCTCTCTTGGCCACTGCTCCACACTGGGCAGATGGTTTCAGCATTTTATCCACGATGACGCCTAAATCTTTTTTCTGGGTGGTGGTTCCTAATGTGGAACCTTGCATCGTGTAACCATAGTTTGGGTTGTTCTTTCCTAGGTGTATAACTTTGCACTTGTCAACATATTAAATTTCATCTGCCATTTGAATGCCCAGTCTTCCAATTTATCAAAGTCCTCTTGCAAATTTCCACAATCCTTATGGGTTTTACCAACTTTGAATAGTTTTGTGTCATCTGCAAATTTGATTACGTCACTCGTTATTCCCAGTTCCAGGTCATTTACGAATATGTTAAAATGCAGTGGACCCAGCACAGATCCTTGGAGTACCCCACTATTCACCTTTCTCCATTGGGAAAATTGGCCATTTAGCCCTACCCTCTGCTTTCTATCTTTTAACCGGTTTCTGATCCACAATAACGCTCAAAATATGCTCAAATCATCGATTGCATATCAGGGAGCTTGCTGAGGATATGGACATCAGTTTCAGGCTGGTACAGTCCATTCTTACTGTCGATTTGGGGATGAGACGTGTGCCTGCAAAATTCATGCCAAAACTCCTGTTCTCTGACCAAAAAGAAGATTGACTATCTACAGCCTGTGAGGAGTTGGAATGTGTTGAAAATGACTGATTTCATCGAAAAGATTACGGGAAACTAAGTCTCAGTCCTCACAGTGGAAGACTCCAAACTCTCCTGGACCCAAGAAAACCCATTAGATGAGGAGAAATGTCAAGGTCATGCTCACAGTTTTCTTTGATTACTAGATATTGTTCATCATGAGTATGCTCGAAAAGGCCAAACCATCAATAAAGGAGTACTACGTCCAAGTTCTGACTCGTTTGAGAGACACAGTTCGTCATAAAAGGCCAGAGTTGCACAGGAATGGTGAATGATTGCTTCATCACGATAACACCCCAGCTCATGCATCACATCTTGTCTAGCAGTTCTTGGCCCAACATCAAATGAAGTAAGTCCGTCAGCCTCCATACTCGCCTGACCTCTTACCCTATGACTTTTTCGTGTTTCCAAAACTGAAATTACCATAGCGAAAGGAAGAAGATTCGATGACTTGGAGACCATTAAGCAAAATTGTTTCCAGCAGTGGCCGGAACGCTGGGGGAAGTGTGTTTTATCGAAAGGGGACTATTTTGAAGGAAATTGAGTGCAGTAACCGTCAGTGTGTTAATTCTCGTGTTATTGTATAAGTTGCGATACTTTTTGATTGCACCTCGTAGATTGGAGTGCTGCTGAATATGGCCATTGTTTTATACCTGATCAAAGAAGGGGTTCCCAAACGTGTCCTGGGGCCTCCCCAGCCAGTCAAATTTTCTGGATATGCATAATGGATATGCATGAGAGACATCTGCATGCAAATCTCTCTCATGCCTATTCATTGTGGATATCCTGAAAAACCGACTGGTTGGGAGGCAGATTTGGAAACCCCTGTGATAGAGGAAGTAAGAGGACTCTGGTGATGGAGAGTTCTCATGAGAACACTAATAGGAAGCTAAACTGGTCTGCTGCAGGAAATGTGGTGTTGATTAGAGGTAATTGGAATCATTGTTGATTAGCTGCAAGAAGAGCTGAGTTTTGGTGCTATGTGGAAACCAGGTAATTTAATTTAGCGCTTATTTCCTGCATTTTCACTGCATGAATGTACAGAGCAGCTACAAAAAGTATATATGCAGTTAAAATATTAAAATTAATATTAAAAGGGAGTGGTGGAATGTCAGGAATGTTAGCGTGATGGTGGAAAATATGAGGGCATTTTCTTATGTAAATAGATTTTGCTTTTGCTTTGTGTTTTATTAATTTATTTCTTAACTCTGTGATGCCTGCTCTCTAACTGAATGGTGGTATATTAAGCTTCATTAAATAAATAAGGGGCATGTTTACTAAAGAGCCCTACCCGAGTATCATGGGGTAAACGCATGCTATTGGCGCTGCTCTAAAAAGAAATACGGTGCCCAGTGCTGCCCAGGTAGCGTGTATATGGGCAGCACCTGGGCAGGGTATGAGTGTACCTGCCATGGTGCTGTTAGCATGGGCCTTGGAAGTCTATGCTGCCAGCGCTTGGTGGGGAGCAACTACGCCAGCATAGTGGGTAGTGGTAGTTGCTCCCTGCAGTGGTTTAAAGTGGTGAGTCGTGTTAAATTCAGGACATCTGCTGTCCCCACCCCCCTGCATCTAGCACAGTGCCTCGTGCTAATAACGCAACCCAAGCACATGTTACTAGCATGGAGCTTAGTAAACATGCCCTTAATTGTCTTAGAATGTGCCTCATTAAGCTCTTCAAAAATGGGGATAATGTAGAGACTGGTGGCAGTTGAAGACCAGCGGGATTAGCTAGTCTTTATTTTCCTAACCTGCTTCAACCCCACAGACCTTGCTTGATCGTTGGCTTTACCCTTGCTTTCCTCTCTCAAAGGAGGTGCTTTACCCTTACTTTCTTGAATTTCTATGCTATTCTTTTCTCCATCACTGTAATTGAGAAGTTGTTCCATGCATAAGCTACCTGTTATGTAAGGAAATGCTTCCTTTAGGTTACTCCTGAGTTTTTCATACTCCAACTTCATATGATCACCTTCTTTCCACCAAATGCTTTCCTCAACCCTCTAAAGCAGGGGTGGCCAACTCCAGTCTTGGTGCACCACAATCCAGCCAGGTTTTCATGATGTCCCTAATGAATATTCTTGGGTATATTTGCATACATGAAATGAGAGTCAGAAGCTGCAAAGATGTCTTACATATTGGGACATGGAACATACCAAGCATGAACCAAGGGCGCTGGAGGCCGAAGCAGAGAGTTTGTTCGAGTGGGCCCAAGAGAATCTGGTGGCCCTGTCAGTGGCGCATGTCGCTGGAGTGGACAATGTGGAGGCCGATTTCCTGAGTCGCGTGCGGGTAGACCCAGGGGAGTGGGTTCGCGATGTTGGTGCAGCGTTGGGGGACTCTGGTGATGGATCTGATGGTGACCTTCCATTCCACGCAAGTCAGCCGATTCTTCAGCAGAAGAAAAGAAAGGATGGCGGAAGGCCTGGATGCCCTGATTCAGGTTTGGCCGGAGGAACAGCTGCTATATGTGTTTCCTCCGTGGGTATTGATCGGTCGCATGTTGCAGCGCATAGAGCTTCACAGGGGCCGAGTAATTCTAATTGTGCCAGATTGGCCGAGGAGACCATGGTATGCCGACTTGGTCAGGCTCCTGGTGGGGGAGCCATGGCGGCACCCAGTTCACAGAGATCTTCTGACTCAGGGGCCCCTTTGCATGCCGCAGGTGGATCGATTCTCGCTTACGGCCTGGCTATTGAGTGGGCTAGGTTGAGGGCAAAGGGCTATTCAGCGGCAGTGATTACTACCTTACTGAAATCAAAACATCGGTCTACTTCGTTGGCATATGTTAGAGTGTGGCGTGTTTTTGAAGCCTGGTGTGCGGAAAGGAACTTCGTCCCCTTAAGGGCGTCAGTTCCGCAGGTTCTAGCGTTTCTGCAGGACGGTTTTCAGAAAGGCTTGGCGGCAGCTTCGTTGAAGGTGCAGTTAGCGGCTCTGTCCTGTTAGAGGTAAGGTGTGGGGCAGTCCTCTGGGAAGTCATTCGGATGTGAAACGGTTCCTGAGGGCAGTAGTGCTCCTACGGCCGCCGCATAAGAGAACGGTCCCGGCGTGGGACCTGCCCTTGGTCTTAGAGGCGTTGGGAAAAGCACCTTTTGAACCGTTAGTGGAAGCCTCATTGAAGGATCTTACCCTTAAGGTGGTGTTTTTGGTAGCCATTGCTTCGGCGAGAAGAGTTTCCGAGCTGCAGGCGTTTTCTTGTCGAAAGCCGTTTTTGTCCTCCTTTGATTCTAAGGTGGTGTTGCGGCCAGTGCCATCCTTTTTGCCTAAGGTGGTCTCGGTTTTTCATATGAACCAGGTAGTGGCTTTGCCGGTTTTTGTTACCACAAAGAAGGGACAGGTAGCGGATCAGCTTCATCGTCTCGATGTGAGCCGGGCTTTAAAACAGTATGTGGCTCGCACGGCTAGTTTCCGTAAGTCTGATCGGTTGTTCGTGCTGTTTGCCAGGCCGTGGCAAGGGGAGGCGGCCTCTAAAGGCTCTATTGCTCGATGGGTGAAAGAGGCGATTGCGTCGGCATATCTCCTGCAAGGCCGCAAGGGATGGGCTGCGGGCTCATTCCACCAGGGCGCAAGCGGCGTCATTCCACCAGGGCGCAAGCGGCGTCGTGGGCAGAATGGGGCTTAGTTCCGCCAGTGGAGATCTGCAAGGCGGCGACATGGTCTTCGCTGCATTCCTTTGTGAAGCATTACCGTCTGGATGTTCAGGTGGAGAGGGATGCCTGTTCTGGAGCGGCAATGCTTCAGGCTGGTGTGACAGTTCCCTCCCGTTGAGTATCTGTACTGCTCTGGTACTTACCCAGAGATTCCGGGACTAGACTGGAGGGACGATCAGGAAGGTTAAATTAGACTTACCTGCTAATTGTAGTTCCTGGAGTAACTCCAGTCTAGTCCCGTATCCCGCCCTGTCTCACTGGTGGATTGTCGCCTGAAGCATATGAGGAATTACTGGTAAGTGCTCCCTTTTTCTGACAGGGTTTGGCGTGGTTCACAGTGGGACGGCTTACGCCTTGGGGCAGTTTGGTCCGGGGATCCTTCTTTGTAGTGAGAAACAGGAGGACCTCAAGGCATGGCCCGTGTAGCAGAGGGCTTGTACATAGTTGGGGCTTAGGGTCCTGTAAAGCTCAGTGGGGCAGTTGTTTTTGGATTTTACTATGTTGCCTACTTACTTGTTGCTCCGGTGAGTCTGCTTTGTCAGTAGGTAAACTGATGAGAGGGGGCGGTTCCAGTCCTTATATACCGGTGACATCACAGGAGTGAAGTTTCTCAGTCTCCAAAACTGCTGGAGTAGGTTGACAACCCAGAGATTCCGGGACTAGACTGGAGTTACTCCAGGAACTACAATTAGCAGGTAAGTCTAATTTAACCTTTCTTTGGGTGTATCTAATGGCTTGGCCTCTACTCTTCAATCCAGGGAAGTAACTCTTATGGATATTTGGTCTGCTATTCATTATATTGATATGCGTTTAACTTCTACTGTATCTTCCCTTTGTCAGTTTACTCATGATTTAGTGTCGTGACCCTCGCCTGGGCCAAAGGCTTACAGGCATAGGGCTGCCAATGTTTGTCCTTAAATAAAGAGTTACTATCCTTGTCTCCAGCAGGGAACTCTGGGACTTGTAGTTGATTCTTTTACTCAAAGACAAAGTAGTGTGAGACCGTTGGTTTTTAAGGCAAAACAAGAATTTTTATTTAGGTTCCCATAAGCACTAAGGTTCAACGCAGACATAAGGATTATTCTCCAAGTAAATAATAACAGGAAACATATGCAACTGGAACTGAAGAAACTGAAAGAACCTTTAAACATGTGCAGCTGTTTTCAGCAAAAACCTTTCAGCAAGTAAATCACAGCTTCCTTTGTTCGTCCAGCACAGCTAAATTTCTTCATTTATCATGTGCTGCTTTGGTTATCAAACTCTAGGTTAAGCAAGGGTTCTTTACCTTAGAAGAAGTTCCTGGCATTCACATGGCTAGGTAAATCCCTGCTTCTCAAAAGCTTCTTCTGTAACACTTTTTATCACCAACTTTCAAACTTCCTTCTTACACAAAGAACAGTCCATAGGAGACTTCTCAGTAACAGAATCCTGCCCAAAAGAGTCAATTTGCATTTCTTCCTGTGCTACGAAATGCTTGTCTATCTCTGGGTTTTCATTAACTCCTTCAAGCTTACTGTTCTGTAGGAACTTCTGAATTTCCTTCCACAGCTGCTCTCCCTGATATGGAATATTTGTACCTTGAAAGTGGGGCTTCTTTCCCTGGATCAATTGCCTCAATGCTTCAATCGTGTTCAACTCTGGTTCTCTGCCCTCGGCTGGGTTCTGGTCACTTCCAGTTGTAACCGTATTCACCCACCTTCTGGCAGCTTGAATTCTCTGAGCTGTTCACGAACACTCTGCACTGCAATCTGTTCCTCATTGTCAGCAACTCTCCCAGCCACCCATCTGCTGTTTTCTGAATTAAGAGTACCTCTCTTACAAGGACTGCTTCCTCTGTTGCTGCTTCCTTTCTTGCTGGAGCCGTTCTCCAACTCGAAGTCAAACTTTCCACTTCTCCTTTTCCTCTCCTCTGAACATGGCTTATAAAGCTGTTTCCTAACTAATACTCCCCTGTCTCTGCACAGGTGATTATCATTACCCTCCAAGCCTGCACTTATGTTAGAGCTTGGGTGTGGCTTGGCTTCAGCAACTACGTGCTTCTTTCCTTTGCCTGCAGTCTGAACCCTGTGAATACCTTGCCTGTCTCTCACCTTAAAGGCATATTCACTGTTCCTTAGCGTCTCTCTAGTCCAGTCCCGGAACCATAGAGTTGTGAACCTCCACCAGCAGCTTTGGAGACTGAACATCTTCATCTTTCATCATCCAGCTATATGCAGCCCCAAGGACAGCCCACACATCAGTATCTCAGTCTCCAAGTAGCTTGGAAGTCAGAGCCCAGAACTGGGCTCCTTAGGAACAAATAAGCAGAGCTTTAGTGTTTTATTATTTTCTAGGTTTAGGTGCTGGGCTGCTGCTGTGGAGGAATTCTTTGGCTGTGTCCCTTCTGCCTTTATCTGATCTGTTTTTTTTTCTCTCTTTCTCTCTCTGTCAGTCTCCCCTAGGTCAAACAAGCAGGAGAGCTGCAAAGGACACAGGTCTCCTTTCTACCGAACCCCCTTGGTGGGTGAGGAGAAGGTTGAAGGCAATTAACTGCAGCAATTAAATACAGCAGTAGGCTCTGAGGGTCCCCTAACTGATTTAGGGGTTCCCCGAGCTGCCCTGAGCGGTTATTAACTCTGATATTGACTCTGATAACTGCTACTCAGAGCTTGTGGCAGGCACGCTGGACAGCACTCAGAGTTTTGACCCCCCCTCCTCTCGTGTGTGGGTGAGTAGAGTTTGGGGCTTTTTATTTCTAAAGGCAGTGATAGAGGCCTTGGGGTAGCCTGGAATCAGCTCTGGGGAGTTTGTTTAGACCTTTTGGGTACTTTTTATAGTCCTTTTTTTGGCGGGATCGGGTCCGGCGGCCATTTTGGATTTTCAACGTCATTTTTTCTTTGTGTTTTATTTTAGGGATAGGAGCTTCATTTTTGAATTTTTTGGTCAGATATCAGCTAATTGACCCCAGCTCTATCTAATCCTGCGATTTGGGGCGTTTTTGAGCACTTTTAAAATCGCCATATTTTTTTTCTGCTCTGTTTGCTTCAGCAAGGTGTCTCTGCTTTGCTGGTAGAGGGCTGTGTGCATAGGCATGCCTCCTAGTCCTCGGTGTCTGGTTTGTGGCATTCGTAGAAGTAGTAATTTGGAAGCCAGAGTCTGTGCCACTTGTTCTGCTGTGGGTGCTGTCATGGAGGATCCTCTGGAGGGCTCCAGTGCGGATCTCCCTCCTGTCTCTACAGAAGGGACATCAAGGCAGGCAGAGACGGTCCTTGATCCGGGGATTTCTGAGGTGCCAGAGCGCCTGTTGGCGGGGGGCGTCCAGGTGGGATCCCTGGGAATTCCACCCGCCTTTTTCTCTCTCATGCAGGAGGCTCTGGCTCTCTTGCAGCCGGCGGGTGGAGGTTCGGTCCCGCCCCACCGTGGGCTAAAGCGCCCACTTTCAGTAGAGGGAGACACCGGTCCACAAAAGAAGAGCCGGCCCCCGAGTGTTGCGGATTCTGCGCCTCCTGCGGATGAGTTCCACGAGGGGCTGGGGGAGGCTCTCGGGCTAGAGTCTGCGGAAGATTTAGAAGACGGCGACTTGTTTGACGACGAGCAGAGTAGTAGAATAGTGCGTGTATTTCGTAAAGAGGAAGTTCCGGCACTGATTGCCGAAACCCTCAAAGTATTGAACATACCCGTGGAAGATTCTGCTGCGGAGGACCAATTGGAGGATCCCTTGATGCAGGCGGTGCGCACTTCCCACAGAGTCTTTCTGCTCCATAGGTTTTTTAAGGCTATGATCCAGGAGGAGTGGAACAGTCCAGAATCCGCCTTGCGCGGGGCTAGACTGTTGCCTAAGTTGTATCCTCTATCGGAGGCTGATAGAGAGCTTTTTCGTTCGCCGAAGGTGGACGCAGCAGTTTCCACGGTTACTAAACGGACTATTATCCCGGTGGAGGGTGCTGTGGCGTTGAAGGACGCGCAGGATAGAAAGGTCGAGAGCTTGTTGAGACAGGCGTTTGATGTTTCTGCCCTGTCAATGCAGGCGGCTGTGGCCGGGGCCTGGGTGGCGCGCGGCTGCCTCCGCTGGTCTCAGCAGTTGCAGGGGCCCCAGTCGGCGGAACAGGAGGCCGCGGTGTCCAGATTGGAGTCTGGTACCGCTTATTTGGCGGATATCCACTATGACCTCATTAGGGGGTTGGCTAACGGCATGGCGTCGGTGGTAGCGGCGCGTCGTTCTCTTTGGTTACGCAATTGGGCGGCTGATGGTTCTTCTAAAGCTCACCTTAGTAAGCTGCCGTTTAAGGGCAGGCAGTTATTTGGAGAGGACTTGGATAGGTTGGTAAAAGATCTCGGGGATTCTAAGGGGGGTCGGCTTCCGGAGGATAAGCCCAAGCAGGGGAAGCCGACCTTCACCTTCCGGGGGTCTCAGCAGTCCTTTCGGAGATTTCGTGCCTCCCGCTTTGGTCAGTCCCAGCGTTCCAGATACCCGGGGCGCGGACAGAGTTTCCGCGGATTTCAGGGGGCAGGTAGAGGTTTTGGCTCCTTCCAGGCGCAGGTCCCCAAAAAGTCACAATGAAGCGAGGCCGGCTCCGGTGGCGGTGATCCCCGTAGGGGGCAGACCACGGGATTTCTACCCTGCCTGGGCCGCTATCACATCCGATCAGTGGGTGTTAGAAGTGATACGAGAGGGATATGCGCTCGAGCTGCATCGACCGGTGCTAGATTCCTTCGTTATGTCCCCGTGCAGCGCTCCCTGGAAACGAAGAGCCGTATCAGATACACTTTCCCGGCTGCTTCGGCTCCGGGCAGTCGCCCCCGTGCCGGAGGGGCAGTTAGGGTCCTATCGATACTCCATCTACTTCGTGGTGCCGAAAAAGGAGGGCACTTTTCGACCAATCCTGGATTTAAAGAGAGTGAATCAGTGCCTCCGGGTGTCGCATTTTCGCATGGAAACGCTGCGCTCGGTCATAGCGGCGGTCCGCGAGGGGGAATTCCTAACATCCCTAGACCTTACGGAGGCCTATTTGCACATTCCCATTCGTCGGGAACATCAAAGATTTCTGTGGTTTGCACTGCCGATGGGCCATTTTCAGTTTCAAGCTATGCCCTTCGGCCTAGCGACGGCGCCATGGGTCTTCACGAAGATCATGGTGGTGGTAGCGGCGTTCCTGCGGAAGGAGGGTGTCCTCGTGCATCCCTATCTCGATGACTGGTTGATCCGGGCGAAGTCAAGGGAGGAGAGTCTCCGAGCGACGGCGCGGGTCGTACAGATTTTGCAGTCGTTAGGCTGGGTGGTCAATCGGGCGAAGAGCAGCCTTCTTCCCTCGCAGACCTTGGAGTATTTGGGGGCGCGTTTCGAGACTGGCAACGGGAAGGTTTTTCTCCCAGTGCACAGAGCGCGGGCCCTGAGGCGGCTGGTGGAGCAGTTTCTAGTGAGACGGTCATCCTCGGCTTGGCAATACCTTCAGCTTCTCGGCACGATGGCGGCGACCATCGAGGTAGTTCCGTGGGCAGGGGCACACATGCGGCCCCTGCAGCGAGCGCTGCTGCGTCGATGGTGTCATCAGTCCGCCTCGCTAGCTCGTCAGTTAGTTTGCCCCTTGGGGGTTCGGCGCAGCCTTCGCTGGTGGTTGCGTCGGCGCTCTCTGGCGAACGGTATGCCCTTGGAGTCTCCCATCTGGCGTCTGCTGATGACGGATGCCAGTTTGAGCGGCTGGGGGGCTCATTGCGAGGGTCAGATTGCTCAGGGCCAGTGGTCCTCGCGGGAGAGACAGTGGTCCATCAACCGTCTGGAAATGAGAGCCGTGTGGTTGGCTCTGACTGCGTTTCAGCCTTGGCTGCAGGGAGCGGCGGTCAGGGTGCTGTCCGACAATGCCTCCACGGTAGCCTACATAAATCGCCAGGGAGGCACAAGCAGCGCGGCGTTGGAAGCGGAGGCGGATCTGCTTCTAGAATGGGCAGAGCGGCATCTTCAATGTCTGTCGGCCCAGCATGTCGCGGGGGTTCACAATGTGGAGGCGGACTTTCTGAGTCGTCACAGAGTAGACCCCGGAGAGTGGTCTCTACATCCCGAGGTATTTGCGTTGCTGGTCCGTCATTGGGGTCTGCCGATAATGGACCTCATGGCGACCTTCGAGTCCGCGCAGGTCGAACGGTTCTTCAGCAGGCGTCGGGAACGCATGTCGGAAGGCCTCGATGCATTGGCACAAAGGTGGCCAAGGTACGGGCTGCTCTATGTCTTTCCTCCGTGGGCTATGGTGGGTCGTCTGGTGCAGCGGATCGAGCGGCATCCGGGTCCCGTGGTTCTGATTGCCCCGGACTGGCCTCGTCGGCCTTGGTATGCGGATCTGGTGCGGTTGCGTGTGGCCGATCCGTGGCTGCTTCCTCCTCGGCCGGATCTCCTTTGGCAGGGGCCGCTGCAGATGCCTGAGGTGGCTCGATTCTCGCTTACGGCATGGCTATTGAGAGGGCGCGAATGAGAGCCAAAGGTTATTCTCTGGAGGTCATTGCTACCTTGTTGCGGGCGCGGCGTCGGTCCACGTCGCTAGCGTATGTCCGGGTCTGGCGTATTTTTGAGAGCTGGTGTGCGGATCGCGAATTGCGGCCTTTGCGGACTTCCGTTCCTCAGATCCTCTCCTTCTTGCAAGCAGGGGTGGACAAGGGCCTGGCGGCCAGTTCCTTGAGGGTACAACTTGCAGCTCTTGCGTGTTTACGAGGCAAGGTTCAGGGCCAGCTATTGGGGTCCCATGCTGATGTGAAGCGCTTCTTGCGAGCGGTGTTGCTTATGCGTCCTCCGTGCAGGGCTTTAGTTCCCTCGTGGGACTTGAATTTGGTGTTGAGGTCTCTGGTGGCTTCGCCGTTTGAACCCTTGGCGCAAGCTTCGTTGAAGGACTTGACGTTGAAGACGGTGTTTCTGGTGGCGATCTCGTCAGCTTGCAGGATTTCGGAGTTGCAGGCTCTTTCGTGTAGGGAACCCTATCTGTCTTTCTCGGCCGACAAGGTGGTATTGCGACCGGTTCCCGCGTTTTTGCCTAAGGTAGTTTCGGCGTTTCACATGAATCAAGTGGTGTCTTTCCCGGTGTTTGCCAAGGAACGTGGCAAGCACGCGGATATCTCCTTGCACGCGTTGGATGTCCGTCGAGCGCTTCGCCGGTATTTGCGGGAAACAGCGTCCTTCCGTAAGTCCGATTGCTTATTTGTCGCCTTTGGCGGTCCGCGCAAGGGGGAAGCGGCGTCTACATCTTCCACTTCCTGCTGGTTGAAAGAGGCGATTTCGTCGGCATACCTTTTACACGGCAAGGTGGTTCCTGCCGGGCTTCGGGCTCACTCGACTAGGGCGCAGGCGGCGTCTTGGGCAGAAGTTAGCTTGGTGCCGGCGGTGGATATTTGTCGGGCGGCGACGTGGTCGTCCTTGCACACCTTTGCTAAGCACTATCGTCTGGATGTGCAGGTGGCGTCGGATGCGCGGTTTGGCTCTCGGGTGCTTCAGGCTGAACTAGCGAGGCCCTCCCGTTGAGATATACTGCTCTGTTACATCCTCTATGGTTCCGGGACTGGACTAGAGAGACGCTAATGAAGAGTAAATTAGACTTACCTGCTAATTGTTGTTCCTTGCGGAACTCTAGTCCAGTCCCGGATCCCTCCCTGTCTCTCGGTTCTCGCTGCCAGCCAAGAAGATACAGTCATTATAGGAGTCTGCCAGGGTTTCTGTTCTCTATGCTTTCGGTCAGAGCTCCTCTGCTTGCAGCACGCCTTAGTTCCCTTTCGGGGCCAATTTGGAGGGTGAGCGGTGGCGCCTCTTGTTGCTTGTGTTTTGCGCAGGGGTCGCCACGGCTGTTCTGGTCCGCCTTCCCGTAGGCAGGAGATTGTTCATAAGAAATATATAAAAAAAAAATTTTTTTCGCTAGTAGTGGGATCTTTAGGGTCAGGATCCTTTTTTCCACTGTATGGTTATATCTACTTATTTGTTGCTCTGCTTAGTATGCTTTGTCAATAGGTACTGATGTGTGGGCGGTGCTTGGGGCTGCATATAGCTGGATGATCAAAGAGATGAAGATGTTCAGTCTCCAAAGCTGCTGGTGGAGGTTCACAACTCTATGGTTCCGGGACTGGACTAGAGTTCCGCAAGGAACAACAATTAGCAGGTAAGTCTAATTTACTCTTTTCTTCTGTTTCCATCGGCTCAGCACAGCTCTCATCACAGTAGTTAGTAAAATGAAATCTACTGATAAACAATTGGGATCTCTTGCTAAAATCTTGGCCCGTACTGACTCAGCTACAGTCATGTTCTGAAAAAAATATTGCCTGTATGCGGGATTCCTCAGCTGTTTCCTATTGGCTGGAGGTTCTTGAAAATCAGTCTCGGGCTAAGAATTAAGTTTTCTTAATTTTCCTGTTACACACCTGTTATCTTCTGATATTTTGTTAAAGAAGTATTTAATTGAGGTTTTAAAATTAGAAGGGAATTTAGGCATTATCCATATGTATTACCTTTCTCCCAGATCCTCTCCTCTTGATAAGGTTGAGGGTCTTTTGCCTTTACCTGATTTCTCGGTAGGGCAGGATCTCACAGCTTTTCTTGAAGATTCTTTGGATGTCATTCCCAAACGTAACACCCTTGTGGTGACCTTTGGGTCTGAATCCACTAAGTTACATGTCCTGCGGGCTTAGTTCAAATACCGGGAAGTCTCCTTTTGTGACCAAAAACTTCGTTTTCCCGGATGTAGGCAGGGTTACTCAGATTCGGCGTAAGCATTTTCTGGCGTTGAAAAATCGAGTAGTGGCATTGGGGGCTTCATTTTTCTTAATTTCCTTGTTGATGTATACTTACTTTTGAGGGACAAACGTTTTTATGTACTGATGTTACTCAATTGCAATCTTTTTTGACTGAAAAGGAAGTTGTTGAGGGTTAGGGTGCTAAGATAAGTGTTTCCCATTGTGGAGTTTAAGTAATCCAGTTTTCCTTTGTATGGTTAGGTTTATTTGGAAATCGCTCTCTCTTGATGTGGGTTTTGATGTGTTCTTTTGCTTTTGGATATTGTTAGATATCTTGTTTGCTCATATTTCCTCGATAAATGTATTGGTGTTCAAGAAAACTTTAAATAAAAACTAATCAAGACAAACACAGTAACTGAGGACTAGGGTAAATCTAGGAGAATGGTAAAGATACACATTGGTGGTGAGCAGGAAAATAAGTAACATCTTGACTTTAAAATATAACCAGGAAGGCTGGCTAACTTCATTCTAGACATTTCTGAAATATCCATGAATCTTTTTAAAACAGTTTTTCAACATAGTCGGCTGTATTGGAATATTCGAGCACTAGTGTATAGTGTTGTAATCTTCTCCTAAATGGACAGTGTTTTTGTTTAGGTACTCTTTCCTGCTCTTTGAGCGCCACAGTTTTCCCCATTCTTCTTCATTGCCGCTAATGATGAGAAGCAGGAGGGGGATTTGCATCAATCTGAAACTGAGGTGCTGTGATCTAGGATATGTGCAGGAAAGAAAAATACAGGGATTTTTCCATGAATATTTCCAGATTTTTGGGTCTGTTTTTCAGTTAGTTTCACACATTTGTTTTAATGGGGAATTTTTAGTGCATGTTAAATTGATTTCACATGTACTAATAGACTTTGTGTGCCTGAATTTGTCGCTTAGTGCCATGTCTACTGAAGAAAACCCATGATCTGGCTACAATACCATGGCTCTTTCGGTCTCTGGTCCCCCAAGCAGTGAGAAATAAGCAGAGAGTAACGCAGAACACAATCACACACAAAGTGCTACTTTCTTTGAGCTCAGAGGGAAAACAACAGAAGGTCCATGGACACAGCACAGTTCCACCTCTGTTGAATTCAAATTATTCCTCCTTTGAAGCCCCTTTTATTAAAGAAAAAAAGGGAAGTAACAGTCATTTATTATAAACGTGAAATAACACAAAGTGTCGCTAGAGTTCTTTACAGAGTAAGAGCTGATTACAGTGTATTAGATGAAATTTACTTGATTATGGCAGAATTATTTATAATTGCAGAGTTGCAGAAATTACGCTGTGCCAGCAGGGACCTATAGTTGACTGTATAATGAACTATGGTTGCGCAGTTCATAGCCTATGTTTACTCTTTATGCTTGCGTTAACAATGTTCTCAAACTATTTTAAAGACAGTTACACAGAACTCATGATCATGATATCCCACTCCACCTAAGAGGAAGTAGGCAAAAGGACAAACTCGTGAGTGACAGCCATTATTATAAAGTTCTTCTATCAGCACATTTTAGAGATCTGTATCAAGAAATTTATCTATCTTTAATTACATATTGGGGATTCTAGTATCCCCTTTACCTGTCCATTCCTACATCTACTAAATGGCGGTAAATCTAAAACCTCCGTGGTATCTACAGGGGGCATTCCCAGCTTTCCCCATGAAGATGATGTTGTGTTTTTGGACTTGCTGCGGAGCCCCATGTTTCCTGCATTAGCAGTGAGCATGGAAAGTCCCATGATCCTTTCCGATGCAGGGATTTCTGGTCTCTGCGGTAAATACAAGGGAAAGACAAAGCACTTACTAGCTGTTTCACCCGATTGCTCCTGTTCCACTCCCCCCTCCCCAAATCAGACAGTATTGTCAGTACTGCAGCTGTACAGAAACAAGGCACTGACAGTATTTAAAAAAAAAAAAGAAAAAGTGCCTCCCCCCTTTCTCTCATTCAGCACCGCTGTCCCCTGAACAGCTTCCGATCCCCATCCAGGGAGAGATCGATACATCTCCAAACAACGAACACTTTCCTGACTAGTCAGTTGTGCCCTTTCAACCCCCCCCCCCCTTATTAACTTTGAAAAAACCATCCAGATAGCCAGTTTTGGATCCCTGACACCGCCTCCCTTCTAAACTCTGAATTCTGGCTAGTCAGTCAGCCTAAGGGGGCCCCCAGGCCCCCTCCCAGCTATTAGCTTAGACATCCTGGTGATCTAGTGGTTAAAGATAATGGTTGGGAGAGGAGCTAGGGGGGTCCCCTTAGTCCGACTGACTAGCCAGGATTTAGAGGTTTGAAGGGGCCTGACTGACTAGCCGGAATGGTGTTGGTTGTCTGGGGGTGCTGAAGGACGGGGGGAAGGGCTGCAGCTAATACCACCTCTTAAGGGTAGTGTTATCTGCAGCCATGATGGTGCCCGATTTTGCCAGCCATTGTGTGAAAACGTTTTGTTTGATGGCTGCCAACAGTCAAAATGTCTACTCCTACCCCAGGCTCTCTCCCCCCTCCTCCAGGTCCTCTGTTCAAAATGCAGGTATCACACAAAAGTGCCTGTGATAGCTGCGGTAGCTCTTTAGTAGACATGCCTCTTAGTGTGCATTAAGTCATTATAGCGTGCGCTGAAGATTTTGAAGGTGCAACAATGAATGCCTATCACTACTGTCGTCCTTTTTCATGACTGCCTGGAGATTACCCCTCCCTATTCTTAATCCCTCCTTTTTCTAGCTCAGTCATCATACTGATAGTCCTCTGACTAAGAAGAATGAACTGTTTCTCCCTGCCCCCAGAAGGGAATCAAACCTTGAACCACATGAGTTCATTCTTTTTAATGGAACAAAGCAAGACTTAAGACTGTGTGGTTATTTTCTGCCATATCATTAACCTGCAGTCTTTTTGAACTTGCTTGCTTTTCCCCATTGCAGCTGGAATGGAAGAATAAGCCTGCTGCTGTGCCTGACCTGTTAGCGTTTCCCTTTTAGAAAATTACTACAAGTTTATGTCATAGCACTGTGAGACTACAGTGGGGGGAAAAAACCCTCAGCTATAGAAGTGTGCAGAATAACTCGGGTCACAGTATATTCAGGAATAAGAGGGAAAATTAGGTGTAGTGCTTGCTGAGAACATGAATATAGATGATAAAGAACAATCACAGGAAATTAAAGGCAGCATACCACAAGCTGGTATAGCACAAGGAGGAAAAACCACCAAGAGGCATTTAAAAGTAGAAGCCTTTGAAGTAAGATACAGCTAGTGTTAACATTTTGTTCTGTTTAGCATGTGAGAGATGGGGAAAAGCCTTTTGAATTTAGGTGATGCAATATAGTGTAAGGCACTACTAAATTTTTAGTGTTGATTTCCATGTGGCTCCCTGTACAGTGTTTGCTTTGGAAGTTGCATCCCATGAGGGGTTTGTGCCAATGGGTATGCCATCTCTAGAGCAATAAATTGTAGCAGCTACTGTAGAAGTAAGGCTGTGGGACCTGATAGCTAGAAACATAAAAACAGATGGCCGAAAAAGACCATATGCCTATGTAGTCTGTCCTTCCATATCAACTACTATAGTCCCTTTTTTTCCTTTCAAGATCTTCTGTGTTTGTTCCATGCTTTCTTGAATTCAGATACCATCCTCATCTCCACTACCCCCCTGGGAGACTATTCCACACATCTACCACTCTTTCCGTAAAGAAATATTTCTGCATATTACTCCTGAATCCATCCCCTTTCACCTTCATCCTATGTCCCCTCGTGGCAGAGCTTTTTTTTCGAATGAAAGAGGATTTCCTCCTGTGCATTTATGCTACAGAGGTATTATGATAGAGGCATTTAATCTCCTCTCTATCGCCTTTACATGTAAGATCTTTATGTCTGTCCCCATAAACTTTATGACGAAGCCCTTTGACCATTTTGGTAGCCACCCTCTGCACCAAATCCATCCTGTTTATATCCTTTTGAAGGTGTGGTCTCCAGAATTGTACACAATACTTCAAATGAGGTCTCACCAAAGACCTATACTACTACTACTACTGAGCATTTGTATAGCGCTACAAGTCGTACGCAGCACTGCACAGACATGTAAGAGACGGTCCCTGCTCATCAGAGCTTACAGTCTAATCAAGACAAATACAGAAGGTGTAGGCAGGGATAAAGCAAGGGGGAAGAAAAGGAGATCAGGTGAGTCAAGATCCAAAAGCAGCAGCGAAGAGGTGAGTTTTCAGTCTGGATTTAAAGAGGGTTAGAGAAGGTGCTGGTATACAGACATAGGTAGTTTGTTCCAGGCGTTGGGTGCAGCAAGGTGAAAGGAGCGAAGTCTGGAGTTAGCAGTAGAGGAGAAGGGCACAGATAGGAGCAGTTTGCTAGAAGAGCGGAGTTCCCAAATGGGGTTGTAAGGAGAGATAAGAGAAGAAACGTAGTGAGGAGCCGCAGAGTGAATGCATTTATAGGTCAGCAGGAGAAGTTTGAACTGGATGCGGAAACGGATAGGGAGCCATTGAAGTGACTTGAGAAGAGGAGTAATATGGGCATGACGAGGCTGGCGGAAGTTTAGTCATGCAGCAGTGTTGAACAGATTGAAGGGGAGAGAGATGACTCAGAGGGAGACCAGCAAGGAGTAGGTTACAGTAGTCAAGACGGGAGGTGATTAGGGAGTGGACAAGCATTTTAGTAGTGTGTTCAGAAAGGAAAGGGCGGATTTTGCTGATGTTATAGAGAAAGAAACAGCAGGTCTTAGCTATCAGATGGATATGTGTAGAGAAAGAGAGAGAGGAGTCAGACAACCCCCAGATTGCGGGCTGAGGAAACAGGAAGGAGTATGGAGTTATCCACAGGGACTGAGAAAGAAGGAAGAGGAGGGGAGGTTTTAGGGGGAAGGATAAGAAGTTCAGTCTTGGCCATGTTCAATTTCAAGCGGCGGTGGGACATCCAGGCAGCAATGTCGGAAAGGCAGGCAGAGATCCGGGTCTGGACTGCCGGAGAGATCTCAGGTGTAGAGAGGTGGATCTGGGAGTCATCAGTGTACAGATGGTACTGAAAGCCATGGGAAGAGATAAGCGCACCAAGGGACTGGGTATAGAGAGAGAAAAGGAGCGTACCCAGGACAGATCCTTGGGGTACACCAACTGGGAGCGGGGTAGCAGAGGAGGAGGAGCCACCAGAACACACCCTGAAAGAGCAATGGGAGAAATAGGAGGAGAACCAGGATAGTACAGAGCCCCTAAAGCCAAGCGAGGACAGGGTATCGAGGAGAAGGGTGTGGTCAACAGTGTCAAAAGAAGCAGAGAGGTCAAGAAGGATGAGGACAGAGTAAAGGCCCTTGGATTTTGCCAGGAACATGTCACTGGAGACTTTGGCAAGAGCCGTTTCAGTAGAGTGTAAAGGACAAAAGCCAGACTGTAAGGGATCCAGGAGGGCATGAGAGGAGAGGAAGTCAAGGCAGCGGCGGTGAACCGCACGTTCAGGTAGTTTAGAAATTAAGGGAAGGAGAGAGATGGGTCGATAGTTAGACGGACAGGTGGGATCAAGTGAGAGGAGACAGGACCGAGGCTGAGGCAGCGGGTGATTAAGATTAAAGCTTAAAAGGTGATGGTCAGTTAAGGGAAGAACTGAGCTACAGAGGTTCGAGAGTAAGCAACTAGAGAAAAATATCAGGTCAAGACAGTGGCCATGCTGGTGAGTGGGGGCAGTAGAACAAAGTTGGAGGTCAGACAAGGAGGTAAGGGAGAGGAGCTTTAACGCAGAGGGGTTATTGACATGAAAGTTAAAATCCCCAAGAATAAGAGTGGGGGAAGAGTAATCCAGAAAGAAGGAAAGCCACGAGTCAAAGTCAGTGAGAAAGGTAGAAGCAGAGTTGTCAGGAGGTCGATAAATAACAGCTACCTGGAGAGGAAGTGGAGTGAAAAGGCGGATGGAGTGGACTTGAAAGGAGAGAAAGGAGTGAGACTGAGGCAGCTGGAGGGGTTGGAATTGTCAAAAGAGAGAAAGTAGAAGCCCAACATCACCACCACGGCCAGTGGGACGAGGTGTGTGGGAGAACTGATAGCCCCCATGACAGAGAGCAGCAGTAGATGCGGTATCATCTGGGAGGAGCCAGGTCTCAGTTAGAGCAAGAAGATGAAGAGCATTAGAGATAAAGAGATTATAAGTAAAAGCAAGTTTATTAGAGACAGAGTGTGCGTTCCACAAGGCACATGAGAAAGGGAGAGTGGAAGAGGAAAGGAGAGGGATATGAATAAGATTAGATGTGTTGCGTGAAGAACTCTTCTCAGAGTGAGACAGAAGTCTAGGGGGGCTAGGATTGGGGTTGATATCTCCAGATAGGAGAAGGAGTAGCAGAGTACGGGGGTAGAGAGGAGACAGTAGGGCGGAAACACGGGTGAGGTTGCCTTAGAGCGAGAGGAGATGGTTGAATGAGAGGGAGAAAGCGGTGAAGCTCAAGAGCTGATGATAGGGTAGAAGACAGAATGGAGGGGGAGGTGAGGATGATAGGGGGGGGGGTAAGGAGGGACGGTGCTGGTAGGAGGGGAAACGGGGAGTATGAAGAAAAGGAAGACAATGTGATGTGGAGCCATAGAAGAGGAACAGAGAGGGGCTATGCAGCATATGTTGTTATACAAGCAATGAGGTAGCAATGGATCCTACAGGCTGTGCAGTATAAGTTATGCTACAACAGAAGCACTATCACCTCCTTTTTCCTGCTGGCCATTCCTCTCCCTATGCACCCAAGCATCCATCTGTTTTTTGCTGTCGCCTTTTCTACCTCTTTAGCCACTTCAAGATTATCAGAAACAATCATGCTCAGGTCTTGCTCTTCATTCATGGACAGAGTACTTCACCCCCCCCCCCCCCCCATACTGTATCGTTCCCTTGGATTTTTGCAGCCCAGATACATGACCCTGCATTTTTTAGCATTAAATCTCAGCTGCCAAATTCTTGGCCATTCTTCAAGCTTAGCTAGATCCCTCCCCATGTTATCTACTCCTTCCTGGATGTCTACTATATTGAAGATTTCCTTATTGTCCATCCAGGCCAGTCCAGGTACGGATGAGTTATCAGCCCCCTCCAGCAGCAGAGGACTGAGCATGACAGAGTCTTGCTGGTGTGGTATAAGAGCTCATCCTACCGCCCCTGACTCCAGTCTCTCCATCCTCAGCAACTGGGAGAAGAGCTCCTAGGTGTGGACACTCTGAAAAGACGATCTGATCCTGGGAAAAACAAAAAGAAAAAGAACGAAAAGATCAAGGAGAGATCAAAGCATGTTCCTCTGGGTAGCTCTAGCAGGATGTTTTCAGAAGGGAGAGGGCAGTGAAGGCCGGGTGCGCTACTCTTTAGACCTGCAGCAGGGGAGTGCAGGAGGCAGCAGGGGCAGAGCCTGCCTCACCTGGACCTGAGAAATCTGAACAAGTTTCTGGAGAGGGAAAAGTTCAAGATGCTTACCCTTGGAATCTTACTGCCCTACCTCCAGCAGGGAGATTGGCTATGCTCCTTAGACCTGAAGGATGCTTATACTCACATCCTCATCCATCCAAATCACAGACAATTCCTCAGATTTGTGGTGGGAGGAAGACACTTCCAGTACAGAGTGCTTCCTTTTGGCCTCGCCTCCGCCCCCAGGGTTTTTACAAAATGCCCTGGCGGTGGTTGCGGCCTACCTCAGGAACCAGGGGATCTTTGTGTTCCCTTACCTGGATGACTGGCTTATCAGGGGCCAGTCTCCACAAGAGGCCAGGCAGGCCACCTTCAGAACCATATCCCTGCTTCAGCACCTGGGGTTCGTGATAAACTTCCCCAAGTCCACTTTAGTCCCCTCGCAGGATGTGGAATTCATAGGGGCAAGATTGGATACCATCCATGCAAAGGCCTATTTGCCTGTGGACAGAGCTCACAGACTGATTAAGTTGGCCGGCCAGTTTTGGGCAAACTCTCTGGTCTCCGCCAGACACTTCCTCCGGCTCTTAGGTCACATGGTTTCCACGGTGCATGTCACCCCAAATGCCCGTCTGCACATGAGGCCGGCTCAGTGGTACCTCAGGGCACAGTGGCTACAGGCCACAGGGAAATTGTCAGACAAAATAAAGGTGTCCAAACTCTTGGTGGACTCCTTACGCTGGTGGAGGCATCTCCCAAATCTGGCCAGGGGTGTTCCTTTTCAGGCCTCCCCACACACTCAGGTACTGACAACCGATGCTTCCCTGCAGGGCTGGGGGGCACACTGCCAGGGGGCCTGCACCCAAGGCCTATGGTCTCTGTGGGAGGCCGCCCAGCAGATCAACCTGTTGGAATTGAGAGCCATTCGACTAGCCTTACGGATTTTCTCTCAGATCCTGTCTCACCAGTCTGTCCTAGTTCAGACGGACAACCAGGTGGCTCTGTTCTACGTCAACAAGCAGGGAGGCACAGGATCCAGACTCCTGTGCCTGGAAGCACAAGCTCTCTGCTCATGGGCTATCAAGCAGGACATGACCCTCCAGGCGGTCTACTTCCCAGGCCAGGAAAACTACCTGGCGGACAGGCTAAGCAGACTCCTGCAACCTTACGAGTGGCAGTTGGATCTGGTAGTTCAGCAGATCTTTCTGAAGTGGGGACTTCCGACCATGGATCCTTTTGCCAGTCCGCTGAACAGGCAACTACCCAAGTTCTGTTCCAGACAACCACACCCTCTGCGGATGGCGGAAGATGCATTCCTGATCCCCTGGTCAGAAGGCCTGCTGTATGCTTTTCCTCTCACACCTCTGGTGGCCCGGACTCTCTTCAAAATCCAGCAGGACTGGGCCATGGTGATCCTGTAGCCCCCAGGTGACCCAGGCAGCCATGGTTCCCTCTTCTTCTGCAGTTGGCGGTGGATACTCCACTTCCTCTGGGGCTGCAACCCAACCTTCTGACTCAGGATCAGGGGTCCCTCTTGCAACCCAACCTCAAATCCCTCAATTTGATGGCCTGGTTGCTGAAAGGGTAGTCCTTGCTCCCTTGCTCCTACCAAAGGAGGTTGAAGAGGTAGTGTTCACCTCCAGGAAGCATTCCACTAGGAAGGCCTATGCTCTGAAGTGGCGTAGGTTCTCTCAACAGCAAGAGGACCCCTTCTCCTGCTCAGTCCAGGTGGTGCTACAATACCTGCTCCACCTTTCCAACTTAGGACTTCAGTCCAACTCTGTCCGGGTTCACCTCGGTGCCCTCTCAGCTCACCACTTGCCGGTGGATGGGCAATCTCTCTCAGGCCACCCTCTGGTGTCTCGCTTTCTCAGAGACCTGCTTTGGCTTAAGCCTCCTATTCGTCCACCGGCCACCGAGTGGGATCTCAATGTGGTCTTGCAGCAGCTGACTCGCCCACCTTTTGAGCCGATGGCAACCTGCCATTTACGTTTTCTCTCCTGGAAGGTGTTGTTCCTTGTGGCACTCACCTCGGCTAGGCGGGTGAGTGAGCTTCAGGCCCTGGTCTCGGATAGGCCGTATACCAGGTTCTATAAGAACAGGGTAGTCTTGAGGACTCGTCCTAAGTTCCTTCCCAAGGTAGTGTCCTCCTTCCACCTCAACCAGGAGGTGGTACTTCCGACGTTCTTTCCCAGGCCACACGCCAGTAGGGCAGAGACTGTCTTGCATACCCTGGATTGTAGTAGGGCGCTGTCCTTTTACCTTGAACGTACGCAGGGGCATAGAAGGGCTTCTCAGCTCTTCATTTCCTTTGACCCTAATAAATTGGGGTTGCCTGTCACTAAGCGTACATTGTCCATCTGGGTGGCAGACTGTATCGCCTGGGCATACAGGGCAGCCGGCCTCTCCCTGGAGGGTCGAGTCACGGCCCACCGGGTCCGGGCGAAGGCCGCATCTGTAGCTCACTTCCGTTCTGTTCCGTTGGCAGACATCTGCCGGGTCGCTACTTGGTCTTCAAGCCAGACTTTTGCGGACCACTACTGCCTCGAGAGGGAGTCTCGTAGGGACAGTGCTTTCGGGCAAGCGATACTCCGTAATCTCTGAAGTTTAGGCAACTCCTACCCTCCTACTCTGGTGTTGGGCTACCGTTTAGGTATGGTCTCAGGGAAGGTTCTCTCACTGTTGCTGAGACTCTAGAGGGAGCTCTATTTTTCAGCCTTGGGTTCCTGGTAGCCCAGAGCTAGGGAGTCACCCATATGTGAGGACTGACTTCCTGCTTGGTCCTGGAGAAAGAGTAGTTACTCACCTGTAACAGGTGTTCTCCAGGAGCAGCAGGAATCAGTCCTCACGACCCTCCCTCCTCCCCTTGGAGTTGCAGTTGTATATAGTTCATTTTCTTTTTGTGCTGAGTCATCAGACTGAGCAAGGTGGCACCTTTGGGCGGGAAGGGGACCGCGCATGCGTGCCTGCATTCCCAAAGGCTTTCTTTGAAAGCTGGGGAAATGCTCCGCATGGGAGCTCTGTCGACGCCGACGTCACCCATATGTGAGGACTGATTCCTACTGCTCCTGGAGAACACTTGTTACAGGTGAGTAACTACTCTTTATCTTTATCTTGTGGTCTTTTTCTGCCATCATGTTTCTATCTAATCTGCCCTTCCATATCAACCACTACAACAGTCTCCTTTTTCCCTTTACAGATCCTCTGTGTTTGTTCCATGCTTTTTTGAATTCAGATACTGTCCTCGTCTCTACGACCTCCACTGGGAGACTATTCCATGCATCTACCACTCCTTTCCATAAAGAAATATTTTTGCATTTTACTCCTGAGTCTATCCCCTTTCACCCTCATCCTATATCCCTCGTAACAGAGCTTGCTTTCAATCGAAAGAGGCTTTCCTCTTGTACATTTATACCACAGAGCTATTTAAACGTCTCAATGATATCACCTCTATCCCGCCTTTCCTCTAAAGTATACATATTAAGATCCTTAAGTCTGTGCTCATATACTTTATAACTAAGACCACTAACTATTTTAGTAGCCACCCTCTGTACCGACTCCAACCTGTTTTATATCCTTTTGAAGGTGCGGTCTCCAGAATTGCATACAATACTCCAAATGAGGTCGCTCTAAAGACCTATACAGATGCACTATCATCTCTTTTCTTCTGCTGGCCATTCCTTTCCCTGGGCACCCTACCATCCTTCTAGCTTTTGCCGTCACCTTTACTACCTGTTTAGCTACTTTAAGATCATCAGACACAATCATGCCTAGGTCCCGCTCTTCTTTTGTGGATAGAAGTACTTCACCCCCTATATAATATTCTTCCCTTGGATTGCTGCAGCCCAAATGCATGACCTTGCATTTTTTAACATTAAATCTCAGCTGCCAAATTCTAGACCATTTTACAAGCTTAGCTAGATCCCTCCTCATGTTATCTACACCTTCCTGGGTGTCTACTCTATTGCAGATTTTGGTGTCATCCACAAAGAGGCAAACCTTTCCCGACAGCCCTTCTGCAATATCACTAACAAAGATGTTACAGGCTTTCATTTGTGAAGTCTATGTGTCCAGAACCTCTATCCGCTGGCTCCAAGGATGGACCCCTTCATACCCAGAGGGCCAAGTAGGGTGGAAGGGGCTAAGCTGGAGTCAGCTTCCGCTTACACGGCAGACACCTTTTATAATTTAGTTTGGATAACTTCCAAAACTATGGCATCAGTGATCGCAGCATGACGGTTTCTCTGGCTTTGTAATTGTGCGACAGATCCCTCATAGAAACCCAGATTTAGCAAACTGCCCTACAAAGGCAAGCTACTCTTCGGAAAGCATTTGGACAAGTATGTAAAGGACTTGGGAGACTCCAAGGGAGGACGCCTACCGGAGGATTGTTTATTGTTTATTGTCTGAAGGGTTGGAAACTGGGAGCTCTGTAGATGGGACAGACCATAGATTTTCAGAGGTTCCGCACTTCGCGGTTCATGCCCTATCAGAGGGATTGCTATTTGGCATGGGGACAGTCTTTTCAGGGAACCCGAGGGTTCGGTAGGGGCTATTACGCTACGCAGCCAGCACTGGCTAAGAAGCCCCAATGAAGCCACGCTGGTCCAGATGGAAACAATAGGAGGTTGGTTACAAAAGTTTTATTCCACCGGGACCACCATTACAACCAACCAACCGGTCTTGGAAATAATCTGTGAGAGCTATGCGCTGGAATTTCCGAGGCCTTTGTCCAAAGCCTTTGTCCAATCGTCTTGCCGAGTGCCGGAGAAGAGGGAAGCTGTTCGTTCCATTCTTCAGCACTTGATCCAACTGGAGGCGGTAATTTCAGTACCCCGAGACCAGTATGGGTGTGGTCAGTGCTCAATTTACTTCGTGATTCCCAAAAAGGCGGAGTCTTTTCGGCCCATCCTTGACCTCAAAACATGTGAACCGATCCTTGAAGATACTACACTTCTGCATGGAAATATTGCAGTCGGTCATTTTTTCAGTGAGACAGGGGGAGTTTCTGTCTGCCCTGGTTCTCAAGGAGGCCTTTCTCCACATTCTCATCAGGCCAGTATGCTTGCAGTTCGCCCATGGGTCATTTCCAGTTCAGGGCCTTGCAGTTTGGGCTGGCCACCTCACCTCGTACCTTCATGAAGATCATGGTGGTGGTGGCTGTGGCTTTGCAGCAGGAGGTGATTCTAGTGCATTCCTTTCTGGACAATTGGCTCATTCAAGCAAAATCCGAGGCAGAGGCCATCACTGTGACACAGCGGGTGATGGAGTTTATACAACAGCTCAGTTGTATGATCAATCGTACCAAGGGCCAGCTTCAGCCAGTATATCTCTGGGCACTATTCGACACAAAGGCTGGGAGTGTATCGTTGTCCGAAGACAGCATATAGAGGTTTTTGGGGCAGGATCAGAGGTTCCTGCATATGGGAGCACCAACCATGTGGTACTACATGCAACTATTGGGCTTCATAGTGGCAGCACTGGATCTGGTCCTGTGGGCCAGGATGCATATGTGCAACAAGTATTTGTTTCACGGTGGTTCCCACAAAGACACTCCCTATCTCGGAAGTTGCCATGTCCGGAAGAGGTGAGAGGCAGTCTGGAATGGTGGCTGGAGCCTGTTCACCTGAGGGCAGGGATGCCCTTGGACCAGCCACCGTGGATGCTAGTGACGACAGATGCCAGCCTCTCTGGCTGGGGAGCACACTGTCTTTCTCCTCTAGCACAGGGCTGTTGGTCCCCAGAGGAAGCCTCTTGGTCCATCAATTGGCTCGAGATGTGAGCAGTGCTTCTGGTGCTACAGCATTTCCAGAAGCAGGTGGAAGGGAAGGCTATTCTGGTCTTCTCCGACAATGCGATGACAGTAACCTATGTCAACTGACGGGGGCACCAGCAGTGCTACCTTGGTGAAGGAGAGTCAACTGCTCCTGTCTTGGGCAGAGGCATATCTACTGGCCCTGTTGACAGCGCATGTCTCTGGGAGGGACCATGTTCAGACAGACTACCTCAGCTGGGACACCTTGAATCCCGGAGAGTGGAAACTCAACGCGGCCGTATTTCACAACATCATGCTCTGGTGGGGGCAGCCAGTCATAGATCTCATGGCCACTCTGGCCAACACCAAGGCGCTCAGGTTCTTCAGCAGATGCAGGGAACACATGTCCAAGGGGCTTGATGCAATAGTACAGTCGTGGCCAATGGAGGGACTCTTGTATTTCTTCCCACCTTGGGCGCTAATCGGCTGTCTCTTACAGCAGATAGAGGGGCATGACGGGCTGGTGATCCCCATAGCATGAGATTGGCCACTCGGCTCCTGGTCGAGTTTCCTTGGAGGCTCCCCGACAGGATCTATCTCTTGGCACAGGGGCCCATGCTGATGCCACAGGTGGCTTGGCTCTTGAGAGTATGTGCGACAGGGGCTATTCAGTGACAGTCATTTCAGCCATGCTAGGATCCAGAAAGCGCACAACTCTTGCGTATGTCCAGATTTGGCACATTTTTGAGGGATGGTACACTACCCAGGACATTCGTCCCTTGGCTGGTTTGCTCACTGACATTTTGTTGTTCTCCGACGAGGCCTGGAGAAGGGCTTGGCTCTTAGTTCCTTGAAGGTGCAGGTAGTGGCATTAGCCTGTTAATGAGGACAAGTTCAGGTTCAGTTGTTGGCAACACACCCGGATGTCATTCAATTTCTGCGCGCCGTGAAGCTCGTGAGACCGCCCTTGTGGTTGGTGGTTGCACCATAGGATCTGAATTTGGTCCTGAGGCTCAGGCTCAAATGGAGCTTCCACTAATCTCGAGTGCATCCTTAAGGGATTTAATTCTGAAAACGGTTTTCTTCCTAAGCGTCCCTCCAATCCAGTCCCTTTTATCTGGGTTGTGCACCCCTTCCAGCAGCTTGGAGACTAAGTACATCATCCTTTTGATGACACTGGGGTATATATACCACTGGCACCACCCACCAGCTCCAGTATACTCAGTCTCCAAGTAGCTGGAGGGAGCTGTAAGCCAGGGGTTGGCTTACTGGAGAGACACTTAGGTGTTAGTGGGTTTGTTCTTATTTAATTTAATTTAATTTATTCTATTTTCCTTTTGTTAGGATTTTTAGTGGAGTGGCGATTTCCCCCCCCCCCCCCTCTCCAATTAGTCGGTTGGGGAACAGGAGGAGGCTTCGGGCGGCCAGAGGACAGTAAAGAGTTGCAGTGCCAGGACCGGCGAGAGAAAACCTTTGCTGGGTCCCTTCAGCTTGCAGGGACTGCCTCAGGAGCCTTTCCCGCCTGGCTGTCGAAACCCTTCTGGCGGCTGACCGCGAGGGCGGGAAGGCGCAGCCAGCCTAGGCAGAGGAAAGGAAGAGAAATTACCTGGAAGAAGCAGCTGCGCGGGGGAGTCGGCAACCTCGGTCGGCGTCTGATTCTCCGACCTGCTGAGTGAGAGCTGCTGACAGTGCCATGCAGCTGTCGGCTCGACAACAGAACCCGGCCTTCCGTTTGCAGGGAGAGGGACTGCAAGAGGAGGCAGGTCAATTTTTCTTGTTTTCGCGCATTTTTTGCATGCTGGACAGTCCGACTGGGCCCAGCTTAAAGGGGGCCGTATCCATTGTGTTTAAAAAAAAAAAAAAAAAAAAAAAGGAGAGAGGTGCCTTGCCTTGGGTTTTTCTGGGCAGGACTTAGATATATGGGGGTATATACAGTATATATATATATTGTTTTACAGATATATATAGATTAAGTATTGGTAGATACAATTTCTTTGATATTGTTGGCTGTGAACGTCACCATGCTGGCGAGACCGCCGTGTCTGGTCTGCGGGACACGGCGTGGAGCGGTGTCAGAGGTCGGCGTTTGCAAGGGCTGCGCAATAGAGGCAGCATTGGTTGAACAGGGACTTCAGACCAGTGCTGTCCAGGATCTGTTAGCTTCCGGTTCTCAGGAGTCCCGGGAGCCCCTGGAAGCAGTCCTCTGCTCGGGGTCTCCTCTATCCTCAGCTTTGGAACAGCCGGGCCCTTCTCAACCTCGGCCCAGATCCTCTTCTGTGGGGGGAGCACAAGAGGGAGAGGGTTGGGGTTTTTTCCCCCCGGAATTTATGTTGCTCCTGCACAAGGCGTTCTACCTGCGTCAGCAGGGGGAACACGGGCTAGTGGCAGCACAGGTGCGCGTGGCTAAGCATGCAACAGAGGCCACAAGGCAGGTGGACACAGGAGTTCCGCCTAAGTGGGCTAGACTCTCACAGGAGATGGCTACGCACTCCCCTATCTCTGAGTCTCTAGAAGGCGAGACCTCAGATCGGGAGATGGGGGAGGACGAGGAGGAACTCAAGGAAGGCGCGATCCCAGAAGAGGAGCAGGCTAGGATTATTTGAGTCTTCCGTCGAGAGGATTTGCCAGCCTTGATTGACGAGTCCTTGAAGGTACTCAATATTGCCGCAGGGGTGCCAGTGGAGGAGGACGCCTTGTAGGATCCCCTGATTCAGGCAGTTAGGAAGTCACAAAGAGTTTTTCCTGTCCACCGGGTGGTGTGGCAGATGATTCAGGAAGAGTGGGATCAGCCGGAGTCAGGTCTACGGGGGTTGCGGTCTATGTCACGATTGTACCCCTTGCCAGAGGTGGACAAGGAGTTGCTGCGGACTCCTAGAGTGGACGCGGCAGTTACCAAGAAGACTACCATACCGGTCGAGGGCAGTGCAGCCCTTAACGATGTTCAGGATAGGAAGCTGGACACCTTGTTGAAGCAAGCTTTTGATGTCGGTGCCTTGGCGCTTCAGGCCTCGGTGTGTGGGGCTTGGGTAGCCCGGGCTTGCCTGAGATGGTCTCAAAAGCTTCAGCTGTCTAGCGACATTCCGGGCATGTCGCCGGAGATGGCGGCGAGAATGGAGTCCAGAGTGGCTTATCTGGTAGCTAGTATGACCTCATCAGGAGTTTATTGAAGAACATGGCTTCGGTGGTAGCGGCTCGCTGTTATCTTTGGCTCTGTAACTGGGCGACGGATGGTTCTTCAAAGGCCCCCTCAGCAGGCTTCCCTTTAGGGGCAAGCTCCTGTTCGGTGAAGACCTGGACAAGTTAGTAAAAGAGCTGGGCGAGTCGAAGGGAGGCAGACTCCCTGAGGACAGACCGAAGCAATCTCGTATCTCCACTCCCGGGCAGACTCAGCCGAGGGAGGCTCAGAAGTTTCAGACGACACGGTCAGTGCCTTTTCAGAGGGGTCGCTTTCCCTCTCGGGGGCAGGGGTTCCGTGGGTTTCGAGGAGCGGGAAGGGACTTTGGAACCTCTTTGTCTGCCTCTGGCCCTAGGAAACCTCAATGAGACAACGGGGGCCCAGGTGGGAGTTCTGCCTGTGGGGGGACGTCTATAGCAGTTCTTCTACGCTTGGGCCCGGGTCACGTCCAACCAATGGGTCTTGGAGATGGTGCGGGAAGGCTATGCCCTAGAGTTTGCGAGGCCGGTCCTTTCTTTATTCGTGCAGTCTCCTTGCCGATCGCGGGCCAAGGTTGGGACAGTAGAGGAAACGCTGACAAGGCTGTTGGCGTTAAGGGCAGTCGTGCTGGTGCCCAAAGACCCAATGTGATTATGGTTGATACTAAATTTATTTTGTGGTTCCAAAAAAGGAGGGATCCTTTCGGCCAATCCTAGACCTGAAGCGGGTCAATTGTTGTCTTGGGGTTCCTCATTTTTGCATGGAAACTCTGAAGTCAGTAATAGTGGCACTGCGTCAAGGAGAGTTTCTGACGTTGCTCGATCTCTCGGAGGCGTATTTGCATATCGCCGTCCGAGAGTCGCATCAGCAGTTCCTGCAGTTTGTGGTGCCAAGAGGGCATTTTCAGTTTCAGGCATTGCCGTTCAGCCTGGCCACGGCTCTGCGCACCTTTGCCAAGGTGATGGTGGTGGTGGCTGCGGCGCTCCGCAAAGAAGGAATTTTGGTCCATCCGTATCTTGACGATTGGTTGATCCGGGCCAAGTCCAAGGAGGAGAGTGTTATAGCAACAGCCAGGGTGGCCGGACTCCTAAGAAGTCTGGCTGGAGATGTGCCTCTTTGAAGGACTTAACTCTCAAAGCCGTCTTTTTGGTTGCTATCTGTTCAGCGAGACGGGTTTTGGAGTTGCAGGCCCTGTCGTGCCGCCTGCCCTTCCTATCTTTCTTCAAGGACAAGGTTGTTTTGCGGGCGGTACCTTCCTTTTTGCCCAAGGTGCTTTCTCCATTTCACATGAATCAGTCGGTTTCTCTCCCTTCCTTTGCCAAGGGTGGCCAGGGGGAGGTGGAGGCGCGGTTACATCTTCTCGATGTATGAAGGGTTCTGAAGCATTCTCTGAAACGCACGGAGGCATTCCACAAGTCGGAACGGTTGTTTGTTTTTGTTCGGAGGGCAACGTAGAGGAGAAGGGGCGGCCAAGGCTTCCATTTCCAGGTGGATCAAGGAGACAGGTTCCGGCGGGGTTCTGGGCTCATTCCATGTGAGCTCAAGCAGCCTCGTGGGCGGAATTTAGTTTGGTTCTGCCGCTGGACATTTGTCGAGCAGCGACTTGGTCTTCCCTACATACTTTTGTGAAGCATTATCGGTTGGATGTTCAGGCAGCAGGAGATGCGGGGTTTGGAGAAGCGGTGCTTTGGTCCGGTCTTGCAGGCCCCTCCCATGGTTGAACTGCTCTGTTACATCCCAGAGGAAAAGGACTGGACTGGAGGAACGCTTAGGAAAAAGTAATTAGACCTTACCTGCTAATTAGTTTCCTGAAGGAACTCCAGTCCAGTCCCTGATCCTGCCCAGTGTTTTGAAATGTACAAGTTGTCTCCGGCCCGAAGCTCGAAAGGGTTAGAGTGGAGGCTGCTGCGGTAGCGGAGCGCGAGAGACTGGCGAGGGGCTCTGATGGCACAGTGAAGAAGGGCATCTGCTCTTTCAGGTAAGCCTCCTCCTCTTCGGGGGGGGGGGGAGGTCCCTTCCTGGGGAGGTGGGGGAGGATTATGTTGGAAGTTCAAGTTTGTTATGGTTGTAAGTTATTTGCTTAATTGTTTCTCCGTTAAGTCTGCTTTTTAAATAGGATGCTGGTGCCAGTGGTATATATACCCCAGCATCATCAAAAGAATGACGTACTCAGTCTTCAAGTTGCCAGAAGGGGAGCACAACCCGGAGGAAAGGGACTGGGCTGGAGTTCCTTCAGTAACACTAATTAGCAGGTAAGGGCTAATTACTTTTTAGTGGCACTCTGCTTAGCGTGAAAGTCTGTGATCTTCAGGCGCTCTCCTGTAGAGAACCTTTTCTGCAGTTTACCAGGGAGAAAGTGGTCTTGCAGCCAGTGCCATCTTTTCTGCCAAAAGTGGTGTCTCGTTTTCACTTGAATCAGTCCATCTCTCTGCCCACTTTTCCGGGAGTTAGAGATCGTCATCTTCGTAAGCTAGATCTCCATAGAGTCCTGCAGAGATATCTCAAGGGGACCGAGTCGTTTTGTAAGACGGATCATTTATTCTGTTTGGGGACCCTCACAAGGGTGAGGCAGCTTCCAAAGCCTCGATCACTCATTGGGTGAAGCAGGCTATCTGTGTGGCGTATGCGATTCACGGGAAAGTTCTGCCTATGGGGCTATGGGCCCATTCGGTCAGGGGTCAAGCTACATCCTTGTTAGAGCATTGTCTGGCTCCTCCAGTGGACATCTATAGAATTGCAGTTTGGTCGTCGCTTCACACTTTTGTGAACACATTATCGGCTGGATGTGCAGGCGGCCGGTAACGTGTGGTTGGAGCCTCGGTGCTTCAGGCCAATCTGGCAGGTCCCTCCCTAGTTTAGGTACTGCTTTGGAACATCCCATCCATACCTGGACTGGCCTGGAGGGATAATAAGGAAGGTGAAATTAGGCCTTACCTGCTAATTCTTTCCTTGAGTTCCCTCCTGGCCAGTCCAGGACCCACCCACTTTGGTTGAGACTGGTTCTCAGTATAAGGCACGTCCAGCATACAGGAAAGTACTCGGTGGTTTCAGTTCAGACCCATGCATACTGATCTCGCTTCAGGGAAGGAGTGTGTTTCTCAGTTCACAGGGCCGGTTGAGCAGGTTGGTCCTGTTCTTTGTTGGATCCCTATTTGGGATTTAGGGTAATGGGGCAAGGGGGGCTCTATGTCTTTTTGGATATAGAGAAGGGCGGAGTGCTCCTATCCTCCTTTTGTTCTCTTTTCCGGGAGTGGAGACTCTTTGAAGAAGGGTTGTGTTAAGTGTGTTGTTTTTCCTAGGATAGTGTAAGTAGGGTTTGTTGCTTTGTCAAGAGGAGACTGGAGTCAGGGGTGGTAGGAGGAACTCTTATACCACACCAGCAAGATTCTGTCATGCTCAGTCCTCAGCTACTGGAGGGGGTTGACAACCTATCTGTACCTGGACTGGCCTGGAGGGAACTCAAGGAAAGACAATTAGCAGGTAAGGCCTAATTTCACCTTTGGTATCATCCACAAAGAGGCAAAGCTTACCAGACAGCCCTTCTGCAATATCACTAACTAAAATGTTAAAAAGAATCGGACCAGGGGGAGCTTACCTGCCTAGGATCCAGTTGCGGCTTTCACGGGCCGCAGGAGCAGCTTGCAGGTGCCTGGAGGCCCTGCCCGAGTTCGGACAGGCAGCGTGAGGGTCGTCCCTGGCTGCGGAGGACCCCCTCTTCACTCCTCTATATCACCGGGTGGCTGCCGAGAGTGCAGTGGGGAGCTTACCTGCCTAGGATCCAGTTGCGGCTTTCACGGGCCGCGGGAGCAGCTTGCAGGTGCCTGGAGGCCCTGCCCGAGTTCGGACAGGCAGCGTGAGGGTCGTCCCTGGCTGCGGAGGACCCCCTCTTCACTCCTCTATATCATCAGGCGACTTCCTACGTGGCCGTGTGTCGCGGCCTGCGTGACGCGACCTAAGGGGCAGGACACGCCCCTTCGGCGCAACTGAGAAGCCGAGACTTTAGTTTACCATGGGCAAACGTAAAATGAAAATTCTTAAATTAGGAGACAAGCCTCCAGGAGAAAAAGTTGTGGGCCCTATGGATAAACACTTAGTCTCCCAGCAGTCTGCTCTATCGTCTCCTGAGGGAGCTTCATTGAGCCCTCACCTCAGGACACCTCCCCCTTTTCCCTTCCCTCCTCTCTCGTCAACGGTCCTGGAATTATCATCGGAGCGTCTTCCACCTATGCCCCAGCCGGTTACCCCGGGGAAGTCAGAAGGAGTTTTTCAGGGTCCACGTTCTGGTGAAGTAACTTTAACTGATATTTGGATTGCTATTCAAGGCATAGATAAACGTTTAACTACTACTGTTTCCTCTTTATGTATGTTTACCTCTGATGTTGTCGGTAAGATGCATTGTACAGATAAGCAGCTGGGTAATTTAACTGTTTCATTGGCCAACACTGATTCTCAGCTCCAAGTTAGTTTGGATAATTATTCTAGTTTAACACGGGACTTATCGTCCCTTAATTATCGATTGGAGATGATGGAGAATCAGTCGAGGGCTAAAAATTTACGTTTCTTAAACTTTCCTGTGACCCACCTGCTCTCTCCTACTATTCTACTTAAGAAATATTTTACTGATGTTTTGAAATTAGAAGGTAACATAGATGTTTTGTATCTGTACTATTTGCCTGTGCGTTCTTCCCCTCCCTCTCGGGAAAGGGAGGATGACCCTCTGTTAGTGGAAGTTACCGCTGGCCAGGACTTAACCGCTTTTCTAGAAGACTCAGCTGATACAATTTCCAAACGTAGCACTTTAATAGCTACTTTTGGTTCAGAGTTTATTAAATTAAATGTTCTTCGTGCTTATTTTAAAAATCGGGAATCACTCTTTTGTGGCCAAAAGCTGCAGGTTTTCCCCGGATGTTAGCAGGGCTACTCAGGCCCGGCGTAAACAGTTCCTGGGGTTAAAATCATCTGTGTTAGCTATTGGTGCCGGTTTTTATTTGAAATTTCCTTGCAGATGTATAATTACATATGAAGGTCAGTCCTTTGTCTTTACGGAAGTGCTCCAACTTAAATCTTTTTTGAACCAGAAAGAGGTGGTTAAGGAGTCGGGGGGTGAGATTTCTGGTCCTTCATAGTGGAGTTAATTACTCTTGGTTTCTTTATTTTCTTATTGTATCATTGGGTAATTGCTCTCCCTTGATGTGTTATGATTATGTGATTCATAATTTCTTCTTGAGTGCTGTTCAAATTGTATTGATTTATATTGCTTAAATGTTGTGATTTATTCAAGAAATTTCATAAATAAAAATATTTAAAAAAAAAAAAAAGAATCGGACCAAGGACCAATCCTTGTAGCACACCACTGGTAACATTCTTCTCCGAGTGTGAGCTCCATTTATCTGTACCCTTTGATGCCTCCCACTCGATCAATTTCTAACCCAGTCAGTCACTTTAGGGTCCATCTCTAGGGTGTTCAATTTATTTATGTCGCCTGTGTGGAACGGTGTAAAAGGCTTTAAGGAAATCTAAGTACACCACATCTAGGACTCTCCTTTGGTTCAACTGTCTGGTCATCCAGTCAAAGAAATCAATCAGATTTGTCAGACAAGACCTGCCTTCAGTAAAAACCCATACTGCCTCAGATCCAGCAATCCATTGAATTCCTGAATTTGCACTATCCTCTGTTTTAGCAGCTTCCATTAATTTACTCACTACAGAGGTCAGAATAACTAGCCTGTAGTTCTCACCCTCATCCTTACTTCTGCTTTTGTGTAAAGGGACCACATGTGCGCTTCTTCAGTCCTCTGGGACTACTCCCAATTCTAAAGAAGCATTGAAAAGGTCAGTGAGTAGAGCCGCTAGAACTTCCCCAAGTTTCTTCAATACTTTGGATGTATCCCATCTGACACCATCGCTTTGTTTGCTTTTAGTTTAGCTAGTTCCCCTTGAACACAGTCTTTTGAAAATTATTCAAGATCCCCTTCACTTTTGTTCCTATTTGTGGGTGTTTTCTGAGGTCCTGCTCCTGGCTCTTCATTTGTGAACACAGAACAAAAATGTTTGTTAAGCAGTTTGACTTTCTCCTCATCAGCTTCTACATATTCTTCTCCTTCATCATTAAGTCTGACAGTACCACTTTTGCACTTCCTCCTCTTGCTAACATATCTGAAAAATGTCGTGTCCCCCCCCCCCCCCCATTTTATTGCATTGGCTATTTCTTCTTCTTTTCATATCTTTGCTTTCCTTAATAAATTCCTAGCTTCTATAAGTTTTTCCAAATATTGTTGCTTGTGTTTTTCTTTCTGTGATCTCTTGTATTTTATGATGGCCACCCTCTTTTTCTTTGCCTTTTCAGCTACTTCTTTTGAGTAACTTTAGTGGCCTCCTTTTTTTCTTTTACGTTTATTTACCTTTCTAAAAAAAAGGTTTATTGCCCTTAAAATATCTCCTTTCAGTCTTGCCCATTGCTTTTCTACATCCCCCAGCTGTTCCTATCCCACTGATGACTCCTTGAGAAATTGTCCCATCTTGGCAAAGTTAGTTTTCCTAAAGTCTAAAACCCCTTGCTTTTGAATGGATTTTATCAGCCCTAGTCCTAATACTGAACCACACCATGTGGTGATCACTGGATGTGAAATGATCTCCCACTGTAACATCAGACACTTTCTCCACTGGTAAGCACCAGATCCAATATGACCCCTTCACTTGTGGGTTCTGTACCAGTTGCCAGAATAGTTCTCCCTGTAGAGAATCGAGGATCTCCTTACTTCTAGATGACACCGCAGCAGGGATGTGCCAATCAATATCCAGCATATTGAAATCACCTATCAGTTACACTTCTTCTTTCATGGCAATACTATGTATGCCTTCTATTAAATCTCTGTCCACGTCTTCTGCCTGTGAAGGAGATCTATATATTGCACCAATGCAAATGGACTTCCCGATCCCTCTTTCTTGTTTAACCCACAGTGTCTCCTCCCTCCCTTGTAAGCCCTGTAATTCTGTAGCTTTAATATGATTTTTTACATATAGTGCCACTCCCCCTCCCCTTCTTCCTACCCTGTCCTTCCTATATAAAGTATAGCCTGGTATAATTACATCTCAGTCATGGTGGCCCGTGAACCATGTCTCTGTAAACACCACTAAAACCAAGTCAGCCTCTTTCATTAAAGTCTCAGCATCTAGTATCTTATTTTCCATATTATAGGCATTTATGCACACTGCTTTCCAGATGTTGCCCCTTTTACCCATTTCTACAGAGGTATTTAATGTTTTACTTACCTGGGGGCTTTCTTCACCCATTCCCAATGAATCTACTTTGAAGCCCTCTTCAATAGATTAGCCAGTCTGCGCAGAAGACACTTTGACCCTTCTTGGATAGGTGGACACCATGTCTGCTCTGCAACCCGTGGAAAATCATCCTATGGTCCAAGAAACCAAAACACTCTCGATGACCCATCCATGCAGCAATGTGTTCATCTCCAGGAAGCGAGCTGGACCTTTATTGCTTTAGATGTGGTTACGGAGGCTGCAGCTTGGGCGTTTGGCCCTCGGGCACTCACTGCCCATATGCCATGACTTGTAGTGCTATACATATGATAGCAGTAGTAGTAGTAGTTTCTCCGGGAACAAGCAGGAAGTGATGTTGGCACCAACGGAGCCTGCGCTGTAACCTCTTCCCAGCTTTCAAAGAAAACCTTTGGGAGATCTATCACACATGCGTGGTCCCCTTCCCACCTAAGGATGCCATCTTGCCTCAGTCTCCTTTTTTCCGCAGAGCCCATTGGATGTGTATCTGTTTCCCCCCCAGAAAAAGTTGATGTTTTTTCTCTCTGGTTTTTGGATTGATTCCCTTCTCTGATTTGTGTACAGTACCCTTCTTGCCCCCTGGGTCTGCTTGTCTTGGATGTTGCATTTTTTTCCTTGGGTTTTTTCTTTTCCTCTATTTTTTTTCTAGTGGTGCACGGGTATTTGTGCCCTTTCTGGCTGGGCCAGTGTAGTTTGATCTCATGGGGACCATATTCCCCGCCTTGGCCTTGGTCAGTGGCTTTAAGCCCTGTGACCGTTGTGTACATAACATGTCATGCACAGACCTGCATGACTGTTGCCTCTGATGCTTCAGGGCAGACCATGATGCCTCGACTTGCGGTCTTTGCCAGTAGATGGCTCCCAAGGCCCTCTGAGACTGTAAGAAGCAGCATGAGTCAATTTTCCACAAGACAGACTCAGTACAGGAGTCGTCCATGGGACCAGCACCCTCAATACCGCCGTGCAGGTCTCGGCCTCACATGGAAACCGTGCTTCATCAGAGCCTCTCTTGTGGAGGGACACCCCTCGATGAGCCGGATGTCACCTGGCCTCTTCGGGCGACGAGACTGTATCTGCGGGCAAGTCTCGTGACCATCGACCTCAGAGCCCTCGACACGAGGCCAAGGATAATAGCTGGGAGCAGCCCTCAAAGCTGCACTGGTGGGAGAAGACGCTATTGGTGTCTGGGGATCGGCCTCGGTCTTCCGAGGCCATCCTCGTCGAGGTTACCCGCTCAACTGTGCCAGCACCTGGCCCGAGATCCTTAGGGACTGTGGAGCCTTCTGGCCTCAAGGTCAGTATGGCGACCCTGCTGCGCAGCTTTTCTGCCTTCATGGCCCAGCAGCAGACTCTGATGCCCAGTTCCTCTGGGTCATCACTCCTAACCACAGGCCCCTCACGCAAGGGAATCCCCAGAGGTGGAACCGATCCTCGAGTGCAACAGGCCTTTAAATACCCCTTGGCACCGGTCCCGGTCCCGCCAGGGGCGGTTCTTCTATTAGGCCACCTGAGGCGATGGACTCAGGTGGCACTCTGATGGGGCAGCACTCCAATGCCGGCACTCTGGCTCTGTTTTAATTTTTAGATTTTGCAGCCTCTGATTTCCCATGTGGGAAGGCAGAGGCAGGCCAGAGGCTGCAAAATCTAAAATTAAAACAGAGCCAGAGTGCCGGCATTGGACAAATCAGCCTGATCTCTTGCAGGAACCCTCTCGGGTGGTGGCAGATGCATTTCTCATCCAGGGATGGGAGGTCTCTTCTACATCTTCCCACCCATGCCTCTGATCACTGAAATCCTGTTCCAGATCCAGCTCGACAAGGCCACCATAATCCTGGTGGCTCCCCGGTGGCCCTGGGAGCCGTGGTTTCCCCTGCTCTTCCGCTTTTCTCAGGTGCCCCCAGTTCCTCTGGGGTGCGCCCTGGGCCTGCTCTCGCAGGAAGACTGCTCTCTTCTGCACCCTAATCTCATGTCCCCTCATGTTAAATGTATCCCCCAATTGTGTTGTGACCACTTTGATTGAAGGATGAGGTGGTATACAAATCTGTCTAAATAAATAAATTAAATTATCTGGGGTCCTTGACTTTGATGACCTGGCTGCTGAAAGGGTAGCTTTGGCCCAGTTCAACCTGTCGAACAAGGTGGAGGAGGTCCTCCTGGCCTCCCCCAAGGCTTCCACCCATCGGACCTATGCCTTGACGTGGCGGAGATTCTCTGTGTGATGTGTAGAGAAGTTGATCAACCCGTTCTCCTGTCCGGTCCACCTGGTGCTGCAGTATCTGCTTCACCTGTCCCTGGCCGTGCTGAAGTCCAAATCCATTAGGGCACACCTTAGCACACTCTTGGTACACCACCACCTTGTGAGGGTAAGCCCCTCACTGCTCAGCCCCTCCTGACTTGCTTCCTGAGGGGCCTGCTGCTCTCACAGCCACCTGTCTGTCCTCCGCCGGCGTCGTGGAACCTCAGTGTAGTTCTCTCAAAGCTTACCGCGCCACCCTTTGAGCCTCTCAGCTCTTGCCACTCAAGTGTCGCTCCTGGAAGGTGGTCTTTCTCGTAGCGCCCTCCTCTGCTTGCAGGTTAGCAAGCTCCAGGCTCTAGTGGCCCACCTGCCTTATACGAGGTACCACAAGAATAGGGTTGTGCTCTGCACACACCCCAAATTTCTGTCTAAGGTGGTGTCCCTGCTCCACCTCAGCCAAGAGGTGGTGTTCCCCATCTTCTTCCCGCACACATCTGGACTATGGCAGTGTCTTTGGTGAACCTGCGCTCCGCCCCCTTTTCGGAGATCTGCCGGGCTGCACCTGGTCCTCCATCCATACCTTCACAGCACACTACTGCCTGGAGAGGGAATCCTGCTGGGACAGCACCTTCAGCCAGGCAGTGCTCCCTCATCTGTTATGTTAATTGTTAATTTGTTTTATCACGTTTGCCCTGTAAATAAGTTTTCTGATGTTTTAATGTAAAGTTCCCGTTTTGTTCTCTGTAAACCGCCACTGATCTTTGGAAGTGGTGGTATATATGTACGTATGTATAAATAAATAAATAAATCTGTTAGGGATGTAAGGCAATTCCTGCCCTTCGGTATATTCAGGCTACCGGAGAACTGGTTCCTCGCTTGACAGTCGGGGCCACTCTTGGGTCTTGTTCCTTGACTCCATTGCGACTTCTCACGTTTATTTTGGTCACCCGTGGCTTTTATAGTTTTTTGTTTGGTAACCTGTAGCTGGGGACTCCCATATGTGAGGACTCACTTCCCACTTGTGCCCGGAGAAAGCGTAGTTACTCACCTATAACAGGTGTTCTCCAGAGACAGCAGGAGACCTGTTTGCAGATTTCAAGGATTGGAATGCACAAACCCCTGTGTCACAGCTGTATACACAGTACAACCTTCTTCAGGGGTTTCTTTGCATTGCCTTTGCCATACCTTCAGTCCTGTGTAACCTGATCAAGGAGTGGGGCATGGAGGAAATAGTGCATGGAGAAAAGTAATACGGATTGAGAAAGCACAGTAGAGCCATGAATGTGCAGCACAAGCCATGACACCAACCTGCTCATTATTCTCGCTAGCAATTTTGGCCCTGGAAAGAGTTGGTCTGTATCATGTTTATTTTTGTTGTTCCGTGGTCTGCTTTCCTGGGAGACTGATAGCTCTTAAGGACACGTTTACTAAACCGCATTAGGTTTTGGCTGCTAACGCAAAACCATGTGGTAAGCAGAAAACCTCTGTGGTATCTGCAGGGGCCATTCCTGGGATGTAGGCCCTGCTGATACCAAAGGGGGCTGGATTTCCCATGGAATCCCCGTGTTACCTACTTTGGCAGATTTTGCAGGAAAAGTCCTGCAGTGCTTTGTACACTCGATTTGCTATAATGCCCCCCCCCCCCGGCATCCATGATCGGGGGCCCCCCCCCCAATATTGTGGGTGCAGTGATCTGTGGAACAGACAATATTTTAAAAAGCAAATGGTGGCCCTCCTGCAGCATCGATTTCCCCCCCAGACAGCTCCTAGTCCTCATCTGGAGCTGCCCATGGGGGATCGGTGCACTCCCCCCCCCCCCTCCTGAAGTAAATATCATCCCGGTTAGCCAGTTGGACTAAGGCCCCCTGCCCCAATCCACCCACCCGCCAAGTAAAAATTATCCCAGCTAGCCAGTTGGACTAAGGCCCCCTCCCTCCATCCACCCACCCGCCAAGTAAAAATCATCCCGGCTAGTCAATCAGGCTAATGTCCCCACCAGCCCCCCCACCCAAAGGCCTGCCTGGCCTGTTTTTCCTGGTGGTGTAGTAATCTAATGGGGCAGGAACGATCCTCTCCACTCCTGTTCTGTCAGCTGGCCATTCCAAAATGGTTGCCACCACAAGGTGCTGCCCTCTAGCCTCATGCTAGGGGACAGCACTGCGAGATCACGGCCATCTTTGTTAGGGCCTATGAGAAGCCAGGTTTCTGTAATACCTACAAAATCCTATCCTGCCACTGATATTTCCTCTGATATCAATTCCGCCTTATTCTAAATGTATCTAGTATTACTCAGTGGTAGATGCCAATCGCCACACCTACTTTTGCCCACCGTTTCTAAGACTCTGAAAAGTTACATTCATTAGAATTCATTTTCTATTGTCCCCACCATAAACTCATTTAGGCTTTGTTTAGCCATACCACCCGCTACCCTTCTGCTGTTCTCATAGGCCCTAACAAAGATGGATGTGATCTCGTGGTGCTGCCCTCTAGTATGAGGCTAGAGGGAAGCACCTCGTTATGGTGTCCATTTTGGATTGCTATTTTACTTTGGGAGGGAGTGCACCTATTTCCTCCCCCTTCCTCCCCCCGGCAGCTCCTGATAGAGATTAGAGTTGTCCAAAGGTATCAGGTGCTGCAGGGGGGCCACCGCTTAGTTTTTAAATATTGTTGGTCCCATGGATTGCAGCAGTGCAGCACCAACAATATTGGGGGGGGGGGGGGCTGATCAGGGCTGTTAGAGGCCCGATCACCTCCAGGGCAGTAGCTGTACCTGCCAGATTATTGGGCCTCCTGGCAGATATCTGCTGCTGCAGTCGGGCCCGATTTTGGCAGTTACCATGCGAAAAACATTTGTGCGGTGGCTGCCAACCATCGCTACCCCCACTCCCCACCCAGATCCACCCTAGTGGCCTGCTCCGCGTGGAAATCGGGTATTGCAGAAAATTGTTCGCAATATCGGATTTTTATTTTTTTTTTGTTGTTGTCACGGATTAGCTGCTTCGTGGGGGCGGTAGCAGCTAACACCCTTTAGTAGACAGGCCCCTTAGACTGCTGTGGTGATCTCTTTCAGCCCTCAGCAGCCCTTATATTACTGTGAAATCTCCCACTTAGTCTGTTTGCTGATCTCATTTTCTCTTTCATTGTATAAATACTACCGTAATATAAAATCCTACATACTTCTCTTTTAGTGTTTTTATTCTGAGCAAAGTTTCTCTCTCATTTCTTCTCCCTATAAAATTAATTCATCTTAAGTTACTAGATTGGCCTTTTGACTGTGCAGGGTTGGCATGAACCTATTTAACATAAATGCTTTGCTGCTATTATTTTTTGTACTTCAGCACTTTCTGGTGACTGGGGGGACTGGTAAGTGTGCTCTCTGGTGATGTCATCAGTAATGCTATGCCCAGAAGATAAAAGCTGGCTTAGCTGCTGCACATCAGTGAACGGCTGCGACAAAGGGGTGTTTTCTTTTCTTTTGTGCTGACCAAGAGCATGAAAGTATTTTTTGTCTGTAATTTTGAATGTATTTATGTGATATATATTTTATTTTTCATTAATTTATATGATTAATTTGGAGGGCTAATTGGGAGACTGGGGAAGGAGTGGGAGGTATCGGGGACAGTGTGTAAGAGATAGGATTACTTGCACTAAGTTTCTTTTTACAGATTTTCACTATGCGAGGGTAGTGTGAAGGGGGGGATTCATGGTGGTTATGAAACTAGGGAGGTATAGGTGGAAAGGTGATGTTGCTTGGAGTTATGGTATTTGTGGGCAATAGGATGGGTGGTAGAAGAAGAGAAGGGAAGAGAAGGGTAGGTTGGGATAGAAATCAGAAAAGAGGAGGAAGAGGGAGGCTGGGATATCTATGGTAGAAATCCATTATATGAATTTTATGGATGTTGGGTTGAGTAAGCTTAAATTAATTTATGGTAGGGATGATAGACAATGAATTCTAGTGAACGTACCTTCTCAGAGTCTTAAAATAGAAATGGTATGCAAAAATAGATGAGGAGATTGACGTCTAGTGCTGAATAATGCTAGATACATTTGGAATAATGAGGAATTGATATCTGAGGAAATTTCAGTGATGGGATGGAATTTTGTAGGTATTACAGAAACCTGGCTTCAAAAGGCTGATGTGATAGTAGAGCACCAGTTATGTCCTGCTGGATATATTAGGGCAAAGGAGGATAGGATTGGTAGGCGGTGGAGAGTGAGGTAGGTATGTTATGGAATTGTTTTAGTATTGTAAACTGCTGTGATTGACCTTTGGCCAAATGGTGATATATCATTTCTTAATAAATGAAATTAAATGTTATTATGGAAGCAAGATTTGGGATTTATGTATGTCCCGGTGTGTCAGGTGTCAGATGCAAATTGTTTAAGAAAGAAGGGGAAAGAAAGTCAGCTTTGCTGTTAATATATCGTGCTTCCAATAATTCCTTGATGGATATTACCACTGATGGTTGAGATTTCTGAGTCATTCTCAGATTTAGTGGTATTAGATTTTCCATATCGTCCTGCTAGACCAGTCCAAACAAGTGGGTTGTGTTCCCCTACCAGTAGATTGGAGACAAAGAACCAATGAAAAGCCCAGGTTTCAATGACATCACTCCCAAGCTTCTATCCTCCTCAGCCACCAGAGGGCTCTTCAGTATTTCTTTGCCTCCAGCAGATGGTGGATGAATTTTCTCCACTCGGAAAAAATCGGAATAATTAAAAAGATTGATTTAAACCAATGGTTCCCAAAGTGGTCTATATGGACCCCCAAGGGTAGATTTTGACTTGCAGGGGGTCCATGTCAGCGAGAAAAAAAATTGGGGGGTGCACGAGATGTAAATGGGGGGGGGGGTCCATGTGAGCGGACCCCCCATTTAGGCGTTCCGTAAATGTCTTATTACACCTAACATAGATTGTGTGTACATACTTATAATAGACATATAAATTACTTATATATTGTCATGCCCCAGCCCTCTGCCTAAGGCTTAGAGGGGTAGGGTTGCCATTAACTTCTCTTATAAAAGGTTGAATAAACTATTTTTCTCCAGTGAAGCATGCTGGGAGTTGTAGTTTTGGCCTTCTAAGATGAAGTGTAGTCATAAAACCGAAAGTAAAGGCAAATGACAAAATTTATTCCCCAAACGCAAACAAAGTCCATGTGGACTGTAACAGGATACTTCTCCATTCATTCGCTCAAGGTTAATTACAACTTAGGCTGGATGAGCGTCACAGTCATTAATTATATGCGGCTGCTTATCAACATAACGGATAAAGAAAACACAGCTTCTTCATTCAATAAAGTAAAAAAAATCTTCTTTTTACCTTTGTCTTAATTAAGCATTCAAATGTACATGCAACAGGTATCTTCCCCTTAAAAAGAGCAAGTTCCTACCTTCAGTTCAGGCTAGGTTTCATTACTCTACTTTTCAGGAGACTTTATCTCTTTCAGCTATTCTTTAGCAAAGGGACTCAATGCTAACAGCTTGACATAGAGTACAGTCCATGAGTACTTCTGGAGGCAATAAATCCTGCTCAATAGGCTCAACCTGCATTTCCTCTGGCTCCGGTAATGCAGTGCCCTGCTCTGAGCTTTTAACGTATGTCTCAGGGTCTATTCTCTCTGATGATCCCTGTGTCTCTCTTGAGCACAGCTCCACCCGGTAAGGATAAATTGTACCTGAAGCTGTGGTCACTTCTCCCTGGCTGTGTTCACCAGTCTCCCTCCAGCTTCTGGGAAACAGTCCCTGGTTCACTTCCCTGAGTTCCTTTCTGGAGCTCTGCCACGGCTCCCTGTTCCAGGCTTGGCTCCTTTGACTCCTGTGCTGAGTCCTGGGCTCCCACCTCTGAACTCTCTGAACCTTCTGATCAGGAACTGGGGTTTGAAGCCTTCTCTGCTCTCTCCTTCCGTGCTTTCTCCCTCTGGTCTCTCTCTTCCCGTGCTCTCCTCCTCCTCCCCCGGGCTCTCCTCCCCCGTGCTCTCCTCCTTGCTTTCTCTCTAGCCAAGGTTTATATCCCTGCTTTCCAGGCAGTGTCTCTCCCTCTCTGGACAGGTGCTTGCAATTATTTTCCAAGCCTGCAACTACGTCAGCAGAGCTTGGGTGTGGCAGCTTAGCTTTGGTTTCTCTCTGCTTGCTTTCTTTATGCCAACGCTGAAACCTGTGCACTGCAGGGATGTCACTTTTCTTAAAAGCAAAATCATCAGTTTCTCTTATTTCCATAGGCTCACTACAAGCTTCCTTATCACAAAATATATATATATATTTCATAAAATTGAGTACCTGTCGTATAAAGACCATACGACCAATTGGTAAAATTTAATATACCTCCTTATGACAGGAGACAAAACTAGCAGATGAAAGGAGGCTTCATATACAAAGGAAACATGCGAGAAGCATATCATTCCAAAGTTCTCCAGTGATATTGAGATGGCTGAAAATCGCCAAATTAAAAACAAGGAGGTTAAAAAGGGTCAACTCCTTTTAAAAGCATAAATATAAAAATTGCTAGAATAAATAATGTATGGGTTCAACAATTCTTTTAAACCTTTTTCCAATTCAAAGGGACGGAGCAGTGAAGCGACTCCCAAGTACGTCAGTACCTATCTGCTTTGTGGTATGCTACGTTCATGTGCAAGTTTTTACAAGTTTTCATACCAGCAGCAACGCATCGCGCGCGTATGTGCAGTGAATAACACTTGTCCAGACTTGTACCAAAGCTTTGCACAGGCTTGTTTGATTCATCAATTATAAATAAGAGTGTTAGAGACAAACACTGTTCATTTGTTTTCTGAGTTTCGAGAAGAAAAGTGGTTTGAAAATACGTTCAAAAATATAAATAGGTACAAGTCAAAGTGAATCAAAATCATCTTCTTTAGGAGTGCCTAAGAAAGTAAGTACAAAATTTTATACATATTTTTGTAGTCGCTCCGATTGCGTACAGCCGTAGACGCTGATCATGACTTTAGGTAAAGTTGATTTTTTGTTGTCATATTTAAATAGCTTCATTTTTGTGGACAGATAACTTCTACCTAACATGGCCCAGGCTAAAAAGAAATGTAGGCAGTATAGCGTTGATTATTTGAAGTTCGGCTTCATTCCATCCCTGTCGGACAAACATCTGCCCATGAGCCTTTTGTGCAACATAGTTTTAAGCAATGACGCTATGAAACCATCCAAGCTGGAGGATCATCTGAGAAGGTGTCACCCTGATAAAACAAGTAAAGATTTGACATACTTTAAAACACTGGAAGAAAAACTTCAGAAGATAACCATGGTGGACAGTATGTTCGCGTCAACATCAAAAAGAGGTGATGATGGTTTGCGGGCATCTTACAATATCCCACTACTCATAGCAAAATCAGGAATGTACCGTACTATCGGGGAACAGCTGATTTTGCCATCCGTTGAAGAGGTTTTAAAAACTGTTCTACACAAGCCTGCATATGATATACTCAAAAGAATTCCTTTGAGCAACAACACAGTTCAAATATGATGAAATGAGTCATGATGTTGAAAGCTTCTTGTGTAATTATCTGCAAACGAACCATTTCTCTATTCAACTGGACGAGTCAACGTTACCCGGCAATGAAGCACTATTATTGGCATATGTTCGTTTTGTTATGGTCCAAGAAATCCATGAAGAACTGCTCTTTGCGAGAACTTTGACAACAGACACTAAAGGCGAATCAATATTCAATGTTTTGAAAGATTATTTCATGCAAAAAGCGATCCCTTTATCAAATATAATATCGGCAGCAGCAGATGGAGCACCAGCCATGTTTGGGCGCTATCGTGGTTTTATAAGCCATTTAAAGCAAAATGTACCCGGGGTGTTTGCAATTCACTTCGTCATTCATCAACAACATTTAGTAGCTAAAAATTTGAGTGCCAGATTGCATCAATCTCTTCAATTCGTCATAAACGCAGTAAATAAGATTCATAGCAACATGTTGAATTCTAGGTTATTTGCACAGTTGTGTGAAGAAAATGACGAGGACTTTCATCGATTACTCCTTCACACTGAAGTACGTTGGCTCTCGAAAGGCTTATGTTTGACAAGATTTTTTTCACTTTTTGAGACCGTTTTAGAGTTTTTGGATGCTGAACATCCCATTTTGAAAGAAAATTTAATCAAATGGAAACCAGACAGTGCTTATTTAACAGATAGGTTTACTAAATTTAATGAGGTTAACTTGCAGTTACAAGGTGACAGTCTGAATTTAATAAAAACAAAGTCCATCATTGCAGCTTTTCTTGCCAGAATGAATCTAATGAAGCAAAACATTGGAAGGAGATAATTTTCCCAGTTACCCAACTTGTCATTGACAAACGTCCAGGATGATGACGTTTTGGTCTACGTTCAACATTTAAATGTCTTTCACACAGACTTTAAAACCAGGTTTGAGGATGTTTTGACTGTGGAAATCCCACAGTGGATTATCAATCCATACGGTGACATTGAAGAATCGGATGTCATATTACAAGAAGAACTGATTGGAATAAGCACTAACAAAGAACTTAAGGTGCCGTTCAGAAAGGGGGTATCAGCATTTCTGGCTTCAGAAAGATATACCTGTTGCTTATCCTGCATTATGGACTATTGCAAGAAAGTTTTTGATAGCTTTTCCATCTTCATACCTCGTGAAAAGGAGTTTTAGCGCGGTTGCCAATCTTCTTATGAAAAAAAGAAATCAATTGCAAATCACTGGACATGGAGATTTAAGACTATACCTCACTAATTTGAAGCCAAATATTGAACAACTGCTGTCTTGGTACATCTCGATACCAATGACATAGGAAAATGTGGTAGGGAGGTTCTGGAGGCTAAATTTAGGCTTTTAGGTAGGAAGTTGAAATCCAGAACTTCCAGGGTAGCGTTCTCCGAAATGCTTCCCGTTCCACGTGCAGGGCCCAAAAGGCAGGCAGAGCTCCGGAGTCTGAATGCGTGGATGAGACAATGGTGCAGAGATGAGGGGTTTGGATTTGTTAGGAACTGGGGAACATTCTGGGGAAAGGAGGGGCTCTTCCGAAGGGATGGGCTTCACCTTAACCAGGATGGAACCAGGCTGCTGGCATTAACCTTTAAAAAGGAGATAGAGCAGCTTTTAAACTAGATAATAGGGGAAAGCCGACAGTCACCCAAGAGCGGATTGTTCGGAAGAATGTATCCTTGAAGGATACTACCAAAAGCAGAGAGGTTCCAAAAAAGAGTAAAGTAGCCCAAATGCCCTCGAGTATGGAGCAGACAGAGCTTAAAGATCCCAAATTACCCATGTATACCAATAGCTAAATTGGTGGAGGGGTTGCGCTCTATGTTAGAGAGGGCATTGAGTTAGAAAGGATTAAAGTTTTGCAGGAAACAAAATTTGCTGTAGAATCTCTATGGATTGAAATTCCATGTAAAAAGGGGAAGGCAATGGCAGTGGGGGGTGTACTATCGACCGCCTGGCCAGAATGAACAAATGGATGATGAAATGCTCAAAGAAATCAAGGAAGCTAACAAAAGTTACAGCGCGGTAATAATAATGGGTGATTTCAATTACCCCGGTAGGACTGGGTCAGTGTCACGGCAGGACATGCTAGGGAGATAAAGTTCCTAGATGAAATAAATGACTGCTTCTTGGAGCAGCTGGTTCATGAACCGACCAGAGGGGAAGCCATATTAGACCTAGTCCTTAGTGGAACACCAGATCTAGTGCAAGAGATAAGGGTGTTGGGTCCACTCGGCAATAGTGATCATAGCATGATCGCCTTTGATTTAATTAGTGGAGGAGGGGATAGTAAGGAAATCCACAGTACTACCTTTTAACTTTCGAAAGGGAGACTATGATAAAATAAGGAAAATAGTTAAGAAAAAACTAAAAGGAGCAGTTGCAAAGGTTAAAGACTTACATCAAGCTTGGGTGTTGTTGAAAAATACTATCTTGGAAGCCCAGACCAGCTGTATTCCACGCTTTAAGAAAAATGGAAGGAAGTCCAAAAAACTGCCAGCATGGTTTAAAGGTGAGGTCAGAGAGGCGGCTGTTGCCAAAAAAGCATCTTTCAGGAAATGGAAAAAAGAGCCAAACAACGAAACCTGGAAACAGCACAAGCACTGGCAGGTCAAATGCAAGGCATTGATAAAGCAGGCAAAGTGAGAATTTGAGAAGAAGCTTGCTGTGGAAGCAAAAACGCGAAATAAAGATTTTTTTCAAGTACATTCGTAGCAAAAAACCTGTGAGAGAGTCAGTTGGTCCATTAGATGATAGAGGAGTTAAAGGGGAACTAAGAGGCGACAAGGCAATAGCGGAGAGACTGAATGAATTCTTTGCTTTGGTCTTTACTGAGGAAGATGTAGGAATGTTACCCATGACTGAAGTGGTATTTAAAGGTGCGGAAGAATTGAAGGAAATATCGATACATCGGGAAGATGTATTACAACTATTAGAAAAACTGAAGAGTAGCAAATCACCTGGGCCGGATGGTATACATCCAAGGGTGTTGAAAGAACTGAAATATGAGATTGCAGATCTGCTATTAGTAATCTGTGAACTATCATTAAAATCATCTCTAATACCTGAAGATTGGAGGATCGCCAATGTAACAGCAATTTTTTAAAAATGGTTCCAGGGGTGATCCGGGAAACTACAGACCGGTGAGCCTCACATCAGTATTGGGCAAAATGGTAGAAACCATCATAAAGAATAAAATTACTCAGCATGTACATAGTCATGGCTTAATGAGAGACAGCCAACATGGCTTTAGACAAGGAAGATCTTGTCTTACTAATCTGTTATGTTTTTTTGAAAGTGTAAATAAAGAGGTGGACAAAGGTGAGTCGGTTGATATAGTGTATTAGACTTTCAGAAAGCCTTTGACAAGGTCTCTCATTAGAGACTTTTGGCAAAACTAAAGAGTCATGGGATAGGAGGCAGTGTACTACTGTGGATCAGGAACTGGTTAAAAGATAGAAAGCAGAGGGTTGGGCTAAATGGCCAATTTTCCCAATGGAGAAAGGTGAATAGTGGTGTACCCCAGGGATCTGTGCTTGGTCCACTGCTTTTTGACATATTCATAAATGACCTGGAAAGTGGAATAACGAGTGAGGTTATGAAATTTGCAGATGAGACAAAACTATTTAAAGTTGTTAAAACCCAAGAGGATTGTGGAAAATTGCAAGAGGATCTTGATAAATTGGAAGACTGGGCATCAAAATGGCAGATGAAATTTAATGTGGACAAGTGCAAAGTTATGCACCTAACAACCCAAACTATGGTTACACAATGCAAGGTTCCACATTAGGAACCACCAACCAGGAAAAAGATTTAGGCGTCATTATGGATAACATGTTAAAACCCTCGGCCCAGTGTGCAGCGGCGGCCAAGAGAGCAAATAGAATGCTAGGTATCATAAGGAAAGGAATGGAAAATAAAACAAAAAATATTATAATGCCTCTATATCGTTCCATGGTGAGACCGCACCTTGAATATTGTGTGCAATTCTGGTCACTGTATCTTAAAAAGAATATAACGTTATTAGAAAAGGTTCAGAGAAGAGCCACCAAAATGGTAAAGGGGATGGAAGGATACTCCTATGAAGAAAGGCTAAAATGGTTAGGGCTCTTTAACCTGGAAAAGAGACGGCTGAGGGGAGATATGATAGAAGTCTATAAATTAATGAACGGAGTGGAACGGGTAAACGTAGATCAATTGTTTACGTTACCAGAATATAGAAAGACTAGGGGACATGCAATAAAGCTACAGGGTAAACTATTTAAGACTAATAAAAGAAAATATTTTTTCACTCAACGTGTAATCAAACTCTGGAATTTGTTACCAGAGGATGTAGTAAAGGCTGTTAGTGTAGCTAGGTTTGAAAAAGGTTTGGACAAGTTCCTGGAGGAAAGGTCCATAAACCATTATTAAGAAGGGACCCAGGATATCAATGCTTGACCCAGTACAAGCATTGTGGAACCTGTGTCCTTTGGGGAAACTGCTAGGTACCTATGACCTAGATTGGCCACTGTTGGAAACAGGATACTGGGCTTGATGGACCTTGGTCTGACCCAGTATGGCATATCTTATGTTCTTATGTTCTGCCACAAAGGAGTGAGGTCAAATCAAAAAGATAGAATGACAATACCGCATCCTGGTTGACCCCATATCTAAGCAACCAACTGAGTAAAGGCCTTCTACCTGAACTCTCTGAATCCTATCTTCCAAGAATGGCTAACACCATTTAAACTTAGAGCCCCAATATCCAAATCTGCCAAAACCTTCAGCAAAACACAGTGGCTCACTGTATCAAATGCTGGACTGATATCTAACATCACAAATATTACACTACATCAAATATCCAACCACATATATGTACAAAAAAAAATTTGCTGTGAGAATGGTTTATCTATTATGCAAACAGCAAAACACTGGTTGTTGGTTGTCCAACATATTTCGTCCTCAGGAAAATCCAGCAATTGTTCTGCCACTACTTTTTCAATGACATGAATCTAATATATTTTTCTTAAGACGAAGATGAGTGACAGAGTTCTTCATATTTGAAAAAAAACCCACAACATGATTCCAAAGAAGCATTCACAATAAGACATGGCCCATCTTTTAAAACATCCTCAGGCAGCCGAAATAAAGGTGGTAGATAAAGATCTAGTTAATAAATTGTCAGTTTTATAGATCTGATAAAATCTGCAGTATATAGTAACATAGTAACATAGTAAATGGCGGCAGATAAAGACCAGTATGGTCCATCTAGTCTGCCCAGCAAGGTGGCAAGAGTAGGTGCACCTGCCGCTCAATGCAGGTCACCCCTCTCCATTGTATTTGCTCCTACTACTTCCATTGGGAGGGCATTCCAAGCATCCACCACCCTTTCGGTGAAAAAGAATTTCCGGACATGCCTTTCAATTTACTCCGTTGAAGCTTCATGTTGTGCCCTCTAGTTTTACAGCTTCCCCGTCGTTGGCAGAGGTTTGTTTGTTCATTATGTTTATGTTTATGTTTATTTAAAAGCTTTATATACCGCCCATTACATAGTGTAAGAGCGGTTTACACAATTAAAAAAATAGAAATTAAAAAGAGGCTATACATAAAATGCTGCAGGGAAAAAGAAAAGGAAATGTGAACGCCAATAATTGTATTTCAAAGGAAAGAAAAGGACAGAACCAGGAAAAAAGAAAGAACAGAAAAATAAATGACAAGGACAAATTTTACCCCTCCATCCTCAATCCCCACTTACTCTCCCAATACCCGGCCAGTTGTAGATTTTTTATCCCTCCCACACAAAATATTTTTCCCTTCTCCATTTTGCTCTTCCAGCCCCATCCCATTCTAATCCTCCCCCAACATCAGCTCCCTTCTAGTTCCAGCCTCACCCAGCATCCATTCCCTTCTAGTCCCTGCATCAGCCCATTTCCAGTCCTAGCAACCCCCCACCCCAATACCAGTCCTAGCCCCCCATCAACCCACTTACAGTCCTACCCCCCCATCACCCCATTTTCAGTTTAAGCCCCCCCCTATAACCCATTACCAGTCCTAACCCCCCATCAGCCCACTTCCAGTCCTAACCCCATCAACCCATTTCCAGTCAGCCCCCCATAGCCCATTGCCAGTCCTAACCCCCCCCCATCAGCCCACAGCCCATTACCAGTCCTAACCCCCCATCAGCCCACAGCCCATTACCAGTCCTAACCCCATCAGCCCACCTCCAGTGTTAGTCCCCCCATCAGCCCATTTCCAGTCCTAGGCCCCCCATAACCCATTACCAGTCCAAACCCCCTCCCAACAGCCCACAGCCCATTACCAGTCTTAACCCTATCAGCCCACCTCCAGTCTTAACCCCCCAGCCCATTTCCAGTTCTAGCCCCCCCATAGCCTATTACCAGACAGCCCCCATCAGCCCACAGCCCATTACCAGTCTTAACCCCCCCATAGCCCATTACCAGTCCTAACCCCCCCCAGCCCATTACCAGTCCTAACCCCATCAGCCCACCTCCAGTCTTAACCCCCCCAGCTCATTACCAGTCCTACCCCCCATCGGCTCAAGTAAAATTAATAATAAAATTAAACGCTGGCTGCTGCCGCTGCTGTTACAGCAGCGGCAGCATGGACTGTCCCGCGGGGCCCCCTCCGCCCGACTGAATCTGTCCCTCCCTCCCTCCCTGCCGGCTTTGAGAGGCACGAAGGGAGAGTGTCTCCCTCGCGTCTCTGTTAAGCCCGCAGGGGCTGATGGGAAATTTCCCATCAGCCCCTGCGGGCTTAACAGAGACGCGAGGGAGACACTCTCCCTTCGCGCCTCTCAAAGCCGGCACGGAGGGAGGGAGGGATTCAGCCGGGCGGAGGGGGCCCCCGCGGGACCGTCCATGCTGCCACGGCAGCAGAGGGGGCCCCGCGGGACAGTCCATGCTGCCGCGGCAGCAGAGGGGGCCCCGCGGGACAGTCCATGCTGCCGCGGCAGCAGCCAGCGTTTTTTTTTTTAAATTTAATTTTAAGAACCCTAACAATTTTTTCAATTTTTGTGGGCCCTTGTCAGCTGTGGGCCCTACGCCACGGCGTAGTTGGCGTATAGGTAAATCCGGCCCTGCTGTTTTGCCTTTTATGCTAAGTTATATTGTGATTTGATTTAAATTACAGCTCTTTGCTGCTGCTAGGCTCTGACTTATTATGAAATTTAAACTACAAGGTCTCTGCTGGGTTCTAAATTTAACAAGAAAGCTCTCTTCTGTGTTTTTAAATTTAAACTAAAAGTACTTTGCTGATACTAGGCCCCAAGTGACTATTAAATTTAAACTACAAGCTCTCTGCTAGGTATGGAATGTAACCAGAAAGTTCTCTTCTGTGTTTTAAATTTAAACTTAAACTGCTGCTACTAGGCCCTGACTGATTTAACAAAAAACACTGGGTTCACAGATTAATTAGCTTTAATGCAAATAAATCCTTTCAGAAAATTCCCAGAAGTATATACTCACAATTGCAGATCTCTCTCCAGAAGTAGCAGTCCCTTTTTCTAGTCCTTCAAGAAGATGCAGTCAGAATGGATTATATTTATGTTTGTTGTTTATTTTAAGTGCCATGAAGTCAATGCTGACTCTTGGCGACCCAGCAGCCCCTGGGTTTTCTTGGCAAGGTATCACGAAGTAGATTGCCAGCCCTTTCCTTTCAAGGCAATGGAGGGTAAAGTGACTTGCCCACAGCCACAAGAAGTGCCAGTGGGAATCAAACCCAGATCTCTTGGGTTATAGGCTCTTGCTCTAACCACTAGGCTGCTACTCCACTACTATTTTATGTTTATAGGGATAATATTCACTTGCTGCTGTTGAAGTGAATGATAACTCTGCACACCATTTCTGAATCAAACAAAGCTTATATTTAAAGTTGAAGAAAGAAAAAAACATTTTGCTTTGGTTCAGCCATTCTGCACTGCCTTTGTTTTTTTGTATCGGGGTGATTTATGCTGTGAATTCCGGCAGTTGGGTCACAATCTGGGGCTGTGGACGGCTACCCAGTTAGGGATGAAAGTCATATTACAAAATTACGAGTTAGTTCAGGATTCTTTTTTAGTTCTGCAGATATTGCGTCAGCTGTGACAATATTCAGTGCAGTTGGACTTGATTGCAGTGGCAAGAGAATTGATATTGCCTAGTTTAAACTACTACAATGTAGTGTTAATGGACTTATCAACTGATCCAGAATACTACCAATATTAGTGAAATGGCATTGGTTACCCGTGCAATACTGGATAAAATATTAAATTTTGATGCTGATTTCTAAGCTTAAGATCCAGCAGGCCCCAGTTTACTTGTAAAATAAAATTCATTTCTTATATTCCAGACTGTAGATTGTAGTCTCAAGATGCACATGTTTTTTGTGTATTCTGAGTCTAGAAGATGCTTGATTCGTAAAATACCGAGAGAGGACGTTTTTGGATAGGGCACCCCAGTTGTGGAATGCATTCCACAACTGGGGTGGAATAGATATAGTTTAATTTTAAGAAGAAATTACACAGCTGAACAAGTGAGTTTTTATTTGGTTGAAAGGATGATGTTAAAGAAGAAGATTTAGGAATTAGAATGGGAAGTGAAAGGGGTTTTTATGTACTTTTTTAAAATTTTAATGTAATTATTTTTATACTTCTGTTGTAAACCACAGAGTATATAAATGTGAGTGGATGATTGAATAAATAAATAAATGCTGGCTTTCTGCCGGAAACATTTTATGAAGAGTGCTACTGAAATGTAATTCATGATTTTAAACACATCTCAGAAATAATGATTTGAGAAGTGAGTTCTTGGAAAGATTTGGTATCAGGCTTCTCTCTTATGAAGCTGTAAAGCAGTGTTTTCGAATGCTTATTTAGTCTAGTGATGTCTTGGTGTTTTACTCTTCCTGGCCTTCAGCCTCCCAAAGGCTAAGTATAGATGGAGTACCATTTGTGGCTACTTTCTATCCCATCATTTTTCTATCCCCATGAGTGCTGTAGTTTTTCAGGACTCTAGTCTTGACTCTACCTGAAGTATAGACCCAGCTCTTGCGATCTGTACCATTTTTAATTACTTAATTACTTCTCTCCCATTTGAAAGCTGTTGTACAGATCAGGTGCCAAAACTGGGAACCCTAGTTTCCATCTCACGTGTATCTGCGTGATTATTTCTGCAGTTGAAATTTGTAAAGCTCATTGGTATCCAGTTTCCATGGGAATTTACTGTTAATTATCCGGGTGTGGCTCTTGCATCAGCCTTATTAGCCATCTCTGTATTCAGAAATCCTGACTTTACTGTAGCTTATCAATGGGAGACAATCATATTGTTCACAAGGGATCCCAGAAATTTCACCTCTGACAGGTACTCGTGGCCTGGATTGGCCACTGTTGGAAACTGGATACTGGGCTTGATGGACCTTTGGTCTTATCTAGTATGACATATCTTATGTTCTTAAACTGTAGGGAATGGAAGAAAGGAAACATTTGCATGGAGGAGTAGCCTAGTGGTTAGGATAGCAGCCTGGAACCGGAAAGACCAGGGTTCAAATCCCACTGACGCTATTTGTTGCCTTGGGCAAGCCATTTAACTTTCCATTGCTTCAGGTACAAACTTAGATTGTTAGCCTTCCAGGGACAGGGAAATAACTACTGTACCTGAATGTAACTCACCTTTAACTGCTACTGGTGTGAATGGTGCTAAAGGTGTGAATGAAATATTGATAAATAAATTATAATGCTCTGCCCCTGTTTCCAAGACCAAAGAGATCTCTCCGGTTCAAAATGAAGTGATGGTAGGCCGAAAATGTGTTCCATTTGGTTTTGCTGAATGAAAAATTACTACTTTATGAAATGAGAGAAATTCTGCATTCAAGTTAGTTTTGTCTCTGTGCTGTCCATTCATTCTGTCTGATCTAGTTATCTTTCCTTTGTGTTATAATGGGACTGTGTAATAACATCGGGATAGAGAATGGGAGGTTGAAACCCCTTCCACTCTCCAGCACAAGGCCATGCAGGGCCCTATACCCGGACTTCAAATTCTAAGCGCAATCGAGTGTGAAGGACACAGCCGTCACCTCAAAGGAGCCCCGATAGGCATTGGGACAGAGATCGGGAGGTTGAAACACCTCCCATTCTCCAGCACAAGGCCAATCAGGGTCCCACACCTGGACTTCAAATTCTAAGCGCCATTGGACGCAAAGGACACAGCCGCTGCCACAAAGGAGCCCTGATCGGCATCAGGACAGAGACTGGGAGGTTGAAACTCCTCCCGCTCTCCGGCACAAGGCCAATCAGGTGGTCCCACACCTGAGGGCCTCGCCAGAGGGCTCTGTGACATGGTCCTTAGATGCTGGACTGAGACACAGGAACAAGGAAGGTTCCACCAAACTGACCAGCAAGACAGCAGCCAAGAGGACACCTTCCTTCACCTGCCAGCTGTAGGCACGATAGAACAGTCGCACATGCCAAAGGCTCCACCTTACAAAGGATCTCTATGGCAGTTCCTCCCCAGAAACAAACAATTACCTCGACGATCCTCAGTCACTTTCGGTAAGCCATAACCTCTAGTTAGCCCTCTTTACACCAAACACCAGACTATAAATATGAAAGCAGTGCATAGAAGACTAACCACCATCCTCATGCAAATCGTCCTACTCCTCCTCATATTCACTGTCCTTGCCGATTCTGCCAACTCGGCCCACAATAACACCAGTCCCATAATTCAAACTTACAGGGATCCACATGAGGGATCTCTGCCCTACCTGCTCCACACTGAAGGCCATACAAGACACTAGATTAAAAAGGATCCCAACAGCCATGCACCACATGGACCAGGTGAAGTGCAATACAACACAGTCCACAAGATGTACCCTCATTAATGCCCACTCTGCCCGAAACAAAATCCAGACAGTAACTGATTTCATCAATGAAAATAACATTGACATCCTGTGAATAACAGAAACATGGTTGCGCAGATTCAGACACAGACCTCTTAAACCAGCTCTGCCCCCCTCCTACTCAATACTAACCTCAAACAAGATGCACAGCAGAAGCGGAGGAGTATGCATTATCTCCAAAGAAAACCTGAATCTCAAAGTTATTGACACCAGCTCCACTTCAGAAATGCTACTAGTAGCAAATAGCTCCATATCACTCAGTTTATCATACAGAGCACCACACAGCAATGCATTTGAACTTTTAACTCTTCTTGAAACTGCCTGTTCCACCTCAACCATCCACAAGCCTCTTACATTACTCGGAGACCTCAACCTAACCTCCACCTCCTACCCACAAGCATATGCATTCCTAGATGCAATGGAAGTCCTCAGCTACACCCTGATCCTAAAGAGCCCAACACACACAAAGGGGCAACATCTTCAGACCTTCAGACTCTCCCCCTGTACTGCACCAACCACCTACCATAATCCTCTCAGTACCATGGTCAGACCATGCCGCCGTCCTCTTCCCAATTCACCTTACCTCACAGCAAGCTACTCAAGATTCTTCACCCCAAACCGCCTGGAGATTCAAGAAATTCATCGAATCAGTCATCCCACAACTTAACACGATAGCAAACTTGAATACCGACCTTGACAGACTAATCCAAGACTGGAATACAGCCCTATCAAAATCTGCTTTCACGCATCCAAAAGGATATACAGGGAAGCCCTGGACGAGGGCCCCATGGTTCTCAGTCCCACTACAGAAGCAAAATAGTGAATTAAGACACTTAGAATGCAAATGGAGAAGCTCTAGAGACTCACTTCTCCACACAACCTATCTAGAACTACTTAAGCTCTACAACAAGAAAACACTGAAGTGGAAAAGGGAATACCATACCAATCTAATCAACAAAGCAATAAATAAACCACAAGAACTATTCACCATAGGAAAAACACTCCTAAAGGAACCATCCAAAGGAAGACCACAAGAAGACATTTGTCCCTATACCATCTATTTATTCTCCAAGCAACTATCCACACCTCCAGTGACCCACTCCTCAAGATAGGCCAGCCACACTACCTCACCTCAGAAGCCATGGTTACAATTTGACCTCCCATCACTCCGTAACTTGGAAGACACAGTCCAGGCCTTCAATATATCAACATCAGCACTAGACTCATATCCGGTATCATGAGTAAAACTTACCCGCCTTGAGCTCAGCCCCTACCTAATGAAGATCATCCACACTTCCTTGTCCCTAGGGCAAGTGCCCACTTCTCTGAAGCAGTCATCAATCTGTCCTCTCTTAAAAAGCACCAAGCTTGACCTAACTTGCCTGAAATCTTAACAGACCTATATCCAGCATCCTGAAAAATAGTACTCGTGTAACTTCAAGACCACCTTACAGAAAATGCCCCACTTGACCCATATCAGCACAGATTCAGACAATGTCATGGAGTTAAAACCCTTATTACTTTCCTGATGAACATCCTCATAACAGGACTACAAAAACATTTTCCTTCTCCTATTCCTCAACATTGTCTCTGCCTTTGACTCTATTCCTCACAACCTGCTACTTCGGAGGCTCTCAGAAATTGGACTCCAAGGGCTCACTCTCGCCTGGTTCTAATCTTACCTAGACTTTCGAAAGCAACTAGTCAGAACCATCAAAAGGACTTCAACTCTCTTTACTCAACAAACTGGAGTTCCCCAGAGCTGAAGCCTCTCAGCTCTCCTCTTTAATATTTTCGTACAGTCGGTTTGCCATATCTTCAACAACCACAACATCCAATATTAAATTTATGCCGATGATATAATGATCTTCACACTCATTAACTCCTCTCTCCTGACTTCGCCAGCCTCCAAAACTTCTTCAAACATGCAAAAGAGTGGCTTTCCAGACACATCCTACACATCAACATCGAGAGGACTGAAGCCTGATAGGCAACCACTGACCCAACCTCCACAAACACTGAGATTAGATGACACAGAGCTCAAAGTCAATTCCAAAATCAAATACCTGGAATAACACTTGACCAGCAGCTAACTTTCGAAACCCATATAAAGAGAAAAACCTCCACTATTTTACAAAAAACTAAAAACCCTGAAGAATCTCTATTCCCTTCTCTATACTCTTATTCCGTACTGTCTGCCAGGCTATAGTTAGACTTCATCTGGACTATTGCTGCAACATTTATTAAGGCCCAAACATACCCTCCACAGATTGCAACTGGCCAAGAACATGGCTGCACGGATAATCACTGGAGTCCCTCGTCAAGAGCACATAACTCCATGGCTTATACAGTTTCACTAGCTTCCCATGATTGCCAGAATTAAATTCAAAGCCTTCACCATAACATTTAAAATCCTACACAGCGAATCTGCACATTGCCAAGTCCATAACTGAGCGATCCAGAAGAACTTCCACCCTTAACCTCCTATAGATCCGTACCGGAAGATCAGGAGCAAGCAGTCCACCTGCAACCGAGCCTTCTCATTTGCCCCCACGTTATGGAACTCCCTTTCTCCAGCACTAAGAGAAAATACAGACTTATCGGAATTCAGAAAGAAGCTTGAGACATATCTTTTCCTGAAGGAATACACAGATATGCAATCAGAAACCCAACTACCTTAAACTGCACCCTAAAGAGTGTGCAAATACTCATTTTATCTGTACATAGGTTAACCAGTATAACCAGCAGAACCATAATTGTAAATAGTTGATGTTAAACTGTTAAGCTATTTTGTACTGTTTAATGTTCTGTTTCTTGTAAAACAGTGTGCCGAATAGGGCCTTGTTACCCATTTGTTAATTGTAAACTGCTTTGAATTGTAGAAAAGCGGTATAAAAACACGTTTTAGCCATTTCGCGTCCACATAATTGTTTTGTAACTGAACGTTTTTTTCTTTTTTTTTTTTTTATTAAGATTTGAGCTAAGTGATGCAGAATATAATATTTTTTTGAAATGATTTTGTTTCTAAGAAACAATATTTACTGTTGCCATATGGCAACTACGGTCCCAAATGGCTGAAAATTAAAAACAGTCTTGGCATCAGTTTCATTTACTGCTGGGTGTGATAGTTTAAATAACATTTTTTTCAGATGTCAAGCACAGATACACATCTCATTTCGCACCCAGTGTGCGGAGTTTTTGGAAATATAGAATCCGATAAAAACTTTGGGGAAAATTTGAAGGTTGCCATATGGAGTGGAGGAGTAGCCTAGTGGTTAGAGCAATTGCTTAGTACCCAGAAGATCACGGGTTCAATTCCCACTGGCACTTCTTGTGATTTTGGGCAAGTCACTTTACCCTCCATTGCCTCGGAAGAAAAGGCTGGCAATCTACTTCCGGTGATACATTGCCAAGAAAACCCAGAGGTAGCTGGGTCGCTATGAGTCAACACTGACTCGATGGCACTAAAAAATAAAAAAAAAAATGGCAACCATAGCCATGAAAGGGTTAAATAAATAAATAAATAAAAATAAACATAGTAAAAGTTGGTAAAGAAAATTCAAATTGGCTCATTCCGTTGCAGTTCTTCCATTCTGGTTAAATGAGCACACAAAGTCCCCTACTCAAGCCAAAACCAGCTACATGTTAGTCCCAAACATACTCAGAATCTATTCAAGTTCATTACCGCTTCCATTGGTAAGCCATTTCAATAATCTTCCTCTGTGATTTTTACATGACCATGACTAAATCTAATGTCTCATGAGATCTGGCATAAATCTGGCATTTTTATTCCACATAGATCCCTCTCCTTGCCAGATTTTTACACTACAGCAGGGGTTTTTTAGCACTTTTTGTCTCATGCTTCTAGGGCAGTGCCATAAATTAACTTTCAAGGATTGGGGTCCAACTGGTTCATGCAGTCTGTGACAATACTTTGTGACGTTACAACCAGTGATCATCAGATCCATTGTAAGATCATGTGGCTAAACTTAACGTTTAGTGAAATTATGGGGAATTAATTTGCTTATTTTTCAAGGATAGTAGTGTAGCAGTTTCCATCAACAAGCAGTATTGAGTTAAGCACCCACAAGTAGATGGTGTCATCACATATCATTGGAATGAAACGTCTACTTCCCAGAGCTCAGAACATAATGTAAAGTTCTAAGCACGTGTGGCATTTTCATCCACAGCAGTCTCTTCAGCACGTCAGTTTTGTTTTTATTCCATTCTGCCAAATGGACATGAAAACAATGTGTTCCCAAATATTAAGAAGTTTTTCTCTTAGTTTTTATTTCAGCATTTGTTATCATCATATCTTCCTCATAAATTAAATGTTTAATAATTTTAATGTCCCTGCCAGATTTGGAAGTTCTTCCCTAACTGCAGTACAGCTGAAGCGTCTAGAACTCCAGTATCTACCCTGTTTGTTTAATCTGATAGGGCTTTGATCATGACCAGTTTGGTGTGAACATTGTGCTTCCATGCCTCTCCAGACATGAGGGAACCATTGCACCTTGCTTCAGAGCAGTGATTCTCAACTTTTTTCTATTGTGACACACTTAACAGACGATTCTCGCATATGTGACACACCATACACATGCCCATCATGGACCTTTGGTCTGACGCAGTATAGTTGTTAAATGCAAACATGTTCTGCATCTTCAAAAACCCTACAACAGGTGCAGATCAGAACTAGGATAGTTTTCCCTGAAAGTAACCATACAAAAATGTATTCTGATGCACACGTCATTCAAGTAACAGCAACATAACCTTTGCCACTTGACCAGGCATATTGTAAAAGAACACAAAACCTGAAAAAAGCCCACCACTCACAGATGCAGCAAATATGCCATACCATAGCAGCATTAATTTGTATGATTCAAGCAGATATTTATTTCAAAACTTTTATATACTGCAAATATGTGACACATTCTTTTCAGTTCACAAACAACCAAATAATAGACAGCACTACAAGTATTACATTGGGCTGTAGAACACCAAAATGCCTACTTCTGATTAAAACAGAACAAGTGGGACTACAGAAATTATGCATTAATGCACCTTGGTCACATGCAAAACTCAGACAGACTCTCACCGAATACAGAGCAAGGGACCACAAATTAGAAATAGAAATATGAAGACAAAAATTGAACTGTGAATCCCAAGAAGTCAAACTGCAGATACTGGAAAACTACAAATAGAATGCATTTCATCTTGTACTGAACAAAATGCAAAAACATCCACATTGCACATCTGGCAAAGTTAACATATTACAGTTAATAATAAATTCAAAATAAAATATTGTTTTTTACCTTTGTTGTATGGGTATTTTATTTTTCCAATCATGTTGGTCCCAGTTTATCTTTTCTGCTTTCTTTGTCTTCTGCCATCTCTTTTCATTGTTTGCTGTCCATTTATCATTTCTCCTCTCTCCTATCTTCCTCCATTCCCTCCCTTTGTCTGTTTCTCCAGGACCAAGCAGGAAGTTAGTCCTTACATATGGGTGACATCACCGACGGAGCCCGTGCAGGAATGCTTCTCATCTCCAATAGGAAGCTTTTGGAAGGTGCTCCACGCACGTGTGCTGGTCTTTCCTCCCAAAGGAGCCATCTTTACCTCGGTCATCTTTTTTCCATGGAGCCCTCCAGATGTCATCTGTGTCCTGGAATTTAGTTGATCCCTTTTTTCGTTTGTTTTTGCTAGTTTTCATTATTTTTTTGGATTGCATGTTATTCAGCGTCTCCCTGTCATCTCTGGGAACATCGGTGCCTCGGCAACGCGTTTTTCTCAGGGGTTTTTCCTTTTTTCCTTTTCAGTGCGCAGGATTTTCCTTTTGCACTCCCTTGGCTGTCTTCCCTACCATGTCAAAACCGTCCAGTGGCTTCAAGAAGTGCACCCAGTGTGGTGGACCATTTCCATCATGGAGTGCCTCAGCCAGTGCCTTCAATGCCTTGGGTCTGATCATGAGCCCTCAGACTACGATCTCTGCTTACTCTGGTACTATCTGGAGGCCCAGAGAGCCCAGCTGATGGCGCAGGCTGCCTGCCAGCAGCAGAGGGAGAAAACTCAAAAAGCCCATTAGGCCCTGCAGCACAAGATGAGGGCGGACTTTTTATGGTTTCCTCAGGAGCATAGTCAACCGTCTCATACCTGCCAGAGTTCCTCCTCTGGTATGGGGGGCGGCTAATCACCTAAAACGCCTGGGTTCTGTAGCTCGTCCAGAAGGGCTACTGGCTGGCTGCGCTTTGCCCAGCTGCCGCCTCCCTTTGCCCAGAAATGGTACCCCAAGGATCCCCTGCACCGAAGCCTGTTGTGGGATGAGGTTGCCACTCTGCTGACCGACCTTGCCATCGAGCTGGTTCTACCGGCTTGGGTCAGCAAGGGGTTTTACTCCAGGTACTTCCTGGTCCCCAAAACAGGGGGGGGGGTTGATCCATTCTAGATCTCCGCAACCTCAACCGGTTTCTCATGTGCTAGCAGTTCAAGATGGTCTCAATAGGGGCGCTCTTCCTGTACCTCTCAAAGGACAATTTGTTATGCTCCTTGGATCTCAAAGATGTTCACACATACATCCCAATCCACCCAAGTCACAAAACAATACCTCAGATTCATGCTGAGAAATCAGCATTACTAGTATCGGGGGCTCCCCTTCGGGCTCGCTTCAACATCCCAGGACTTCACTGAGTGCCACGCGATCATAGCCACCTGCTTGCGCACCATGGGAGTCTTCGTCTTTCCCTACTTAGACAGCTGGTTCATCAAAAGCCCCATCCCGGACGCTGTCTAGCAGTCTGCTCACCTCACCATACAAGTCCTCAAGCAGTTGGAGTTAGAAACATAGAAACATGATGACAGAAAAAGACCACATGGCCTATCTAGTCTGTCCTTCCATATCAACAACTACAACAGTCCACTTTTTACCTTTAGAGATCCTCTGTGTTGGTCCCATGCTTTTTGAATTCAGTTACTGTCCTCATCTCTACCACCTCCACTGGGAGACTATTCCACAGATCCACTACTCTTTCCGTAAAGAAATATTTCCGCATATCACTCCTGAATCTATCTCCCTTCACCCTCATCCCATGTCCCCTCGTAGCAGAACTTGCTTTCAATTGAAAGAGGCTCTCTCCCTGAACATTTATGCCACGGAGGTATTTAAACATCTCAATCATATCACCTCTATCCCGCCTTTCCTCTAAGGTGTACATATTAAGATCCTTAAGTCTGTCCTCATATGCTTTATAATGAAGCCCACTAATCATTTTAGTAGCCACCCTCTGCACCGGCTCCATCCTGTTCACATCCTTTTGAAGGTGCGGTCTCCAGAATTGCACACTATACTCCAAATGAGGTCGCATCAAAGACTTATACAGAGGCATTATCACCTCCTTTTTTCTGCTAGCCATTCCTCTCCGTATGCACCCAAGCATCCTTCTAGCTTTTGCCGTCGCCTTTTCTACCTGTTTAGCTACTTTAAGATTATCAGACACAACCACGCCTAGGTCCCGCTCTTCTTTTGTGGACAAAAGTACTTCACCTCCTATACTGTATTGCTCCCTTGGATTGCTGCAGATAGAATGCTCCCTTGGATTGCTGCAGATAGAGTTCATGAACTACCCCATGTCCCATCTCCAGCCCACACAGCAGCTGGAGTTCATCAGTGCCCTCTGCGATACCACTCAAGCTAGGGCATTTCTACCATTAGAGACTGCATGCAGTGGCTGATGGACATGGTTGGCAGCATGTGGCGTCGACACCACACCATGGCCAGGGGGATGCTGAAGGTGCTCGGCCACATGGTCTTCACATTGGACGTTACCCCCTTGGCTTGCCTCTTCATGCAGCAGGCACAATGGACTCTCTGCATGCAATGGAAGCTGGCCACAGACCACCTCCAGGACAGGGTAGTGGACACCGTTTCACTGGTGCAGTCCCTCGACTGGTGGTTAGAGCTATTGAACCTGCTTGGGGCCTTCCATTCCAGAGAGAGTTCCCCCTCCCTCCTTGCTAGATGCTGACAACCGATGAATTCAAGCTTGGGTGGGTAGGTTCATCTGGATGGCTTGCGGACGTAGGGCCTCTGGTCTGAGCAGGACAGCCTGTACCAGATAAACTTTCTCGAGTTGCGGGCCTTAGCGAATGCCCTTCGGACCTTCCAGACACCTTCACAAAATGCCTTGCAGTAGTAGAAGCTTACTCTTCGGACCTGGGAATGTTTGTCTTCCCTTACTTAGATGATTGGCTGATCAAGAGTTTCACTCAGGAAGGAGTTCGAGAATCAACATGGCTGACCATTTAGGTGCTGGAGCTACTAGGGTTCATCATAAATTGCTCTAAATCCCACTTTTAGTCCTCACAACAATTGGAATTCATTGGAGCCCTGCTCGACACGACTCAGGTAAGAGCCTTCCTCCTGCAAGACAGATTTCATAGATTGACAGCTCTATTGCAGGAGACTCAATTGAGTCAGCAGATAACAGCTCACAAGATGTTAACTCTACTGTGTCACATGACCTCTACAGTGCATGTAACACCCTTGGCATGTCTCCACATGAGACAGACTCAGTGGACTCTAAGGACTTGGTAGACCCAGGCCACAGGATGACTTGGGGATAATCTGTATGTCACCAATCCACTCATTCAGTCATCATAATGGTGGACAATCCACCAAAATGTGCTCAGAATCTCCCCTTCCAAACTGCTCCACCACAAAAAATGTTAACAAGAGATGCATCCAAACTGGGTTGGGGAGCTCACCTCAATGGGTTTCACACCCAGGGCAATTGGTCCTTCCAAGAGAGTCTCCACCAGATCAATTTCTTGGAACTACGAGCTGTAGCAAATGCTCTAAGGGCTTTTAGAGATCGGTTAGCCAACCAAATTATCCTGATTCAAACCGACAATCAAATAGCAGTTTTCTACATCAACAAGCAGGTAGGGAATGGGCTTGCACTTCCTGTGTTGGGAAGGAGTCAGATTGTAGAAATTTGCCATTGATCATGGGATGGACTTGAGAGCCACATACCTACCAGGCGAACAAAACACTCTGGCTGACAGACTGAATTGAGTCCTGCAGCCGCACAGATGAACACTAGACAGGAAGGTTGCTATTCGTATCGTTCAAGAGTGGGGCACCCCTTCGATAGATCTGTTCGCGACTCCTCAGAATGCCCAAGTAGATCATTTCTGCTGCAGAGTAAGATCGCACAGCAGACTAGCCTTGGATACTTTCCTCCTAAATTGGGGGAGGGCCTTCTGTATGCATATCATCCAATCTCTCTCACTGCAAAAACCCTTCTGAAGCTTAAAACAAAGAGAGGCACAATGATTCTCATCATTCTGTACTGGCCCAGACAACCTTGGTTTCCTCTCCTGCTGCAACTCGGCAGTCAGGAATCACTCTGGTTAGGCCATGCACTGAACTTGATATCGCAGAACAGAATGATGTTGCACCCCAACATCCAGTCCTTGGCCCTCACGATGTGGATGTTGAGAGGTTAACGCTATCCGAGCTCAGTCTGCCAGCTGGTGTGACCGATGTCCTTTTGGTCTCCTGGAGGGCCTATTCATTCAAGTGGAAGAGGTTTGCTGTCTGGTATGAGAACCATTCTCTAGATCTCTTTGTCTGTCCCACACAAAAGCTGCTTGAATATCTTTTACACCTCTCTGAGTCTGGACTTAAGTCCCACTCTGTTAGGTTTCACCTCAGTGCGATTGGAGCTTACTGTAGAGGTGTAGAGGGAAAGCCCATCTCTGTTCAGCCTTTAGTTGTTTGCTTCTCTTGAAGCCTTCCTGCAAATCTCCCACAGTGTCTTGGGAACCTCAATTTGGTTCTTGTGCAGCTGATGAAAACCACTCAATTCCTGCCCTCTGAAGTTTTTGACCTGGAAAGTTTTGATTTTGGTGGTGGTCACTTTAGCACACAGGGTGAGTGAGTTTCAGGCTCTCGTAGTTCATCCACCTTATATTACATTCCATCATAATAGAGTGGTCCTCTGTACTCATCCTAAATTCTTTCTGAAAGTGGTATCAGGTTTCCATCTTAATCAGTCAATTGTTCTGCCAACATGTTTCCCAAAACCACATGCTCACAAAGGGGAAACTGCGCTACACATGTTGGACTGCAAACAAGCCTTAGCCTTCTACTTGAAGTGGACAAAAGCTCATAAAAAGTCCATCCAGCTTTTTTGTTTCTTTTGATCCCAATAAGCTAGGGGCTGCCATCTCCAAATGCTCTCTTTTAATTTAGCTAGCAGACTGCATCTCTTTGCTTATGCCCAGGCAGGCCTGAGCCTTGATGGTCATGTCACGGCTCACAGTGTCAGAGCCATGGCTGCATCGGTGGCCAACTTGCTCTTGGTGTCCATGGAAGAGTTCTGTAAAGCTGCAACATGGTCTTCAGTCCACACATTCACATCTCGCTACTGTCTGGAAGGGAATTCACAATGCTACAGCAACTTTGACCAATCAGTACATCGGAAGCTGTTTGGGGATTAGAATCCAACTCAACTTTCCTAGACCCATACTTTTCTGCTCAGGCTATCAAAAAAAAGTATATTTTTATAATACAAAAGGCCTGTCACCAACAAAAAGATAAGCTTAGTTGCCCCTGTTGTGTGAAACTTGCATTCTTCTCTCTTTAAGGTAGCTCATAGCTAGGGAGTCCCATATGTGTTGACTTATTTCCTGCTTGTCTGTGGAAAAAAGATAGTTACTCACCTATAGCAGGTGTTCTCTGTGAAGAGCAGGAAAATGTCCTCCCAAACCTCACACCTCCCCTGGGAATTATATTCTACTATAGCTATAGTATTAGACTGATCTAAAATGGCACTGTGGCGGCAGGCGGGAAGATGTGTACATGTGTAGAGGAAGCTCCCAAAAGCTGTGATTAGTAGCTGGGGAGCGTTCCTGCATGACCTCCATCGAATGACATCACCCATACATAAGGATGTTTTCCTGCTGTCCACGGAGAACACCTGCTAATGTGTACCTACTAATGAGGTGGAACTTGCAGAGCTGGAGTGGATCTTGAGGTCGTGGAGCTGCGTTGTTGGGTGGAGGCATGTCTGATTGTCCTGTCTGCTGAGGCGCTATTTCAGCTGTGAGAAGGATTTGCAGATGATGGGCTTAGATGCCCTACTTCAGGAGAGGTCTTGGGAAGAGATGCTATATGTCTCCCTCCCTACCCCCTAGTGAACCATGTTTTGTACAGGTTTCGGGCCCATCTGGGCTTTCTGGTCTTAGTGGTCCCAGACTGTTCTTGCAGGCCATGATAAATGACTTTCTTCATCTAGTGGGTGTGCTCCTCTCTCTTGCTACCTCAACAGAAGAACTTGCTGCAGAGGGAAGCTCCTGGTAATGGAGGTTCCCAGTTCCTCCTTGTTTATGGTCTGGCCCTTGAGAGACATAGACTGTCCATGAAGGGCTGCTCTGAAGTGGTAGTAAAAACTCTACTTAAGGTTCAGAGAGCCTCTATGTCCTTAGTTTATGTGAGAACTCTTTTTTCAGTCTGACCTGGACCAGGGCTTGTTTCTGAACTCTCAAGGCATCCAATGGAGTTCAGTGGTGGTGCACCCTGATGTCTCCCACTTCATCAGAGAAGTGAATCTGTTCCAGGTGCTGGTGTGTCCTGTCTTGCTTCAGGGAGTCTCTCTCTGATGTTGAAAGCATTTAAAGTGCTCCTTTGGTTTCTAAGGTACACTCTGGAGGAGAGGAGGGACAGGGAAGATATGATTCAGACCTTTTAAATACTTAAGAGTATTAATGGACAAACAAACCTCTTCCAAAGACGGGAAAGCTGTAAAACTAGAGGGCGTAACATGAAGCTGCAAGGGAGTAAACTGGAAGACAATGTCAGTAAATACTTTTTCACTGAAAGGGTGGTGGATGCTTGGAATGCCCTCCCGATGGAAGTGGTGGGGGCATAAGAACATAAGATATGCCATACTGGGTCAGACCAAGGTCCATCAAGCCCAGTATCCTGTTTCCAACAGTGGCCAATCTAGGTCATACATACCTAGCAGTTTCCCCAAAAGACACAGGTTCTGTAATGCTTGTACTGGGTCAAGCATTGATATCCTGGGTCCCTTCTTAATAATGGTTTATGGACCTTTCCTCCAGGAACTTGTCCAAACCTTTTTTAAACCCAGCTACACTAACGGCCTTTACTACATCCTCCAGTAACAAATTCCAGAGTTTGATTACACGTTGAGTGAAAAAATATTTTCTTTTATTAGTCTTAAATAGTTTACCCTGTAGCTTCATTGCATGTCCCCTAGTCTTTCTATATTCTGATAACGTAAACAGTCGATCTACGTTTACCCGTTCCACTCCGTTCATTAATTTATAGACTTCTATCATATCTCCCCTCAGCCGTCTCTTTTCCAGCTTAAAGAGCCCTAACCTTTTTAGCCTTTCTTCATAGGAGTATCCTTCCATCCCCTTTACTATTTTGGTGGCTCTTCTCGGAACCTTTTCTAATAACGCTATATCCTTTTTAAGATACGGTGACCAGAATTGCACATAATATTCAAGGTGCGGTCTCACCATGGAACGGTATAGAGGCATTATAATATCTCTTGTTTTATTTTCCATTCCTTTCCTTATGATACCTAGCATTCTGTTTGCTCTCTTGGCTGCCGCTGCACACTGGGCCGAGGGTTTCAACATGTTATCCACAATGTCGCCTAAATCTTTTTCCTGGGTGGTGGTTCCTAATGTGGAACCTTGCATTGTGTAACCACAGTTTGGGTTGTTCTTCCCAAGGTGCATAACTTTGCACTTGTCCACATTAAATTTCATCTGCCATTTTGATGCCCAGTCTTCCAATTAATCAAGATCCTCTTGCAATTTTCCACAATCCTCTTGGGTTTTAACAACTTTAAATAGTTTTGTGTCATCTGCAAATTTGATAACCTCACTCATTATTCCACTTTCCAGGTCATTTATGAATATGTCAAAAAGCAGCGGACCCAGCACAGATCCCTGGGGTACACCACTATTCACCTTTCTCCATTGGGAAAATTGGCCATTTAGCCCAACCCTCTGCTTTCTATCTTTTAACCAGTTCCTGATCCACAGTAGTAGGCTGCCTCCTATCCCATGACTCTTTAGTTTTGCCAAGAGTCTCTGAAGAGGGACCTTGTCAAAGGCTTTCTGAAAGTCCAGATACACTATATCAGCCGACTCACCTTTGTCCACCTGTTTATTCACACTTTCAAAAAAACATAACAGATTAGTAAGACAAGATCTTCCTTGTCTAAAGCCATGTTGGCTGTCTCCCATTAGGCCATGACTATCTACATGCTGAGTAATTTTATTCTTTATGATGGTTTCTACCATTTTTCCCGGTACTGACGTCAGGCTCACCGGTCTGTAATTTCCTGGATCACTCCTCTGCAATCTCGTATTTCAGTTCTTTCAACACCCTTGGATGTAAACCATCTGGCCCAGGTGATTTGCTACTCTTCAGTTTATCTAATAGTTGTAATACATCTTCCCGATGTATCGATATTTCCTTCAATTCTTCCGCACCTTTAAATACCACTTCAGTCATGGGTAACATCCCTACATCTTCCTCAGTAAAGACCGAAGCAAAGAATTCATTCAGTCTTTCCGCTATCGCCTTGTCGCCTCTTAGTGCCCCTTTAACTCCTCTATCATCTAATGGTCCAACTGACTCACAGGTTTTTTGCTACGAATGTACTTGAAAAAATCTTTATTTCGCGTTTTTGCTTCCGCAGCAAGCTTCTTCTCAAATTCTCCCTTTGCCTTCTTTATCAATGCCTTGCATTTGACCTGCCAGTGCTTGTGCTGTTTCCAGGTTTCATCGTTTGGCTCTTTTTTCCATTTCCTGAAAGATGCTTTTTTGGCAACAACAGCCTCTCTGACCTCACCTTTAAATCATGCTGGCAGTTTTTTGGACTTCCTTCCACTTTTCTTAAAGCGTGGAATACAGCTGGTCCTGGCTTTATTTTTCAACAACACCCAAGCTTGATGTAAGTCTTTAACCTTTGCAACTGCTCCTTTTATTTTTTTCTTAACTATTTTCCTCATTTTATCATAGTCTCCCTTTCAAAAGTTAAAAGGTAGTACTGTGGATTTCCTTACTATCCCTCCTCCACTAATTAAATCAAAGGCAATCATGCTATGATCACTATTGCCAAGTGGCCCCAACACCCTTATCTCTTGCACTAGATCTGGTGTTCCATCAAACAGTAAGTAAGGATTTGAGGGTTTCTTTGTTTGGGTTTTTTTTATTTTTATTAAATTGCTAGCTCTCTGACTGGGAGCTCTTAAAAGGGTTTTGTGTATACTTTTTAAAAGCAAGGTTACTTACATTTTTGCTGTTTTAGGGGAACTTTACTGGAGCACAGTAGGTGGCTGAACTCTGTAACCTCCTCAGATTCAGAAACTGCTAACACCTAATCAGGTGTTAGTGGGCCTGTTTCCTGAGTGCAGTTGAAGCCTGCATAAAAGGCTCCTGTGCCCTGCCCTTTTGAGGCTTTCCTAACCAGGGCTCCACACATCAAACAGTAAGTAAGGATTTGAGGGTTTCTTTGTTTGGGTTTTTTTATTTTTATTAAATTGCTAGCTCTCTGACTGGGAGCTCTTAAAAGGGTTTTGTGTATACTTTTTAAAAGCAAGGTTACTTACATTTTTGCTGTTTTAGGGGAACTTTACTGGAGCACAGTAGGTGGCTGAACTCTGTAACCTCCTCAGATTCAGAAACTGCTAACACCTAATCAGGTGTTAGTGGGCCTGTTTCCTGAGTGCAGTTGAAGCCTGCATAAAAGGCTCCTGTGCCCTGCCCTTTTGAGGCTTTCCTAACCAGGGCTCCACACATCAAACAGTAAGTAAGGATTTGAGGGTTTCTTTGTTTGGGTTTTTTTATTTTTATTAAATTGCTAGCTCTCTGACTGGGAGCTCTTAAAAGGGTTTTGTGTATACTTTTTAAAAGCAAGGTTACTTACATTTTTGCTGTTTTATGGGAACTTTACTGGAGCACCGTAGGTTGCTGAACTCTGTAACCTCCTCAGATTCAGAAACTGCTAACACCTAATCAGGTGTTAGTTCCCTCCCTACCCACCCCGGCTCCCACCCACCCCTAGTGAGCAGTCTTGCTTTATAGGGCACCTCCCCCTTTAGCAAATCACAGTGAATTGGACCAGCACATATTGAATATAATTAAATAGATTTAACTGCTTTTTCTCTGAAAGGACAGCTGCAAAACCAGCTGGTACTTGGTAGATCTCTCTCTTTTGCTTTAACAGATACCTAAGCTCCACAAACAGAACAATGGCTGGGAAAAATCGTATTGCTAAAGCTGTTGCCCCCGTTACAGCTTCTGCCTCGGTCCAGACAGAGGTCCTAATGCCAGTTGAAGAACCGGTTCCATGTACAGGGTGCCTGCATGCTGAAGCTCTGAGGAAACAAGTGGAGGAACTCAGAGAGGAGGTGGCGAGGCTGAGGTGCATTCAAGACAGTGAGAAGTACATTGATGAGATGCTTCTTGCAGGAACCAGGCTCTCCAGCACAGGAGAAGATGGGTGCCAACAGAATGTCGATGGTTGGACAACAGTCACCAGAGCCTGCAAAATCACCAATCCAACTTCTCCAGCCCTTGAATTGAAGAACCATTATGCAGCCCTGGAAGTGGAGGAGGTGAAAGCATCCCTGGAAAGGGAAGAACCAGAGTTCAAGTACCCCATAGTTGCGGAATCAGTGACCAGAAGGAAACGAAGGGTAGTGGTTGTTGGAGACTCTCTTCTGAGGGGTACTGAGGCGTCCATCTGCCGACCAGACTTAATGTCCAGAGAGGTGTGCTGTCTGCCTGGTGCCAAGATCCAAGATGTTACGGAGAGTTTGCCGAGACTCATCAAGCCCACTGACTATTACCCAATGTTGCTAATCCATGTTGGAACAAATGATACTGCCAGGTATACCTCGGAACTTATCAAAAGTGACTTCATGGCTCTGGGACAGAAGGTGAAGCAGGTAGGTGCACAGGTGGTGTTCTCTTCAATCCTCCCTGTTGAGGGTAAAGGCCAAGGCAGAGAGGCTCGCATCCTGGAGATGAATGCATGGCTGCGTGGATGGTGTCTTCGAGAGCGTTTTGGTTTCCTAGACCATGGGATGCTGTTCCAAGGGTTGCAGAGCAGAGATGGCATCCATCTGTCCAAGAAAGGTCAACGCATCTTTGGTAGTAGACTGGCTAATCTACTGAAGAGGGCTTTAAACTAGATTCGTTGGGGATGGGTGAAGAAAGCCCCCAGGTAAGTGAAAGCCCCCAGGTAGGTGATACATTAAATACCTTTATGGAAATGGGTAACAGGGGTAACACATGGAAAGCAGTGTGTATTAATGCCCGTAGCATGGGAAATAAGATCCCTGAAGTTGAAGCTTTGGTGGGAGTGGCTGACTTGGATTTAGTGGCAGTTACAGAAACATGGTTCACAGAAAACCATGACTGGGATGTAACTATACCTGGCTATACTTTATTCAGAAAGGACAGGGTAGGAAGAAGGGGAGGAGGAGTGGCACTATATGTAAAAACTACTATTAAAGCTTTGGAATTACAGAGCTTAAAAGGGAGAGAGGAGGCATTGTGGGTTAAACTAGAAAGAGGGAAAGAGAGAAATCTATTTGCATTGGTGTGATATACAGACCTCCCTCACAAGAGGAAGAGGTGGACAGAGAGTTAATTGAAGACATACGCAGCATTGCTAGGAAAGGGGAAGTGCTACTGCTAGGAGATTTCAATATGCCAGATGTTGATTGGCACATTCCTGCTGCAGTATCATCTAGAAGTAAGGAGATCCTGGATTCTCTACAGGGAGAACTATTCAGGCAATTGGTAACAGACCCCACACGTGAAGGGGCCATACTGGACTTGGTGCTTACCAATGGTGAGAGTGTTTCTGATGTTGTAGTGGGAGATCATTTTGCATCCAGTGACCACCAGATGGTGTGGTTCAGTATTAGGACTAGGGCTGTTAGAATCCATTCCAAGGTGAAGATCTTAGACTTTAGGAAGACTAACTTTGCGAAGATGGGCCAATACCTCAGGGAGTTGTTAGTGGGATGGGAACAGCTGGGGGATGTAGAAAAACAATGGGCAAAACTGAAAGGGGGTATTTTAAAGGCAACCAACCTTTTTGTTAAAATGGTAAATAAAGGCAAAAGGAACAGGAGACCGCTATGGTTTTCGAAGGAAGTAGCTGAAAAAGTGAAGAAAAAGAGGGAGGCCTTCATGAAATACAAGAGATCACAGAGAGAGGAAGACAGGCATCTGTATTTGGAAAAACTTAGAGAAGCTAGCAAAGTAGTCAAGAAGGCAAAGATTCAAAAGGAGGAGGAAATAGCCAATGCAATAAAATGGGGGGATAAGACATTTTTCAGATATATTAGTGAGAAGAGGAAGGGCAAAAGTGGTATTGTCAGACTCAAGGGTGCAGGGGGGGAATATGTAGAAGCTGATAAGGATAAAGCGGAATTGCTTAACAAATATTTTTGTTCTGTGTTCACAGATGAAGAACCAGGAGCAGGACCTCAGAAAACACCCACAAATAAGAACAGAAGCGAGGGACATCTTGAACAATTTTCAGAAGACTGTGTTCGTGAGAAACTAGCTCAACTTAAAGTAGACAAAGCGATGGGACCGGATGGGATACACCCTAGAATACTGAGGGAACTTGGGGACGTTCTAGCAACTCCACTGACTGACCTTTTCAATGCCTCGTTGGAGTCGGGAGTGGTGCCAAAGGACCGGAGAGAGGCTCATGTGGTGCCTTTACACAAAAGCGGAAGTAAGGATGTGGTTGAAAACTACAGGCCGGTTAGTTTAACTTCAGTGGTGAGTAAATTATTGGAAACGCTGCTGAAAGAGAAAATAGTGAGGTTTCTGGAGTCCGGCGGATTACAGGATCCGAGGCAGCATGGATTCACCAGAGGCAGGTCTTGTCAGACAAATCTGATCGATTTCTTTGACTGGGTGACCAGGGAGTTGGACCGAGGGAGAGCTCTAGATGTGGTGTATTTAGATTTCAGTAAAGCCTTTGACACTGTTCCTCACAGGCGACTTATAAACAAACTGAACACCCTAGGGATGGACCCTAAAGTTACTGCTTGGGTTAGAAATTGGTTGGGTGGGAGGCGACAAAGAGTACAAGTAAATGGAGCTCACTCTGATGAGAAGGATGTTACCAGTGGTGTGCCCCAGGGATCTGTCCTTGGTCCGATTCTTTTTAACATCTTTGTTAGTGATATAGCGGAAGGGCTGTCGGGTAAGGTTTGCCTCTTTGCGGATGATACCAAAATCTGTAATAGAGTAGATACCCAGGAAGGTGTAGATAACATGAGGAGGGATCTAGCTAAGCTTGAAGAATGGTCTAGAATTTGGCAGCTGGGATTTAATGTAAAAAAATGTAAGGTCATGCATTTGGGCTGCAGCAATCCAAGGGAGCAATACAGTATAGGAGGTGAAGTACTTTTGTCCACTAAAGAAGAGCGGGACCTAGGCGTGGTTGTGTCTGATGATCTTAAAGTAGCTAAACAGGTAGAAAAGGCGACGGCAAAAGCTAGAAGGATGCTTGGGTGCATACGGAGAGGAATGGCTAGCAGAAAAAAGGAGGTGATAATACCTCTGTATAAGTCTTTGGTGCGACCTCATTTGGAGTATGGTGTGCAATTCTGGAGACCGCACCTTCAAAAGGATGTGAACAGGATGGAGTCGGTGCAGAGGGTTGCTACTAAAATGATTAATGGGCTTCATTATAAAGCATATGAGGACAGACTTAAGGATCTTAATATGTACACCTTAGAGGAAAGGCGGGATAGAGGTGATATGATTGAGATGTTTAAATACCTCCGTGGCATAAATGTTCAGGGAGAGAGCCTCTTTCAATTGAAAGCAAGTTCTGCTACGAGGGGACATGGGATGAGGGTGAAGGGAGATAGATTCAGGAGTGATATGCGGAAATATTTCTTTGCGGAAAGAGTAGTGGATCCGTGGAATAGTCTCCCAGTGGAGGTGGTAGAGATGAGGACAGTAACTGAATTCAAAAAAGCATGGGACCAACACAGAGGATCTCTAAAGGTAGAAAGTGGACTGTTGTAGTTGTTGTTATGGAAGGACAGACTAGATGGGCCTTGTGGTCTTTTTCTGTCATCATGTTTCTATGTTTCTAATATGGCTTCCCCTCTGGTCGGTTCATGAACCAGCTGCTCCAAGAAGCAGTCATTTATGTCATCTAGGAACTTTATCTCCCTAGCATGTCCTGCAAACACAGTGACAGAATTCAAAATGGCATGGGACAGACACAGTGGATCCCTTTATCGCAACAGGATAAAATCAAAATAAACATAACTATCTCTTATATCTGAACAAAAAGTGGTGACCTGCATGGAGCAGTAGGAACACCTTTAAACAAAGTCATGGAGAGGGGTGACATGAACGGAGAGGCAAGTGCACCTACTCTTGCTGCCTTGCTGGGCAGACTAGATGGACCATACTGGTCTTTATCTACTATCATATACTATGTTACTATGTTTTGAGGGTTTGACCTTTTTAAGGTAGTTTTTCTGGGGGTTATAGCATCTGCCAGGCAGGTGTCCGTGCTGCAGACTCTGTCTTGAAGGGAACTTTTCTTAGTCATCTTGACAGCTTCTATCTTCTGGTAGGCTATGCCATATTTCTCTCAAAGGTGCTGCCCCCCCCCACCCCCCCCACACACACACTTTCATCTTGACCACATTGTTGTTCTGGCTTCCCTTTCAGAGAAGAGTCTTCAGAAGGAACCTTCACTATGTCTGTCAGATGTACAGAGGGTGTTGATTAGATACATGATGATTGTTAATTCCTTCTGCTGGTCATATCTTTTGTGAGCGTGGATATAGGTGATGGCGCCTGTGACAGGGTAGTCTATCCTGAGCATTATCTTCCTCCACCCTGGATCCTGACTGCTTGGGTACATCTCACACATCTGGACTGGTCTAGTAGGATGATAAGGAAGGAGAAATTTTACATATCTGATCATTTTCTTTCCTTGAATCCTGTTTAAACCAGTCCAGGACCTGTCCTGGAAGACACTTTTTTGCACGTTTGGGAACCTGGCTGCCATAGAATGACTAGTCAGTATAGAGGTCTGATGCAGATCTCATTGTAGTAAGAGAACCACATACTAGTTCAAGATATTTGTTACAAAGTTGTTTTGTTGGTGAATAATATGTGTCTGAGTTTTTCTGCTTTGGGAAGTTTCATACTAGCTTCTCTGAGTGCTGCACCAGAGGATATACCAAGTGATACACCATTGGAAGTTGCTCAAATCTGCCTCCACCTGCTGGCAAGGGAGCATAACCCACAAGTCTGGACTAGTCTAGCAGGATTCAAGGAAAAAAATGATTTATGTAAAATGTTTCCTTTTTAGCCAGCTGTTAGTGTAGGATAGTGTTACTCAGCTACAAGACTTGGGAAACACAAGGCATTCAGGATGACTTACAAGTGAAAGTAAAATAAAAACATTTATTTACCAGGATTTATATACCGCCTTTTCCTTAAATCAAGGTGGTTTACATTTCAACTCTGTTTACATTGTAACAAAGTGATTTACATTCTAGCTCTATTTACATTATAACTTTATATAAAGGGTGGGGTCACACAGCATGCACAAAACTTAATCAATACTTTAACATTAAATTAGCATAACTTATTTACAAGTTGGTCGTGTTCGTTTAGTGTTTTGCATTAATCAGGGTCCGGCGACATTGTGGATGGTCAGTCATTGATGCTCTGTGTGATGTTACCAAAATGTTCTATATATAGGAATGTTCAACATTTTCCTGAAGCCCTTGGCGTCCCTTGTGTTTTAATATCCTCCAGGAGGGAGTTCCATAAGTTTGATGTGTATAGTGATAGTGCCCTGTTTGATGTGGTCTGTATGGTTTTGGAGTATTCGCTTGGCGTAATTAATATGCTTTTAGAGTTATCCTCGTCGGGCAGCTTTCAGGATGTGTTTTTTTCAGATCCTGGTGACTCCGCTGATACATTTTGTAGGATTTAAAATATATTACGTTTTGCTTGAACCTGGCGCAACTCCTCATTGGTAGCCAGTGTAATTAGGCCAGTGTTGGCATTATGTGTTTGTATTTAGCTGTTCCAGTGATAATGCGGGCAGCCGTGTTCTGGACCATCTGCAGGGGGTGAATAGTTTGTGCTGGCAGGCCTTGGTACAGTGAGTTACAGTCGTCTTACACCGTGGTGACTATGGCTTGTAAAACTGTATGGAAGACATTCTGGCTTAGAAGAGGCTTCAATTTCTGGATGATTTTTGGCTTATGATATGCATTCTGTGTTCTGTTGATTTGGGATTGTAGGTTTAAGTTCTGATCCAGGATGACCCCTAGGTATTTGATTTCACTTTTGACGATTATTTTTCTGTTCTTTAGGGCTATTGTGCTAAGAAAAGTGAAGGTCTTATTTCTTGTTATTATGAGAGCTTCTGTTTTGTCATAATTTATGTTGAGGTTATGTTTGTTGAGCCACGTGCAAATTTCCATGAGACATCCTATTATGCTTGTGTAGTCTGGATTTCAACATTGATAGATGTGTACAACATGATGTCATCGCCGTATAGTTTGTAGTGACTCTTGTATTTCTTGATGACATCGCAAATTGGCTGAATGTAAAGGTTGAAAAGCAGAGATGATATTGCCGACCCCTGTGGGACTCCCTGCTTTATTGTGAAAGGAAAGGATGTGTCTCCTCTGCATCAGATGTAATGATGTCTGTTTCCTAAGTATGATCAGAACCATTCCATTGTGTTGTTGTACAGGCCTATCTCCTATAGGCATCTCAAGAGTATGGTATGTGATACAGAGTTGATGGCAGATGATATGTCGAGGAAAATTAGTATAAAGCCCCTGTTTATATTGTCTATTCCTCTGACATTGTGGTCAAAGAGTGCTGTTAGTAGTGTTTTCGCACCGTGATTAGGCTTGAATCCATGTTGATGAGGATCTAGAGGTGCATGTGTGTTGATGTGATCCTGTAGTTGTAACTGTATTGTCTTTTTTTTCTATGATTTTAGTCATGAAAGGTAAGCTTGAAACCGGTCAGTGTGCTGTAGGGTCTGCCTTGTCAAGTTTCAGACTTTTTAGGATGGTCCTTATTGATGCTAGTTTGAGGGTTGCAGGCATATGTTCCTGTGTGAAGGATGCTTATGTATGATTTTGTGTATAAATGGGGTGAGCTCTTCCTTGGCTGACATTATCCATGCATCTGAACAGGGATCGCTTAGTGAGTTTGTTGTAATCAGCGTAGTTATTGTGTGAGCTACTTGTCTGAATGTTGATAAAGCAAATTTGCCCCATGTCCCAGTGGGTCTCAGTTGGTTTTCAGAGTCTATTGATAGCCTTGTGTCTGGATGTGTGCTATTCTGCATCTTTAGGTAGTCTGCTATCCGTTGCGGATGTATGTCAGAGCATTCTTCATGTGAGGGTTCCTTCGTTAGTGTGTGGACTATTCCGAAGAGTTCTCTAGGTTTGTTTGCAGCCTTCATGATCAGATTTGTGTTGTTGTATTGTTTACATCTGTTGTTTGTTATTGTATTCATGTTGCATAGTTCTGTATTTCTGTAATACACCTTGGTCCTTCCTACGTCTCCATTTCCTCTCAATCCTTCAAAGGTTCCTTTTGGCCTTTCTGGTTTCGTTAGATCACCAGGGGGATGCTTGTCTCTTTTGTGCTGTAGCTGCTCTGTGGTGGGGGTGCTTCTGCGGCCTCTGTGTTGGAGTGGTTTGAGTTCTACATTATGCTTTCAAGGTCAGTATAGGCATGGTCTAATTTGGGTAAGACTTCTTTCAAGAATTGCTCTTTATTAAAGCCCCTGAATCTCCTTCCATTGTGTTGTACTTGTGTGTGATTATTCGGGGTAGGAGCTGTTATATGGAATGTTATTAAAAATGATCTAACCAGGGAGGAGGAGTTATTATTGGTGGGGTTATGTGTTTGTGCTCTATTAGCATTGAGGGGGTGAAGACGAGGTCTGGGATGGAGCCCTGCCTGTTTGTGGATGCGTTTATTAATTGCATATAGTTCATGATCTCCATGGCTCTGAGGAGTGTCTTAGCTTCTTTTTGGGGTGTTGAATTGAGCTTGAAGTCCCCAAGAGTTAGCATGGATTTGTGTGGTAAGGTGAATGTGCATACCGATTCTAGGATTGATGAGAGCTCTTCGACATAAGGGGCTCTATAGGTGCGGCAAAGCGTGATGTATTTGCTAGCAATTATTATGGTGCTACTCTCCTCTGTGCTGGATTTTGAAATCATTTTGAATTTAAAATGACTCCTGGCTAGTATCAGCTCCCAACCTCCTTGCTTATGTGTTAAAGGTAGTGCGAGTGTGTGGTATGAGTTGATTCAGTAAGACTTGATCTGTTTCTGAGAGCCAAGTTTCTGTTATGCAGATTACATCAGCGTTTTGGTCCTGAATATAGTCAGCTATAGTGTTTATTTTGTTTCTGATAGATCTGGTGTTAATTTGCAGCTAAGCAGGATGTCTAGGACTGGGTTTTTGTTATTGAACTGTTGTAGTTTAGTGTATCTGATTGGTATGAGTCTTTGCGTGTGCTTGGTTGAGTACTTAGTTGAGTGCTGCCATAGTGTGTGCTGTTGTATGTCTGATGGCAGTAGTAGCATTGCAGTGTGTTGGGATGGCTCCTGCCTGACATAGTAGAAGATGTACACACAGTATACTTAATAAGAGAAGGGAACTGTAGTGGAGTCCCATGGTAGTACTATGAGTCTCACTCTTTCTCTCAAAGTCTGAAGTTTGGACCCTTGAGAACTGTTCTTAGCCTGGCAGCCTTTACCCTCTTAGTATAACTACACAAAGAAAGCTATGTGTCGCTGGAGGCATCAGGGATGTGTGCTCTGTACCTGGCCACTCCTCGACCACTGGAAGGGCAACATCTAAGGGTCGTTTGGTGTGGCCCTTAGGCACGGATGCGCCTGAAGCCATGCTATTTAAATGGGCTGCTGGCGTTGCTGAATGACGAGGGCGGAGCTCAGTGGCGCTTTGTGTTCCCTCTGTTGGGTTTCCCCTTCCTGCAATCAAGTGTGCATGCAGGGCTCAGTAATGTCCAAGCTCACCTCGGGAAGCTGATCTGCAGCATGCGTTATGCCCGATTGTCGTGCGGGCAATTGCCGGGAGGGCTAGTCGGTCTGCTCATTACAACCTGGAGTTTTCCACACCCACATTTTATCAATAAGTAAATAAATTTGTCCTTCCTTGCTGTGCTGTCACAGCTCTTTGATCTGTAGTCATCTCTTTGCCTTTGCCACAGAAGTCCATCTCATATAGAAACATAGATACTGATGGCAGATAAAGGCCATACAGTCTATCCAGTCTGCCCATCCATAATTTCTACATCCTTCCTTTCCCTCAGAGATCCTCCTGTATTTGTCCCATGCTTTCTTGAATTCAGATACCATTCTCATCTCCACTACCTCCAATGGGAGACTGTTCTACATATCCATCATCCTTTCCATAAAGAAATAGACTCAGGAGTAATCTGAGGAAATATCTCCTTTCACATTTTTCCGATGACCCCTTGTTCCAGAACTTCATTACAAATGGAAGAGGTCTGTGCATTTGTAACACAGGTATTTAAATGTTTGTATCATATAAGCCCTCTCCTGCTTTTTCTCCAAAGTATACATATTGGGCCATCCTTCTGGCTTTTTCCATCGTCTTTCTACCTGTTTGGCCATTTTCTGAGCATACGATAGAATCGCCCACACTGTCATGCACTGTTCACCCCCTATACCAGCGATGGCGAACCTATGGCAAGCGTGCCAGCTGTGGCACGCGAAGGCCTTGCAGCTGGCACGCGGGAAGGTCGCAAATTGAGATATGCCGGCTCATGGCAATTAAAAAAAAAAAAAAAAAGCTGGCCGCGGCGGCATGGAGTGTCCCGCGGGGCTCCCTCTGCCCGGCGGGACTCTCCCGGCGCGACTCAGCCCCTCTCTGCAGGCTTGCAGATACGCGAAGGGAGAGAGAGTCTCCCTCGCGTCTCTGTTAAGCCCGCAGGGGCTGATGGGAAATTTCCCATCTGCCCCTGCGGGCTTAACAGAGACGCGAGGGAGACTCTCTCCCTTCGCGTATCCCTCCCTCGCGTATCTGCAAGCCGGCAGAGAGGGGCTGAGTCCCGCCGGGCAGAGGGAGCCCCGCGGGACACTCCATGCCGCCGCCGCGGCAGCGGCCAGTTTTTTTTTTTAAATTGCCATGAGCCGAGGGGGGGGCGGGTAGGACTGGCAAAGGGCTAGGGAGGGAGGGGGGTTAAGACTGGCAATGGGCTAGGGAGGGAGGGAGGGGGGTTAAGACTGGCAATGGGCTAGGGAGGGAGGGAGGGAGGGGGGTTAAGACTGGCAATGGGCTAGGGAGGGAGGGAGGGAGGGGGTTAAGACTGGCAATGGGCTAGGGAGGGAGGGAGGGGGGTTAAGACTGGCAATGGGCTAGGGAGGGAGGGAGGGGGTTAAGACTGGCAATGGGCTAGGGAGGGAGGGAGGGAGGGGGGTTAAGACTGGCAATGGGTTAGGGAGGGAGGGAGGGGGTTAAGACTGGCAATGGGCTAGGGAGGGAGGGAGGGGGTTAAGACTGGCAATGGGCTAGGGAGGGAGGGAGGGAGGGGGTTAAGACTGGCAATGGGCTAGGGAGGGAGGGAGGGGGGTTAAGACTGGCAATGGGCTAGGGAGGGAGGGAGGGAGGTTAAGACTGGCAATGGGCTAGGGAGGGAGGGAGGGGGGTTAAGACTGGCAATGGGCTAGGGAGGGAGGGAGGGGGTTAAGACTGGCAATGGGCTAGGGAGGGAGGGAGGGAGGGGGGTTAAGACTGGCAATGGGCTAGGGAGGGAGGGAGGGAGGTTAAGACTGGCAATGGGCTAGGGAGGGAGGGAGAGGGGTTGAGACTGGCAATGGGCTAGGGAGGGGGGGTTAAGACTGGCAGTGGGCTGGGGGGGTTAAGACTGGCAGTGGGCTGGGGAGGGGGGTTAAGACGCAGTGGGCTATGGGGGGGTTAAAACTAGCAATGGGCTGTGGGCTGATGAGGGCTGGCAATGGGCTATGGGGGGGGTTAAGACTGGTAGTGGGCTGATGGGGGGGTAGGACTGATAATGGGTTATGGGGGGGCTAGAACAGGAAATGGGCTGATGGGGAGGGGTTAGGACTTGAGGTGGGCTGATGTGGTTAGGACTGGTAATGGGCTGTGGGCTGATGGGGGGGGTTTAGGACTGGCAATGGGCTATGGGGGGCTGACTGGAAATGGGCTGATGGGGGGTTAGGACTGGTAATGGGTTATAGGGGGGGCTTAAACTGAAAATGGGGTGATGGGGGTTAGGACTGGAAGTTGATTGACGGGGGGCTAGGACTGGTAATGGGTTGGGGTGTTGCTAGGACTGGAAATGGGCTGAGTGGAAGGGGAGGCTTGAACTGCAAATAGCTGATGGGGAGGGGGCTTGGAATGGAAATGGGCTGTGAGGGAAGGGAGCTAGGACTGAAAATGGGCTGATGGAACAGCTAGGATAGGACTGGAAATGGGCTGTTGGGGGGAGCTAAGATTGGAAATGGGCTGTGGTGGGGGCTTGAATTGAAATGGACTCATGGAGGGGCTAGAACTGGAAGTGGGCTCATGGGGGGGCTTGGACTGGAATTGGGCTGAGTGCAGGGGAGCTATGATTTGACATGGGCTGATGGTGGGGCTAGGAAATGACTAGAAATGGGCTGATGGGGGGGCTAGGATTGAAAATGAGCTGATGAAGGGACTTGGACTGGAAATGGATGGGGGAGCTAGGACTGGAAATGGGCTGATGGGGGGCTAGGACTGGAAATGGGCTGATGCAGGGACTAGAAGGGGATGGATGCTGGGTGAGACTGGAACTAGAAGGGAGCTGATGTTGGGGGAGGATTAGAATGGGATGGGGCTGGGAGAGTAAAATGGAGAGGGGAAAAATATTTTGTGTAGGAGGGATGAAAAATCTACAATTGGCCAGGTATTGGGAGAGTAATTGGGGATTGAGGATGGAGGGGTAAAATTTGTGTGGATGAAATAGGAATGAGGAAAGAGCAAAAGGAGAAAGATTAGTATGTTAAAGCAGATGTAGAGAGAGAGAGAATGGAAAAAAAACTAGAAGAGAGAAGAAAGGACAAATGGACAGCAGACGATGGAGAGTTAGCAGAAAACATGAAGAAACCAGAAGAAAGTGGCTGGACCAATTGCAACTGAAAAACAAATGCACAAAAGGTAGAAAGATTTTTCTTTATTTTGAATTTATTAACTGGAATATGTCAGCTCTGGGAAATGTGCATCATTAACATCTGCGCTTTGTTTGGTACAAGAGGAAATTCCTATTTGACGTTGCCACTTGTTCTCTTTCCCCAGTATTCTCTGAAATGTATTGGTTTAATATTTGCAGTGTTGCCTTTTGATAGGTAGGGTATGGTGCTTTGTGAGTCCTGGTAATGCTGTCAGGATACGGCGGGTTTGCTATGGGTTCTAAATGGGCAGCTTTTGTAGTAGTTCCTAATGTGCCTGGCGGTTGGCACTGGATTATAGTAATGTAGAAATCTTTTAGTCTTTCTTTATCCATACACTCATTAAGAGACATGTTTACTAAAAGTTAGTGTATGGTAACATTATGCAAATATTTATGCAAATAAGACCACTTATGCAAATGACGTGCTGGCACTTTGAGGAAATTCTTTGGTTTTGTGCGGCAGTTTGGGCACTCGGGCTCAAAAAGGTTAGCCATCACTGCCCTATACTGTTAGCACTTCCTTGAGGTTTGTAGCCCAAATGCATAGCCTTGCATGTCTTTAGTATTAAATCTTATCTGCCAAATTCTTGACCATTCTTCAAGCTTCTCTAGATCCCTCCTCATGTTATCCACCTTCCAGTGTATCTACCCTGTTGCAGATTTTGGTACTATTCGACAATTTTCACAATATTGCTTATCAAAATGTTACAAAGAACAGGACCAAGGACCAAGCTCTGAGACTCACCACTAGTAATGCCCCTATTTTCAGAGTGAATTCCATTTACTAGTTTTCTCTGGAGCCACAGTGAAATTTCCAGTAAGTTTTTTGATTTGAAAGAAAAATACTAAAAAGGAGGGAAGAAATGGGAACTGAGAGAGAATTGTACTTCAGTAGCAATGTAGTACATGGTCTATCCACATTTTTGTTAAATATTTTTGCTTTAACAGTTACAAAGCAATCTGAGGCACAATACTATATGAGAAGCTGTATTACAAAATAGACATAAAATGGGAACCATATGTTTGTCATTGTTTAAAGCTGTTTCTAAAGTGAATAAAACAATTTGGACATTTGCAAGGATGATTCCATTCAGGAATGCACATGAACAGAAAACATTTGAAATTTAAAATGATCAAGCACTTCCATTCAGAGACAAAGACATTGGCTTTCTCACTCATATTCTATATAACGACTTCAAAGTGTAAATGTCACTGTCCCACCATATCTGCCTATAACCCCACTCTGTCATTAAGCTGTGATGACGTTTGCAAAGAACCTAGTACCTGGATGTGAGTATTGTTGTTCCTTCAGCCGTTAAACATGCTGTGAACATAAAATATTAAGATGTAAGGTATGCTATATTGGATCAGACCAAGGATCCAGCAGGCCCAGCATCCTGTTTCCAACAGCGGACCATCCAGGTCACAAGTACCTGTCAGGTTCCCAAAAAGTCTTTGATCAGATTTCTGTTCAGAAAACCACCTTCTCACTGGTTTCCCATTGAATCATTTATCTGTCCATTCAATCTGTTCAAAACTCAGCTGCACGACTAATCTTCCACCATTATCGGTATGCTCACATAATCCCTCTTCTCAAGTCACTTCATTGCCTCCTTATCCATTTCTGCATACAGTTCAAATTTGTCCTACTTCCCTACAAGAACATTCATTCTGCAGCTCTTCATTAGCTCTCCTCTTAGTTCTTTCTACACCCCTCCTCAGCAACACCTCTCATCGAGCAAATCACTTGTATCCATACCCTTCTCTTCTACTGCCAACTCCAAATGCCATTCGTTCCACCTTGCTGTGCCTCTTGCCTGGAATAGACTACCCAAGTTGGTATGTTAGGTTCCATCTCTACGCCAACTCACATCCAGGCAAAAATGCATCTCTTCAAGGCTGCTTTTGGATCTTGACCCTTATTCTCCTATTTATACCCATATGCTTTTTAATAATTTCCCTTTACCCTAGTCCCCTGTTCGTTCTGTTTGTCTTGAACAGAGTGTAGGATCTGTGGGGGCAAGGACTGTCTCATGTGTATGTATAGTGCTGCATAAACCTAGTAGTGCTAAAGAATAAGAAGCAGTAGTCTGTACTGTTTAAATCCAACACTGAGCAGATGATGAAGATAGTTCTCGAAAGCGTGTCAAAGATGCATTAAGTTAATCCAGTAAAATGGCATCACCTGCAATTTGTTTGTTAACCTTTTAATTTGTACAAGGATAATTAAGAAACTTGGTGTATCTCTAGGTAAAGGAGCAATCTTGCTATCCTAGCCAAAACATACATATCTTTCTTAATCATTTGAATCAAAACTACGATAGTGTTCATCCAGATAAATAAAACTGCCTGCACTACTGATTTTATGAAACTGGAGAAATATTTTGATATTTAAGCACAAAATCAGTATTAAAACCCATGCATCAAAATTCCAGTTTTTCTCAACTCATACTTTCATTCACAAAATGTATTTTCCCCTCTTTACATCTGCCATTCTTGGTTTTGACAGCTTCTGATGGAAAGTATGTTCCAGGTGGGTGGACTTTCACAACAAAGGATAAAAAGGAGCAGATTTAATTTTTAGGTAGCTGAAGACCCACCTCTTTGAGGCTGCTTTTGGATCCTGATGCTCCTCATTCTCTTGTCCACTACTTATGTGTATCTTGCCATAAGGGGAGGGAGGAGTGGCCTAGCGGGTGGGGCAAGTTACCTCAGGCCGGAAGGTCAGGGGTTCAAATCCCACTAGAGGCCAGCAACCTTGGGCCGGAAGGACTGGGGTTTCTAGTCCCACAGGTGCTCCTTGGTCTTGGGTAAGCCACTTAACCCTCCATTGCCCATGTTCCCTGTAAGTATTAGTGTATGTGTCTGCCTGATTCACATTCATGCCTGTGATACTTGTTATGTAAAGCTTGGTTTACCATTGTAACAGCACACCTATTTACCTGTATGCCCGCTAGTCCGTGGTAACTGCATAACAGTGCACCAGCCTGTGATAGCCCAATCTTCCTGCCCTGCTTGTCACAGCCTGTGATAGCCCAACCTTCTGCCCATTCGCCATCCAACCCAGGCTAGGCCCTGACCACACACAACAGGGTAGATACCTAGAATGGCCCCTTCAAGCATTGCCATAGCTGCTCTCTATCTCCTCTCCGTATGGCTAAGTAGTGTTACAGCCTTATCTCCTAACCAAAATCACATACCAATTCTTCAGAACCATAGGAGGAGATGGTCAAGTGCTCCCTACCACAAATCAGAGGAAGCTTCCTGCACGCTCCACCCCCACCTATTACACATCGCACTACAACACAATAAGAAAACAAAGCAAGAAGAAAACTCCCACCCCCAAAATCTAAGATGCGCTCTCATAAACACCCGTTCAATACGCAAGAAATGGCCAGTTATCTCTGACATGATATCACTCCATGACCTCGACATACTCTTGATCACAGAGACATGGCTTTCCAATGATGATAATGTCCTCCTTAACCAGCTCTTACCTACCAATTTCTCAATACACACATGCCATAGAAACGACAAAGGAGGAGGTGGAGTACTCGCCATCACCAAGACGGACCTCCATTTCCACCTGAGCAACGCAACCAGCACAACACACCTTGACACAATCACTATAAACAAACAATACTGCTCTATCAACCTCCTATACAGGGCCCCATCTACGGACCCAGATGTCCTCTCAACAATAATCGACCTTGCCTCCAATACCCAGAGCCCATGCACACCAAGCTGGGTTCTAGGAGACTTCAACCTACCTTCCCTGCAAGATCCCCAGGCATCAGCCTTCCTCGAAGCTCTCAATGAATTAGGATATAGGCAACTGGTTAAGGAACCCACACACATGAAAGGAGACATATTGGACCTGATTTTCGCTCCACAGACAACTTTCAATTCAACCAACGTCCCCAGTTTGTCCATTACCGCAGTCCCTTGGTCCGACCACAAGCTGATTGTATTCCAAATACCCCTGCCCAGCAACAGCCAGAAGGAAGCCAGAAGGCCGAGCAGCACCGCCAAGGCACCACCACGAAGATTCCAGGTCTTCAACAAGGACAGGATTCTAAGTAAAACCTGCCCACTCCTCGCCTCCACAGCACACAATCCTGAGGATCTGGTTTCCGATTGGAATAAAAGCCTCAGTACTATTGCTCTACGTACACCATCTAACAAGCCTCCAAGGAAATGAGCCACCGCAGCCTGGTACTCCACTGAGCTGAGATCCTCACTCACCCTCCTAAGGAAGCTGGAAAGACCCTGGCACCGATCGCACTCCGCAGACGACCAAAGGGTATATAACCTTCACCTGGCAATGCACCGCGAAGCAGTAACAGAGAATATGAGATGATTCCACACAGACACCCTAAAACAATCACTGAACAAACTGCACGACTTGTTTGTTCTCGTCAAGAACCTAACAAAGGAACCAAACCCCGAACAACGAAGCGAGATCCACCCCCAAGAATTTGCGGATTACCTGCAATCAAAACTATGCCAGATCAATAAGTTCCCAACACCTGCCGTCGCACCCGAGCCAAGCTATCTAACACCCCTGACCATCTTCTCCACGCCACCCAAGAAGCACATCGAGGACACTATTGCTGCGATCAACACTACCACTGCACAAACTGACCCCTGCCCTGCCTTCTGGATAAAAGAGCTACGGTCCAACTTTAGCCCTTTTATAGCCAGGCTCATGGACCGATCCTTCACAACAGGCACATTCCCCCAATCCCTCAAACATACGTCCATCAGACCGCTGCTAAAAAAACAGCAAGCTCAACCCCCTGAAGGTAGACTCGTAGACCGATATCGAGCATACCACTACTGGCCAAAATAATTGAAAAAGAAGTCCAAAGACAAATTCAAGAACACATCGAAGCCTCCGCACCGCTGGACCCCTGCCAACACGGTTTTAGAGAGTCTCATGGTGTTGAAACGCTCTTCACCACACTCCTCAGTAACATAATTACTGGAATTGATAACATCTGTCAAGGGTTTGTTCTCATGTTCATGGACATAGCAGCTTCATTCGACTCAGTAAGCCACGAGCTTCTTCTGGAGCGTCTCAAGGAGAAGGGGATCTGTGATACAGCACTAGATTGGTGCAAGTCATACCTCTCGGACAGATGGCAGCACGTACGATCAGGGGCTTCAACATCCGAACCATTCCACCAGAAGCAAGGCGTCCCACAAGGATCCTTCCTCTCCGCCCTGATGTTCAACATATACATGCAGCCCATCTGTAACCTCATCCGGTCTTTCAAAGTTAACTGTGTGATATATGCAGATGACGTACTGCTTTACATGTCATTCTCGACAGAGAACCCGGACCTCTCCCCACTGACAGACTGCTTTAATGCAGTATCCAACTGGCTCCAAACCCAAAACCTCCGAATTCAGCATAAGAAAACAGAGGTCCTTTTCATCACGAGGAATCAAAACACCACGCTGCCCTATTTAAAGGTCAAGGAAGCAGAACTACAGACCAAACCCACGATCCGGTACCTCGGAGTCACTTTAGACCAGCGCCTGGACATGAAAGTGCACATAAGCAACATAGCGAGAGCAGTATACCATAAGATACAAACTCTCAGGCACCTATGCTTCCTTTTGGAACCGGATGACTTCTGGACAATTTATCAAGCGCTGATCATACCACACTTTGATTATGCAAATTCAATCCTGCAGGGACTCCCTCAGTCCACCCTGAACCCGCTGCAGCTCGCGATGAACGCCGCAGCGAGAGTTCTACAAGGAGCATCCAGGAAAGACCACATGACGCCCATCCTGAAACATCTCCACTGGCTCCCTATACATGGCAGACTCACATTCAAAACCTTACTGCTGACTTTCAAAGCCATCAATGGGCTCTCCTCCACATCACTAGCAGAGCTCATCCAAGCCACTCCCCCCAACAGGTCCAGAAGATCGGTAGTGGTCAACACACTGATAGTCCCGAAAGCAATAACCCAATATGCCCAGGCAACAGGAAACAGGGCTTTCAAATTCTCTGCGCCTAGATGTTGGAACACCCTTCCACCCAGCATCCTGGCAATCCCTGGCCTAGCCCAGTTTAGGAAGGCATTGAAACACCACCTCTTCCTCATGTATTACCCAGTTGACAGTGCTACACTACCCCCTTCCACTAGCTAGCCCTTGCATTACAATTGAACCTTACCATACAAGACACCCATGACTACGACTAGCGAGATACGACTTGTCACGTCGCCTAGATGTAAATAGTTTCCCCAGGTTATCCAAGTTCTAGTACCTGTTCCTTGTAAACACAGATCAGCCAATGAAATGTGTAAGTTTTATGTTCCATGGGAACCGCACTGATGTTGAATAGCACAGTATAGAAGATACTCTAAATAAATAAATAAATAAAAATATCCCCTCGTGTTAAATGTATCCCCCAATTGTGTTGTGACCACTTTGATTGAAGGATAAGGTGGTATACAAAACTGTCTAAATAATTAAATAAATACTTTAGTTCCCAGTTTTGCGATATTTTTTCACCTTGATTAGTTGTAAGCTCTGAGCAAGGAATGTGTCTTGCATCTATATGTATAGCACTGTGTATACCTTGTAGTGCTATACAAATGATTAGTAGTAGTAGTTTGTGGAAACTCACCTGCATGATCTAGAATTGTTACTTAAATTAGGCCCATGGGATTTTATCTTAGACATCAAATTGCCTTAAGCCACTTCAGTGCCACAGAGTTGATGTCTATGCCTGGCGACCCTGTGGATAGTTGTTCATGTTGTGACTATCCCCTGGGTTTTCTTGGCAACTAGATATAGCTTTTATTCATCTCCTTTGTTGACCTTCTTTCTCCTAATCTCTATTTGCCTTTCGGAACCACTGCCTTCTTACACATGTGTAATGCCATATGTTTTTTTTGTTCCATTTTGTGCTTATCAGTTTATGTAAACGGAAAACATTGGAACTGAATTTGCATGAAAATTATTTATGCATTATTTATATACTGCTTTATCTGATTAATAATCAATCCATGTGACTTACAGTAAAAATATACAGTTCTAAAATATAAGAAGAAAAGATATAAAAACAAAACCTGAGATCAAGATTTTACTCAGATTCCATCAATGAGATAATGCAAGTCTGCATCACGCATATCATACACCCGATATAAAAGCACTTTCTAAATATCCAACCCAACTGTAAATAATATCAGATGTTAAGAATAAGTTGATACTCCATAAGATACTACAAAGATACACTGACGTCTTACTTCTTCATCTTGTTACTTCTGATTGGGTGTTACCATATACATTCCTGTATAATTCGAGAAATTTATGCCTAAAATTGAGCATAAAATTTCATCTTTGATTTATGCACGGGCTCATGTTTTCACAAGATTGAAGGTCATCTCTCCTTTATTTAATCCCTCCCACGCCCTCTGTATCCAGCATCTTCCCTTCCCCATTCCCCTGGGAGGTCAGTGTGGCAGACACTACACTTATCAGTACTTTCAGCAGTGTTGCCATGCTGTCTCTAATCCTTGTCCCTTCGATGAAATCTGGCAGTAACAGAAGCGCTTAAGCATGTTCTCTTTCTTCCTGCCACATGGAGTCAAATCTCTTAGTAGGAGCATCTCGCAACAAAGGGAAGGAGATTACTATCTAGGAATACTGCCCTACTTCACAACCTCTCAGCTGTTCCACTGCCACCTCTACTTCTCAGCTGTTCCAATGCCACTTATGTCATCCTTCAGACGAATGAGGAATTCCCAATGTCGCAGAACTTTCTATTATCATAGAAAATCATTTGTTCCTTTTCGTCCCTCTAGTCCAGTCCTGGAACCTGAGAGTTGTGTATCTCTTCCAGCAGCTATGGAGACTGAAGCATGTCATCGCTTTGACGAGACTGGTATAAGTAGGCAAGGACCGCCTCTACCTGCCAGTTTTCAGTCTCCATAGCAGCTGGAGAAGGTGCTGAGCCTAGGGTCTGGGCTCAGGCTAGTGGCAAATAAGCAGAGTGTTCATATTGATTTTAAATTGGTTTTAATTGCTTTAGAGCGCAAATTGCATTAGAGCAGGGTTGCACAGGCTAGCTTGCCTTCTCTCTGTTTCCTGTTCTCCTGCTCCCCCCCCCCCCCCGCTGCACGAAAAGAGAAAGCTGAAGAACCGGCAGGAAGAGCCTCCCTGCTCCCGAACCTGCTTGAAAGGGCGAGGAGCAGATGGCAGGTGCAGCCGGCAGCATGTGGACGCGGGGAGAAGGTTGTCAGCGGTCTGCGGCAGTGCACCTCTCTGCCGGGAGCTGAAGCCGCCGATTCGGCTGAGCTCCGGCGGTGGATTGAGGTCCCCCCTCCCCGGACACCAGAAAAGCCACGGTAAGCGTTTTCTTAAGCTACGGGGGAGCCAGCCACGTGCAGGGAGGCTAGAGAACACGGATCGCGCCGTTTTGGTGGGTGATTGTGTTCAGCGGGCCTGGCCGCGTGGCGTTTGCGTGGGAAGCACGGCAGCGGACATTTTGAGTTCTGTGCAATCCTTTGGGTTTGCAGGCTCACAGAACCAGTGGGGGTAGAGGCAGTTGACTCTTCTGGGGTGGTTTTTAGGGTCCTGAGGTCTCTGGAACTTTAGTTTAGCCCGACCAAAAAAAAAAAAAAGCCTTTCTTTAGAATGGTATATCTCTAGGAGAGGAGGGTTGACACCCGGTCTTGAGGCTCCTTGTGGTCAAGTTCGGTGGGCTCCTTGCTCAGGAATAGCATGCCGGCTAGGCCTCGGTGCCTAGTGTGTGGTTGAAGGCGAGGCGCTCTCCTAGAGTCCGGGGTTTGTAGAGGCTGCACGCAGAAAGCAGTGCTGATGGAGCAGGCATTGGAGGGGGGGGGGGACAGTGGGGCAGAGAGTTCTGTCCCAGAATCAGGAAGACGGTTTGCCTCCAGCCCTGGTCCCCTCGGAGCCCGTGGCCGGGCCTTCTATGGCGGCGGGGCCGTCTGTTCTGCCGGGACAGGGCCCAGCAGAAGGTCCACCCACTGTCCCTACGGATTTCTTTTTACTGATGCACCAGGCGTTTTCTCTTCTGCAGCCTGGTATGGCCACGCTCACAGCCGGGGTTCGGAGGGAGAAAAGCTTGGCAAGCCCACTGGACCCGGAGGGGGCCGGTACCCCTGCTAAGAGAAGTAAGACTGCGGGGATAGAGGCGTTAGCGGATATGCCCTCGGAAGATTTGGAGACAGCGGCCGGGGATCTCGAGGATGATTCCGGGGAGGAGTTAGAAGAGGGCGAGTTGCCGGATGCGGAGCAGCAGGCCCGAGTAGTCCAGATGTTTAGGCGGGAGGAGTTGCCAGCGCTGATTACTGAGACCCTCAAAGCGCTTAATATGCCGGCCGCAAGTCCAGCATCGGATGAGACCTTAGAGGATCTGTTACAGGCTGTACGGACGACGCAGCGGGTGTTTCCTGTTCATAGAGTGTTCAGGAACATGATTCAGGAAGAGTGGGATTTGCCCAAGGCTGCCCTTAAGGGTTCTAGGGCTATAGCTAGACTTTATCCATTGTCTGACACGGACAGGGACCTGTTCCGTTCCCCAAAAGTCGATGCGGTGGTGTCGGCAGTTACCAAGAAGACGACGATCCCAGTTGAAGGGTCGGTGGCACTTAAGGATGGGCAGGATAGGAAATTAGATACTTTGCTGAAGCAGGTGTTTGACATAAGCGCTCTGTCCATGCAGGCCTTGATTGCGGGGGCTTGGGTGGCGAGAGCGTGCCTGAGATGGTCTTAGCGACTGCAGGTGGATCAGGCAGCCGAGCAGGTGAATGAGGTGGCTCGCATGGAGTTCGGGTCCACCTATTTGGCGGATATTCATTATGACCTGATTCGGGGGCTGGCTAAGAGCATGGCTTCGATGGTGGCAGCCCGGAGGTATTTGTGGTTGCGGAACTGAGCGGCGGACAGTTCTTCCATGGCTCGCCTCAGTAAGCTCCCTTTTAGGGGGAAGTTGTTGTTCGGTGAGGATTTGGACAAGGTAGTCAAGGATCTGGGAGAGTCCAAAGGAGGTCGGCTGCCGGAAGATAAGCCAAAGCAGGGCCGTCCTATTCCAGCTCCCAAAGGTTCACAGAGAGAGTTTCGTAGGTTTCGCTCAGCTCGCTTTGGGCAGTCTCAGCGCGGCAAGTTTCCAGTGCGAAGCCAGAGGTTTTGAGGATTTAGAGGGGCAGGTAGAGGTTTTGCACCCTTCTCGTCCTCGAGCCTTAAAAAGCCACAATGAGATGAAGGGGACTCAGGTGGGGTGCATGGTGGTAGGGGGGCGCCTACAGGACTTTTACCCGGCCTGGGTCCAGTTAACGTCGGATTAGTGGGTGGTGGAGGTTATTCGAGAGGGCTACTCTCTGGAGCTCCAATGGCCGACTTGTTTGTCCAGTCTCCGTGCAGGGCACGGCACAAGTTCCGGGTGGTGCAGGAGACGTTGCAGCGACTGTTGCGGCTTCGAGCAGTGGTGCCGGTTCCACCGGGACAGTGCGGGTACGGTCGGTACCCCATCTGTTTCGTAGTGCCAAAGAAGGACGGCACGTTTCGGCCCATTCTAGACTTAAAAGGAGTGAATCACTGTCTCCGGGTGCCTCATTTCCGCATGGCGACGCTGAGGTCTGTGATTCTGGCAGTAAGAAAGAGAGAATTCCTTACGTCGTTGGATCTGACCGAGGCCTACTTACATATTCCCATTTGCCGGGAGCACCAACAGTTTCTGCGGTGCCTATGGGGCATTTTCAATTGCAAGCCTTGCCGTTTGGCCTGGCGACGGTTCCGTGGACATTCACCAAAATTATGGTGGTGGTGGCAGCAGCTCTCTGCAAGTAAGGGGTGCTGGTGCATCCATATTTGGACGACTGGCTGATTCGGGCGAAGTCGGAGGAAGAGAGCAGAAAAGCCACTTCCTGGGTGGTGCAGATGTTGCAAAGTCTGGGCTGGGTGGTCAGCTTCTCCAAGAGTAAGCTGGTCCCGTCCCAATCACTGAAATACCTGGGGGCGCAGTTCCATACGGCACAGGGGAAGGTTTTTCTCCCAGTTGCACACTTGCAGGGCCTGCGGGATCTGGTGAGGAAGTTTCTGTCTCAACCGGCTCCCACAGCCTGGCAATATCTGCAATTGCTCGGAACAATGGCGGCCACGATAGAGGTGGTGCCGTGGGCCAGGGCTCACATGAGACCGTTGCAAAGGGCTCTTTTGAGGCACTGGTCACATCAGTCAGATGCGCTGTCTCAGCGGTTGGTCTGTCCCCTGGAGGTGCAGCAAGCGCTTCTATGGTGGTCCCGGCGAGAGAACTTGGAAAAGGGAATGCCCCTGGAGGCCCCGGCTTGGCAGCCCCTGACCACAGATGCCAGCCTCACAGGATGGGGGGGCACATTTTGAGGGAAGGTTTGCGCAGGGACAGTGGTCGGTAGTGGAGAAGGAGTGGTCGATCAACCGGCTGAAAATGAGATCGGTGTATTTAGCCTTGTTACAGTTCCAGGCGTGCCTGGGGCGATCGGCGGTTCGAGTGCTCTCCGACAATGCGACTACGGTAGCCTACATCAATCGGCAAGGCGGCACGGGAAGTGTAGCACTGGAGGCCGAGGCGGGCCAGTTGTTGGCTTGGGCTGAACTAAATCTGGTGGCCATCTCAGCACAGCATGTAGCAGGGGTGGACAATGTAGAGGCGGATTACTTGAGTCCGGCACAAGGTGGATCCAGGCAAATGGGCGCTTCATCCGGACGTCTTTGCTCTAATAGTGGAGCGTTGGGGAATGCCAATTATGGATCTGATGGCGACCTTCGAATCAGCGAAGGTGGCTCGGTTTTACAGCAGAAGGCAGGGAGCGGATGTCGGAGGGGCTCGGCGCACTGATGCTGAAGTGGCTTGTTGAGGGGCTCGTCTAGGTTTTTCCGCCGTGGACCCTCATCGGACGGGTGGTGCAGCGCATAGAGAGGCACCGGGGTCTCGTGATTCTGGTGGCGCCGGACTGGCCGAGGCGGCCGTGGTACACAGACCTGGTTCGGCTACGCTCTGTGGCGGCTCCCGTTGCGGGAGGATCTGTTGCTTCGTGGCCGCTTCGCATGCCTCAGGTGGATCGTTTCTCGCTTACGGCTTGGTTCTTGAAAGGGCGAGGATGAGAGCCATGGGTTATTCGGCAGAAGTCATCTTTACTTTGCTGAAGGCAAGACACACTTCTGCCTTCTTAGCTTATGTGCGGGTCTGGCGTATTTTTGAAGCAATGGTGTGCGGGCGAGGGATATGTCGCTCAGCGGCGTCTATTTTGCAGATCCTTTCGTTTTTGCAGGATGATTTGGAGAAAGGGCTGGTGGCCAGTTCTTTGTGGGCGCAATTAGCAGCAATTTCGTGCTACTGAGGCAAGGTTCAAGGAAAGGTCCTGGGGGCACACGCGGACGTGAAGAGGTTTTTGCGGGTTGTGTTGCTCCTCAGGCCTCCTCATCGGTGCTCGGTTCCTCCGTGGGACCTGAATCTGGTATTGGAAGCGTTGGTCGGAGCCTCCTTTGAGCCGTTAGGTAGGGCGTCTCTGAAGGATTTGACGTTAAAGACGATTTTCTTGGTGGCGATAAGTTCCGCTCACAGGATTTCGGAATTGCAAACTTGTCCTGTAGGGAACCGTTCCTGACGTTTTCGGACCAGAAGGTGGTATTGAGGACAGTTCCCGCGTGTTTTGTTACCGGTGTTCTCTGGAACCAGCCTGTTTTGTTACTGGTGTTCTCTGAAAAGGAGAAGGAGTCATTGGGAGGTAGATTACGTTTGTTGGATGTTCGTCGGGTGCTGAAGCAGTACCTCTGTAGGTCTGCGGCCTTCCATAAGTCAGACCGTTTATTTGTGGTGTTCGGCAGCCTGCGGAAGGGGGAGGCGGAGACTAAAGCGTCCATTGCCAGGTGGTTGAAGGAGGCAATTGCAGCGGCATATATTTTAAAGGGTAGGCTGGTTCCGGAGAGTCCCAGGGCTCATTTGACTAGAGCGCAGGCAACTTCTTGGGCCGAGTTTAGCTTGGTGCCGCCTGTAGAGATTTGTAAGGCGGCAACCTGGTCATCCTTGAATTTGTTTGTTAAGCATTATAAGCTGGATGTGCAAGCAGCGGCTGATGTGAGTTTTGGGTTGGCGGTGCTTCAGGTTGCTCTTGCTGGGCCCTCCCGTTGATATGTATTGCTCTGTTACATCCTCTCAGGTTCCGGGACTGGACTAGAGGGGCGAAAAGGAAGTTTAAATTAGACTTACCTGCTAATTGTTGTTCCTTGAGGAACTCTAGTCCAGTCCCGGATCCCGCCCGGGGTGTTGTTCCAGGTTCGAGTCAGCCTGAAGACCTTGCAGAGCACAGTGTAAATAAGAAGGAGTTTCAGGTATATGGAGGCTTTCTCTCTCTTTCTCTCTCTCTCTCTCTCTCTTGAAGACTTCTATTCTCGAGCAGGGAAAGGGCAACTTTCCTAAGCAATAATTAGCTGCTTCTCGGAAATCTCCGACCAGGGGATCTTCTTGGAGGTCTTAAGTCGTTGGAAATGGCAGTGAGATTTTTACAGTTATGTTAAAAAAAAAAAAAAAAAAAGACACAAAGAAAAGAATGTAAGGACTAACTACTTATTTGTTGCTCTGCTGAGTCTGCTTTGTCAATAGGTACTGGCGGGGAGAAGCGGTCCTTGCCTACTTATACCAGTCTCGTCAAAGCAATGACGTGTTTCAGTCTCCATAGCTGCTGGAAGAGATACACAACTCTCAGGTTCTGGGACTGGACTAGAGTTCCTCAAGGAACAACAATTATCAGGTAAGTCTAATTTAACCTTCCTTTCACCAGGCAACCCACCCACACCAGTGTTCCACTTTTGCTAAGCCTCATTGGAGAGAGAGAGAGAGCGGGCACATGAAGTCATCTACTTTTTATTTTTTATTTCAAACAAGGAAAAAATCTCACAACCACAGATGTACAAATCAACTTGTCAATACAAAATTATCCACAGCCGTTCCATCCCTGTAATCACTCACTAGGCAACAACTTTTTCATTTATTCCCCTCCCACCAAAGACTCTGTATTCCACACTCCACACCTGACGTGTCCTTAATTAACGCCATCAAGTTCCTTCTTCTCCACTATTCTAACCACCATTCCAGTATCCAACCTTCACGCACAAAACCCACCAAATTCAACCCTTCTCTTATGGGGATCCCCCCCTCCATCTCCAGATAATTCTATTGCTATTTTCCACACGTGGGCCCCCCATATCTTATTAAAATTATCCATTCTATCCCACCTTAATGCTGTCAATTTAGCCATCAAACAGAGCGCATTTTACTTCAAAATTTCCCCCAGGAAGGGGCTTCTCGCTATTTCCAGTTCCTCGCAACTATTAACCTCATGCCATTAGATCCATTGTAGCCCATTTAACCTCATCCCTTTTTAACCCCTTAATTGCTCTGCTCCCAATAAGGCATTTGGAACTCCCACTTCCTTATCGTCCCTCCAGTCCAGTCTCGCACTTCTGGGTAGTGCACCTCTTCCAGCAGCTTGGAGACACTGCGCATGTCACCTTTTCAAGTCATCAGTACTAAAACCGCTGGCACCTCCCACCAACTCCCAGTATGCTCGGTCTCCAAGCAGCTGAAGGAGGTGGTGAGCCTAGGTGCTGGGCTCACTGAAGGAACAAATAAAGAGCTAGTTTAGTTAGTTTTTTTCTTGATTTTCCTTTTGGTCTGTTTTATTTTGTTCTTTAAAGTTGTAAAACCCATTTAAAACAAAAAAGAGGAAAGAAGGAAAAGTCAGAGTTTGGTTTGGCAGCCAGCCCCGGGTTACAACCCATCGGGGCTTCTTAGCTGGCACTGCAGAAGAAGGATTCTCCCCCCTCCCCTTGATAGTTCGGAGGGGTGTTGGGGCTTCTTCCGACATCCCGAGGATTTGGCGGCTCCCGATCCTGTCAGCGGATGAGGAGCTGCCGTCGCTGGTGCAGCTGCCTGAGGGGGAATGCTCCTGCCCCCCCCCCCCCTTCGTGCCGAAGCCGAGAGCAGGTTGAGCGTGGGTTTTGTGTGACTGGATCAACGGCATTTCTTCATTTTCTTCTTTGGGCTTGCTTCCAGGTACAGTGGGGGAGTGATAGCGGCGCAGAGGGGGATGGTCTAACTGAGGAGCGAAGTCTGGCGCCTCATGGTGTCCGCGGTGGCACAGAGGCAGGAAGGCTAGGTTTCAGGCCTTGTTCCCACGCTTTTTCAGAGCAGCTCGGAGGGTCTGGTTAGCAGCGTAGTGAGCACTGCTCGTGCTTCCAGGCCTCGGGGGGACTCTCTCTTTCTATCTTTCCCTTGCTGTTTTGTGCCACCTTCGGTTTTAAAGGAAAAAAAAAAAGAGGAGACAAAAGAAGTAGAGGAGACAAAGCCACAAATAAGGTAGTGGGATATATAGGGTAGACTTGCAGCCCTACCTTTCCTCCTTGAGTCCAGGCAAGTTGGATTCCATGAGCAGTGGTCCTGCGCTCATGCCTGCGCACCCACAGTGCCTCGTCTGCAGTACCCAACGGAGGCTGTGTCAGACACGGGTGTGTGCCATGGCTGCACTATGGAAGCCGCCAACATGGAGCAGGTGCTGCAGGACAAGACTAAGAAGCCTGCGCCTTCATCTGCGCAGGGGGTCCAGGCCCCCCTAGAGGTTCACCCCCTCTGGAGGCTCCTCCCTCCCAACGGGGGCCGGCTCCAGCAGTTCCCGGTCCCTCTACTCGCCACAGTTTGGGGGGGATGGTGGTCTGAGGAGCTTCTCTCCGGAGTTTGTGCTTTAACTGCATCAGGTCTTTTGCTTGCGCCAGCAGGGATCGGTAGGGGATCCCTCGGCGGCGGAGGCCAGTGCACCGTGCGGGCCTCCACAGAGAGGAGGAATGTCTCTGGCGTGGGGTCGGCCAAGAGGACCCGGCCCTCGAAAGAGTGGTTGGAGCAGCCTTCCTTGTCCAAGTAGCCGGAAGCAGATGATTTGGAGCTGTGGAGCTTGAGGTGGAAGGTGAGGAGATCGAGGAAGGGGAGATTCTGGAGCCAGAGGACCAGGCTAGGATTGTCCAGGTCTTTCAGCAAGAAGAGTTGTCCGTTTTAATTGCGGAATCTCTAAAAGCCCTCAATTTGCCTACTAGCCTGCTGATAGAGGATGAGATGCTGGAAGATCCTCTCATACAGGAGGTGCGGAAGATGCAGGCAGTCTTTCTGGCGCACCGGGTGGTCAAGCAGATGATCCAGGATGAGTGGGACCTGCCGGAGGCAGATCTTAAGGGGGTGAGGACCATGTCTTTTCTCTACCCTCTGCCAGATCAGGAGTGCAAAATGTTTCATTCCCCGCGAGTGGATGCACCGGTGTCTGCAGTTACAAAAAAGACGACCATCCCGGTTGAGAGGAGCGTGGCCTTAAAGGATGGTCAGGACAGGAAATTGGACACGTTGTTGAAGCAAGCCTTTGATGTCAATGCGCTATCTCTTCAGGCTTCTATTTGTGGGTCCTGGGTGGTGAGAGCCTGTCTTTGCTGGTCGCAGCGCTGCAGCAGCCAGGGGATCCAGTGCTGGAGTAGGCGGCGGAGGTAGCTAAGCTGGAAATGGGTATGGCTTTTACCTTGCAGATGTCCACTATGATCTCATTTGCGGGCTGGCCAGGAGCATAGCGTCGGTGGTGGCGGCTCGTTGCTACCTTTGACTGCAGAATTGGGCAGCGGACAGCTCCAAGCCCCATCTTAGCAAACTCCCCTTTAAGGGGGAAGCTTCTGTTTGGGGAGGACCTGGACAAGTTGGTCAAGGACTTGGGGGAATCCAAAGGGGGACACCTGCCGGAGGATAAGCCGAAGCAGGGTCGCAATTCGGTAGCGCCTCGGGGCCAGACACGAGATTTCCGGCGTTTTTGTACATCCCGCCTAGGTAGGTTCCAGAGGGGGAAGTTTCCTGCCCGAGGTCAGAGATTTAGAGGATTCCGAGGGGTAGGCAGAGGTTTCTCTGCTTCCTCTGCCTCTGGCCTTAAAAAGGCTCAATGAAATGAGGGGTCCCAGGCAGTGGAGCAGCCCGTGGAAGGTTGGCTACGGGGGTTTTACCCTGCTTGGGCCCAGATCACGTCAGACCACTGGGTTCTGGAGATCATCCGTGATGGCTATGCCCTTGAATTCGCCCGTCCAGTGGGTGAGTCCTTTGTCTGGTCTCCGTGCAAGGCACCAGCAAGGCAGTGGCAGTAAGGGACACCCTGGCACGGCTGCTACAGATGGGAACAGTGCTCCCAGACTCCCAAGAGCAGTACGGCTGCGATTGGTACTCCATTTATTTCGTGGTCTCCAAAAGGATGGGTTCTTTCGCCCAATTCTGGACCTCAAAAAGGTGACCTGTTGTCTGCGAGTTCCGCACTTTCGCATGGAAATGTTGATGTCCGTGATCATGGCGGTGACCCAAACAGGTTCCTGGTGCGGGAGAAGTTCAAGATGCTGTCCCTTGGAACACTGCTGCTATACCTCCAGCAGGGAACATAAGAACATAACATAAGAACATAAGATATGCCATACTGGGTCAGACCAAGGTCCATCAAGCCCAGTATTCTGTTTCCAACAGTGGCCAATCTAGGTCATACAACCTAGCAGTTTCCCCAAGGGACACAGGTTCCACAATGCTTGTATTGGTTCAAGCATTGATATCCTGGGTCCCTTCTTAATAATGGTTTATGGACCTTTCCTCCAGGAACTTGTCCAAACCTTTTTTAAACCCAGCTACACTAACAGCCTTTACTACATCCTCCGGTAACAAATTCCAGAGTTTGATTACACGTTGAGTGAAAAAATATTTTCTTTTATTAGTCTTAAATAGTTTACCCTGTAGCTTCAGTGCATGTCCCCTAGTCTTTCTATATTCTGATAAGGTAAACAATCGATCTACGTTTACCCGTTCCACTCCGTTCATTAATTTATAGACTTTATCATATCTCCCCTCAGCCGTCTCTTTTCCAGGTTAAAGAGCCCCAACCTTTTTAGCCTTTCTTCATAGGAGTATCCTTCCATCCCCTTTACCATTTTGGTGGCTCTTCTCTGAACCTTTTCTAAAATTGCTATATCCTTTTTAAGATACGGCGACCAGAATTGCACACAATATTCAAGGTGCGGTCTCATCATGGAACGATATAGAGGCATTATAATATCTTTTGTTTTATTTTCCATTCCTTTCCTTATCATACCTAGCATTCTATTTGCTCTCTTGGCCGCTGCTGCACACTGGGCCGAAGGTTTTAACATGGTATCCACAATGACGCCTAAATCTTTTTCCTGGGTGGTGGTTCCTAATGTGGAACCTTGCATCGTGTAACCATAGTTTGGGTTGTTCTTCCCTAGGTGCATAACCTTGCACGTGTCCACATTAAATTTCATCTGCCATTTGGATGCCCAGTCTTCCAATTTATCAAGATCCTCTTGCAATTTTCCACAATCCTCTTGGGTTTTAACAACTTTAAATAGTTTTGTGTCATCTGCAAATTTGATAACCTCACTCGTTATTCCACTTTCCAGGTCATTTATGAATATGTCAAAAAGCAGCGGACCCAGCACAGATCCCTGGGGTACACCACTATTCACCTTTCTCCATTGGGAAAATTGGCCATTTAGCCCTACCCTCTGCTTTCTATCTTTTAACCAGTTCCTGATCCACAATAGTACACTGCCTCCTATCCCATGACTCTTTAGTTTTGCCAAAAGTCTCTGATGAGGGACCTTGTCAAAGGCTTTCTGAAAGTCCAGATACACAATATCAGGAAGACTGGCTATGCTCCTTGGACTGGCTATGCTCCTTGGACTTAAAGGATGCGTATACACACATCCTCTTCCATCCCAGCCACAGACAGTACCTCAGGTTCGAGATGGGGGGGGGGGGCAGCCACTACCAATACAGGGTCCTAACCTCTGTCCTGGCCTCCTCCCCTAGGGTCTTCACCAAGTGCCTAGCGGTGATCGCTGCCAACCTCTGTCTACAAGGTGCCTTCGTCTTCCTACCTGGATGACTGGCTCCTCAGAGGAGGCTCGGCCACTGAGGTGCAGCAGGCCATGGCCCGCACCATTAGCATTCTACAACATCTGGGGTTCATCATAAACTACCCCAACTCACCTCTCGACACAGTATCTGGATTTCCTAGGAGCCTGGCTAGACACCCTTCAGGCCTGAGTGTTCCTATCCCAAGACAGAGCCGACTGCCTCAGGGTGCTGGCCACAGACGTACAATGCAGATGCACCATGTCTACTTGCCTCCTGCTATGCTTTCTGGGTCGCATGGCATCCACAGTCCATGTCACCATGGACGTCTGCCTCCACATGAGGGCAGCCCAGTGGTGCCTCCGCTCCCAGTGGACCCAGGCCACTGGATGGCTACGGGACAGGATGATGGTGACCTGCCAATTGGTGGACTCCCTCGGCTGGGGGCAAGCCCCACAACACCTCCAGGCAGGGATGCCCTTCCAGGCCCCCGATCCCCAGAGGGCCCTCACTACGGATGCCTCCCTGCTGGGTTGGGGGGCTCATTGCAAAGAGCTCTGCACCCAGGGCAGCTGGTTGTAGCCAGAGATCAACCTGCTAGAGCTCTGGGCCATATTCTTGGCTCTCGGAGCCTTTCACCACCATCTGCAGCACCAGTCAGCGTTGGTTCAGACGGACTATCAGCTGGTGATGTTCTACATGAAGAAGCAGGGGGGCACAGAGTCCTATTCCCTCTGCCAGGAGGCAGTGGCTCTCTGCCCTGTGTGCTCTGCAGTGGGATGCTCCTGCAGGCAGTATATTTTCTGGGCCAGGACAATGCCCTGGCAGACAAGCTGAGCTGGGGAGTCCTGCTGCACGAGTGGCAGCTGGACCCCAGAGTGGCCTCTTGGCTCTTCCAGCTCTGTGTGATTCCACTGATGGACCTTTTCATGAGTCCAACCATCTTGCAGCTGCCCTGCTTCTGCTCCTGCCATCCGCACCCCTCACGGGTGGCAGAGGACGCGTTCCTCAACCTGCGGATGGAGGGCCTTCTCTATGCCTTCCCACCCATGCTGCTGATTGCAAAGATCCTTTTCAGGGCTCAGCACGATGGGGCATTGCTGATACTGGTTGCTCCCCGGTGGACCAAGCAACCATGGTTTCCACTGCTCGTCCTCAGCACCCCTAGTCCCTCTGGGAGTACCCAGGGGTTACTGTTGCAGGAGGAGGGCTCCCTCGTATACCCCTACCTGGGGTCCCTGTCGCTAATGGCTTGGCTGCTGAAAGGATAGCCTTGGCCCCATTCAGTCTCTCAGGGGAGGTAGAGGCGGTCCTCCTGGCCTCCTGTAGGGTCTCTATGAGATGGGCTTATGCCTTCAAATGGCACAGGTTCTCAGTGTGTTGCGTGGAACGGCAAGTTAATCCATTTTTGTGCTCTGTGCATCTTGTGCTGCAATATTTGCTACACCTGTCACAGGCAGGACTGAAGTCCAACTTGATCAGGGTGCACCTGAGTGCTCTGATGGTGCACCACAACCTTATTGAGGGCAAACTCCTCTCTGTCCAGTCCCTCATGTCCTGCTTCCTGCGGGTCCTCTTGTTATCTAAGCCCCCTTTCCGCCCTCCAGTGGTGGAGTGGGTCCTCAGTGTGGTGCTATCTAAGCTCACTGGGCTGCCTTTTGAGCCCCTGGCTACCTGCCACCAGTGGTATCTCTCATGGAAGGTCGTCTTCCTAGAGGTGCTCACATCCACTTGCAGAGTCAGCGAGCTTCAGGCATTAGTGGTGGATCTGCCATACACAAGGTTCTATAAGGCATGCACCTCAATCAGGTGGTGGTGCTCCACACCTTCTTCCCATGGCCTCATGCCAGCCCGGGCAGGGACCATACTACATGCCCTAGACTGTAGGAGGGCCTTGTCGTTCTACCTTCAACATACCCAGAGCCACCACAAAGCCTCTCAACTCTTCATCTTCTATGACCCCGTTGGCTGGAGGAGGCGATGACCAAGCGAACTCTGTCCACTTGGGTGGCGGACTGCATTGCCCTCGCTTATGAGCAGGCTGGGCTCCTGTTGGAGCGCCGGGTCATGGCGGCATCTGTGGCAAACCTGCGTTCTGTCCCCCTGTCAGACATCTGCTGGGCCGCCACCTGGTCTTCAGTACACACTTTCGCAGCTCATTACTGCCTGGAGAGGGAGTCCCAACAGGACAGCACATTCGGCCAAACCATACGCTATCATCTGTTTGGGGTGTAGGCAACTCCAGCCCTTAGACTCTTCTGTGTTCAGGCTACTGGAGTGCTGATTTTCACTGGCAACTTGGGTCTTTCGAGAGTCTGTTACCTTAAGACTCAATTGCTGCTGCTCTCAGCTCACTTTTTTGGATCACCATGGCATTTCTACAGGTTTTCGGTAGCTAGGGAGTCCCATATGTGAGGACTGATTTCCTGCTTGTTCCCAGAGAAAGCGTAGTTACTCACCTGTAATAGGTGTACTCTGGGGACAGCAGGAATGACTCCTCACAACCCTCCCTCCCCATGGAGTTGCTTCTTTATCATTTTTGCCGTCTTTAGCTATGTCATTTGACTGAGGCAAGATGGCCCTTGGGTGGAAAGGGAACCATGCATGTGTGGTGCATCTCCCAAAGACTTTCTTCAAAAGCTGGGGAGAAGCTTCTGCACAAGGCTCTGTCGGTGTCAACGTCACCTATATGTGAGGACTGATTCCTGCTGTCCCCAGAGAACACATGTTACAGGTGAGTAACTATGCTTTCATGTTTAAATGAGTTATTTGTAAACCTCTTTGACCTGGTGAAAGGCAGTATAAAAGCACAGCTAAATAAATAAATAACAAACAACACATAGATGCATCTCATGCATTATTCCCATATCACTCTGCATATATAGAGTCTTTAAATAACAATTGTCTCCTCTTAATCTCTTTTACATTTATTTATTTATTTTTTATACCTCGCTCTTTAGAATCAGTGCGGTTTACATGTATACTAACCGGTACTTTTTATTCCCTTGTCCCCGAAGGGCTCACAATCTAAGTGTACCTGAGGCAATGGAGGGTTAAGTGGCTTGTCCAAGGCCACAAGGAGTGGCCATGGGACTAGAGACCCCAGTCCCTCCGGCCTTGCTTGTCCCCATGTGGGAATTAAACCCCCGGCCTTCCAGCCTGAGGTGACCTGTCCCAACCACTGAGCCACTCCTCCTCATAATTTGCATATTATCCATTGTAATAAGGAAATTGACCCTCTTAGCTTCCCTCACACTTATAACATGTTTTACTCCTCCCAGCTGTCTGGCAATGACTTCTCCCCCCTTTTGCCCCCTCCTCCTTCCCACACCACCCATCCCACCTGTGGTCCCCATACATCGAACCGCATCTACTACTTTGACTTCCAGATTTCACCTCAAGAGACAGCCCCCGTCTCATTAACTACTTCATAAATGCCCCTTCCCTATCTTATTGCCCTCTGTCTTACTCTCAGCACAACTTGCATACTAATCATCATTCAGCTTCTGTCTTCTCCCTTACACACCTCTCCATCACTGCCTCCTTCCCCATCATTCACACCAGGTGTCTCCTCATGCACCCAGCCATATTTCACCCCCTCCTTCTTACCCATCCCTTTCCATCCTTCACTCACACCTTCGCCTCTTCCTTTTCCACAACACAAGTTTACCTCTCCAATAATCTCACTGACCCCATCTTGCAGCAGACTCTCACCCCCCCATTACAAATATCTCTCCTCCCCCACCCATAGTATTTGTCCCTCATTATGTCCATACACTCCACTATCCATGGCTAAAACTCTTCCAACTTTTGTTTTTTAATTTTTACAATATTTTAACACTGTTAAATCACAGATCTCCATTACCGCCGTCTTCACACTGATCGTCTCACTTTCCTCTGATCCACACAACTTGCTTGGTTGTTTCCACAAGTGGCCATTTTCAGTACAAATTCTTTCCAGCAGAACTCCACAAGCTGCTGTTGAGCAGTCAATAATTTAGACTTCTTCCCTTTCTGGAAGTCTTCCTTTGTCAACAAAGTCCATGCCTCCTCCACCGATGAGACCCACATATGTGCGCCCCAAATAGTAATCAATAGTGCAAAAGGGAATAGCCATTTATATCATAATCCTTCTGCATTCAGCAATCGGGTCACCTCCCAAAACTCCCTTTTCTGCCGCAGCGCTAAGAGAGAGAAATCTTGAAACACCTCCACTTTAGCACTATGCCAGCTTATCTCACTGTAGTGCCGCACTTTCACCAAAAACTGCTCGCAATCTGTGAAACAATGAAAACAGACCATATCTCTTGGTCGCTCCTCTCTCCTCAGGCCAAGGGCCCAGTCGATTGAAACAGTGGGCTGCTTTATCTTTATCTCTATTTGGGTTCTTAATATACTGCCCAACACACAGTCATCTGAGCAGTTTACAATCCATCACAAAATGCTGTATGGAAATTGGAAATGGAATGCCAATGCTGAGATAGGAAAGATATAGTAAAAGAGTCACTCAACAGGAGAAATAGGGCAGGGAGACATATAGAGACTCTTTAGCTTGGGAGTGAAGGGGCAGAAAGTGCCTGGGAGGGAGGGAGATCAAAGGCAGTAGAGAAAAGATAGGTTTTTAACATTGATTTTAACTTCATGAAGGATGTTTCCAAACAGAGGGTTGCAGGGAGGGAGTTCCATAGTCTAGGACAGAGGAAAAAGAAGACTGAGTTACGGGTGGGTGTGCTTGTGAAGGAGAAGGGAAGAACATATGATTGGAATGGATGAGCTGGAGTGAACGGTGAGGGGTGTGAAAGTGGATAAGATCTGAAAGGTATTGAGGTGTACCAGTGTGTACAGCTTTATGGACCAGAGTGAGAACCTTGTACTGTATCCAGAATGCAACGGGAAGCCGGTGAAGATGAATAAGTAGAGGTGTTGCATGGTTTGAGCATGTGTGAGAATAAGGGCCACAGTATTTTGGAGGAGTTGTAATCTGTGTAGCTGGTATTGGGGGAAGGCTGGCAGGGGTGACATTGCAGTAATCTAGCCATGTCATCACACGGGAAAGGAGTGTGGTCAGAGATGAGGTGGGGAGGAAAGGGCGCACAGTTTGGATCTGGCACAGGGAACAGAAGAAACGATGGATAATCGATGAGATGTGCTCATGGAAGGATAAGGCAGGGTGACACCAAGATAACACAGGGTGGAAACTAATGGGATAGGGGTGGAGGAAAGGACAAGGGCTAAGGATGGTATGGGACTACCAAAAGTGAACCAAATGGCCAGGGTCTTTGTGAGGTTAATGTGGAGGAAGTTAGAAAACATCCAGATATCAATACAAGAGAGACAGGTGTTGAATGGGGGGGCCAAGTCTGGAACAGTGAGACTAGTGTGGTGAAGGAGAATGATGTCGTTCGCATAGTAATATACTGAGACGCCATGCTGCTGAATAAGAAGGGTTAAGGGGGTCCAAGAAGATATTGAAAAGGAGGGGAGCCAGGACAGAGCTTTGAGGTACCCTGCAGGGAAGAGAGGTGACTGGGGATGAAGTGAAGCCAGAGAAAATAGAAAGGACCTGGAGGTGAGAAAAGAACAAAACCAATGGAGGACGGTGCTATGGATTCCAGTGTCACGAAGATGGGTGAGAAGAGTGAGGTGGTCAACCAGATCAAACACTGAGGAAAGGTCTAGTGAGACAGCTAAAGAGATGATCCTGCAATCTTGAGAAGTGTGAAGTTCAGGAAGGAAAGATAAAGATAAAGAAAGAAGAATAGTTTCGGTACTGTGACCAGGCCTAAAAGCTGATTGAGGAGGATAGAGTGCAAAAGTGGCATCAAGATGAGAAGATAACGACAAGAAAATCAGTTGTTCATGAACCTTGGAGAGAAAGGGGAGATTAGAGATGTGGCGCCAGTGTGCAGGGACAGACAGGTCCAGGGAGGGCTTCTTGAGTATTGGATGGATCAAGGCGTTCTTCCATGAGGAGGAAAAAGTACCAGAGGAGAGACTGGTTTTGAAAATGTTAAGAATAAACATGGAAAGAGCCAGGGAGGGATCACACAGCCAGTAGGAAGGAATGGGATCCGACTGGTAGGTGTAGTCTTATGGGACGTGGCAAGAACTTTAGATCTACAGCTGTTACAGGATGGAAAAAAGACGTGGGCTGGGGGGGGGAGGACTTCCATGGGGGAAGAGGAAATGGGAGGCGAGGAATTAGTGATGGTGGGAGAGAGTAGGGGGGGCAGGTTGGGAAGGTTAGGCGGAGAGCTTGGACTTTATCATAAAAGTGAGTGGCCAGAAAAGCAAGGTCAGGAGGGCTGGAGGAGGGGGTTCAAAGATGGGGATGAATGGGGAATTGATAAGAATGCGGAGAATAGAATAAAGTTGGTGGGAAGAGTTGGAAGAAGAGAAGATCAGAGTAATAGGATTTTTTAATGATATGGGGCAAAGAACAGTGGTGATGGTGACAGTGGTGAAAGTGTGCTAGGGAATCTGAAGAGGGGTGCTTGCATGCCAGAGATAGCTGCGATGCAAGAGGAGGCCAGGATGATACCAAGGATGTCGGGCGGACGAGTGGGTACGAACAACAGGATGAAGAGGAACTAGTTTGTCAAGAGCAGTAGTCAGAGTGGTATTCCAGGTCTGGTCTGGCTTCTCCATCACAGGCACAAACAGCTTCTGCACTACTTCCATGGCGTTATTAAATTCAGCAGTCTCTGGCATTCCTCTTATGCGAATATTATTTCATCTTGTACAGTTTTCTAAATCTTCCACTTTGGATCAAAGTTACCAGTTCTCTGCCTACATTTCCTTCATCGTTTTATCAACTGATATCGGGGCCTCAGTGTGATCCCTCCACCTTCTGGTTACTGTGTCTAGCCACATGCCTACCTCACATAGCTCTGCTTTCAACTCTTACAGCATTCCTGATTTTAGTCTTTACCGATGATATGTCCCTCTTCAGCTCTACCATCCACTGTGACATACCAGCTTTAGTCAAGCCACTATTCTCTGCTCCAGATGCACAAACGCTCTCTGCCTCTGACTCTCCCTCTGATGCCTTGGTCTGCATGTGGGCTGCCATACTGCATGTCCTCTTCGCTACAGCCTTTCCCATAGTAAGTATCATCATTCGATTCTCCACCACTTTCTTTTTTTGATGCCATAACCATCAACAAAGATCCACCAGTTTGTCAGCAACTTCAGGACCTTGCACGCTGCGGTAACATGCTCTTATTTAGGGACTTGTCTTGGGCTTTCTCAGAATCTTCACCCTAGGCAGCTAGTGCTCAAGGTGACATCACCAGGGGTAGGTACACTTCTTTCTTCAGCAGTGGGAACAGATCCTGGATTCTCAGCATCATGAAAATGGACTAGCATCCCAAGTTTCGATTTCTGCTACCAAATTGACCCATGTTTTGGTTGTAAATGCCTTAAGCTCATACTCTTCTGCTTTAGGAAGTAATATCATCCTGCAGTCCAATGTCACTTAACCATTTCCAGTTCAGTAAAGGATTCAGGGCTGGGTCATTCCATGTCAAGTGGTCTAGGGCTCCCCGCATGACCATCACGGATTTTAACTAAATTTTATATTTAGAGCCTCCCATGTCTCAAATGAACTTTGGTAGAGTTTTAGGTTCTCTGGTGTTAAACCTGTTGAGATATAGCCGTTTGTTTGACCCCCATAGCCTGAACATGTACAGTACGATTCAAAATTTCAGCAACTTTGAGACCTAATATTGTTCTTATTATTTGTTTATAAGAAATGAAACTTAACTACCCTGCACATCTTTTTGCGCTCTTTTTAATGAGACTAATAATAATCTTTTTTGATTGTGTCAGAAATAGACACATTGCACCAAAGTCGGGCAAAGAAATTGGCGGCCTAAAAAAATTAAAAGTTTAACATTGCATAGTTCCTGAAATAAGTAAACAACGAACATGAAATTGGAGGCATAGTATCTCGTGGTACTGTTGTTTTTGTGTTTATAATTTCAAGCTCCTAGCTCTTTTCATTAATTTGCAAATTAAGTGTAAAGTTGATAATTTTTGCAAAAAGGCTAAAAATAGGGTATTTCTGACTCCCTTTTACAGAAAAGTATCTTCTAGAAACATTTTCAAACTACTGCCATTAGAAAGAGCATGTTTTAAACTCCCTAAAAAAGTTAATTTGATTGACTAACGCTGGCATACAGTGCTCTAAAAAGAGGACCAAAGTCAGCGGACATTGCCATGGCAACAGCGTATATTTCATCATATTATTATTGTTAATTTTTTGGATCATACTTGTTTTAACATTTTTATATTGAAAAATTATCAGTATTGTATTGCGTTGGTCCATGGTGACATTGTCACTACCAGTTCAGGAACATGAACTGGCAACCCCATCGCCATAGAGGTCATGCCCGATAGCTGTGCAATACCAGCCACGGGTGGGTTTCTTAATCTAGGTTCCCAAGCCTTTAATTTGGTTTCTTATTTGAGGTTCCAAAGCCTTCAGTGGGTGTCTAGCTGGTTCCCAAGCCAATGATTGGGCATCTTATCCTAGGTTCCCAAGCCTAAATTGTGTATCTTATATAGTTCCCAAGCCGAAGTACTCACCTCAATTTTAATGCTAGCAATTTTTTTACATTCTGTTATGTTTGCAAGCCACTTCCTTCAAAATGGATTCTGGGAATTGATACTGTCGGCCAGATGATGTAACTGAAGGTGCAGGGAGGATGCTAATGAGGTGCTGCTCTGGAATCCAGCAAACATCTTGCCTTTCTGGCCAATAAAACGAATGAGCAGGACCTTGAGGATGCATCAGTGTTATCAATTCATAATTTTCCTCAGCTGAAACTTCAACAACATTGCCAATCCACCATTTGTTGTCATAGATGCAAGCTACGTAGCAACCAAGGGACAACTCAGATAATTTCAAATACAAAATAGCAGTATTGGAAATTTTGGCTATAAAACTTATTGTATCATTTGAAACTCTGCTGACACAAACCAAGTTTGAGTCAATTGGTACAAATTGGTGATGCTCTCTAGTGCCAGCTATTGTGCTGCTTTCGCAGCCCTGCGAATCCAGGTGGTACTTATCCCCAAGAGGACAGGAGGCTTTCATCCCATATTAGATCTCGGGGATCTGAACCTATTCTTGTGCAAGGAAAAGTTCAGGATGAACCCTCTTTTCTTGCTTACTTTAAAGTAGGGAGACTGGTTGTGCTCACTGCATCTCCAAATGCTTATACATGGATTCTGATCCATCCATATTGCAGAAAATATCTCTTGTTCCTTCTGTACACTGACTGCTATCAGTTCAAAAGCCTTCCTTTTGGTTTTTCTGCAGACCCCATGGTTTTTACAGAATGCCTTGTAGTGGTGACAGCTCACTTGCACAGACAATGACCGCCAGCTTCATTGAAAAATCTAGCTCTATTCCTTAGATGAAATGATATGCTATAAACTTCAAGAAGTTAACACGCCAAACACAACCTTTCTCCTCCAGCGCACATTGCAAAAATAAATGCTTCATCAGTGCTCTATCACAATCACACCCAGTGCCTACTTGAAAATGTTTTGTCATATAGCTGCAGTTGTGCCTTTTGCCCACTTGAAGATAGTAGGATCTGTGTTTTCTGCCTTTCTCTACAATATTTTGTTAGCTTCACTTCAGGCTATACTACAGTGGTGGATGTCCAAAAGCAACCTAATCAAAAGTATCACATTTGTACCTCAAAGTATAGAGTGGTCCTCACAATGGATGCTTTCAACATCAGTTGAGGAGCCCACTTAGGAAAGCAGCTTACTTGGCATTTAGTCACAGACACAAAAAATGGTCCATATCAATTTTTGGAGCACTGAGCAATACTTTGCTCCCTTCTGGTATTCATGCATCTTCAAGATTGCTCAGTGCTAGTTCAGACGGTCAGCCAAATTACAAAGTTCTATATCGGCAAACAAGGTGGATGGGTTCGCTTTGCTTGTGTCAGGAAGCAGCAAGAATTTGGGCTTTGTGATCTTAAAAACATAGAAACATGACAGCAGATAAAGACCATGCGAGGTATCCAGTTTGCCCTTCCATACAAATCTCTAAGCTCTACAGTCCCTTTTTTCCTTTAGAGATCCTCTGTATTTGTCCCATGCTTTCTTGAATTCAGATATAGTTTTTGTCTCTACTACCTCCACTGGGAGACTGTTCCACGCATCTATCATTCTTTCTGTAAAGAAATATTTCCGCCAATTACTCCCGAGTTTTCTTTCACCTTCATCCTATGCCACCCGTTGTAGAGCTTTCTTTCAATTCTCTCCTCCTGTGTATTTATGCCATGGAGGTATTTAAATATCTCTATCATATCTCCGCCTCCCGCCTTTCTTCCAAAATATACATGTTGAGATCTTTAAGTCTGCCCCCATGTGCCATATGGTGAAGCCCCCTGACCATTTTGGTAGCCACCCTCTGCACTGACTCCAATCTGTTTATATCCTTTTGAAGGTGTGGTCTCCAGGTCTCACCAAAAATGTATACGGAGCCCTGTCACCCCTTTTTTTCTTGCTGGCTATTCCTCCCCCAATGCACCCAAGCATCCTTCTGGCTTGCGCTGTCGCCTTCTGTACCCTGTTTAGCCATCTTAAGATCATCAAAAACAATCACCTAGATCAATCGCATAGAAATGAAAACAGCTTACATCCTAGGAGTTCAGAACCAGGTAGCCAATAGGCTTAGCAGAGCTATCTCATGAGTGATGTCTAGACTGGCAGACTGTACAGACTATCTTCCAGGAATCCCCCAGGTAGATCTCTTTGCCAGCAGTGAAAATAAACTGCCTGTTATTCACTATGCCCATCCTCTGCTCAACTAGCCATGGATGCATCGGCTGTAAACTGGATGTAGCCCCTCCATGTTTCTTTGCTCCTCCCCCCATTTTTTTCTTTTTTCCCCACATTCCTCTCACCTTCTCGAAGCAAAGATCTTGCTCAAGTTTCAAGAGACCTGGCACAGTGATTCTCATAGCATCATGCCATCCTCTTTGAACTAGTTCCCATTTAGAATGCTCAATTTTCCACTGTGCAGGCTTCAAATATTTTCAGTGCTGATTTCAAGTAAGAGCACCCTTCTTCATCCAGATCTTTAATTGATAGCCCTGATAGCATGGAAATCGAGCAGCATTTCTTTTCCACTCTGGTCCTCCCAGCATCTCTACAGTATTCATTGGTTGCTAAACGAACACCATCTTCCAGCTGTACCTATACTTAAATAGAAGACGTTTTCTTCATTTGGTGTCCCACAAATGGCCTTGACCCCATTTGTTGCCCCTATACCATATTTACTGACTTGGGCTGCAAACATCTTCCATCAGAGTCCATCTTCATGCACACTCAACCTTCCAAGCTCCCATTGATAGGCTCCTGGCTTTTCAATATCCTATCATTTGTCAACTTAGGAAAAGGATGAAAGAGCTTTTTGATATGAAAGTACCATTGCAGAAACTTCCTGTGCCAATGAACTTTAATGTCATCCTTGCATCCTTTATAAAGCTGCCTTTTGAGCCAACCGAGTCTATTTCACTCAAGCATGTCACCTGAAAAGTACTTTTTCTAGTAGCAGTTACTTCGGCTAGGAAAATAAGTGAACTTTGAGTCTTTGTTACCTGTGAGCTGCATCCACATTCTTGCCAAAAATAGGTCTTTCATGTCTATGAGGGAATAGTGCTCCCTATGTTTTGCCCTAAACCCCATACTCTTCCAGGTGAGAAGTCTCACCACGCTCAGGATGGCAAAAGGGCTCTTACTCACTGCTTCAAAAAAAAAAAAAAAATCCTTCAGAAAGTTATGCTGCTCTTTGTTTCTGACTCCAACAGAGTTTGTAGCCAAGTGAACTTTGGTAAGTTAGGTAGCATCTTGCATACAAGTCTGTTAAAGATCAAACTGGTACTCTAACCAGTAAAGTGAAACCTCATCAGATCAGAGCTACCGTAGCTACAGTGGCATTTCAAAGTCTGTTTCACTCAATGCACTATATGCTCAGCAGCAGCTTGGTCCTCACTTCATACATTCATTTTGCACTACTGCTTGGCCCAGTCTACAATTAGAGAGGGTGAATTTGTTTAATCTATACTGGGCAACATGTTTTTATGACATTAGCAGCCCTTGCTTCTTCTTTATGACCAGTCTGCTTCTGGACAATGGACAGATTATAGGAGAATGAGCAGCTGTGCGCTTGGGAGTCCCCCACTTGAGTGCATAACTTGGTCCTGTTTTTTTCATAGAAAAAAGCATGTTTTCTCACCATTAACAGGTGTTTTCTGTAGACAGCAAGATTGATCAGGCATATAATCCCTCCCACCTCCCCAAGAGTTGTACTCATTCTTGAGTTATGGAAAGAACTGAAGGTACTGAGGAGACAATTGCATGTGGAAGGGGCTGCACATGCTTATTTATTTAGCCAACATCTTTCCAATAGTAGACCAAGGCAAGCTACAGTCGGTTACTGTAGGTATTTCCCTGAGCTCTGGGAGAGTTGTTCCATCCCAGCACCATTCGATGACATCACCCACTTGTGTACATGATCTATCTTGTTGTTTTATGGAAAAACACCTGTTACAGGTTAGAAACTGTGCTATCCCTTTTACTCCCAGTAGCTATTCATTGAGCAACCTCTTTCTAACCAGTGAGGGTATGAGATTATGTCCTCTGCATTTTAGGGTATGCCTTTCTTCTTTAAGTTAGTTACTTATTTTTCCAAGTGTATATGCAAATGTCAATGTCTCAGCACGATCCCTAATACCCAGAATTAACTCCATGGATACTTGGAGGCCCTGCCTGCACCTGTGCATGTTGTGATAAGGAAGCTTATCATAGCTCAGGTAGGAGCTATAGAAAAGATGATGTGACTCTGAACAAGCAACCTGTCAGTTTTGGTAGAAGTAAGAAAACAGAGTTTTCACATAAAAGACTACCAGTCCCAGAATGCACCAGGTTTCCAGCAGCCATGAGAGGGGCTGAAGTGAGAAAACGTGTGTGCAATCAAGAGAGCTATGAGGTAATCCCTAAGCACTCAACTCAAAGGGCAGGACCTGATTCAACACAGCTGCGCTGTGTTAGGGAGGAGCACACATTAGGACAGAATAAGAATAGAGCTTATTCTTCAGATAACAGCTACAGAAAGAGCTTCAGACACAGATACAGCAACGGCTACAAGCTCAAGCACCAGTATCACCTGGAGAAACAGAAGCCAAGCCAAGCGGATAGAGAAAGAAGGAAATTCTCTGGAAGGAAGAGAAGAAAGCCCATTGGAAGGTCTGGGAGAGTCCAAGGCCGTACCCATACTGGGAGGTATTCCAAGTGCCAGCAGAGTCCATTGGACTGGAGTCAGCCAGAGGAATGGAATGGCAGAGATAGGAATCACCAGTGGCTACCTGGAAGAGAGAAGACTGCACGTGGAAAGGACTTTCAGACCTATGCCAGAAGGTATGTGAGGAAAGATCCAGTGTCCAGGGATCAAGATTGGAAGGCTGGACATCAGAACTGGATTACATACTGGCCAGGCTATACAGAGAGGAATTATGATAGCAGGAGAGGCTCAGGTATGAACACTGATCCAGACCCTATCTATAATAGTGAATGGCAGCAAGGGAATAAGCATTCTCATGATAGTGCCTTATGGAAAGACTCGTCTCTGCCAATGTATGATAGTGACCCTATGCTGATTGATGAAGGGGGAGATACAGCAGATGAAACTATTGTTTACATGGACTGTTCTTTATCCAAGTGCTATTGCTAGCTTTCTGTGAGCAAACACATCAGCCATCACAAAGAAACCTAACTTTGTTCTTTATTTCCACTGCAAACAGCTCTTAAAGCAGGATTTGGGTTCACACAGTAGCAGCCAGCCAGCTAAAGGGTTTCAGCTGGTCAATTGATAGTAATTAAAGCTGCACCTGATTGTGTGTGTGAGCAAGGGAGAATCACTGCTGGGATCTGCGTGGAAAATAAGCAGAAGTTAACCTAACAAGCAAAGTTTATTCATTTCTTTGTGCCTTTTTATTTGGTAATTATTTGTTAAGAAAACATTAGCTAATTGCCTGACAAGCTGAAGGTTGTTTCTGATTTGCTTTGTGACTTTATGTTATCCATTTAAACACTGCAAGCAAGTATCCTCATTTATATTGCTACCAAGCATATTTGTGCTGGGTGAATTAAACCCCATCAATAAAAGAAGTATTTTATTGGCCTTACCAACTGGTATCACAACTCAATTATTGTCTTCAGCTGTGTTTGGGAGTGAAAGAACTACATTACCCACAATACCTTGCAAGAATCATATGAATATATGCATCGTCAAGATTGTGTAAGTTCTCACCCTAGGCAGCCGTCTGACAATGTGCATCTACATTGGCAACTTCCTGCATGCCAACTGGGTTCCTGCTTACCTCTGGTCAAGTACCCTTTCATGCAAGCTAGTTGTTATATTTAGCCAGTGCCTGGGAACGTTCAGGATAGGCTGTCCTCTCTAGAATGTATAGAGCTAGGGCAGGGCCTTGGCACAGATTGCTTTTTCTGTACTACCAACCAAAACTAGAAAGGTCTAACACATTCTGGATTAGTCCTTGCTAGAACAGATGTACAGCCAATCGTAACCCAGGAAATTGACTTCCTGGTCAGTCGCAGTACAGAATGTTGCTGCATTAGACCTTTTTGTAAAAACTTGAGGAACTTTGCATTCCAGGATTCATGTTGGGGTGAAGCATCAGGTTAATCCTTTTAATGCTAGCTGCCAGAAACTGCAAAGCACAGCAGATGGTAAGCTGCAGCCTGCCTATTCAAGATTGCAAGAGAAAAGAAGCCCAACTGAAACAAGTCTCAGGAGAAAACAAGGAATGAGTGCATGTAAAAACCCCTATTTCACCATATTAAGTTCCTTTTCACCAGTGCAGTCATGTTGTACAAGGTTTCATATATCCTCTGAGAATGTGGATTACTTCATCCTCTTTTCCCATATGGGCTGCCTCCTGTCACCCATTTCATTTAGTAATATATACAATATCATGTTTGTTTTTCTCTTTGCAGAGCTGGAAAGGTTTGGAGGTTGTCTTCTCTGTCCTGGGGTGGAGCCTGCCAACAGTGTTGCTAGGGGATTGGTTCCTGGTCATGCCCGGTGGAAGGAGGGGTCCAAGTCGGCAGCATTTAAGCCGTTCAGCTTTGCCTTCTCTGCAAACTTTGGTTGGTGGGACCTGCGGAAATGGCACAGGGCTGAGGAACAGGTGGGAATCAGTGTGGCGCAAGGTGGGCTATGCAGTTCCAGTTTTCAATGGGTGTGTGAACCTGTTGTGCTCTTACAGAACTGGAAAGCAACTGTGCAGGAGGATGTCACATGACTGACCACAACGTTTATTTTATAGTTAACACAGACCTTGCAGTTGGCAAATATTTGTGAAAAGTGCTAAAAGAAATCTCCATAAAAGGATATGATCTTTTATAAATGGATTGTTGGGATTAATTATATAAAATAAAATAAGAAAAATTATATATAAAATAAATTAAAAAGGAAAAGTTTTGCTTTGTGCAATCAAATGGATATTTATATGATTAATTTTTGTGGTAATTTTGATAGTTATTTGAGGATCTGCATGGTTCAGTGCCTCTGCAAGGTGAATACTTCAGCAAGAGAAACCAGGTTTTAGCAAATATGCTACCACATTAAAAAGAACATTTTAAAAAACAAATGGTTCTAACAGTTCTTAGCAGTTCCCCCAGGCTGGCTGGGGATTCGGTGAAGAGTGCATTCACAGCCTCTAAAGCAGTGGTTCTCAACCTTTTTTGTACCGTGATCCCTTTTACCATTGGTCAACTTGTGGTGACCCCCAATGAAAAAATCAAATGCGTCTCTCTTTCTTTACCATTAATGCATTGTCACTGTAATCATTTGTTGAATTATTAATATATTATAGGCCTTTGCCATATGTTTTTATTTATAACATTTACTTATTTAAACCACAATAATCACAACAACAAGTAACAATATTTGATTTCAAAATTATTATGATTTTGTAGTCAAATCACTAATATGAAATAAAATTATTTTTTCTACCTTTGTTGTCTGACCATGTTTATTCTCTGATTATGCTGGTCCCGCTCTGAGGCTTCTGCTTTCCTGTCTTCTCTTAGCTCTCTTTCTGTGGTCTATGGTCCATCTGCCATTTCTTATCTCTTCTTTTGTTTTCTTCACTTCTTTCCATCAGCCTATTTCCAGTTCCCTTTAGTCCAAATACCATGGCAGCCCCTCTCAGCATCCACTCCCTTCCAGTCCCATTCTCCCATCCCCTCGCATCAGCCCATTTGTAGCCCTAGCCCCCAGTTTTTTTCCAAGGCCAGCAGCTCTATCCTCCCCTCCCCACCATCAGCTCATTTCCAGTTGAAGCCCCCCCAATCAGCTCACTTCCAGTGCTAGGCTCCCCTAATCAGCCCATTACCAGTCCTACCCCCCTCCATCAGTCCACTTCCAGCTGAAGTCTCCCCCAATCAGCTCAGTTCCAGTGCTAGTCCCCCCTCAACTCCATTACCAGTGATAGGCTCCCCTATTCAGCCCATTACTAGTCCTACCCCCATCAGTCCATTACCAGTCCTAGCTTCCTCTAATCAGCCCATTTCCAGTCCTAACCTCCCCGATCAGCTCATTTCCAATGCTAGCCCCCCTGTCAGTCCATTACCAGTCCCAACCCCCCCCATTGATCAGTCCATTCCTAGCTCTAGCCTTCCCTAATCAGCCCATTACCAGTCCTAGCCCCCCACCCGATCTGCCCATTACCAGTGCTAGACCCCCATCAGTAGCTCATTTCCAATTACTCTCTTTGACAATAGCATATTCACAATAGCAAACCTAATATCCCCTCCAATCCCTCACAAAAGGTACCTCATCCACTTCAACAGAAACCCCAATGGCTCTACCATTCAATACCCTGGCTATCTGCCTTTTCCTTCTTCTAGGCTGGCTCAACGAAGCCCTTGCCCTATATCACACAGCCCACCAAATTCCAATACTTCCGAGTCATGGAAAAAGAAGGGCAGAATCTCCCTATCCCAACTCAAGAATAGAGGCCCCCACACGCCACTCCCACCTAATACATATAGCTCTTCAACAACCAAAAAAAATAAACAAGAGGAACCCCCTCAACCCTTTTGCTTAAACTGTGCTCTCATAAATGCACGGTCTATCCGCAAGAAATGGCCAGTCATCACTGACACAATTTCTTCTTACAATCTAGATATCCTCATGATAACCGAAACCTGGTTATCTGACGCGGATAATGTGATCCTTAACCAACTCATACCCCCCAACCTCTCCGTCCATTCCCAACATAGAGAGAGCAAGAGAGGAGGAGGCATTCTCATACTTACCAAGAATGACCTAAATTTCCACACTGTGGACTCTACAAGCTCAAACAGCATGGACGTCTTAACCATCACAAATGAGCAATGCTTCATTAATTTAATATACAGAGCACCCTCACCCTCCACGGACGACCTTCCTAACATTCTAGACCTAGCAGCCAACACACGTAAGCCCAACATTCCCAACTGGATATTAGGAGACCTCAATCTCCCAACACTGCATCCCAGCCACGCCTCAGCCCTCCTTGAAGCAATCAACGAGCTGGGCTACAAGCAAATTGTTGAAGCCCCCACGCACAAGAGAGGAAACATCCTTGACATGATCTTTGCTCCTATGACAGCTCTTGATTCCAACAATAGTCTTGACACTTCTGTAACCCCAGTACCTTGGTCAGACCATAATTTAATCACCTTCCCCATCCTCATCAACGGCAAACAGTCATCACACATCAACAAAAACTCCATTGACTCAACAAAAGTAACATCTCGGAAATTCAAAACCTTCAACAAAGAGCATATAGTTACGGAAACCCTCCCTCTCCTACATGACACCTCTCTCAATCTCGAAAATCTGATCACATCCTGGAACAGCACTATCAGTACCATTGCACTACAACCAGTCCAGGGTAACAACCCAAAGAAAAGAAAATCCTCTCCTTGGTTCTCCCCTGACCTACGAGCCTCCCTCACACACCTAAGAAGATTGGAGAAACGGTGGCGTCACTCACACTCTTCAGAAGACCAAGCAGCCTACAGAGTACATCTATCTGTGCACAGAGAGTCAGTCATGGCCAAGATGAAACAATTCCATACCGATACGCTGAAAAGATCACTAAATAAACCACGTGATCTTTTCAATTTAGTCAAAATCTTATCTAAAGAACCATCACCAGAACATTTTGAACCCATTCAACCCCAAGCTTTCGCCGATTACCTGCAATCCAAGCTGCTTCAAACCAACAACATTGCAACAATCCCTTCTCAAGTCACCATATGCATATCAAACCTATCTATGTTCTCCACACCATCCAGAAAACATGTTGAGGACACCATCGCTGCTCTTAACACTACCACTGCACAAACTGACCCTTGCCCAGCCCACTGGATAAAGGAACTACGCCAAGATCTCAGCCCCATCATCACTAAAATGATGAATTTATCCTTTACAACTGGTTCCTTCCCATCAGCCCTCAAGAGAACATCCATCAGACCCCTCTTGAAAAACCACAAACTCGACCCACAAAAGGTTGAATCTTATAGACCCATAGCTAGCATACCCCTGCTAGCTAAAATAATTGAAAAGGAAGCTCAAAGACAAATACAGGACCACATCGACACCGCCTCCCCTCTTGACCACTGCCAACATGGCTTCAGAGAGTTCCATGGTGTCGAAACCCTCCTTACCACTCTCTGCAACAACATCATCACAGGCATTGATAACATCCGCCAAGGCTTTGCTCTTATCTTCTTAGACATTGCTGCGGCTTTTGACTCTGTACATCATGATCTTTTATTAGGGCGACTAAAAGAAAAAGGCATAAATAACACTGCCCTGGAGTGGTGCAAGTCATACCTTGATCAGAGATGGCAGTACGTTACCTCAGGGACCGCAACATCCGCACCTTACCACCAAAAGCAAGGCGTACCACAAGGATCATCCCTATCTTCACTCTTTTTCAATATATACATACAGCCAGTTTGCAATATCATCAGGTCCTTCAAGGTTGAATGCTTGATATACGCGGATGACATCCTTCTATACATGCCTTTCTCCACAGTCCATATGGACCTTGCCCCGCTAGCCAAATGTTTTGATGCAGTATCTGAATGGCTTCAATCCCAGAACCTCCGAATTCAACACAAAAAGACTGAGGTTCTTTTCATCACTAGGGACCCACTTTTCACTCCCCCATCCCATATAAAGGTGAAAGAAGCCGAGCTCCAGTCAAAACCTTCCATTCGTTACCTTGGGGTCACTTTGGACCAACGCATGGATTTGAAACTACATATAACCAACGTAGTCAGAGCAATCTACCTCAAAATCCAGACACTCCGCCATCTTCGCCCCCTACTTGATCCTGATGACTTCCGAACTATATTTCAAGCCTTAACCCTACCACACCTTGACTATGCCAATGCCATTCTCCAAGGCCTCCCACACTCCACATTAAACCCTTTGCAACTCGCCATGAATACCGCTGCTAGAGTTCTCTACGGAGCATCAAGAAGGGACAATGTAACACCCATCCTAGAGCAACTCCACTGGCTCCCCATACATGGCAGAATATTGTTCAAAACATTATTACTAACCTTCAAGGCCACTAAAAGCATCACCTCCTCCTCTCTAATAGACCTCATTCAGGCCGTTCCACCCAACAGATCCAGGAAAACGATATCAACAAATGTTCTAATTATCCCTAAAGCAGCGACAAAATGCCTATCAGTGACATCTAACAGGGCCTTCAGATTCTATGCCCCTAAGTGCTGGAACGCCCTACCTCCAGAGATTCGGGCTATTACTGATCTATCCCTTTTCAGAAAGGCACTCAAATCCCACCTTTTCCCCCAATATTACTTGACCAGCTAACCAATCTCGATCACTACCCAAACTAAGAACAAATCCTGTTATGTATACTTGTAAATACTCATGTAAATAGTTGCAGTAATGACGTCCCATGTTTTATCCAAGTTCTCTGTCCTTGTTCTCTGTAAAACCAAACAGTTTGTTGTTCTGGTCTGTTGTTATATTGTGAACCGCGCTGATGCTGAATAGAGCGGTATATAAGAGTCTGTAATAAATAATAAATAATATTATAATCCTAACCCGCACTGTCTCTCCCCTTTGTCCAGCATTTATCCCCAGTATGTCCAGTATGTCCCCCTGTCTCTCCCCTTTGTCCATGTCAGCCCCCCTCCATCCCTCCCTCCCTCCATGTCAGCCCCCTCCCTTCCTACCTCCCTCCATCCATCCATCCATCCGTCAGTCCCCTCCTCTATCCATGTCAGCCCCCTCCCTCCATCCATCCATGTCAGCCCCCCTTCCTCCATCCATCTATCCCTCCATGTCAGCTCCTTCCCTCCCTCCATGTCAGCCCCGTTACAGGCTCCCTGCCCCCTCCTCCCCTCTCCCTATGTCTGCCTGTTACTGCCCTGTTCTTCTGCAGCCGCAGCTCCCTGTCTGTTAGGGAACCACGGCTGAGCCTGTGAAGCCATTGCGGAGCCTTCCTGCCTCTCAATGGGCTCTGTGCAGCATTGTCCCGCCTCCAAAGGAAGTTGTTTACAACTTCCTTTGGAGGCGGGCCAATGCTGCACGGAGTGACCGAGCCCGTCGAGAGACAGGAAGGCTCCGCAACTGTTTCACAGGCTCAGCTGCGGTTCCCTAAGAGATAGGGAGCCGCAGCTGCAGAGCAAGGGAGGCGGTGAGTTTGCCGCTGCTGAGAAGCGGACTCAGCAGTGGCAACAACTTGTGCGATTTTTTTTTTTTTTTTAAACTTGGCGGAGTGAGGCTACCCCCGCTAAATCCTGTGGCAATCCCCGTGGGGGTCACGACCCACAAGTTGAGAACCGCTGCTTTAAAGGGAAGGTGTTGCAGTCATTGTGCAGCAGCAACACCTACTGGCCGGATTTCAGATTCATAGTTCAAGGTTTTAGAAAAAGTCCTGTGCATGGCGGCCAGTTGAGGACTATCACTGCTGACTAGGCTAGGTGAGTTAAGAGGGGATACAAAATAGGGGACAATAATTCAATAACAAAATTTCCCACATAGATGCAAATAAAGGTTCATGACTCTAGAGTCCAACACAGGCTGATTCTGATTAAGATGGCAACTTAAAAGAAGCAGGAGGAATCCTTTGGGTCAGATAATAAATCCTAATAAATTTGAGAATCACAAAATTCAGTTATAAAAATGACTAGTGATCATTTGTAGTAATTTTTAAAACATCTCTGCTAGTCCTCTGTTAATGTCTGTTGTGTATGCACATTCTTTATCTTTATTCGATATACCACTCTAGGCAACAAGACATCAGAGCAGTTTACAAAAATCTAAATTAAAAATAAGGAAAAGGAAAAGAACGCCAATCATATATAGGACAGGACAGAAAAGAAAGAGAATGAAGAAGAGAGCAATGGGCAGACGGGGAGGAAAGGAGAAGAACTTAGACTAAGGGAACGAGCTAAGGGGGAGACTGCTCAAGGGGAGGGGAGGTCATAAGCCAACTGAAACAGGTGTGTTTTGAGCTGAGATTTGAACTGTAGAAAAGAGATCTCTGCATGTAGTGAGGCAGGTAGGGAATTCCATAAGGCAGGAGCAAGGAAAAAGAAAGCGCAATGTTGAGATTGAAAGTATGAATCTCTGTTTTGTTTATGCCTCTACTACAGGAATGGTAATGCTCTTGGCCTCTCGGCCCCTCCCATCACTGCTTTGATCACCCCGGAGCCTGTGCGCCACTGCCGCATCCCTAACCTGCCACTGGACGGAAGCCTTCTCTTTGAGTTCCTTTTTTTCGTCTACTTACTGGTGGCCCTCTTCATTCAATACATTAACATCTACAAGACTGTATGGTGGTATCCATATAACCACCCCGCCTCCTGTACTTCACTGGTGAGTACTCCTGTGCCTCTGTGCTGGCCTGAGAATGCTTTTCCTTTTCAGCAATACTGTAAGTACGTTTCTTTGCTTATGGCCCTATTGAAGTGCATCAAAAGAGAACGAAGAGAACTTTTTTTTTTCTCATTCTGGTTGTCAGTACGGTGCTATCATTCAGGAGTACTCAGCATTCATGTTAGGGATTCAAGAGTAAGATATATTCAAGGAGGAATTGTAGTTTAACAGCCTCTTAGTACTGGCATTTGGTGATCCCTTGAGTAGATCTCATTACATGCTCTCCTTGTTGTGGTTCAGAAGCATCTGATGGATGTTCTAACACCACCTGGTGCTGTGCTGTATATGCAATATCATTTTTCAGTTCAATAACATCGCACCCTCCCCTTTTGGTCCTGCTACTACCTCATTTTCTGTCTCCTCTCCCAAGCTGCTCTGCAGTGTTTTGTTCTGTCATATATATCAATGGCCTCTGCAGTTCAAAAGATTTAGGCAGACTTCTGGAGATTAATAGAATAGATGTATGCATGTTGAATTTTTTTTTTTTAAAACTGGTGCTGTATAACTAGCTGAAGTTGTATGGGTTTGTGAGGGGCAGAGTTTTTGCTTTCATCTGAATTACTACAAGTAAGTAATTTCCCAAATGCTTTTGTGACTGGACTGTTGCCATCTGCAGCCGTGTTCTGTAACTCCTTGCTTTTCCTTCTCTCTGCAGAATTTTCATTTAATTGACTACCACCTGGCTGCATTCATCACAGTCATGCTGGCACGGAGGCTTGTGTGGGCTCTCGTTTCAGAGGTAAACTTTTCAATGCCCTCTCTCTAGGGCCAGCCACAGCGCTGCATATGCCTTGTAGTGCTAATCAATTGATGATAAGTGGTAGTTGGTTCAAAGTGTTGGCACCCTAGGCAGATCTTAAGCTTTGCACACCCCCCCCCCCCTGGCTTTCAAAATCTATTGTTTAGCTTTGAATGGCCTACTATTTGCCATGCCCTCTCTCCCCAAAAGAAGTTTCCACCCTAGGCAACTGCCTAGTTTTCCTAATGATTGTATCAGCCCTGTCTCTCCTCCCCTTCTGAAGAAGGCAGAGGTATTCCCTCACCTCACATACTTGCACAATAGGCTTGCTGCTGGTTTGGCATTTACGGTTTTGGTTTATTACATTTAAATATTTTCAAAGGGGAATATGTGTGCCTCCCAGCACATGGGAGACAGGAATACAAGCTCTGTCTCCAGTAAACTTTAAATAAAGCCATAGAGGGGAGTGACTTGCATGGAGCGGTGGTATCTCTAGCCACCTTACCGGACAAATTAGATGGACTATGCTAGTTTTTATCTGCCGCTTTTTACTATGTTACTACATATTTCCCCATCAGTGTGCCACAGCCCTTGCCCTCTAGGGCAAGAGGGCTACTCAGTGTCTGTCTACCATGGTATTGGTTTTATTCCCATCAAGCCCAAACAAAAATTGGAATGAGACCAATAACTTAGTTTGCATTGTCTGTGGAGCAAGTTTTATATCCCCAATGATCCATTCAGCAATTTCTCCATCTCCGCATGCATCCATTTTTTATAAACTTGATCATCAATCAAGGGCTAGAAAAACATGTAAAAGATAATAATATGTAGGGAAAGCATGACTCATGGAATTCTTTACAGCCTCTGTGTGTGTGTGTGTTTGTACATGTGTGTGTACATACACATCTGTGTTTGTAATTGCATTGCCTGTGTATGTGTATTTCTGTTTTGTATGTTTTTCTATGTTTTGTATGTAAATGGGGGGATGGGTTTATCTGCACGTGTTTGCATGCATGCATGTATGCTTATTAAAATTTGATATACCGCTCTTCAGGGAGGCATCAGAGCAGTTTAGAAAAAAATAACATGCACGTTTCTATGTGTGTGTCTGTGATAGGGAGAGTAGCTTGGGGGGGCACAGTTTAGAAGGTGCAATATCATTATGTTACAGTGAATCAGTGTATGTATGTTGGAACTGCTTCTCCTATAGAAATGTATTGGGGCATTTTTGAAGGTGCTTCATTTTCCTTCTGCCCGCCACCATATGCAGAAATTTGGAACTTCCCCCAGCAATATCCTCTCTCTTCCTCTAATTAGAGGAGTCTCCCAGTACTCCTCCTCCACATCTTTTCCATTGGTTAGATCTTATTCAGTCTAGTGTTGCCTTCTAGTGTTCCTGCCCTTAGTGCCCTGCCATTGGCTGAATGCTACCCACAATCTCTGCTGATAGTTTAACTGGAAGCAGGAATAGCAGACTCTCTTATAGACTGGGGAGGAAGATTGGATAACTGCAGACAGAGGTTTTAAACTCTCAAAAATGTCAGGACACATTAGCCACGCTTCTATCTTCTAGATATTAATGTTAAAATCTGTAGAATTCTGATATAAAAGTCAGACACATGTCAATCCTAACCTCCTGAGTCCTGATTACAACTCACAGGACCCCCTTAAATGTATGGGGGGCATATTCAAAATGATTAACACGGGTAGAAGATCTGCTAACGCATTAATCGTTCTCTTGGGCTGAGCAGGATATTCAGTGGCACATAACTGGCACCACTAGATGCCCCAGTGCTAACTGCTTAGCATCAGGGTGTTCTGCATGTGGTGCCGAAGATAACCGGTCAGTGATGATATTCAGCCGCTGGCCACTTATTTTAAAGCTGCTAAAGTTAGGCAGAATAAAGGCTAACTGGGCAGCATCTGAATATCGCTGCTGACTGGTTAGCTACAGTGCTATCCATCCAACCTGGATATTCAATGCTGGTGGCTAGATGTGACCCCAGCATTGAATATCTGCGTCTAAACTTAAAGTAGCAATGGCCAGCTGCTTTAACAGCTTTGGCTGCTGCCGCTGAATATCGTCCCTCTCCGGTTCTTGGAGGTTACAAATTCTTTTTGTAAGTCAGACCATCCTTTAGTGATGTTTGCTGGCCTGTGTAGGGTGATGTAGCAGTTAAGTCTGCATTGGGGCACTTGGTTAAGAAGGCTTTTGCCTCATATATCTATTGCAGAACTGGCTGATTCTGGAGGGTTTGCATGCCCATTCTACCCTGTGGGCAGAGTGGAGCTCAGTAGCCCCTGCAGACATTTGTCGGGCGGCAACGTGGGCATCACTTTCCATTTTGGTCAAGCATTTCTGCTTGGATGTTCACGCTCAGGCGGAAATGGCCTTTGGTTCTAAGGTTTTGTGAGCTGTTATGTCTTTTTCCCGTCAAATGGAGTCATAGCTTTGGTATGCCCCACTTGTCTGGACTGGTCTAGCAGGACTATATGAAAGGTGACATTTTACTTACCAGATAATGTCCTTTCTTGAGTCCTGTTAGATCAGTCCAGGGCCTACCCCTTGGAATTTTGTTTGCTTTGTTCTTCTGCGGAGGTACCTTTGGAACCGCAGGCTCATCTTCTTCAAACAGCCTTCTGTTTATGCTTTCCTGTACATAGTTTGCTACTGTCTGATTACTCATTGTTGCCCATGTTGAGTTTATGTGAGGCTTGCTATGTTTTCCCATATACTTTGGCACAAATACCAAAGAGACCTCTAGTAGCTGTGGTGGGTAGAGGCATGAAATGATGTCATTGAAACGTGGGCTTTTAATTTGTTCTTTGTCTCCATCAATCAGCTGGTAGGGGAACACAACTCATTGTCCGGACTGGTCTTGCCAGGACTCAAGAAAAGGACATTATCTGGTAAGTAAAATGTCACCTTTAATTAGAGCAAAATGTTCTGAGATCTTAGCATATATTCATAAATGTGTAATCAACTTTAGTGAGGACTATCAGTTTTGAAACCTCCTGTCTACTTTTTTGTAGTCCGTTATATATTTCCCTCCCAGTTGGTTTAGCGATTCCCAAAAAGTATTTTTGGTAACGCTTTAAGGTGCATACATGTACCTTGCAAGTCAATACGTGAAATATTTTAATGTAATGTAGTATATCACCTTTTTAGATTTCCCTTTTATTAAGAGGGAACATTGAGGAGCACTAGAGGTACATAATTTCCAGTCTCCTGCCTTAACAATCATGGGCATAAGGAAGAGGGGAATCTGGAACAATCTCTCTGCTTAGCCACTGATCCCTCAGCTTCAATAGAGCTCCATCCTGGCACTACTTAAATGACTACCTGAAGTGCTACCCGATGAGTCTATTGCTACTTGTACTTTGGGAAGAGCAGAGTGACTGAATTTTTTGACATCCTCGTGGTCCAGGACTAGAACTGTTCCTTTTGCCTCCGTTTTCACAGTAGAGATGCCAGTATTATTTATTTATTTATTTATTTAACATTTCTTCTATACCGCACTATTAAAATCAGCGCGGTGTACATTGAACAAAACATACTGCAATGCATACAGGCAACATTGAGTTTACAAAGAATAGGGAAAAATAACACATGGGATAACCGGGATAACTATGTACAGGTTAACTTTATACTATATACTTTAACTATATACAATATTCTAAACTCGTTTGTATATCGTAAGTGATTTTATGTGGATGGTGCAAGTAAATGGTTATCATGTGGGCTATCGTGTGGGCTAACCATTTTCTGGTTGTATTAGGGTGCTAAGGTGTCTGGGGTATGTGGGAAGCTTGCTAGATGTGTGAGTGTCCGGGATGACGTCTGGGTAACATTTTCTGAACAGATGGTGTTTCAAGGCTTTTCGGAATAGTATTAGTCTTTTGATGCCACGGATTTCATGGGGAAGTGTATTCCAATTTAGAGGAGCGAATATTGAGAAAGCTCTGTTTGAAGTAGCCTTAGTACACGATGTCATCATCCTAGGAACTATTAAGGTGTTCATAGCAGTAGGCCTCCTGTTTCTATTTTCGAGGGTGCTGTGAATTAGCTTGCTGATTGGTGTAGGTGGGTAGTTATTCAAGGCTTTGAAAGTAAGGACTAGTGACTTATAGTGGAGTCTGGCTTGTAGAGGTAGCCAGTGCAGATCTTTCATGATAGGCGTTATGTGTGCAGATCTTGGTGACCCAGAGAGGACTCTTGCAGCTGTATTCATAGCCAGGCGAAGCGGATTTAAAGTTGATTGAGAGATCCCGTGGAGGATGATGTTCGCAAAATCTAGGTGTGGGAGGACTAATGCCTGGAAGGTTGATCGGTAGTCAGTATAATCAAGTAGGGGGCGGAGTTGGCGTAGTGTTCTGATCTTATGATATATAGTCTTTGTCACATTCTTCACATGCGTTGTCATATCCAGGTGCTGGTCCAGTGTGATGCCGAGATATCGAATTGTGGGTTTGGACTTCAATTCTATGTTGTTGACCAGTAGCGATGGAGGAGGTATGAACTTGCGATTCCTTGTAACAAAAAGAACATCAGTTTTGCTGTGATTGATTCGTAGGTTTTGTGTCAGCAGCCATTCAGCTACTGCTCCGAAACAACTGATTATTGGGGAGAACACTGGTTGGTCAATTTTGAACGGCATGTATAGGAGGATGTCATCTGCATATGCCAGGCATTGTACATTGAAAGATCGGATCAATTCACATATCGGCTGCATATATATATTGAACATCAGTGCCGATAAGGAAGATCCTTGAGGTACACCTTGGGACTGTAGGAATGGTTCAGAGGATTCATGGCCTGTTTTGACTTGTTGCCACCTGTTGGAAAGGTAAGATTTACACCATTCTAGTGCTGTGCTTCGAATCCCCTTTTCTATCAGGCGTTGCAGAAGTATATCATGATTCACAGAGTCGAAGGCGGCGGAGATGTCTAGGAAGATGAGGACAAATCCTTGTTGGATGCTGTTTATTCCAGTGACCAGATCATTGAATAGTGTTGTAAGGATTGTGTCGACTCCATGTGCTTCCCTGAAGCCATGTTGTGATTGGTCTAGTGGTGCTTCCGTGTCGATATGATGCTGGATCTGTTGTTGAGCAGCTTTCTCGATGATTTTTGCGAGCTGCGGGATGCTCGAGATTGGTCTAAATGATTCTACTTTGGATGGGTCAAGTTTACTGTTTTTCAGTAGGGGCCTGATAGAGGTGTGTTTCAGACTTTGGGGGAATGAGCCTGTTAGAAAGGACTGGTTCAGTATCTTGCACAAGATTTGGCTTAGATCATGTCGCAGATCTTTGATCCAGCTGACTGGGCATGGTCGTTAGGTGCCGTGCTAGGATTGATGGAAGCAATAATGTTCTCAATCTCACTAGTTGATACCGTATTGAAATTGCATAATGGTGTTATTTGGGATGCCTTAGGTGATACAGAGGAGTTGCTGATATTTATGTTTGTGCTGGTCTTAATCATTTTTGATTGCAGGTAGTTTGCGTAGTCCTGTGGCTGAGGCATTGCAGGTTGGGCTGAAACCGACTCTCCTGTTATGGATTTAACTAACCTGAACAGTGCATGTGGTTTATTGATGGAGCGTTTCAGTAAGTTTGTGTGGTAGAGTTTCCTACTCTGTGTTATCTTCCCACGGTGGGTAGTTAAATGTGAATTATATGCTGCAAGGGCCTCTGGGGAGTGGGTTCTTCGCCACTGTCTCTCAAGTTTGCATAGGTGGTGGAGAGATGTACGAAGGTCCGTAGAGAACCATGGCGCGTGTTCTCGTTTTCTTATTTTCTTATCATTGAGCAATGGACATGAGGCGGCTCTGAGGTTCTCATCCCATTTGGATATAAGGTCGTCTAAGTTGAGGGAGGTGTTGGTCATAAGTGGTTGAAGATTTTCTAGGACAGCGTCACGGTTGAGAGGTTGAAAGCGGACTGTGTGGGTCCCAGGTGTGTTAGATGGCATTTGGCTCTTGTGAGAAGTATAGGTGGGTATATTGAATCGTATAAGATTGTGATCTGACCATGGCACTGGTGTAATCGACAGTGCAAGGGCTTGGTGTGTTAAGGTGTTGAAATGAGGTGCGAAAATGAGATCTAGTTTACCTCCCTTAGTGTGAGTGGGTGAGTCGACGTATTGTTTGTAGCCTAGATCCTCTAGTGCGTCTAGAAACGCTGCTGAGTGGCTGTCATGGAGAGATGGGAGGTTGAAATCACCAACTAACCAAATTGGAGAGCGTGAAGTGGATGTTGTGCACGCAAGCTCAATTATTGTTGGAAGGTCATCTGGTAATGGGGAGGGTGCTCGATAGAGAAGGTTGATTGTGCAGAGCTCATTAGATATGGTGAGGGAGTCAAGGTGGGTTGAGCTGGAGGAGTTGCATAGCTTGAAATTTAGATCTGCTTTGGCAAGGATGAGCATCCCGCCTCCTTTCTGAGTGGACCTGTGGCATGTGAATAGATCAAATCCTGGTGGCAGCATCTGATTCAGGAGGACGTTGTCACAATCAGATAGCCATGTTTCCGTGACCATCAGGATGTCGAGATTGTATAGTGGAATCAGGTCAATGGCTGCAGGCCATTTTGATCGTATTGATCTGGCATTTATCAACGCACATTTCAGTAGGCGTTGGCGATGTTGCTTCTCAGCTTGTGTCTTGTTGATGGCTTGTAGAGGAATGTTAAGTAGATGGGAGTGGGATGTATGGTTGCTTTTTGCCGTTGTGTGGTGGGGGAATTCATACCATCTCCTTCCAAATGTATGTAGTATTGGTATGTAGTTGGTATCATGGTTGAGAGCGTTTGAGACGCAGGGGAGACCAAGGGTAATGAGTGAAAACAGGACTGTGTACATTCTAGATTAATAGCAGTACGGTACAGTCACGTCAATTGGGGATAACAGTATGAGTAGATACAGTTTAAAGACTACTGGGTTACAAACAACAGTATAACAGTGTATGAAAGATGGGTATGAGAGCTAAATTACTGGCAACAGTATAGTGACTGATTATTACTGGCAACAGTATAAGGGTAACAAACAGTATTACAGTGTATGTAGGATGGATAAGAGAACTAATTACTGGCAACAGTATTGTGACAATTATTATTGGCAACAGTATAAAGGCTAATTATTACTGGCAACAGTATAATGACTACTGAGTTGCAGACACCAGTATAACAGTGTATGAAAGATAGGTGTGAGAACTAGTTATTACTAACAACAGTATATATACCAGGTTGCTTTAACAATCATGGGCATAAGGAAGAGGGGAATCTGGAACAATCTCTCTGCTTAGCCACTGATCCCTCAGCTTCAATAGAGCTCCATCCTGGCACTACTTAAATGACTACCTGAAGTGCTACCCGATGAGTCTATTGCTACTTGTACTTTGGGAAGAGCAGAGTGACTGAATTTTTTGACATCCTCGTGGTCCAGGACTAGAACTGTTCCTTTTGCCTCCGTTTTCACAGTAGAGATGCCAGTATTAAATGCACTGACGTTCAGTATGGGAGGCGAGGCCACAATTGTGGTGGGGGGGTACATCAGTATCACCTGTGCTGACAATGAAAGCTTGGTGCTGGAATGGTAGGCCATGTAGCCATTGAGGAGAAACAAGAGGAGCAGGGATGGTATCTCTAGGAGGTCAGGAGAATTGGCAGAGTGATGGCCCTGTTCCCAAAGTAAGACCCATTTCCTCCTCTCAGAATTTAGACAGAGTTTTGGGGTTGGGGGTTGAAAAGTTTGTTCTGGTATCATTGGAACAAGCTGTTGTGTACAGTATTTGGCTGTCATGATTACTGATATACATCACCAGACAGAGAATCAAGAAACTACTTTGTCTTTTCAGATGGAGAGGTTAAGAAACTGTCAATGGCTTAAATTCCGCCCATACAGCAATGTCAGGGGTCCCAGGCAGGAAAGGGGCCCACATGGCAGTGTGGCAGCTTACTGTTTAGTTTGTTTGCTGCACTGCTTCTGTTTCTGGCCCAGTAGCCGTTACTCTCAGGCTGAAGTCTTGTGATAGCACCTGCACTGAGAGACTTCAACTGCCAGACCTGGAGTGCTGCAAACAAGTTAAAGTAAGTTTGCTGTGTGTGTGTGGGGGGGGGGGGGGGCGGGTAGGGACAGGAACGGGCGTGACAGTAGGGGGGGCCACATATCAACATTTAGCTTGGGGGGCCCACATTAAAACTTTTGCTGCTGACAATTCCTGTTCCTGATTGTCTCTCTAGTCTAGTCCCGGACCTCTTCTTGCACCTCCTCCAGCAGCTTTGGAAACTGAGAAAACTTTACACTGTTGTGATGTCACCAGTATATCTACTCCAGATCCACCTCCTCTCACCAGTTTGTCTGTCTCCAAGCAGCTGGAGGACTAGTGAGCCTGGGGGTCCGGGCTCACACTGGAGAAACAAATAAGGAGCAAAGTGCAATTGTGGCAGTCAGTTAGAGGGGCTTTTTTGTCCTGCCTTTATGGCTGATTGAGGCCTTCCCTCCTCCTCCCCCACTTCCAGACGGTACCTTGTGGGGGCAGCGGGAAGAAGGAGCAGACAGTTTGGGTCTTAGGCTCCTGGGCCCGATCGGCACAATGTCAGTCAGCGCAGTCAGATATTCTGCCTGGTAGCGCTGTGAAGACGGCGTGGGGAGCTTCAGTTTTTTTGTGCTCTCACCTCGAGTCAGTGCCCGGATCAGCTCCCGACACTGTGAAGCCAGTCGGTGGAGCAGGTCTTTCTCCCTCATGCAGTCTCTCTCCCTGGGCTGCGCTCTTTTCCCATCAGCTGGACGGAGGTCCGGGGAGCGAAGCGCTGTGATCCAGCTCAGCACGGAGTCCGGCAGACCAGCGGTTAGCGTGTACCGCTGCTGAGAGTATGTGCCGGTAAAGAGAGTGTCTTGACAGGAGAACAAGCGGCAACTGCGTTCAAAGGTAGGCCGGGTATCTGGGTTGGGCTTACCACGTGGCAGCAACGCGGGCAGTGTCGGGCTTAACTAGTTTTTTCGGGGGCGCGTTTTTTCGGCGGGAAATCTCGTTTTGAAGTTTAGTGGCGGTTTTTCTAGCTAAGGGGCCTTACCTTACTATTTCTCATTACTTTTGGAGTAAATTGAAAAAAAAAAAAGAGAAATAGGAAGTTCTTTTATTGCTGGCTGCCACGTTTGTATGTGGAGAGAGAGAGAGACTCTGTTTAGCTTGTTGCTATGCCTGCAAGGCCGCAGTGTGTGGTCTGCGGGACTAGGCGGGAGACAGTTTCGGAGACGGGAGTCTGCAGGGGCTGCGTGCAGGAAGCTGAGACTGGAGCACGCCTTGGACGTGGAGGCTCAGGAAGCCCTGTGGGCAGACCCCACCCCCGCTTCCCTTGAATTACCTCTAGGTGAGCCTGTAGCGGGCCCGTCTGCACAGCCAGCTTTCCCGGGGGGGGTCTGATAGCAATCTTTTCCCCGGAGTTCGTTAGCCTTATTCAGCAAGCCTTCGGGGGGGCAGAAAGGTCCGTCAGCACGGTCCAGTGATGGAGTGCAGGGGGAAAAGCGACCGGGAGCCCTCTAAGTATAGGGGTCACTGGGAGCCTGCCTAAAAGAGCCAGGAGGGAAAGCACGCTAAAGGATCCGTCGATAGCCTCCGAGAGTCCTCCTTCTGAAGAGGGGGATCCGGACGGGGAATTGGATGAAGAATTAGAGGACAGCGAGCTCACGGACAGAGAGGACCAGGCGAGGGTGGTCCGACTATTTCGGAGGGAAGAGTTACTGGCTCTCATTGCAGAGACATTGAAGGCTTTAAACATGCCGGTGCTGGGTCCATCTGAGGATGCGACCTTGGAGGATCCATTGCTGCAGGTCTTCAGGAAGAATCAGAGAGCTTTCCCTTTGCATCGAGTGCTAAAGGAAATGATCCAGGAGGAATGGGACATGCCTGAGGCGAAGTTAAAAGGGGCCAGGGTTATGGACCGCCTGTATCCGCTAGTGGAACAAGATAGAGAATTGTTTAAGCCTCGGAAGGTGGATGCGGCCGTCTCGGCAGTAACCAAGAAGACTACGATTCCGGTGGAAGGTAGTGCGGCGCTCAAGGACACACAAGACAGAAGATTGGATTCCTTGTTGAAACAGGTCTTTGACGTTAATACTCTATCTATTCAGGCAGCGATTTGTGGGGCCTGGGTGGCCAGAGCCTGCCTTCGCTGGGCTCAAGGACTGAAAGACGAGCAAGGAGAGGACAGTGCAGGGGCGCCGGCCAGACTGGAGTCAGGGGCCGCTTATTTAGCTGATGTCCATTATGACCTCATTCGCTGGTTATCAAAGAGTATGGCGTCGGCGGTAGCGGTTCGACGGTACCTTTGGCTGCGCAATTGGGCGGCGGATGGATTGTCTAAAGCCAGACTCAGTAAGCTTCCATTCCGGGGGAAGCTCTTGTTTGGCGAAGATTTGGAAAAGTTGGTTAAGGATCTCGGGGAGTCCAAGGGGGGTGGGCTCCCAGAAGACAAGCAGAAGCAGGGGCGTTCGACTCCCGCTTCCAGAGGACCGAATAGGGAGTTTCGTCGGTTCCGATTTCCGCGATTTAATCAGGCACAGAATGCATGTTTTCCCAGTAGGAATCAAGGGATTCGTGGCTTTCAAGGGGCAGGTAGAGGGTTCGGAGCCCCCTCCTCTTCCTCGGCTAGCCAGCGGAAAGCACCATGAAGTCAGGGGGGTCCAGGGGGATTTGGTACCCGTAGGAGGTCGACTACGGGAGTTTTACCCCGCCTGGGCCCAGATTACGTCAGACCAGTGGGTGCTGGAGGTCATCCGCAAAGGGTACGCATTGGAGCTTCAGCGGCTGGTGAAACTCTTTCATTCAGTCACCATGCAAGGCGCCAGCCAAGGGTGCCGCGGTAAAGGAGACTCTGGCGCGGCTGCTCGGGCTCAAGGAGGTAGTGCCGGTGCCTCCAGACCAGTGCGGCTGCGGTCAGTACTCCATTTACTTTGTGGTGCCCAAGAAGGAGGGTTCTTTTCGGCCAATCTTGGACTTCAAAAGAGTAAATCAGTGTCTTCGGGTGTCCCATTTTCGCATGGAGACCCCTCAGGTCGGTGATCGTGGCGGTTCAGAAAGGGGAGTTTCTGGCATCCCTCAATTTGACGGAGGCGTACTTTCACATCCCTATACGAGAGGAACATCAAAAATTTCTCAGGTTTGCAGTGCCCCAGGGGCATTTTCAGTTCCGGGCTTTGCCCTTCGGTCTAGTGACAGCTCCGTGCACGTTCACCAAGGTGATGGTGGTGGTGGCGGCAGCGGCGTTGCGGAAGGAAGGGGTGCTAGTGCATCCATATCTAGACGACTGGCTAATTCGGGCAAAGTCCAGAGCAGAAAGTGCGGCGGCTACAGCCAAGGTGGTTGCCTTCCTACAGGCTCTCGGCTGGGTCGTCAATATGGCAAAGAGCAATTTAGTGCCATCTCAACAGATAGAGTACTTGGGAGCTCGCTTCGACACCAGGGCAGGAAGGGTGTTCCTTCCTTCGCAATGGGCTCAAGGGTTGCGAACGCTTCTGGAGCGGTTTCTGGGGAGGCCGTCTCCCTTGGCCTGGCACTATCTTCAGTTGCTAGGGACCATGGCAGCGACACTGGATCTTGTTCCTTGGGCGAGCTCACATGAGACTGTTGCAGAGGGCGTTGCTTCGGCGCTGGTCACATCAGAACGATCGGCTGTCTCAGCGTCTCCCTTGTCTGTCGGAGACACGAAAGGCTCTTCAGTAGTGGTTGAGAACCGATGTGCTGGAGAAAGGGATGCCTCTGGAGGCACCTTGTTGGGTACCTCTGACGACGGATGTCAGCCTTTTAGGTTCGCCCAGGGACAGTGGGGCGATCAGGAAGTGGGCTGGTCAATCAACAGGTTGGCGTTAAGAGCGGTAGCGCTCGCCATGCAGGTGTTTCTTCCATATCTCCAGGGCGAGGCCATTCGGGTGTTTTCGGACAACGCGATGGTGGTAGCTTATATCAATCACCAGGACGGCACCACCAGTGTTCAGATGGAAGCAGAGGCCGAACAGCTCTGTGCTTGGGCTGAGATCCATCTGTCGGCCTTATTAGCGGCTCACGTAGCAGGAGTAGACAATGTGAAGGCCGACTTCTTGAGTCAGGTATGGGTGGACCCGGGAGAGTGGGTCCTAAATCAGGAAGTCTTTGAGCGGTTGGTGGGTCATTGGGGTCCTCCGGTAATGGATCTCATGGCGACCTTTCGGTCGGCGAAGGTGAGTCGGTTCTTCAGCAGAAGAGAGAGGATGTCAGAAGGCCCGGATGTGCTCATACAGCGGTGGCCGGAGGAGCAGCTACTTTTCGTGTTCCCTCCGTGGGTATTGATCGGAAGGGTGCTACAACGAGTGGTGCGACACAGAGGGCGAGTGATCCTGATTGCGCCGGACTGGCCAAGGCGGCCGTGGTACGCGGATCTGCAGAGACTCATGGAGGGGCAGCCGTGGTGTCTGCTGTGTCGGCCGGATTTGTTAGCCCAGGGACCTCTGCTCATGCCCCAGGTGGATCGGTTCTCGCTTACGGCTTGACTCTTGAGAGGGCTAGGCTGAAGAAGAAGGGATACTCAGCTACGGTGACTGCCACCTTACTGAGGGCGAGGAAGCGGTCCACCTCGTTAGCTTATGTCCGCATTTGGCGGGTCTTTGAGGCATGGTGTGCAGAACGGCAGGGTGAGGCTTTGCGTGCATCGATCCCATTGGTTCTGCAGTTTTTGCAGGATGGATTAGACAAGGGCCTAGCGGCCGCTTCCCTGCGGGTGCAGGTAGCAGCATTGTCCTGTTTATAGAGGTAAGATAGGAGGACAGTCTAGGACATCATCAGGATGTGAGGAGATTTTTGAGAGCGGTCTCCCTTTTGCGGCCCCCGAGGAGTCAGGTTATCCAGCAATGGAATTTGCCTTTTGTATTGGAAGCTCTGCGTCGCTCTCCGTTTGAGCCTTTGTCGGAGGCTACCTTAAAGGATCTTACTATTAAAGTGGTATTTCTAGTAGCCATATCTTCGGCTAGAAAAATCTTGGAGCTGCAAGCGTTGTCCTGTTCGGAGCCCTTTTTGTTTTTTTCTGACTCGAAGGTGGGGTTGCGACCTGTACCATCTTTCCTGCCCAAGGTGGTTTTGGCGTTTCATGTGAATCAGGCAGTTTTGTTACCGGTGTTCCGGGAGAAGTGGCAGGGTTCGTCCGCGGACCGCCTGCACCCGTTGGATATTCATAGGGCCTTGAAGAGGTATCTACGGCGAACGGCAGAGTTCTGCAAATTGGATAGGCTTTTCGTTTTGTTTGCAGGCCCAAAAGAAAGGTGAAGCTGCGTCAAAGGCTTCCATCGCCAGATGGATAAAGGAAGCCATAGCGTCCGCTTATGTGGTAGCGGGTAGACCAGTCCCAGCAGGTTTTTGGGCTCATTCCACAAGGGCGCAGGCGACATCTTGGGCGGAGTTCCGTTTAGTACCGCCTGTGGATATTTGCAGGGCGGCTACCTGGTCTTCCTTGAATTCCTTTGTTAAGCATTATCGTCTGGATGTTCAGGTGGAAGAGGATACCAGGTTTGGGTCAGCGGTGCTTCAGGCCAGTATAGCAGGTCCCTCCCGTTGATTCTTGGTTTTACTGCTCTGGTACTTACCCAGAGGTCCGGGACTAGACTAGAGAGACGATCAGGAAGGTTAAATTAGACTTACCTGCTAATTATTGTTCCTGGAGGGACTCTAAGTCTAGTCCCGTGTCCCGTATCCCTCCCTATTTTTCTTTCTGTCGGCTGTGGCCTGAAGCAGCTAGGAGAAATAACCGGTAAGTTGGTCACGCTTCAAGGCTTGGGGGGAAATCATGGGGTCCCTACTCTCTCAGCTGAAGGGGGCAGGCCTGCGGTGTTCTGGTCACTGGTCAGATTAACTGGGTAGGCGACGCTTTTGCTGTTAATGTTGTTTTTTGTAAAAAAAAAAAAAAGAAATGTATTGGATGCCATAGGTAAAAGGGAATTCAGTTCTAGTGTAGTAGTTTGGCTACTTAATTGTTGCTCTGGTGAGTCTGCTTTGCCAATAGGTTACTGGTGAGAGGAGGCGGATCCGAAGTAGATATACTGGTGACATCACAACAGTGTGAAGTTTTCTCAGTCTCCAAAGCTGCTGGAGGAGGTGCAAGAAGAGGTCCGGGACTAGACTAGAGTCCCTCCAGGAACAACTATTAGCAGGTAAGTCTAATTTAACCTTAAGGATGAGAATTCTTTGCTCTTCATTTGGCCACAACAGCCAAACTAGCTTCCAGCAGCAAAAAAAAAGGTTAAATTAACCCTAATAAGAGACAGGCCCGCCCCCCCCTCCCCCCCCGCACACACATTCCATACCCAACATGGAAGCATTGAGAACAGGAAAAGCAATTGTGAAGTAATATTTTTTTATCACATCAACCCTAGTCATTAATGGTGTAGAAATATATTTCCATCTCTCCTAATCTTCTAGAAACTTTTCAATAGAGGAGGATAAAGCAAAGCATATAGCTCATCCAATTGCACAGGTACCAGTACTCCCAAATATTAAATGGCTTATCACGCCATTAGAAGGGGTAACATGGCCTAATTCTCTCTACCATCTCACCTGATAACTTAAAGGACATCAGCACATCACTGTAGATTTAGTTTCATTAAGCTTGTACCCTGAAATTTTACTTTCTCTGTGGACAAGCAGGAAGCCCTCACATATGGATGATGTCATCCAACGGCGCCCACGCAGGAATACTCCCCAGCTACTAATTGAAGCTTCTGGGAGGTTTCACTATGCATGCATGTCATCTTCCCGACTGCTGCCGTGGCGTCATTTTATTTATTTTTATTTTTTATTTTATTTTATTTAAAGGGTATTTCTATCCCGCCTTATCCTTCAATCAAGGCGGTGTACACTGCAAACAGTCAAGGAGTTGGAATTTGTGTTCAGGTATTCTTGTATTGTACAGTGGCTGTGTATGCGTGTGGGTAGGTTGATTAGTGTGCGCTATTTATAGCATGAGCTTTATACAGTGTTATGTACAATGAGCGTGCAGCTAAGTCGTTAGTCCGTGGCTGTATCTCCCATTATGTGTTTGAGCCGTAGTGTTCCAGGAAGAGCAGTCTTTAGTTGTTTCCGAAAGTCCTTAGTGTCTTCCGTGGATTGCAGTTCGTCAGGGAGTGCGTTCCACATTCCAGGTGCTGCCATTGATAGTGCTCTTCGTGCGGTGGACTTTGTGTAGTCTTTTGGCGGTGTTGATTGTGTCTGATGTGGCTCTTCTTCTAGGTCTTATACTGATGTCGGGTTGTATGAGGGGTTGAAGGTTGAGGGCAGAGCTCCTGTGTTTGATTCTGAATATGTACGGGCGGGAGGACATTCTTCATTTTTTCACGGAGCCCAGTGGGCACGTTTAGCAAGTTCTGCCATTTTGGCAATTTTTCCCCTCACTGGGGACTCTGCTGCCTTCTTCAGCACTTCTGTTTTCCTTTCCTCCCGCCCGTTGTGATTTCTCTTCTTTTTTTCCTTTAGCATCGTTCATTTTAACTTTTTCCTTTTATTTTCCGCAGCACCTCTGCCCTCTTACACACTTGTACTCTGGCCATGGGTCCTGCTCTTTTGAAGATTGAGCCGTTTGATTTTGCTGCAGCTGTTTCTCCAGCTGATATGTCCCAAAAACTGGCCAGTGGGTTTAAGAAGTGTTCCTGGTGCTCAAGGACCATATCCATCACGGATACCCACAATTGGTGCCTTCAGTGCCGGCGACCCGATCATCAGCTCTCTTCTTGTAAGTTGTGTTTGCAGATGGCAAGAAGAGGACTCAAGGGTCGAGAGAAACAGCGTAAATCACTTTATTGGGGAACAAATAGGAAGTCAGTTCTCACATATGGATGATGTTGGCACTGACAGAGCCCATATGGTGAACACTTCCCAGCTTTCACAGAAAGTCTTTGGGAGTTAGACCGTGCATGCGTGGTCATCTTCCCGCCCAAGAGTGCTATCTTACTTGAGTCTTTTTTTTCCACAGAGCACATCGGACGTTTCTTCTGCACCCCAGAAAAAGTTGACGGATCTTTTGTCTTTGTTTTTTTTCGATATTGCTTTCTCCAGTGCGTACTGTCACCTTCTTGGTTCCTGGAACCGCTGCCGCCTTGGCATTTCGTTTATTTCAGGTGCTTTTTTTCTTTTTTCTTCTCCTTTGGTGCTTGGGATTGTTCTCACACCCTCCCTAACAAAGACCTTGGAGTTTGATCTCACAAGTACCATTTTCCCTGCTGTGTCCTCAGTCAGTGGTTTTAAGCAGTGTGACTGTTGTGGGCAAACCATGTCCTCTTGGATCCCCATGACTGCTGCCTGCAGTGCCTTGGAGCCGATCACGATGACTCTACCTGTCCACTCTGTCTTCAAATGATGAGCAAGGGTCGCAGGAATCATGAAAGGCAGCAGGAGACACTGTTTGGCCTCAAGATTTCCAGGGCGGCTTTGAGCACGGAATCAATGCCCTTGGGGGCCGCCTCAGAGGCCTCAGCCTCGCCCGCTCGGAGTCCTGAGGTCATGGGGCATCAGACCAGGGATGATCTTCAGAGGGCTATCCCTGGAAGGACCGGACTCTGCCTGTGGCGGTGTTGAAGGATGATGCTGGAACCGGGGGTATGCCTCACAATCACCGGCATCGGAGTCCTCTGCACGATGTAGAGGACAATGGCCGGGAGCGGTCTTTGAAGCTGCTTCGGTGGCAGGAGACTCCAGTGGCATCAGGGGATTGCTATCGGTCCTCCGAAGCCATCATCATCGAGGAAGCTCCCTCGATGGAACTGGCATCAGGCCCGATACCCTCTTTGTCTGCATCAGTGGCTGCGGAGCCCTCTGTCCTTGAGGTCACAATGGTGGCCTTGGAACACAGCCTTGCTGCCTTCTTGGCCCAGCAATGGGGCCTGATGCCTGGTTCTTCTGGGTTTTTGGGCCTAGTGACCGGTCCCTCCACTGCAGGGCTTTGCCCGAGGAGATCCAGCTGATGCTGGAGCAGCATCGGTTTCTGACCGATTCCCGACACTGCTTCTGGTTTCGCTCGAGGCCTCTGGTTTCTCCCACGAGTGTCTCTAGTTTGGAGCCCCAGGACCCCAGCCAGGCATGGACACGATGTATGCTGGGTTCTCGAGGTGTCTTTTGATTCCAAATCAGAGTGGTAGACTGATGACGAGTCCACAGACGCCTGGCAACACCAGGACATCCTCTTGGACCCATCTCCACAGGAGCACTGGAGGTCCCCACCCAAGGACCTCTTCTTCCTCGATTTTTTCTGGGACATGGCGAAAGCCCTGGCCTTCATCACGGAGTCTGAGGAGGAGCCTTGGGAGGAGGATCTCAAGATCCTGCAGTATGAGACCCCTCCCAAGGAGGGTCTTCACAGTGCCCGTTCCCCCCATTTTGGAACACATACTGTTCAGGAAGTGGGAATCACCAGTTATGGTTCCCATTGTAAGCAAGCGGCTTGATTCCATGTATCGAGTCCGCAAGGGCCCTGGATTCCAGAAGACACAGCTACCACACAACTCCATGGTGGTGGGGTCGGCCATGCGCAGGATCAAGAGTCACTCCTCGGTGCCCCCTGGCAGGGAGGCCTGCACCATGGATGGCTTTGGGAAAAAGTGTTACCAGGGCTTAATGCTCGTGGCCCGTTTCCAGGCTTACCAGCTGTACATGGGCATGTACCTGAGGGACCTGGCAAAGTAGCTTGCCGAGTTCTCAGCTGGATTGTCCGAGGAACCTCTTCAGCAATTCCAGACTCTGGTATAGATGGTCAAGGAGTGCTCCAAATATGTCACTTGAGCAGCCTATGACGGCTTCGAGTTAGTAGCTAGAGTAGTTGCGGTGGGCATTAGTGCTTGCCACCTGGTATGGCTATAGTCCTCAGACCTGGAGCAATGGGTTCAAGACAAATTGGTCAATGTTCCATGCCAAGGAGAGAACATCTTTGGCAAACCCATGATGGACAAGGCTGCAGAGTTGGAGTCAGAGTATATGACCAGAACCAGGCTTTCCCAGAAGCCTGCAAACCCTTCCCGATAGAAGGCTCGGGGAAAAAGTCCTTCTAACCAAAGAAGAGGAAGGCTTACGGAACTTACTCCAGTATCTGGCCTATCCAGCTTCTCCGCAGTCAGCAGGCTAAGGGCCAGGGGCGCAGCCCTCATAAGCTTAAGGTTCCCAACCCCCAGCCTGCACTGCAACTGCAACCTGTGAGGGGCTTTTGACTCCTTGGGCATGGCCTGTCTTCCCTTGGAGGGTTGAGGGCCACAGCACACAGGGGGATGTCTGACAATCTTCACCGACCGGTGGACTACCATAACCACCGATGCCTGGGCCCTCCAGGTGGTGAGGGAAGGTTACTTCCTCCACTTCATGCAGACACCCCGCTCCTTTCTTCCCCGGAGAGCTTCACATAACTCCTCTTCACAGAGACCACCTGCAGCAGGAGTTCATGAGCCTCCTCACAGCCAAAGCAGTGGAACATGTCCCACCACCTCTAAGGAGGGGCGAGGGGTTCTACTCACGCTACTTTCTGGTTCCCAAAAAGACGGGCGGCTTTCGGCCCATCCTCGATTTTCGGGATCTCAATCGGTTCTTGATAGAGAAGTTCAAAATACTCTCCCTTGTAATGTTGCTGCCCTACCTCCAGCGGGGAGATTGGCTATGCTCCTTGGATCACAAAGATGCTTACACCCACAACCTGATCCATGCTCGCCACCAGCAGTACCTCCACTTTGCCATCGGAGGCTGCCATTACCAGTACAGAGTCCTACCCTTCAGACTGGCTTTGGCCCCAAGAGTGTTCACAAAATGCTTGGCGGTGTTTGCAGCCTACCTCAGGCTGCAGGGGAGTTTGTCTTTCCCTACCTGGACAACTGGCTCATCAAGGGCGGCTCCGCAGACTAAGTCCGTCAGGTGGGACGTTGCACCATTCTCATTCTTGAACACTTGGGTTTCGTCATAAACTACCCCAAATCTCATCTGCAGCCGACGCAGCATATGGTGTTCATAGGGGCCTTCTGGACACAGTCCTGGCCAGGGTTTTCCTCCCTCTGGACAGGGCTCAGCACCTAATGGCCTTGCCAAGGAGGTGCAAGGTTGCTGTACAGCCTCGGCCCACCTCATGTTGTGCCTCCTGGGGCACATGGCTTTGATAGTGCACGACATGCCTGACGCTTGCCTCTGCCTGTATCAGGCCCAGTGGACTCTCTGGATTTGGGTGACGGGGCCCCTGGAGAACAGAATCCGCGTGACCACTCCTCTCTCAGTCTCAAAACTGGTGGCAGCAGCCGCTGCACCTCATGGCAGGGGATGCCTTTTCAGGTCCCGACGCCTCAGAGGATCCTCACCATGGATGCCTCCCAACTGGGTTAGAGGGCCCACTGCGATGGCCTTCAGACCCAGGGTGTCTGGTTGACAGAGGAGAGTCTCCATCAAATCAACTTTCTTGAGCTCTGAGTAGTTGCAAACACCCTACGAGTGTTTCGTCGCCACTTGCAGAATCAGGTTTTTCTGGTCCAGACAGACAACTAAGTGGTGATGTTTTATATCAACAAACAAGGGGGTACTGGGTTGTACCTCCTGTGCTGGGAAGCACTCCGCCTCTACACCTTCGCGAGCGAGACCAGTATGCTCCTTCAGGCAGTGTACCTTCCCCGGTCAGGACAATCTACTGGCTGACTGGTTCAGTATGGTCCTTCAGCCCCATGAATGGCAGCTCAACCCGCGGATGGCCAGCTGCATCTTTTGGATGTGGGGCTCTCCTTTGGATCTCTTTGCCAATCCCAGCAATGCTCAGTTGCCACGCTTCTGCTCCAGGATGCCGGCCCCATCCCGAGTGGCGGCTGATGCGTTCCTCATCTTGTGGACGGAGGGCCTCCTCTCTGCATACCCTCATACTCCCCTGATCTCTGACCCTTCTCAGAGTTCAGTTCAACCAGGCCACTTTAATCCTCATAGCTACCGTGGTTCCCCCAGCTTCAATGTCTTTCCTAAGTGCCCCTGGAGTGCGCTGTGGACTTGATCTCGCAGGAGGACTGCGCTTTCTTGCACCCCAGCCTCAAAGCCCTTGCCCTGATGCCCTGACTGCTGAGAGGGTAGCCCTGGCACATTTCCACTTGCCCAGGGACGTGGAGGATGTCTTGCTAGTATTCTGCAAGAATTCCACTAGACGAGTGTACTCCTTCAAACGATGCAGGTTCTCAGTCTGGTGTGCTGAGAGGGGCTTCAACCCTTTTTTCCTGTTCCATCTTGATGGTGCTGCAGTGCTTGCTGCACCTTTCCAATGCTGGTCTGAAGTCTAACTCGCTGAAGGTACACCTCAGTGTGCTGGGGGCACACCATCATCTGATTGAAGGGCAACCCATGTCCATCCATCCTCTCGTGGGCCGCTTCATGAAGGGTCTCTTGCTCACTTGCCTCCCATTCACCTGCCTGTGGCAACATGGGATTTGAATATGATTCTTGGAAAGCTCATGGTTCTACCCTTCGAACCGCTTGCTTCTGTCACCTCAAGTACCTTTCCTGGAAAGTGATCTTCCTTGTGGTGCTCGTGTCTGCGTGCCAAGTCAGTGAGTTGCAGGCGTTGGTGGCTCATGCACCTCTACATCAGGTTTCATAGGAACAGAATGGTCCTTCACTCTGGCCCTAAGTTTCTTCCTAAGGTGAACTTTCATCTCAACCAGGAGATGGTTCTCCCCACCTTCTTTCCTCAACCTCATGCAAGCAGGGTGGAGTCCGCTCTCCACTCCTTGGATTGTGAGGGTGCTGGCCTTCTACCTAGAGCAGACTAAGGCTCATCGCTGCTGTTCGCAGCTCTTCATCTCCTATGACCCGAACTGGCTTGATTTTGCTGTCTCTAAGAGCACCTTGTCTATCTGGGTGGTGGACTGCATCTCCTTTGCGGACTGCATCTCCTTTGCCTATGAGCAGGCTGGTCTCTGGCTATGGCAGCCTCCGTGGTGAATTTGCACTCTGTCTCTCTGCTGGTCTGCCACCTGGTCCACGGTACATACCTTTGAGCTCATTACTGCCTGGAGGAGGACTTCTGTCATGACAGTGTCTTCGGCTAGGTGGTACTCCATCATCTTTTTGGGGAATAATGTGACTCCTACCCTCCGGCCCCTCTGTGTATCCAGGTTACTGGAGAATTGATTCCCTGGTCGAAGCTCTAGTCATCCCTGTGGTCTTGAGGTTACTCTGCGCTCTTTGCTGTCATTCAAGGTTCGATTTTCTGTTGCCCATGGCCTTTACAGGTTTTTTTCGGTAATCTGTAGCTTGGGCGTCTCATATGTGAGGACTGTCTTCCTGCTTGTTCTCAGAGAAAGCGTAGTTACTCTCCTGTAACAGGTGTTCTCTGGGGACAGCAGGGATCATTCCTCACAATCCTCCCTCCCTCCCCATAGAGTTGTTTTCTTTTTCTGCTTGTTTGAGCTATGTCATCATACTGAGG